>OX335668.1:50117500-52617500 GCA_946894065.1 Acleris literana
TGTTTACTCTATTATGGCACAGGCGGGCGGGATCTTTCGACCTATCGTTACGTTACTATAATATTTATAACAGGTATCTAGACACGCGGCAGCGTGTCCAGCCATGTTCACGCAAAAGGAACTGGCGAGCGCAGCCGTGTGTTACTTACACAAAACGTTTGGAGCCACTTTTGACGCCTCAATAACTCCAAACCTATTTAACATAAAAACATGAAATTTGGATTATGTATTTAAACCCTTTAGATCAACTAGAACCCTAAATTTCATAAATAAAGGTGGAAGGGTTGTTGAGATATTAATGTCTAAAAATCGGCATTTTTACCACTGACTGAATGACTGATTAATCATCAAAAACCCACTTTCAGGTGACCTACATAAGCTTATTATGATCACTAAAAAGAGTAAAATAAAATAAAGGTTCTAAAAAACAAAAAACCGCCTTCAAAAACTTCTATTAAAATGATATGTAATAGGTTAGTCCAATAGAAGTCGGCGACTCACAATATTTTCAACCAAAAGCCAATTTCTGCTGGACTAACCTGACCTATCATTTTAATAAAAGGTTTTGAAGGCGGTTTTTTGTTTTTTAAAACATTTATTTTATTTTACTCTTTTTAGTGATCATAATAAGCTTATGTAATCCCCCTTCTTAGTGATATAGAAACTTTAGAACATTCATCATCAAACTCGCCGCAAGCAACGCCGCGGGAAAATCATAGTCATTTTCAAACAATTAAATGTTCTTCGTTGTAGTCGCTCAAATATCTTAATCGAGATATCTTATCGCCATCCTTGAAATCGGTACCGTTGAGGAGATCCGGTGGCCATCTGTGGTCTTCATCATCAGTTCCGCTTCAGCAAATGATACTTTCTGAATGCAAATGCTGGACTTGTTACTAAAAATACTAAAATCGCTATATGTTTGCCTACAATATTTGAGGAGTTCCCTCAATTCCTCACTGATCCTGGTTTCCATATCACCCTTGGGATATCTCCTTTCCAACAAAAAAAGAATCATCAAAACCGTTTCATAAACGACGAAGTTACCCGCGAACGCACAAAAAAATATACGGCCGAATTGAGAAACCTCCCCCTTTTTTCAGGTCGGTTAAAAATAACTACTACAATTCGCGTCCAGAACTCTCTCGAACAATCAGAAGTGGCGATAAGATCCTCTAGCGATGACACTACCGACTTTACCATATGTTGCCTCTTGATTCGCACGGATATAACCGATACCAACGTGTCGCATCATCTTTTAATCTATGTATCTGTCCTTGTCATACACGCGATTTATTGAAATTGCTTTCTCTTTTCGTAACTGAGCACGCGTTGTCTTTACAAATATTTTAAAATTAACTTAAATACGAAGTAATAATCAAATATTTAGTAAACTTACGAGTACGCGTGATATGAGATTCCTTGAGCTTTATTAGTTTTGATTTATTAGCATTTTATATACTTTCTCTTCGAGTACACTTTTTCTATACTTAAAACATTTATTCGTAAGTTATTAACTATTATAAAGTAATTAAGATTTATTCGCATATATATACTTTCGCAAAATATACACTTTTAGACCTTTATAAGTAAGAGTTATCAGAATGTATAAAATGTCATTCGCCTTTGTAAATTGTTGAAATCAGTACACTTTCAGTACAGTCAAAAACAATAATACGAACACCTTTAGGAATAAAATGCCAGGATAGAAAATCCATTTTTTTTTTTTTAAATGGGTAACAAAAAGTATGTTACTCGCTTCACTACTAGTAGTAAATACCTTAAGTCTAGTGTGTATGTACGTTCAATGACACTTATCTATGTTGCTACATAAACTTTATTTTGCTTAGTCTATCCAAGCAAACATTGACTTCGATTGAACCCTTAAGGTAATCGTCGACGATCTTTTGTAATCTTTCGTCAATTATTTTAATTTTTTTCCCGCGTTTTCTGTTATAAGTTAACAGAATGTTGTTTTGACGGATGAGAAAGTCATAGTCAATGCTTTCCTTTTTCAAGCAAGATATTAAGTAGAATAAACTCAGACGTCCTCTACCTATGTTCTTGTTGATTCGGTTATGCCATCCTTCACAAGCATTGATGGTTCGATGTCGCTCTCCGTAACAGCTCATAGTTGTTAATATTGCAGGGTTCATCCATTGCTTGACAAAGTATTGAATGAAATCATCCCATATAGTGTTACGATTGGCTTCAATCTCGAAATGTATGGTGGAAAAAGCTTCCTGTATATGGGATGCCGGTAAGTGAGCTAAGGCAGTAAATAATGCCAACGTATGCGGGCCATTTCCAATTTCCGTCAGTTTCATTTTTTTTGCTTTTCGTCGAAGAGCCTGAGCGTAATGAAAAAAACACCCTTTAATTGCAGCTGTAGGATATACGCTTACAAAACCATTCATCCCACCAATTTCAAAATCTGTTTGAAATACTTCGGGTTTCATGCCTGGTAAATGATGTCTTATTAAATGGAAAAGTCTGCAATATGTATCCTGGATTTTGACGCTGCCGCGCTTTAATTTAAGCAATATTTCTCTAAATCTATACATATTAGGGCTTGTAATATATCATTTTCAGATAAATTAAGGACGAAGAATCTATTTTTTGAATAAAAAAATGCACCTCCTACCAAAAAAATGAATAAAGTAGAAAAGACTAAAATACATAATTTGTTGTTTTTTTATAATAACCTTTTGTGCTTAAAAATAATAACAGAAATCTAAGAACAAAAATGTAGTCATAAAGCTACACTTAAGTAGTTTTCAAAAATATATAGTTTATCATATATATCTGTTAAAACATGGGAGACAAAAAATAATATTATGCGTGGGTCAGGGTGATCTCAGTGCATGATCATCCGTGAAAGTAGGGTTTAGGTACTGTTTTAAACACATGAAAGTTAAAGCAATGCAAATTCATTGTATATATTACAAGATCCAATGCACAGACAGAGGTCTGAACATTTAAGCTGCCTTTTTTTTACAGTTGCAACAGCCACGGCACTGTTTTTTCCATTTGCACCTGACAATTTCTAGACATGCTTCTGCAGGAACCGGCAAGTCCGTCCATGTAGGCTTCCAGTTGTTTTCGACCTTCGTCTAACCCAAAGTAGACCGATAGAGCAGATTTTGAGCTGGTGCTAACACTGCTAGCTGGCCCCAAACATGCACCCATTGATATATGCCTTTATTATTATTGATATATGATTTTTACATAGTTATTTAGAGGACCTCTAAATACACATATATATATATAATTTATGGCGTTAAATAATATCGGCGCGGAGATTTTAAAGATTTAAGTATTCAGTTTTTAGTGCAAAAGTACGCTCAGGTATGAATATTTAAATATCTCGGCTCCGATGCACTTAAGAGTATTACATTAGATAACAAAATATGTTTATTTTTAATAATCCTATCATAATTTACCACTTTTACGAATGGCCGCTCACCTTGAAAATGTATGAATTTTACAAATGACAACACTTTTACCCAAACCCGTTTGTAAACATATAACAATAAAATTCACAAACTATTAACGCCAATAGGAATAAGGAAAATGACTTTGCTGACAAGTAATTTGTTAGCAGAAAAATCGAGGAAAGTATACAAGAAAAGTTAGCGATTGTTTATTTTTAACCGACTTCAAAAAAGGAGGAGGTTATACGTTCCACTGTATGTTTTTTTTTATGTATGTTCACCGATTACTCCGTCAATTGTCGACCGATTTCAATTTTTTTTTTTGGTTTGATAGAGTATACTTTTGAGGTGGTCCCATTGTCACCAAATCTGAATCTGATGAGAGGATCCGTGAGGAATTGAGGGAACTCCTCAAATATTGTAGGCAAACATATAGCGATTTTAGTATTTTTAGTAACAAGTCTAGCATTTGCATTCAGAAAGTATCATTTGGTGTAGTGGAACTGATGATGAAGACCACAGATGGCCACCGGAACTCCTTAACGGTACTGATTTCAAGGGTGGCGATAAGATATCTCGATTAAGATAATTAAGCGACTACAACGAAGAATATTTACTTGTTAACCGACTTCAAAAAAGGAGGTTATTGAAATATGACTATGACTTTCCCGCGGCGTTGCTTGCGGCGCGCTTGAAATAACTTAAAGTTTCATATCAACTAAGAAGTGGGACTACGTAACAGCGTATTATGATCACTAAAAAGTATAAAATAAAATAAATGTTTTAAAAAACAAAAAACCGCCTTCAAAAACGCAAAAAATAACTTCTTTAAAATTGTAGGCACCTAATAGGTTAGTCCAACTGAAGTCGGCGATCACAACATTTTCAACAAAAAGCCGACATCAGTTGGACTAACCTATTAGGTGCCTACAATTTTAAAGAAGTTATTTTTTGCGTTGTTGAAGGCGGTTTTTTGTTTTTTAATTGTCATTTTAAGCTTGTAAAAAAAATTATGTATGCAACGGTACATAATTAGCTCTTAAGGTACTCGTACCTGTAATTAGAGCGCTCGCAAGCTCGCGCTCTAACCTCAGCACTTGTACCTTAAGAAGCTTCATTATAAACCAGCTACATATATAACTATTATTATAAGTACTTGGTATGGTAGAGTTTTGAATAAGGAAGGTAGCATATAGTCCATTCGCTTAGATAGTGTCGCTACACTCCCACATGCTCGTGGTTATTGTAATAAAATACGAATATAATTCGAAGTAAACTGCCAAATTCACTTGCGGCGTAACACCCGTAAAGCGCAATTCACACAGAGGGCGGGTCGTGCGCGGGAGCGGGCGTATTGCCGTTACATTGCTCGTAATACACGCATTCTCCGATAGGCCTTCTCACAGAGCGCACAATGTAACGGCAATACGCCGGCTACCACGCCCGACCCGCTCTCTGTATGAATTGCGCTTAAGTGAATTCGGCAGTTTACTTCGAATTATATTCGTATTGCATTACAATAACCACAAGTACGTGCGAGTGTAGCGACACTAAGCGAATGGACTATAATATAAATTGCGTTTAAGGCCGCACCCGCACTACGGCTAAACCGCCGCGGTTTTTAACCGCGTGACTTTTAAATCAAGTAAAACTGATGCAAGCGGCCGCACTGGCAGCTGATTATTTACTTGATAAAAGAGTCACGCGGTTAAAAACCGCGGCGGTTTAGCAGTAGTGCGGGTGCGGCCTAAGTATGAATTGGTGAAAAAACGTTTATTCGAAAATATTTGCAAGATTATTTACAACTACACAAATGAATGAGACCACAAATGAATGAGTTCAGATAGTAAAGATTTATTAAAGCAAGCCATAGACTTTTTTAAAGATTTTCTTTTTGCGCTTTCTTCATTGCGAAATCGTTGAGAACCTTTTCATACGACAGGCACCGTCCTATGTCGCGTAAAATCGACAAAATCGCTAGGCCGGTCCAACTTTCTCGGCCAATCCTTGAGCGCAAGTAAGTTTTTATTAATTTGAGCTTACTGAATTATCTTTCGCAGGAAGCTTCAGTCACTGGCATTGTTAAAAAAATCTTTATAGAGACTACTACATTGGGAAACATCTCTTTTAAATCTAGTTCGACTATAGCTTTAAGTAGCCTGGACTTGAACTATGGTCACATTTATCAATATAGTCATTTCAATACGCTCGCTCGTGCGCTGCCAAAAAAAAGAGCGCGATTTTTTGTCTAATTTAATAGACGTTTAAGATGATACTGGCATGTATGTGTTGGAATCGAGCACTAGGGGCGCAGCGGGAACTTATCAGGAGCAAACCGAAAAAATAACAGTCCTGCCTGGTCTGGCCATTCTTGCGTCCCCCAGAGTCTACGCCCTGTGCCTGGGCACCGGTGGCACCGCCCTATTTACGGCACTGCGTATGTCCTGTATACTGATCAGCATTGGGCAAATTCAAAAAGTTGGCATTTCCTTGGGCATATTACCAAATTTATTTACGCCTATGACCTGTGCTGTGCATTTACCTTTTTGGTAATTTTGGAAAAATCTCTCACTTTTGTCCTTTGATGATCATTGATGTTGATACTTTTTGTCAATTTCGGCAAATGGGCCATCAACGGTAAAAGATCTTGGTATTTTGGTTTTGGTGATAGGTATTTGTATTAGTAGTATATTTCCGTGAGTTTCAACATCTTTAAGTGCAATGTTTGCCAGTTCCTCACGCCTGCAGGCTCCACAAACCCCAAATATGAGTGCAACCTAGGAACAGAATCAAACTTTACTTATAAAATCAAATGAATTACTAACCTTATGATGAACTAAAATCATAAATAGGAGAGAAATCATACCTTTATAGCCAGATATAGATGATCTGGAGCATCATTCATAAACTTTTTCATGTCTTCTACCATTAATACTTTTGATTTTTTACTTTGATAACCTGTAGATTGTGTCTTTAAATTATAGATTTTTCTGGCAAAGCACTCTCATTTGCAATTGCAGCCTTCTCACAAATGTCTGGTGGTGTTAAATCAATTTCAAACTCTTGATTCACTCATTTAAAAAAAAAACTTCTCTATTCTCATCTGCGATCGGCTGTATAAGCCATAATCAGATTTGGTGACTGTATCTCTGATCAAGGTTAAGGATTTGCCATCTTTTAAGGCGTCGCGTATTATTATAGGTATTTATAATACTCCCTTGCTAGTACATTTGCTTGATTTTCGAGTCTGCTTTTAAAAGCTCATTTTAAAAGCAACTTTCTGAAAATTTAAGACTGGTAAACAAAGTCGTTGTAAGACTTGTAAGTGTTCGATCTTTCGCAGTGATAATTTTTGACATTATGAAGAGGTGTTTTTTTAGCTTTTATTCGATTAGAATGGATTTTGTTATTATTATTGAACCCACTTCAATGAAAGTTTTTTTTTCAAATGCGTGTTCTTTAAGACAGACAATTGTAAATATAAAACATTGTACTATTATTACCTAAGTTTCGTTATTTAAGATTATTTGTGCATTGTATATATATATAAAAACAATATCGAATTTTGCCTTTGGCAACTTGAACCATGATTGCAGTAAGAAAAAACGCCTCTTCTTTGACAGGCGTTTTGGCAGCTATTCCGTTCCATTCAGACAAATTATCAAGAACGGTTTTTCAATATACAATATTAAAAAATAAACCTGTTATAATAATGAATAGGTAAGTAATAAAATATGAAATATGTATATTTTTCTTGCATTAACAGTAGGTTTTTTGTTGATTACGACGTTTAAAGGAAACTAAATGTTACAATTAATTAATTATAATAAAATTAAGAATTAACCTTCATTTGACCCCTTAATGCCGGTCCGAATTGCGCTCTTTTGAGGTTTTACATAAAACATATACTACTACCGAAGCAGAGTATATGGCCCTGGCCGAAGCGTGTAAAGAAGCCATATACCTAAAAACCCTCATAATGGAAATCTTCGCTGTCACTCATCCCATGGTTATCCACACAGATAATCAAAGTTCCATTAAATTAGCACACAACAGCACTTATCACGCCCGCACAAAGCACATCGATATCAAACATCATTTCATACGCGAGTCTCTAACACACCATAAACTTTCCCTTCAGTTCATACACAGGTATAGCAGGATAGCCTAAGAAAAATTGCCCCCAGCGTTTTTGGGTCGAAACTATAATCAAACGATGCCTTTTGAGGAGGTTATATCCTGCACAAAGTTTCATCCCTCTGTTACCCCCTGGGGGTGAAAAACACCCGATTAACTCCAAAACAGTTTTATTTATTTTTTCCTAAACTAAGAAAGTGACGAATTTCAAATTTTGTACAAATAATAATGACACTAAAAGCTATATGTTAAAAAAATATGACTCTCCTAACCCTTTAAATTCGTGTAAAAAAAACAATAATAAAAAAAAACACCCTGTATAACAAGTTCGGCTCATGGTACACACACCATTTTTTTTTTCAAATATGATTATATTCTACATCATACAAAAGTTTCATCGACCTAGTCCAGAAGGAACATTGCGAAATTAATATGAATTGGCTCTTTGGTGCCTACTATTCATTTAACTCCTACCAAGAGCCTTGCATTATTAATAAACAATGGCCTGCGATCGGACCACTGTTTGTGTCCGATTTAAAAATGTGGGGATAAAGAAGTATAAATCAAACTCATTTGAACTTAACAAAACATTTTTTTTACATACATACATACATAAACTCACGCCTTTATTCCCAGTTTGGGGTAGGCAGAGCTACAGAATTGCCAACAACTCTAAAAGCTTGTTGATAATTCTGTAACCACATTTTGCATAATCAGGCTAAGATGTTTATCAGTGTATTAGAGACAGGTTGCAAGCCCATCGCCTAACAGTACTACAAGCCTTTATTCCCTTAGTCGACTCTTACGACATCCACGGGAAGGCATGGAGTGGTACTATTCTAAGCCGGCAACCACACAGCTAACATTTTTTTTATTTACTAGTATTAACATAACATAACTTTTACTGTGTATTTTACATTACGAGTAAGTAAGTAAAAACCTATTATTATTCAATCAATCGTCATCACTGTCTTCGTTAATAATTGTCAAATAGTCTAAGTAATTATAAAATATGTTAGTCAGAATTTCGGCTGGTTTTATAATTTTTGATTTATATCTCGCATTGGATAAATAATATATTATTGAAGCAATATGCGAGCAGCAACCTGCTGTTCGGTTTCCATTGGGGCAAGTACAGAAGTGATCGCTGATACCTCCGTAGTCGTTTTTATTGGGCACATAACGTATGAAAATATGGTATGTCTTTTTATTTATATGACGTGACTTTATATGTATTCTAAGAATTTCGTTTTCTCTTGAAAATTCAATATTAATCGACCCATCTGCATTTTGCAACTCTGCTAAGTAGCATATTGACTGCTTTAATTGATACGAACCTCCAAAGAATATTTGTAAATCATTCTCTGTCAGCTCAGGAAAGTCCAATAAGTCATTACTTGATATATGTTTAAAGATGGTGTTCTTCCTTATCCATCCATTTGCATTAACTAACTGTGCCATGTTATTGACTGTTATTTCAGAGTTAGTCTTTAAACGTGTAACTATTGCATCAGTATTACTTGTATCACTAATCAATCTCTTCCCATACTTGTTATTTAAGAAACAAGCAATTCTGCATAATGTGCCAATATTAGGTAGGATTTTATTGTCAACTTTATGATCTAGCAAATGATATTTCTGTTTTAGTAGTCCGTGAACTGATTCTACTACCCATCTTATTTTAGTTACGATCCGCTATTGGTTAGCTTCTAAGGTATCAAGCTGTTTCCTTTTAAGGCTGGCATTAACACTTTCAGTCCCTTAGTCCCCAAATCACTTACAACATCGCGGAAACCGCGATCAACTACTATTATATCACCAGGTTTTAATAGCTTTGGCAAACCGTTGACATCAGACATTATTTGTTTCATTATACATGCATCGTTCAAGTTAGCATTGAAAGGTCCACACATATCTATCACATACCCATCCGTTGTGCATATCGTGAATGGTTTGCACAGCGGAGTTTTTTTTTGACCGGAATAAGATTTTTTCTGATATACATTATTAGTGCTTTTCTGGTGCCGTATGTACTTACCATCAGATATAATAATAAGCTGATCGTTATTAGCATCAAGTACTTTTTTTGCTACCTCACTAGTTCGAGACTGAATTAATTCTCTTGTTGTCGAATGTATACCAAAATGTACCGGAAGCACGTTTTTGTCAAAAGCTGTTATAACAGAATTCACATACTCGGACACGATAATACAGAATTATGACGAAATAAATAGACAAAATACTTTAACAGGATACATACCCGCTTGTGCAACGGTTCCCTCCATTCTTCTTGTAAAAAAGTGGCCGCTTCTTCTTTCAGCGGTTGAATAACCACATGAAATGCAAGTTCATATAATGTGTTTACCCTTTTTTTAAATATATTTGCAATTGCTTTAGATTTGTTTGCATTTAAAATATTTTTTGCAGACATTCTGGCTTCACATTAGAAAAGAGTAACCAGCACACGTCGAAAAAACATTTGAAATTTGAAAAAACAATTGAACGCGACCGGCAACGCGGCCGCGGGCTTTGTTTTTTTTTTTAAATTATATTTTTGGTTGCAGGAAAGAGGCGTTGCGTATTAAGCATAATATAATGAGTAGTCCCTACTAAATAGTACATTCATATTAATTTCGCAGTGTTCCTTCTGGACTAGGTCGATGAAACTTTTGTATGATGTAGAATATAAATTGGTTCATATTTGAAAAAAAATTGGTGTGTGTACCATGAGCCGAACTTGTTATACAGGGTGTTTTTTTTCATTATTGTTTTTTTTACACGAATTTAAAGGGTTAGGAGAGTAATTATTTTAACATATAGCTTTTAGTGTCATTACTATTTGTACAAAATTTGAAATTCTTCACTTTGATAGTTTAGGAAAAAATAAATAAAACAGTTTTGGAGTTAATCGGGTGTTTTTCATACCCAGGGGGTAACAGAGGGATGAAACTTTGTGCAGGATATAACCTCCTCAAAAGGCATCGTTTGATTATAGTTTCGACCCAAAAACGCTGGGGGCAATTTTTCTTAGGCTATCGTGCTATACCCTTTATATGTGTACACTCTGGTACCTTGTCTATTTAATGTCACGTTGTGCCACTATATGTTTAATAATATTTGAAAAAATCTTGCTTAGATATTTATGTACTTTCACTTGGTTAAATAATTTTGAAAAATAATTAGTACAGATATTTATTAGTTTTCCGTTACTTAGATATTATTGAGATGCATGTTCAGATTAATATGACAGGTGATATGTGTACATAGATTTGATCGACAAGTCTGTTCAGATGTATATGTACCTCTCTATGAACGTTTATTTTTGAAGCCTTGGAAATGCTCATATATTTTTGAACTCGACTGTACAGTTTATGGTATACTACTAAATTATGACAATACATAGTATACAATACTATGTATAGTATTGTCATAATTCATAGGCAAGCTCATTAACTACCAAACCAAAATGGAAGGTTAACAATATCAACTTAGCTGGTAGAGCTAGGAGGTAAAGATAAATATTAATGTGATTTGCATGAATATTAAAGTTTCTGAGTCGAATGATTTTTATTAAGGTATGCATTTACTGATACAAAATGTGTTTTTCATGCTCAGTGGATACAGTTAACTTGGTAAATAGAAAGTACAATAAAAAGGTCACGCTTAAAGGAATAAATAAAAAATAAAACAATTAATTGAAGAAGGAAAAAAGTGACTTGAGATGTGTTAGTGTGTGTGTTTGTGTAAGCATGTATGCATGCGTGAGTGAGTATGTGTATGGGAACCGGGCGTGCTGTACCATACGGGTAAAAACACAATGTTATGAGGGAGAGTAAAATTTGCTCCAAGTAGTTATAGCGTTTGAACTAACCGCTTTAATTTTTGCAGTGTCAGTGAGAGTTTTTAGTAGAGATGCGCCTAATATTCGTTTGGTATTCGCTATTCGGCGTATTCGGCATCTTTTTCACTATTTGTATTCAGCCGAATTATTCGGTTTTTGTGCCAAATATATTCAGTATAAGTATTTCTATTTTCTTGGCTATGCGAATTGGCTATTATATTATAAGTCAAAGAAATCCTATGAGGAATATGTTGAATAAAGCTAAGAAAATAAAGCAATTAAACTTCAAATCAACGTTTATTTTGAAACCTGAAGTCAACATATTTATTTCTTAACCTATAGTTAGGCAAGCGGTGAGCTACGGCTCGCTAGTCATCTAGCCAGCAGCGACACGTAGCGTACCTACATGTTATAACCGTTTACGCGGCGAAACAATGAAATGGTAAACCGAATAATTCGGCCGAATATCTGGTTCAGTAAGATTTAAACCGAATAGTATTCGATATTCGGCTATTCGGTGAAACCACTATTCGGCGCATCTCTAGTTTTTAGCTCATATTTTATCATAATTCGTATTGATCCTGCCACGATGTAAACAATTATCATATTATACTTAGATAGGTTTTATAATAATTACTCTGTACTGTATTAGTTAATTGTGGCAACTTCACTGGTCAATGTGTTATGTAAGTTTTTCTGTAATAATTTTTCTTTACTTGTACCGTTTGTGCCCAAATAAACATTAAACATTAAACATTACTAGGAGGCCCCAACTTTAATATTATTACGAGACACAAGAGCAATGAATACCTACTTAAGTATGTTTTATTTTTACTTCATATTATTATAGGTATATGTAGGAGAACAAAGAGGTGCATTTATAAAGAAAGATGCCGTCTAGGGAAAACCACCACTCACTTGTGCTTACCATTCGTCCACACACTTCTTGTTTGGGAAAACGAATTCATATTTTAATGGCTGGTTGAGGGCTGGCATTACTAGTTTACTGGGTGCTTCAAGACATCTATTTGCTGTTGCCACATCCTATGGTAAATAAATAGGACCTGAAAAAATACCATCTATGAAATACGTGTTTATTTACTTACTTATCAAATCAATGTAGGTAAGTACCTAGTAGTGTAATATGTTAATAACGTAGCTCGCATCATTCCTTTACTTACCTCGACGATAATTACCCTTGTTCATCTCAAGAGATTTACTCAGTAAGTAGCCGCACGGAAACTTTTTCACGTCAAATATCCACCAGCGCTTCCCAAGAGGAGACGACTGCTAAGAAGTTTTGCTGCAGCTTTAGTCAACCATTTCAATAGTTAGCAGCCAAAATAAGTAGCAAGGAATACATAAAAAACTTGATTTAACACAAGTAATCCTCCCTCACAGCTGACAAAAAATCGCCATTTTAAACAAATTCCAATGGAATGGCTTCTAGGCGTTAGCCCAATGGTGTGAGAGAACATTATCGTTAATCAACTGAGGAATAAGGAAAATAATGGTTGTCAAAAATAGCTCTTTGCTAGACATTCAAGTCTTTTGACAGCACTGTTCGCTTGTGTGCGTTTCGATATGCTTCCTTGTATGTTGTTTAATATTTGAGTAGCTTATTTTAATTTTAATTTAAATACGTTTAGTTTTAATTTTTAATTGTATTAATGTTGAATTCTGTAAATATTACGTTCTATGATTATATTATAACCATATCCATATTCCCGAAGCATATCGAAACGCACAAAAAGACCAACTTGTCATCGCATATATTTCATGTTGATGGAATGGAAAAAGCTAAGTGGCACTTTGCTAGACATACGTATGGGTTTTGACATTGTGACAGCACTGATCGCTACTTTGGGCGTTTCGATATTCCATGCTAACGCGTACCCTTTGGCTCTTTGCTAGCCATTTAGCGATTCTTTGAGATAAACCACGTCATCTCATACATTTCAACTCGATGGAATGGAAAAACTCTAACGTCGCTTGGATCTTTGCTAGGCCTACAGGAAATTAACGTTGGCACTAAAATTATCAAATTTAGACTTTATCTTTGCCGCACAACGACCTGGAATACACTTAAGTGGAGTGTTACCTATACCTAAAATGGTTGTGGCAATTACGGGCTGAGATGCAAGCTGCAAACGTTCTCTCAGTCCTTCACTCATATAAGATGACTGGCTTCCACAGTCCAGAAGACACTTGGCACCTCTGCACTTTTAGAAGCCGTCATAGTAGAGGAGGACGCAGGTTCCACCATACCACTACTGGCAGGCTGGACGCTCCGATCCATGCTAGCACCACTAGACGGACAGTTTTGTGATTGTTTTGTGTGTAGGTATGTGTTATGTCGTCTCTTACATACGCGACAGCCGCTCAGTTTACACCGACGCGTCTCATGGTCTGGTCTTAGACAGACATGGCACAGCTGGAGGCTGGAAACCCACGACCAGCGCTCGTCGACAGGCAGCTGCCTGAAGACGGGACAGACGTAGACACGGTGGTCGCCGCGGCACACGACGCACGGCCGAGCCGACCCCTGTTGTCACTTTGTTTTGCTGAAATCACAAATGTTTTTATGTTTTTATCTTGCTTAATTGAAGTTTTATTATTTGCAATATCTGGCTTATTGTTTCGTTGTTTATCCCTTTTTGCCCTATACAAGCTTTCTAAAATCCCAGCGTAATTTTTCAAAAAATCTTTAAATTCATTTAGAGTAGGCCACTCCTTAAGAGTGCTCCTGTACTCTTCCCACTTTATATTTGTACTTGAATCTAATTTCGCAGATAACAAATGCATTAAGATTGTGTCCCAATGTTCAGTAGGCTGACCAAGAGTTTTCAGCGCTCTGAGATTCTTTGTAACATGGTCACTTAGAAAACGCAAGGATCGGTCAGACTCCCGCTGCAAAGAATCAATGTTAAACAAAGAGTTTAAATGGTTGATGATCAACCGTCTTTTTTTGCTATATCTTTCACACAAGAGTTCCCAGGCTTCAGTATAATTAACAGCAGAGACCTCCAGATTGGAGACTACTCGAGCAGACTCACCCTCCAAGTATGAAATCAAATAATGAAACTTGTGAATCGACTGAATTTTATCGTTATTATGAATTAAAGATTCAAATAAATCCCTGAACTTCATCCATTTGTGACACGAGCCATCAAAGCGATTGATTTTAATTTGTGGTAACTTGAAACCGAGTTCATCAGCATGATGACAGCTCGAGGCACAATTTTGAAGGGACTGAGCACGGGTTTTTTCTTCAGAGGAAGGAGCCCTGTCTAATATACTTTGTGCAATTGCAATAGCTAAATTAATATTACCCTCGAACAGCTCTCGTTTTTCACTGTCCAGTTCATCACTATTTATGACCTCCATCGAAGTTTGCAGCTCATCAAAGCGCGCAGATAGATGTAAAAAAAAGTATTTTTCCCGTTAAATGAGGTAAAAAAAATATATTTGTCTGGCACCCCCAAATCATTTCATAAACTGGCCAAATTGCATATACCACAGACATAGCTGCCAACTAATAGCCGTTCTTTATTGACGTTAAACAACTTACGTAATTTGGGTGGTTAATACTGCAATAATCTAATTGTTTTGAAGCGAATTTTAGAGTTGTTTTAATGATCTTGTATTATTATACACGTAGTAGAGATTAGTTGCTGTATTTATTATTGTTTATAACACAAAAATCACTTTGAGAAAAGCTAAATACTGTACATACACATATGAAAAGTTGCGTTCTCCAAATTTCGCTCACTGCGGCTTTTACAGCCGATCACACAACAATTCACCATTTTATTATTATTATTATTTATTTATTTAATGGCAACCGGTCGCAATATCGAGCAACCATTTCTGCCAATGTCAAGTGTATATTTTACATTTACATATAAAAAAAAAACATAGTGCAACGTTGTACGGTGATCCTCTAGCCTCCGTGAAGCGATGTAGGTAGAACTTTACGAAGACCAGATGGGATTTTCTTGGAGCAATCCTTCCAAAGGCGATACGTGTTCAAACTTGAATTCTTCATTATACAGCACATTTGAATGTTAATTTACTGCATATTAATACATCATTACTATCCATTTAACAACAAAATATGCAAAAAAATAAAAACAATTAAGAAAGCGACACCATCTTGTCAAATACCCAAAGAGAATCCCCCACCATTTTATAAATAAATAACAAACATAACACAAGCTTACTATTGTCAAACAAATCGTTGAAAAGACAATTTCCTGTCTTAAATTTGTTTCTAAAACATACGTTCACGAAAACAATTTGAAATGACAGCCGTTTGTTTAGCTACTCATCCAAGCGGCAAACATAAAAGAGGCGCGTCGATGACAAAAACAAAAATTAAGGTCTCCTTCTCGGTCTCTCTGATGGAGAACTCCGAAAACTAACTCCCTCTATCTTGGTATTGTAATTTGCGTGTCATAACCAGGGTATACTTCGCACTGCCAGATCAAAACAGTAGTAACTCAAAATACAACTGTATTTTAAGATCAACTTTAATACAACTTCTATGAACTTGAAATAAAACTAGCAAGGATTTTGAGTTGATACTGTTTTGACCTAGCAGTGCGACTTCATCCAAGTAAAAAATCGTCTTTCTAAATCTTAGATGAAATACCCATTTTTCTAAATAGCTCCGCCATTGTGTCACATAATAAGTAGGCAAGGTTACTTTTATTTAAGAAATTATTTTAAAAAGTAATAACACTATTAATCATGAAATACTTCAAATTACGAGTAGATGCTTAGAAAAGGCAATTCGTTCTAAAAAAAATGTAAAAGCAAGCAGTATTTTTTTTAAATTGAAATATCTAATGTCGATATTATATTTATTTTGAGTTTCAAAGCTTTTGCGAACTTCCCGAACACTTTCAATGGTAAAGCAAACACAGAATAAGTACTGACTTTATCTATTTGTATTGATATATGAACGTCTTGAATCATCGTTTTGAGATGTACGTAGTTTTAATTGTGTGTAAAATGAAACATTGTCAACTACTACCGTTATCAAATATGACTCGTAATTGATTATAACTAATTAGGTAAACTTAACTTTAAACGCTAGTAGCTTCATTAATAAGGGAACAATGTAACAAATTTTCTGAAAAATGAATATCATCTGTTCTACTCTAAAACGTAGACTTAAATTGAACTTAATCGTCTGTCCAAACAAAAAACAGTACAGGGCCTAACAAAAAAAAAAAACATAATATAGCAGAAACTTATCAGGCAGATTGATGTATGTGACGCTGAATTTACATATTAATATTTTACTCGCGCCCTCGTCTACTCCCCTATTCACAGAAAACTCTACGAAATCTCTGTGTGTCATACTGTCTCTTTCTTCCAACAACGTGCGAGCCCGAAGGTAACCGTGGTGAATAAATCGTTAATTCGGCGAACACGACATGGAATAGGCGGGTTGATGAAACAGGGGGCTTATTTTTAATAACGGTGCTATCGTGATTTATGAGGAAGGGGAAATGTTTGCTCAGCAACCTATATATTTAAAAAAAATGTGCATGACCAGTTTCACTACAGGATAAATAAAAATAAAAATATCAAGAAAATAAGATTGGAAACAGTCAAAATCTGCAGAAGTACGAGGAGGATTACTAAGCTCGATTACTGACGATTAGGAATGAGTTCGCGAGGCCACATATGCAAAATTTGGTAGTGTCCAGTAATCTGGATCTTAATAACCATTATTTTGCTTTTGTCTGTTTTATTGACATATTAAACTTGATTTTTAAACCTTGAAATGTTAACTGTTAAACACGATCAGAAACTAAAACGTGGATACTTTTATTTTTTTAAACATGACAGCTTTTCCGCTTGTTTCTGGTTGAGTCTTCAAAACTCTAAGATCCTAATTTTAGTCCGTCATTCTGCAGTTTTACTCAGAGACTCTTCGTACTACAAATCTGTAATTGGGCATAGTTCCCACTTTAACCACGCCGATAAAGTTGTAAAATAATATCCTTATTTTTTTCGGGTGTCAGTAGATTGATATTAAGGTATCTGGATACAGATCTTAGTTATCCAGTTCCCCTAATATCAACTATTCAAAAATTGAATTCTTAACGAGAGGTAATCTGAATCAATTCAACTGAATTATTGATCCATTCGAGAACTATCTTTAATCGATTCAGCTGAATTGTCTAGTCAAATAGTAATTTGAATCGAATCAACTGAATTACCTGCCTATTCGAGAGCTGACTGAAAGTAGTAATCTGAATGTAATCAACTGAATTATTAATCTATTCGAGAACTATCTTGAATCTAATCAACTGAATTATCTACCTATTCGAGAGCTGACCGAAAGAAGTAATCTGAATCAATTCAACTGAATTATTCCTGAGATCACTTGATCTACAATAACTCTATCTATTCTTCATTTAACTACTGTATTCAACAACTGAACTGAACACAATGAAAAATATTTTATTAGTGATTTATATAAAATAGAATCGTGTGGTTAGAGTCCAAAATCATACAGTTTTACTATTTTAATGCTCGTCGGCAGTTCCCTTTAAGGAAAGTAATATGGAGTGGTAGGCGCCGGGGAGTAAGATGATTCCATCTGTGTTTACACCTTTATACATTTCTTATGATAATACTAGCGATCTACCAGGACTTTGCATGCATTATATTTTAAATTTATGTAAGAATAAATAAATTAACTACACAATTTACTGTAGAACATGTGATGACACGACAAAGCGATGTTGCATCCGCTTACTTAACCTTGCATTTACAATAATAACATAGGTCTCACAACTATGATGTGTGACAGGGCTTTATATTTACAAATATTTATTCTACATTGCCTATCTGTCTAATAAATAAATAATTTTTAACCTACAATAAATAATTTCGCCAAGTAAAGCCAGGGTATAGACTTCAATCGAAAATGGTGATAACGATGCACACCTTCCCTACATGTATCCTTATTGATCAAGTTTTTATGTTCTGATTACTGAATAGATTTGAGATTTCATGTTCTGAATGCACCTAACAAGTTTTCATCAATTAATTTATTATTCTATTAATTCTACTTTTCTTGAATTCTACTTTTCTTTACTTTAAGTACAATGTTCACCAACAATTAAACGGACGGTTAACGGTTTAACGGTTGTCAAATGTATTGGCTAACAGCCAAACTGGTGAACTCAGCCCTAAGAGGTTGATCAGGGTCCACCGATCAATTCAAAAGTCGTTGATTTGAACTATACACCACGCACAGTACGCACATCGCTCAAACCAGCGTGCGTGCTGTTCCCATGGGTCGTCACCCTCCTCCCAAATCCTTTAGCCTCCCTATCACAATAATAACATTATGTTTGGTCACCGCACCCCGTATAATAGAAATCGGCTTCCGCTAACTCTTCTGGTCTTTGTGCCATACTACAAGGCCAATCATCAAATGTTTTCAACCGTGCCGCTTCCGTAGCATATTTAGGGTGTGCAGGACACGAAAGAGTCATGGGTGGTGGTAGTGGTGGACGGAGACATGTCCGCACGACCGTCTTGTTTTCTCCTGTCATTAAGTAACTATGTGCTTGCGACGAAATAAATTTTATTTTATCATCTGTTCTCATTTGATACTGACATTTCCTATATCAATAAATAGTACGATCCTTATTAATCAGCACGAAGTTGAACTGATCTCCCCCCTCACAGAGGAACAAAGCTGTTTAAATTTCACCCCAATAATCAACAAAAAGTTGAACAGATATTGCCAAACAGCGGTACAAAGCTGTTTAAATCTCATTGAGAAATCAATATCGGCTGTAAAAGCCCGTACTGTTTTAAGATTAACTTTCAAATGGGCACAGTGTAAGAAATATATCTTTTAAATACATTCGCGCCATTAAAAATATTTATAAATGATTTGTCTTTTCTATCCAGTAAAGCCCTATAACCACTTTAAATAATTATACTTTATTTGCATTGCTTTTTCCAACTTTTTCCAACAGACATCAGGATCTAAAAATGTTTGTATTTCTTGACCGTAAAATGCTCCTATCATCATTATCATCATGTCAGCCGAAAGACGTCCACTGCTGAACATAGGCCTCTCCACTCAGACCGTTCCCGCGATCTTTACAAGGTCGTCACTCCATCTTGTTGGAGACAGCCCATAGTTACCCACATTCATTAGATGCTTATTAGTGTCCAGAAGAAAACTGCAATATAAATAGGAGAACATAACAATTGTTAACGCATTAATAGTATCTGCCTACCTAAAACAAGATAATTTTTATTTCAAATTTAAATTCAGAGAAAAAGTTTAATAGTAAACAATAAGTTAGTACATATCTTGATAAAGCGGCTGCAAGAATGAGCTTGCTCCTATAACTATTACAACTCATTTTGGTAAAGCTTTAACAAACAAAAACACAGCGTTCAGCGCCAGCGCAAACTTAGTGACTGTTCGGCGCGCGTTGACGACCCTTCCCTCCAACGCCGCGCACCTCACTGCTCGCCCCGCAGCACTCCTATCGCAATGGACTTGCTAGATTTTGTATGGGAATAAATTTCAAATTCAACAATACTGAATATTTAGTTCGTTTCGTAAATCAAAAACCTAGTATGAGTAATTCAACAATTAAATTAACCTATCGAGTGCTATTTAACAAATACAAAAACCTAGTAAGTGCAAATTCCAAAATCAAAAACCTAGTATAAGCCGTCCGTTTCATAAATCAAAAACCTAGTGTGAATTTATTCCCCAATTCAAAAACCTAGTGCGCGCTTTTTAACAAATACAAAAACCTAGTAAGTGCAAATTCCAGAATCAAAAACCTAGTATAAGCCGCAGTTACAATTTTTTTTAATTTGGATTTGTAACTTGCTAGGATTTTGATTTTGGTTTCGATGAGTAGCAGATTGAGTTGCTAGGTTTAGGGGGTCTCATATCTTCGAAACTAAGCGCGATAGAATTATGGGTGTTTTTGCATTACACGAAGCACTAGTTTAATATATATAGCATTAGTTAAATAATAAAACGGATATGGGGGTTTAATCAACAATACCAGGACATGTTTTTCACTTGAAATTGCTATTTCTTTTGGTATAAACTTGTTCTTTTCATCTTTAAAACCTTGGACATCGATGATAACATTCATATCAGTTTCCGCACTATGTTACTCGACGGTTTATACTCAATAAGGCGATCGTTTATGATAAGGCAGTAGGCTGTAGATTCTCTGGGATATCTTGCGACGACTCTACTTCTAAACGAACATCAACTGGTCCAGTTTTAAGCGTGTCGTTTTGTCTTGAATAGTCAATATCAAATAGTGGAACCTTTTGGATCAAAAAATAACATTTTTTTCTCATAATGTGTAGCCGATATGATTTACTAATAAAGACTCTTCTATCTTTTCTAACACATGTCGATTCGATAGTTAAACGTCTTCAATTAAAGTACTTTTCACCACGTACTGCACGCATAGTTCTGCTTAACAATTGCACAGTTGCTGGTCACTGGTGATGTCGTCGTTTTCAAAAATTTCAATTTTTATAACACTACATTTTCAGATTTTTGTTTACACCACAACCCGAGGCGAGACTCTGTTGAAGAGTTTCTTCGGGTCGCATTGGCGGACACAAAATTGAATATTTCTCCAGTATCCTGAAAATAAGATTATTTATTAACATATAGATTCAATCGTATGAAACATAATAATTAAAAGCTGTTTATTGAACTTACCGACATTTTTAGATGTGCATGCTTTTTCGATTAGTTCTCAATTTCTGGACATCAGAGCCAACTAGTCGGACGTCCAATTTTTACCAAAATCACTTTTTTTAGAATCATACTCAATTTTTTGTCCTCTTTCAGGCCATCTAACCGTTATATCGCTATCTCTTTTACTAACGAAGTTAGATTTACTAAAAAAAGGTCGGATGTCCACAATACCTTAGAAGAAAAATAACGGATGTTTAAATATGACTTTTTGCCATACATTAAGATTACTAGAAAGTAATCTTAATGTATGGCTTTAAAAGTAGGTCTGATGTTCACATAAGACATATTGGTTTTATTTTTTTATTAGGACGGAGCGTCTGATGTTTACATCAGACCGTTTGGTTCGGGGAATCTCCACAATATCCACAACCAAAAGAGTTAGCGATAAATTTTAATGGGCGATGGAAAGAGACAGATAGCACACATACGCCCGACGATTGCCTAAACCTTACGTATGGCCGAGCGCGGCCGGCCGGCGGTTGATATGTATAATCCAGTTTGTGTCCATACCGCGCATATGAAAATTCAGTGCAAATTAAGTAACTGGTTAACAATTGCAAGTGCTTTCATTGTTAAAGTGGTACGACATGAATCCACGCGTCATCAAGATATTCCAAGAGTTACGAGAGGCAGAACATAAAAGAAATCAAGGGGTCTAAACTCAAATATTTCATTACCTACCTACAAGTTTTGTTTTGTGCATTCGTTTTTAAACAGGATTTTTAAAGTGAAGTATCACTACCTGTATTGTTGTTTCAGATGATATTTTTCAACCAAACAAAAGACGACCTTCACTGTCAGTGCATGTTGATGATATTATAATTTCGAAAAGAAACACACTGGAAAAAGTTGCAAAATTTCATAAGTAGTGTCGTTGAACTCGTTAGCCTTAGTTTCTATTTCTACTACTTAATTACATAGTATTTACAAGCTTTAATGCACCTTGACCTGTTAGTTAGGTAGTTTGGGATAAATCTTGCAAGTTAAATTTGACCCTTTTCCCGGTTTCCGATTGAGCTGAAATTTACTATACTTGCGTATCTTCGGGAACAATGCAATAATTGGTATGGTAACACGGAGCTGGTCTGATGATGCAGTCAGAAGGTGGCTATAGGAACTAACTCTTGGAATATCCTGTACGCACTTGCAATTGTTAACAAATGAATTAATTCGCACCGAATTTTCACATCCGCGGTCTAGACACAAACTGGTTTATACTTGCCGCCGGCCGGCCGCGCTCGGTCAATCGTAAGGTTTAGGCAATCTTCGAGCGTGGTATCCCTTCATTTTTCATAATTTCATTTGCACTATTTTCATTTGCCATAATGATCACTGGCTATAATCTTCATAATGCCATAATACTCTAGTGTCATAATGTTCAACCTCCCTAATATCAGATACCATAATAACACTTTCCATAATATTTACTTTCTATAATGTTCATAATCCCTAATATTATATGCCATAACACTTCATTTGCCATAATTTCGGAAAAAGGAGACCCCAGACTTTATCAGTGTGTTTCAGTGGGTATAATGAAGGTACTGGTACAATCTGGATTACGTACTACTATTATAATAACTTACCTATTCTAACCTACCTACTGTAAGGAAGGCCAGACCCAATTTTTTTTTATAGTACTACGCATAATACGCATTCTGAATGTTTTATGGCAAATAATTATTATGGCGTTTAAAATTTACAGCATACAATTTTATAACACTTGATAATAGGGAAAATGAAAAGTATGGCATACGTGTCGGTATGGCACCTACAATTATGTCCAGTGAAAATATACCAAATGATCATTATGGCACATGATTCGTTATGACTTATGGCATATAAATTTATGTCATACGAAATTCGGGCAAATGAAATTATTGCATATAAAATTCGGTCAAACGATAGAGAACCGTCGGGCGTATGTTTGCTTTCTGTCTCTTTCCATCGCCCATTAAAATTTATCGCTATCTCTGTTTGTTGTGGATGTTGTGGAGATTCCCCGAACTATAAACATTAGACGATCTGATATAAACATTAGACGCTCCGTTCTAAGAAAAAATTAAAACCAATAAGTCTTATGGTGGAGATTCCCCGGACCAAAATGTCTGATGTTCACATAAGATTGAATATATTTCCATTTCATTTCGAGCCATATAGTCTGATTTAAACATACGTCCTATACTTATTGCGTGTTCACAAATTTTCTTGCAACCAAAATATCGGATGTTAATATCCGACCACAGCATAGCATATGTCCTGTTAATTTTAGGTCGGATGTCACACCCTTTTTATAATCAAATTTGAATTGCAACGTTATTGATAGCGTAAGAAAGAACTTGTATGTCAGGAAATACTTGTAGTTATATGCTCCTTTAATATTAATTACTAGTTTTCTTTATTTTAATACTATTAGTCGGTGTCAAACGTTTTAAAGTTACTTTTGCTTGTCCTGAAAAGTGTCAAAAATGCACATCCGACCAGTTGGCTCTGATGTCCAGATTTATCTCCTGTATTCAACAACTGAACTGAGCACGATGAAAAATATTTTATTAGGGATTATTTTTAAATAAAATCGCACAATTTATATAAAATTGAATCGTGTAGTTAGAGTCCAAAATCATATAGTTTTACTAACTATTTTAATGATCGTCGGCAGTTCCCTTTAAGGAAAGTAATATGGTACGGTAGGCGCCCAAGAGTAAGATGTAGTAACTGCGGCTTATACCAGGTTTTCGATTCTGGAATTTGCACTTACTAGGTTTTTGTATTTGTTAAAAAGCGCGCACTAGGTTTTTGAATTGGGGAATTATTCACACTAGGTTTTTGATTTATGAAACGGACGGCTTATACTAGGTTTTTGATTTTGGAATTTGCACTTACTAGGTTTTTGTATTTGTTAAATAGCACTCGATAGGTTAATTTAATTGGTGAATTACTCATACTAGGTTTTTGATTTACGAAACGAACTATTCAGTATTGTTGAATTTGAAATTTATTCCTATACAAAATCTAGCAAGTCCATTGCGAAAGGAGTGCTGCGGGGCGAGCGGTGAGGTGCGCGGCGTTGGAGGGAAGGGTCGTCAACGCGCGCCGAACAGTCACTAAGTTTGCGCTGGCGCTGAACGCTGTGTTTTTGTTTGTTAAAGCTTTACCAAAATGCATTATAGGAGCAAACTCATTCTTGCAGCCGCTTTATCAAGATATGTACTTACTTGTTGTTTAATAATAAACTTTTTCTCTGAATTTAAATTTGAATTAAAAATTATCTTGTTTTAGGTAGTTAGATACTATTAATGCGTTAACAATTGTTATGTTCTCCTATTTATATTGCAGTTTTCTTCTGGACACTAATAAGCATCTAATGAATGTGGGTAACTATGGGCTTTACTTTGATTAATGTTGTTTGTTTGTATGCACGATAAAATAGAACAGATATTTCATAGTTATTATGGGTTTTTAAACTTGTTCTTGTATTATAGGCAGACATGGGAGTTTTGTGGCACGAATAAAATTGTCCTAGGGACTTCCGAACGACATTCATTTATCGATAAATTGTACTTTCTTATGACAGTTATGACTATTAGATAACGTTTAATATCAACATGCAACATGCATGTTGTGCACCTATACTTGGGAGCAAAGAAATCGAGCCACTTAGTACTGAATTTCCAAGTAAAGTGCCTCGATTTATTTGCTCCCAAGTATATAATACAGTATAAAGTCCGTATAGGTCGATTAAGCAAGATAACAGTTTTTATCCTACACAGATAAATAAGACTTTGACATATCATGACAGTCTGGTCCGTTCAGGAAGATTAGTGGATGGAAATAATATTACACCTAAAAATGCCGCCTATAAAACAGTGTCGTGAACTTTAATAAATTCATGGTTAAGTAAAAAGCTCTCCGGATTTATGGATCTAAGATCTTTTGTATTAAATATGACATTAGCTTCAGTTTACTTTGTGTGGAAATCGGTTGAATAGCATTAAGAGAAGTTCTTGTGTAAGAAACACGTTAATAATAAAAATGTAATTATTAAAATTGATATTTTTTTGATTTTTAAAATCCCAAAAAATATGCCTATGAATTACTTAAATTAAATATTACCTACCATTATATAACGTCGATGGGTAGTGATCAGCATTTTAGTTAATTTTTATTTTATCCGGTGAATTTAACACCTATCTACTATGAAAATGTCACTTACAAATAAGTACTTATTTGAAACAGTTATCGATAAATTTAATATCGGAAGGAAGTCACTACTTAACTGACGTATTTGCCACAAAAACTCCTGTCTCGTTATAGGTAAGTAGGGAAGGGATAGGTACATATTCACATAGTTTCGCGGCGGTGTTGTTGGTTAGTAGTAGTTGAAGGATGCGGACTTTATATTAAATTGTATTATTTTTCATTGCTGTTATTTCCATCTATTTGATGTGGAGTGGGTACCTACATATTATTATTTAATTGTCTATTTAAAAACTTGCTCAGATTTGCGTTGTGATTTGAATTTTTTAACTATGGGTTAAACGTAACACCGAAAAACTAGAATTAAAACGATTATAAATATATTTTAAAAAGCCGATTCCGCACTAACATAATTACATGACAACCTTTTGCGACGTTTCGCCAACTATAGGTAAATATGTACCTATTTCGATCATCCGCTACGTAGTTAAAAGTAACCTACGTGTATAAAAAACAAACTGTGTACGTATAAGCTTTGTTGGGTTAATTTATTTATGAAAACAATCATACGCGAATGGTTTATGTTGGTTTTGCGTGGAAGCTTAGACACAGAACTGTGCAAAGGGGTTTGGGTAAAAGTGTTGTCATTTGTAAAATTCATACATTTTCAAGGTGAGCGGCCATTCGTAAAAGTGGTAAATTATGATAGAATTATTAAAAATAAACATATTTTGTTATGTAATGTAACATTCTTAAATGCATCGGAGCCGAGATATTTAAATATTCATACTTGGGCGTACTTTTGTACTAAAAACTGAATACTTAAATCTTTAAAATCTCCGCTCCGATACGAGTATAATTTAACGTCATAAATTATATATATCTATGTGTATTTAGAGGTCCTCTAAATAACTATGTAAAAATCATCTATGGCCGCTGAAAAAAATAATGACAATATTCTTCAAACAAATTTACCCAATGCCCTTTTGTACACTTTATTGTTTTTAATTATATATCAAATAACTTAAATTTACTAAAGAGATTGGGATTTGCTTTTTTAACATTCAGCTGACAAGGGTGAAGTTAAATTAGTTAATCCGTTTTTTTTTTAAGTTTTTCTCGTGTTTTGTTTTTTTCTGGACGGAGACAGAATTAGACATTTTTGATTTAGATTGCCTTGATGACGATTCAGTTGCAGAGAGTTATTAACGAAATAACACATTGGAGCTATAACCTACGTCTAGTTAAAATGTTTGCTCTCATTCCTTTTACACACTGTAGCTAGAGTAATTTTAAGTATGTATAATATTTTGACGATTGACTTTTTACGTGATTATTAATTTTTACCTGTTCCCTCTCTCATGTACCGTAAAATATTGTTACATAAACAACCAAGGTCATACATACTCCGGGAGAAACATTCAATCAAACATTCCTTTTTCTGTAATATTTGAAATGGACTGGAATAATACAGTAATCGTATATTACCACTATAATCGCAGTTGTAGCAGATGAAATAACTACGGCGTTTCGTGAACCAAAGATTTCCTTTGGCAGAATTGGTCCTTAGGACCCAAGGATGGATTTTAGAAAAGGAGCCACCGAGATTTTTGATGTAAATTTTTGGCTGGGGTAGTGTTAACTTTATCTTTATTTATATCTACATCGGTTAAGCTACTACGCCAGGTTTGGTATCGTTTTCGTATGAATTGGGGATGCCGAATTCGTTTATGGTATCATATTGATACCGTTCCGAAGTAAAAATATAGAAAATAAATGAAAACTTGTTTTTTTAATTCCCTATTTCACGAGGAAAAATTCCATAACTTATGAATTTATGAACAATTTATGAATTTTGAAATTAAAGAGATGCTTTAGAGAGCCCTATTATTTGTTCACTAACAAAAAGGTTATGTCAAATTAAAATGTTTCGTATGGGTGTAGTACGAAAAAAAACTGTTGAGGGTGCTAAAAATTCAAATGAAAAAATTCAAATCAAAATGTTATTTTGCGATCCTAGAATGGGGATGGCTTCGCAAACATGATAAAGATGTAAAAAAATATAAATAATGGTTACGGATTCCGTTTTAGGCCAATTAGTGCCAAAATATCAAAGAAAATTTAACTTAATAATATCGAATGAATTAACTACGCCATAACATGTTCACAAAGTATTTATTACTTAAAAAGTTTACAGTGGTCCAGGTGTTCCCTCATTTACTTCGCCGAATGCTTCTAGATCCAATTCAGTCTCATCTTCGATAGTTACAAAAAATAAAGTTTTAAACTCTTTTAGTCTTTTCTTGTGTTTTTACTATAGATTTATGCAATTTTTAAACCAGGATTGAATTGTACATCTTTGATTTAGTTAAAAATGATACCAAACTTGTCTTAGTACCTAAACTTAAACAGTTATTAACCTCAGACATCAAAACCCTTCCCCCCTGCACGAAAATTCTGCATTGCTCCACTTCTTAAAAACATCTTAGGAACCCAAAGATTAATCCTGCCAAAGGAAATCTTTTGCTCAGAAAAGCCGTATTTGATCTTTTTATGTCGTGTAGAATTGCAACTACTACCATTGTTTGGGAAAAAGCAAAGTGACCATTAAAGTAACAGTAGGTACAATGCCAATTTTAATGAAACGGCAAAAGTGAGGCGAATAAAGCCGCAATAATGACATTACCTAAACAATCACATGTAAGTTTTTCGGTAAAACATATTTTAACAATATCTTAAAATGGTTCACTAGTAGTAAAAAATAGTTATTTTATACAACTTTGAAAAAAAAACATGTGTTGTGTATAGTCAAAAAGCTATTGAGATTTTCGGATTTACATTTTTCCTGTTAAATTTACTTTTTGCGTTTACGTCTTTACTCTGCGGGGGAGGCGTAAGATTCAATACTCAATATGATACCTAAATATTACCGCTTTGCATAGAAGAAAACGTACCGAACGAACGTGTGTGCGTGGGTGTGCCCCCCGCTCGCCGGCGCTATTGTTTTTGTGTTTTATTACTTTATTCGTGCATGAAAATGACATAAATTTATAATGTAAATTTTTCATGCATTTATTATAATCAATATGTGAACTCTAATGATTGTACAATTTTTTTTAAGCTTTTGGTGCTAAAGAAAAACAAAATAATTTAAATCTTAAAATTGCATGCCCTAATTTGGCACAAATTTTTTAATGGACATATTGAGGTGATCTGAGATAAGAAATATTTATTTAATAAATTGTATTTTTTATTTAGCACTGTTTTTACATATTGAACTTATGTCAGTTTGCACTGGACGAAGATGACACAAACTGGATTTGCACACTCCGCAGCCTATCCTAGATATGATACCATTTTATTAATTTTGGCAGTTTTCTTTTTAATTTAACAAATCAGCCACAAATTATTGAATTTATGAAAATGCAAGTGACAAAAGTGACAAAACACGGTACAGGTATTGTACTTATAGTATCCACAGGCAAGAAATAAGCAACTTTAGACTTTTTGAAACTTATGACCCCTAAATAGCTCAGCGCTATCGGTCATGGGACCCATTTTGCAGGTAAACACATGTCCGTAACCAAAACTATTGTTGACTGAGAATTAGGTGGACAAGTTACTGATGTGATGCAAACGATGTGTATGCTTTTGATTCTCCATAATTCTTTCATGTTTCTCACGAAAATATTACACAATATCAACCGACATGTAAAAATATGACACTAGCATACTTGTCATATTCATTCAATCGTATGAGTGTACAGACAGCAGACCAAAATAAACCAAATCTGTAGAAGTTATAGATGAGTTTTGCGAACGAGGTTCATTTGATTTACCTACTTAGTTGTGAAATGTATGTGTACAGATGACTTTACTTTGCAACGTCGCAATTGGGATACACAAAAAAAACTGCTTGCTTTTACATTTTTATTCGACAGACGAATAGCCATTTCTAAGGATCTAATTTGAAGGATTTCATGATTAAAAGTGTTATTGCTATTTAAAATAATTTCTTAAATAAAAGTGATCTCGCCTATTACTTACTGTGCCGGTAGGCACGTTTCGTAATTGTTATCAATTCACGTATTGATGAATTGCATTTAGATAAGATATTATCTGTACGTGTATCTAGTGCACATTAGTGAGTACTGTAGTAAGTTAACATTGTATATATACGCATGTGTAATTGTAATTAAATTAGATTGAAACTGACTGACAAAGTGGTTACTCTCTCACCCCCATCAACATGGATACTTCCGGTAAAGTGGTGACCCCGACAAAGAACACTATCCCGTCTGAACAATGATCGCCGCTACCCTGCCTGTTGACCCACCAATATGGGGTAACCACCGGTACAGTGGTGACCCCGAAGAAGAACACCATTCCGACAAGTAACATTAACGCCGTTTTCCTGCCGCAAGAAGAAGAAATCAATACAAGAAGCAGGAGGAAAATTAAGCCAGCAAGTTAGAAGGTATCAAGGAGCGCAAATTATTAATTTACTGCAATGTCGCCCCCTAAGACTGTCGCAGGTAGGAGTACAGGTTCGTTGGAGCGTTGGATATCAGCTGTAAACAGTCAACAAAACATAACAGATGATTTTACAAACTGTTTGGCTAGCGTCGCGTCACAACTCGCAAGAATGCAATTTGACATAAATGAGCTACGGCACGAGCGCCGGCGCAGCGGTATGCAGAATGTGGCTGGTAGGCGTTCTTCGTAAAACAAGGTCAAGTTCGAGAGGAAACTAGCAATTAGAACATAGTATGGTAATTATTATTTTGTTTTTGTAAATATTTATTCGGTTGACTATGTAATAGTTTCGATTTCAGAAGTTTTTGTTTTACCTTCATGCAATGCCGTGAAGATGTTTAATATCTCAAATGACAGTTTATTCTTAGGTTATCGGTCAATGAGCCAAGAATGTCGCCAACTGAGAAAAGTTTGTGCTTTCATGCAGGGGCCATGAAGATGTTTAATATCTCCAATACGAATTAATTCTTAGGTTATCGTTAAATGAGCCAAAAATTTCGTAGAAATTGAAAAGAAGTATTGTGCCTTCATGCAACGGTCATGAAGAAGTATGTTTACCTCTAACTAATGCGAATTGATTTCTTAGGTTATCAGACAATGAGCCACGAAATCCGCTAACTGAGGAAACACTGGCTACCCCACGCCAATTACCGACAAAGAGTCGATGAATTTTTGGTGTAAATTATTATTTTAATGAAACATATTGCCCATAACGGCACACTTTACACAGTCATACCATCGAAAATATTTCAGTAGGAACTTATTGTATTGTACTGGAGAATATCCTTTTAATTTGTATTTATTTTCTCTTGGGGGGAGTACTGTGCCGGTAGGCACGTTTCGTAATTGTTGTCAATTCACGTATTGATGAATTGCATTTAGATAAGATATTATCTGTACGTGTATCTAGTGCACATTAGTGAGTACTGTAGTAAGTTAACATTGTATATATACGCATGTGTAATTGTAATTAAATTAGATTGAAACTGACTGACAAAGTGGTTACTCTCTCACCCCCATCAACATGGATACCTCCGGTAAACTTACTATGACAAAATGGCGGAGCTATTTAGAAAAATGGGTACACTTCGTGTAAGATGTAGAAGGACGATTTTTTATTAACTGTGATTTGTTTTCAAAGTCATAATAGACGAACGTCATTCAAACATAATGTACACAAGCAATCGCAATACGATATATTTATTATTTCAGAGTATTATAAGCATTCAACCATTGCTTATTACCTAGATCTCAATTAATACAACACTTTCTACATGACTTTTGTTTCAAGAGTAGATTTACTTAAGACAATCACATTAAATTTGTTAAAAAGGTGGAATCCGCCTTTTTAACAAATTTAATGTGATTGCCTTAAGTAAATCTACTCATGAGTTTCAATCATGAGTTTCTACAATAAATGTTGATGCCGTCGTATTGAACCTCTCGGAAAACCTCACCACACAAATTATTAACATTCATCACACATAACTCGAAAGAAAAATGGTCCCATTAATATATTAATTTCATCTTAAGAATTACAGTCAATTAGTAAACAAATAAATTTAACATGACAACAGCTGTCTTCAAACGTAGTTGTCAGCTAGATATCTAAATAGTACTTATAAAATAAAATATTGGAGAAGTTTTATGTTTTATGTAAAACCACAAAAGAGGTTGATTCGAACCGCATTTAGGGGTCAAAATTAAATGAAAGTCATTTCTTAATATCATATAATCTAACTACAGGGATCGATTTGAGAAGCCTATTCCTAGAAATGTCAGTGCTACATACACCAAAATTATTAGGTACCTACCCAAGGTCTTATCATTCTTCGTTAAAAATAATTAAAATCTGTTTAAGCTTGTGCCAATGAAGCCCTTTCATACGATACCCCACATGACACGGTTAACTCGATTCAAAATTTGGACCGCCGTTCCTTGCATGAAGACCCTGTTTTTTTGTGATTTAATGAAAAATATACAGTTTTCAGATATTTTCCTATACTTGTAGTACAGGACGGTATTATTTGCCAAATTTCATAGTTCTAGGTCAACGGAAAATACCCTATAAATTTTGATTCCCTTGAGAGTGTCGAAATATACTTTTTTGCGGCATTTACGGCCGTATCTTTTTTTTACGTTAATATAGAAGTTTGATTTTTTTACAGGTTCTAGGGACTGTACACTTGAGTATAATTATGGTTTTAATTTCAACTGAATACCTCCGCGCGTTCCTTAGATAAAGGGTCTTGACAGACAGCAGACGGGCAGACAGACGGACAACAAAGTGATCCTATAAGGATTCCGTTTTTTCCTTTTGAGATACTAAAAACAATCGAATTGAGAACCTCCTTTGTTTGAAGTCGGTTAAAAACTAGACCGAATCGCACCTACTTTAAACGCCATTTTTAACCCAAAATAACTCGGGGACACGATGTTAAAATCCTTCGGCATTTTCAACAGTATGACAACGAAAAAATGTCGGTTAATTCAATATTATAATATCATGGTCTATACTTGCCTATCGCAAAAACGGTCCTCAGTGACCTTGGATCAGTAAAAATTACTTTTGACTCCCGAGTGTGAGGTACTCGTAACGCGCCAACTATTGATCATAGTTGGCGCTTAACCTTCGGGGGATTGTTGATCGAGTAACCCGCAGTAAATTGAATTCACAATGTTTATTGGGATTGTACGCGCCCTAAACATTTCGAAGCAAGCAAAAGCTGAAAAAGCAATTAATAAATTTGTACAAGATACATAACCAACCTCAAGCATTTTGAATTTTAATCCTTATACATAGTTTTGCGTTTTAATTACTTTCAAACTTATTTACGTAATGGTTTCCATCAAAAGGAATATTAAACAAAGCGCTATAATAATGAAATAAGTTTTAACAAATTTAAAACTTCACCGAGAGTTTGTAAGTGCATTTTTTTAATTATAAAGGAATTAAAAAAAAAAATATTTACGTATATTTTATTTTATTATTTTAGTTTCTTTTAAATGGTTTAAATTAATTTATAAACAAATTTGGCCGTGTTCGCATGTGATACCAAAAGTAGGACACTTGATATATAAAAAGATGCCACTAAAGCGGCGCTATATTGCTGACAGTCTGACTGTATTGCCATCAAATGCATTCTGAGGCCTAATTGGTCAGTTTTTACATTACACGCTTGAAATAATTTTAACTAACGTAACGAAATCTTCTCATCCGACAAGGAATACATTATTTTGGTCTACCAAGCATGACGCCCCTGGAAACCTAAAGAATACAAATTAAAAGGTGAGTCGCGTCCATTAATAATGGAATATTTTGATCCTTATTGAATATCGAATAGGGTCTAAAATAGATTGTTCTTGTAACAACACACACTTGTAAGGAAGTCATCATCGTTAAAACGTAATCGGGCTCAGGACCTCATTATGCAAAACTCGACATCTCCATGAAAGAATTCACAATGCCGGTCCAATGCTGGTTGAAAACCGCTGGTTTAGTTTGACTGTAAAATTAAAAACGCATTCTATAACGCCGTCATAATATTAAAGAAAATAATAACAGAGTTGTATAACGCTACATTAGAAGATTACAACAATTATTGTCCCAAGCTTTTGATCTTGTGCCACATACACATTAATTAAAAATATAAAAATATCTCCTAGCTAAAGGTGATTTTCCGCCAACGAGGCGACGGGGGGAAAAGAAAGTGACGCAATTTTTTAAATTCGTATATAATAAAACATTTTCTCAAACATGCTCGGAAAGAACAGTTTTCCGATTGAAACACATGGACGGAAAATGTCTCTTTTTACTCCTAGGAGTAAAAAACCATTTGAAAACACTTTCCGTCCATGTCCATATAGTTTTTTAAAAGTGCTCTCTATTGCGTATATGAAATCGAAAGGACCATGAAAAAAATCCCGTACACACAACTTGTGAGGGCACAGTGAGGGGCGGCGGCTCGGCGGGGTTCTGCGGAGCGGCGGCGGCGGGCAGCGGCTCGTTGTGTTGTGCGTGAAACTATCTACAACGTATGACGCAAACAAACATTCTCTCCGAATTTGTCAAAGGTTTTTAAAAATACTTATAAGCAGAAAAGCAGTTTGTATGCCTTGGCGGAAACAAGGATTTCCTGACTCGTATTTTAGCAGGCCTCGCTGTTGCTCGGCCTGCTAACCACCTCGTCAGGAAATCCCTTACTTTCCGCGCCTAGACAACAATGTACTATTCCACCGAAGATGCGCAAGAAGGGAATTGTTTTCTTTGTTGAAGGGGACTATTTTGCAAAATAGTCACGAAAGGCCACTGCAGAGGAAAAATACGCCACGTACACTGTATACCGGGATCCTACAAAAGGTTGCAATAGGGAATATTCATGCCTTATTTTCACCGCTTCAATATAAGCTGATTCATGTAACAAATAGTTGAGAAAAGTCACCTTTTTAATAGCCATAAAAATAATCAAGATTTAAGCCAACAAAGATTTGTTCCCTATCTCTTTCTAGCAAAACACAATTTAACATGAAGTTCATATGGCCGACCTGTGACATGACGTCACAGTGCATATCAGATCTCTCTGTCTAATCGCTGTCTAATTAGCATTTTAAAATGCTTGTATCATCCGTATTTCTAGGCCCATTTTAATTTTAATTTTACTTTTGGTGATCTGTTTTACGGTATTTTCATATTTGGTTGAGAAATTCGATTTAAAAACTCGATGCATATTCCCTGTTATGGACCCTAAATCTAAACCGGGATCCTTAGGGGCAAGGACCGGAACCCCTTACCATTGATGGGGTTTTTAGCCGGGTTTTTTAACGGCTTTTAATTACATACCATTTAATTTTAGTAAGCCTTTCAAGGGTTTATCACTGAACGGCTAACCCACTCGTTTGAATCAATTCGATTTTATCTCAAACTATAGCCAAACGATGGTTGGTCGAGTTTTTCAACTGCATCCTGGAAGTACGTTCCATCCCAGCCACTCTTAAGTTATCAAAAGTCATCGCCTTGCTGAAACCAGGAAAACCACCCGACGGTCCATCCAGTTACCTGACCTATATCACTTCTCTCGGTGACTTACAAGTTGAAAGACTGGTATATTGCAGAATATATCCTGCTGCTAATAATGGTGTCCCGGAGGAGCAGACTGGCTTCTGAGGAAACCGGAGTTGCGCTGATCAGGTACTAGCTCTGTCCTTATATATCGAGGCTGGTTATCAGCGTGGCCTGAAAACCTACGTGGCTTCCATCGATCTAAGTGCAGAGCAGAGAAAATGAAAAGCCGGAAGTTACGCCGATATAGAAAAGGGTCGTAACCAAACATTATCTTATATAAAAACCGTTATAATAATTTTTGGACACTCCAGAAGCCGCTCCAAGTTTACTTCGGACCAGAGCCACGCATAGAAACTTTATGGCTCTGGGGTCACGAAAATCCCTAGCTTTTACTAAAACAAAACGCAACCCTTTATGGTAGTTTAGAGTCAACGCGTTCATGTGTTCATGTGTTCATAAAAGTTGAGGTGGTTGTCCAGGATGACGAAGACGAGATTCCGAATCGAGTTGAAGCAAATCATCGATTCGGAACCTAGAAAGTAGTTATAATGCAGTGGATCGCGAGCTCTAGTAAAACTTATGATCGCACATTTTGCCACATTAAAAGCATGTCTAAATAGAAACCCATTCCTTAATGAGAATTACAAAAAAAATCTTCTTCCGCCTTTTGTAAAGCAAAGGTCTTTTTTTCCCTACAGACTGGCCTTTAGCCCAGTCTATAACAACACAAAAAAAGGCAAACATCGCAAACCCGTATGTAACTACTGTTCTTAGGTCCGTTGTGAGTATTTAACATCCGTAGAATGTTTTCATTATTTAGCCAAAAACCGAAATTTTACTATTTTTTTATTTCAGATTAAACTATGAGCCCTAGGGGCACCATTTTGGTATTAAATTGAGGCTAATTCAATTCTCTACGAATTATATTAACATGATTTTTACCTAGGAGCATTATTTCAGCCGGTATGTATCTTCGAAATAACCCTACCAACACATTTTTACTTTTTGTAGAAAATTGCCCATCTTTGACTTGCTGTTTCTCCGCAACCAATAAATATAATGTGCTCCAATTTCGCTCAAATTGTATCAAATTTAGTTATTTTTATTTAAAGTATACAAAGATACTTGGAAAATACTTCCTTAGAGAAGTTTTTTCGAAAAAACTGAAACAAGTGCCAAAATTTCGCAGCTTTTCGAGCACCATGGGGGTAGCACAGGGTTTTCAAGGTGGCAAACTTGGGTATTAACTACTCTCAAGGGACCAAATACATATAAAAAAATCGTAGTTACATGCGCGTTTGCGATCTATGATGTCGTTATAGACTGTGCTACTTATCATGGAATAGTCTGTAAAATATTATTTTCTCAAACATGCTCGGAAATGTTTAGGTTTAGGATCGCACAAAATTTACCGTTTGCGGATGAAGTGAAAAATTTACGCAAGGATATACTAAATAGTCCTAAACACATATTCGGTTATTATACCAACTGCGAAGACTACTACTGTTCGCCTGAAAAAAAACTCGAGCAAAATAATGTACCCATATCCCAACATTGATGGCAAAATGAATGATAAATACATCAAATTTAGTTTATCATTCTCAAAGCCTCATGTACAAACAAAACAATAATCGGGCTGAGCAGTTCAATGCAGTGGTTGCCAAGTACGTGGGCGGAAAGCACACAAATTATGCCTTGAAAAAATCTTATGCTTTGAGGTGTTATGCAGCAGTGGTAGCGTTCAACACAGGCATGCCAAATATACACGCTGCTGCGCACAAGCAATGAATTTCAAAACCTACTTCTTGAAAAACATTTGGACTAGCTTGTCCCCACCTGGAACACCTTTTCCAATTTTCAAGTTAAATTTAAATTGTTATAAATATCAATAAGTTCATGCTGTTACAATTTTCTATAGATTATATAGCTTGTTTTTCGCTTTACAGTTGTTTTTTTATTGCAGTCGGGTATTTTGTTTCTTTTTAATAATTTAATTAGACGCTGTATTTAAACGGCTTGAAAAGGCAACTGACACAAAGAGACACCATAGAACGTGACACTATAGAACAGTCGGAAAGTGCCCTATGGTTGGAGTTAAGAAGGTGTTTACTGACTGCATCAAATTTTGCACAAGTTTGCAAACGTCGCAATAACATCAGTCCAGCACCATTGGTAAAAGTTATGTTGTATACCTATTCCTTAGATCATGTTTCATCTATACAACATGGTAAAAGAAATGAAAGCGATACACTAAGACAACTAGCAAGCCAAGAATTTGATTGACCCAAAATTTTACTTTTTGGGTGCAACTCCCGATGGTTTGTATGAAGAAGGAATAATTGAAATAAAATGCCCAATATCTGCATTTGGCATGGATCCAGAGAACGGGATAAGGCAAAAAAAAATATGTGTGGAAGCTATTGAAAGGAAACATTGTTTTAAATCGGAAACATGACTGGTTTTATCAAGTTCAGGGTCAGTTACACATTACAAACAAACAAAAGTGTTTGTTTGCAGTGTGGACTGGCCCTGGGCATCACCTTAAAACGGAAATAATAGAAAAAGACAACTTCTGGGCAATGAATATGGAGGACAAACTGATAGGATTTTACGAAAAATGTTTGCTCCCAGAAATTATCGATCCTCGAAAGACGCGGTCCATGCCTTTAAGAGACGATCCCTTTAAGTAATAACTATGCAATGCAAAAATTCAAAACCTCTATGTGTACTTACTTAAAATAATATTAAATAAATGCAATAAAAATTGGGAAGCATACTGACCTATTATTTGTAGTTTTAACCAATAGTATGTACAGATGCAGTGAATAATAAAATTTCATCGTATTTTGATCGATAAGTTCGTTATTATCTTGCGTCTTTAATTAGCTTGTCGATAGGTACTGGGGCTAACTCATGGTCTCGTATTGCACACATTCGGTACGGAACCTTAATCCAAAAAATTACACAATTTTTTTTTTTTAATAATTTAATTAGTAATTTTAATAAGTAATTTTTGAATAGACTATAAGCATAAAATATTATATAATCGTACAAAATGAACACATACTACTTAAGGTGTTCTGTCGAGCAAAACAGCGTTTAGGTAAGTCGAACTCTGAATCTCTTTCCGTCGCATCTTTCTTATTCATTCGCACGCACCCCTAAACAAAAGTCTTTTCGCACTTTAATACGTTACTGCAATGTGACACGGCACTAAAATATACAGCTACTTCTGAGTTAACCTGTTTTTCAGATTTGTCAGATATTTGTGGGCGCAATATCGGATTATACATTATTGCTGGTGACTGTACTTGTAGCTTCGCGCCTAATATGCGGGGTGCACCGCGGGCCTATTATAGTTACATAAAATCACACATAACGATCACCTAAAAATAATTAATAAAACTCAAAAAAATAATTAAAGCCTAAGAAAAAATATCAAGATTATTTAGTCCTCGTCATTACACCTACAACGCAACTCTAGGTAAGCGCGCTCACACGGTGAGCGTTAACGCCATCTATCGAGCATGATTTTGTCTAACCGAAGAACGTTCAAGATCCTACGGCCTCTTAAACATGGTGTTAGAATAGCTTGTTCAAATGGCGTGTTTAAAAAATAAAAAAGGCGGCAAATTAAACTTTTTTTTTCCTAATATACTATTATTTTTTTATTACGTGGTAGTTATTTTAATTTTAATATTTCCTCATATTGCTTGAGAAAAGCACTATACAATCGTCGGCCTGAAGAGGAATTGCAAGACTCGCTTTATCCGGCTCAGTCGTGAGCAAACCCTTACTTCACGGCCTTTGCAGTAAAGTACTATTTCTTCATATTTAGGGTTTGCCAATATTTTTGGAAGAAAAGTCGCGACCTACCGCGACCTTGCTAAGAACCGCAAAGTTCGGCAATTTATAAAACTGAGTTATATACGAAATTAAATAATGCTATATCGATGGAAACTTTGGTAATAATTTCTCGAACGCCCCAAACTTTAGCCCACGGCCTCCGGTTCCACTTCCCTTAATTAATAAGATTGGTTTTGATTAAGCAAATAAATTATTCCTTTACGATTTTAAACATTTAAGTTGGGACTTCTCGGGACTTGCAATTAAATGGATTCTGTAACTTGACTAAATTCGTCAATTTACAATGTGCTGCTGACGCCCTGCGTCAAAAGGTCTAACCAGTACAGCCTCTCCTTCTCACGAGCACGGCTGACGAGTAAATATTACTATCATATGTGAAAGCTGACGGAATATAACTAACATAATAGTTTTCCAATACATAGTTATACGTTATACCCCAATTATCGGAAGCCTGCTGTTTGGCCGAAATATGTTAGCCAAATGTGTCACTTCCCAATCTTTTCTTTTGCCAACCCATTTTTTTCCTGTAACTGTTAAAATTTCAGGATTTATTTCAGTACCATCGTGTAGAACTCTATAGGTTAGGTAAGGTTAGTTTTTATAAAATCCTGAAATATATACGGTTACAGATAACAAAGCAGGTTGGCAAATGAAACGGTTGGGAAACGATACATTTGGCAAACATATTTCGCCGAAACAAAGTCACGTCCGCCGATTATCACGTCCGCCGCTCAAAAATATGGTCCGGATAATTACCCCCAAAATCGAACCCTGCGGGACACCGGGAAAGAGAACCAGAAAACACCGAATCACCAACACTGCCATCGAGTGTAACGACCTGAGACCGACCGGACCGATAACTCACAATAGGTCATCTTAGATAGAGGTAGTGGAATATTTATTGCGTCAAAGGCTCTCAAATAGTCCAGAAGTACAATTATGGTTCCCTTGCCTTGCCCCATCCTGTGCAGGAGTGAGAATGTTAACGAATGTATAAAGTAAAGCTGTGGTAGTGATGTGAGATTTCCTGAAGCCTGACTGGAGAACGGGTAATATGGCGTTATTTTCTAGATAGGAGCTCATTTGCATGTGTTACCCTTTCCACAACTTTAGAAATGCAAGAAAGTATGCTGATCGGGCGTAGGTCTTTTAACGTAGTAACAGTCTGCTTCTTTGCCAACGGTGTCACCAGCGCCACCTTCCAGGCCTCAGGAAACTCACCTGATGTGGGTGATCGATTAACAATGGCAGTTATGGCGCTGAGAGTTTCGGGAAGTATCATCAAAAGCATGTCCAAGGATAAACGTCGGCTCCTACAGCGTTCGAATTTAAGGACTTAATCACCCTCATCACGCAGCACTCATCAACAGCTGCTAGCACAAACTCAGAGTCTCCGTGGCAAGAAAACTCAAAAAAGGTCGGCTCTTGTTTCAAGAAAGAGTTCATTTGGCGTTAATAAGTGAAACATGGTTAGGAGAAGAAACTTTACTAACAAATGGATATAATATATACCGGAAGGATAGGTCTGATTCTTTTGGAGGTATTGTCATTTTGACTCATAAATAATTGCAGGTTCAACAATGTGATTTTAGTGTAAATAATTAAGGTATAGAGATTTTACTTATAAAAGTTTTCAATTGTAAATATATTCGTAATATCATAGCGTGATATATTCCATCCTCCGTGCATACGATACAGTTGGGCTGGGATGAGTTGTTTTCTGTTTTTCCGTTAAAGAATTGGATTGCTGGGCCCTATTTCACGAATCTACAAGTCTGCGGATTTACTTGTTACCAGTTACCAGTGTTACGATTACAAGTTCTAGTAAATTCTGTTTCACTATAATGTCTTATTAGACTTGTGGGATCCTGTTTCTCAAAAGCTATCAGACTAGTAAAACTATTCTATGGACTATTATTTTTCACTAGCTTGTTAATATACGTTTCACAAATTACAATACTGATCTACTAGTTACTAGCCACCAACTAGTAAACACTGGCTAATTTCACCATGGTAAACTGCTTTTTGTTTTACGAAAGTTTAAAACATTAAATACACTAGTTAATTACAAGCCTAAACCTACCAAGGTCGGAAGCTTTATAAAATATACAAGCTAAATTATACTCGTGTCGAATAAACCAATTTTATTGTTGAAATATAATATACATTTAAGAAAACCAAACGGTAAGTTTTTAAAACAATGCGGACTGATTTCGACAGCGATGAAGAAATCATTATTCCTCGACGTAGAGTATTTATTACTGTTCAACAATTTATTAGGACACGACACGAATCAAGCTAATCAAAAAAAAGCGGGCCCTTTTTGTTGTTTATTACATTCATCCCACAGATAGGCAAAGGGTTTAAGCCATACAGCCAAGTCTTGTTTCGACGAACATTAAAATCGCAACAAGTTTTTACACGGTTAATAATTAATACTGAGTGTACTCAAAATAATGAGTGTCCTACACTCACTTGACTGATTCTTTAAATAAATAATTTAGGTACCTAATTCAGCCGTGATAATAGCGTATAAAGCCAATCCGGTAACTAGTATTTTTAGTCTGTCCACCGCTACAGCTAAAAGTCTTGTAATGAAACGTGATTAACTAAGACTTGTACATATTAACTAGTTACTACTAACTAGGAAAGCCGTATATTTGTATTTAGATTCGAGAAACGTACACAAATAATCCTAGTATTTACTATTTTACAAATAAGTATCTAGTAACTTACAATCGTAGCTTGGTGAAACCTACAATAAATTGCGAACTTGTACGAAATATTAGTCCATGGACGGGTATTACCAGACTTTAATGAAATAGGGCCCTGGAGATTTCAATGTGCACCATACAAATTGGTCCTATAAAAACCCGCCTTCAAAAAGCAAAAAATAACTTCTTTAAAATGGTAGGTAAATAGGTCAGTCCAACTGAAGTCTGCTTTTGGTTAAAATATTGTTGGACGCCGACTTCAGTTGGACTGACCTATTTACCTACCATTTTAAAGAAGTTATTTTTTGCTTTTTGAAGGCTGGTTTTTGTTTTTTTAAACTTTTTTTTTATTTTTTACTTTTTAGTGATCATAATTATGCTGTTATTCTCCCACTTCTCAATTAATAAGAAACAGAAGAACATTTCAATCTCGCCGCAAGCAACGCCGTGGGAAAGTCATCGTCGCTCAACTATCTTAATCGAAATATCTTGTCGCCACCCTCGAAATATATACCGTTAAGTAGTTCCGGTGGCCATCTGTGGTCTTCATCATCAGTTCCACTTCACCAAATAGTGCTTTCCAAGACCAAATACACGAGTTACAATGAAAAATACCAAAATCGCTATAGGTGTGCCTATAAATTTTGAAGAGTTCCGTCGATTCCTCATGGATTCCACCATCAGATCTTCATTTTGATAAAAATGGGACCAATCGGGAAGCACCAACTTTCAAATAAAAAAAGAATCATCAAAATCGGTTCACCCAGTCGAAAGTTCTGAGGTAACAAACATTAAAAATAATAATAATAAAAAAAAAACAGACGAATTGAGAACCTCCTCCTTTTTTTGAAGTCGGTTAAAAAACGATACACAGGGTTTCCAAATAGTTGGATCGAATCTAGAATATGGTTTTGTTTCTTTAAATGACAACTATGCAAAAATGTCCTTCAAGAAACTTCTCCTGACATTACCTTTGCGTCAGTTGATATAGCGGTTAATTTTGAATCGCACGTTTTGGCAGAAAATGTTAAATTATCAGGACTCATTTCAATTTCACAACAATCGTAAATAAAAAAGCAGATAGGTTAAATTACCGTCTGGCCTTAGAGCAGATGTTTTTAAAGTTAGATTATAGTCCTTATAACACTCAGGAGCTGTATGATATATTTATACAACTTATAAACAAAGCGGCTGACGATACGAGAAATATACCAATGATAAGGATTTGTTCGAACTTAATTAAGAACTTTAAACCAAAAAGTTTTTGGATTTCCGAGCTGTCTAGTGCAGTAGTACGAAGGAGGTCAGCTCTCACTAATTTTAGACGTAATCCTACGCCACAAAATCTCAGCATTTTAGAGACTAAAACTGTTGAGACTAAGAGCCCCCGCAGACTGCAGACTTTTAGTCGGCCGATCGTTTGATCGGGTTGGTTTGCTAGCGCGCACACTGTATTAATATCTGTTTACTTTAAAATTTCATACAAATAAGACGTAGGTGTGTTTAAAATTGCTATATACAGGGTGGCTCATTTTGATCGGTCAGTATGGGAAAGTCTGAAACTATAAGACATAAGAAAATGTCATCGATTTTAATAAGAAGAAAAACTGCATTTATACATTTTAAAAAAAACTATACCTACTCAGCTCGGGAATCGAACCCGGACGTTTTGAAAAATAAAACTAACAGTATTTCCATTTAGATATCTATTGTGTAGGGCTTAAGCAGTAAATGTTACTATCAAACATGATGTCTAAAATGAATAAAATGCATTGTTTTCACATTCTTTAATTTATTTTAGTAAGTGTTCGAAATGACCACCGTTTTTTTTTTCAATACAATATTTAACTTGTAGTAACGCAAATTGATAATTGAAGAATATGAAAACAATTCATTTTATTCATTATATCTAAATGGAAATAGTGTTAGTTTTATTTTTCAAATCGTCCGGTTTCGATTACCGAGCTGAGCACAGGTTTTTTTTTAATGCATGAATGCACTTTTTCTTGTTATTAAAATCGATGGCATAGTTCCTAAGAACAGATCTTCGTGTGTCTTATAGTTTCAGACTTTCCTATACTGACCGATCTAAATGAGCCACCTGTATACTCGTAGCCAGCAAATATTACAATATTCATATCCGCCTTTTTATGCTCTGTGGACCAAACCCGTGCGGTCGCGTTCTCAAATTGCGAGATCCCGTGTTTGGTTGCAGTTAGCCGCTTGGCCTTATGCCAGTCTTTCTCCATGTTTCCTTGGATTCCTGCGCTATACATAAATCAACAGTTCGTTATAACTATTAATATAGTGGCAGCCAATTTAATACATGCAAGACTATGCTTTCATGCATAAAAATAATGATTTTTTTTTTGGTAATATTTTTTTTTATTATGTTTCCTAGTCCATAAAGGGTGAGGCACGAATGTTGCTACAATAACAATTGTTAATTATGTGTTGTATAATAATTGTTGTTGTTTTTATTATGGATTGAGAAGACATTCCAACTGGGATAAAATTACTTTAATCCCCAATTATCGTAGAGAAACCAATCGCGACCCTCTGAACCGTTGGACAATTCTAAGGCTTGTTGAGTTGTTCAAGAAACATGGTTGGTCCAGCCCATAGCCTTCCGTCCGAGCCAACTGCCAGGATAACCAACATGTCGTTCACGAATTAGATCTACACCCAGGACGTATCACGGTATGGTGTGAAGTTTCTTCGGACTGCATTGTCGGCCCATACCTCTTTGAGGAAAATGGTGCTACAGTTACTGTAACTGGACAACGGTATTTGAAAATGTTGCATTATTTCTTCTTTCCAACATTACGCAGAAAACGCATACCTTTTAATTCTGTATGGTTTCAACAAGAGGGGGCCTCAAAAACTTATTTCGAAGAATGCCCTCAATTTTTGGCCACGGAAGTCACCAAATCTTACTGTCCCAGACTTTTTCTGCCGTGCTAAGCCAAAAAGGCCTCTGTCCGAAAATTACCAAATTCTATTTTTTTTGCGTTGGATTCCTTAGACTACAGGGAATGAGATTCTGTTAACGAAAAAGTCGTATTTTTATTATAAGTGGCTTAAAAACGACTAAGAAAATAGACGTAAGACTTGTTTTTCCCTTAATTCCTAAGGAAATCAACGTATGTATAAAATACTTAACAATTGGGTCGTATACGAGTAGTTCCTCTACGAACAAATAGATAAGGTGTCCATTGTAGTCATCCATCAACGCATTCCTTAGCCAATTGCCCACCCTAAAAACCATCTTTAATAGTTTAATACTTAATTATTCTATTAAATGTTTTATCAGGACTTACATAGTTTTAAAATTATTTAACTAAATTAATATGAATACCACTAAAATAGTTATAGTTTTAAGGGTGGACAATGTTACCCTCCACGGTTACAGTAACCGAGTTCACGGTAATTAAACTGTTAGAGACTACTTCGCACCTTTGCGACAAAACTGTGCTATCTCCAAAGTTGCGATTTTACAGGACAGCATTTTTAAACATTCCAAGGAATATAAAATCTAATTGAGTATTTTTTTTAGTATGGGAACTGCGTTAATTTTATAGTTTAATTAATAAACTTTCGGAAAATATCGGTAAAAATTCTACAAGTTATTAGAATGCAGGATTAAAATAGGATACAAAAAAAAGGAAGAATATATCACGTTTTTCCTGGAAATACATAAATACTATGCGGTTATAAATTGAGTTGTCACATTTAAGATGATACTAATTGGTTTGATATGCTGCGATAAATAAAAATAAAACTATTTTATAGAAATCAAAAACTTTTACTAAAATAATATTTTTTTCAGCAAAGCTGAAACATAATACAATTATGTTGTACATGAATAACAAAAATGAGGTATTAAAAGTAATAACAAAACAAAAGTCTTTCTTAAATTATTGGGAATCTCTCTGTAAGGACGTACATTGCGTCACACAGGTCACACTGTACTTAGAAATACACTTAAAGTAGTCGCTTATAACACTTAGAGTAATTAACATAATTATCACATTTTTAATCACAATAATGAGTACTGTACCTACCCTGTCAATCAGAACAATTTGAGCTCTTTAACAAAAATAAAAACTTTTCTTAACATCTTACTTAACTAATAGGAATTTTACGTGTTTTAATCTACTTGTTATTAATCAGTTCTCTTATACTCCAAATAAAAGTATAAAGTCAGTCAAACAAAATACTTATGCATTAGGAATGCTAAGTATTTTGCACATATTAATCTCAATTAGGTACGTATTATAAAGATTCATAAAATGGCCTATGGTATCTTGGAATAAGATTTTTATTAACCAAATCCATGAGATCAGATTTTTTTCTTTCAGGTAGTCCAGGTTTTTCAGTATAAACCTTTTTCAATTCAGTATTCATGTCACCATTCCTTTTCTTCTTCAATACTATGGCTTTTATAAACTCTTCGTCCGCATACGATTTCTTAAAAAATATAGAATCGGGATTATCTTTTTGCACTCTAGTAATTTTTAATTCTGTCGTCTTAATTGAATTCTTATCGTCATCTTTTGATATCACAAAGTTCATTTGGGTGCATAAACTTTTCCAGTCGTAGAAGTCATCATAGCACATTTCATTGACATGCATAGGCTCGCTTTTTTTTCTCGCCGCTTTTATAGCACCGATAAATGCATCAGGAGTGTACATTGCACCTGATCTGAGTTGTCTTTTGACTTCTCGTTCTATTTGCGAATGAGCAGAGTCTCCCTCGTTTTGTGAGTGCCCTTTTATTAAAAACTTATGCGTAACTGACTTTAAATTTGATAAAGCTTGCACTGCATATAAGTACATAGCAAACATAAACTTGTTTTTCTGCTGGCCAGCACAGTTATCCGAATAGAATACAACATCAAGATCTTTTGCTGCCATTGATTCCTTTTTCAAGTAATTGAACACACAAGTAGCGATTTCGTTAACACCTCTATTAGCATTTGATTCGTCCCATACGTAGCTTTCTACAACGTTATTCTGAATATTGTAAATAGTTAAATTCAGGACATTAAGCTTACACTTATAGTAAAAAACGGAGATGTCACCCTTAGGGCACTGAAAGACAGCTTGTAAATCATAAACAGCGACTTGGCCGATTGTTAATTGCCAAAGTGTTCTTGAAAAAGAGTTTACATACTCTTATCTTCACACCAGAAAGAAACAAACCAAAAGCATGGTTATTCTTACGATTAGGAGCAACGTTTCCATCAGAATCCAGTTTCACGTAACGATGTTTCGGAACTACAACATCAACACTATTTGCTATGAAAGACCATTGCTTCTCAATCTCTCCCAATTTCCAATATTCTTTTAGGATTTGCTGTCGTTGTTCTTCCGTAAAGTTTAACTGACACTTAAATCTGCAATTTTGTTCGCAAGGTGGTCTGAGTTTGCGTTCGGGTACAACCTTTTTAGTTGATTGATAAGACTGCCCGCTGTTTCTTAGTCTTTTCGTAATGTTTTTCTTCCAGTTCTGTTCTTGTCTTTGTCTTTTCTTTCCTTTCTTAGTTGGGCTACATTCGGCTATTGCACAGTCCGTTTGAGTGTTGAGATTATTTACTGTAGATTCGGTTCCTGTTATAGGTGAATTTGCTAAGTCAGTGGAATTAATCAGATGTGGATCAGCCGTATTTAAATTATGGTCTGATATAATATTATCGTCAAGGTTGTCAGCGTCAACATTAGCTGAAGTAGAATTTACTACTATACGATCATGAGGTTCTTTGAGGTTCGATGTGATGACATTAGATGGTCGTTTATGAAAATCACCTTCGTCTTCAGAGTTAGAAGAACTCTCATTAACTTTTGTGTTTTTATTTATAATATAATCTGGGTCTTTAACTGAATCGTCGGTATCTGTAAATAATGTTATTAATTAGTCTTAGATATAAGTTATTACTTATCAATTTCATTATACCTAGGTACTGAATTATTAAGTTACCTTCATAGTAAGAAGGACCACTGCTTGATGAGCTGCTTGATGAACTGCTGGAGGTGCTACTTGATGATACACGACGTTGTTTGGAGAATGGGTCATTATTTTGGCCTAAAACAGAGATTGATAATCAATCAACGAACAATACCCGCGTCCAAATCAGTTACCCACAGACAGACACACACAGACACAACATATATTTGCTTCAACAACGTGATATGTGTTAATGTATCAACTCAAACACATATAAGTTTTTTCAAGAAAACTGAGGTAAATAAAAATACCACAGTTAATAAGATGAAATTTAAATGAAGTAAAAACATACCTTTTCAAGCTAAACGTGGTATCATCGTGATGTCACGTTTTTCCAGAAATACGGCAGCACTTCACCCGTCGCATGTGTCACAGTTTTGGATTGAAAGACTTGTGCGACAGAAAGAGCACTAAAATGAGATGCCCACTTGTGCTTTCTCTCTTCTACACACGGATCGGCCGTTATAGGCTTAAAAAATGCCACGTGTGGGTAGATAATAGAGTTTGAAACGGCGGTTTCGATTATCCAATAATAAAAAAAAGGATTTTCCCAGATGTCGCAGTGTTGTTGCAAAGGTGCGACTTACTTCGTCCATTATCTTGTTGATTTTATATGTTGTTAATTTTTAAAAAAAGATACTCATTTAGTTATCTGTTAAATAAGTTATATTTTGCTCATAACCGATGTTATGATATGTATTAATTAAATAATTACACATTTTCATTTTATCCTAGTGATTGGACATTTCTAAGGAAGTTTGTACAAATTATTCACAAAAAAAACAATTATTTTTCGGTTTTTGTCCAACAAATCTATTTTGGGAAAAATTGGGATCTCATTTCATATTGATTTTATTTCATAATAAATGAAACATACAAAACTCATTCAGATTGTTCTAAAATGAGTCATCTATAATATTAGTTAGGACTACTTAATTAAAAGTTTAGTACCTACTAATGTATAATTCATTGTTACATTTACTTTTTACAAACCAAAAAAAATTGTTTTCTTTAAATTGTGGTGAGACAATAAAAGAATTGACTAATCATAATTTTCTTAAATTTAAGTTAGAACAAGTTGATTTTTTGTTTGTGTTTGTTTTGATTACCAAAAAAGAGGACTGTGTGAAGAGCAATAAAGTTAATTTAATGATTTTTCTTTTTTTAATTACCACACTTCATCCACTCAGATATGTTATTACATTACTATAGAACCCTTCATAGAAAAATAAGATAAAATGTTGTATAACTCTTAAAGAATGTACTCAAGTGCTTAGCAAAAAAGTCGTAAGTCCTTTTGAATTAAAAATATATATAATTTTGAAATCAAAATATAATAAACGTACAGCTCTATTTTTAAGTAACCCATATATACAAAAAAGATTAAGAAAAGTCCGGTTTTATCGTGCGACATTGAAAAAACATAAAAATAAGTTTTTCTCGAAATCGTCAAAACGCCTATAGGCGTTTTTGGCTTAGCACGGGAGTTTTGTGGATATATTGTAACCAAATAGTTTACAAAACTAAACCTCGCAACAAGGACGAATTAAAAGCTTGAATTATCGGAAATATCGAAGCCATATTGTAAAGCGTGTAAATACCCGCTATACAATTATATATGTTTAAATTCAATACACATTTTATATAATGTAAGATATTGGTTAAAACTTATTTTGTTGTATTCTTCGAAATCTTAGAATTACCTATAACAATAAAACGTTACAAACAAAAAAGCCGCTTTTTGGGATCATAATTCGCAGCTGCAAGTAATTTAGACCAACTTCTTTTATCTATATATTTTTTGCTAGATACGTAGTGTTAACTTTATTACGAGGGCTTTCACAGTTCTTCGAAAGGTTTTCTTACTCGCAACATGTGCAAGAACCCATGTCAAGTGGATTCTCGGCTTTAGATTTGTAGATAAAAATAATAATAAAGGACTAACGTCTTGAAATGCAACAGAATTGGACCTTAATACCACAGAGCTTGGGGGCGGTGACATACTGTTTCCCGCGTTACTTTGATTGGTTAAAAAATTAGGAGAGTAAAGTTAGAAATTGGGTGAAGATAGTTGTTAACGAACCTAGGGACAAGACGGTCAGGACAGAGAGAAGCGACGAAAGTAGTTGATCAAGGATCTAAGTACAGACGCGTTCGCTGATACGAGTAGCTAGGCAGTGATCGTTTGAGTTTAGAGATCGTATTAGTTTAATTGAGTGTTATTAATACAAATAGTTATTCATGTATTGAAGATGTGTGTATGAACCGAAAGTGTGTTTTAAATAACTAATGATCAGACGAAGCATTCATTGTACGACTGGATTACCGCGTTATCATTTTTCAATATTATTTCATATGTGTAAATGAAGGTGGTTGAGAAACAAGGCTAACTGCTGAAGGGACTTCTACTTTTATTAACACTCTAATTTCAAGTGAGACTTGTGGAAGGCGCGATGTAATGTTCTGCAGCTTCTCACATTAACGAGGACCACTTAATTGGCGGAAGGCGAATGTAAAGGGCTGTATGATTCCTACATCAACGAGGATTACTTCTCTTACTTACACTGTTATTTCAAGTGAGACTGGTGGAAGGCGCGATGTAATGTTATGCAGCTTCTTACATTAACGAGGACCGCCTTAATTGGCGGAAGGCGAATGTAAAAACAAAGGACTGTATGATTACTACATCAACGAGGATCGCCTTCTCAACTCGGACTTAAAAATCCAGACATATACTGATGAATTGTATGGTCATAAGTTGAGAGAATGGATGCAAGATAACAGGGTAGCTTGTCTTAATGAGGTCAGACCCCATTCAAAGAATGAACCAATTTAAATTTTAAATTCTTGTTCAATTAATTATCATGAGTACATAATGAAATAGATTTAAATCTAAAATCAAATAGGTTCTCGCTGTAACCGACCTCTTTCGAGGTAGGGGTAGAGGTAGGCTATCATTATATTATTGTATTACATCCACGTAATGTAGGGAAACGTAGGTAGGGAATATTATAAGTTTCACGACAGGTATACAACGATCAAGGTAGAAAAAGGAGAGTCTGGGTGTGTCAATCTTTTATTTCAACTGTGTGTAATTAATGTGTTTAACTATTTCATGATTGAGGTTAATTTCGCATATTTTCGATTCTAGCTCGTTTATTGGTAGATTTAGAGTTTGATTACGTTAGATTACCTTTTCTTTAACACAACGTAGAGGGTCCTAATGTAGACATATTTAAAACTAGACGATCACACGTTTTAATTCGAGGCCAAATTAATTTAATTACACAACGAGGATATTATATCAGTTCCATATAGCCTGGGGGTAGAACAGTTACAATACGCTAGGCGAAATTACGAGCCGCGATGAGTAACGTTTTAATCCGATGCAGGTAAGCGTGGTGGACACTAAAATCAAGTAAATTTTTAATAACGAATGTTAAGCTATTTTTTCTTTTTATGGTTAATCTGAACCACCTGTAGGTGAGCATCCTTTCCATTTGCCGATTCCCATTTCCTGCACAGTACGCCATTATGCATAACCAAACTTTCCCATTGGGCCCAGTAGCTTTTTGTTTCAGTAATCATCGGAGCTACTTCACACCATTACGGTTTGGGAACGCCTGCTTTAATCCAATCGAAAATGGGTTTAATGTCCTGGTCTTCTTGCTGCGCTTGTTGCATGGCTTCATTACTCCATTCTTCACTTACAGTATCAGTCCTCAAAATTCTCAGACAATCTTTGCCCTCTTGCTTTAAACAATGTTTACAGTCATCCGGACAAGGTCTTCAGAAAAGCGCGTCCGCGTTGCCGTGTGATTTTCCACTGCGAGTTTCAATGATGAAGTCATATTCCTGTAGTTGTTCAATCCTGCGTGCTACTTGACCTTCAGGATTTGTTAAACTCCAATAACCATTTCAAAGCAGCATGGTCAGTTCTGATACGAAATTTGCGCCCAAGCAGATATTTACTGAAGTGCTGCAACGTCTTGACCACTGCCAGCAATTCTCTCCGAGTGACGCAGTAATTTCTCTCTGGCTTCGATAGTGACTTACTAAAGTAGGCGATTACAACTTCCTGATCTCCTTTCTTTTGTGACAAAACTCCTCCGTCACCAGTATTACTTGCGTCTGTGTCAACAATAAAATCACTCTCAGGGTCTGGGTATCCCAATATTGGAGTTTCACAAAGCCTTCGTTTGAGATCGGCAAAAACTGCTGCACACTGATCATTCCAGTCAAATCGTCGTTTCTCTTCCGTAAGCTGGTGCAAGGCCTTCGCTATATCTGAGAATTTTTTCACGAAACGTCGATAGTACGACCAAAGTCCCAAAAAGGCCAATCCTTAACGGCACTTATCTTCTCAGGATCTGTCTGGATACCGTCTGTTGATACAACGTGTCCTAAATAATTCACCTTACTCTTGAAAAGTGAGCATTTTTTTGGGCTGAGTTTCAGGTTCGCATCTCGCAGCTTAGCCAAAACTTGCTCCAATTTTCTAAGGTGATCGTCGAGGTCTCTACCAACAATTATAATGTCATCCAGATATACCAGGCAAGTATCTCCAAGTAGACCAGCAACTATTAGTTCCATCAATCTCTCAAAGGTTGCTGGTGCTTTACATTATCCAAACGGCATAACATTGAACTGCCACAGTCCCTTTCCGGTCGAGAAGGCCGTTTTCTCCTTATCGTGGTCCTTCATTTCCACTTGCCAGTATCCACTTTTTAAATCCAACGTGGAAAACCATTTCATTCCATTTAAAGCGTCTAACGTGTCGTCGATTCGTGGCAGTGGATAACAATCCTTTTTGGTTACATCATTAAGTCGGCGATAGTCAGCACAAAATCTCATGGTACCGTCCTTCTTCTTTAACAAAACTACCGGTGAACACCAAGGACTTGTTGATGGCTCAATAACTCTGTTCTTCTTCATCTCTTCGATCATGTCTTGCACTTCCTTTTCGCGAGCTACTGGAACTCGCCGAGGACGTTGTCAGATAGGCATGGTTCCACCAGTGTCGATCTCATGTTGTACAACTCCAGTTCTTCCAATATCACCGTCGTGCGTAGAGAAAACATTGCTGTAAATGTAAAAAACGCAGCAGTAAATTACGCGCCTTCAGGGGTTCTTCCTTGATGAGATTGTTTTGGCAACCATCCAATAATCCTGTAATGTCCACTCCTGTATTTACATGTTGTCCGCTTCCATTCGATCCCTGGCAACTTCGTATCCAAGAAATTTCTTCGCAAGTCAGGATAAGGCTTCCTTTACTAAGGGCGTATTCAGTGTCGCTTAGATTTAGGACCCTTATAAAAGCTGCAGATGTCGTTGTCACAACCGTGCGAGCTGTTATCCACGGTTGACTACCATCAACTTTTTCTACTAATACGCAGCGATGAGATCCTCGTTCCGTATAGTGTGGTAATTTCACAGGAACTAGGACTTGCGATCTTGGTTGAAGAATGGTTCTTCTAGCGCAGTAGACTAGTCCACTCACGCCACCTTGCATAGGGACTTCATCAACCCCGAATTTCAGGACTCCACCTTTCAAGTCGATTTTGCAGCCATGTTTTCTCATAAAATCCAATCCAATTATGCAATCGTCAATGATGTTAGCAACGATGACTTTGTGCCAGTAGTCCTTTACACCTATTTGCACCTCCACTCCTTGCTCCCCCAGGACGGAAATGAACTGGCCGTTAGCCGTTTGCAGCAGCAGCTGAAGATGCTTGGGTCGGACTAGGTTATCTCTGGTTAAATGTCACAGTCCGAGAAGCTCCGGTGTCGATAGTAAGGTGACATGGTATTCTACCAATTTCTCCTTTGACGACCAGACTGTTCCCATCATTCACCTGTGAGACCATAACTGGGACATTTTGACCACCAGCCAGCACTCGTCCCTTAGTCCTGACTTCTACTCGTTTCCCTGATGCGACTCTAATGGATCAGAGCCTTCTGGCCTCTCCGTTGGGCCTGCTGCATCTCGTTGTGTTCTATTTCGTTTTGGGCAACTAGATTGTATGTGCCCGCGTTCTCCACACCAATTGCCCAAATTCACGACGAGGAGCAGTTGGCTCCTTGGCCGAAACTTCTAGCACTCTAAAAGGCCTACAGCTTCGACCTCCAAGGCGTGGGCAACTGCATCCTTCACGCTCCCATGATATCCTAGTCATACAGCAGCTCTGACTTCCAAATCACGGATTCCGTCAATAAAAGCCTGTACTAGCATGCTGCCCACAAATGAAGCTGATGCACTTTGGTACGCTTTTCTGACCAACTTTTCTATTTCCAGGGCCCACTGTTCTAATATCTCATAAAACTGAGCTCTAAAGACGTGCTCGAGATGACTGTCACCATAACGTGCCTCTAAAGCTTCAAAAAGGCGGTCGTATGTCCTGTCTTTTCCAAGAGCTTCCAGCACGGTTAGGGCTTCATCTCGAAGTGCCAAAGTTAGAGCCGTTTTTGCCTGGTCTTTGTTCCCGCCATTCGCCTGGGAAACGGACTCAATTTGGAGTTTATAGGCTGTCCATGACGAAGTTCCGTCAAACGGTGGCACCTTAAATCTTCCAGCAACCGGGATAGATGTCTCAGGACCACAGGTACCGTTGACCACTTTGATTTCTAACTTTTTCACTTCGTTTCTTATGGTCAGTAGGCGGTTTTCGTCGTCCTCAACTTTGTTCTTGAAGTCGTGGAGACGATTTTCATGGTCCTCAACTTTATCATGAACTCCATGGATACGGTTCTCAAACTTAAGGTCCATTTCAGCAAGTTTCCCTTGAACCTCAGTCATCTTCTCTTCCATTCCGAAGTGGACTCTCGTACTTCTAGGAGAATTCTCGACTGTTCCTCTTGGACTCTGGCTTGCTCCTTTTGGGCTCTTTGGGATTGTTCTTCCTGGAATTTCTTCTGACTCCGTAGTTCATCACGGATAGCTCTCGTTTCTCGTTCCTCTTGTGCTTTGGATTGTTCCTTCAAGATGATTAAGATTGCGTTCAGGTCAAATTCCGGTTTGGCTGACGCTGCTGTAGTAGCTGGTGCAGTAGCGGTGGACGTACCGGCAGCAGCTGCAGAGTCATCAGCTGCAGTATGGCTTCGGGTTTTCACCCCCTCCTGCTCTTAATCTCGCGGAGTTACTGGCATTTTCTATCCCACTTCTGACACCAAATACGTGGGGGTAGGTAACTGATAGAAATGCACAAATACACCGATAATCAAAAGTAGAATTTAATAACGCACTTACTTAAACCGTTACAAAACAATTATCGCACAATAAACTTCGAATACTCAGATGATCGCTCGGGTCGCTCTTATTCGCACTGATCGCTTTCCAAGTAAAGACTGAATCTCGGTTGCCGGTCGGTCCGCCTTTTATACTTCCCGTGTCCGATCTTTCCAAAATGCCATCCGGAATGTTCGATGTACTTCGCCCCGCCAAGGACGTTCGAGACTATTCGTAGCTGGAATGTTCTACGCGTTGCTACCTTGTTATGTTTACTATCGCGATGTCTTTGACTCACGGGTCTGGATGAGTCTGGAATGTTCCGCGTATTGCTGTCTCATTTCGTGTTATCTCTTTCACACGCTTCTGGAAGGTTCTCAGTATTGCTGTCTCTTTCTAATCATGCTATCTCTATCATTCTTAGTGGAAAAATTGCCATATACTGAAATGTACTTCAAAGGCCCATCAGGGGTCCTGAAAACGCCTGAAAATGGGTTTTCAGGTTATGGCGTAATCTGATAGAGGGTGGCCTGAAACGGACTGAAAACATGTTCCAGCCGCCTGAAAACAACGGCAAGTTGGTCGAAATTTAGATAATCTGGTATGTGATAGAGCTACCTCTGAAACGGACTGAAACGATATTTCAGCCTGCCGAAACCGCTTCTAAAGCACCAAAATTAACGATTAAAAAATGAGACGCCTTATGCCATCGGCGTAACAGTGTAATTATATTTTTTATGTGCAAAAATGACTTATTTTTTTTATCATATACCTGTTATACCGATATTTATTTAAAACATTGAACGGATTTGATTGATAATGTCTTTCCTTTATCAAACCACACGAAGCCCGGAATCCCGTGACATATCCATACTAGCATAATGATTGAGATCATTCACTCCGACTCGCATCCTAAACCCCGATCACTGGTTATAAGATGTAATCTTTTATTATATCTTATATACGTCTTTACTTTATTTTGCCACCTTGTGGCCCTTGCCAGCCCAAAGGTTGCCGACCACTGAGTTAAAGTATAATCACAGGCGGTGAGCAGAGCTGTGTTTACAATGAATGATGTAGAACAATGCGGATCTTATTTTGAACAGTTATTAAAGTATGTTTTCACTTCTCATGCTTTTAAAATGTTACTTTAGTCTCTGCACATCGGGACTAAAGCTCCTTATTAATCTCTAGGAATTCTAGTTTTTTTTTTTATTTACTTTGGAAAGCCCTAAACAGTCAATCGCGGTGTTTGTGAATAGAGGATTATCACCATTTTCAGTGATTGTGTATGGGCCATTTTTAGGCCGTGGAAATAACCTCAAAATGACAACTGTGCAAAATATTAAAAAAAAAACGATTTTATTTCGTGAAAAATGATTAATGATTACGAATATGAATATATTTAATTATATTAAAGATGAATTCATTTTATTATGCATGGTCCAATTAGTTTTAAAATAGTTTTCATGTTTGAACCTGTTGGCTAAATACGCAAGCATTTAAAGCGGAACTTCATAAAAAAAAATCCGCGGAACAAATTTGTAACAAACTTTCTTATAATCAATATTGTAATTTTGTAAAGAACGTCGTCAGTGCCGGATTGAGCAAGCACTGGGTTCGTAGCAAATTCTACAAAGAGACCCCTGGTTTATTTTAAGTTACACGTAGCACAGACTTGGCGGGCGCTTTTCCGCAACAGGGTGACTTTATATACGCGCCTATTTTGCGTGGAGTTTTTTGTAGGTTATTCTCCTGGAGAATATCGACTGGACTATTCATCCTATCGTCAACCCTGATGGATATGAGTACATGCATACTGATGTAAGTACTAAAACAGGAGAATTTCTACCAGACAAGCATTTTAGAGGTTAGAGGTGGGGGCGCGGGGTCGCCCAATGCGCGGGGCCCGTAGCATTTGCTACTCTTGCTACGCGGCTAATCCGACACTGAACGTCGGTTTTTTTCCTCGCATTCAAAGTGAAAAGTAGAGTATGTTCACTTGATGAATAATAATGGTTTTGGTTTTAATTTTGGTTTGCACAGTGTTGAATGAACAAGAGCTTCCCCAAAACCCGAAGCTACGTTATACTTGGTGATTGACTTTGCCACCTCAGGTTGACAGGCGATAATGAGCTGTCTTATTGTCGCTCGGATGGGATCCTTATATTTGCAAATATCCAAATCCAATTCTAATTTGGAATGGATGTTAACTGACGTCATTTAGATTTCGAAAACATTCTTAGAAAGTGACGTCAGTATGGAACATTTATTTTGGGTTAGAATTTGGAGCCATTACGATAATTAATTTACAATCTCCTCTTGATATAAATCTTATTGAACCTTAAGAAATAAAGGAAAACTATCACGACTCAGGAGAGTTGATTGGTTATTGAGACGCCGGTGACTAAAGTGTTTATACGTACTACTAAAGATCATCTTAGAGATAATTTTAACTAAAAATAGAATAAGTTCAAATACTAAAATCTGACTACTGAAAAGTATGAAACAAGATAATATCCTCATCTAAATTTGTTACGTAAAAACTATTCAATATTTATCGTCTAATAAATCAATAACTAAGAGCTCGTTCCCACTATGTCGTATGTCGGTCCGGATTTTAATCGGTCGTTCCAGTGGCAGAACGTTTTATATGAAGCTATTCACACTCGTCCGACAACGATTTTGTGTCGGATCTGACCAAAAATATCGTGTGTTTTGCCAGCCCTCTCGTCCGGATAAAAATCGTGTCGGAACTCGCTCGCCTTTGAGTAAGTATGACGCTGTTCACATTGGTCGGATGTCGGGGCCGACCCCGCCCCGCCCGCACCCTTTGTTTCGCCCGCCCGTGGCTGCCATAGTGGCCGACAGCCGACTAGTGTGAACAGAGGCGCCTACACCCGATTAAAATCGGAATCCGACATCGGATATAGTGGGAACAGAGGCGCCGACACCCGATTAAAATCGGAATCCGACATACGACATAGTGGGAACGAGCTCTTACACGTTATTTATTTTTCTCAAACATGCAATGGAATGTTGGCGTTGTGTTAGTTATTTTAGGCCTCAAAGTATCACGTTACCAGCGGAACAACTCAGTAAATTTTGTAAATTTCGTACAAAATTGAAGGCCTAGGCCGGGAAGAATTTTTTTTTTCATTTTTGTGTATATAGCTGGTTTGATAGTACAATCCGTTGTATGTGAAACTTGCACTTTGGGACTAAGCGCTGAAACTTGGCACAGTTGATTCTTAGCTGGTCTTGAGTGGATTCCGACCGGGAGCCATCCAGAGCCATGGCCCATTTAGTAGGGGGAGGGGAAGTTTAACGCCGCCGCGCTTTAATTGAAGCAACATTTCTCTAAAACTATACATATTAGGGCATGTGATATATCATTTTCAGATAAATTAAGGACGAGGAATCTATTTTTTTAACAAAAAAAATGTACTCCCTAACAAAAAAAAAGGAATAAAGTAGAAAATACTAAAGTACATAATTTGTAATTTTTTTATAATTACCTATTGTGCTTAAAAATTTGTTTGACGCTGCCGTGCTGATTGAAGCCATATTCTCAAAAACTGGGCCGCTATTCTAGGCGGTAAAAACCATATCGTATTTGACCTGTATTTTCAACGTTTTGATTGCTCCTATTTACTTCACAGTAATCAGGGAATGAGTATAAAATAGTTCCATAGCAGGTCAAATACGATATTGTTTTTACCGTCTAGAATAGAGGCCATGTACTTGCTCTGGCGTCCAATATATCATTTTCGGATAAATTAAGGATGGCAAGTCTATTTCTGAAATAAAAATAATGCACTTTAGACCAAAAAAAACAAAAAAATGGCCAAATGACAAAATCTTATCTATATCTTTTTTTCATTTCTACCTTTTTTTTTACTCACGTGATATATGTTAAAAATAATAATATATGTACGTAAAAAGCTACACATATCTATTTTTTTTAAATGTATAGTCTAGTTTTATGTCCAAGATGGGCATAGAACTAATTCGCGTAAACTTAAACATAACATATTATAGGTAAGCATCCTTGGCAGTTCCAATATTGTAATTATTGTATGTTTTATAATTTTCTAATAAATATTTCATCCCAAACATACTTACATAGAAATATTGTTTATTTCTACTTATTTTTAATTCGCGAAGATAACAAATAGAGGTAAGTAAGTACAATAAAACTTTACGAACACTCCATTCTGCACCCTTACTATGAGTTACAATTACCGTACTCGCTAGCGAGTCCAATGCTCTGTCCCTCGCAGACCTCGCAGTATTCTTATAGAGTGCGAGGGACAGAAAATTCGAGTCGCTAGCGAGTACGGTAATAGTAACTCATGGCAAGGGTACTGAATAGAGACGTTTCTAATGTACCCTTTCACATGCTAACTTTACCTAAACTTCGTTCAATGGTATACGTAAGAGAATTTTGAAGCTTGAGAAGCCTTTCCTGACCCAACTATAGGTTTCGAGTCAGTGATCGTGGGCCGCATTGAGGAGGCAATGGCTTCCATCGAAAAATACGTCGTAACATTATATGCCTAATAGGTCAGATTTTCTGCATTTTTAAACAGATATAATATGATCTCAAAACTTAAACAAGAATATTGCATTTCATTATTATTTCAGATCAGCTTCGCGTACTTCAGTAAATGAGTGCCGTAACTAAGCCTAATTCTCTTAGTAAGTCAGTCATTTATTACGGATAAGACCAAAGACTCCTAAGACTTATCCAACTACAGACCAATCCCACTCACCTCTGTAATCGCTAAGGTACTTTTTAAGAGGCATGCTTTATATCAGCATTTTTTAAGAGGCATATATCAATGGGTGCATGTTTGGGGCCAGCTAGCAGTGTTAGCACCAGCTCAAAATCTGCTCTATTGGTCTACTTGGGTTAGACGAAGGTCGAAAACAACTGGAAGCCTACATGGACGGACTTGCCTGTTGCTGCAAAAGCATGTCTAGAAATTTCAGGTGCAAATGCAAAAAATAGTGCCGTTGCTGGTGCAATTGTAAAAAAAAGGCAGCTTAAATATTCAGACCTCTGTCTGTGCATTAGATCTTGTAATATATACAATAAATTTGCATTGCGTTACCATTCATGTGTTTAAAACAGTACCTAAACCCTACTTTCACGGATGATCATGCACTGAGATCACCCTGACCCACGCTTAATATTATTTTTTGTCTCCCATGTGTTAACAGATACATATGATTAACTATATATTTTTGAAAACTACATAAGTGGTAGCTTTACGACTACATTTTTGTTCTTAGATTTCTGTAAATAATTACAGCACAATAGGTAATTATAAAAAAATAACAAATTATGTTTTTTAGTCTTTTCTACTTTTATAATTTTTTTTGTTAGGAAGTGCATGTTTTTTGTTCAAAAAATAGATTCCTCGTCCTTAATTTATCTGAAAATGATATATTGCATGCCCTAATATGTATAGTTTTAGAGAAATGTTGCTTCAATTAAAGCGCGGCAGCGTCAAACTTCCCCCCCCCCCTCACCCTACTAAATGCGGCATAGCTCTCGATGGCTCCCGGTCTGAATGTACTCAAGACCAGCTAAGAATCAACTGTTCCAAGTTTCAGCGCATAGTCACAAAGTGCAAGGTGTCGTGCAGTAATACCCTAGCTAATACATTGGCGGCTGTGTTTATGAACAGGCTAAATAGCTGTTTTTTTTTTATATACCTAATTAGCCGTGCTTAATTTTTTTTTTAATGAATTATATATTTGAGAAAAGCACTATACATACCTCGCCGTAAAAAGGGGTTACCAGCCTCATAACTATCCGGCCTCGCTTCGCTTGGCCGTCTATATAAAATCGGCCGGCAACCCCTTACTTCCCGGTCTCTGTAGTAATGTACTATTTATGTATGAAATACATATTCATGATGATGTAAAGAGGATAGCCGTGGATGTTTCGTTTTAAACTTATAATCACATCGGTACATTTCTACCTACTTTTAGATTTATTAAGTCTTAATCATTTATCTTCATCATCATATCAGCCGAAAGGCGTCAACTGCTGGTCTAGACATGCCTTCCCTAAGGATCTGCATGACGGTCGGTTGTGCTCCTCACATCCACCGGGTTCCCTTGTCCCCCAGGAGGCATGCAACACCCTTACCTGACTGAAACAGATAACGCCACTACAAACGGAATTTTAATTTGGTCAGAAATTTGATACAGTGACTAAGGTCATACTTGATAAGGCCCAAAATTAAAAAAAATGTGGACAAAGTGAATAATTTCAAAAGTATGTACGCGGCTGTCGTGTCTCGTCTGAATGTCAGGCACATATTAGTTCACAGAGCGTTTGCTAGCATAGCAAATGACAAAAAAATCTGTAGTATTTCCTCTGTAATAACAACAGTCTTGTGGTAATAACAACAAATACAATTAGGGTAATAAAACGGTTCTCCGTACCTGAGGATAAAAAAGCGGTCATTCAGTCCCCCATCTCACCGCCCAATGAAAGAATTGCGAATCGGCAGCTTTTAATTAAACCTTCCGACCTTCAGTCAGTACTACTCCGACAATGGATCGTTCGCCAATTGTGAGCTCCGGACCAATGATTGATCGCCTTACATAACCTTCACGAAAGTTAACGACGACAAAAACTTCACTGCGCTGTCAAAAACTTTAACGAATTACTAGACAGCTCACGTCGCTATTTATGTTAAATTGTTAACAAACGGCAAATCTGTTGTCCCCAACGCTGGGATTAAAAAACAACCTTTTTGCTTTTGAACTGTTATGGTATTGTTTTTAACTCGGCCGCCATTACTATCAAGTAAATAACAGCTATCAAAATGTCGACAATACGATAGCAGGACAAAAGCAATATTGTTCATCGTCGTAGAATAGAGGCCCTGTTGCTTGTCATTTAACATACTCCTAGTTCAATTATACGAGTTAAGTATGTATACGTCCACCACTCTCTGCCTCTATATGTTATCATATCTATAAAGAGTAACTCCTGGGGTGTTTTAAAAGCCATTTGATTAATTTACAATTGAAATACACTTATTCAATCAAAACTAACTACCTATGTAACAAAATGTGTAATATAATAATTAAAGTAGTTGACTACCACCATCAACAAGTTTATGTACTCGTATGTAGTGACATTTTAATTGAAACGGTCTCGGTCGACTACGTTCAGTGGTTCATTACAAATATTCCTTTTATCTCCTTTATAAAGTACCTACAATCCGCTCATTACGCGACGTAGATAAATTTGTAACTAATTTGTGGTGCCGCTCACTGACACTGATTAATGCAGCACAGTTCTGCGCGAGACGTTTCTAATGTATTTATTGTATGAAGCCAACCCTCGCGTATAGCTATTACTTAGACAGTATATACGCGGATAATAATTTTTGATTCGTTTATTTTATTATGTCCTACTTTTACGGATGATGTCCTAACTCAACTTACAATTTTGTAATGGTATTTTTGGTACTTACTGTTGGATTTCATATTTTTATATTTTTTAATAAAGCAGTTTATGCACTTTCAAATGCTTTAATCCTTCACATCTTCCATCCCTGTCCCAAAACATGTGCACTGATGCTATGGCCATCCTTATCTACGGCCGCCGCATTCGGACATTTTTATGTCAAATCACTCTTCGTTAAACCGCCATATTGTGAGCATCTCATATAACTCGTGTTGTGGTTCTGACAATTATTTAAGAGCTTTTAAGCAAATGAAAGCAAGACTAACAGTGCAGTGAAGTGATCTTGCGTCTAAGACTGATGTTGACGCGGTCCGAGGTTCGATGCCCGGCAAGCAAGGAAATACAGGTGAGTGCGCATGTTCACATCCTTTCTTCCTTCTCTCATCGACCTTATTTATTTCCATACAAACTACAAGCCGATGCAAGTGATTTGTTAGTCATTTGTGTTAAACGTTTTCCCCTGTTATTATAAAAACCATTTAAAAACCCAATACAGTCCACTTTTCTATAACCTCGTGCCTAGGTTACCCAATATAAGGTGGAGTAAAAGGCACCTCCATAATTTTTGGTCTCTCCTCTCAAATTTATAACCTCTTTGGTCACTATTAACTACTTTCCCTAATTAGTCTACCGCTAGGTGTAACTTACACGCTCATTGTATTACGTAATCGAAATAGACTGTCATTTATTTTGTTACATTTCCCGCATAGGCAGCTATTTCTCTTTATTTCCGCACCGGTACATAGTATAATATCGTCGTGAGTTAGTTTCTAATTTATCTATTCCATTTTTCGTGATTGATATTACTCGTAAGATTCACGTGTTCTCATATTTTCTTTGTTCTGCGTACGTAACGGTACGCCATATTTAAATTAGTCGGATTGGTTCGGCTACTGTCGGCTAAGTTCTTTTGCCCCACCACTCCCGACCTACTCGGAGACACGAATATATCCAAGTGATGGTTAGTTTAAAATCACTGAAATAAAAATAAAAATAATAATAATCAAAGTTACATAATATGGTGTGAAGAGTTAATAGTACATTACTACAGATGCCGGGACAAAAGGGGTTGCCGGCCGAAGACATATAGACACAAAACAGCTATCTAGCCTGTTCATAAACACAGCCGCCACGTTTACACTAAAATTAAAAAAAAAAAGTTTGTTGTTTTTTTTAATACGCATAGTGGCAGAATATCATGATGCCTGTGACACAAATTTAGGTGGAATGGAAATTAAAAAAGAGGACTTTGCCGGCCTAGGCCTGCAAGATTTGTATGAAATTCCATAAACGACCTCTTGTCCTAGCCGCACCTGAAACGTCATACTTGGCGGCCTATTATAAGGAACATAACATCAATATTTCATGGCATGTTTGAAAAAAAATATTATACTTAGGTAAACAGTAAATATACTTTTTTTATTCCGAATTTGGGTAAGGCCGCGAATTTTGACCAATTTGGACGTTTCAAATTTAACATGCTCATAAAAAAAAATTGGTAACGCCGAGATGTTTCAAAACAATTTTATTATATTACGCGATAAAAACTGTCAAGGTCGCAAGTGACATAATTGATTTAAATCCTTTCAAATAAATAATAAAAATATATTTCCGTCCAAAACGTACTCGTAACAAAAGTTGTCAAATTTTTTCGACCACGTGTACTTAAAGCCTGGTTATTTTCACGATTTTCAACTTCTCATGATCATGTTTTTGTTTAAACAAAATTTCATGATATAACGATAGTTCTAGCGATCGCGAAAAAAAAATATTAATATAATTTACTTGTTTTATCTTGCATTCTTTTATTGGGCCACAATTCCACGTTTTCGTTACGAATACTTTCGTGTCGCTTTATAAGGCTAGATTTAAAGCCAACTGTGGTAGAAATTCGTTTTTGTGCACTGGTAACTCATATTCTAGTACGGCAATACCAGAGAGAAAACCAACCTCGTTAGTTTGTTGATTAAATGCCGGACGAAGCCGACGCGGTCAAAGTTTTTCCAAATATCTTTAAAAGTGCTTGTGTGATTTTAAGGGTAAGTAGTGATTATTTTTAAGCGGTTGTTTTTTCATACGATGGGTTAATGTTATTCACGCACGTGACATGTATTATGATATTCAAAATACCGTTATTTCACCATGATAATCAATATATTTTTTAAATACGTTACACTTTCGTTACGGATACGTTACATTTTAACGTATTGTAACGTAAGTTTTTTGTAATGTGACGAAAACATGTTGTAAAGGGAAATGCACTCAGAATAATACGAACTTAAATGAGTTTTTACTAGATTTCATACGACAAATACAGTAAGTTTTTAAGATGAATCAATTTGAAATTGTAGGTACAGTCAACAGCATAAATAAGTGATCATTTATGTACCTTGTCGCTTTCAATCGTTTCACAATTTTTTATGACATTTCAAACGCGACGTTAAAGTGACAAGGTACATAAATGATCACTTATTTATGCTGTTGACTGTACGTACAGTAGGTACCTACAGGGATCAGCGCGAGAGAATTAAATCCATACTATGCATATCCGTACTTAATATTATAAATGCGAAAGTGTGTCTGTCTGTTACCTCTTTATACTTAAACCGCTGAACCGATTTAGATGGAATTTCGTATATAGTTTGAGTCCCGGAGAAGGACATAAAATAATTTTTATCCCGAAAAACATTCCCTAAGGAGGTGAAATAGGAAGTGAAAATTTGTATGGAGCCATGACATACCTAAACGAGTTCCACGCGGACGGAGTCGCGGGCAGAAGCTAGTATTAATCGAACAAGTGAGCGAAGCGAACGTATGCTTCAGGTTGGGCCGAAAATCGTTCGTATGTCCAGTCCCTGTCCGGTGTCCGTCCGTCCGTCTGTCCGTCTGTCCGTCTGTCCGTCTGTCCGTCTGACCGTCTGTCCGTCTGTTCTCCTCTACAGGTCGCATTTCTCAACCAATTCTCGTGAAATTTTGTGAGCAGGTTCGTCAATTATATTGATTTTTTTGTTGAGCCACTTCTTCGAAATTCAATAAAATCGAGCCACTTTTAAATTATTATTTTTTATAAGACAGCGTCGCGAGTTCTACAGTTCGCGGCCACTAGTATATAATAATGTTTGCTTATAAATACGGACTTTATTGTCAGTGTCATAGAGACGTGTTAAGACATTTTTGGATAGTTGGCTTGTAAAAATGTTTGTTTACTCGAGTGTATTTTCATATTCTCGTGTTTGCTGCTGTCTGCGGTCGGGTTCCAACTTGTACCTTAAGAATACATTTCTCTTTCCTTTATTCATAAAATTAATAAATAAATATAATAAATAATAATAAATAAATGAATGTGGACGTAACGCGGTCAATCACGTACTGTTTTACGCCTCAATTGCAGAACAGATCGTAATGAAAAGCCGTAGCAGTACCTATAAGAGAAGAAAAAATGCCCTTTAATGTTATAAGCTTTTTTTTCTAAAGTTGCTAACGTCTAGGAGTGCAATGTGTCATAGGATACCTAAACTGTTAAAATTGAAATAACAACAATGGCCAAATGACAATTATTAACTTATGTAGGTATATCGACGACAGTATAAAAAATGCAGTCGGGTTTTTAAAGCTTGCTGTTGTTGTTCATATAATTTGTAGAAATATCTTTTTTATCCTGTTGAATTTTTCGCAATACTAGCTCTTCAAATGTGAATGGTTGTTGAGACTGAACTTGAACGGGATTTTGGGATGGTACAGATGCTTCTTTAATAATGATATTTGACATAATATTCACTTGTGGATTATTTTGTGTCCATTTTGGGTAGATCTCTCTTCTAGACATGTAGGTAATTAGGCTGGCTGCTCAGCCACAAAAGTCAAATTTTGTATATCGGACTTGGACACTTGACATAGTGAGATAACCTCATCAGCAGTTGTTTTTTCACAGCAATCAGCCGCTAGAAACTGTTTGAAAATGTTTGCTTCAGTGTCTTAGGGATCTTGAGGTTTAGTTGTGTGTGTGCAAGATTTATTTCTGTTATTAATTTTTGGTACCGTTTGTAAGCCTCTGGATCATACACATCTATGGGTATCACTTGGTCATTAAAAGGGTGGATCCTAGCTGTTTTAAATGCACTTTTGATGTTTTCAGGGTCTGTTTGTTGCCAAGTATCTGCCAATGTTTGGGCAAAGGTCTTTTTTGGCATTATAGTGCCGATATTTTTTCGCTGCCACTCTACTAATTTGGCATCCCATATCATTTTGAATGACTTGACTTGAACACTGATATGTCGAGAGGCTGCAGCAAGTGTGATGTGTGGGTTGGGAGTTTAAGCATGGTTATCTGATATTTAATAGCCTGCTGTACAACTTTGACGTCAACATGAGTCGAATGACCGTCGTAAATAATAAGGACCCATCGCTCTTCGCCTAGGCTTGGGATAAGAACTTTTTCTTGTAGTTGTAGAAGATTTCTATTTCCATCCACCCCTTTGGACTAGCTGCATACGTGACTTCAAAACCATATTCGTCACTGTTTAAATCAGCCATCCATGTATCTCAGACATATTTACCTTTGTAGACGATTAATGGCGGTTTTTGCTGCTGGCACTTGCAGCTACCAATACTGAGATATTTTCCTTCCCGCTACCCTGGGTGGTCCTTGCACATGATTTGTTCATTTTACCAACCACTTTAGTTCTGGTTGGGTCGAGGCACAGTGACGTCTCATTTAAGTTCTATATGAATTGAGGGCATTCAAACAGATTTAAATCATCCAATGTATCTTTTAGTAAATCTAAATATTCGCCAGTTATGAATGGATCAGTCATGGTTTTTCGTAAAAATTCTACGTCTGTGCTTTTTTAATTTAGAGTCGATGTCTTTTCTGAATATAAAAGTGTCTGAATATTATTTACCCGCACATATTCAATAACAAGCTCAAGTATTTCAAATCTCGATAATCCAAATCCCCACTTTTCCATAACGACGATCGTTTCGACAATTTTTTGTTCATCCTGTAATAAAAGAGCAGTTGGTCTTGCAGCATTAGGATTGCTTTTAACATCTTGGACGTGCTCGTGAATAGTCGCACAAACGGGTATTTGAACCCAAAAGCTGGACAAAATTATTTTTATATTTTTTAACATGAGATTGATTGAAATATACCTTCTAAAACATTTTGTTTTAATTTTGGACATTTGGCACATTTGTGGCTTGATTGGGTTCGTGTAATATACCGTATAGAAAAAAAAACACTAAAGAAAATGGTTATTTATTCACATTCTTTACATAAATGATTGCACTCATCTTTCAGATGATGCATCCTATCCTTCTTCACAGTCAGATTCATTTTCATTTTCAAAATCTGGTATTACATCGTCAAATTTGGCGTCATCATCTATATCTGGAGCAAGCATCATGTTTCTAGCAGTAGAGCTAAAAGATTTGACTCTTTAAGGCTGTTTAGGTCTAATGCTACTCAATAATGGATCTGACGTAAGTAGCAGCCGATTTAGAACGTCCATGTTGCATTTTTCTCTAGAGAATTTTCTTGAAAAGTTCTTCCTGAATTCTCTAAAGTGCTTGTTTCTGGCCTCTGAGGCCTCTTCTGATAAGTATCCTATAGGGAGAAGAGCATGCTTTATGACAATCGGACCATGTATTAAAATTTTGTGAACAGTCGGGGTCATTGGCTGCCAAGGATACAACTCAACGTAGAGCTTCGCCGTGTCGTCGCAATATGACTCAAACTTGTCTAAGTCTATCTTTTGGCCACTTGATATCACTTCAAGAACTGTAGCAAACCTTTATATCAAATTTAGGTCAATTTCTGTAATGTTTGATGATATCTCGGGATTCGAGAAAAAACGTCTGCTCCATCCATCATTGCTGGTACCGAAGCCCTGCTTTGGAAAATCGACTATGAGTCCCAGTTGATCTCTAAATTGTGTTTGTATATTGAGTTTTCTGGTCTTCATGACTTCCTTCTCTTTTTCCGTCAGTCTTTGTTGCCATTTTTTTATAGGTAGCTTGTATGAAAGATGGAGCAGTGTTTCGAAAAACCTAATTCGTACGTGTAGTATTGACAAGCCAAACTGCAAATTCTCTGTTTCAGATTCCATAGGTTTTATCAATTTATTAAAATCTTTCGACGTTACTTTGCAAATATAACATCTCCTCGTTGATTTAGTTTGAGTAGCAGCATTGCATACCTTTCCGTCCACCATTGTTAGTAGCATCGTGTGCTTGACACTGATTTCCTTATCACCTCTTATTACATTTCTGGCTTGTACATTTTTAATCTTATTATTAAAATAAGATAACTCCTCATTAGTTATATCCGTCGTTTCGTGTATAAATCTTATTCTCATGGCCCTGCAAAATCGTGGCGAGGAGGGTGTTGGATTTTGCCAAATCACTTTGTTATTTATTCTGCAGATGAGTTGAAGAGGCACCATGGATGATTGAAATATATTGGCATCAGAATCATCACTATTTTCAAATTTTTGTTTGTACTGTGTTTGTTGTGATCTTTCGCATCCCCATTTCACTACCAGGTTAAGGGCTGCGAGCTGTTCTGTAGAAAGTGTAACCAAAACTTCATCCAAGTATAATAACAGTCGTTCCACTGTGTGATTTAACAAATCTTGCAGGTTCACTTCTGCACACGTAGCTGTCACTCTGTACGCTTCTCGGGCTGGATAACATTCTTTCTTAGTTTTTCGCAAAATAGTGTAACAGGGATACAGTTTCTTGTCGCTAGTACGAATTAATTCGTACTGTTTTCTGGTCAGTGATGCTTCCACAAACACTGAAAGTGCCTGTGTGGGGCTTAGTTGAGACTTTGAAATAGGTGCGTCGTCGCTTTGTCTCAAAGCCTTTTGATATTTTTCTCCTCTATTTGGTGATGCCAGTATATCTCTGACAACTTTTGAGCCACTGTAATTTCCTGATTCTCGTAGCATCATCTGACCAGCATACAAGAGCTCCGAGCTCTCATGGTTTTGTCGCAAGTGCTCCGTTTTACGACGCTTACTACGGTCCGTTACATTTTCAAAATCTTTTTGTGGACGACCGGCGACAGTTCTCTTGCGTGTGAGTGGAATTTCCAAGGTTCCTTTTAACCATTCCTCATTTTTCTTTAAAAACAATTGTTCTGTTCTTTTAGAGGCTTGCCACTTTGTCTTAAATTCTGACTTCAGTCGCGAAAAATTGCGAAGAAATTCGTTTCTCTGGTCTTGTTGGAATGTGGTAGAGTTGATGATTTTATTCTCCACTGCATCCAGTTTCTCTGTAAATTTTGCCTCATCACAATTCTTGGTCAAGTTAAAAACGTATCCCCTAACCTGTGATGATAAATCGTTAAATAAAATTTCACGACCGCAAAATTAACTTTGTTTGGAAAAATAGCTTGTTGTAAAAAATAACGATAAATACCAAATTGGCACTTTTTGGCACGCGTTGTTCTTTCTGTATTCAAGAATACTAAATGCACAATCTAACAAAAAATAAATCACGGCTGGGGAACATCCCGCAACATAACTTGTGGACCTTTGAATTGAATTAATGTTTATTAAATTCAATGTGCAAGAAGGTATTTTCGTAAATGTAAAATACAGCATTAATTATACTTCTTGCGATAAAAATTAAAAACTTAGTACATTTTACATACCTGGCGAATCATTTTCATGTACAGACATTATCACAAAACTACCTGCATACTTGTTTAAAAATCATATCAATAGTAGAAATTTTCTTTGGTTCTACTGCGTGCTCGTAAATCTATAGAACCAATGACTTAAATGACACCCGATTGACAAATAATGTCAATTTCAATCTAAAAAATAATTGAATTCTACTATCCATGGACTTCTCAGCTAATGAGTCATGATAACATTTTATAGGGATTCTGCAATTTGCTACTTTCGACTTTAGTCAACTTTTTACGATCAAATACCCCTATGTGAGTCGTCAACGGAATGTTAAAAAGTTTGGCTGCTCTATATTGGGTGAGCTCTCCACTTTTAACTTTGTCCACGGCTGTAGCCAGATCTTGTGACGTATATTTTTTTATTCTTTTTCTGAAATACGTTCGAGGCATAATTACCCTTAAAAATAAGCCACTGGTAATTAATTTGGTACAATATTATATACTAAATTTAGCCCGCGCATTCGCCTATGTGACTTTAAAATGAAATGCCTAACCCATTGATTTTAAACTGTCCCAAATGACATGGACAGCTGTATTCAGATAAGCCGTCAAGTGTCAAATTTTCAAACTAACGTTTCGAAATATTGAAAACTTTTTAGTGAAAAGGCCATTATCATAATATTTTAGACAAAAGTGAACATCGGAGGAATGGGGTCGCATTTCTCATTTTTATATTGTATTAATTTTAACGAAATGACAAATTATAAAAAAAAACTTACGACATGTTTTATAAATGGTGTAATTGTATTACATATATATATATAATAAACAACACAAGGTCTTATCCTAACAAGTTAAACGTAAAGTAAAACCTAATTTCCTTGAAATACTTAAGTTTAATTTATTATATAATTGTCTTTTAGACCTACAAGCATGAGTCGAACTTTTTTCGGATATAAGTAATTATATGTATGCTGCCGGCGAGTAGAAGTGCAATGGCAATGAAAATTTCCTAGCACCTGGCAGATATTTAGCAAAGGGTTTCTTTTTAAATTATGATATTTTTATTTTTACTTTAGTCAGTCTATTAAAGCCTTATTCTGTGGTAAATACGTCTGTGGTAAGAAAATGGGTCAAAGACACAACAGACGACTTATTTGGCTTGAACAGTTGATCACGCCTATCTCTTGCACGTCGTAGAGGATTTTGTAGCAAGCTTTAATTTTAAAATACTTAAAATATTATTATATTTTTATTAGAAAGAAGACTTTAATCAAAGCAACACGTTTATCAACTAAAAAGAACAGAAATTGGGAGAGGGACTTGGGATATAAAACAAAACGAAGCCGCTCGCGAGACAAGACTACACAAGTCGACAGCTGTCTGTCATCGCTCGCCTGATTAAGGCGGCACCACACGTAATGCTATTAAAGCGCGTCCAGACGCTAATTTCATCAAACACGGCCTTTCCTGAGCGTGCTATCGTCCTCGATGCACCTTGTGGACAGCTTTCGGCGAAGTCCTCTAGTGGCGGTGCGTCCTTTCCGCCAGCATTGAAGAGCTCCCACCTGCTGGAGACCCAAGAACATTGGATGTTGCTCCTGGTGTTGTTAGCGTTTGTGCTTCCTCATCTGAAACATCGAATTATTAGGACTCAGCCCAAACATCCTAGTAAGACCGTGTCATGGAAGCTTCAAAAATTTTATTTTATGAAAACATTACAAGCTTAGTTTTCACAACTATGACATTCATTATCCTTTACAAATATGAGACGTCTCACAACTATTTATACTACTAGGCCGGAGCAGAGGCCTCACTGACTCGCATGCTCTTGCTTATAGGCAGAGGCATTCCCTTCTCGCCTATCCTAGGACATTCGTCTATTTCATACCTGTATTCAATTTCTGTTTCGAGATTTTCTTCTTCCGTCACTTGTTCTATCTGGCACTGAATATTTTGTAACCCTTGATAGGTGTTTTGTAGCGTAAGCAATTGTGTTTCAAATTCTTCGTGTGTACGTAAACTTTGATCATTTTCAAAAGCGTTCATTGTTTTTGTGAGCAAGCCTCGTAGGGTGGCTCGCGCACGTTTACCTTTTCTTAAATCAAACAACATCGTCGCCAATTTGTTATATACCTATTCAAAGTCGTTTACATAGCAGTTTATTTCTATGACATATGAATAAAGAATCATCACAACGGTTGCTACACATCAGTGACGTCTATGACAATAATAATTCGGTGTGTAGATCGTTAAGTGTGCGGTCATGCATGTTCAACGAGGGAAAGTTGTAAATTCATCGAATTTGCAGCTTTCTGAGACAATGACTCTCAGATCTCTTTCCGAAGTTGAAACCTAAGTTCTAAACAGTCTTTTGTCGGGTGGCAATAAGGTGCGTGCCTTCAATGGCTGGGTGATGCCGCTGCTCACATACTCCTTTGGCATACTAAGGTGGACTCAGACTGAGCTGGACGCCCAGGATAGGAGGGTCCGTCTACTGCTTAAATCACATCGCATGTTGCACCCACGGTCATCTGTTATGAGATTGTACATCCCGAGGAAATGTGGAGGACGTGGCATTTTAAATGCTAAGAATTTCCACAACCGCGAGGTGTGCAATCTCAGGGATTATTTCCTTAGCAATGAGTGTGGGATGCATCGTGATGTGGTTGCAGTAGACAAGAGCCTGACGCCTCTCTCCTTGGCAAACGAGAACGCGCAAACCAACGGTGTTGAGCACTTAAGACCGCAAGAACGTATGGAAGAGCAAGGAGCTACACGGAAGCTTCTACCGGGCCCTAACAAGGCCCGACGTAGACTTTTTAGCGTCCGTGAACTGGCTGCGATTTGGTGACCTCTTTGGGGAAACCGAAGCTTTTGTCTGTGCAATTGCTGACGAGGTCATAATGACGAACAATTGCCGGAAATATATTCTGAGGGATGGCACGGTCGACATTTGTCGAGCATGCCGTTGCCCCGGCGAGTCCCTCAGACATATTATTTCCGGTTGTTCGCATTTGGCCAACAGCGAGTACTTGCACAGACATAACCTCGTGGCCAGGATCATCCATCAGCAACTTGCTCTTTAATATGGTCTTGTTGAATCTGAAGTGCCGTACTATAAGTACACACCGGCGCCAGTTCTCAAAAACGGTCGTGCTATACTCTATGGGCATCGATCTGTCATCACGGACAGGACTATTGTTGCCAATAAGCCTGACATTGTGCTGACAGATCGATCTCAACACCGGGCAGTGCTCGTCGACGTCACCATCCCACATGACGAGAACCTCGTGAAGGCCGAGAAGGACAAGCTCAGCATGTACCTTGACTTGGCTCACGAGGTGACCGCCATGTGGGATGTTAACTCGACTAACACTGTCACGATAGTTGTTACACATACAGTCCGACAATATAGAGTAGAAATTAAATAAAAGAGAACTAAAAAGCAATATACCTTGCAACACCGGTTGTCTTGTCAAAGTCATGTCAAAGTTCGCCTTTGGAAAAGAGCGCATTGCGGTTTTTTTTAAATATTTCTCTATTTAGTGAGTTTTTGCTTGGGTAAAAGAAGTGATTAGTATAAAAATTAACAAAACAATATATAGTGGAACAAGGGAAGTCGTATATAAAGTGTTTTTACGGTACTTAGCGGAGTTTCAAGCCGGCAAAGTATTGTCTGATTTAGACGATGTTTACAAACAGACAGCTGATAAGACAGGTATGTTTTGCATAAAACACAACTTTGTATTGATAAACCAAGACAACAATGTCTTATAAACTTAATAAATCTATTGGTTTCGTCAATTTTAATTGTTGTTAGTGTTTTGAGGTTACTTTAATATTATTGTTTGAGATTAATAAGTGGTATAGCGTAACCATATACATTTTCATATTTTACTGGTACTTTTTAAATTGTGACCACTACGCTAAAATTGATTGCTTTTATTAGTTAAAATATTTAATGGACATGGTAAACTCTGTTACAGGGAAATCCTAGAGCACTGTGAGGCAAATTGCTAATGAAGGTAGTAAAAACAAAGGCAAATTTGGAACACATTTAGAACATTTAGTTATACAAACTGGATCAAACAGATAGTTCTCAATCAAAGTCTGAGGAGGAGGTTAACTTTTATAAACAATCTGATGAAGTCATTGATGAACAATCTCACAAAGAAACTGTAACAATGGAAGAAGAAGAATACAAGGCGACACGTAAAAAGAGCTCCGAGCGGCTAGTAGAGGGGATATGTTTGCACATGTTGTTATACTAACAAACCAATCATAGATAAGAGTGTATTACTGGGAACTAATAGCGTGGCAGCAAAGTGAAGCGGTTTACGCTCCCCCCGCCGCGCCCACCAATTTGGTCCGTAATTTGCTCACTGCGCAGGTAGGTCGCTCAAAGCTCTTTTTACGTGTGTCGACTTGTACTTGATTTGGACATTTAAATTAAAATTCCTATGTTTATTTACGGTTTATTAAAATTAATGATTGATCAATACTAATAGGATACATCAAGATTCGTAGTCATCAAGGGATAGTAGTTGAGAGTTTCAACTTGAGACCAACGGCTAATGCTGAAATTATACAGTGCCAGCACTGGCACCTTAATAACATTACATTGCCGCAATGTAATTATTATGGTGCCACTGCTGACATCGTGTTAATCCCTATTGTAATAAATTGAGGTACAGGTATTCTAATCTAATGTACAGTCAACGTCAAAGATACGTTTACACGTTAGTACCTTGTCACTTTATCTGCTATGACAATTTCATATGGCATTTAAAACATGACGTTAAATAGACAAGGTACTAAAGTGAGCACATGATCCGTGCACCGACTGCTTTAACCCACTGCTCGATTCGTTTTCGTCAGAAATTCGTTAAAAATAATTTTTATTCCGCAAGAGTAGGTAGGTTAGGTTCGTTAGGTATCTTTAAATGCCCGAAAGGCAAACTGCCCAGGAATAGGAGCCCTGCGGAATAGGAGCCCTGCCGCGAGGCAGGTCTCCGTCAAAAAGAGCAGTGGGTGCACGTATCGCGACCCCTAAAGTGTAAACATATTTATGACGTCGACTGTACCAACAAATAGAATCACTATCAATCAATTATTACTTAGGAGGGCTTTCCATGAAATTTGACCACTATTTAATATTAATAAAAAATAGCAAGTATCAAGATCATTTTGATAGTATACGCAGGGTTACTATGCGAACGACGGTGGCGCCCTCATTTATTTTCTACTCTTTTTGGTCGCACTGTAATAATTGGCATTCACTGTCGTTTTTTTTGGCAAATAATCAATAAGCAATATCCCTTCTGAAACCCAAAATTTTTTTGACATGAGTTTACTAGCCGAAGGACGAACCTTGAACTTCCAAGGAGACTTTTCGTCTTTGACTTTCTATTGTGGGGACTCCTGTTTACTCTCTGGGTCCCATTGTCTAATCCAAGTCTCATCACACGTCACAATCCTGGAAATAATTTCTTCCTCTTTCCTGCGACTCATGTAACTCCTGACAACATCTGACACGTCTGTCTTTGTCTAACGGAGTCAGTATTTTGAGGCATCAGCGTGCACTAACCTTAGATATATTTAAATGATCGTGAATTATTTCGTTTACCCGTTCTTTACTTATGCCCACATCTCTAGCTATCTCCCACTGTTTTACCCGTCGGTCTTCTAGAATAACTATTTTCACTTTGGCCACGTTTTCTTCAGTGACAGCAGAAATTGGTGGTCCGCTACGAGCATCATCTTCTAGGCCCTCACGACCCAATTTAAATTGTTTACACCAGTACTTTATGGTAAAATCCGAAAGGCACGAATCACCTAATACAGGTAACATACGCTGTTTCATCTGCGATGGCGTATTACGTCCCTTAGAAGAAATTTTATGTCTGCATGCTGCTCAATTTTAATCAAAATAGCTTTTTCAAGAGACTTCTTCCAAGCAACGACGTGCAAAAAACAAATGAAAAGCAACGAACAAATGAGCGTTCAAAATTTTGAAAAAAGAACTGTCAATAAAGGCCATAGTGGCCAGTATTTTTTTTTAACTACATATAGGCTAAATAGTTTGATAACTTTTCAGCCACCCCTCGTATCCACACCGGCACGAGGGAACTCCTTCACGGAAGCTGGAGCTCTCTTCTTCTTCCTTAACAGACGCACTAGGCCGCCTAACTTCACCCATAAGAATAAACAAAAACTACACGTAGAAGCGAATCTCCTTTACCAAGGCCCCAAATGCCGCGCTTTAAATACCTACTTCCCCCTTCACCCCGCTACGCTCCTCTGTCGTCCGCGCCCAAAGTCAGGGCTGTCACTTGCAAAATATTTTAATCGGTTTATGGATGTGTTACACAAGTTTTAGTCACGAAAAGTTATTTTTGTTTTTCTTCAACGTGGAAACATTGTTGCAAAATGAGTTTTTGTTACATTTACGTTAAATTAGGTAATAATAGTTTTGATGATATTAAGATCATCTCCAGAAAAATTACATGTATAACACCTGCGCTGGCCCTGTGCCGGCCTTTTTGTGATTTGTATTTATATAACACCTGCGCTGGCCCTGTGCCGGCCTTTTAGTGATTTGTATTTATATAACACCTGCGCTGGCCCTGTGCCGGCCTTTTTGTGATTTGTACACCTCTTTCTTTACAAATACAGTTAACACATTAACAATCCCAAAATGTAAAAATACGATTTCAATAAAAAAGTGCAACAGCAAATAGCGTATATTCATGGTACTTACGTCCTTTTGTTAAGAAGCGCTGTTTTTCGTTGAAAGTATTTATTAAGCGATACCTTTGTGTTTTTTAAATATTTTTAGGACATACGGTTTAAAAGATAAAGGGGGGGGACACAATTTATACAACTTTCGGAGCGTTTTTTTCCGAAAATATTTACATAAGCAAAAAAACTGCTTACAAAACTTTAAGTTTTTTTAAAAGAACCGTTGAAATATGTGCCACGCGATGTGTTCATGTATGGAGTGGCCCTACTAGATTTTTTGTTTGTAAACTACGAAACTAAGTAGCGGATTTTACAAGACACCTATACTTACTCCAAAGGACAATGCCAGATCTTGGCTTAAAACACTTAATAAAATAAAACTCGCAGATACGAAGGACGTTTTATGACCTTGGACTCTAGGACATTTAAATTCTGTATTTTATTACTTACACATTTAGGGAACTTATACGAAAAATAGAGCCATCTATAAGATACTTTATAAATAAGAAAACTTGCGAGTAATGCATGTAATTTAAAGTAAAATAAGACAAGTTCTTCAGAAAAACTGACACCACAGGATTGTTTTGATTACGGACGGACGGACATGACGAAACTATAAGGGTTACGTTTTTGTAATAGGCTTCTCCAATCTATACCTGTAGTTAGATTAAAAAAAATTATAAATGAATGAATAATAATAAAACTAAGAAATTACCTTCTTTCGACCCCTTAATGCCGGTCCGAATTGCTCTATATCAACCTCTTTTGTGGTTTTACATAAAACATATAAAACCTTTCCAATGTTTTTTAGAAGCACAATTTAGATACCTAACTGACACCTACGTTTGAAGACAGCTGTTGTCATGTCAAATTTATTTGTTTAAAAATTGACTGTTATGATGAAATTAATATATTAAAGGGTGGTCCAGATATAGACCGATCTTGTGCTTTTCGCATCCACCGCGTTCCCGCGATCTTTACAAGGTCGTCACTCCATCTTGTTGGAGGCCTACCTACAGCTCGTCTCCCGGTCCGCGGACGCCACTCAAGAACCTTTTGACCCCATCGGCCATCAGTCCTGCGAGCAATGTGCCCCGCCCACTGCCACTTAAGTTTGGCTATTCTTCGGGCTATGTCGGTAACCTTAGTTCTACTGCGGATATCATCATTTCTGATTCTATCACGCAGAGAAACCCCGAGCATAGCCCTCTCCATAGCCCTCTGAGTGACTTTGAGCTTCCTTATAAGGCCCATTGTGGAGAGCCTTGGGGGAGGCCTATGTCCAGCAGTGGACGTCTTTCGGCTGACATGATGATGATGAGATATAGAGGCTGCGTGTGAAAATGTCGATTGCGATTAAACAAAAAGAATGAGACAAAATATGAATAACGGATTTATTTCTACTTTTATTTTCAGGAAATACGTAAATAATATTATAGCCCAACGGGTCCTTGTTTGGCACATTTTAGCAATTTGGAGCGAAAGCTTTTAAACAGTGATTTTCCAGAACTTTCCGCGATTTGCTTAGAAATCCGTTTCTAGATTCAATTCATTTGCTGGTATGGTGGTAGCTGGTTTATTTAACTCTCAATAACTCTGCTTACAAAGAGCCCAAAACTTTTCGATCGGCCGAAGCTGTGGCACATTTGGCAATTTGTCTCGTTTTGGTACAATAGAGATTCTTACCTTTTTGAGTTTATTAAGCACAGGTCCAACGTAATGTGACGTAGCGTCATCTGGCCAAAACAAAACAGGCCTTTGGTCATTTAGCTTTCGAATGAAAGGCAATAATCGCTTCTTGATACACTCTTTTAATTAAATTTCGCCGTTCACAATTCGGTTAGTCACAAAGGGCTCAGAAATGTGCCCTTCTTCAGAGATGGCCTGCCAAATCATGATACGTTTTTCAAATTTCCCAGTTGGGAATAATGTCTCTTGGATTGGAGTCTCCTGTTCATCATCCGACATGTGATATTTGTCTCCTGGTACTTGCGATGGATCCAAAGGCACGCAGGTTTCGTCATCTAAAATGAAGAAATAATTTCGTCCGCTCGGAATACTGTCCTTGTAAAGCTTAGCTGCACCTTTAATACACCGATCAATTTGATTTTGATTGTATTTCGGGCTGCGTCTCTTTTTCCTGCTTCAAATTCCAGCAGCTTTCTTCGCTCGGCGATACGTAGACAGACTCAGTCCCAGCTCTCTTGACGCGACGCGGTCAGATTTGCTACGATTCTGTCTCGCTTTCCTGAATACTTTTTTTGCAATCTAGGTGTTGCAGACTCTTTGGCATCATGTCACTATTTATTAAGTATTTTCTTTTTATATGACATTTCTGTTTTTGACTTTGATTTTTGCTTATGATGTTGTCAAGTGTGTTGGATTAAATGGTAATGTTTATTTTCATAATTATTTAGTTCATGTTTAGTTAAGTTGCTCATTGCAATAGCTATCGTTCGTTTCATTGGTCCTTCTCCCTACATTTTCCAGCGTTATTCACTCGATTCATTACCTACCTATTTAATTTTTCAGACACGTCATTATTAATTTCTACAATTTTTCACATTTCATCAGTTTATAGTATAACATTATCATTTGATAATGAAAACTCGGAGTAAGAAAAATCCCAAGTCGACTAACGATGTCAATATTCCCTTACCTGAATGCAGTGCACAGGGCAGTCAAACTCCTAGCGAGAGCGCCGCTCGCACTATATCTTCTAGGTCTTCCGCTACCATAAAAGCGCAAAAGGCCGCGGTTGAGGCGCTTGCTCTGCGCCGCCGGCTGGAGCGTGAAGAAGAATTCGCCGATCGGGAGCGCGAGCGTGAGCGGGAACTGGCAGCGCTACGGCAACAGGTGGAGGAGAACGAACTGCAGGCCGAACTTGCAGCCATCGACGCCGACGTTAGTGGCAGCCATGCGGGAAGCCGCATAAGCCACCATAGTTCGAGGTTTTCCATAGATACAACCCAAAAATGGGTTCAAAACCAATTCACCACTGAAATTAATAAAGGCACTATCGCAGTAGGATGTGTACAAAACCTTTCTGTTCCATACCCGAGCCGCTTGGTACCACCGGCGACTGACGCTCGGTCAACTGCACCCTTTATTAACCCTTTGACACATCATCGTAACGGCAACGAAGTCTCCGAGGCGGTTGGTATCAAGACCCCGCTCGTTCCAACGGAGTTAAACAATCATCTTTTAAAAGCTGTAGCCGATACCGCTGCAGCAGCCAAGGCCCTCGCTTGCGCACCTAATGTCAAGAAATTAGAATTATTTTCTTTCTCCGGTAACGTCTTGCAATGGTTGCAATTTAAACGCATTTACGATGTCACCAAAGATAACTTTTCTTCTTTAGAAAATATGAACCGTCTTCAAAACGCAGTGCGTGGCGCGGCGCGCGACGCCGTGGCGGCGCTGCTGATGTCGGCGGAGGACCAGGAGGAGGTCGTGCGCGCACTCGAAGACAACTTTGCGCGCCCCGAGCTCATCGTTCACAAGGAAGTAACATGCTTGAAAAATCTTCCACGTTTGGGTAACGATCTTAAAGAGTTAGGAACCCTCTCCAATCGCGTACGTAACTCAATTTCTTGTATTAGATTATTAAAACAAGTAGAGTACTTATACTCCCCCGAATTATTTCACGCGGTACTTAGTAAGCTAAACCCCACAATAAAAATGCGGTGAACGGATTTCGCTATGCAAGACGCGACGGGGCGCTCTATGCTTGAAATATTGTCTGATTTTTTAAAGCGCGAGCTAGATCAACACATTCGATTTGGTTTACGAATATCACCCGAGTCTAGCCCGACGCAACAAACGCAATATTTTTCAAATGATAAACAACATAAACGTGAATACATAAACACGGTCATGCACTCTAAAACCGGTTTAAAATGTAGTTCTTCTACTAAATACGAGTGTCCATTTTGTAGGAAAGACCACAACATTAAGTCGTGTTCTCAATTTCATTCTTTGGCTATTGACGACAGATGGCAGTGGTTACATGAAGCAAAAGTTTGCTACCGATGTTTAAGACGTAGCTCACATCAGTGGAAAACTTGTAAAGTTAAACCGTGCGGTATCGACGGATGCTTAATACGTCATCACCCACTTCCATCCAAACCATCAAAACCACTTGCTTCTCTGATCAATACATTTGACACACAAACTTTAGACAGGTGCCCTGTCGCAAGCGAACACAATAATACGGTTTCGAATATTTCTGATCCGATGAATGAAAAAGTTATCGTATCGACTACTTCTACAGGCGTTGAACAAGTTAACACGATTTTAGCTCTTCGTCCTCGTGCTTACTTGAAGATTGTTCCGGTTATTGTTTCCGGTCCATCGGGAACTTGTGATGTCTACGCGCTTCTCGACGACGGAAGTACATCCACATTAATTGACTCAAGTATAGCCTCACTTATAGGAGCAACCGGGCCACAACAGTCAATTACAGTCAACGGCATTGGTGGTCTTGAGCGTAATACCACAGTGTCATACGTCAATTTTTACATTAAAGGTAGGCACACACAAGAATTCTTTTTAGTAAAAAACGCCAGAGCTATGCATTCGTTATCTTTGAGACCACAAACTATTCGCCCAGATTCTATTAATTGTTTTTCACATTTAACCAATCTTGTTGACGTATTAGTTCACGAAGATGCCACTCCGACTATTTTGATCGGAGCCGAACATTGGCATTTGTCTATTAATCGTGACGTAAGTGCTGGTAGAAGGAACGAGGCCGTAGCATGTTTGACAGCTTTGGGCTGGACTTTATACGGCGTTGCTTCTAGCAAAACGAAACTTGTGGAATTTGTTAATCACGTTACATTCACCGAAGCATCTTCGAATGAGAATTTAGAGTTTTTAATAAAAGAACAGTATAAAATCGATTCTTTAGGGATTTCTAAGCAAGAAACTTCGCTCAATAAGCGTGAACAGCAGGCTGTCAATATTCTTGAAGCTACTTCACGGCGCCTGCCTTCAGGAAGATTTGAGGTAGGCATGCCATGGCGCGACGACATACAGCGTGTTCCTGATAGCTACGCTCAGGCAATGTCTCGATTTTTTAGTCTCGAAAAACGTATGGCTAAAGATAATGTCTTTGCCAAAGCATATGAAGGTTTCATGTCTAACATGATTGATAAAGGCTACGCGGAGGAATACGGTTCTGAGACATACGAGGGCCACACTGAAAGTTTTGCGTAACTTGGAAATAAAACAATTTATAACTATAATTATACATTTATTGCTTCTCAAAATATTCGCCATTACATTTAATGCATTTATTCATACGCTCAAACCATTTTTCGAAGCACGAGGCCCAATCATTTAAGTCCATGTTTTCAACGTGTTGGTTGAACGTCGTCACTGCTTCTTCGGGGGTCTTAAATATAAAACCTCTCATCAAATCCTTGATTTTGGGGAAAAGGTAAAAATCGCAAGGTGCTAGGTCTGGACTATAAGCAGGATGAGTCACAATCTCCACCTTTTCCGAATCCAAAAATGCCTTTGTCTTCTTCGCGGTGTGAGGAGACGCATTGTCATGGTGCAAGAGGATACGGCTTCTTGGTCGTCTCTCGCGAACCTTTTGAAAGACATTAGGCAGACAAATAGTTGTGTACCACTCGGCATTAACTGTTCTTTGATTACCTAATGGCACACTAGAAATAAGACCTGTTTTTGAAAAAAAACAAGCAATCATCTGCTTGCCTACGCTTTTTGCTTGGTGAACTTTTGTTGGCCTGCGGTCACCTTCAAAGACCCATTCACATGACTGTTGTTTTTTTTCCGGATCGTAGCAATATATCCATGTCTCGTCTCCTGTTACTATATCATATACGGCATTTGAACGCCCGTCGTTATACTTCTGCAGCATTTCTTGGCACCAATCAACACGGGCCTGTTTCTGAGTTGATGTCAGTTCATGGGGAATCCATCGACAACAAAGCTTCCTGACTTTTAAATATTCTTGTAAAAATTTTTGAATTTGGCTCATACCAATCCCTAATTGTCCACGAATTTCGTCATAGGTGACTCGCCGGTTTTCTTCTATTAGTCGCCGGACAGCAGCCACATTTTCTCCAGTGACCGCGGTGGACGGCCGACCTTCACGAGAATCGTCATTAAGTGAACTCCGGCCTCTATTAAATTCTGCGTACCACCGTCTCACAGTGCTCAAATGTGGTGCTTCAAGCCCAAAAGCATTTTGAAGGCGAACACTACATTCTTGCGGAGAAAGAGAACATTTAAAATCGTAAAAAATCATTGCCCTAAAGTCTTTTCGCGTCAATTCCATTTTTAGTGCCAATTCGTCACTTTAAAACGTCAGAAAAAAACAAATTACGATCAGTTTCCCGACAACTTTTATTTAATTCCATAGACAATGAGCTATATTTTTGAAAATGATATAATTCTAAATTCAAATGTTTATGAGTGGCCAGGAGTGCAAAACTTTCAGTGTGGCCTAAGTACTACGCCAATCAAACGAGTGAACAAATGAACAGTAATATTCGTCTTTATCTCCCACATTTTGGCGTGTACCATCCTCAGAAGCGCACGATTCGCGTTGTACATGATGCTGCGGCCAAGAATGAAGGAGTCAGCCTGAACTCCTTATTATTTCTGGGCCCGATGTACTTCAACCTTTACTGAAGGTATTGTTTCGTTTCCGGTAGGGATGTATCGCACTGACAGCCGATATCAGGGAAATGTTTCCCCAGATAAGAACCAGGGAGCAAGATAGAGATGCTCTTCGATATCTGTGGAGACCTGAAAAAATGCAGTCAATTAAGGAGTTCAGGATGACTGCTGTTATCTTTGGTGCGTGCTGCAGTCCGTTTATAGCTCAATTTATAAAAAATAAAAATGCACATGAGCACATGAGTACCTATCCAAAAGCTGTAGACGCCATTTTGTTTAATCATTATATGGATGACTATATAGACTCATTAGATAGCGTTAGTGAAGCCGCTCAACTAGCGGCAGATATTGTTACTGTTCACAAAAGTGCATGCTTTGAGATACGTGGTTGGATTTCCAATGAGCCTTCGGCGTTGAATCTCGTACCAGAGGAGTTACGAGCCCCTCAGCCGTTGGAAATTGAACTGGCAACCACTCTTAATACTACTCGTGCTCTAGGAATTGCGTGGGATCCTACCTCAGACAACTTAGGGTTTCGCACCGGTCTATCTGAAACCGTTCCTTGCTCACTTACTAAAAGAAAGGTTCTTTCACATCTCATGCGCGTGTACGACCCTTTAGGCTTATTAGGGCCTATAATCGTTAAGGGCCGAATACTATTTCAACAAGCGTGGAGGTTAAACATTGATTGGGACTCCGAACTACCGCCAACAGAAGCATCAAAGTAGTCAGGCTGGTTCTAAGAACTTTTAACCGCCGCTACCGTTCTCAAAATTCAACGATGGTATTCAAAAGCTAAGAACGCGGAGCCTTCTTATAAAGAACTACACATACTGGCTGATGCAAGTGAGTTAGCTTACGCTTGCGTTGCCTATTGGCGTTCGATTTACGCTGATGGCAGCATTGAACTCACTCTCATCTCCAGCAAGGCAAGAGTTTCTCCTTTGAAACCAATTTCAATCCCGCGATTGGAATTTCAGGCAGCTTTGATTGCTTCTCGCCTCGCACTTACCATTAAGGACAGCCATCGGAAGAAACCAGTACGTACATTCATTTGGACTGATTCGATGACTGTTCTCCTGTGGTTCCGCAGTGACGCGCGGACCTTTAAGCCTTTTGTTGCCCATCGGTTAGGCGAAATTATGGAAAATTCCTCAATCAAAGACTGGCGATGGGTACCAACTGACTTAAACGGTGCCGATGATGCAACAAGAATTCACCCTGTCAAGCTCGACTTGAATCATAGATGGTTTATGGGACCATCGTTTCTTTTGAGACCCCCGGAAAACTGGCCGATTGAACCTACCATTGTCGCGCCAAGTCGTGAAGAGCGAAAAAGCTTACCGAGCGAGTTGGTGGGACTTACTTCCGTTAGCTTAGAATTACCTTGCCCGGTCATCGCAAATTTTGCTCAATTTAGTTCCTGGTCACGATTACTACGCGCAACAGCTCGAGCTCATCAAGCCGCGGCTATGTTTGGCAATGTTTTGGTAGGGTTTCGAAATTTCAAATCCGGCTCGAAGGACCAATAAAACGAACGACAGCTATTGCAATGAGCAACTTAACTAAAAATCATGAACTAATTATGAAAATAAACAGTACCATTTAATCAATGAAACGAACGATAGCTATTGCAATGAGCAACTTAACTAAAGATCATGAACTAATTATGAACATAAACATTACCATTTAATCCAACACACTTGACAACATCATAAGCAAAAATCAAAGTCAAAAACAGAAATGTCATATAAAAAGCAAATACTTAATAAATAGTGACATGATGCCAAAGAGTCTGCAACATCCTGCCCCTCGTGCAGAACTGCACAAACTGGCTCAACTAGTCAGAGCCGGCCATTGGCAACCTCTGTAACCAGCCTCACCAGTTTTTTAAGGGGTCGGCGTAGCGTACCCCCAGCTGTAGCAACGTCGACTACCCTGGTAACACCATCTCTTCCGGGGTATAGTTCTACAACTCGTCCTCGCGGCCATGTTCCTCGTGGGAGAGACTCGTCGACGATTATAACGACGTCCCCAATCTTTACAGTGTCTCCATGTTTTTGTTGATTCTGAGTACGCGGTTGTATTGTTGGAAGCAGTGCCGAATTAACACTCCGTGGTGCCCTAAGCATTTTCGTGTGTGGTGCCCCCTGTGACCCTAGCCATTACATACCCGATGGCCTCCCTTAAAATTTCGTAGTTAAACTATACTTTCGTTTGCCGTTCTTCAACCCAAGGAAAAATATCTACACTAAGTACACTTGATATTCAATTACTTTTCCTCTCAATCACCCATAGGGTTAACGGAGTCTCAGGAAAATGACCTTCGGCTGGAGTTTCTTGCGGCGCTTCTTCTCCGCAATGATGGTCTTGTCCGAAGCGCTGGTAGATTCACTCTATATTACCGACGTGTAAAAGAGCCCTCATGTGGCCTATTTGCTGAATAAATATTTTGAATTTTAAATTTTCACGCAAAATAGGCGCATTATTAAGTCGTCGAGTTGCGGAAAAGAGCCCGCCACAACCTATAGGGATGAGTTCGCCTCTGTCATCTTTGTATTTTATTACGTTTTGTAGGTAGATTTAAGTATTTACGTACATACAAACAAGTGCGCGGAGCGTACAAATATTGAGTTTGACCACACAGTACGCCAAGACTTCCTAACCTTTTAGACAAGGACAAGAAGAAGAAAAATCAAAGAGATTTATTTTAAACTTATCTTTATAAACTCTAATTTGTGACTTTTGAGGGACGCAAATTGTCGAATAAACATTATACTTTCCGTAAAATATCAGATTCTATGTATAATCGTTATATATATGCAACGAGCCTTTCCTGCCTCATTGTAGAACGCCTTTAATTTTTCAGTATTTTTAACCGACTTCAAAATAGGAGGAGATTCTATGTTTCACTGTATTTTTTATGTAGGTATATTCACCGATTTTTTCGTCAAGTATGGACCGATTATGAAAATTCTTTTTTGTTTGATAGGGCATACTTCCTAGGTGGTCCCACCCACGCCCCACTGTCACCAAATCTGAATCTGATGAGGGGAGCCATGGAGAATTAAAGGAATTTTTCAAATATTAACATACATATAGATCAATACACATAAAAAAATGTATGCAGGGGAACATAGAACTCAACATAGAACACTCTTTTGAACTCGGTTAAAAACATAAAAACTGTGTGTTTGTTTTTTAAAACTTTTATTTTCATGTTTAAAAAAGATCTCTCTGCTGAATTGGTCATCATTAAGTAAACTTAAAAATATCCGTAACGCTGTGTCCACATTATTGAACGTAGAAGTAAGGGGGTCGTCGTGAATGATTTGATAAAGTTGTGCGTGCGCAGCGTGTGTCTAAAATTTAGTAGACACATCGCTGGAATTAGTTTTATGGGCGACATAAATGAGTGAAACTGTTGAATTTTTGTGGATTATTCAGTGTTGAGGTCCTGTGAATATAAGTTTACTAATTTTGTACATACTATGTTTTTTGGTTTTCCATGGTTTGATCGGGACACATAATTTTGCCAGGATCAGGAAATAAATTTAAAAATGAAAACCTGCTTGCTATTTGATGATAATGTTCTCCTCTTTTAAGAATTTCTGTGTATAATAAGGTATATAATCTATCAATTATACTGTATCATTCATAGATAATCCACAGAAATTGGTCACTTTAAATTGGTCTCTAGGCAATCGATTTCGATTCGACAATTTATGACTTTCGCGGGAAAACCAAAATTGAATGTCTCGTTTTGAAACGGAAAGCGTTTCGTTTAAAAGTCCATAAATCTATTGCAATTTTATGAAGCTTGCCACACACTATAATTTTTCATATAAGCTACATTGAGATTCGAGATCCTCAACTATACAGGGTGTCCGGGATATAGTGGACTACCTTACAGGGCTGGATAGCTCAGCTTAAGAGTGGCCAAAATATTATAAATTATATTTAGTAAAAGTCGCACCAAAAACGAGATATCTCAACTTTTCAAAATTTTGGAAATGCGGTACCCTGGTTCACCATTTTCGATGCCGCGGCCACATTTATTAGAATTTTTCAGTTTCGTTTGCTGTGAAAGATAGCTGTTTAAATTTGATATATAAGACCCTATCAACGGAATTCATAAAAGTTTAGCAGTTTTTTTAATTTTTCAAATCAAATTTAAAGCTGTTATGTGTTTCCAAGAGGTTCAAAACGACGACATCGACATTTATTGATATATCGTATTGTGATTTTTTGTTTACATTATGTTTGAATGACGTTCGTCTAATTATGACCTTGAAAACGGATCACAGATAATAAAATAATCGTCTTTCTCAATCTTAGACGATTTTTTCTAAGTAGCTCCGCCATTTTGTCGTAATAAGTAGGTGAGGTTACTTTTATTCTTTGTGTAATTATGTATTACTAGAGTGGACGTCTCAACTTGATTTCTTTTAAAAACTGTTAGAGCCAATCGGCACTAACGCACTCAGTCTGTGCCGGACGGCTTCGGCAGCTTGACACATTGGAGCAAAAAGTGTTACATCTAAATATGCCTTCACGTGTACTGAGGTACTGCAAAAACCGCTCAGGAAAATTAAATAAAAGTCAAGGAGTGACTTTTCACAAGTAAGTTTACTGCATTTTCGTTAATCACGCTTAATTTAATTATTTTTTGTATCAATTTTAAAGCATGTCAACGCGTCATGCGGCCGCTATGTTTCGTTGAAACCAAAGAGTAACAAAATATACGTTCACGCAGACCTGACAATATCGACGTGCAGTGTTAATACTGATAGGTAACGAAGTTATTTTGATGTTCCCTATCAGACATTTAATAATAAGTATATAATATTTTTTGCCGACTACGAAAAAATGGTTAAAGTTGTTAAATATTAACACAATGAATTAAAGACTGTCCACGAAAAAATGTGGTCTTCATATTTGTTTAAAAGAAGAATAATTTAACAAAAGACGATATACTGTCTTCTTGACAGTTAGAATAGCGACCGTGTAAGCTTTCTTTCGAGACTATTGCAAATTGGTAATTCATATATTTATTCGAAATGCCCTCTACCCAACTAGATATACGCACAAAAAATCGTGTACACTTACAACCTAAATACTAGTATATCACAAGAAAAGTTAGCGAAACTATTAGATGTATCTTAATCAACCGTGCAAAAAGTGTTGGCTAATTACAAGGCAAGGTTGACTGTTGCGAGGAAGAAAGGTTCTGGTAGAACGCGTGGTCCAGTTGATAAAACTAAGGCGAGGAAAGTTATCGAGCACTTTAAGAAAAATCCAAATCTCTCCGTCCGGGATGTGGCCAGAAAATGTGGTGTATCAAGATCATACGTGCAGAAAATTAAACGGAATGCCGGCTTACGATCTTACAAAGCTTCCACCGTTCCCAATCGCGATGTTGCAAAAGAAAAAATATGTAAAACCCGAGCCCGAAAATTGTATACCGATTATTTAACAAAGTTTGGTTGCATTTTGATGGACGATGAAACCTACGTCAAAGCGGACTTTAAGCAATTGCCAGGGTTACAGTTTTATGTGGCGAATCAACAAGGGAATGTTGATGAAAAGTTTAAGTCCAAAAAGCTGGACAAGTTCACAAAAAAATTTTTAGTTTGGCAAGCACTTTGCTCATGTGGTCAAAAAAGCAAATCATTTGTAACTACTGGGACAATCAACCAAGTGGTTTATATGAAGGAGTGTCTGAATAAACATTTATTGCCATTTATAAGAAACCACAGGCAATCTGTAATTTTTTGGCCTGATTTAGCTACGTCTCACTATGCTAAATCAGTTCTGAAATGGTATTCTGAAAATAATGTCTCTTTTGTACCCAAATGTGCAAATCCACCAAACTGCCCGGAACTATGCCCTGTGGAGAAATTTTGGGCAATAATGAAAAGAAATCTAAAAAAAAGTAGAACAACTGCCAAAACTGAGAAATCATTCAAACGTATGTGGGATACGACATCTAAAAAGATGAGCGAAGCTGATCTACAAAGATTAATGGAAGGTATCAGAAGGAAAGTCAGGGCATTTTACCAATCTTAGATTTTTTAAATGTTTTATTATTTATATTAATTGAAAGTTGATTAAATATCATATTCAGTAAACTTGAGGTATTTATTTATTGGTTTCTTGTGTAATTTTTCATTTTAGCGTCGACCACAAGTTTTCGTGGACAGTCTTTATTTATATTTATTAAAGCTTTCCTCGGCCGGACTATGAAAAAAAGAGAGGCATGGATTCAATTTGTCCAAAAGAATCGAAGTGAAGAAACGTGGTTACCTTTAGCTCATACACGCATATGTTCCGTGCATTACAGAGAAGACCAAAAATATACCACAAAAACAGGACGAGTCTACCTTAAGAAATATGCATAATATGCAGTACCATGTCAACAATCTTGCAATTTACTAAACGGCTGAAACTGAAACTTATATTTCTGTGAAGGAAATTAAATATTATGTAGCAGTTTAAATTCTGTTATTTTATTGTATCTGCACCCATGACATAAAACCTCTATAATGACTTCTAACTATTATTCCCATTATACACTGAATTACCATCGTGTAGGTAGAATAAACTGTATGTTGCCTCTGTTGCGCGCTCTTTATCTATAAGAAAACGAACACCCCCGCACACACCGCGCATGCCCCTCCGTCATCAAGTTACTCCCTGTCTTTTGTTTGAAATGTCTGTTATAGTGTAACGTAATAATTCAATGCTTTTATTTAAGAAATTATTTTAAATAGCAATAACACTTTTAATCATGAAATGCTTCAAATTAGATCCTTAGAAAAGGTTATTCTTTCGAATAAAAATGTATCGAGCAGTTTTTTTTTGGCGTATCCCAATTGTGTGTAAACAAATAAAAATCTGAAAACTGAATTTCACATTTTTTTAAACGCGCCAGTTACGTTTCATGAATAGTCGATATAGCCGCCTGCGAACATAATATACCGCCCTTGATCGACAAAATCACTAGATAATATTATAAATCTAAGTCCCCCGGCGCGTCTGGTTATCTGTGTACCCGCGATAATCTCAAAAAGTACGTACTGAACGGATTTTCATACGGTTTTCACCATCAGGTAGATAATTTTTCATGGAAGGTATTTTTATCTAATAGACTTTGGATTATGTACAAGTAAAGTATAGAAAATACACATAAACCAAAACGAAGCAAGGGGGGAGGGGGTTCCTAGGTTTAAAAAAATAGAAAACGTGTAAAAAAACATGAATGGGCAAATATTTTACCGTTTTAAACTTACAAGAAAATATATAAAATGACAGCGTAAACCACCGGTGCGTAAACGCAGGAAATAGCTGTGGGATTAAGTTGATATTATACATATTGTGAGAATGTATTACTAAGACTATTTATTTATTAAAGCAACAAATATCTGCTTAAGTAAATTGGTGGGTAAAACCCGCTCCTGTACTTTTATCTGTCATTTATATAGTCATGAACACTAATATAAGAACATACATCCGCATATTATCTCAATATATCCGCAGAATAATCCGTAGAAAAGTCTATCAAGTCTATTCCCCATAACAGCACTTGTGCTTTTTTGAGCCATAACGACACGCCTAGCTGCCAAAGCTTACTACCCAGGTTAAAGTATTAAGCGATAAACACAAACTTTACAACAAAATACATTTTAACAAACATTACAAACCACAGAATTCATTGTCTTTTTTTTATTGTGATATTAGTGCATCACTGACAACTAAAAAAAAACTGTTTTAAATATAAAACCTGGCAAGTGCACGTCATTTTAAAAACAAAGTTAACCATGGACACATATTTTGTAATTTTCATGTTTCCCGCTCGTTTGTTGTTCTGCGCTTCGTTCGTATTGGTTACCTATGGAGTAAATATCGCGTATTTTGTTGTCTTAAAAATTTAATTTCTTTTTTTTTGAAACCTAGTCATAGAAAAAGTATTGTATGCAACGGTGTACGACTAAGTCAAAAAACACTCGGTGCCTTTACGATGTTCGCCATAATATTTTAACAGTTTTGAAAGAACTTGGTTTCCAGTTAGATCGCAATGTTTTATTAGCCGTTTACAAACTCGACATTTATTTCACATTGAAGTTTTTGATGGGATTTGAACTTATGGTTCGGAAAACCACCAAAACTTCTTTTAATCTGGCGGGAAATCACGAACTATTATTAAGGCCCTCTTGCCCGTAAATTTAACCCTAGGTTAACCCAAGGTTAAATTATTTACGAATGTCAGATTCATATGAGAACTGTCAATTTTTAGGGTTAACCTGGGGTTAACATTTACGTGCAAGCCTAATACAGTAACTTGAATTACTGTGATTATGAATTAGATTATGTTAATTCGTTACAGTAGTATATTTAGGTACTAGCGACCCGCCCTCGCTTCGCTTCGGTTGATATAAGTAAAAATAACCCAAGTTCATCTGGAATAATATAAAGAATTTTTAGTTAGGTCTATTTGCATAGAGGTTTGCAGAGGGATGCAGAATTCACTTTATTTGGCCACAAATTAGAAGTTCCTGTGGACTTACGTTCGGCCTACTTGGATGTTCAGTAGAAGATTCTTTGGCTCTCTGAGATCTGTTTATCCCTGTCGCCTATAAGCCGAACGTCACACTCATTAGAAGATTATCTGGCTCGCTCAGATCTGTCTATCCCTATCAACTCTCAGACGAACGTCACGTTCATTTCATTTCATTTCATTTCATTAGATGATTCTCTATTTCTTCGCAAAGAATTACTTTCTCTTCTATTTCAAAGCCTCATTTCCCTTTCTTCTTCGATTTCGTCATTAAGACGTCAATTGTTTCTATTATTATCCCTAGTTCGAGAACCTATATTAGAACGACGTCTTAGAGGGATAATTCATTTTGAGTTTTCTACTTTTAAATAAAAAAACAAAAACCCGCCTTCAAAAATGCAAAAAATAACTTCTTTTAAAATGGTAGGTCAGTCCAACTGCATTCGGCTTTTTAACCGACTTCAAAAAAAGGAGGAGGTTCTCAATTCGTCGGGATTTTTTTTTTTTTTTTTTTATGTATGTTCCCCGATTACTCAAAGACCACTGGACCGATTTGAAAAATTTTTTCGTTGTTCGAATGGGTATATTGTTATTGTTATGTATATTGTTGGACGCCGACTTCAGTTGGACTGACCTACCATTTTAAAGAAGTTATTTTTTGCTTTTTGAAGGCGGTTTTTTGTTTTTTTAAACATTTATTTTATTTTATACTTTTTAGTGATCCTATTTATGCTGTTACGTAGCTCCACTTCTAAATATTAATAAGAAACTATAGAACATTTCAAGCTCGCCGCAGAAAACGCCGCGGGAATGTCATAGTCATATTTAAACCTAAATGTGCTTCGTCATAGTCGCTCAACTTCCTTTATCGAAATATCTTATCACCACCCTTGAAATAGGTACCGTTAAGGAGTTCCTTCGGCCATCTGTGGTCTTCATCATCAGTTCCACTTCACCATATAGTACTTTTTAAAAGAAAATGCATGAGTTACAGTGAAAAATACCAAAATCGCTATAGGTGTGCCTATAATATTTGAGGAGTTCTCTTGATTTCTCCATGATCCCATCATCAGATCCTGACGTGTTGACAATGGGACTAACTAGAAAGTATACCCATACGAAAAACGAAAAAAATTTTCAAATCGGTCCATTGGTCTTCGAGTAATCGGGGAACATACATAAAAAAAAACCCGACGAATTGAGAACCTCCTCCTTTTTTTGAAGTCGGTTAAAAAACGTGTGCGTGTCGGGACGCCCGACTGAAGTGATAACTTAAACTAATCTAAGTTGAACTATACCGCCGCGCCCCGCCCCGCCCCGCTGCCGTATGCGTGAGAGAAAGGGAAGCCAGATAGACTGGCGCCGTAACGCGTTACGTAACGAAGCGGTTTACCTTCCCATAAGAAGTCCCACTTCAAAAAATCTAATGACCCAAATCCACAAAATTACACAAACAAAAACAAATTGCTACTAAACTAACACCCGCCAGGCTATGGTAACATGCTAAAAGCATATAAGTTAACATTTATTTTTAAATTAACAATAGAAAATATGTAAGTGTACCTATATTCGAAATATTTACAACACAACCTTAAAATAAGAAAAATGGAGGTTTATCCCTTAAATCCACAAAATTAAGTAATAAACACTACCTCTCTTTGATAACCTAATATGTATTTTTAAAAAAACACAGGGAAAAAAACTAACGCCAGCCAGGCTATGCCAAAAGCATAAAACTTAATTTATTTACCTAAATTAATTTATTTACCTACTGTACAATGTATTCAAAAAATATGAAATAAGTACAATTACTTTTAATCAAAACCTAAACTCAATCTAACTAACCTACCCATTTCCCGAATTTAATAATCGGAAAATCTTGTATTTCTTTATTAATTAATAGCGGCCCGCCCCGGCTTCGCTCGGGTGTGGTTTAGTAGGTATGTTCATTTTATATTAAGATAGTTGAGCGACTACACCGAAGAACATTGAATTATTGTTTAAAAATTACTATGATTTTCACGCGGCGTTGCTTGCGGCGAGCTTGAAATGTCTTAAAGTTTGATATATCAACAAAGAAGTGGGACTACATAGGCATATTATGATTAGATACAAAAAGAGTAAAAAAACATAAAATCGCCTTCAAAAACGCAAAAAATAACTTCAATTAAAATGATAGGTGATAAATAGGTGAGTCCAACTGAAGTCGGCGACTCACAATATTTTCAACCAAAAGCCGACTTCTGTTGGACTAACCTAATAAGTAAGTAAGTTTATTAGAAGTTATTTTTTGCGTTTTTGAAGGCGGTTTTTTGTTTTTTAAAACATTTATTTTATTCAACTTGTTTTGTTAGTATGTAGCATTATAACGTACCTAACGTTATAATGTGGGAGTCTAATTTTGGAAGTTTATTTTTAACCAGTTCCCGTTATAGGATTTGGCTGAAATTTGGTACACAATATATTGATATATAACCCACTGACAATGCAATAATAAAGTACAGCTAGAAAAAAGGTTGTCAGAAAAGTGAAATGTTTAACAAAAACTTATTGTTTACGTAGGTACCCACGGTGAAGACTGAAAATGATCTAATACGAAGTGTAGATTTTAGTTGTTCCTTTCTGAGATAATCGGATTTGTATGGAAATGTTAATGCTTTGTTATGGAATAAATGTTTGAACATAACACTCGCTTCTCTTTAGCTGCAGTCGTGAAAAACGGATAAATAAATTGATTGCTTTGAAACAACGGGAATCCCGTACAAATTTTCAACCCCTTTTTTATTCCCTTAAGGGTTGAATTTCCATAAGCGGTAAAATTATATTTATTTAATTCGTACCAGGAGCCTACATGTTAAATTTGATGTAATTTACTTCAAAAATGACGTATCTCCCATACAAACTTTAATGCACTATTTTGACCCTTTAGGGTTGAATTTCCATAAACGATAAAATTATGTTTCTTTAATTCATACCAGCAGCCTAAATTTTAAATTTGATGTAATTTACTTCAAAAATGACGTATCTCCCATACAAACTTTAATCCACTATTTCGACCCTTTAGAGATGAAATGAAAAAAATGAATATGGTACATTTACAGCCTTATATTTATAAGCCTTAATACTAAATATCATGTTCGTAGCTTTAAAAATGACGGACTTCCATACAATGGTTTATCCCCTATTTCACCCCTTTAGGGTTTGAATTTCGAAAAATCCCTTCTTATTACTTGCTTACGTCAAAAAACATACGTACTGTTAAAGTTTCATGTTTCTAGCTTCAGTAGTTTCGGCTGGACGTTGATGAGTGACGCGCATTCCGGTTCTCTCTTTATAAATAATATAGATAGTACCTATAATGATTAAAAACGTTGCTATGAAACGTTTAATATTTGGATTATACATCGAGGGGATAAAGCACTGTTTTATGTCACGGGCGCGATATTGAATCCTGAGCAAATGAGGGACTCCAGATTTAACTACCGAGCGTGGCGAGGGTGTTACGATTAATTCCTGAGCGAAGCGAGGGAATTAAAACTGGGTCCTGAGTGCAGCGAGGGATTCAAGCTCGCCCAAGACGAAAACAGCTTTATCCCAAAGGAGAATACTCTACTTTTCTCACCTTTTGTTTTATTTTCTTTGTTTTGCGTATATGGCTTGTAGTGGCCAGTTCGATTTTCAAATAATTTCTGTTTGCTGTAGGTTTCATACGAATTCAAATTCCATTATAACCTGCTAGTTAGCCGATGGCTATAATCACTTATAGCTGGTTTGATAGTGCAATCCGTTGTATAGGAACCTTGCACTTTGTGACTATGCGCTGAAACTTGGCACAGTTGATTCTTAGAAGTTTATGTTTGTTCAAAAAATAGATTCCTTGTCCTTAATTTATCTGAAAATGATATATTTCATGCCTGAATATGTATAGTTTTAGAGAAATGTTGCTCCAATTAAAGCGCGGCAGCGTCAATCTTCCCCGCCCTCCCCCTACTAAATGCGCCATGGCTCTCGATGGCTCCCAGTCTGAATCTACTCAAGACCAGCTAAGAATCAACTGTTCCAAGTTTCAGCGCATAGTCACAAAGTGCAAGGTGTCGTGCAGTAATACCCTAGCTATTACTTTAGGTGAGTGTTGCATGATATATAATTGGGCAAATTCGAGCACGTGGTGTGAAAGTTAGTTATATACCTACATTAAAACCCTTTCTTGGTACATTCGTTAGCAGTTATGCAATGTGTACGAGATGAAAATTATTTTAATGTTGCGATGAACAAAGGATTCCTTCCCTAGGGCCCTAATGATAAATTTCCAAAGCGCCAGGTAACGTCGGGCGGGATGTGATATTATTAAAACCCCCGATTTTAAGGGTATCCACATCACAATGGCTTTCTCTTCGTGTAATATAATCAAATAGCTTTTGTCCTCGCCTCGCTACCATTCTCTCAAATGTTTGTTGCTACTTTTACAATTAGTTGATATCCATACTGACTTGTTGTTCCATTCGAAATGGGTAGGTTGGGTCTTATGATTTCGAATATTATCACGTTGCAAAATCAATGACGCGAGATGTTGCGGGTGGGATTTTTAATTTAGTACTTGTACCCTTGTTTAGTGTTATTACACCTGTCCAAAAAATAGGGGTGATTAATGTTTAGTATTAAAACAAATTTAATGGTCTAATTTTCATTTTATATAACACAAATTGCATAGCTTCGATCTCTATAATGAACCAACGATATAATAATGCATAAAACGATATGCATAATTTCTAAAACAATAATGTTCATAAATTAAAAAATAATAATTTCTAACGGCTTTCATTACTATTAATGTGGTCACAATTCTAACCTAACCTAACCTAGTTAGAAGAAATTGACTAAAAATGCATAATAACACGAAAATTATCGTTATAATAAATGAGTGTTATGTTATTCGATCGTATGCCTGATGAAATTATACAATTAGTTATTATGGTAAAAATTCATTATGCTTTTCGTGGTTAGTTAAATGAAATTATACAAAAGGTTTTATACTGATTGAAGCGCACCCGTGTTATAAGATAAGTCTAACGTGTGTATCTGTGTATGTGTATGTATGGCATCGTAGCTCCTAAACGGACGGACCGATTTGGATGCAGTTATTCTTAAAGGAAGCTCTGTTAAATATTTGCAATTCGGAAGCAGATTTCTTTTTCAAAAAAAGCTAACTAAATAGGGATGGTTCTTTGCTAGGTTTCCTGATCGGTTTGCCCGTTTAAGAGAAGGGTCGCCATGTTATCGGGGTTTTTATTTATTAACTAGCTGACCCTGTGAACTTCGTATCACCTACATTTACATTACATTTATGTATTAAAAACCCAAGTATGTCCTTTCGAGGATTATCGAATCATTGTGATACAGTAGGTAACAACTAAATAATTAACCTTCCGCATACGAGGTGGGGTATTACGGACCCCTGGCCCTTATAAATCGTACGTCTATATTTTTCACCTGATATGCGGAGGGTAACAATTAGGTAGGTCTACTTTTTTTTCGATGTCTGTTCAATTACTTGACTCAGTCCGTAAATATCGTTTGACAAAGCAGTATGGCCTCTGGCTTTAGCCTGTGATGGGACAAACTGTATAAAAAAAATGTTAATTATTTATTTGACACTCTTTTGACACTTCGATAAAGAACAGTAGGAATTTATTAGATGCATTGTCCATTTTGCACTAAATGGCTAGACCCATTTAGTGCAGAACAAATTAATACATATAGTTACTACCCAAAATATGAGAAGAATTTGATACGCTGCGATGAATGCGGAAGTATAATTGGAGAAAATTTCAACTTTTGCGTGAAATGTTTATATAATTTGACCCGAGCAAATATAATATATAGGGCAAAGTTGCAAAAGAACCAACTGAATCGGAAATTAAAAAATAAATGTTTTAAAAATCTAAAAACCGCTTTAAAACCCGCAAAAAATAACTCCTTTTAAAATTGTAGGTCCGTAATAGGTTAGTCCAACTGATGTCGGCTTTTTTGTTGAAAATATTATGGTCCCCGACTTCAGTTGGACTAACCTAATAGGTACCTACAATTTCAAGAAAAGTTATTTTTTGCGTTTTTGAAGGTGGTTTTTAGTTTTTTAAAACTTTTATTTTATTTTATACTTTTTACTTTGATTTTTTAGTGATCATAATACGCTGTTACTTAGTTCCACTTCTTGGTTGATGTGAAACTTTAAGTTGTTTCAAGCGCGCCGCAAGCAACGCCGCGGGAAATTCATAGTCATATTTCAACAAGTAAATATTGTTCTTTTTAGTCGCTCAACTATCTTAATCGTGATATCTTATCGCCACCCTTGAAATCAGGACCGTTGAGGAGTTTTTTTTTCAAATTGTTACAATAATTACAATTATATTTTAACAGCGGGCGAAAACTACACAAAGTTTATCTGCCGCCGATATCACTCAGTTATTTATTAGTATTTTATAACTACTTAATACTACTTATGTATAACATTTATTTAATGAATTCGTGTTGCTTAAACATTTTTGCGACCCACCTAAGTAAGAAGCTTTCATTATGTTAAAGCAACGGTGCGGGTTTTTACATATTCTTTCACATGTGTCTAGAGATAACTCATTCAATATTTTTGGTAACATATAATCCCAAGCGTTTGTTAGTAATTTACCTCAAAAGCATAAAATCCTTGTAGCGATTCACCGGTTCGCATTTCACCTCGAACGTATATTTAATTATCGCGTTCTATCTTGATCGCTTACTTTTTTAGTGGCATTTCACCTCGATCGTACATTTAACTATAGCATTGCGTCTCAATCTTCATTTTTTTTTGTCGATATTAGTTTTTGTCGCATTTCACCTCGAAAGTATATTTAATTATCGCGTTGTATCTTAATCGTTTACTTTTTTAGTCGCTATAAGTTTTCGTCTCATTTCACCTCGATCGTACATTTAACTATAGCGTTGCGTCACAATCTTATTTTTTTTAGTGGATATTAGTTTTTGTCGCATTTCACCTCAATCGTTTGATAAATTTTCGCTTTGTGTCCTAATCGTCTATTTCAGTATTAGACAGTATCTTTAGTCGCAATGTACTTGTTTTGCTTTTTTTTAATAGCATATCATCGTGAACATTTAATGTCACAGTTCGCCAAGTAGCAGTTTATCTCTACAACAACATTTTCGGCTGATGTATATCAACTTACGACCTACATGTTCAAATGAAACGTTAGACGGGATTTCATTGGGATTATGACTAAATAATCCCAATGAAGTTTATCTGCCGCCGATATCACTCAGTTATTTATTAGTATTTTATAACTACTTAATACTACTTATGTATAACATTTATTTAATGAATTCGTGTTGCTTAAACATTTTTGCGACCCACCTAAGTAAGAAGCTTTCATTATGTTAAAGCAACGGTGCGGGTTTTTACATATTCTTTCACATGTGTCTAGAGATAACTCATTCAATATTTTTGGTAACATATAATCCCAAGCGTTTGTTAGTAATTTACCTCAAAAGCATAAAATCCTTGTAGCGATTCACCGGTTCGCATTTCACCTCGAACGTATATTTAATTATCGCGTTCTATCTTGATCGCTTACTTTTTTAGTCGCATTTCACCTCGATCGTACATTTAACTATAGCATTGCGTCTCAATCTTCATTTTTTTTTGTCGATATTAGTTTTTGTCGCATTTCACCTCGAAAGTATATTTAATTATCGCGTTGTATCTTAATCGTTTACTTTTTTAGTCGCTATAAGTTTTCGTCTCATTTCACCTCGATCGTACATTTAACTATAGCGTTGCGTCACAATCTTATTTTTTTTAGTGGATATTAGTTTTTGTCGCATTTCACCTCAATCGTTTGATAAATTTTCGCTTTGTGTCCTAATCGTCTATTTCAGTATTAGACAGTATCTTTAGTCGCAATGTACTTGTTTTGCTTTTTTTTAATAGCATATCATCGTGAACATTTAATGTCACAGTTCGCCAAGTAGCAGTTTATCTCTACAACAACATTTTCGGCTGATGTATATCAACTTACGACCTACATGTTCAAATGAAACGTTAGACGGGATTTCATCATTTCATTGGGATTATTTAGTCATAATCCCAATGAAATGATACTACATTTTCTAAGCAATATAGGAAAAAGAAGTTTGCTTGAGATACATAGGTTCTCTATCGGATATAACTAGGCTTAGGACTTTTCGTGGCATATCGTGGTTCTAAAATCCATTACTATATAGGTTTATGATACAATTTATTACGTTCAATTAAAATGAACTCAGATAAATTCGAAATCACATTCGATTCGCCTATCACAGGCGGAGCCAGGCTCAAACTCCATAATTTTTCTCACAAATATTGAATTACGGTTATAATTATTGTATCTGACATCAATGTCACTGTACTTCAATGTCGCAATGACAGAGTATTATCTATTATTTATTACTCACAAAGATAATATTTCAATGAGTTTGATAGCATTTAAGACATGAAACTACATGTACAAACACGTTTTTAAAATAATGTTACAGAATTTTAGAGTCGATCGCGAGGAAATGCGTCTAGGGTAAAATACTACACGAAAAATGAAATGCAAGAAATAAAACTATCGAGGTTTATTTCAAATAGCAATTAACGCTTCAAATAAAACAGCGTTCCAAACAAAACTCGATCGCGGTGAAATGCGTATATGGTGAAACACTACTCGGAAAATAAGATGCTACAAATTAAATATACTAATGTGAACAGCCACACGAAAAATTGCTTCAAGAAAAAAAGCTATTGAGATTTTGTACGTTCGAGGTGAAATGCGAACCGGTGAATCGCTACAAGGATTTTATGCTTTTGAAGTAAAGTACTAACAAACGATCCCAAGTACGCTGGCCATAGTAGTCTGTCCACTTAGGCAGGGTATATCTTGACAGGTATGATAATGTTCTGAGCTGTGTAGGTCTAACATTTAATTTCAAATCGTTTAACTTATCAATTTCACTACTAGTTACAGACATATTAATTTTATTGTTCCGGTGGCCATCCGTGGTTCTTATCATCAGTTCCACTTCACCAAATGATACTTTATGAATGCAAATGCTGGACATGTTACCAAAAAAATTTAGTAAAATCGCTATATGTTTGCCTACAATATTTTAGGAGTTCGCTCAATTGCTCACTGATCCCCACATCAGATTCAGATTTGGTGACAATGGGACCACCTCGGAAGTATACTCTATCAAACTAAAAAATATTTTTTAAAATCGGTCCATAATTGACAGAATAATCGGTGAACATACATAAATAAAAAGAATAAAAAAATCGTGTGCGTCTCGGGACGCCCGACAGAAGTGATAACTAATCTAAATCTCTGGGTTAGAGTGAGAGAGGAGGAGCCTACCTGCCGCTGCCGTATGCGTGAGAGAAAGGAAAGCCAGACAGACAGGCGCCGTAACGCGTTTCGTAATGAAGCGGTTCGCCCTCCCATAATAATAAGAAGTTATCACTTCAAAAAGTTCAAAATAGTGGCCACTTTTTAAATCTGATTACGGGTCCGCATTTGTAGTCCCAACGGGCCCTTAGATATCGATTTTTCAAGACAATCAAACCAGTAACAAAAAAGTCCAAAATGGCGGCCAATTTTTTAAAATCTGATTACGGGTTCGCATTTGTAGTTCCCGTGGATCCTCAGATATCGACTTTCAACTCAATCGAACCAGTAACAAGAAAGTTCAAAATGGTGGCCACTTTTTTAAATCTGATTACGGGTTCGCATTTGTAGTCCCCACGGATCCTCAGATATCGATTTTCAAGACAATCGAACCAGTAACAAAAAAATTCAAAATGGCGGTCACTTTTTTTAAATCTGATTACGGGTTCGCATTTGTAGTCCTAAGGGGCCCTCGGATATCGATTTTCAAGACAATCGAACCAGTAACAAACAAGTTCAAAATGGCGGCCACTTTTTTTAAATCTGATTACGTGTTCACATTTGTATTTTATGCTTAGAAACGCCATACGCACAGTGTGTTTTTCGACCCAAAAAGCGGACATCATGATATGCATCATCATGTTATTCCCTTTTTGGACCCCTAAAACCATTTCAAATGCATGACGAGAACACCCAACAAAAAAATTTCGTGTCCGTAAGGTATATAAATCATTTGTTGGTCAATGCATTCATTTCTATAATAAATTACCTGACGAAGTTTTAAAGTTATCATTTCCAGCACTTAAAAATTACTTGAAAAAGTCGTTGATGTCGAAAGCTTATTATAGGGTCGAGGACTATCTAACAGATAAAAATGCTTGGCCTAAATTAAACACCTAAATAACTTAGTAATAGCTTATTCAGGAAAATATCTAAACATTGTAGGTATAATTATTGTCTAGGGGACACGGTTTCTGTATCAAAACTATGTGGTTGTTTTGCACCGTCATGGATAAGTATATGTATATATATATATATATATATATAATTATTATTATTACTATTTAAGAGTTCATCTGAACATACTGAGTTTTGACACATTTTCCTGCTCAACTACGCATGATATATATATTTTAATGTTAAATTCATTGTTTTATATAATGCTAGGTTAAGTTCTATAATTGTACAAGTAATTTTAAAAAAAACGACTGACTGTTGAGTTTCTTGCGGCGTTTCTTCTCAGCAGTGGTCTCTTGCGAAGCGCTGGTAGATTTTTGACGTGTAAAAGTGCCCGTGCGGCCTACTTACTGAATAAACATCTTTTATCTTTTTTACCCAAAGGTCACATGCATCTAGTTCGAATGTTATTGCACTTTATATATTTTTTCTATGGAATTCATAAATACCAGAAAAACCGTTATAAAATTTATATTTCTTGGGAATTTTGTACATGGAGTATTATAAAAGTTCATATTTTCTATGATATGTACCATATGTTATAATTCTAGCTTCAATAAATCGGGCGGTACGTGCCTTTGAAGCGATTTCCAAAAATATTTTTTATGCGTTATTTCTTTAGTATTTGTATTTTCTCTTAAACGTACGTGATTGGTGCAAGCCTATCTATATATATATATTAAATAATAAATCTTTATCTCGCAGGAAATGGGAGTTATAGCAATTTGAAATAAATGAGCTAGGGTTGTCACCGACTCAGTATATTTTTTGTTTTGTTTTTTTAATTTATAATGTGACAGTTTACAAGCGTATTTTAATAAAGAAAGTGTTTATACTTAATTCTGCGATCAGTTTTTACTATGATTGATTGATCAATTCGACCATGTCGTTATTGCTCTAATTTATAGTAATCTAATCTTTGTAGTGTAATTGTCTATATCATATTAATCTCTGTAGTACACTTGATGCATATTGATGGCTAAATCCATTTTATCTCGATGAAGGGAAATATTTGGCAAAGCCTTCCCTTTGTCCGCCCTCCTTAGGTTAAAACCAAAACCCAATGCCGATAAATATTTTCCAGAGAGAACGGGGGTGAGGCACCATGGAGCCGCCAAAGACCCATGGTACCACTTTGCCTCAACAGGACCTGACCCGACCTGTTGAGGGATGTCTGTCCGGCCTCGACCGGCTGACTTAGAGTTAGGAGGGCAAGAGGGCGCCAACCCTCTTGTTGGTTCACGAGAGGCAATTGAAGCGGCGCTATCCACCGCCACAGCCGGTGCTCTTCACCCTTCGAGAGTATCCGCAAGTATGTTAGGAGAAGATTATGACATACCATCTGACTTTACCAGGCTAAAAGCTCACCAAATATTAGTAGACCTCGCAAAAAAAATTGGTAAGAAAGTGCGTCGCACTGATATTTCAATTCCAGATCGTTTACTTGCTATTCTGGAAGTTCTTGCTTTACCGCCTGATCTTAAAGATCACAAAGGCTTTAAAACCTTTCTAAGTCAATTTACTTACAAGTGTGAAACAATGTACAAACAATGAAAATGTAATTTAAAAAAAATCACAAAAAACATAACATTTTGCAACAGAATTTTTAAATCATAAACATCCAAACAGCTTTGATTTAGATTAAATCTCTAATTCTGATTTGATAACTGCACCCAGCTCTAAGTCAATACTTGCACCTGGTGAAAGTTTAGTCGCTAGTTTTAATCCTGAACCCGATCCTATGCCATTTTTTTATGAACTAGAACACCATCTCAGTTCCAGACATGAGTCTGATCCAAATCTTACACCTGATTTATTCCGGGTCGTTGCATGCTCTTCACAACCAACATCGGATCATAGTCGAACTCTTCAACCCGTTCCCAGTTCAATTTTAGGTACAATCCCTGAACCTGGTCCGAGTTCCACTGTTAGTTCGATTGATGTGTCTGAACCTCGCCCTAGTTCTTTGTTGCCGCGTTCAGATGATAAATATGAAGTTTTAGGACCAAGACAACAACGAAGAGCTCGTAAACGGCTTCAAGAATATATAGCCAAAGAACCCTCAAAAAAAATCATAAAGGTCTTTGCAAACACAGTGAAAGTGGAACACCACAAACTTAAAAAGAGTACCTCTAAAGACTTGGAATATGTATATAACACGTGCTTGCAATCCCTTCCCGGGCAACTAAAGTAGCGACTAAACTGAAAACAAATTCGGCACCTTACACCCCTGAAGAAGCTCTAGCTATATACATTTATAGATTTTTTTCCGTAGAGACCTACAATTTTCTACAGCAGGATTTAAAAGCACGTTGCTTTAATGCCTTCCCGCCATATTCTCAAATACGTATAGCGAAAAAACAATGTTACCCATGTGACCCGGTTAATGTTACTGAAACAGAAGCATCAATACCAATATTCAGCTTACTTTCTCATACCTTGGAATGAATAGTTAAGTCATATGACACAACCTTCTCACATTACTGCGACCAAAATAATATTCAGAGTCTGAAGTGTATTTTCGAAGGATCTTGGGGGTTTGATGGAAGTTCTGGTCAATCTCTATATAAGCAAAATATTTTTCAGGGTCAAGATGAGAGTACCCTATTTGCTACAACATTTATACCGTTGCAAATTAAAACAGAACATGGTCAAGTTTTGTGGATAAATCCGACCCCACAATCCTATAGGTACTGTCGCCCTATACATATACAGTACATGAAAGAAACAAAAGAATTGATATTGGCTGAAAAAAAGTATATTGAGGATCAAATTCAAAACCTTAGTACATATGTTACACAGACTTCCAACGGACACAGGATAGTTTCAAATTTTCAAATGTATTTAACAATAATAGACGGAAAGCTCCTAAACATTATAACTAATACCATGTCACAGCTACGCTGTCCTTTTTGTAGGATAACTTCGAGTCAATTCAATGACATCGATTTGGCATACTCCAGACCATCTACTGATGAAAGTCTACTAAAGTTTGGTCTCAGTCCACTGCATGCTTGGATCAGAGTGTTGGAATTTCTTTTATGCTGACTGTAAAGATTTACTCTTTTACAACTTTACTATACAGGGTGTTTTTTTGGTCAGCAACTTCCACAATAGGGGTTACTATATTCATGATTCTGAGTCCAATTTTTTTTTTTTTTTTAAACTTGAAAATCCGAAATAATATCCTCGCTATTTTACAAATCATGTTCTCTCGTTTTCTGTAGCTACGAAGGGGGTAGGCCGCTTATCGTCACGATCAGTCCATGTTATTGTTTGATACTACCCTCACAAAACTATGCGCAAGCGATGTCATTTCAGAACGATTTTTAACAACAATAATCTACAATTTTTTAACCTAAACCGTGTTTGTAATCTTTGTCGGTCCTAAGCCCGTAACAAGTATGAAGGGAAAGATGAATCATAACATTGTGCACGATGATTATGTCATTAAAGTCTTTGGTAAATACGGCGCATAGTAACCACAATTAATGGGATTTTTTTAAATGCTATTTCGCTGACCTCCTAAGGTTTTTTATTTTTTAAATGTGATATTCGGACTCAGCATTAATTAAACTATCTCTCCTGTTTCGGAACTTGTCGACCAAAGAAACACCCTGTAGTGTAAAGTGTTACATAAGAATAATAAATGGTTCAAGGGGAATAATCAGTAAGTGTGTCAAAACACTGCTATAAAAAAATATTAATATAATTCATTTTTCAATTACTGTGTTATTTTTACCCGACTGCGTCAGAAGGAGGGTTATGTTTTTCGAGCGTATGTATGTATGTATGTCTATTTCTGGGCACGCTCTGCAGCCTGAACGGCTTGACGGATTTTAACATACGAGGTGTCATTCGATTCGTCTTAATTGCCGAAGTGACATAGTGTATATAATATTCCGCGGTCCGCGGTCCCCGGAAAAAAATTATGGAGGGGGAATAAAAAATATATTTTTTATTATAACAATATGGGTATCAAATGAAAGCTTTTAAATAGCCCATTGCAAATATATATACATTATAATACTTTTATGCTACTATTTTGTCAGGAAAGTCAAAAAAATACGTAAATGTTAAGCAATAAACTCCTTTCGCTAGAAAGAGAGTTTGTTTCGCTTGTAATTTGTCACTTGTAGCTTCGCGACATTAAAAATTTAAGCCCCAGAGCTCATATATTGCTTAGGAATAATTAATTAAACCACTATTTTATTAATAAAAACTAAAAAGAGTTAAATAAATTAAATTATTAAAAATAAGCAAAAACCCGAATGCAATAAAAACAAACTGAAAAGCGAAAAACAAGCTATATAATGTATAGAAAATTGTAAGAGCATGTACTTATTGATATTTATAACAATTAAAATTTAAGGGGACAAGCAATGAATTTCAAAAGCTATTTCTTGAAAAAAAAAATCATTTGTACTAGCTTGTCCCCGCCTGGAACACCTTTTCCAATATTCAAGTTAAATTTAAATTGTTATAAATATCAATAAGTACATGCTCTTACAATTTTCTTGTTGTTGTATCCACGTCAAATGTTGAATTACTTGGTCGCGTTCAAGTAAACCTTATGAAAAAATATATTGTAAAATAAAATTCTTGTCAGAGAGCTTGTAACAAATTGCAGATTTTTGTCTTTCAAACGGTATAAAACCTTACTGAAATTACTATCTGGGTGAATTTCAACAAGCGTCAAATTATCCTAATTTTGGTGGTATTTTTTATTTTCTTAGTAGGGTTTACAATTAAACGTTTAAGTGACGTCATTAGTCATTATAAAAACAGTGTTAAAATGGCCCTTTATTATACCAAGTGTTTTTCAAGATATAACGATTCTACTAATTATGTACCACCAAAATTGTTATTATCCACCAAAATTACTTTTCTTAGAAAAACTCACGATCAATAATAACATATCGGGCTAATTAAAATATAATCGTTAGGGAATCTTCCTTGTTATTTTTGAAAATCCAAAACGTAAGTTTCTAATATAATAAATAATGATTATTTGTTGTTTAAATAATTTTGGTGGAGACCAGAAATTTTGATAATTTTGGTGTTTCGCAAATGCCACCAAAATTGTACCACCAAAATTATAAAATTTCACATTTTTTTTAAATTAAAACAAATGTTTTAGTTTAACAAAAACTTAACTCGTTACAGTTAAAAAGACACCATAAACATACTTGAACAAACTATCACACAACAAAACTTTTTGCGAAATAATGACTTATCTAAGTTATCACGATTAATAAAGTGTATTTCATACCACCAAAATTAGATACTTATGTGTTTAGCGGGAAGACGCAGAAAGATGGTACAAATCTTTCACCGTCTATTGCTCGAGTGAAACTGAACGAACATCTGACGCTATATTTGTTTGTTTAATCACGTTTCGTTCGATCATAAAATCAATTTCAATATTCACCACCAAAATTAACAATTTCGCTTGGACAGTTTTATTTACACTGCTCCCAGTTTTCTTTTTCTTGCAAATGCAATAATTGATACATTTTAAAATACCTCAACTAATAAGGAATACAGATAACTAAAATATAAGTCTAGTTGAGGCTTAATAAGTTTGTACCACGACATATCAGTATATGCGGGAAGTACAGGACACGACACCAAAATTGATTTTGGATTGAAAATATTTTTTTACGATAAATATAATAAGTTAATAATAATTTTAACTTTGGCTCAATATGGTACTTTGAGTAAGATTATTTATAAAATAAATAGTTTTCCAATACATGTACTTTACACCCCAATTATCACGTCCGCCGCTCAAAAAATGTGGTTGAGATAATTACCCATCTACTCAAACGTTATATCAATATCTTACATAAATGATTTCAAACCTTAATTTAATTAATATTTAGTTGATTATCGAAACCACTCGATACTTGATCTTTTCATTTCAAAAAGCGGGCGTATTGGGGCGGATTTGGCAGTCGTTTTTGTTTGAGGTTACCCTTCCATACTTATTATATTTCGATAGCCCTGGGGCTACATAAGTTACATGTGTCATATTCGGTAAAAGGCTGTTTAGTGTCTGGCCTGCCTTTAACATACTACAAGCAGTTCTATCAGAAAGCAATAACGCCACTCTTTCGTGATACTTGTCATTTTGAAAAATATTATGTAATGAGCTATTTAGTAGCATTATTCGTTCTTTCAAGAACTTGACAAGCAATTATATGAGGAATGCTTGCATTTGTCCCCTAAAGAGCTCCAACCATAACATTAGCAACATTTTGCTGTTGTTAGTTTTTTGTCACATCTACACTTACGTAAATATAGGAATTACTAATATCGCGCCGTATGAAAGTGAAAGTTTCATCATACTTTTTTTAACCGACTTCAAAAAAAGGAGGAGGTTCTCAATTCGTCGGGATGTTTTTTTTTTTTTTTTTTTTTTTTTTATGTATGTTCCCCGATTACTCGAAGACCACTGGACCGATTTGAAAAATTTTTTCGTTGTTCGAATAGATATACTTTCTAGTTGGTCCCATTGTCACCACGTCAGGATCTGATGATGGGATCATGGAGAAATCATGAGAACTCCTCAAATATTATAGGCAGACCTATAGCGATTTTGGTATTTTTCACTGTAACTCATGCATTTTCTTTTGAAAAGTACTATATGGTGAAGTGGAACTGATGATGAAGACCACAGATGGCCACCGGAACTCCTTAACGGTACCTATTTCAAGGGTGGCGATAAGATATTTCGATAAAGGAAGTTGAGCGACTATGACGAAGCACATTTAGGTTTAAATATGACTATGACATTCCCGCGGCGTTGTCTGCGGCGAGCTTGAAATGTTCAATAGTTTCTTATTAGTATATAGAAGTGGAGCTACGTAACAGCATAAATAGGATCACTAAAAAGTATAAAATAAAATAAATGTTTAAAAAAACAAAAAAACCGCCTTCAAAAAGCAAAAAATAACTTCTTTAAAATGGTAGGTAAATAGGTCAGTCCAACTGAAGTCGGCGTCCAACAATATTTTAACCAAAAGCAGACTTCAGTTGGACTGACCTATTTACCTACCATTTTAAAGAAGTTATTTTTTGCTTTTTGAAGGCGGTTTTTTTGTTTTTTTAAACATTTATTGATAAATACAATTCAAAAATTATGGCAAAACTACAGTTTGCACTAAAATGCACTTAAACGTAAATACGGGAGGAAAACTGGAAAAAATTAGCAATTTTTAACGCTAGCTCCCCTTAGACGATTCCATATCTTCGTCCCTAATATAATGGTCCTAGAAAGAAATCTTTGAACACAAACGTTTTAGCAAATTATTTTGCATTCTACAATATTGCAGAACCATGATTAACACTATAATGAACTTTAACCCTTAATTTGACATTATTCGGTGGCGCGAACACGCATTTCAGAAAATCTAGAATACACATTTTCTGTATTTGTATATTTTATTTTTTACTTAAACAGTAGCTTTGTTTTTTGTTATGCAGTAGAAAATAAAATCATAACTGTGCCAACACTCATCTGAGAGACCTAGTTTACGCAAAATGGCGGCGAGACGGCGAACCGCGAACTACTATCAATATCAAGGCATGATCGATGTATTTATGATATTACATATTTTTTATGTATTTGACTGAGATTAATCTTTTTTTTTTTTAAGAGTTCACGAAAAGCTTAAATTGATATTTACCGCTCCATAAAATCAAACCATCATAAAATAGCAAGCCATACATATTTTCGATTTTTGAATTCTTAAAGCCGGCTAAATCTCCTAATCCACCAGTTAACAAATTAATAAATACACTTACTTGCACCACGCAAAGTAAATTGTTATTAACTTATTTCAGGTTTAAGCCAAGGGCTAATTTCGAAAATTGTCAGAGGATCAAGAATAGTCAAGATGCAATAGAAGCTGGTTCCAGAATTCGCACACCAGGCAGGGAGACGACACGTAACAGTGAATTTGTTCTTGTTGATGATTTTGTCATGGGTGTTATCAGGCGTTAAGTCCATGAGTTTTATTCTGCGAAGAAGGATGTGTCTACTATTAAAAAACATGGATGAAATTGAGTATGGAGAGTACTAAATGACTAGACCTCAGCTGTTTGGATTACTTAGTAAAAAGAAACAAGCCTGAACCAATATATGAAATTGAAAAGATTTTAACAGAAAATGGACACAGGTAGTATTTATACCCTACCACTACGACCATGCATGCGATGAAGACGGAGGAATATAACCTTCCCCTCTGCTTAGCATTTGTGGACTACGAGAAAGCCTTCGATTAGATCGAGACCTGGGCTGTACTGCAGTCTCTCCAGCGGTGCCAAATCGACTATAGGTACATCGAAGTGCTGAAGTGTTTGTACAAAAACGCCACCATGTCCGTCCGACTACAGGACCAGGACTCGAGGCCGATTCCACTGCAGCGGGGGGTCAGACAAGGAGATGTCATATCCCCAAAACTGTTCACCGCTGCACAGGAAGATGTCTTCAAGGTTCTGGACTGGAAAAGGCGTGGCATCAATGTTAACGGCGAGTACATCACACACCTTCGGTTTGCCGATGATATAGTCGTTATGGCTGAGACCTCGGAAGACCTTAGTGTAATTCTTGGTGACCTCAGTGGAGCCTCCAATCAAGTTGGTTTGAAAGTGAACATGGAAAAGAGGAAGGTCATGTCGAATGCCCACGTCGTGCCAACTCCCGTATTGATCGGACACTCTACACTCGAATTTGTAAACTGTCCGGTTAGGTAGGTCCAGATTCGAGAAAGAGGTCACTCGTCGAATCCGACCCGGATGGGCAGCATTCGGGAAGCTTCGCAACATCTTCTCGTCCAACATACCGCAGTGTCTCAAGACGAAAATCTTTGATCAGTGTGTGTTGCCAGTGATGACTTATGGTGCTGAGACGTGGTTGTTTACAATGGGCCGCATAAGAAAGCTCTAGGTCACTCAAAGGGCGATGGAGAGGGCTATGCTCGGAGTATCTCTGCGTGAGAGAATCAGGAATGAGGAAATCCGCAGAAGAACTAGGGTCACCGACATAGCCCGAAGAATTGCCAAACTGAAGTGGCAGTGGGCGGGGCACATTGCTCGTAGAACTGATGGCCCATGGGGCCACAAGCTTCTCGAATGGCAACCACGTGTCGGAAAACGCAGCGTGGGTAGACCCCCCACGAGATGGTCCGACGACCTCGTGAAGGTTGCGGCGATCCTTGGGCGAGGCCTATGTCCTGCAGTGGACATCGTTTGACTGAAATGATGCCTACGACCTCAATCCAATTGAATTAATATGGAGCACAATGAAAAGAAACGTGGCTAATTTAAATATTGACCATCATTTGGGGTGGGTTGGGATCTACCTCCTAGCGGTCCACCCCGGGCAACGGACTCACAGGCTTGCCTGTGGATAAGTCCGGCTGAATGATCCCACAAGAACGGTGGTAGGCCCCGCAAGGGGCCGCCTGACTTGCGACCACCCTCTCACCGGAGTCCGGCGCCAAGCAGCGTGCTGCGTTCCGTCGGTGCGTGATAGTGCCAGTGCCTCTGGGGAGGAAAGAGAATGTCAGCTGCGCTGTTCAGAGCCGGTCTACTTGGTCTCTAAGCAATACTGTACCGGGTAACTCATTCTGGAGAGTAGCGGGATCCGAAGCATGGTGCCAGCCGTTGGCCGACCGCAGTCAGTAGGGGGCCCAAGTAGCGCGCCAGCCACGGGCCAAAGGCTGCCCCACCAACTTGTGAAAAATCTCGATATGCTCCACCGTGCCAGATGGCGACTGGAAGGGAGGACCCGGTGGCCATATCGAGGGGGTTCGGGCGTCCCCGCAGTCTCCGAACTGAGTTCCTCTATGGCCAGTTAAGCGGAAGAGAACCTCTTGGCATTCTGGGCAGCGTCTCGACAGTCCCTTTCTATCCCCACCAACACTCACACAATGAAAGGTAACAAGAAGAATAAGGTTAAACAACGGCTGCACTTCCTACCATTAAAAGTGCACCATACTAACATCAGAGGATTGCACTCAAATCTCGACCCGGTCCATCACCACCTCGAGACCGAGAAGCCGCGCCTGTTCTTCCTAACGGAGACGACGATAGCAGCACCGTTGGACGTGGCGTACCTCAACTACCCAAGCTTCTCTCGAGAGTACGTTTAAAAAACAGGCTGGGGTCTGTGTGTACGTCCGCGATGACTTATGCGGTCGTCGTTTCCGTTGCTTTGAGAGTTCGGAGTTTTCTGCACTTTTGCTGCTGGTGGACACTGGTGAGACAAAGACCATTTACATCGGTCTTTATCGTTCACACAGCGGTGACCAGGAGGCGACTAAGCTTTTCGACCACCTCATGGAGACAGCGGATGTAGCCCAACAACGGTATCCAACTGCAGAACTTGTCTTTCTGGGGGACTTCAATGCCCACCATAGTGAGTGGCTGTTCCCTTACCAGAAAAATGACAATACTGGGAGAGAGGCACGCAAGTTTGCTCTATCGCTGGATCTTGCTCAGCTGGAGAACCAGGCGACGCGGATACCAGATGTTGATGGCCATACACCCAATTGTCTGGACCTTCTGCTGACAACAGATCCAGATAGGCACTCAGTATCGGTCTCGGCCCCGCTGGGTACCTCTGACCATTGTCTGGTGAAGTCCGTGTCGGTCTATTCTCCTCCGGATGATAGCCCAAGAGGTTCAAGACAAAAAGCTAAGCTTCACAGCCTAGCGCACCGCCGTAAAGTTACCTGCTTGTCGGTGTTCTACAGACTGTACTTCGTGGAGTGTGCACAAGAGCTCCACGAGCTAATACCGCCGTCTCCTTTCTACCATCGGACTTCCAGACGCACTGCGGGATTCCATCCGCACTTGGTTGGAATTCCGCCTCTTCAAACGAAGCGCTTTGCATCTTCATTTATAATGCGTACTGCAAAAGAGTGGAATGCGCTTCCGGCCTCGTATTTCCGAATGCATACAATCGGAACCAATGTAAAGCTAGGGTGAATAGGCATCTTCTGGGTGAACTCGCTTTATCGTCGGCAAAATCTTCGCCCTCCCGGGGCAAGAGTTAGCCAAGAGTAAACCCATTTTCTACAAAAAAAAAAAAATGGTCATAAAAATAATGAGATCCCCGTCTAGTTAAAGAAGCATTTGAAGCCATTATTATAGTTCAAGAGTGGACACAACATTGTAAACATCGTTGGAAAAGGATTATTTAAAATAGGACTCATATTTAGATGAACTCTTTATAATAAATTTCGCAAGAGATAGTTAAACCGAAAGTGATGCGGATAGTGATGATTGTGGCTTGGAAATCGAGGAATTACGGCCTCTCAGCCGGGATAATGTCGCACATTCGTCAAAAACTGACCATAATTATTGTAAGCCTGGTATTCAATAAATTCTCGAATTATAAGAACATTTGTTTTTTTGTTTCTTTTACTGTTACTTATATTTACTAAGCCCTACCAGAAATGTGAGCATGATGTGACGAGGATGAATGGGGTTTGGTCAATTCTGGGAGGTATGCATTGCTTTAGAAATATCCTTATACATAACCTCGACCTCATCATCGGAGTGTTAAGAAATCGGCGGATATACCTGTATGACCTTGAACGAATACCGTTTGGTGATTCTGAGTACAAGGTACGCTACCCTGGATGACAGTCACGATCTCGACCACGTTGTTCACGAAGGACTTTAGGTCGATAACCCAACACAACCGTGGGACAGTTTAGTCGCCCTGACAGAAATAGAGCAAGTTACCGGATTTGACTACTATCGAGTCCACCCCCTGTCTTCGGACTTCCGATATCCCAATACTATTCCAACGTAACCTTCCTCCTCCAGATTGGCAACATCCAAATTGTCTAATAGCTCCTCACCAAAATGGTTTAAGCTGCGCTACCCCATGATTAATTTAAAGTTAAAATCGCCAAGGAGTATGAAAGGTCTTGAAAGTGATGACAAGATAATGTTAATTTAATTAAAGATGAGAGATGATGGACGAGGTTTACACAAATGGTTACAATTAATAGTAGATTGTGTCCCATGGGAGCAAAATATTTACGGCGAGGGCGCACATTGAATCCTGAACGAAGTGAAGGATTCTATAATTGAATCCCGAGCTTAGCGAGGGCGTACATTGAATCCTGAGCGTAGTGAGGGATTCAAGTGTTAACGCCCAAGGTGGAAATAATGTTGCTACCGTGTGACACATACCGCTTTTCATATCACCTATGAGGAAAATAAAAGATCTTAGTATTGAAACAGATTTAATTATTTACACTCTCTAAAAGTGTTTTTTTTATCAAATTTAATAACAGGAAATTATCAAATTTAACAAAAATTATCAAATTTGGCAATAAAATGTCCTTGAACAGGAAAGTGCCACTTTGATCCCTTCTAGCAGGGAAGAAAAGTCCCCTTTCCGAATAGGTGACGATTTCTTTTAATTCAGTACTTTTCGACTAAGTAGTGCTTTTTAATTTTCTTAGATGCACATTGTGCAGAAAGTTGGATATTTCGTACTAGTGTGTTTTACATTTCCATTTTTTAAATATACTTTTGTTCCAAGCCGTGCATCCAACCAAAGAGTTTGCATGTTCAACCAATTTCTACGTCATTTAGTATTGAAACTATACATATAGGTAAATACATACATAAATACATACAAACATACACACACACACATACCTACACATAAACACTAATACTCATACACAGCACACATACTCACCTACACACACATACACACATACATACACACATATACAGTCGAGGCCATATTTGCATGGATAGCTGTCAAACAAAATCCTATGAAGTGAAATCGACGCCATTTTTGTGCTCGTGTTGTGTTATTACTTACCTATGAGGCTTCTTATTTCAATGAGATCATGCTAGATGGCGCTGTATCACCACATACTATGAAAAATATTTTTTTCTACATCTTTATTTTTCTGCCCAAACAGCATGTTCCTTTATTATTGTCTTAACGTTATACAACTCTCAAAATATTTAAAATTTTAACTTACAAAAACACTGGATTTGTGCATGGATTCGAACCCGTATCTTTACAGATGGAAAGCGCTCCTACGTGCCATTCGACCATAAGTAGATTTACTTAGTCCGGCGAAATGAAGAATGTCAGTAGGTACGCCAAATCGCTTGAAACTTTGTAGCAGTAAAGTTTATAAATAAACAAACATACTACTTTTTATTTTATTCAAAAAGACTCAGTAGTTTTGATTCTATGAACGTTTCAAATTTGGGTTAATAATATTAAAGCGGGCGGGGGCCATCTTGCTGGGGTGACGTCATCGCTTAACAGCGGTACGCGCCCTTTTATGAAAAAGTAAGTTTACAGGGCTATAACTTTTTAACCGTTATAAGTAGACAGTTGATTTTTTCACAAAATACGTGTTATTATAAAATCTATCGTTTAAAATTGTACAATTGACAATAAATCAAATTCCAAGAGGCGGCCCCATACAAAAAACATGAACATAAATCAATTTTTTTAGCATTTTATACGGACTTTATCTTTAAAATGTCTTCTTATTTTGATGCTATTTTGAGCTTAAATTGTAGTTTAATTTTTGTAGTTTACGACTAAATAGCAATGTCAAGTAAAACTGCTACAAATATGTGACAAAACTGATTTTATCAACACGATATTTTAAGCGGTCACCCATCCTGTTTTAGACTACGCGTGTAGTTGCTTAACTTGGGAAGGCGATGTACGGGTTGTATTTGTATAATAGCTTTTTATTTCGGTGTCACATTAAGTTAAGATAATAATCAAAACTCCATACAAACATATATAGTTTACGACCAAACAGTAAACTGTAGTAAAACTCTTACAAATATGTTAAAACGTGCCCAGTTTAAATCAACACTATCGATGTTTAGGTAAGCGGTGGTTGCTTAACTTTGGTGGTAGACCTTTCTTTACAAATTTCGTGTTAATTAAGAATTAATATCGCTACTGTGTAAAAGAGTGAACTATAAAACATGAATTTTTGATTGACCTAGCAGTAGTTCTGATACTTCGTGTATTCATTTCATCGATTTCAAATTTCGCGTGCGGGCGCTACCAAGTCGATAGACGTACCTACCTACATATCTAAAACACTCTCGCTTTGCTAGGTCTAGGCATTATTGCCACTATCCCAAAATTTAAAGTGCTTGATTATTAATATTATTATTCTAATTTTATTTAACCAACATATTCGACAAAAATTACAAATAGAAAAGCCGGTCAGTGACAGACAGTTAGTTATGTAATACAAAATAATAGATAAACATAGCTGCCATAGTAACATCAAAACGAATTCGTAAAAATATTACGACTTACAAAGTTAAGCAAGTACAAGCGTAGTCTATAACAGGATGGGTGACCGCCTAAAACATCGTTTTGATAAAATCAGTTTTGTCACATATTTGTAGCAGTTTTATTTGAGATTGCTACGAGGGCTGCCTTTTAAGTTCTGTCGTTTGCAAAACTCCCGTGATTATTAAAAAAAAAACTAGTATCATCTTAAAATATTTGAATTTAGAATTCAAAAAATGTCTCGAGATCGGCTGATTCGTTTTAGTACAGCGTCGGTTCAAAGTTGACAAGTCGGTTGTGAAAATGGAAATTTCGAAGGAAAATTTACGTGCGATAATATTTTACAACTTTAAAAGGGGTTTAACGCGTCTTCAGTGCTTTGAAGAGCTGACTGCGGTTTTTAAAAATGAAGCACCATGCATCCGAACTGTGGAACGTTGGTATTTGGAATTTCAACGTGGTTGTCTTAGTGATAGGCATCGTGAAGGCCGACCAAAAACCGCTGTAACCCAGGAAAACATTGATGCTGTACGGCAACTGATCGTCGAAGATCGCCATGCGATATACCGCGAGATAGAAGCTTCATTAAGCATTTCAGGAACCAGTGTTCAAAATATATTGCATGATCACTTAGGTGTAAAAAAATTGATCTCACGCTGGATACCACATTTACTTAGTGAAGACCAAAAAACGGCTCGCGTTAGATGGTGCCGCAAAACTCTGCGGCAATTCAACCGAGGAAACTCTAAACACGTTTATGACATTATCAGTGGTGACGAATCTTGGATATATGCCTACGATCCGGATTCTAAACAGCAGTCGACTGTTTGGGTGTTTCAAGATGAGCCAAAACCGACCAAAGTAATACGCTCACGGAGCACTTCGAAAAAAATGGTCGCCACGTTTGTAGCGAAAAGTGGCCACGTTGCGACCATCGTGCTCGAAGATCGTAAAACAGTTAATGCTGACTGGTATACCACTGTTTGTTTACCAGAAGTTATCGGCGAGTTCCGAAAGAATAACCCAAGACGTCGTATAGTACTGCACCACGATAATGCTAGCTCTACAGTCCATCTTAGAGTTAACTGCGCCATATCTAGCTGCTTTATTTAACAAGTGTGTCGATATTGGAGTGTTTCCTGATCTGATGAAACACAGTCGGATTATACCCTTGTTTAAGTCAGGAGCAAGAACAGACCCCACAAATTTTAGACCAATTTCGATACTGCCAGCGCTGAGTAAAGTTTTTGAAAAAATAATTCTTAACCAAATATCCTCCCATTTTAGTAAGAATAAGTTGCTTCATAGTAGTCAATTTGGGTTTACCAAGGGACGGTCAACTACAGATGCCGGTTCAACCTTAATTAAATATGTATTTGATGCCTGGGAAGAATCACTAGATGTGATTGGAGTTTTCTGTGATTTATCCAAGGCGTTTGACTGCGTTGATCACGTTACGTTAGTGCGAACGCTAAGCTTCTACGGTATCAAACACGGTGCCCTTGATCTTATTATTTCTTACCTTGCTCACCGAACTCAGCGGGTGGACATAAACAGAACGCAATCCCCTGGGTCAGCTGTTGCTATGGGAGTGCCTCAAGGCTCAATTCTGTGCCCATTCTTGTTTTTAATTTATATCAACGATCTCCCTTATGTTGTGCGCGACAAATATGAAATAGTTCTGTTTGCCGATGACACTTCTCTTTTATTTAAAGTAGATAGAAAACAGGCAAATTTCAATGACATTAATGATACGTTGTCAACAACTGTTGACTGGTTTACAGCCAACAACTTACTTTTAAATGCCAAGAAAACTAAGTGTATGAAATTTTCTCTATCAAATGTGAAAGGAGTGAATGGGACTAGTATTAGACTGAAGAATGAGACAATGGGATTCGAAGATAAAACAGTATTTCTAGGTATTACTTTGGACTCAAAACTGCAATGGAATGCGCATATATCCAGCCTTGCGGGTAAACTTACAGACGTCGAGACAGCGAGACTGGTGTATTATAGTTATTTTCATAGTGTTATGAGTTATGGGATTTTGTTGTGGGGAAAAGCGGCTGACATTCAGGCTATCTTTGTATTACAGAAGCGGGCTATACGTTTTATTTATCAGCTGGGTTCACGGGTCTCACTCAGAGATAAATTTAAAGAAATTAATATTCTTACTGTCGCGTCGCAGTATATCTTTGAAAATATCATGTATGTTCGTAAACACATACATGACTTCAGGCATAACCGTGACGTTCACAAGTTCAACACGCGAAATAAAGATAAACTCGTAGTCCCAGGTCACCGTCTTCGTAAAGTAAGCACATCGTTCGTGGGGAACTGTATACGTTTCTACAAAAAGATACCTATTGATATTGTCATAATGCTGCTTGCTGGGTAAGGCATATTATACTGTAAATGACTTCCTAGATGATAAAGACGTTTTTAAGTAGTGTGAGCTATTACTGATATTACGGTTGTTTTTAAAAAACTTTTTTTTGAATAGTTATAATAGCTGAGCGCTGAGCAGCGCTTATTGCAAAATGCCTTTAAGCCAATAATGTAGACACTTTAAATTTAAGTATACCTAATGTTTTTTTTACTTTTTAATCGTATTGGTTCTTGTGCACAAGTCACTTTAGAAGTGAGAACACATTGTGATGTTTCTCGCCGGACAACTACATTTTATTGATATATTTTGTCCGGCTGCATGAGCATGTCATGCTCACTTAAAGGTCTTTGCTGACGGCGGCGTCGTTGATCGGGTCGCCACCTTCCCGAACAGATGGTTGAGGGAGGCGATGGCTGAGATACGCGTCATACTCGTGAACGGGTGCTGTCTGTGGGGTCCGGTCTGTTCACGCTTGCAAGGACGTGTTTTCCAGTTAGTTATTTTAATTATCGTTCCTGACGTAGAGACCTCGTCATGTTGTTCTCCTAGTCACTATTTTTAATTTAAGTAATGTAGCTTACATTTGTAATGATTTTATTTGTGTTAGTTTTAAAATAATGATTTATTACTGTATTACCTTGTAATGTTACTTTTAAGTATTATTGTATTTTATGATTGGAAAAAATGACCTTCTGCTGGAGTTTCTTGCGGCGCTTCTTCTCCGCAATGATGGTCTTGTCCGAAGCGCTAGTAGATTCACTCCATGTTACCGACGTGTAAAAGAGCCCTCATGTTGCCAATTTACTGAATAAATATTTTGAATTTTGAATTTTTTGCTCGCACACCGCCCGGCAGACAATTGCGTTTTTAAAAGAACAAAACGTCGAAAATTTGGATCACCCGCCGTACAGTCCAGACTTAAGCCCTAATGACTTCTTCACTTTTCCAAAAATCAAGCAACGACTTCGTGGTCAACGGTACCGGACGCCTGAAGAAGCGGTTGAGGCATACAAAACGGCCATTTTGGAGACCCCGACTTCGGAATGGAATAAGTGTTTCGAAAACTGGTTCGATCGAATGAAAAAGTGTATTACATATCACGGTGATTAGTTTGAAAAACAATAAATACCATTTAACACTTAAATTGTCTTTAGTTTTTTCAAACGACAGAACTTAAAAGGCACCCCTCGTATTTAGTCGGAAACTATGAAAATTAGACTACAATTTAAGCTTAAAATAGCATCAAAATAAGAAGCCATTATAAAAATACAATCCGTATAAAAATGCTAAAAAAATGTTTTATTTTCATGTTTCTTGTATGGGGACCCCTCTTGGGATTTGATTTATTGTTCATTGTACAATTTTAAACGATAGATTTTATAATAACACGTATTCTGTGAAAAATTTAACTGGCTACTTATAACGGTTAAAAAGTTATAGCCCTGTAAACTTACTTTTTCATACAAGGGCGCGTATCGCTGTTAAGCGATGACGTCATCATCCGTGAGCGCTAGCCGCCGGGTTTCGAGCGCCGCATACGAAGTTTAAAATTTAATATCTCGAAAACTATTTGACGTATCGAAATTATTTTTTTACAGCTATTTTTAGTTTTTAATGAATAATACGGCAAGCCAAAAATCTAAACTGGCTGACATTCTCTCTATCATGTTATTTTTACGTTCAGATTATCTTCCAATGAATACGGTTAGTATTAAAATTTGCGAGGGTAAGTTGTAAATATCTGAGCACCGGATCGGTTTTAATAAAGATTTACTTACGCCCGTTCGTTCGTTGCTCACTGTTAGATTGTCTTTGTTGTTAATTGATACTTACTGTTGATAATTTTTAATAATGAGTTCTCGTTCTAATATCGACTTGGTGAAAAGATCGCAAATAATTGCTTTGTATAATCAAGGCAAAAATTTGTCTGAAATTGCTAGAGAAGCCGGTGTTAACGTAAGTAGTTTTTGTATATATAATTTAAATTACTAATTTAAATAAGTTATTATATTTAAATATATATTTTAAACATAATTTAAATATCTGATATTTTGTTATAGAGAAAAACCGTTGTTTTATGGGTCCGACGATTTGAAGAGGAAGGTTCTTTATTACATCGGCAAAGAACTGGCCGAGCTCAACTCATAACCACACAGCAGCGTCAAATCATGGTGAGGGATTATGAGGAAAATGGACAACAGCATGTGCACTGTGCGTCGTGCTCTGCACAGCGAGGGCCTGCATCACCGCCGGCATGCCGTCAAACCCTTGGTTACTGAAGCCCACAAAGGAGCAAGGTTAGCGTTCGCCTTGGAACATTTAGATTTCGACTGGAGTAATGTCGTCTTTACTGACGAAAAAGCTTTTAAATCCAGCCAACACGGACGACTTAGTTTATGGCGGAGGAATAATACCCGCTATGATAGTAATCACGTTGTGCCCAACATGGAGTCTGGTCGGATAAGTGTGAATATGTGGGGCTGGATGAGCGCAGCCGACCCGGGGGAACTAGTGCGAATGCCCAGCCGAGCGACCAGTGCTAATTATGTGGACGTGTTGGAGGACACCATGCTACCCACTGTTCGCAATGTGTATCCGGAAGATGAATTACCGGTTATATCATTCGTTCAAGATAATTGCCCTATACACCGTTCGCGTGGTGTGTGGGAGTGGTTCGGTCAGCACAATGATATAGCGGTAATTCCTTGGCCGGCTAGGTCACCAGACCTAAATCCCATCGAAAATTTATGGGGTGTGATGGTTCAACGGTGGGATAACCAGAATGAGCGAACCCCAGAAACATTAGAGGCTCATTGTTTGCAAGTCTGGGAAAGCATTCGTGGCTCGAGCTTGTGCAGGAATCTTATTGATTCAATGCGTTCTCGTATGCTGGCCGTTATCAAAATAATGGGGGCTATACTAGCTATTAAGGTATACCTATTAAGTAGGTAGATAGATAATATTATTTGGTTGAGACCTGGTTATACATTTAAATCTATTTAACAAGTGACTAGAAAGTGAACGCAAGCATAACGTTATAAATATAACTGTTTTATTTCTAGTGCGCAAAACCAAATTAAAACTTAATTTAATTTCATAACTTAACTCACTAATTGTCTTATTGCCCGGTAATTTGTATAAAGTAGGTAGTCATCCTTGCACTGTTTATAAACTAGCTCCCCCGCAACTAAAAAGCTACAAACACACGTTTTTGTAATTATGATAACCCGGCCTTTAGAAGTTTACTTATATTTGTTTCTTATTGTGGTCAAGCTTCAATCATCTTTCCGAATCTGGAAACGAAACTTAAGCTTCTGGCCTCGATAAAATGATAAATGAGTAAATAGGAGTGGTTTTACTTGTTTTATTGTTACTTGGATGCGTAATAATATCAAATGAATATAACTAATTTCAGTTCAATGAGGGAATAAATGCTTAAATTACAATAATAATAGTTTTATTTCATTGATAAATGTTTTTAAAAGCATGCATACTTTTTGCTATTTTATTTATTTCTTCATTTCATAGGGTCACCAACATTATTTATCGCAATAACATCGTTCTGAAAAAATAAAAAAAGAAGAAAGGCTAAACTCGAAGAGATTCGAACATCGGTATAACCAGATCAAAGCAGTTTAGTCAGACGTAAAACCACTGAGCCATTACCTCGTCTAAGCGACTGGGCGAAATATGGAGTTTAGTATTAATATCTTAGGAAGTTGTAATAATAGTCAAATTAACTGGTTTAGTCAACAACGCCATCTAGTTTAATGTTTGAGAACGTGTACGCAAGTGTTCAGAGGATTATCGCCATATAGGTGCCCATGCAATTATGACCGTGACCGTACATATACATACAAACACAAATACATATACATACACACATACATATACACATACATATATACATACATACAAATTATCTAGGTACCTAATATCAAAAAATCTTCAAAACAGTTCTCATAACGATGGCTGAATCCGTATAGTAGGAGATCCGAATAGGAGAAGATTTGGACCGGGCTGTTTATTCAATGAAAAGTATTTTATATCAAATTTAATACGCTAAATAATATGTGGCGAATAGGTCGGCTGAAAAATTTCAGTCCAGTATATATTTAATAAAAAAAAAAACTTTGTTTAAAAAAATACAATAGCTTGTTTAATGGACAAATTACATACCAATCGAAAGTATGAAACCTATAAAATATGCAAACATTAGTTTGACTATTTTTTTCCCGTCAAACTATTAGGTAGGCAGTAGGGTTTGCAATTCGAATATTCGAATATTCATATTATTCGAATATCGGACACTAATTAAATTCGAATACGGCAATGTTACTTATTCGAATAATTCGGATATTTTGAATAGTACAAAAAATAGTTTCACAAACATATTTAGCTCACTAAAACGTATTAAAATGGCGAGCAGTGAGTAGTTGGGTCGCTCGCTTCCTGCTACCTGCTATTATAATAAACAAAAGCTGGTGCACCTGTGTCAGTCAACCGTTATTAAGGGGCAAGGGGGTCCAGGACTTGTACCAGCGCAAGCCCCCAAGAGGAAAAGATACCTGCCGCTGGTCGTCGAGCGGATCTCCAATTGGGGTCACCATTTCCGGGCCCTGAAGGACCGCCTGGGACGCGCCCCCAACGCCCGCCCATTTGGAAACGGTGTGTGTTTCTCTCCGTTGGAGGAGGAGGAGTACAGAGGGGTACTAAGGTACCTCGTCGACTTTGAAAAGGAGGACTCCAGGTTGGCGTGGCACTCTTTCTCCCTGCCTAGTGAGCGCTGCCAAAAGGTGACCATCAAGGGCCTACCAGTGGATACACTACCGGTAGATATTCTCAATGACCTGACGGTCCAGGGCTTCGATGTTGAGTACGTCAGGCCTATAAGGGCCCGCCGGAACAGACCTGGGTGCATCTTTTAGGCCCAGGTTAAAAAAGATGCACCAGCCGCCAAAATTTTGAGGGCGATGGACATACTCTGCATGCCGGGGGTCATCGTGGAATCCTGGAGGGGTAAGCGAGGCTTTGCGTACTGCCACCGCTGCCAAAACTTCGCTCACCCATCTCAAAACTGCCACCGCCCCATAGACAATGGCTCCGAGAGGAGCCACCAACATGAGCCAATTGCAGCGGTGCACACACCGCAACCAGCGCGTCCTGCCCGGTCCTGTTGAAGGAAAACCGGAGGGCTAAGAATTCACTACATCCCCCGAAGCCCAGGCAGCGAGTCTACCATCGACCGGACCATCGAGGCAGCGCAAGACAGCGCTACCCTAATGGCCCCGGAAACGACCCCAAGCAGCCGCCCACCCGCCGCGGAAAGAAGCGCGGAACGCGAAACAGAGGACCTTCGCCCCCTGCTGAAGTCGCCACATCCGCCCCTGCAACCATTGCCAAACCGGCGAACCCAGCTTCGGCCCCAGCAGCCACAACACAAGACGACAGAACCGAGACGGCGAAGATAGCCCTGATAGCCCCTATATTGCAGGAAGTCCAGGGGCACGTTTTATAAAGCTACAAGTAACAATTTTACAGGTCTAAACCGGCAACACTGCTCAAATGGCTGGTCGTCATTGGTCGAGGTTGTGTCAAATGGAAACTTGTAACCTGTAAATTGAAATTTGTATCTTTATAAAACAGGCCCCTGATAGCCCTGTAGACCGGCGATATTATCTAGCAATGGCAGCTACTCTCTGAGGATTACACTCTGAAACGCCGCGAGCATCGGGACAAAGATGCCGCTCGTCACCGCCGTCTGCAAGACACGGAACCACTTACCACCCTCCCGTCGGAGCCCACAGCCCGGAACCGGCTCCTCAGCCTCCGCCATAAGGAAGATCGAGACGACCACGGGAACCGTTATCAGTTGTAAGTGTTAGTTGTTTATGGTCGTGCCGCCGTGTAATGAGTAATAATGTCTAATTTGAATACTTTTATATTTAAGGCAATTATCTGTTTTTTTTTTTATATTGTAATATTTGTTCATATAACTTTTTAATAAGTATTCAAATTATTCGAAATATTCGAATATCGGAAATCGAATTATTCATATTATTCGAATTTAGAAAACGAACGGATATTGCAAACCCTTGTAGGCAGGTATAAACAGGAAAGTCGGGACTAGTAATTTGCACCAAACCTAACGTTTGCATATTCTTTAGACTTTATACTTTCGATTAGTATGTAATTTGTCTATTAAACAAACATTTGCAATTTTAAAAAAAAGTTCTTTTTTTTTTGATATAAGTACTGGACTGAATTTTTTCCGCCTACCTATTCGCCACATATTATTTAGCGTATTTAATTTGATATAAAATACTTTTCATCGAATAAACAGCCCGGTCCAAATCTTCACCTATTCGGATCTTAGACCAGTATGAGTATTACGAATTATCGTTTAGATGAGTACTAAGGTGGATTTACATTTCCGAATCCACCTTTATGCGTGACCGCTGACTAAAAGAGTAAGTAAGTAAGTGACCGCCTGACGCCTGACTGGATGGGTATTATGAACGACCGTTGGCTTTCGTACACCAAATAATAAATTTATTTGCTCTGAAATATAATAATTAATACAAGTCTCTATTGTTTTTTGATGTTTAAATGTATAAAATTACCATGTGAATTTATTTTCTTCGCAAAATTGTCTAGTAGTAGGTCACGACATGTCTTTTATTTTTCTTGAAATGAAATTTCGTCCCCTTACCTTCTAGAACCGACTAACTGCATGAAGTATAGTTTTGAGAAAAACGCATTTGAAGGTTAGAGTGTTTAAAATTCTTCTTCTTCTTATAGTGCCTCTCCAACTAGTGAAGGTTGGCAGTCAGCTCCGCATACTTCAGGCGGTCTTTGGCGAGGTTGAAAAACTCCGCTGCACTTGTGACTCCAGTCCATTCCCGAATGTTTCGCAGCCACGATTTCTTTCTGCGCCCGGCAGCTCTTCTTCCAACAACTTTGCCCATCATTATTAATTGCAGGAGTTTGTATCTTGGGTGCCTAAGTACATGACCTAGATAGGCAACTTTTCTCCTTTTGATGGTCTGCATTAGTGCAGGTTTCCTCCCAACTCGACCCAGAACTTCAACATTGGTCACTCGGTCTGTCCAGCTTATGGCCAACATGCGTCTATATGCCCACATTTCAAATGCATCTATACGTTTTCGGAGTTGCTCTTTGAGGGTCCAGGCTTCATATCCGTACAGAAGTGTGGGCCATATATAGCATTGCAGTAGGCGAATGCGTAAAGATATTTTAAGGCTGCGAATGCAAAGTACCCTTTTCATGTTATTAAAAGCACTACGGGCGATTTCAATACGGGTTTTTATTTCGAGGTCACTCTCCCAGTTTTCATCTACCCATGTGCCCAAATATTTATATTTACGCACTCGTTCCAATACCCTGCCATCTACAGAAATCACGGGATTTATAACCTTTTTCTTTGTGACCACTAAGATTTTCGTCTTGGAGACATTCATACGCAGACCTGCCTTTAAACTGTATTCATTAACCCGGTTTACAATTTGTTGCAATTCAGCCTCTGTGGGAGCTATCAGGACTGTATCGTCCGCATATCTTTAAGACTGTTGACGATACGTCTCTTAATCTTAATCCCACAGTCAAGCTCTTCCAGTGCTTCAGCGATAATTGCCTCCGAGTATAGGGTGAAGAGTGTTGGTGAGAGTACACAATCTTGCCAAACGCCTCTTCTGATCTCCACTTCGTTGGTTTCTTCACCATCTACACGGACGGTCGCTCTCTGGTTCCAGTATAGATGCTCATAAGGCTTATCGTTCTGAATTCTTCACACTTCTTTGCATTCTAGTTAAACCCAATTTTAAGTAAATTGTATTTGAGTTTTTATTAAGGGCCTGTTGTTTGATCAGTAGTTAAACACACACTATTCCTTGAGATTTAAACATTAGTTACGATTAGTTGGTTTAACTACTGATCAAACAACAGGGCCTAAGAGAGGTTGTTAGTAATCAAAACTGTACGTAACAAATTAGCATATTCTCAAAACAAATGGGTAAAATTAAGGGTTTTGGTAACAAAGGTGGTGCCGATAAGTGGTTTTTGCTGTAGAGCCATATTTTACGTATCTTTTAAACGAATGGGCTTAGGCAGGCAGTATTAATCCATAGTTAAACTTTCTTACTTATATAAATTATACTTTGTACCACCAGAAAAATGTTGAAGATTGTGATTAATTATGCAGTTATCTTAGTTTATATTATAGTCACGAGTCAGTTTTGTTTGTAGAGCATATGATATTTCAGAATTAAGTGCAATTGAATAGCTAATATTATGTTACTAGTATATTTGGTCCTGTAACTTACTTTACTGACTGCCCCACCCCTATAAGATATAGCGTTATGTTTTGTAACGTTTGCACTACTCAAGACTTTAACCTATTCGTTTACAAAGTTGAACGAATTATGTTTATTAATAGGGCGTTTATTAAATAAAGAGCAAAATTGGGACAAACATTGGTGTTGACTGGAGTAATTTACGGTTAAAAAAATACATCACATAGGTTTCAAAAATAGTTTATTAGGGTATCTTTAAAACTTTACCCGACTCCAGACTTTACTCGGCTCCAGACTAAATCAAGAATATCTGCCAGCATAATCAACACAAAATCCCCTCTTCTTGGACAGTCTACTCCTCAATATTTACTCCCCTTTATCCTCGAGAATCTGGCAAATTTCTTCGGTAAAACATTTCCTAGCCTCGTTTAACAACTTTGGATTGCAGTTATGTGAAACATAATACTAGCTTTAAGTTACTTACATCCCTTTTTCATTTCGTGCAATTACCACATAACTACTATTCTACCCTAGAAAGTGTTTTCTAAAAATTTACGTTTTGTGACACCCTTTTATTGTTGCCATGTACAGCCAACATCATAAATAAGTGATAATTTATGTACCTCGTCACTTTAACGTCGTATTTGAAGCGACAAGGTACATAAATGATCACTTATTTATGCTGTTGACTGTACCACTGATTACAAAATTTACAAATTCGCTATTAAAAGACGACTCAAACGAGTCCAAACTCTGTGGACCTACTATAAGCCGTTGAGGAGTTCTTGTGGCCACCTTCCGTAACCAGCTCGATGGTACTATATTATTGTATTGTCATCGGAATCACATTAGCATGCAAAATTTCGAGTCTATCCGACAACGAAAAGTAAGTTAACCTTTTGAACGCCATGTGTTGAATACAAAATGTGCCACCCACACGCCAAACATGTTTGCTATGCTATGCAAATTACACCTTATTGCTACCAAACAAAGTCTCTTTTAATCTTGAACTCTTGTCGCCTGTAGCCGACGTGGCGTCAGTGGCACGACTTTTAGTTGACGGCCGGAGCCGACTGTGGCGTTGAAAAGGTTAAAATCGTCTGATATGAATGAATGAATGATAAATAATATATTTAGTCGGATGCATTTTTATTGCAATCATTTTATCGTACCTATTTGATTGCAAGAATTCGAATTACTATTATTACTATAATTATCATCAAGTGAAGATAAAATTGTCATTTTTATTTACGTATTTAATATATATTATTTATTGTAAGTTTTGTAGTTTCGGTAAGTGGCTGCCAGTGCCATCCGGACGACAATATTGCTGTGAAGAATTCTCCTCTCAGCAAAAGATCCACTCAGGGGCTAACTTTGGAACGTCCACAAAGTTTGTTCATATGAGGTTCGCAGGCGCTTCACAATTATTTTGCGGTCCAAGATACTGGAGCAGTTTTTTTTTTCCCGTTATCGCTTTTATGGTTACTTATTTGAAATTTAACCTAAACTCCATTAAATCCACACTTCCTCGATCGAGCGTTTCTCCAGATGATGCTAATAAACAGATAAATAACACAATAAACTGTTAAAATAATTGTTAGTTTGAGATAACGTAACGTTCGAAATAAACTTAAGTAAATATTTGCACTAGCACGAGGCAGCGCCAGATTATTCTCAGCTAGTACACTTATCCCTACCGAGCTATCCCTACTGGGGGGGATAATTGCACGTTTTTTGGAGATTTATTTCTACCGGTAGGGATAGGTGCACTGTCCATTTCGACTATTCGCTACTCCAACAATAATTTCTATTTGAATATCAAATTAACAGAGTCGACGGAGATGCGCTAGCGCGGAGCTCCTATTTCTGAATGTTTTGGCGTTTCGGACCTGCTGAATAACTAACATAACCTAAACCTACCTCATATTTATGATATTAATTTTGGTTAATTAGTAAAAGAGTAGTGAATAGTTGGACAGTCCACCTATCCCTACCGGTAGAAAAAAATCTACAAAAACGTGCACTTATATCACTAAGAGTAGAGATAGCTCGGTAAGGATAAGTGTACCAGGCCCATCTCATCTTATGCTTAGTCCTTTTTAACCGACTTCAAAAAAGGAGGAGGTTATACGTTCCACTGTAAGTTTTTTTTTTTTTTATGTATGTTCACCGATTACTCCGTCAATTGTCGACCGATTTCAAATTTTTTTTTTTGGTTTGATAGAGTATACTTTCGAGGTAATCCCATTGTCACCAAATCTGAATCTGATCAGAGGATCCGTGAGGAATTGAGGGAACTCCTCAAATATTGTAGGCAAACATATAGCGATTTTAGTATTTTTAGTAACAAGTCCAGCATTTGCATTCAGAAAGTATCATTTGGTGAAGTGGAACTGATGATGAAGACCACAGATGGCCACCGGAACTCCTTAACGGTACCGATTTCAAGGGTGGCGATAAGATATCTCGATTAAGATAGTTGAGCGACTACAACGAAGAATATTTACTTGTTCAAATATGACTATGACTTTCCCGCGGCGTTGCTTGCGGCGCGCTTGATATAAGCTAAAGTTTCATTTCAACTAAGAAGTGGGACTACGTAACAGCGTATTATGATTACTAAAAAGTATAAAATAAAATAAATGTTTTAAAAAACAAAAAACCGCCTTCAAAAACGCAAAAAATAACTAAGAAGGCGGTTTTTTGTTTTTTAAAACATTTATTTCTCTTTATCCTATAAGTATTCATTTTCATTAATAATAGTAAAATTTTACACATGTTTTAATAGAGGAATGCTGTGTTTATCCATACTTGGGTTAGTTTACGACATATTCTTTTGGTAATTCATAAGCAAAACTGACCTAGTCGTATAACCATAAAATAGTAAATAAATAGGTGATTGAATCCTACCGTCACATACACATGAACGGGTGTGTATTGGAATCCAAAATCGTCATTTCATTCTAACATACCTAACCTAACTAGTTAAGTTACGTTAGCTGAAAACTAGTTTATTAGGTTCGGTGCGTTAGGATAAACGTTACCTATTAGGGCGCGTTCACATAGAACGTCCATTTTTAACCGACTTCAAAAAAAGGAGGAGATTCTCAATTCGTCGGGTTTTTTTTTTTTTTTTTATGTATGTTCCCCGATTACTCGAAGACCACAGGACCGATTTGAAAAATTTTTTCGTTGTTCGAATGGGTATACTTTCTAGTTGGTCCCATTGTCACCACGTCAGGATCTGATGATGGGATCATGGAGAAATCAAGAGAACTCCTCAAATATTATAGGCACACCTATAGCGATTTTGGTATTTTTCACTGTAACTCATGCATTTGCTTTTGAAAAGTACTATATGGTGAAGTGGAACTGATGATGAAGACCACAGATGGCCACCGGAACTCCTTAACAGTACCTATTTCAAGGGTGGCGATAAGATATTTCGATAAAGGAAGTTGAGCGACTATGACAAAGCACATTTAGGTTTAAATATGACTATGACATTCCCGCGGCGTTGTCTGCGGCGAGCTTAAAATGTTCTATAGTTTCTTATTAATATTTAGAAGTGGAGCTACGTAACAGCATAAATAGGATCACTAAAAAGTATAAAATAAAATAAATGTTTAAAAAAACAAAAAACCGCCTTCAAAAAGCAAAAAATAACTTCTTTAAAATGGTAGGTAAATAGGTCAGTCCAACTGAAGTCGGCGTCCAACAATATTTTAACCAAAAGCAGACTTGAGTTGGACTGACCTATTTACCTACCATTTTAAAGAAGTTATTTTTTGCTTTTTGAAGGCGGTTTTTTGTTTTTTTAATTACAGGATCCGTTTTAACGGATCTTGATGGCGTATGTAGTTGTATGAGCGCGTTCACACCCAAAACAGTATTCTGGATCCAGAGAGGGGCAGAGCTCAAGCTACCGGTGGTTAGGGCTGCAGAAAGAGGACTACCTTCTGTATCTGGCCCTTGATCCAGCCATCTAGCGAGAGACTCTTGAGGTGTTGGTCGAGACTCTTCGCTATACTTAAGACCGTTTGTCGAAACAACTATCAGGACAATGATCGTCGACTCAACATCCCACATAGCGGTCACCTCGTGAGCCAAGTAAAGCTACTTGCTGAGCTTGTCCTTCCCGGCCTTCACGAGGCTCTCGTCATGCGGGATGGTGACATCGACGAGCACTGCCCGGTGCCGCGGCGTTGAGATCGATGTGTCAATATGATATCAGGCTTATTGGCTACAATAGTCCTGTCCGCGATGACAGATCGATCCCAGTAGAGCGTAGCACGACCATTTTTGAGAACGGCGCCGGTGAGTTCTATTAATATACTATATTGAAGAGCAAGTTGCTGATGGATGATCCTGGCCACGAGGTTATGTCTGTGCAAGTACTCGCCGTTGGCCCAATGCGAACATGTCGGTGTAGCTCCTTGCTCCTCCATACGTTCTTGCGGTCTTCAGTGCTCAACGCCGTTGGTCTGCGCCAGTTCTCGTTTTCCAAGGAGAGAGACGTGAGGCTCTTATCTACTGCAACCACATCACGATGCATCCAGCACTCATTGCCAAGGAAATAATCCCTGAGATAGCACACCTCGCGGTTGTGGAGATTCTTGCCATTTAAAATGCCTCGACCTCCACATTTCCTCGGGATGTACAATCTCATAACAGATGAGCGTGGGTGCAACATGCGATGTGATTTAAAAAGTAGACGGACCCTCCTATCCAGGGCGTCCAGCTCAGTCTGAGTCCACCTTAGTATGCCAAAGGAGTATGTGAGCAGCGGCATCATCTAGCCATTGAAGGCACGCACTTTATTGCCACCCTACAAAAGACTGTTAAGAACTTTTGTCAAACGGCGGAAGAAGCGCTCCTGACTACTTGACATCGCCGTCCTTAATACCCAAAGACTGTGACATACCAAGGTATTTGTAGGTTTCAACTTCGGAGAGAGATCTGACTTTCCCTCGTTGAACATGCATGACCGCACACTTATTATCTACACCGAATTCCATCTTGATCGCACTACTGAAGTCTTGTGTGATTTTCAATAGTGCGATAAGATCTTGGCGCTTCGATGCAAACAATTTGAGGTCATCCATGAACAATAAGTGAGAAATTACTTCAGCCTCTCTACGAAGTCGATAGCCAAGCCCGGAATCCAGAGCACAGAGCTTAGGCAAAACCACAAAGGAACCCTCCCCCTGACCCTGGAAGATGCGTCTTTCAATCCTTATCAAGTTAGGCGAATCAGAGGGGACATCTCGAGCACCTGGTTGACGAAGGGCTGTGACCCACTGCCTCATACACACACCTAAAAAGGGTCTCAAAGTTGCATCAACTTTAAACAACTCTAAGATTCTTTCGAGCCATGAGTGAGGCACCGAGTCATAAGCCTTCTTGTAGTCAATCCAAGCAGCCGAAAGGGCCGCCTTGCTTCGCCTGACTTGTTGGCAAATGGTCATGTCTATGAGGAGGAGCTCCTTAGGACCGCGGGACCCAACATTACATCCATTTTGAGCAGAGGCCAAAACATTGTTTGCATTTAAAATATGTATTTAATGTCGTGCTCAAAATGGATGTAAGAAGCTTGTAGATGGTAGGCAAGCATGTAATAGGTAGGTAGTTTTTGGATCCGCGGTACTACCGGAGTTGTGGAGCTTAATTAAGGTGGCAAGGACCTAAAGTCACCATATCCTAAAAAGCTAACTTAAATTAATAAAATTTAAATGTCAGCAAAAAGGAGAAAAGAGTTACTAATCTTAATGTACCTACTTCCGCTTTATATTTTGAAAAACTGGTCAATTGCGAGTCAAACTCAGCACAGAGGGTTCTGCACCTACTTACATATTATTTGTATGAAATATAAGAACCTTGAATATTTAAATCCATGTGCAGTTTGATGCCCTTTTTATAAGACGCCACAACACACATACTTTTTTCTTTCTGTCCATAGACTGTTTAACCAACCGCTATATAAAGTTGCCTTTTTAGAGTTCCGTATTCAACAAGGAACTTATAGTTTCGTCAGATTTCGTCATGTCCGTCTGTCTGTCTGTCTGCGGCTTAACTCAGGGGCTCTTGGTACTACAAAGCTGTAATTTGGCATACTTAGTTATACATGTGATAGTAAACGAAAACCTGCGTATACAGGAAAGTTTTAGTTTACGTTATGACATCGAGTAAAATATCATTAGATAGCTCTTAAAAAATCATTATGGACTTGTTCTTATCGATTTTTAGGGTAGGGTTAGGGTTAGATATTTAACTCATATATCTTTTTCGCTAGAGTTTCGTGTGTTACTTTCTGGCATATGTAATTTTTTGCAATTTTTGTCTTTGGAAGTTTCTGAAATAAAAGAAAGTGACAGTGATTGTCTATGCGATTTGCTTTAATATCCCAAATATATCGAGCGGCATTGATTTTAAAAATCTAAAATAATAATTATTATACTACATTACATGAGAGCTTTCAAATTATACCACTCACGAAAGGTTAAAGGAAAAAAAACTATTGGGTTTTCCTATGTATAACGCTTTTCTCTTGTTTCTTACACTAAACAGCTTACATGTTTTACTTTTCCGCCGACTACGCTCGTATACGTTAACAATTTGTGCTTATTTGGGACTTTGCCTAGTCATCATGTTGACTGACAAACATTATGGTAATAATGTTTATGAAAATGCATGTCAATTACCATGAACAACACTCGTTAAAGTTCCATGTAGAGACCATAAATCAAAGAATTAACATTAAGTAAAATCTTTTTAGCGTCAAAAACATTTTATGAAACGCATTTAAGGACAACTGAGAATATGGAGAAATAACTACAATATGGAAAGAATATTGTAGTTATTTTTTTGTGGAATGTTGCCAAAAACGGAAGAATTGAATTCGTTTTTTCTGGGGAGTCCTTAGGTTTACATATGCATAGGAGCTTAAAATTCAAACATTCGTCTTTTTCGTCTTAACTAGAAAACCGAATATAATAAGGAACTAAGTAAGTAAATACATTCGGGACATCTCGGTTTTAATCGTAACATTCGTGTTTTCACTTATAGGTAGCATATAAAATCCTAGAATTTACTGACATAATGACATAAAATATTCAAACTTATTTAGTATAAATAAAAATAAAATATCAACATAAGTATAGAAACCTCATTAATATTCTAAATAGTCAATTAGACTATAATCAACTTTTAATGACATGTGACGGGTTAGGTAGCTTTCTAAATCAAAGGAATTTGCTTCCAATGAAATTATCTGTAATGTACATTTACTAATTTAACATTGGTGTTTTTAGTAATGCGATGTAATAATTAAATCAAGCCACATCTGTATCATCTGTGTCATAGGTTTACTGTTAAAAAATCACATTGTGGCAGGTGATCTACATTACTGTTTTACTGCCGCACTTCGCACACGTCAATTAATTTTAATGCTTGTTTAGTGACGTGTTGTCTCATTCTATTGCTATAGCAAAGAAAGTGATAGCAGCAACTTTAATCAAGCATTAAATTTAATTGACGTCTCTGAGTGCGGCAGACAGACTGTTAAGTGCACCCTATGATATTATAAATATGCGGCAAGGTGTCTCGTGTCATTTGCATGTCCGATCTCTCCCGATGAAAGTCGAAAGTCCAATTAATCTTACTGTACACTCGTAATTAACACTTTCTATGCCGTGGCCGAATCACATACGGGTCAATATTTTTACCTACTTAGCCGTACTAAATAAGGAAGTCAACGCTAATCGCGCCGTGCCCGTGTGTAGTTCGGGTTCTGACAGATTGCGGGGTGTGATTATCTACAATTTAAAGGAAAATCACGAACTCTGTACTTCGTCTGACGAATCATAGACGTCACAGGAATGACCTTGTTAGCACACACCAAAAATTGAGAATGTGTGTGTGTGTTATTGTTTTATTTTAAATTTATTTATCTTAAACACAATTAAATATTACATTCAATAGCACCGTTAAACCACAGGAGGTTTGTCTCGATGCCTGAGCCAACTATGTTAAAGAAGTAACACATACTAAATTAGATCAGGCTAAACTCATAGTTACCTTCTAAAATTACATTACAAAAACACGCAAAACGAACAAATTGCGTAAATTGTTATTTAGTTTATGATTGGCAATAGATGAGCGGTCACGCGCGGTCATATAAGAGCCGTTTGCTCTAGGGTTTGCAAGGTGTTTAGAGACCGAAGAAAAAATACTTTTTCTCTTAAATGTCCGGAAATGTTGACATTCCTATCTACATATTGAGACGCGAACGAAGTACATAGTTTACTAACAGTTCTCAAATTTAAAAAAAAAAACATTGCGTGCTCGCTACACAAGCCCGCAATGTTGCATACAAATTCCACTAGGTACTATCTATCTTGTAACTTTTTAAAAAGTGAAAAGGGCCGTAATAAAATGAGGGCACAAGTCTTATACATCCAAATTTTACTCGAAACATAACTTTTTTATTTGTGCCTGGAATAGCTTATGTTTTTTTTATAACAAGAATTGCGTTTCTCCTTGTCAATAACAAAAAGGCGGTAAGGAGTGATGGTTTTTTCACGTGAAGTTTCTGTTTGTATGCAATTCAAAAAATGAGTTCAAGCAATGAAGATTTGACTCCAACACAATTTTTTTCTTGCAATTTTTGAGAAAAGCACTATATTTGCCTCGGCAGAAACAGCAATTGACAACATTTAAAAAAAAAAGCATTATTGTTTTTTCGCGTTTATAACAGCTGGTTAAAAATTAGACTACCCGTGTTTCTCGGTTTTTCTTTAATTAACTTAAATTCGTCGTTAATAATTTATTAAAGAAATAGTCATTAAAATACCGTATATATAAAGTTAGGAATACCTACTGATGTCGTGATCTTAGCATGTTATAAAATAAAAAAAAGGAACTTCAATCAGAAATAGAACTGACTGTCATGTCATGTCACTTGTCAACAATAACAACTATAACAACATAAACTCGTCGACTTTGGGCAGATTGCGGCTTTCCGCTTTTACAAATCCGTTAGTCACTTTTATTTTAAATAGCGTATATCAAAACAATAGTATTACGAGAATCGAAAGCGTGTCGTTAGAATCAAGTAATCCGTCAGACAGATGACAAATTGACATGACAGTTGTATATTTTTTCAATTCCTGTGGTAATAAATGGACTAAGGGCACTATAAGTGTATTCCTAACATTCACAATCCAACTTTTTTTACTGTTTTTCCTAAATATAAAAAACTACGGCATACAAAAAAACAAAAAAAAATCATGTAATCAGCAGTGTAAAATCTACAAATGGTATTTTATTTTACTACTTTACCACATATGAATTGTTGTCAATTGCGGGCTTCGTATTTTTAAACGTACTCGCAAGCTCGTCCGTTTAAACCAATACTCGGCCCGCAATTGCCTACTTCCATGCCTAGGCAATAATGTACTATTTCTCCCACATGCTCGGAAATATTAACCTAATTGTCGTAAAATCAGCCCGCGAAGTTCTGAGTTCCAGGTCCAGGCAAAATTAAAAAAACGAAGTTATTATTTACCAACGGCAGCGGCCGCGAAAATGTATGAAATTTCATTACGTACCTGTTGTTTTACTTTTTAAAACCATGTTTGGACTAGGATAACTATCTCCAAACAGCCAAACACTCGTGCAACCAAAATTCTTACTTGTATATTTTATTTTTTAAATGTCATAGACTAAAAAGTTCAGCCTTTTCAAACAGCGTTTACAACGTATTTAAAAGTGTGTCAAACAGTTTGACTTTATTTTAACAGAAATTGCGTTTATAAACAAAATAAATTGCCGAAATAACATAAACGCGTAATAAATGTTATACTTCAAACTATATTTAATTCAAATTGAATTTATTACGTTTAAATTTATGATTATATTTAATGCTTTATTTCAGTGTCATACTGAATCGTCCGTTTCTGTTCTTTTTTTTTCAAGGAAATGTTGGGACTGTGTTTAATATTATTAACAATTGCGTTAAATTTCCTCACATCGTTGGAGAAAAGCACTATATAAGCCTCGACCGGGAAGGGCGGTTGCTGGACTAGTATATAGCGCGGCCTCGACTGCGTCTCGGCCACACTAACTCTACTCGTCCCACAACGGCCTATTTCCCGGCCTGTGCAGTAATGTACTATTAGGTAAACGAGTACGTGAAGAAACCATATTTTTCTCAAACATGCCACGAAATATTGATGTTATGTTCCTTATAATAAGCCGCCAAGTATGACGTTTCAGGTGCGGCTATTTAGGACAAGAGGTCGTTTATGGAATTTCATACAAATCGTGCAGGCCTAGGCCGGCAAAGTCCTCTTTTTTAATTTCCATTCGACATAAATTTGTGGCACAGGCATCATGACATTCCGCCACTATGCGTATTAAAAAAAACAAGAAACTTTTTTTTTAGTGTAAACATGGCGGCTGTGTTTATGAACAGACTAGATAGCTGATTTTTTTTAAATATACTAAGCCGTGCATCCAACCAAAGCGTTTGCATGTTTATCTAAAGTACTAGGAGAGCAAAGGTAATTAGGGGTGCGTACCGCAACTTAGATCGCTGGCGGTGCGCTGTGGGGCACCGGCGGGCGGGCGGGCGCACACGACACAGCGCGGATGACTGAGCACTGTAGGTTACTTTTAATGTTTATGCACTCCTAGTAATTTGACTTTGTAATTTTTGTTTTAATTTTTTTAATGAATTATTATTATGTTTGATCTTTGAGAAGAGCACTATACATACCTCGGCGGGAAATATGGGTTGCCCGCCTCAGACCTATCCGTCTATGTTTTCGGCCGGCAACCCCTTTTGTCCCGGCCTCTGTAGTAATGTACTACTACTGCCCAGACTGTAATATACAATTTCTTTGCCAGAATGGTTTAAAACGCATCACACGATGCCACATTACAGCTTGTAACTAAGTTTTTTTTTTTAATTTTATCCCTTTTCAACTAACCAAAATTATATTAATATGATTACAAAATACTTTGTTCTATTTATGATACATACATACATACATACTCGTACATATAGGTATAGGCTGATAAACACATTACCCTCCTGGCTGCTCAGCTGTTTTTGAATACCGGAGTAGGTAACGAATAACAAGAAATTAACACTTACATGCCAAGGTTTACAAACAAGCATGTGACCAGCACGCCATGCCCGTACCTACCCTGTTTGTGGTGTTACTACCCTATATAGCCGCGTACATAAATTCGGGATTTAACTGTTGTAATATTCGGGTAAAGAGCCTTGATAAAGTATATTATAAATAAATTTGAGAAATAAAATTGTAAGATGTACTAGTTGACAAGAGTGTTATTTTAATTGAAGTAACTAAGCATAAAAAATTTAAACAAGAAATAATAGAAACTTACAAAAGAGTCGGCTCAACTGAGGTTATATGCTACAACAGCCGCCCTTAATCGAAGTAAGCCCGAAGAAAGACAAAAATAAATTAAGTTTCTAGTCCTAAATTAATTATACAATGCTTATGTATAATAGGCCCGAGTGGCTTTGTTAGGACATCTGCAGGCATATTACTGCTTTTCATATAATCTAAATTGATAACATTATTGGATACCTTTTCTCCAATAAAATGAAATTTTGTATCGATATGCTTCGTCCTGCTGTGGTGTATCGGATTTCTTACGAGATTTATGGCACTCTGGCTATCAGAAGCTAAGTCAACTGAATATAATTTACCTGTTATCTCATAGATAAAACGTCGTAAGTAGCAAGCTTCCTTCGTGGCAGATGCTAGTGCCATGTATTCTGCTTCCGCGGATGATAAAGCAACTGTAGGTTGCTTCTTAGACTCCCAAGATATTGGACCTCCACCTAACTTGAAAGTGTAACCAGTGTATGACCTTCTATCAATGGGACAGTTTGCCCAGTCTGCGTCACAGAAGCCTCTTAAAGGTTCTCCACTTCTTCTGTAAACCAAAGAATAGTTTAAAGTACCTTTTAGGTACTGTAGAACCCTCTTTGCAGCATTCCAGTGTTCCTTAGTGAAACATGTATTAAACTGACTTAAAAAACTCGTTGCATATGCAATATCGGGTCTTGAGTTAACCGTCAGAAATATGAGGCATCCTATTAGGTTTTGATAAGGATAACTCACCAACTTGACTATCAGTTCTTCTTTCCATTATCTTTTTGACTAAAGGAGTATTTACTGTCTTGCACTCCTTCATATTAAACTTATCGAGTAAGGATAAGATATAATTCTTTTGATGTATTTTAATACTCTCGGAATCGTATTCAATTTGTAATCCTAAATAACATTTCAATATTCCAAGATCTTTAAGCGAAAAATATTTGGACAAATCCTTTTTGACAATGTCAAATATCAAATCTGATTTAAAAAAAAAAAACCCGACGAATTGAGAACCTCCTCCTTTTTTTGAAGTCGGTTAAAAAGACTATTATGTCATCGACAAATATACCTAAAATAACGAGTTCTGGTCCAAAAAGTTTTGTGTACACGCAAGGCTCGGAAGGAGTTCCCGTAAAACCTATTTTTACTAGAGTTTCATTAAACTTTTTGTACCAAGCTCGCGGTGCCTATTTAAGGCCATATTTATTTAATGAACAAACTTTGTTTTCATTGCCTTTTTCTATGAAACCAATGGGTTGCTCCATAAAAACTTCTTTTTCTAAAATTCCATTTAGAAACGCGGTATCGACATCTAAATGCTTCATTCTTAGACTCATCTCTGCAGCTAAAGCAAACAACGTACGGAGGGAAGAATGACGAATGACTGGTGCAAATGTTTCATCGTAATCCACTCCTTTGACTTATTTGAAACCTTTTACGACCAGTCTAGCTTTATATCTCGTGATGTTTCCGTATGCGTCCTTTTTTAATCTGTAAACCCATTTACATGGAATGACCTTTTTATTTGGTCTATCCACTAGATCCCATGTATGAAGTTTGATCAAGGAATTATACTCATCAGACATTGCATGGTGCCACTTTTCAGCATCATCAGCATGAGTAGCTTCATAATATGTCGTAGGTTCATTAGGTTCGACCGTTAACACATTGTAAGTAAGAAAATCAGGAGGTTTCCTATTTCTTGAGGGGTACCTCTGCTCATGGAGAGATTGTTCCTCTTCAAAACTTGTTGACTCTTCATCGACACGAGTTTGTAACTCGGTGGCACCTTCTATATTTACCGATAAAGATGGTTCAACCTCAAGATCGGCACTCTCAACACAATCAAAGAATTGATAATCATCACGCTCATTCTCTTTTTCTTCGAATAATAATATAGAATCTGACTGTACCACAGGCTCAGCATACTTCTGTTTCAGCATCGTAAAACAATTTTCAAAAAAGGTTGCATCTCTGGACATAAAGACTTTTCGTGGGTTAACAGGATCCCGAAAAATATAAGTATTTGGATTTTCAGAATAACCGACAAAAATCGCTTCCTTTGCTTTGACATCTAATTTCTTCCTGTGACAGGAAGGTATATGGACAAGTGCTCTACATCCGAACACTCTCAGATGATCAAGATCACTTCTGCGTCTGGACCATCTATCATATGGAATTTGTCCAACTAAAGCTCGATGTGAAGACCTTTTTTAGGTATACAGCAACTTGGAAAGCATCTTCCCAAAAAGTTTTTGGTAGTAAGCTTTCTGCTAACAAACTCCTCGCCTTCTCTGTTATTGAACGGTGCGTACGTTCTGCTACTCCAACTTGTTGAGGACTGTACGGCGTCGTCGTAACAAACGACAAGTTTTATCCCTTCTGAAGCAAGATAATCAACAAATTCCTTATTAACGAATTCCATGCCGCCGTCAGTCCTGACTGCTTTGATTTTCCTATCCAATTGTTTTTCAACTAACTTTTGAAACAGACAGAATTTATTTTTAACCTCTGTCTTGGAAGAAATGAAATAAACAAATACCTTTCTTGTATAATCATCTACTACCGTTAGCATGTACGTATGACCTTGAAAGGATGTTGTAGACACAGGTCCCAATAAATCCATATGGATTAATTCTAAAGGAGAAGTAGCCCTATTATAAGCTACCTTCTTAAAAGGTTTTCTTGATTGCTTACCTTTTACGCAAGCGATGCAACTTCTTTTATCTACTACTGCGAACTCTACGCCTACATCGTGATTCTTCAGTTGGTTCATGCCTATGCGACACAAGTGACCTAACCTCTTGTGCCAGAGTTTATAATTATCCTGACAGCCAGAGTGCACATCCTGTGTCAAATGGTTGTTTGCCACATTCTCGGGAATATTAACAGTACCGTCTAAAACGTACAGTCCACCACAGAGCGAAGCATGAAGGATGGAATCACCTGTAAAACAAAAAGTATCAGATTTATAAAAGTTACACCTTTAGTATCAAAAACACATGTAAAACCCTTATCAACAGCTTTCTTTAGAGATATTAAGTTAGCCTTTAAATCTGGTACAAAGGCCACATCACTAATCCTGTTGATCACGTTTTCAGGCGTCTTAATTGAAATATCTCCTATTCCGCAGCATTTAATCTGTTCTCCGTTCGCAACGGTAACGCTACCTTGACTCAGTATCGTTATATCATGAAACCAATCACGTTTAGAAGTCATGTGTTTTGTACAACCTGAAACTACGTACCAATGGTCCTTGTTTGAGCTACAGGAAGTGTTGAGAGCTGTAAATGTGACGTCGTTACCTTGTACTACATTAGCTTTCACCGTCTTGTTTCTCAGGGGACAGTCTGGTCTTTTATGCCCAGGCACTTTGCAATCGTAACATATTACGTCCTTCTTCTTTTTGGACTGTCACAATTAAGATGTTGATACTCAGCATAAATATTCTTCAGTATAAAAGGTACAAAAAAAACCCGAGCCCATTTGATGTAAGGGCCGACTTACTATGCAAACCCGACTATGCCCTTTCAGGAATCATTTTTCCCTCCACATCTCATTAGGTAAATATTGATCCCAGCAAAAAAGGGTATTGAATCTTTTTTGTAGAGAATTTTATGTAGTTTAATTATGTAATGGATTTTTTTTTGCTATGGGCCACCGTTTAAGAGTTATTTACGAAAAACTTAAAAAAAGGAAACTTTACACCCCCTCCACCCGTTAGCTCCACCCCCACCAATCAGTACTTTCAGTATGTGGTTTAAAACACCATTCCCTACAACTATGCCAAAATTCGCTTATACGCGAGTTTTTCCCCTGAGGGCAGTTTTTGGTCTTCGTTGCTTAGGCTGTCATTACGAATCAGCGAAGTTTTAAAAGCTAATTGCCTAAAGTAATCACATAAAGTTTTGTTTCTCCATACTAGGTGTCGCAGTGTTTCCTTTTCACTATGTATGGAAAAAACAACATAAGGTGGTTACTTAATAAAATACTGATAAAAAACGGGCAAATAGGTTTAAAAACTTCGTTCCCGCAATATTTTTGAAGACCTATCCAACGATACCCCACACTATGGGGTCGACGTGAAAAAAAAGTACATCCCCAAGTTACGTGTAGGGGAGATACACTAAAAAAAATTTTTTTTCGAGATTTTATTTTACCACTTTTGTGGCGTGACTGGTATCTACACTAATATTATAAAGAGCAAAAGATTTGATTTTTTGTTTGTTTGTTTGTTTGAATTGACTAGGCTCCGAAACTACTGGACCGATTTGGAAAATTCTTTCACCATTAGAATCCGTCATTATCCCTGATGAACATAGGCTATAGTATATTTTTAAAAAGTTAGGGTTCCGTATGAAAACTTCGAAAATGTAACCCAAGGTGTGAAAAAAATACCAAAAAAATCCTTATATCGCGTACGCTGCGGAAACTATTGTCAATAGAGCAAAGTGATGTACTACAGTTTTATAAAGGATATCAATTTCTACAAAAAAATCCGCAATACCATATGTCTAACTAGGGTGTGTAATGATCGGTATAAAAATAATTAATATAATTTCATTTAATATAATAACATTTGATATAATTTTAAAGGATATAATCACTCATTTTATATAATAAACGATTGGTATATTATCAAAATATCTATTTTTATTTACTATAATTATCATTTGGTATATCGTTTATTTATTATAAACATCATTTGGTATAATCATCATTTTGTATAAAAATCATATTCTACTTTTCTGGTAGTTGTTAAGTATATTTCTTTGGAATAACTTTTTTTGTCGCATGTTTTTTTGGTACAACGCTGACAGTGAGGCAAAGTCGACGGAGCTCCGCTTTGCGGAGCTCCTATTCCGCGTAGTTATGGCGCTTCGCGCCTTGACACAATTCTAACCTAACCTAACCTATACAGGGTGTTTTTTTGGTCAACAACTTCGACAATAGGGGTTACTATATTTTTTTATACCAACTGTACTTTATATGAAATTAGCTTTATATCATAAGTTGATTATAGTAAATATGCATTATACTTAATGCATGTTATATAAAATATTTTTAGAACAAGTGATCGTTATATAAAATGATAATTATATCATATTTAAATATATTAAATGTTGTTATATGATTGAATTATTATATCAAATGAGCGTTATATCGACTGATATTATAGAAAATATTTTTATATCGATCGTTACGCACCCGTCTAACTATTACAGTTATGTCACAATAACTACTTTTTCATGTTAAAATATGCAATTGTAACGCCGGTACTAACTAGGCCCCATTATTCGGACCTTGGTATTAATCCTTATCCAAATAAATAACTTCTTTTCAAGGCTATATCAGTACCTGTAAATCACTTTTTTAATTATTCAAATCGGACATACCATTCAAAAGTTATCACGAGTGTAATAATTATCAAAATTGAAATTTAAGAAACAGCCCTCTTGACTTTAATTGGTTTTATCTACAACAGAGAATAGATAGATAGACACGTAAAATTTGGCTAATGATCCTGCATATTGTGTTAATGAGTGTAACATCACGCCTTTATCCTTCAGCACCTCAGCAGAGCATCAAAGAGTGTACATGTACAGTCAACAGCATAAATAAGTGATCATTTATGTACCTTGTCGCTTTCAATCGTTTCACAATTTTGTATGACATTTCAAACACGACGTTAAAGTGACAAGGTACATAAATGATCACTTATTTATGCTGTTGACTGTACATACAATATACATACCTACATAGGTACATTAAATCACGCCTGTTTCACAGATGGGTAGGCAGAGACCACTTCTTTCTTTTCACTTTCAAGACTGTATGTGATAATGAGAAATCTTTTACTTAAGTATCTAAACATTTAATTAAACTTAACCGATGCATGTCTTCTCCTAATCTCTTCTCTAAATAGCATAAATTAAAGTCGCTTTGCGACTGTCTGCCTGTTTCTCCGCTAACTCCTTCCAAACCACGCAACGGATTATGATACGGTTTTCACTGTCATTTATAGAATTTATTCTAGATGGTTTATATGTACATTTCATTCTAATTACGTTTTAATATAGTTGAAAAAACTCAATGTTTTCCTACCAAGTCGTCAAAAATCGTTTTTCGGGCCCTTACATAGCTTAAGCTGGCTAAACCTTAAGAGATGTGTCAAAATAATGTACTGAAGAATTGTAGTTCTTTAAAAACCTAGAGAAAAGTCCGCAATGGCATATGTCTATCACCTAAGATTGACTCACAGTAACCATTTTTTATGTTATGATTTTATTTTAAAATATTAGGTTATAGCGAAGTTATTCTGTTCGATTTAGTATTTAACCTTATCCAGATAAATACTTTGGTTACCTTGGGCATTTAATGTAGATTAGTATTGTCCCGTACAATATATTATATTTAAATAAATACTTTAGAAGGTATGGCAGATTCAAAATTACGCGCTACATCGATTAGAACTCAAAACAAATATTATGAGAGTTTTGTTGTCTGCAAGTATGAAAACCGGTTCTTTGCAGAGTTGTTGCTCAAAATAGGAAATGTTCAGATGCCCCAAGATAATAGGAGCATTAATCTTCAAAATGAAAACTTTTGCGTTTTAGTAAAATAATTAGTAGACAATGTTTATTCCGAAATTAATAATATTAATTCTAAGACTGTGCTAAGGAGAGAGCTATTTTATCACCAACTAATAGTCAAGTAGGTATAGAAAATGGCTTAATTCTATCGAAGATCAATGCACCGACACAAACATAAACATAAACATACACACACACATACACATTGTGCTCGACCTGGAAGAGGCTGTCCATTTCCCAGCGAAATCGCCCCACATAAATTGGTTTTGAATGAATGGTGTCCTATTATTTTACTACGGAACCTTAATCTACACAAATAACATCTTTAAAAACGTTCATAATAGAGTGCACAATACTGACCGGATGTGCGGATGGAAGTCGTTTTAATTCCCCGGGTCCATAAATACCAACGGATCTACCTTTCCAGTTAAAACGACTGCAATGTCCACTAAAGTTATCGTTTTCAATGACAATTTACAAGTCACAACAAGGTCAAACATTCAAAGATGCGGGCTTATACCAGCCCCCTATTTTACCATCCCGACAATGACAGGTGATAGGTGATTTCAGTGTACATAGCGCAGCTTATATGAAACCCAGTCATGTATCAGCGTGTTAACTTTGCAATGTATACTGAATTGTCACCTGTCACGTGTCATTGTCAAGACGGTGAAATAGAGGGCTGAGCGTAGAGTGTTTTTCCCATGGACGTATGTAGCCCTTTCGCGCGTCATTTCCAGGCAAAATTTGTTTGTATCGTGCAATGAAAAGTCCGCTGTAAACATTGTATAACTATAGAGAGATTCTGTGATAGCTGGCAGTTATGATTTGAATTGAATTTAAAATCTAACGGCATCAAAAACTCAATTCCGCAAAAAGTGTCCAATAGGACGTCTTTCTAAAATCGTCATAAAATAAACTATGTTTATCCTATCTATGCATATGCACCTATCTATAATTTGAAAAGTGTATTATTCCAGATGAAATTGGATTATTTTAACTTATATTATAACCGCAGCGAAGCGAGGGCGGGTCGTTAGTATATTTATACTCATGCCAAATTACAGCTTTCTAGTACTGAGTCTCCGAGTTAGGCTGCGGACGGACAGACGGACAGACGGACAGACGGACAGACGGACGAACGGACGGACGGACGGACATAGCGAAACTATAAGGGTTCCTGCGGGCCGATTATGCAGACACTTATCCACGCAATAAAACGTTTTTATTTCAAGATCATCGACATTTTATCATTGTCGACGTATGCTAACATGGTGGCATTGGTTACATTGCATTATCCATTTTTGACAACTATATACGGCAAAAGTCATATTTTATCGATTTTGCTTAATATGGGTCGCCACTTTGGATCGACTTGTGACATCTCAATTCAATAAGTTTATACGAGTGCCGTGGTGGTGACGATAAGACATTAATCTTGAAAAAAACTTGAATTTAAGCGTGAGTATTGGTTTTATAATGTTTCATTTGTCAAAAAAGACTTCGTTACTTACAAGAAAGGTGTTTAACATTATAATATAATGGGTAATCATTATTTGTAGAATGTCAAGTGTGTCTTGGTCGCCTCCCGCTGCAAGATGAAAAAGAAAGTAGAAACTGCTGTGCAGGGCGATAATTGATGCTCCCAACCCCTTTCAGCTTCAGGAGGAAGAGTTTCGACATAAAATACATAGGTGCAAGGAGATAGCACAGCAGTTATGTGCCGAATTCGAATTACACCTCCAGCCGCACAATAATGACGAATTACCCGTGTAAATAAATACTATGCTTTAGTTCGTAGCACACTAGAATATAGCAGCTGCATCTGGTCACCACAATATCTTATTTATAAAAATAAAATAGAGCTCATACAACAAAACATTCTAAAAATTCTTGATTATAAATCACGTATTTTTAATAAGACATATTATGAACGACTGAAACTTTACCACTTTCTTAAGCTTAGTGAACATAGGACTCTTCTAGATCTGATTTGGTTTCATGAAATTATTAATGGTAAACTTGACAACTCGGATTTGCTTTCGGAGCTATACCTGAATGCCTCAAAGTTTCGTTCCAGAAACCCTAAAATGATGGCCAGCTTGCGTTCTAGGACAAATTATGCCCGCAGTAGCACTGTGAACTGCATATGTAACACCTACAACCAAAACTTCTCAGTTATTGACCCGTTTTCGTCTTCAAAGCATATCATTCATGAATTCATGTCCTCAAGGCTAAAGTGTCAGTCGTAGGTAACCTAAAAGTGGCTTCGATTACCTATACTTACTTATATTATACACACACACACACACTCACACACACTCACAAAAACTCACACTTGCAAACACACACACATACAACTTTTTTGAGTTAATATCTACTGTATTTTTGTTTCTTAATTTAGTTCCTACTCTCAGTAACTAATCTACTGAAAATTAAAGGGAATCCTATGATTGGCCTATGTTCAGTTTCCAATTATTCTAATACTTACTTTCAAATGTATGGCTGTTGTTTTTCTCAAAAAACGATAAATAAATAAATTATTATAAAATTTCATGTAGAATCATTAATTTTTATATAAGGTTCGGTAAAAAAGTAGCAATGTATTATCTGGTACATTTTATTTATTTATTGCTAATTATGAAGCAGTCTTTTTTTTAGTACGAGGGCCACACCGAAATGATCGGGAACTGAGTACTTGGGATTGACTTAGCATAAAACCTTTTTTATTACGTGAGTACTGGCCACTTGCAATCGTAATGACATTTATACAATTTATAAAAAAACTCGTTTTTCTTCGTAATGCCAGTTTAAATTTGACAAGACGATAGGCAAAATGGAGCTCAGGCGTGAAAATTTCCGTGCCATAATTTATCACAACTTTCATCGAGGGTTATCTCAAGATGATGAATGTTTCGGTGAGCTTGTTTCCATATATAATGAGTGAAACGCCAAGCCAAATGACTATTTATCGCTGGTATTGGGAGTTTCGACGACGTCGTGCCTCTCTCAGCACCGTACATTCTAGTAGTCGACCAAAAACAGCAGTAACGCCTGAAAACGTGACGGCAAAAAAATTCTACAAGATGATCGACATGTGACATACGAACAGATTCCGGCTTTCATGGGGATTGGAATGACCGCAATTCAAAATATTTTGCAAACCTTATAGATGTTGCATAATTATTAATTGAGCAAGATTTTTCTCAGAACAACTCTAAAAATAGTTCCCGCTGTCAATTTGCGATGCTTGTCAGCCGTCACTAGCCTCGCTGGCTTGTGGGAGTTGTGGATGACATACAGTCAGTGAGCACTTAGATGCTTCGAGTTGGACTAACCCTAAAAAGGAAGGTAATTACCTTATTTTTTATGTATTTATCTCTTTCTAACAATAGCGTTCGCTATGGATTGCCGTCTTTGTCTCTGTCATTAATTGGTCACGGGTTTCGAATGCGTTTAGTATGAGCATTACGTATCTAAATATATAGGATGTATAGTGCCCGGCGGTAGATTGCACATCGACCTTTGGAAAGAGAGAATCGGCTAATTTCGGCTTCGTAGTGCGTTATCTCTGTCGCCAACTACTTTTATAAAGTTAGCTAGTCGTGGTTCAGATGCGATAGAGTGCGGTCGCGTCCAGTCCAAAATATATATATAGAATTGTTAAAACCCCAAATATTAAATATAATAAATAATTTTGAACGATGGCATCTATAGGAAAAAAGGGAAACCTTCACGAGGCTACTCACGCGAAATTATCTACAATGTTTATAAATATTTTCTAACCGAAGCAGACAGATTAAAAAAAAAATGATGATAATGTAAGTAATTATTTTAAGAAGGTTCTTTGAACAATATATTAAACGAAGTCAGTAAGTACTGAAACACATTCCAGTGCAATTAAGATCAGCTCTCCGAAAAAAGGGAGACCAAAAAAACAATTTCGTTTAGATATGGACGATTTTTAACCGACTTCAAAAAAAGGAGGAGGTTCTCAATTCGTCTGTATTTTTTTTTTTTTTTTTAATGTTTGTTACCTCAGAACTTTCGACTGGGTGAACCGATTTTGAAGATTCTTTTTTTATTTGAAAGCTGGTGCTTCCAGATTGGTCCCATTTTTTTCAAAATGAAGATCTGATGGTGGGATCCATGAGGAATCGACGGAACGGGTATTTTTCATTGTAACTCGTGTATTTGGTCTTGGAAACCACTATTTGGTGAAGTGGAACTGATGATGAAGACCACATATGGCCACCGGAACTCCTAAACAGTATATATTTCGAGGGTGGCGACAAGATATTTCGATTAAGATAGTTGAGCGACTATGACGAAGCATATTTAGGTTTAAATATATGACTATGACTTTCCCACGGCGTTGCTTGCGGCGAGATTGAAATGTTCTATTGTTTCTTGAGAAATGGGAGAATAACAGCATAATTATGATCACTAAAAAGTATAAAATAAAAAAAAGTTTAAAAAAACAAAAACCCGCCTTCAAAAAGCAAAAAATAACATCTTTAAAATGGTAGGTAAATAGGTCAGTCCAACTGAAGTCGGCGTCCAACAATATTTTAGCCAAAAGCAGACTTCAGTTGGACTGACCTATTTACCTACCATTTTAAAGAAGTTATTTTTTGCTTTTTGAAGGCGGGTTTTTGTTTTTTTATGATTATGATGCTTGTTCGAAGAATGGTGTAGGGTCATGTGTTATACGGTGGTACAGGCAGGAACAGCGGCACAAAAAAAATTTGCGCGGCACAAAAAAAGTATAAAATAACGTAAATGTTTTAAAAAATACAAAACCGACTTCAAAAACGCAAAAAATAACTTCTTTTTAACCGACTTCAAAAAAAGGAGGAGGTTCTCAATTCGTCTGTATTTTTTTTTTTTTTTAATGTTTGTTACCTCAGAACTTTCGACTGGGTGCACCGATTTTGAAGATTCTTTTTTTATTTGAAAGCTGGTGCTTCCAGATTGGTCCCTTTTTTATCAAAATGAAGATCTGATGGTGGAATCCATGAGGAATCGACGGAACTCTTCAAAATTTATAGGCACACCTATAGCGATTTTGGTATTTTTCATTGTAACTCGTGTATTTGGTCTTGGAAACCACTATTTGGTGAAGTGGAACTGATGATGAAGACCACAGATGGCCACCGGAACTCCTAAACGGTATATATTTCGAGGGTGGCGACAAGATATTTCGATTAAGATAGTTGAGCGACTATGACGAAGCATATTTAGGTTTAAATATATGACTATGACTTTCCCACGGCGTTGCTTGCGGCGAGATTGAAATGTTCTATTGTTTCTTGAGAAATGGGAGAACAACAGCATAATTATGATCACTAAAAAGTATAAAATAAAAAAAATTAAAAAAACAAAAACCCGCCTTCAATAAGCAAAAAATAACTTCTTTAAAATGGTAGGTAAATAGGTCAGTCCAACTGAAGTCGGCGTCCAACAATATTTTAACCAAAAGCAGACTTCAGTTGGACTGACCTATTTACCTACCATTTTAAAGAAGTTATTTTTTGCTTTTTGAAGGCGGGTTTTTGTTTTTTTAAACTTTTTTTTAAATGGTCGGTACCTATAGGTCAGTCAAACTGAAGTCGGCGACTCACAATATTTTTAACCAAAAGCCGACTTCAGTTGGACTGACCTATAACCATTTTAAAAGAAGTTATTTTTTAAAACATTTATTCTTTATTTGTGCTTTTAGACCTTCTTCCATGACCAATTTTTAAACCTCTAGGTCATCGGAAAGTACCTTTTCGGTTTTTATGAGCCAGTCAGTCAAGTCAGTATAAAATAAGCCGTTTTTAGAAATTAATAACTCTTTAAAGGGTAATGATGGAATATTCATTTTTATACTAGGCTGATATAACTTTAGTAATCTGTAAAAAAAACAGGTTCCCGGCTGTACTGGGAAAAAAGTTACGAGGGTTGGGAAACGGGCTGAATGGGTTCGTGTAAATATGCACACTGCAGGTATCGCTCGGTTTTTTCTTCGGACTTGGCCGAACACACTGCCGTGTGTCTTTATAACTCAAGACCTCGAAAATCCCTACCTATGGAAAGCCAGGTGTAGACGAATAACTTATGTAATAAGTCGTTTGCTAAAATCATTATTGTAAACAATCGTCATCGTATAATAAACACATTATCATTGTCAGCAACACATGTCTTTGTCCTCTCCTGCTAGGTTGCTGCAAATGATGTTGCTGCAAATGAAGAATTTTAGAAAGATCGCCATTTACAAAAGAATTAAGTACATCAAGCGAAGAAAACCTAGCAGTATTTAGTTTCATGCACTCTTCAACGTTGTTACGTAAAAACACTTAACTGAGAATAAATAATTGAAATGCAGTCATAAATAAGAATGACATAAGAATGACCAATGACATGACACATTTTGCAGAATCGAATTCAAATTTCTACTGCTCGAATAGTGCAACGTCCGTTACCTACCTCCAAAACGTGCTGGCCAGCTGAGACTAAGGGTGAAACATCGCTTAAATGTCACTTGACACTTCAGTCGATTTTCATCATATGAAAAAAAAGACATTTAACACTGTTGCCGCTAATGACGATTATTTTTTGAACATTTTTTGATTAGATTTTAGAGTAACTTCTAATCAACTTTTCTAACATTAATATAGTGAGAAACGTTCTTCATTTACCTAACTTCTATATTTATCCACACAATTTTATACATTCATTACAGTGATTTTTTTATTTCACGAAATGTTGGAATCTATATCCGCTGTAACTTAATTATGTGTGATTGAAGCCCAAAATGACTCCGATAGCATCTTCCTTATTAGGTAGTGGAATAAAAATGTTTGGCTTTGAAATCGTTCAGCATTGATGAGTATTATAGCGAGACATACATTTTGGCGCTGTGAAATATTCACCGTATTATACTGAAGCTAAAAGATGAATTTCAAGCTAAAGATACATAAATTTTTTTTAGGAATCGAAATAAAAAAGTCACAAAATTAGATGAAAATAAAACAAACATAGATTATTGAAAAGATTTTAATAAAATTTGATATGCAGGTTGCAATAAATACACCTATGGAAGTCGGGTTAAAAATAGATGAAAATGAAGAAATGTTAACTAATATTCCATACAGAGAACTCATAGGTTCGCTTATGTAGTTGGCTACGATCAGCAGGCCAGACATAGCACATACCTACAGTAGGATTTCTCAGTAGACACATGAATCATCCGACGTCCAGTCTATGGAAAGCAGCGAAGAGAGTACTGAGATACCTGAAACAGACTAAGGAAAAAGAATTAGTATACAAAAAAAAAGATACTAGAGTCTGGCCAAGCTATCTCGAGAATAACCTGGCAACCGCGTGAAAAACTTTATATGGCAATATTTCTTAGCTGTCTTGAAGCCGGTTTCCACACGTAGGTGGTATGTCAGGCGGCTTCCGTTACTCACTATTTACTGGGATAAAAGTAAAACCAATGGTGAAAACTTTTAAAAGTGATGTGCTGCAATTACTGTTTCGCATGCTGAGTGATTTCCAGCATGTTGAAGAATCACAGGACTCTGTTTTTGCTCAAAAACGGCAATGTTTACTTAACAACAAGGCGTTGACAGGTTAGTAACTGAACAATCTTAATCTTTAATTCGACAATCTCGCTCGCTCATGTTTGTTTGATTGATAACAATAAGTGGCGTTTTGTTTATAAATCTACTGTTAAACATTAAAAAACAAAGAGGTTATTAAAGTTATTTACGACTTCAATGAAAAGACATGGTATTTTTACCCGACTGCGTCAGAAGGAGGGTTATGTTTTTCGAGCGTATGTATGTATGTATGTATATATCTATGTATGTATATATCTATGTATGTATGTATATATGTATGTCTTTCTGGGCACGCTCTGCAGCCTAAACGGCTTGACGGATTTTAACATACGAGGTGTCATTCGAATCGTCTTAATTGCCGAAGTGACATAGGGTATATAATATTTCAATATAGCGTCCGCGGAAAAAAATATGGAGGGGGAATAAAAAAAAATATTTTTTATTATAACAATATGGGTATCAAATGAAAGCTATTAAATAGCCCATTCCAAATATATATACATTATAATACTTTTATGCTACTATTTTGACAGGAAAGTGAAAAAAATACGTAAATGTTAAGTAATACTCCTTTCGCTAGAAAGAGAGTTTCGCTTGGAATTTGTCACTTGTAGCTTCGCGACATTAAAAATTTAAGCTCCAGTGCTCATATATTGCTTAGTAATTATATTAATAAAAACTAAAAAGAGTTAAATAAATAAAATTATTAAAAATAAACAAAAAACCCGACTGCAATAAAAAAAAAACTGAAACGCGAAAAACAAGCTTGCAGGCGGGGACAAGCAATGAATTTCAAAAGCTTTAACATTAACAAAAAAAAAATAACATTTGGACTAGCTTGTCCCCGCCTGGAACACCTTTTCCAATATTCAAGTTAAATTTAAATTGTTATAAATATCAATAAGTACATGCTCTTACAATTTTCTATAGATTATAGAGCTTGTTTTTCGCTTTTCAGTTTTTTTTTTATTGCAGTCGGGTTTTTTGTTTATTTTTTAGTTTTTACATTTTATTAAGAATGAATGATGATGGTAATGTATTCAATGTCAACAAAATACTCACTTATTAAATTCTAAATAACATTTAACAATGATCATGCCCATAACAAATCAAATCAGTATGTGATGTTATAACATGAGTGGTATGAATTGTTTTGTTGTTTAAAATAAAAGTATTATTTTAGTGCCTGCTAAATATATGCATTGTCTGATTGATTGTCAGGAAGAATAACCAGTGATCATAAGCCTCAACTGTAAACTGTACAAAAAAGCTAAAAGGTTTGGAAGAAGTCGCTACTTCAAGTATAACAAGAATATACCTTCTTCTAGCGGTAAGCCAAATTATTTTCAAGTTACTAATAAAACACAAATCATTATGATCAAAACAAGCAGATATAGTACATTGTGTTGACTTGATAGTGGATAACCTTATTATTGAGTAGGTACGGTAGGTATTAAGTGTTGCAAAGTGAAATTTGCCATAGTGCTACATAGTTATTTAAGAAAAAGAAGTGCTACTCAAAGTATTATTTGAGAGAAAATGTATTTTGTTAATAAAATATAATTTAGATAATAATAAGGTAAATTTATAGTTGGTAATATGTATAAATCAATTTTTTTTTGGAAAATAACCTAGAATATCATACTAAATTATCCCCACTAATGTTTTGATTTTAATGGAATGGAAGAACAATAAACATACACAAATTGGTTTTTTATTCTTATTCTATTAACGCTCTTCATAGGATGACCCTCCAGATTCTAAACATTATATTTCTTCGAATTCAAGGCTCACTATCACCTCCATGATGACTGTCATCATCGTCAGAACCCATTACAAAAGGAATTGTGTCCTCATCCAATAAATTAACTTTTTTTTGGACGAGGACCTCCAACCGTTTCACATGATTAACAAACTACTTCCAACTGTAGTTACAGATGAAAATGCTTCTTCAGTTTTCTTTATAATTTCATCTGAAGTACTGATTAATTTTTTGCAGTAATTTTGTCAAAGTGGCAGACGGCCAACCTGAAGAAGGGAAGTGGTCACCGCCGCCTATGGACATTTGCATTTGGAGGACTCCGAGAAATAATTGCTGTGAAAAATGTTAAAAGCTCTGTAGCAGAAACAAAGAAAACTTAAAAGATTCAGTAACTGAAGTGTTTATAAAACTTAAAAAAAAATTATACATTGTGAATCCTCTTACAATTAAACGTTTTATTCTTATACGTTCAGTGACAAATATAGTGCAGTCAGTGACAATAAATTAGGTATATCTGTTCATCATGAATCATGACGTAGGTAATTTCTTGTCACTGACTTTACTATACCAATTTTTTTATGTTGTTAACACCTTTATCCCATAAAGGTTGAAAAGCTTGGCTTTTACATTTTTAATTTTTTCTTATTTTTATGGCAATTAACTTATTTTCTTCTATCTTTAAAACAAATTGAATAATAAAAATATCTTATTTCTTACAGCAAAGTTACGAGTACATAATAAGTGAAGTGACTAATTAAGAGTCCTCCTTTTATTACAGGTTAACATTAACTTATTATAAGAAATATACTCGTATATTTATTGCAATCATTACATTATCATCATTATCATTTATCATTACATTATTTAAGTCTTAGAACAGAGTTAAAGGTTAAAGCAGAGCTTTTCATTTCTTTCATAATTTTTTTAGAGGCGTTTCTTACAAAGAAACCGTTACAAAAGAGATACCTTGAAGTACAGTCACATTTTTTGAAATACCCCATGAGCATGAGCTCGTGCTATTTCGTAAATTATGAGGATTTCCCAAATCATCAGTGGAACGCAATTATGTACTTATTAGATAAATAATAAAAGGGGGTAGACCTCAAAACTGTCAACTTCGACTCGTTACGTTTGCGAGAATTAAAAATATAAACAGAGACGTTTAATAGTGAAAAGTGCTCAATTCGTGCAGTTTATATAATAAAAACACCCGTCGCAAAAAGGTGTCTGGAACTTTGCTACTAAATCAGCAGAAATCAAGAACAAAAATTCGACCCATTACAAGCTGATATCAACTCAAATCGGTACTGTAATGAGGTAAGGTCCTGCTACTGAAGGCGAACCTTATCTCATTAAACTATTTGTACGAAGTGTCCAATTTGGTTTTAAATTTATAGATTTGAAATCAAATTGGTTCGAAGGAACAACGGTGCTTTGTTTCATTGGAAAAAATGAACAGACGCCGCGGTGATACCGCTTAGGACACAACTATTGTATTCGTTATATCTGGAAAGCAAATAAAAAGAAGAATACAGCTTTATACCTGTGTTTAACTGCTACAACTCCCAGCCCCCATTATTACATGGTGGAAGAAAACGGGGTCGCCGCTATATATCGCACGCCAAGCGAGAGAATAAAGCGCAAGGAAGTACGGATAAGAGGAAGGATAAGCTTGAACCTCCGTTCAATGGTTGGGTAATGTTCGTACGGAAACGGTGGTATAATAATTGATTTTCTTTTGGTGTTTTTGTGTTTTCCCCCTTCAGCATGTTTAGAGACCAGAAGATGGCAGCGAAGAAGTTTAACGGGTTGTCGGATTCTGAGGACTTTTTAATGCAGTATGATGCCATTGCAATAATAAAGTCATGGACCGACGAACAGAAGAAATATGCAATAGCCGCGTATTTGGATGGACCGGCATTGCACTGGTATAAGGCGAACTACACGACGTTCACTACGTACGAGGTGCTGGTGGCAAAATTAAAAGAGCAGTTTGCCTCTCAAACAGATTACGCACAAAAATTCTACTATCGGAAACAAATACGGCAGGAAACTATTATTGAATATTTCTATGCGTTAGAGAATTTGGCGTCGAAGGCGGAGATAAAGGATGACGCAAAATTCGTAAAACACTACATAAATTCGGTCAACGAACGTTACCAGTGGTTATTCGCTGCAAGGTTATTTAACTCCAAGGAAGAATTAAGAAAAACAATACTTCAAGTAGAGGATATTTATAATCACGATAATACAGAGGCTCAGAAGGTGGAATTGCCGATATTCAATCCAGAAGTCACTTTCGAGGACATTCGAAGTCGGGGGGATCGAGCGTCGCACTCTCCACAATCCGAGTATATAATGCCATTTAGGACGCCGGATACGGTTGAGGCCCCGCGTCGGGTGCGATTTGAGCCGCAGACGCCACCTTCGCATAATTTGCGCCCGCGTCCGTGGAGGCAGCAACAGAACGCACGGGAGCAGCCGGATGCGACGGCTTCTTCTTCTTCTTCGAGGCAGCAACCGCAGCGCCCAAACTACGGACCCCGCCGCCAATGAACCGGGATGCGGCGTGGTGCTCAGTAAATCCGGTTACACAGCAGCAGGATATTGTAGATAGACTTGATTTTGTACCCATCATTAATGTACAGTTAAATAGTATTAATTGTGAGGCCCTTGTAGATTCGGGAGCATCAGTTTCTTGTGTATCGTCATCGCGCTTGGAGGGCCTAAAGCAGGTGAGCCTTATCCAATCCCCTCAGGTACCATTGCGTGCCGTAGGTGGTCATACCATCCATGTGGTAGGCAGAGCCGAGATGGGGCTTGTAATTGGCAATGTGTACTTCCGCCAACAGGTATTGGTTGTGGAAGATCCTGCTGATCTGTTTATTTTAAGCCAAGATTTTTTACGAGATAATAAAGCAGTTATTGATTTCGTATGCGGTGTTCTGACATTGAATAATGACATTAAAATACCGTTCAAATCTAAGCCTGACCATAATGAGAAAAAAAAAATAATCTCAATACAAACCGAAGAGTTTGTACCAGATTCTTATATGAAAAAACTGACTATGTTTATTTTACAGATTTGCTGCAACGAAATGAAAACTATTTGCTCAATATTTCGGAAAGGGAACCGGTTGTTTTTAATGTAAATGACGAGTTACCAGAAAAACAAAAGTCCGAACTGATTAAGTTGTTAAAAGGGTTCCGTGAAACATTTTCGTTTGCCACGCATGAATTGGGATGTTACAAGGATTCTTTAATATCAATAAAAACATCCGATGAAGAACCAGTCCATAAGGCACCATATCGAGTTTCGGAGAAGCAGAGACAAATTATTGATGAGCAGGTGCATGAAATGCTGAAGAATGGCATTATTCAAGAGTCAAGGAGTCCTTATGCATCGCCTGTGGTATTGGTTGATAAACCAGAGGGTCCACCAAGATTCTGCATAGATTTCAGGGCTTTGAATAAAAAAATAAAAATGGACTCTTATCCAATCCCGAGGACAGAGGATTTGTTGGCATGTTTGCAAGGAGCGAAATACTTTGCAGACATGGACATGAATGCTGGATATTGGCAACTGGCCCTGGGAGAAGGCAAGGATAAAACGGCCTTTGTGACGCACACCGGCCTTTACGAATTTAATGTGTTGCCATTCGGATTAAAAACAAGCCAAGCTATGTTTCAGCGAGTGATGGATAAAGTGCTGGCTGGAATAAAATATAAAAAGGTTATTGTATATGTGGACAATATCCTAATTTTTGCAAAAACTTTCGAAGAATTTATGGAATCGTTGGAAGATGTTTTGTCAAGACTGAAAGCTGCCAATTTAACCCTAAAACCCTCTAAGTGCAAGTTTGGGTATCAAAAGGTGACTGTTTTAGGACATGAAGTATCCTCGGAAGGAATTGGAACAGATATAAGGAAGGTGGAAGCTATGAAGTTAATACAACCACCGAAGAATGTCAAAGAGGTCAGATCTGTGCTGGGACTATATTCATATTATAGAAAATTTATAGATAATTTCGCGGAGATTGCATTTCCTATAACGAGTTTGACGAAGAAAAATAAGAAGTTTCTTTGGACAGATGTGGAGCAAAAAGCATTTGAGGAGCTAAGAAATAAAATATGTGAAGCACCAATTTTAGCTTATTTCTCAAACGATAAAGATGTGACAACGAGGCTGTACGTCGATAGCTCTGATAAAGCTTTGGGAAGTTGCTTATTTCAGGGTAAAGAGGATATGAAACCGGTTGCATACGCTTCGAGGAAATTGAGTGCTGCCGAGCAGAGATATTCGGTGACGGAAAAAGAATGCCTAGGATTGATATGGGCTATACAATATTTCAAGCATTACTTATGGGGCCTTAAGTTTCAAGTCGTTACTGACCACAGGGCACTAGTCTGGTTAAAGAGCAAGCGGGACATGAATGGCAGACTTGCGAGATGGGCTTTATCAGTACAATCGTGGGATTTCGATATTGTGTATTGCTGCGGAAGAGACAACGTAGTGGCGGATTTTTTAAGCAGGAATCCGTTGATTGAAAATCCAAATGCAGAATGCATAGAGAAGGTTCCTGAGCAGGAGGACGGATTTGTCTTGTATGCACTGAATAGCATCGATGTGAAGTCAGCGCAGCAATCAGATGGGTTTTGCAGCGATATTTTGAACCGTATGCGCCAAAATAATACGCGAATTTATCAAAATTATTTTTTACAGGGAGACTTATTGTATAAGAAGAGAAATGTCGGACAAGAGACAAAGGAGTTATTGGTCTTGCCAAGAGAGTGCTTTGCAGAGTGCATGAATGAACTCCATGATGACCCAGTGACTGGAGGTCATTTCGGACTTTTTAAAACCTATGCGAAGTTTAATGACAGATACTACATAGATAAAGCAGAAAAGAAAATTAACGAATATGTCAGATCTTGTCATCGCTGTCAGGAAAGGAATGTAAACAAAGTGATTGCTGGGGGATTCTCTTTGGGTTTTCGACAAGATGGCGTCGCTTTCTTAGTTGTAATTATTTTTTTGCATATTTTGTTGTTTAATGGATACTAATGATGTATTAATATGCAGTAAATTAACATTCAAATGTGCAGTATAATGAAGAATTCAAGTTTGAACACGTTTCGCCTTTGGAAGGATTGCTCCAAGAAAATCCCATCTGGTCTTCGTAAAGTTACATCGCTTCACGGAGGCTAGAGGATCACCGTACAACGTCGACTTAAGATTTTTTTTGATATCATTTACACCGATCACGTGTAACTTCCAACCTTGACACTGGCAGAATTGTCCCACTGGACAGAAGCCATATATCAAAGAATTGAACTTGAAGTGATTGCTCCATTAATTTCTGTTTCTGTTTCAGACTTGTACCAAAAGGTAGGAATAGATGTACTAGGCCCGATGCAAATCTCGGATAGAGGGAATAAGTACATCATTATTGCATTGGAGTATTTATCCAAATACGCTATATGTAAAGCGGTACCCCGGGTCACGGCGGAGATAATAAATGATTTTTTGATTACAGAAATATTGTGCCGATTTGGGGGCATACAGCAATTGATAACGGATAGAGGTTCTGTGTTCACTTCCAATATGATCAAGGAAACGGCCCGATATTTCAATGTGACATTGTCGCATGCGACAACATATCATCCGCAGACAATTGGACTGGTGGAGCGTTTTAATAGAACACTGCTATCAGCATTGTCGAAGTATGTGTCTGAGTCTCAACGTAATTGGTGTACGTATTTACCAATGGTAACTTATGCGTATAATAGTGCCCGGCATGTTAGTACAGAAGTGTCACCGCATGTACTAATCTATGGAAGGGAACCGTTATACAGATCTGATGTAGAGTTGCGAATTAATCATATTAATGTTTCAGAAAACTTGGCGAATAAGATGACACGAATGTCTTTATTAGTGAATAAAGTTAGGGGAAACATTCGTCAGGCACAACAAAAGCAGAAAGCTTATTATGATGAGAAGGCCAAAGATGTTGTTTTTAACGCAGGGGAGAAAGTTATGATCTACTGCCCTAAAAGGAGGACAGGACTCAGTTTTAAGCTCTCCAAGCGTTATAAGGGACCTTTTGAAGTAGTTGCTAGACTTAGTAATGAAAATTACAAAGTAAGGAAAGTCGCTATGCCTTCAAAAACCCTTGTATTGCATAGGAACCGTTTAAAAAGGTTTCATGTTAGGAGATAGGTATAGGTTAGATATAGTTTTGGTTAAGATTTTAGTATATAATGTGTAATTAATGATTGTTGTTATTTTTCACAGGATAGCAAGTTAAGACAAGCATGAACAACCATAGTTGGAGAGAGAGGAGAAAGGAACATGGTGCATGGGCATGTCTCCATGGCAGGGCTCCGGTGTGTCTGGGGTTGTGAGAATTCCTTTACGCCCATAGGGTTGGAAGAAGCTTATTTGGTTTCACCTCACATATTTCACGGCATGCGGGTTCCTTCATGGTTGATGCGCTATGCATTACATGTTGAGGAATGACACTAGCTGGATGCTTGTTCATGCTTAATTCTTGCAGGTTCTCTTGCCTAATTTTTATTTGTTTTGCTGTGTGTGTTTTTACTATGTGTATTTCATGTTCATCGATGCTGAGTGGAAGATCCTGGTGTCTGATGGCTGTTTGGTGCCCGATGACTCTGAAGTCTGATGACGTTGATGACTGATGACTGATGACTGATGCCTGATGTTTGCTTTAAAGAAGTAGATGGGCGATCCTGGCACGACTGCGCTGTGCCATCAATTACTGTAAACTGTATCGCCTAATTTTCTATTTATTTTCAGTCATAGTGGATATCTGTCTATGCCGAGGGCTTAAAGAAGTTAATTGTTAATGCTATGTTGATCTTTCCTAGAATCTTCCCATTTGAGAGCGTGACCTGTTCTCTTTCCTAATTTGTGCTATCGTATATGCTTAATATTGTTTCTTTTTCATGTACTTAACAACAATCAAGCTGCGCAAACTAAGGCATGTGCCATGCAGTTTGCTGATGCTGCAATCACCTGATGTCTCATCAGGAAGAGAATGCAGAGCATCATCATGCTGCGAAGATGCTATGTCCATGTCTCAGGCCGAGATGTGTGACATAGGCACATCATAATTTAATATTGTTTTTTGTTATTCATGTTGTCCACGTTAGGTATTAACGAAAAATAAACAATTTTGATTATGTGTTATGATTGCTAGGTAACTTGGATCCAAAAGTGACTTGGCAAAGGTCAAGTCATGGCCGGATTCTAGGGACAGAGGTCCACTAATATGTAATAGGAAATAAGTAGTCTGAGAGTGACTTGACTAACGTCAGAACACTCACAGATAAGACGGACACAGGTTCGCATCAAGACACAGTTTTGAGTAATTAATCAGACTCTTAAGTAATGGCGAAACTGGGTCTTATTTAACCTTTTCAACGCTTTTGTCAAAAGGGTGGTTATTCGCGCGTCATTGACAGCTCAACGTCAGAGCTAATGTCAACTTTGCCTCACAGATAACCATGCATGTTTTTATTCAACCATGACTGATATGTCAGTCGTTGGCATTGAGCCTGCAGTACTGATATATGTCCTTAGCGTCGAAAAGGTTTAGGCATTCCAGCATGCTCCATGTTAGGACTCAAAATTTGCTAGCTAGGGTTAGGTAGGTAGTTAATTTTTCTTATCAGTCGCGGGTCCTACTTTTCCGTAGGTTTTACGGGAACCGGAACCAGCTGTGCTATGTTATTTATTAACGGGTAGTCTTATTCCGTTCTAACTTAAAGGAAAAACTTTGCACAGGAGGTTATCCCCTAGTGGGGGACGACTGTTTATTATATTTCCACTCCCTACCTAGGTAGTCTTTAGGAATAGGTAGGTTTCATTCCTTGTTCCCAGAGGGACGAGGGATGTAATGAGGTAAGGTCCTGCTACTGAAGGCGAACCTTATCTCATTAAACTATTTGTACGAAGTGTCCAATTTGGTTTTAAATTTATAGATTTGAAATCAAATTGGTTCGAAGGAACAACGGTGCTTTGTTTCATTGGAAAAAATGAACAGACGCCGCGGTGATACCGCTTAGGACACAACTATTGTATTCGTTATATCTGGAAAGCAAATAAAAAGAAGAATACAGCTTTATACCTGTGTTTAACTGCTACAACCCCCAGCCCCCATTATTACAGTACCAACTGAAGCGTCATTTTAAGGTCAGTACGCGATAAGCTAACTAAGTGGAAAAACGTACTTCGTTATTAGCTTAAAACATACTACAAAATCTCAAATAAAGCTCAAGAATACCCCTTACATCAACGCCATCTGGCGGATATCGTCAATAGTACTACGACGACGCGACGTAAGCGCAAGTAACACGATCAGGACATACCGTACCTCGCACTGTAAGTGTTTGCGCTACTCACCGCTAGAGGTCACTTTCAAGCATGGATGAGATTATGAAAATTCTGAAATAAATCCAGGGTGACTTAGCAAATCAGAAACAAGAAATGAAGAATATCCAGGATAATATTAATAGCAACATCGATGAAAAATTGGCCAAAATCGAGGACAGAACATCAAGTTTGGAAAAAACAATAAATAAACAACAACAAACTATACAATACCTAGACCGACAAATGAGAAGGAAAAATCTTATATTTTACGGTGTGGATGAAACTGAAAAAAGGTATGAGGAGCTACAAACATCAATACTAAAAATTCTTAACAATACAATGGGCATCTATTGTCAACATTTAGAAATAGAGCTAGTTAGACGATTGGGCAATAAGGGCACCAGTACAAGGCCTGTAGTACGTAGTCACGCTTACGACAATGGGGCGGAAAATAGAGATCCTGAAGAAGAAAGGAATACTGAAAGATTCAGCCATCAATATCGAGGAAGATTACCACAAGGACATTTTAATGAAACGCATCTTCAAGGAGTAATTCATAAGGAAAGGCTCCTAGGAAAAAATGACATACTTCGCTACGACAAGATTATAACACTAAAAGAAGGCCCAAAGCCTAAGAGTAAGCCTAAAAGTAATATAAACGAAACACCCAAACAAAAACGCATTGTCTCAATCACCTGAGCAGTCGAACACGATAGACGCTAGTGGTAGCAACAGCATAAAAAAAATCCCAAAGATAAATGTTTAAAAAAACAAAAAACCGCCTTCAAAAAGCAAAAAATAACTTCTTTAAAATGGTAGGTAAATAGGTCAGTCCAACTGAAGTCTGCTTTTGGTTAAAATATTGTTGGACGCCGACTTCAGTTGGACTGACCTATTTACCTACCATTTTAAAGAAGTTATTTTTTGCTTTTTGAAGGCGGTTTTTTGTTTTTTTAAACATTTATTTTATTTTATACTTTTTAGTGATCCTATTTATGCTGTTACGTAGCTCCACTTCTAAATATTAATAAGAAACTATAGAACATTTCAAGCTCGCCGCAGACAACGCCGCGGGAATGTCATAGTCATATTTAAACCTAAATGTGCTTCGTCATAGTCGCTCAACTTCCTTTATCGAAATATCTTATCGCCACCCTTGAAATAGGTACCGTTAAGGAGTTCCGGTGGCCATTTGTGGTCTTCATCATCAGTTCCACTTCACCATATAGTACTTTTCAAAAGCAAATGCATGAGTTACAGTGAAAAATACCAAAATCGCTATAGGTGTGCCTATAATATTTGAGGAGTTCTCTTGATTTCTCCATGATCCCATCATCAGATCCTGACGTGGTGACAATGGGACCAACTAGAAAGTATACCCATTCGAACAACGAAAAAATTTTTCAAATCGGTCCAGTGGTCTTCGAGTTATCGGGGAACATACATAAAAAAAAAAAAAAAAAAATATCCCGACGAATTGAGAACCTCCTCCTTTTTTTGAAGTCGGTTAAAAAATAAAACTAACAACGTCACTCAGTATTTAAATACAAACACACCAATAAACGTATCAGAGTCAAGTTTGGCGGAACATTTCCAAAAAAGTATTAACCAAGGCTACTCCATCAGAACAACAAGTATACAAAAACGAACTTACAACATTCCCCAAGCCGACTGGTCCTCGTGGGGAATTAGACCACCACCCTCCATGGAAGAAAAAGAACTTACAAGAAAATTTACAAGACATCCTAAAAAACAGAACCGTAAATCGCAACCTACATATCTGCACATATAACGCAAGAACTCTAGCTTTAGAAGAAAAAATGATCGAATTAAAATATACTTTACAAGGGGTCAAATATGATATCATGGGCTTGGCAGAAGTAAGAAGAGAAGGTTATCACATTGAAGAAGATAGCGACCATATGTTTTGTTATTTCGGAGAAAGAAAAGGTCACTTAGGGATCGGCTTTCTTATAAAAAAAGAGTTTCAAATCGAATGTACACAGCTTTATAGGCTTGCGGAGAGAGAGTCGCTATACTTAATTTAAAGTTCGAGAAGATGGACCTATCACTAATACAAGTACATGCCCCCACAGCAGACTCTAACATGGACGAAATAAAACATTTTTACTATACTCTTGATGAGGCCCTTGAGCTTGCGGGGAAAACAAAGATCATCTTGGGAGACTTTAATGCCAAAATAGGGTTGCCAAAACCCGAGGAATCGCTCATCGCCGGAACATTCGGCCTAGGTACCCGAAACAGCAGAGGTCAAAGACTCGTCGAATTTGCACGAGAAAATAAACTATATATAATAAACTCTTTTTTTTTTAAATTACAAAATCGGTGGACTTGGATATCCCCCGATAAAAAAACCACCAATGAAATCGACTACATACTGTCCAGTGAAATAACTCAATTCAAAAATATAGAAATGCTGAGTTTAGATTACCCAACCGATCATCGTCTTGTTAGAGGGACATGGGAATTGTATACAACGAAGAAGAAACGAGTAGAATTTAAAAATTATGTACCGAGACTATTACAATCTGAGGAAGAAAAAGAAAAATATTCAGAAAAATTGCTGGGCTCGAGAGCTCACATACAAATATCAGCGAATCCGTTCAAAACTATTACGATAAAATAGAGGAAGGAATTATAGATAGTATAAGGTCAATAACACACAAAAAGCATAAAAAATAAAACAATACTATCGAACAAAACAAACAAACTCATTAAACGAAGATCGGTCCTGCAGAAAAAACGACCATTAAGGAGAGAAGATAAGGTAGAGTTGAGCATATTATATAAAGAAACCAACAAAATTATTAAAAAAGAATACAAAGAATATACATATCGAACTATAAAAAACCCCTGAAAAATTTGGGTAGCATAAAGAGAGCACAAAATGAATTAAATATTACAAAAAAATGGATACCACAACTTAACGATAAGGTTCAGCGGCCTGCGATCATTGAAATAGCTACTTCTTTCTATGAAAATCTATATAAAAGTAGACGGGAAAGTAGTAATAAAGAACCGATATACGACACGGAGAAGGAACATAGCAAGGTCACCGACGTTGCGCCATTTTATGAGGGCGAGATATCTAGACTGATAAAGAAAATGAAAGCTGGAAAAAGCCCTGGGTGCGACGGGATTAGCAGAGACATGCTGATTTCATCAAATGGCTTACTACTAACACCAATCGCTCAACTTTTTAACAAAACAATAGAGCAAAAAACAGTCCCAAGACAATGGGTAGAGTCAGATATTATTATCTTGTACAAAAAAGGGGACCCACGAGATATAGCAAACTATCGCCCTATCAGCCTTATTGCAAGCGTCTACAAGCTCTTTGCTATGGGACTACAAAGGAGACTATCTGCAAAGATTTAAAGCTTCCTTACAGTAGAGCAAGCGGGCTTCCGAAAAGGGTTCTGCACAATCGACCATATATGCAAGCGGTAGAGCAAGTAATTGAAAAGCATGAAGAGTTTCAAAAGCCACTCTATATGGCATTTATTGACTACCAGAAGGCATTTGACTCGGTAGAGCACGAGTTTATCTGGAAGGCGCTGAAGGAAGCACAGATAAACGAGGTGTATATAGATACCATAAAAAGCATATACTCAAAATGCAAGAGTAGAGTCAGATTGGAGAACGCCGGCAGATATATTAACATCGAAAGGGGGTACGACAAGGCGACCCACTATCCCCAATCCTATTTATAAGCGTACTGCAATATATAATAAATAGTCTCAATTGGAAATATAACGGGCTCTATGTTAATGGAAAACTCCTGACCTATCTAGCTTTTGCAGATGATATAGAGCTGGCGCGAGCTACAGCACATGCTTAATACTCTGCACTATGAAAGCCAACAAGTCGGCCTAGAAATGAATCTGCAAAAGACTAAAATTATGACCAATAACGAAGAAAAAGAAATTTTCATAGACACTTTCAAGCTGGATTACGTAAAAGAATATATCTACTTAGGTAAACAACTATCCTTCAGAAACAACAATAACGCTGAGGAAGTAGAAAGACGGGTCAAAAAGACTTGGAACAAATTTTGGAGCATGGCAAATGTACTAAAGAGCACCGTACCGCTACATTTAAAAAAGAAAGTCCTTGACACATGCCTACTTCCTACACTTAGTTACGGATGTCTAACGTGGAAATTCACTGCTTTCAGAAAACATAAAATTACATCATGTCAGAGAGCCATTGAGCGGAATATTTTAAAAGTCAGACTAATAGACAAGGTGAAGCATCAAAGCATTAGAGAGAAAACCAAAGCCATCGACGCTCTCGATCACTCTTTAAAGCTTAAATGGCACTGGGCGGGCCACGTCGCAAGAATGCACGATGCAAAATGGGCGAAAAGGTTGACATTATGGAAAGAACCAAGCGGCAAACGTAGACCAGGACGACCAAACGCCCGCTATGCGGATGACACTGAAAAAGTCACAAAGGACTGGCTATCAGAGGCACAGGACCGGGAACGTTGGAAGAGTTTGGAGGAGGCCTTTACCCGGAAGGGGTCCTAATCACAATAATTATTTCTATTTTCAAGTTTTGTCTATTTACTTTATTAAGTGTATCATTAGTGGTTATGGAATAAATGGGCTTTTTATTTTTATTTTTTTATTATCTTTAAAATAAACTGAATAATAAAAATATCTTATTTCTTACAGCATAGTTACATAATAAGTGAAGTGACTAATTAAGAGTCCTCCTCCTTATGTATGTATATTTATTGCAATTTTAAAATCATTACATTATTTAAGTCTTAGAACAGAGTTAAAGGTTAAAGCAGAGCTTTTCATTTCTTTCATAATTTTTTTAGAGGCGTTTCATAGAAAGAAAACGATACAAAAGAGATACCTTGAAGTACAGTCACATTTTTTGAAATACCCCATGAGCATGAGCTTCGTGCTATTTCGTAAATTATGAGGATTTCCCAAATCATCAGTGGAACGCAATTATGTACTTATTAGATAAATAATTATGGTTTCCCCAGCCATAAACGCGACCATAATCGTCCCGCAGACATTGGTAAAATTGATATGGAAACTTTAAAGTATTCGAATCCCTTCCAACAAAAAACTAATTATTCAGATCTGTTCACAATATCTTGTGACATACACGAACAGTTGCATAGGATAGCCTCCTCCTTTTTTGAAGTCGGTTAAAAATATATTTCACTGTACAATCAACATAATTATGTTTATTTCCTAATTAATTCAGTATTTAGCGAAAGATATCTCATAAGTATGTAAAATAAAGTAATAATAACAAGTATCAAAACTTATTTCTCCTCGAATCGTGGTGTTGCTATACAAAACTTTTTTAAACCTAACGGTTTTCGACTTCTGCAGATTTAGCGTGGCCAGTATCAGTTTCATGCTTTTTCAGATTCTGACTGGGGAAGTGAACAAATTAATTGGAAAAGGTTAGCGGTGTTGCACTATTCCATCGAGGCACCTTGATCAGCTGGAGCTCCAAGAAGCCGACATCCGTAGCATTGTCAATAGCTGTAGCAGTATGCTGTAGCAGCATTACTTGTAAGTGAAATAGTATATATTAGAGAAGTGTTAAAAGATTTGCAATGTGATGTTCATTGTGTTTTAAGGGTGGTAAAGACAAAATTACAAACGAGAGTCAGTTAAAGTCTTTAATGTATTTACATACAATGTTTTTCATCAGAACTGCGAGGAAATGAAATAAAATCAGACAAAAGATCATATTTTTAACTTACGATTCTCACTAGTAATTTTAGCCGCGTTGGGCGTCGGCGATATCCGGCGGAGTCGCATTATCTATTTCTTCTGATGACGACATGTTTTTTATTGATATTTAAATTATAATATGTGTATGTGCACAAAGACACCCTTTTAATTATTATTTTGGAATCACACAGTTTATAATCAGTATTTATAAATTAGCGGCAGACTACATCATTGTCTATGACTTACCACAGACAATGCGAAACGTGTTCAGGAGTCCGATTCTAGTGACAGTCGATATCAATAGTGTATATGCGAGATTTTAGAAAATTGTATGCCATTGACATTTCATCTCGAACTAAACTTCATATCGAATGGCTCAAGAATTGGGGTCCTGCCTGACGTACTATGATAGTTTGAGTCCACGTATAATATTTAAAAAAAAAGCTATTACGCACGATAGGGCGTAATGGTAAAAAAAGGCCCGCGGGTATTATTTCGGATTAAAGTCGATTTTTCTAGCATATTAGGAGACTATTTACGAGCAAGTGTGATGAAAAAAATTTAACTTGTTTGTTATCAATTGATAATCAAAGTACCTACATTAAAACTGATAGAAAGTTATGAGAATAGTAAAAGATCCAAGCACATTGATATTAAAGTACACTTTAATATTAAAAAATGTTTCTACTAATGAAACTAAAGTAGAAATACTTACCAAGTCATTGTCTCATATTAAACATAACTATTTTTGTAAGTTACTAGGTTTTGAAGCGCTCCATAAAAAAAAGGATACGGAACACTACACGGGGTGGTTGCCATAAAACCACCAGCACGTTAATTTAGACCTGTAAAAGTAAAATAAAACCGAACGAATTTTTAACGAGGTTATATAATTAGGGTTAAAAAAAAGATTAAATTAAAATAAATTACAATGCTATTAAAAAACTAGATTAGCAGGCTGACACAGATCTTAACTTTATGAAACCGGAACGAAAAATATAACAAGGTTTGCAGATTGTCACACAATTTAAAGCTATTTAAATTAAAGTACAGCGCATTATAAAGGTAGACATCCACCTCAGGACACGGTCAGGCCAAACTTGTATAAAATTCTATTAAGGTGAAACTGAACTACGATAAATCCAATCAGAAATAGTTCAAGAAGCGCTTCATGAGAATAACTGATGAGTTCGGAGTGAAAAGAAATACAGGTATAATTTTAGGTGTTACTTGGTAAAAAAGGTACTGTTTCGTGTTTAAATTATGGCCGAAATAATAACCAAAGGTAACCTACATCGGTTGGAGTGGAGTTCGCGGACTCCGAACTTGGAATTTTGTAAATTAAAGGTTTGCGATATATAGGACTATCCTGCAAAATTCCGTTGTCGCCGATTCGCCGCCGTACGTAGTCACATCTGTAGAGCTGCGTTTGCCGCAACCGACGCTGCAGGTGAAATCTGCGGGCACTACCGCAGTCGACGAGCTATCGCCCAGCGAACACGTTGGCGAATCACACGGTGAACTGCTAAGTCACTCGCCCAGATCTTCCGCTGGGTAGTGAAGAGATGTGTGATATGGGGTAAGCGGAGGTGCTGAAAAGAACACCTTTACTCACAAAGTAGAACAGACAACATGGGAGATGGCTTCCTAAAGAAGGGGAGCAGTGAAAGCAGAACGGCATCAAAAGCCAACTCACCCGCTATCCGGACACACAAAGAGGACAACAGCATTCCATCGATCTGTCTATAATCGATTCCACGGCGTTGGAACAAAGGCGTTGGCGTAGTTGACCATTACCGGACGTAGCACTCGAATAAGGCTTATTTAGTTTTAATGTAGAAAAGATTCCATTGAAAAAGAAAAGATTCGATAAAATTCTCCAAAGTCTCAATGCGAGAGTACGAGATTAAATGACAGTATTATTACAGGGATCGGATTTAACAAAAACGAATTCAAAATTCAAAACTGGCAGTAGAAATGTCTATCTCTAACCGGTCAATGAACAAGTCCATAATACCAAAAAGGCTGAGAAACGGAAAAGGCGAAATAATTTAGCGATAACTAACGCGAACCAACGCGATTTGTAGCGGTAATGCTACAATTATCCCCTCAATAGAACAAAAAATAATGGCAACCCTAAAATATACTTGAAGTAACAACCCTTAAACCTCCAATACAACACCAAAATTCACCAAAAGTGACAATCCTAAAAATAATCTCGATGTGACATCCCTAAAATTTCCAAATGTGACAACCCTAAAATAATATCGAAGTGACAACCCTAAAATTTCCAAAAGTGACAACCCTAAAATAATACACTAAACCTAAACAACTATATATCAACCAACACACACACACTACATATCATCCTAAACATCGAACACGAAACACCAAAAACAACACCCTATAATATCAAGGTTAAACACAAACAGCATTAGACAAAATCGACCTTGATAATGTTAACCTATAACAAAAAAACAAAACTACAGACCCCGAAAAACCGCCACCTGAACACCAAAGGTTGCTCACCTAGTATAGTTGAACCGAAACGATCTTGATACTAGACTGACTAAACTAGGACCGACTCTGACTAACTGCAGTCACCTACCCTAAAACATCTAGCCTAACACATTAAAACTACATTATTTATAGTACAGCCTGCAGGAAAAATGCACCACTATAACTAACTTACCCCTAATACAGACAGCATAAAAAAAAACTGCAGAAAATGTGTTTAACAGTCCATAATACAAACCTAAGCAAAGACAAGAAATAACCTACCTCAAATACTAACTAGAAACCCTAACAAATATCCGTGATGAAAATTTAATCAAACTCTCCTAAAACTAAAAACTAGGGATTATACAAATCTATTACCACAATATACACAAAGAAGCCTATCAGAACGACCAATCAAAAAATAAAAGAGTAACGAATAGTCATACCGGGTACACCAAATGACAGAAAAAGTATCACGATCGGGATAAGTACTCTAACCGAAAATTCGAAGACACTAGCTCTTAAACTAAGGCATACCAGTGCACGAAGTTTACTGACCAACCATACCGCTATGATACCCAAAATCACTGATTAAACAGTTACCGGAAACTATATAATCGTTGACCCAGTAACATAGCCCAACAAAACAATTCCGTCTTGAAAATTCGCGCGAGAAGAACAACAAGTATCAAGACCTGTTTCTGCACTATAATTGATACGATGGCAAACAAATGCCTAACGTAAACAAAGTGATAGGAGATAAACAAACTTCGAACTTTGAATAACAATATGTATAGTCAGACCGAAAAAAGTGAACACGGAAAGGAAAATTCCCTCAACAAAATAGTCGTCGCAGAGGAAACCTGGGATAAAAGTCTGACCACCAAATCCATCCGAAAGCGGATGTAAACCGACCACTTGCAGCAATATGCCGAATCCAACTAACGAGGGTGGCAAGGAATTTACTCTCAATCTGAGAGTTGGAAGAAACAAGAAATACCAAGTAAACTCTAGACCACCGCGAGGACGGCCTAATGTCCTCGCGGCATCTACCATAAAACCTCCACGGAGGGGGCATGAAGTCCTCCGTGGAGAAAAGCGGCTGAAGATACACCTTGACCGAACCTCCACGGAGGGGGCGTGAGGTCCTCCGTGGAGAAAAGCAGGTGAGGAAAACACCCTAATAGCACCTCCACGGAGGTGCGCCAGGCCTCCGCGGAGGGGCATCAGGAAAAAGAATACGAACATCGTACATAGATTACAGAAAGAATTACGAGATTAAAGACCGAGACTAAAAAACCAAATGGGGGAAAACGTTGAACACAAAGGAACCTTTAGAATTTGGAGAATTTGAGAGAAGGGGGAGAAAAGGAAAAAAAAAAGGTAAACGAAAATGACAAAAACTAATTTTTCAGGATGTCCTTGACGTGATAGTTACCACTGTGAGGAGAATTCACATCCTTAAGTTCCAACACCTGAGGGGAAATAATGCGAACGCCAGTACACTTAATAAATCGAGGTGCGAATTTTCCTCCGAGGAATTCGTCCTGACCGGCCCGGGCAAAATTTCGTCTCCAGACGACATCGCCGATGTTATAGTGAACCGTAACTCTGTTGCGATTATATCTAACAGCGTTACGTTGAAAAGCCAGAGACATTGCGTCCGAAACCTTGGCATAAACCTCCTGAAGTGTTTCCAACGATGTAGCGCGTTCGTTCCGACTGTGTTCCACTCCTGGGTCCACAGTCTGAATATTATAACGTTCATGCGAGGATAGTACTTCACGGCCATACATGAGGAAGTTGGGCGTATAAGAAGTTGCAAGATTCATACACGAGTTTAAGTAGAGCGCAACCTTAGGTAGTAACTTAGCCCAGTTACGATCGTCATCGGCCAACAGGATACTCAGAGTAGTAATTACACTTTGGTTGTATTTCTCCACCACATTAGCCTGTGGTGAATAATACGGAGTAAAGATTGGACCGGGAATTCGATAACCAGACAGAAAACGCGAAAATACCGTGCTGCGGAAAACAGTTGCATTATCACAAAGGATATTTAGGGGTGTACCATACCGAAGAAAAACTTCCGACTCCAGAGCTTTCGAACTAGCCAAACGAACTTTGTGAAAACATCGACCATAGTTAGAATATAACGAAAACCATAATATGCAGGGGATAAGGGACCAATAAAATCGATAGAAAGCAAATCCAGCGGAGCGTTAACTGACCTAGGATATAACCTGAGACCATGTGGTGTACCATTAGCAATTTTATACACTTTACAAACTTGACATTCAGAAAGTACAGTCGCAACCGTACGATACATCGATGGCCAATAATAAACCTCCCTGAGTTTACTATAGGTTTACATCACCCCTGGATGTACGTTTGGGAAGTTGTTGTGAATCTCGAGTATAGCTTCCCTAGTCTTCTCGGCTGGAAGAACAATACGCCAAGCGTTATCTCGTAATGGAACGTCTAATGCCATTTTTCGAAGAAGCATACCATCACGTATACAATACGCGGGAAAAATCTGGGGGAACGTTTGAACACCATTATAAATACGTCCATACCAAAGATCTGTGGTCGGATTACAACCACGGCTAAAAGAAATAACGCCAACCTGCGCTCTAGAAAGTGCGTCGGGAACAACATTAAGTACACCACGTCTATGAACAATTTTAAAATTGAATTGGGAAATGATTGTCGCCCATCGTGCTAACCTCCCACTTGGATTATCTAACGTCATTAACCACTTTAAGGCGATATGGTCTGTGACAATGGTAAAATCGACCCCGTCAAGATAACCACGAAAGTGTTTAATTAAATTGAGCACAGCGAGAAGTTCGCGCTCAGTGGTGCTATAGTTCCTTTCTGCCTTGGAAAACAGACGTGAATAATATGCTATAGGATGCTCTACACCATCGATCTCCTGAACGAGAACAGAGGCTAAAGCCGTCGAACTTGCGTCACACTGAAGAATAAAAGGACGCGTGAAATCAGGAAACGACATGACAGGTGACTTCATCAGAGCCGACTTCAGCTTAAGAAATGCCGAGTTGGCGGCATCATTCCACTCGATAGGATCTTTACCCTTCCTTTTACCAATGAGGGCAGTCAATGGAGCGATGATAGCTGAAAAATTATCCACAAATCGACGGTAATAAGACGCCATACCGATAAAGCCTCGGAGAGTTTTTGCCGTTGTCGGTACAGGAAATTCGTTAATAGCATCGAGTTTCTTCGGATCGGTTTGCAGACCGCGTTCGTTTACGATATAACCCAGATATTTTAGTTCAGGTTTACAGAACTCGCATTTTTTGAAGCTGACTGTCAGACCGGCATCTTTAAGACGATCGTGGACCTTAATAATGAGACGTAGGTGACTCTCAAAATCCTTGGAAACGAGGATCAGATCATCGACATACCCGAAGACAAAGTCATCAGAATCTGACGTATATTCGAAATTAACGATTAGATCGGTAAGACGTTGCATCTCAGAAGTGGCGTTGGTAAGTCCGAACGGCATACGAGTAAATTCAAAAAGTCCGCGTTGAGGAACAATAAATGCTGTCTTCTGACAACTAGCGTTATCGGCTAAGGGTATCTGCCAAAAGGCACTCTGGAAGTCGAGGGTCGTGATAAATCTCGCACCGCGAAGGTTGTCGAGGATATCCTGTATACGAGGTAAAGGATACGAATCGCGAATGGTAACGCTATTAAGTTTGCGACTATCAACGCAGAACCGAACAGAGCCATCTTTCTTTGTAGCCATAACGACTGGGCTCGCCCAGGGTGACTTGGAGGGACGAATAACACCCAACTCTAGCGTCTTGTCAATCTCCTCATTAAGAATCTTCAACTTCACGGGTGAAAACGGATAATATCTCTGCCTTATTGGTGAACCTTCAGTTACGATCTTATGGGACAACCATGAGGTACAACCTAAACCTTTTTGATCTGACGAGATATCGCTGAACTGTTCGATGACCGACTGCAACCTAGTTTCCTGATCAGGTGACAATGTCCAACGAGGATGAACGTAACGTGTCTCATTAGAAGCAACCTCGGGTATAACGTCATTCTGAACCGAAGGAACAAAAAGATTGTCGGAATATTTGCCATGAAAAGCGTCCGTAATTAAAGCTGTAAGGCCGTATTGGTTACAAAATTGAATATATAAAATCAATTGAGTAGGCAAATTCCTACTAACTAAACAAGGATGTTGAACCCAGCCGCCTCTAAAAAAAATAGGCAGGTCAACACCTCCAAGTATCTCTATAGGAGAACTATCTGCAGAAATAACTGTTGGGCGTAAATCGGTACTGAAAGGGATTTTCAACTTATCTAACAAAGAAACATCTACCAAAGAAACTTGAGCACCGCTATCTAAAAGGGCCTTTATACGAGACTTTGCTAAAGTAATCTCTAAGAATAATCGACTATCTGGCGAATTAGTAACAATAACTGGTGACACATTGGGTGTGCGTGCGTCACCTTTTACGCGTTTTTTGGAGGATTACAATTCGCACAATCACGTGTAATGACACCTGGACGCTTGCAACTAAAACAAAGGCCCAGGAACAATAGGACAAGCGCGATATTGATGACCTGACGTGTTGCACTTCAAACACAATGGGGGTGAATTTTGGGCGATATCGACATTGGCGGAGGAACAAACAGCACAAACCCTATGCTGGGGCTGGAAAGCCTCGAAATTAGCTGTAATATGTAAGAGCGCGTCAAGATCAGTCAACAAATTCGTTGCTAAGCAAGGATGATAGCGTGAATGTAAGCCGTACTTCACGATGGTGAACGAATCCGGTTCCGGAACCGGAACACGTAATTTGGAATTAAGGTCGCGGGCGGAGATTATAAAATCCCTCGCAGTCTGGGATGGTTTCTGACGCAGTTGACGCAATTCACGCTCTATTTTGAAGTCATAATCGATGACATCAAAAGTGCGAAGGAACGCACCCTTGACCTAATGATACGTTAAGCCGGGACACCTTATAGATCTAAAATATTTAAGTGCACCGTCCGAAAGAAGTTCATGGAACCGACGAACAACGTAGTCTAGCGGAACATTTCGAGCCTCTTGTTCCTTTTCAACGCGTTGGAAAAACTCCCTAACGCAGGCTTCGCCATCAAACTTAATGTTCCACTTGAGAAGGGACTCCTGTTTGAAACAACGTCGATTCATCGGACACGACAACGGCGTGGGTTCGGTGGCATCCTGTGAGTCATAAAACTCATCAAGATTCTTAACAGGGAGAGCTGGTGGGGTCAAACGCTGCGGCGTCACCATAGCTGGGTCAGACAACTCCATTCTAAAAATTACAGGGAAGGGCAAGAACAACAAACACAAAACGATCAAAATATTAGATCTCTAACAAGATTGGAAGCCCCTGTAATCAAACAAAGAAAGGTATGGTAGAAGAAAAATCAAAACGACTTACCTTGTTAGTGCCCTACGTCTTATACGCTAACATCAGAAAAGGAAGGGAATAAATACACCAAGTATCTTTATTAGAAATCAATAAAACACCGTTTTTAAAATGGGATGGTTTAACAATATTTTTTCAAAAAAAATCAATATAAATTACAGATCAGAACAAGAAACAAACTCCCACGGAATAGGATCGAGTCCACGGTGAAAAGATGCAAGGCGCAACCAAAGCCTCACAACCGCAAAAAGGTCGACGGGTGTGGAGATCTAAAACACAACATAACAGATTAGTAGTTAAGGGATTAAATTATTGGTCAGAATGACCAATCCTTCCACTGAAGACACAAAAAAAAAAGTTACCACCAAAACAAGAAAATAGAGAAAAAAAACACTTACCTTCGGGCGCCATTTTGTAGCGCTCCATAAAAAAAAGGATACGGAACACTACACGGGGTGGTTGCCATAAAACCACCAGCACGTTAATTTAGACCTGTAAAAGTAAAATAAAACCGAACGAATTTTTAACGAGGTTATATAATTAGGGTTAAAATAAAGATTAAATTAAAATAAATTACAATGCTATTAAAAAACTAGATTAGCAGGCTGACACAGATCTTAACTTTATGAAACCGGAACGAAAAATATAACAAGGTTTGCAGATTGTCACACAATTTAAAGCTATTTAAATTAAAGTACAGCGCATTATAAAGGTAGACATCCACCTCAGGACACGGTCAGGCCAAACTTGTATAAAATTCTATTAAGGTAAAACTGAACTACGATAAATCCAATCAGAAATAGTTCAAGAAGCGCTTCATGAGAATAACTGATGAGTTCGGAGTGAAAAGAAATACAGGTATAATTTTAGGTGTTACTTGGTAAAAAAGGTACTGTTTCGTGTTTAAATTATGGCCGAAATAATAACCAAAGGTAACCTACATCGGTTGGAGTGGAGTTCACGGACTCCGAACATGGAATTTTGTAAATTAAAGGTTTGCGATATATAGGACTATCCTGTAAAATTCCGTTATCGCCGATTCGCCGCCGTACGTAGTCACATCTGTAGAGCTGCGTTTGCCGCAACCGACGCTGCAGGTAAAATCTGCGGGCACTACCGCAGTCGACGAGCTATCGCCCAGCGAACTCGTTGGCGAATCACACGGTGAACTGCTAAGTCACTCTCCAGATCTTCCGCTGGGTAGTGAAGAGATGTGTGATATGGGGTAAGCGGAGGTACTGAAAAGAACACCTTTACTCACAAAGTAGAACAGACAACATGGGAGATGGCTTCCTAAAGAAGGGGAGCAGTGAAAGCAGAACGGCATCAAAAGCCAACTCACCCGCTATCCGGACACACAAAGAGGACAACAGCATTCCATCGATCTGTCTATAATCGATTCCACGGCGTTGGAACAAAGGCGTTGGCGTAGTTGACCATTACCGGACGCGGCACTCGAATAAGGCTTATTTAGTTTTAATGTAGAAAAGATTCCATTGAAAAAGAAAAGATTCGATAAAATTCCCCAAAGTCTCAATGCGAGAGTACGAGATTAAATGACAGTATTATTACAGGGATCGGATTTAACAAAAACGAATTCAAAATTCAAAACTGGCAGTAGAAATGTCTATCTCTAACCGGTCAATGAACAAGTCCATAATACCAAAAAGGCTGAGAAACGGAAAAGGCGAAATAATTTAGCGATAACTAACGCGAACCAACGCGATTTGTAGCAGTAATGCTACAGTTTGTACTAGACTTAACTCTCTGGTTAATTACAGTAACTATTGTTCTGTGTATTAATTGACTATAGAGAATGTCAGCCAGTTTAGATTTTTGGCTTACCGTATTCTTCATTAAAAACTAAAAATAGCTGTAAAAAAATCATTTCGATACGTCAAATAGTTTTAGAGATATTGAATTTTGAGCTTCGTATGCGGCGCTCGAAACCCGGCGGCTAGCGCTCGCGGATGATGAATTCATCGCTTAACAGAGGTACGCGCCCTGATATGAAGGAGTAAGTTTACAGGGCTATAACTTTTTAAACGTAATAAGTAGCCAGTTGAAATTTTCACAGAATACGTGCTATTATAAAATATATCGTTTAAAATCATAAAATAAACAATAAATAGATCCCAAGAGGGGTTAATAAGGAAAATATATAAAATAAAAGAAAACTTGTTTTTCAATTTCCTATTTCACAAGGAAAAAATCCATAACTATAGATTTTTTCCTTGTGATGATTGATGATGATGATTTAGAAAGCCCTGTTAATTGTTCACTAAAAGAAATATGTAATGTCAAAATAAAATGGTGCGTATGGGTGTAGTACAAAAGAACTGTTGACGGTGCTAAAAATTGAAATGGAAAAAATCTAATTAAAATGTTATTTTGCGATCCTAGAATGATAAGGATGGGTTCGCAAACATGATAAAATATAAAAAATATAAGTAATGGTTATGCATTCCGTTTTAGGCCAATTCGTGCTATAATATCAAAGGAAATATATATTAATAGTATCAAATGAATTAACTAGTACGCCAAAACTTGTTTACGAAAGTATTTAATACATAAAAAAGTTTAAAGTGGTCCAGGGGCCTGTTTTATAATGCTACAAATTACAATTTACAGGTTACAAGTTTCCATTTGACACAACCTCGACCAATGACGACCGGCTATTTGAGCAGTGTTGCCAGTTTAGACCTGTAAAATTGTAAATTGTAGCTTTATAAAACGTGCCCCTGGTGTTCCCTCATTTACTTCACCGAATGCCTCTGGATCCAATTCAGCCTCATCTTGGATAGTTACAAAAAAATAAAGTTTTTAACTGTTTTTTTTTGTGTTTTTACTTTTTAGTATTGTACATCTTGATTTAGTTAAAAATGATACCAAACTTGTCTTAGTACCTAAACTTAAACAGTTATTAACCTCAGACATCACCGGGGCGGAAAATCCACCCGTCCCCCACTTGCATGAAAAACCTGCGTGGCTCCACTTCTTAAAATCATTTTAAGAACCCAAACATTAATCCTGCCAAAGGAAATCTTTGGTTCAGAAAAAGCCATATTTGACCTTTTTATGTCGCGTAGAAACACAACTAATAGTAGGATTTATTTAAAATGTCGGAATCCACTTGAGAGCTAATCTTTCAAACAATGGTATTGTTTCTATTGTAAACTCCAACCGCAAATGATCAGTGCAAAATGAAACGAAATAAATAGCAAAGTTATTCATTTGAATAGCGATTTTGTTTCCTAAGCTTGAAGGTACAAAAGGTGAGTGATGTACTCGCCATTTATGTTGATGACTCGTCCTTTCCAGTCCAGAACCTTAAAAGCATCCTCCAATGCAGCGGTGAACAGCTTCGGAGAGATCACATCTCCTGTTCTGACTCCCCGCTGCAAAGGAATAGGCTTCGTGCTCTGGTCCTGTAGTCGGACGGACATAGTGGCGTTTTCGTACAGACACTTCAACACTTCGATATATCGGTAGTCAACTTGGCACCGCTAGAGAGACTGCAGCACAGCCCAGGTCTCGATCGAATCGAAAGCTTTCTCGTAGTCCACAAATGCAAGGCAAAGGGGGAGTTTATACTCTTCGGTATTTTGTATAACCTGCCGCAACGCATGTATGTGGTATACGGTACTATAGCCTTTTCGGAAACCGGCTTGTTCGGGAGGCTGGAAATCGTCAAACCTGCACGCGAGACGATTTGTGATGACCCTCGAAAACAGCTTGTAAACATGGCTCAGAAGTGAGATGGGTCTATAATTCTTCAGCAAAGTTTTATCACCTTTCTTGAAGAAGAGAACCACCACACTTCTGTTCCATGCTTTCGGCGTTCTCCCTTCGTGGAGGACGGAGCTGAATAGCGTCTGAAGGCCCCTAAGGGTGGGTTTACCACCCGCCTTCAGGAATTCGCCTGTAATTCCATCCTCACCTGGGGCTTTGCCATTTTTAAGCTGTTTGAGGGCCATACTAATCTCGTACAGGCTGACGTCTGGGAGATCTTCGGTATAGTGTCCGGTTAATCTAGCCCTCGGGTCTTTAGCTCGATTTTCGACGGGTGTTCGGGTTGTCGTGTACAGCTTGTAATGTTTATTTTTTAGGTGTTCTGTTATGGTGTAGGAGAAAATTTAATTTAACTAGATATACAAGTCACAAAACTATATTGGGTCACTTTTCAACAGGCCTTATGGCCTCTTATAGTACATTACTACAGAGGCCGGGACAAAAGGGATTGCCGGCCGAAGACATATAGACGCCCGAGCAAAGCGAGGCCGGATAGGTCTGAGGCGGGCAACCCATATTTCCCGCCGAGATATGTATAGTGCTTTTCTCAAACATCAAACATAATAATAATACATTACAAAAATTACAAAGTCAAATTACTAGGAGTGCATAAACATACACAAAGTAACCTACAGTGCTCAGTCATCCACGCTGTGTCGTGTGCGCCCGCCCGCCCGCCCGCCGGTGCCCCGCAGCGCACCGCCTGCGATCTAAGTTGCGGTACGCACCCCTAATTACCTATGTTCTCCTAGTACTTTAGATAAACATGCAAACGCTTTGGTTGGATGCACGGCTTAGTATATTAAAAGAAAGAACAGCTATCTAGCCTGTTCATAAACAAAAATTTAAAAAAAATCGTTAAAAAAATCGTTTATTGTTTTTTTTAATACGCATAGTGGCAGAATGTCATGATGCCTGTGCCACAAATTTAAGTGGAATGGAAATTAAAAAAATAGGACTTTGCCGGCCTAGGCCTGCAAGATTTGTATGAAATTCCATAAACGATCTCTTGTCCTAGCCGCACCTGAAACGTCATACTTGGCGGCCTATTATAAGGAACATAACATCAATATTTCATGGCATTTTTGAGAAAAGGTATTTTCACAACACTGCTCGGAAATATGGCCATAGATGGTCTTGTTTGGGGTCATAAAACGTCACTTATAAGGACAGACCAAGAATGTTTTTGTCGGAGTGTTTGCTGATTGGTCGAGAACATTGTTGTCCAACTTTAAAAACCAATGAAAATCAATCAATCAATTTTTGTGTCATAGCTTCTTAAAATGAAAAATTGAAATCGACCAATCAGAACATACCATTTTGTGTCGTAAAATATTAGGTGTATTTGTGCTAAAAGATACACAGACTAAAAACTATGTCACTGCTTTTTTTTAAATGTAATTCAAACTTGATCCCTAATCTCGAACCACTAGAGAGATGACAACATGAGAGATATGGCGAAACAAATACAATTTTATACGGAGTTGACATCTTCATCTCGCATGTTAGTTTATTAATCTCGAGTGCCACGAGAATAGGGGTCTAGATTAAAAAAAAGTTATCTATGGTCAAATTAGCGGTGATGTTACATTAACATGAATTAAAATTTGAGATTTGAATATTGTCACGGGCGTACTTTCCGGATGGTTACACCTCGTGACAAAAACAGAATATACTCAAAAGAGTCGAAATAACGTAACAGAATGTTTGTAGAATAAGATGAAGAGATGGAGTTAACTGGGACGACGTACTCGTATGAGGTGCTTAATGAAACAGGTTAGTAAATATCACAGTCTTTATTCCTATATACACCACCTCGTCCCGTTTTAATCCAGAGAAAATCAAATTTCTTTCTCTTCTCGAGAAGAACAGAGGATTAATATATATCGTCTCCGTACCGTCGTGGGTAATAAAGGCAAGAGTTAATCAAGAGTAAACCCATTTTATATATTTAAAAAAAACCATCAGCATTTTTAAAAATGTAAGTGCACAGCCAGATGCAATCGCAGATGCTGGAGCACGTTTTCTGGTTACTTTGTATAGTGGCAACCGGGAAAAGGATTCCTTAGAAGACCTCAGATACCAGCGATTTGCAAAATCATCTGTAAAAGCAAATTTAATCTTGCTGCTTTGCCACCAACAAAAGCCGCTGCCAGGCTTTTAGGACATACCATCAAGCATGGTATGGGATTTTAAAAAATCCTGTGGAATGGGGCTGGAGGTATGATGTGGACAATGTGCTTACTCCTACACGAACAACTGAAAAAGCGGCACCAGAGGCACTTATAAATATAATATCCTGCCTGCAACTGCAAAAAAGAATGCATTAGGGCATGTAGCTGCAGAAAAGCGGGGTTAACATGGTCTATTGTGTGTTGCTTCTGTAGTGGTCAGGAATGCGAAAATGCATCACAAATTGAGATCGAGTCTGGGGAAAATAATGACGAAATTTATAACTGCAAGGAGACGGAAAATGCCCACGAGAAAAATATTGACCTACCTGGCACCTCAAAACGGGTTAAGCATATAAATAGTTTTAAAATGATTCGTGAAAAAATCATTAATTTCTTAATATTCGATAAGAAAACTAATGAATAATAATATTGATGATTTCTTGTAAATATTAAATTTTCTCCCTCGTATAACTTTGTATCTATAAGACCTACATAATAAACATGAATACATTTTTCATTCGAAATTTTATTATCTTTAAACCTCCCATAGACACTTTTGTCATAAAATTAACTGTTGAAGTTTTATATGAAAAAGATCAAATTTGGGCCCGTGTAATTCAAGATGGCGGCTAACGCTCCAAGCCCCCAAGGTCGAAAACTTACATTTTTCATAAATAGCCTATACTTAAGCAATATAAATGAAAACATTTTAACCCCCACCTTTTGCACGGCAAAAATACCTGCTTACTGGATTAAACTTGATAGCTTCTAATATGGCAACCAGTTCACCCGAGAATACTGACGCAAGTGGGGGGCATTTAAAACTTAACACGATGGAATACTTGGGGATCCACACTGCCCCCCTATTACCCCATCCCCTGACAATTTAGAAGCGGCCGTAAATACCACCAGCCAATCTTGACAATAAATTGTTGATTTAACTGTTGAACGTGGAATTAGCACCCGGCTGGTTCTTCACTACTCCGAAATCCAAAACAATACTGGGTTGGAATATCAAAGCGTCAGTAGAGAAATGAGGGAGAATGGAACTGGAATATGATATTTTTCTTTTCAGTAGTTACATGAAGACATGTTTATAGGTTATTATTTAGCTGTCAAACTTGTCAATGTCAAAACGTTAAAGCCATCATAATATTATTTTTTTGGATCTGATGGCCTAGTTGCAAGACCTTTATGCCACGGCTTTATTTTCCTGATATCACGTCGCAAGTATATTTTCTGCACTGTTAAATTTTTTGCACTGTATTTTTAATGTAATTATATATTGGTCTATAGGATTGAGTGTCTTGTAATAATTGATTAAGCGGCGGCGGGCGGGAAGAAAAATCACTATAATTTGGACACACTTCACTAAGGGCCTTATTAATAAACTAATCTCAACTCTAATGCTCGTCTCGAGATGCGTCAAAAATGACAGTGTTCTATGGTTTGGTGGTTTGACGTTTACTTTGACGTATCTTGTGACGGGCATCTCACCCAAGAAGAGTTTATTAATACGGCCCTAAGTTCACTTGCGAGAACTAATCTGTCAAGAAGAAACTTTTGACAGTTGAATAGGATGTGCTCAACGGTTGCCTCATTAACTCCACAGAGAGTGCATACATTGCTTTGGATTATTCCAAGTCTTGCGAGGTGTGATGGCGCAGTAGGTATTGTGTTCATAACGAAGTCGAGTAATAGTGGTGATAAAAAGTCACGGCTAGCTCTGCGTAAATTGTTATACCATGGCCTTACTGGTAAGCTTTCTTGTATGCTACCGTACCGTCGTCCTTTCGTGTCTTGATCCTTCTTCCACATTTGTTCCTTTTTGTCCTTCTTCCACATAACCTACCTATAGCTAACCTTGTAGAATATAGGTAATCAGTCATAGGTATGTACATACATGTGACCGGAAACGTCGAGTGCATTTATACCCAAAGAGAATATAATCACTACGTTCTAAGAGACGGATCTCCATACCGACGGTAAAAAGCGTAAACTCTGTAACCCGCAAAAGCCAACTTTACACCAGAGCCAAAAAACTTTCGAAATTTTACAAAAAAAAATATATCTTTTTTTATATTTGATCGATCGGTGCCATTTTTATACCACATATGTATTTTCAAATTCCCTATTGGATCATATGTCTGTCGTGTACTAGAAGTGACTAGGTTTCTTTTTAGTGTCGGTTACAGCAACCTGACTTTTTTTTTCAATACGATAAAACGCTGTTAATGATTTTGTTAAATGTATGGAAAGTGTAACGCCAGCCTCACCCAATGCTAGCCAGCCAAGCCACCCAAGCCAGCCAACGCCGTGCCGAGCCTAGCCCGCCACTGAGTTGTCAGCCATTTGCAACTGGTAGGGTGCAAAGCCATATAAAGTGGTTGGAGCTTTTGTTTAAGAAGTGACTTTGTCGTTCTGAAACTGGGTGTAGAAAAAGGTGTACTGGTAAAAAAATGTGATTTATAGTTTCATTAAATTATCAGTGCGATTGCAAATTTTACCGGTGGTTAGGGCTGCAGAGAGAGGAACCTCCTCACAATGCGTGCCGTGTCGAGGAGTACTGCCTTCTGTATCTAGCCCTTGATCCAGCCATCTAGCGAGAGTCTCTTGAGGTGTTGGTCGAGACTCTTCGCTATAAGACCCTTTTGCTGAAACAACTATCGGAACAATGATCGTCGAGTCAACATCCCACATGGTGGTCACCTCGTGAGCCAAGTCAAGGTACTTGCTGAGCTTGTCCTTCACGGCCTTCACGAGATTCTCGTCATGCGGGATAGTTACGTCGACGAGCACTGCCCGGCGTTGAGATCGATCTGTCAACACGATATCAGGCTTATTGGCAACAATAGTCCTGTCCGTGATGAAAGATCGATCCCAATAGAGCGTAGCACGACCATTTTCGAGAACTGGCGCTGGTGTGTACTTATATACGGCACTTCAGACTCAACAAGACCATATTGAAGAGCAAGTTTGCTGATGGATGATCCTGGCCACGAGGTTATGTCTGTGCAAGTACTCACCGTTGGCCAAATGCGAACAACCGGAAATTATATGTCTGAGGGACTCGCCGGGGCAACGGCATGCTCGACAAATGTCGACCGTGCCATCCCTCTGAATATATTTCCAGTAATTGTTCGTCATTATGACCTTGTCAGCAATTGCACAGACAAAACCTTCGGTTTCCCTAAAGAGGTCACCAAATCATAGCCAATTCACGGACGCTAAAAAGTCTCAGTCGGGCCACCGTTGGGCGTCCGTGTAGCTCCTTGCAATTCCATACGTTCTTGCGGTCTTCAGTGCTCAACACCGTTGGTTTGCGCCAGTTCTCGTTTGCCAAGGAGAGAGGCGTAAGACTCTTATTTACTGCAACCAGATCACGATGCATCCCACACTCATTGCTAAGGAAATAATCCCTGAGATTGCACACCTCGCGTTTGTGGAAATTCTTAGCATTTAACATGCCTCGACCTCCACATTTCCTCGGGATGTACAATCTCATAACAGATGAGCGTGGGAGCAACATGCGATGTGATTTAAGCAGTAGACGGACCCTCCTATCCAGGGCGTCCAGCTCAGTCTGAGTCCACCTTAGTATGCCAAAGGAGTATGTGAGCAGGGGCATCACCCAGCCATTGAAAACGCGCACCTTATTGCTACCCGACAAAAGACTGTTAAGAACTTTTGTCAAGCGGCAGAAGAAGCGCTGACACTCACTGACTGCTTGACATCGCCGTCCACAATACCTAAAGACTGTGACGTACCAAGATATTTGTAAGTTTCAACTTTGGAGAGAGATCTGAGAGTCATTGTCTCAGAAAGCTGCAAATTCAGTGAATTTACAACTTTCCCTCGTTGAACATGCATGACTGCACACTTATCTACACCGAATTCCATGTTGATCGCATTACTGAACTCTTGTGTAATTTTCAATAATGCGATAAGATCTTGGCGCTTTGATGCAAACAGTTTGAGGTTATCTATGAACAATACGTGAGAAATGACTTCAGCCTCTCTACGAAGTCGATAGCCGAGCCCGGAATCTGTCAGCAAAGAGCTGAGAGGATTCAAGGCTAGGCAAAACCACAAAGGACTCAGACTGTCACCCTGGAAGATGCCTCTTTCAATCCTTATCAAGTTAGGCGAATCAGAGGGGACATCTCGACCACCTGGTTGACGAAGGACTGTGACCCACTGCCACACACCTAAAAAGGACCTCAAAGTAGCCCCGGAATACGCTCGCATGCAATTTTCGTTATTTTTTTGTGACCATCGCATGCGGCGCACTAAACCACCGGTAGCGGGAGCCGTGCGCGGAGCAGGATACCCCGCAGGCCCCAAGCGTGCCGTATATTATTATTATGATAGTTAAAATATCACAAGTTAACTTACTCATGTAATAAAGTAAATTAAAATTAAAAACATCAATATTTAACAAACTGAAAAGTTCAAGACACTATACTAGCGCTTCCTTTAACTAATAACTATTATCAAACTATTGTTAAAATTCGTAAAGTAGTTTTAATTACTTATAATTATGAAAACAAATGCAACACTTAATTCTCAGATTTTATCATAATAAGTCTTTACTATTTAAATGAAATAAGAATTTCTTAGTATAGTATTCTGCGCGTCATAGCGGACAGGCCGGACAGTCGCTATCTTCAGCACTGGGCAGGCCTGCACCGCATATTATGTACTTACTAGCTTACATTTTCAACTAATCTAAACACTAATTTAATTTTAAGAAATATTGTTACTAACTGACTAACTGAAATATGGATGTATAATGGTCCGAAATCAATTAGTTTTATGTATTTTATTGTTTAACCATTCACATTATTTGCACTGGTTTACTATTAAAATAGATATAATTACATTTTAAACTTTTGTTGTCAGTCGGCAAAAGACCGTTACACCACACACAACTTACCCCCACGGCGGTCGCAGACTGACAGATCGGGGCGGTAAGCCGTTCCGTTACCCACACCGCGTGAGTGCGTATAAAAAACGGTAAACTCAAGCCAAGCGACCACTAATAAGCAATCGTTTAAAAAAGGAAGTAAATGTAAATAATATTTTTGCGTCTTACTTCATATTTGGTGTAACTTGTGAGTATTAAAATGATGTTGTCTGAATAAAACGTAGTAAGTCACCATCATCTAAATATATTTTACAGAAAACGTAGTAAGTGTAGTGTCACTTTTTTTTTCAATACGCGTATACGCTGTAAATGACAGTGGAAATGGTTTTATGCACGCAGTAACCTACTGGACTCGAATAATTTGTAAAACATGAATTGGTCTATGCATTTAGACCAATTCATGTTTTACTAATGCAAAATAAAGACCGGTTTTTTGGCGGCTTACAGCAATTAATTTTGGTATATCTCAAAAAAGTACATACAATTTCAACGCTGTACAGAATTTTCTAATCGTCGTGGAGCCGTGAGACCCGGACCATTCGACGCAGAAAAAAAATCTGATTCCGAATATGCAAAAATTTTTTTTAGGTACATTGTGGGTTACAGCGTTTACGCTTTTAAATGTCGATATAACACTTTTTTAGGAGATTTCTAACCGCAGAAGAAAGACTAAAGGCATAGAAACCGGACTATAAGACGTACTTTGCGTCAGCTATCTTTCTCTACTTTTTAGATTACCTACGTATTACATGAGAAAAAATGAAACAAAAAGTAGGCTGTTTTTTCTTCTTTAACTGTCATTGTCACAAGGTTTTACACAGGGACTTCTCTGCCTTCCTATAGGAAGTATTTGTCTTTCCTTGTCTATAGGTCCAAATTCTATAGGTGCTTATAGGTCCAAATCACGCCTTACTCGTGACGATGTACCAAATAACGAACGAACAGCTATAGATTCATCTCTTTCCAACTCACTATGAAAACCATAAGTAAAAAGAAGTGAACCATAATGTATTTTCTGCTTATTTAGTACGGTTTCCATGCCTTTAGTCTTTCTTCTGTGTTTCTAACCTTCTAGTACCACCATTCATGTAAAAACAACAATGCTACCAACATGAGAATGAAGAACTGTCAGTTTAGATGGGGATGTCCTACACCGTATCGATACTTCCTACATCATATCGATAACTTAGGGGATAGATGTCGTGTGGGTTATAGTAGATATCTAATAAAATTAAACAAGTAAAAAGACAACAAAACAATGAATAGAATGATTTATTGAGTATGTATTCATCTTAATGTTATAATGTTACATATCTGACGGCGCGTGTGATTTGAGAGCGAGTAGACATACTGTTTAGTTATGTTATGGTCCTGCTCACTCTGACGTAACTCGGGCACTGGGCCTCTACTTTCATAGTTCGAACGTTACGCTTGCTCCGTCACTTTCCCTCGACGGATTTCTTATTAAATTACTGTATTTTGATAATTAAACAAGAAATATGTGAAACATCTAGAAAAGGCTTTTGGTTCTCCTTGCCCGACTATCCTCGCCTACACCTAAGTTCGACCATCGTGACGCTCTCTTTACCCAAAGATAAGGAGGAGCTTACATCAGAAGTGGTTACGGAGGGCTTCCTTCTAAGGAGAACCGAGAAAAGCTAGAAAGTGAAATTTGAAACAATCATGGATGCTCGGATGTCGCAGTCAGAGTTGCTGGCGACACCTTTAGCGACACCCATGATATCGAGCGAAAGAGCAGAATGGCTTGACATCGTCATAAAATTATTATGATTGATATATATTGATATGATTATGCCAAAGCAGACACGGAAGATTCCAGACTTTTTTTTTTGACAGACGACTTGTTATGCGTTTCTTGGGTCTCGTATGCCGCAAGAAGCCTGATAAGTTTCCTATTATTTGAAGACGCGGTAGTATGTGCAGACATGTCCAAAGACAAAGCCTAGCGACAGTGCAATATTTTTTTCCCCTACCAATCGCTTTTACCAGTTTACACGAGCCTTCTACCTTGAGCAAATTTTTCCATCGTCAGTGGTCATATAACAACGAATTGAACCTGAAGATTAGGTATGCTGATGAGATTCGTGACAAGCCGTACTTCAGTATTGCACGTGATGTACTGGAAATACAATTTGGTCGAAGAGAGTTACATTCAGATCTCAGATATGACGTAATTCAAGCAGTTTCTCACTAAATGCAATAACGGCAGCGATGACAATCCTTGAACGATAAGAGCGCGAAGCAAACAACAATGATCTCAGGAAGCTTTTAGTGTTGAAGCCACTACTCATACTATATAAGGAACCTCAAGTATCACACTCATGTTGTAAGAAAACCCCTGACCATAACACATTAGTTCGTGTAGCTCATTGTTTTAGTCAAAAGAAAACGAGCCGAGCACCCTATGACACTTGAAAATTGCTAAATAGATAACAGAATAGTGCTCTGAGTAACTACGGGTAACCCTGTCATGGCTACATACAGGATTAGGTACTTGCCTTAAGATAATAAACTGCTGGAAGCGACGCGAGCTGCCCGTCACCTCAATGAAGACACTTTACAAGACTCAAGAGGATCTCACCAGAATTCAAACGTGGCTTGCTTTGTTAACCACCACGAAACAAAACAACTACAGGAAGAATGAGCCTGCAGCGTTAGCGCTGTCAGAAATGGTGATCGAAGCGCTGACAGTGGCGTTGAGAGAAGTACCTACCTACACACCTCCGAGCTTGAAGAAGTGCACATTTCCGGGTGAGACCGTTCCATTGCCGTTCTTAGTGGGTCAGCTTGTCCAGTAGAGGTAGACATGTTTCTGGATACTGTGTATTGCGCTTTAGTCCCATTGAATGCAAAGTAAAAGGCGGCGTAGAACCTTTCTTGCAAATTCTAAGCTTATTTCTTATCCAAGGAATGATTAGAAAACCAGTCTGTTCTTAAAGAATGTTTGTTCTTGAAATCCGAATTTCAGTCTCCATTTGTAAATCCATCAACCCCAAATTTATAAATAAATCCAGTCTTAATGGAATTGTAAATAACAGACGGAAATTCGTTTGTTACAATCTTAAAATTACAAAGAAATACTGAGAAAAGTAAAACATATTTCTTTATTCATAAAATGTATCAGAAAGAGATCCTAGGGTCTACTTGCTGAAAAGAAACGATATCCCAGTGTATACTACATCGTAGTATTGTTCTTTCAGTTCTCATGTCGTCAACAGGCACTTCGACTGAAGACAGGGACTGCTGAATCACATCGTTTCAGGCATTGTGGTGCGACCGCGGCGCGGCAGGAGAGGCAGTGGAGAGGCAGTCGTCCAGGAGCTATCCGAATGTTTTGTATTTTATCAGTGCTTATATTTTTACTAGCCGAAGGACGTTGGAACGGAGTCCAACAACAGCATATTACCTACATTTCTTTTTGCGAGCTATTGCAACACGACGATGACTCGATTTCGTCACAATTACACTACCACCAGAGGAATGAATTGTGAATATCTTGATCGATTAAGTTTAAATTATTTGTTGATTTAATTTTTAGCTACTTCCATTGACTTATAATATGATGTCATTTCAACCAATCAATGTGACTTTATCCAGCCAGTATTTAATGTCTCAAAAAGGTTGTGGCTTTTGAGTAAATAATGAGGCGCGTTTTGATCGCGGTTAGACACAAAGTATCGAGCATAACTAATGAAACCTACGTGGTCAATTTAATTTGGAGAATTATAATTATGACTTGCAAAAAGGAATTATTCAAGTAGACTTCTATAAATACGGTAATGAGAGTTTATGCGCTTATTCCAGATGATTGCTAGATTTTGTTGATGTAGCTGTTACAGTAAATTTAATGAGTCGGAGGCCGAGACGGCGGTTCATTGTCGGGTGATGCCGATGTGTCAGCTGCTGATGACAGTGATACGCTAATGGTCCTCGCACTTTGAACGCCGGCTCTGTCGAACTCTCATCATTTATGCTAATGTTTGTGACTATATATATTTGTGTCATGGTAATGAGTGGAAGTACACCAATCAGAGGTGGTCTTTATGTCCAATGAGTGGTGGAGTTGTAGTGTGTGGCTGGAGAGGATGAGCGGTTGTCTGATCCAGGCTGCTGCACTATAATTGTTTAGCTGGTTGGGAGCCAAGGAATGGCTGCCCAATTCGAGCTCAGCCGGTTGGGAGCCAAGGAATGGTTGCCCAATCCGAGTTGTTGGTTTGGAGCTATTGAGTGCTTATCCAAACCAAGGACATTAAGTGGTTGTCCGATTCGGGATCAGCTGGTTGGTGGCCAGGGAGTGGTCGGTCAATGCGGGCTGCTGGTTTGGTTCCATTGAGTTTCGCCAAATCCAGAGTGACATTGAGTGATTGTCAGTGAGTGGTACGCCGGTTGACAGTGGCTGTCGAATCCGGGTACTGTGAGTGGTTCGTCAGGCGGCGGCCAATGAATGGCTGTTCGGCCCGACAGGTGTGTTGTTGATTGGGCTGTCAGGCGGCGACCAAAGAGTGGTTGTTAGCCTATCTGCCGTTTGCTTCGGATTGATCTTCTTTTTGGAGCTCATTGAACACAACTTATTGGTGACCTTTCACATAATGATGAAAAAGATGATAATTATGTCAGGAAAGGATGAGCGCATAAGAGGAGTTGCTATTATTTGTGTATGCTTTTCACAGATCAAATCTTAGGCGTCACCTCAGGCATAGAGTTAAGGGAGAAGAGTTCGCGCAGGGACGCGCGAAATGTCAGAACGGCCGTGACGGCGCGTGTGATTTGAGAGCGAGTAGACATACTGTTTAGTTATGTTATGGTCCTGCTCACTCTGACGTAACTCGGGCACTGGGCCTCAACTTTCATAGTTCGAACGTTACGCTTGCTCCGTCACTTTCCCTCGACTTCAGTACGATGGGCGAGTGAAAGGAACGGAGTATCCATTAGCACTACTGTGGTGTTGGGAGTAGGACCCAGGACGTGCGTCGCCATGTTTGACACTCTTGTTCTAGACTTCGCTGGTAAAACTGGGTCGTGAAACATGGTACGCCGCGAGCGTGATAGTTTTGCATCTGACCTTGGCACCCTGTGCCCCTGGAACGTCGTCAGGCGGATTTCTTATTAAATGACTGTATTTTGATAATTAAACAAGAAATATGTGAAACATCTAGAGAAGGCTTTTGGTTCTCCTTGCCCGACTATCCTCGCCTACACCTAAGTTCGACCATCGTGACGCTCTCTTTACCCGAAGATAAGGAGGAGCTTACATATCTATTAGATTTCTTACCATTAATTTGTTTTTACTTTTTTTTTTAAATCTTTATTGCACAAAAGAATACACTTAATATGCAGCATTCAATTCTTGGCAATAGGGAATATGCTTGGATTTTTTAAATCGCAAATCTTAACAAAATATGAAAACAGCGTAAAAGAGATCACCAGAAGTGAAATTAAAATTAAAATCTGTCAACAAATACGGATGATACAAACATTTTAAACTGCTAATTAGACAGAGATATCCGAAGTGCACCGGTGACGTCATTGTGCAGTTCGGCCATATAAACTCCACGTAAAATTCTGTTTTGCTAGTAAGAGATAGGAACAAATCTTTGTGACATGTTCTACATGAATCAGCCTTTATTGAAGATGTAAAAAAAAACATGCATAGAGTCTGTCTAATGAAAGCTGAACCTGGATTTTTCTTGGCTGACGAGTCTGGCAACACTATTTAATATGTCGTTTGGACTTTGTTGTTGTTAGAAACTTGTCAATTCGAGATCTAAATTGATAAAAATACGGAGTAATCATGCCGTCGACGATAAGAGGCGGTGTCCGGGAGATTCTGTATACTATTATACAGAAGTACAAAGAAAAACAAGAAGAAAGAAAAGCATTATTGATGCAAAAAATTAATTGTTTAGTTACGGTGACCAAATTTATAGGTTAGTACGGCTTTAGTACGGCATGTTCATTTTGATACTTCTTATTTCTCTATGTGCAATCCTAAGTTTAATTTACCTTTTTCTGTCTATTATACGATGAGATTAAGAAATTAAACGAAATTAAATTCGTTTCAGAAAACCTGGACGTGCACGTTGACAAAAGTGTGCTGGAAAACGTAAAGCAGCTGAAAGAGGTTGAGGAAACTGAGTTAGCCTGCCAGACTCAGACGAAATATTTGGAAGAAGTATCTTCAATGACCGGTAATTACTAAAATTATCATTGTCTTTCCCTATATAATAGGTGTAGGTACCTATTGTCTGTCCCTATATCATGTTGAATCTCTTAGCATTCACAATTTTATTAAATTAATTTAATAGACAGATGATTAATGTAACTGACACTCATAGTTTCAATAAAACAATAAGGAGGTGTTTAGTTAAAAGATATCATAAACATATTATTTGATATGTATTTTCTGTGTGCGGAGCAAACAGCATTTTGTTGTTTATGAACCAAATGTACACTGTACAGTCGATTTCATAAATATGTGTACACTTTAGTACCTTATCTATTTATTTAATGTCATTTTTGATCGGCCAGATATAAAAGATGTTCGGGTTATATGAGTCTTCCTTGTTCTTAAACCGTTGCGATTAGAACCTCACCGATGCAATTTCATTTCACCTAAACCCAAATGTTTTTAGGGCTGTCGGACTGTACAATGGGGCTGTACTGCGCAACCACACAATGTATTTCTAAATGGTGTTCTGTTTATTTAACACTTTCTTTCTTCTTACAGATATCAGTGTTTCATCTTTAAAAAGAATAAGTAATGAGGGAAAATTAAACAACGGTGTCTTTAGTACTCCCGGAAAAAAGCGACCTCACAAGGCCACGGTGTCTAATTTGGATAGCTTTGACATCCAATGAAATTTATTTTATTTTATTTTTTATTCAAAACCATTGCTCATCAGTATTTTACGTAGAGTCTATCTGGAGCCTGTAAAACCCATATTTTCTTTCAAATTTGCCAGAAGTGTTCTGAGTCGGAATTTGCTTTTTTACAACATAAAACTCATAGACTTTATTACGGATAGTTTTAACATCAAAGTTATCCAAGTTAGAAACCGTGGCTGGACGAGGTCGCTTCATACCAGGAGTGCTAAAGATTCCGTTGTTTTATTAGCCCTCATTAATTATTCTTTTCAAACACATGGTTGAGGAGGCGATGGCTGAGATCAGCGTCATACTCGTGAACGGGTGTTGTCAGTGGGGTCCTGTCTGTTCACGCTTGCAAGAACCTGTTTTCCAGTTAGTTATTTTAGTTATCGTTCCTGACGTAGAGACCTCGTCATGTTGTTCTCCTAGTCACTATTTTTAATTTACTCAATGTTATTGAGCGTACATTTGTAACGACTAAGTTTGTGTTGTTAGAAATAATTATTAATTACTTTACTACCTTGTAATGTTACTTTTAAGAATAATTGTATTTTATGATTGGAAAAAATGATCTGCTGGAGTTTCTTGCGGCGCTTCTTCTCCAAGATATAATTGTCGTTAGATAGAGGTGTAAGGGTGATGAGAATAATGTTACCTCTAATTACTTTATTAAAAAGGTTGAATATAATATTCCTCATCATCATTGTTTTATTATGCTGTGTGCGACACAGACGAAAACCTCTCGTATCAATGAAATCTATCAACAGCACGACTAGCACAAGTTGCTCGTGACTTGTTTGTCGCTCGGATCTCCCTTACTATCTAGTCTGTTACGATAGAGACGCACAGAGCGACAAGCGAGAAAATACAACTTGTGCTACACGTGCAGATCACTATATTTTCATGTCAAATATATTTCGAAAAACCAAATGTGCTCCAGTCACTGTCATCGTATTTTACCTAAAGTGCTTTTCATCAAAATATAGCGCTCGTAATAATATATATGAAAATATAGTACGCGTTTCCGCTTCCTTTGTGCCCACCAAAATAAATAAAATAATAAAAGTATCAATATCGTTTATTCCTTCATTGATCGGTAATACCATATCAAGATTTTTTGAATTTGCCGCTTTTTCCCAGGTTCAGCTTTCATTAGACAGACTCTAACGTAAAGGCGGGTTACTTGATCCAAAAAATAATTATTTTTTGCAAAACTTGCTGTAGTTTCCTTTGCGATTAACATATAAATGTCAAATTTATTTTGATATAAACTTAAGTATGTACTGAATAACCATAAGAATAAACAATAACTACACTTAGAAGCGAAATTCCCGGCTCCGGACGCGAACTCGGCGCGTTAAATACCTACCGCCTGGCGACACCGAGGTGTCTAGTCAGTCAGGGGCGTCACAGATGGAATACATATTGACCAATATATTGTTGTTGTGTCTTGAATTGGTTTTCGTATTTGTGTTGATTTTAGTGTTTATGGTTGAACTAAGATAGTGTTTTAAAAAGTGAACTACTATTTGCGGCAAAATAATTAGAAATAATTGATTGAATGAAGGAGTCTTATTTGTTAATTAGTACATCCCCTAAATAAACATCTTAGCCTAATTGTGCAAATTGTGGTTATAGAATTATCAACAAGTTTTTAGAGATGTTTGTAATTCTGTAGCTCTGCCTACCCCACTCTGGGAACGAAGGTGTGAGATTATGTATGTATGTATGTACATCCCCTAGATGTTGAAGAAAAAAAACCGGAAACCTTAAAAACGAATTTATAGATAAGAATATATATTTATAGAAAGTATAATGTAATAAAGCTTTTTCAACTAAATAAAAATGTTAATTAATGGTCCGGAAAGGAACGTACAAAGTAACTCCGGATCCCAAACTATAAAACTTATTGAGCTTAAAAGGTTGTTTATTTATAGACTCGGTTCTGTGTTTTATAGATAATTAAAAGCCACATAAGCCGTTTCATTGTCTGGAGATAATCTTAATATCATCAAAAAGTATTATTAGGTTCCTAATTTAACGTAAATGTAAAAAACCCATTTTGCAACAACGTTTCCACGTTGAAGAAAAACATAAATAACATTTCGTGACTAAATTTTTATAACACACCCATAAACCGATTAAAATATTTCACAACTGACAGCCCTGACCTTGGTCGCGGAAGACAGAGGGGCGTAGCGGGGTGAAGGGGGAAGTAGGTATTTAAAGCGCGGCATTTCGGGCCTTGGTAAAGGAGATTCGCTTCTACGTGTAGCTATTGTTTATTCTTATGGAATAACTTTTTCTCAAAAATGTCCGGAAATGTTGACATTCCTATCTACATATTGAGAAGCGAAGTACATAGTTTACTGACAGTTCTCAAATTAAAAAAAAAAAACATTGCGTGCTCGCTACACAAGCCCGCAATGTTGCATACAAATTCCATTACTATCTAGCTTGTAACTTTTTAAAAAGTGAAAAGGGCCATAATAAAATGAGGGCACAAGTCTTATACATCCAAATTTTACTCGAAACATAACTTTTTTATTTGTGCCTGGAATAGCTTATGCTTTTTTTTAAAACAACAATTGCGTTTCTCCTTGTCATAAACAAAAAGGCGGTAAGGAGTGATGGTTTTTTCACATGAAGTTTCTGTTTATATGCAATTCAAAAAATGAGTTCAAGCGATGAAGATTTGACTCCAACACAAATTTTTTCATGCGATTTTTGAGAAAAGCACTATATTTGCCTCGGCAGGAACAGCAATTGCGGGCTTCGTATTTTTAAACGGACTCGCAAGCTCGTCCGTTTAATCCAATACTCGGCCCGCAATTGCCTACTTCCATGCCTAGGCAATAATGTACTATTAATGCAAAAAAGAAAAAAAAACACGATTTTAATATATTTTTGTTTTTTTTTTGAGCCAATGTTGTTTTTAGACGAGGGTAATATTAGCCAATGAAAATATGTGCATGAAAAAACCATATTACAAGCTTAGTTGGGTTAAAATTGGCAGTATTGCGTATTTATTTAAGGGTGTAAAATAAACAATATGTAGTAGTAAAAAACAAGTTTTATTGGAAAAAATTGGAAAAAACAGCATTATTTGTTTTATACAAAAATAAAACCAACATTTTTTTTAAATCATAAACAAAAAGACGGTATTTTTTATTTTCTTTAGTTCCAATAGTAATACCATTAAAACAAAAATATAGTTAAGTACCTAACTTGATAAAGAATCAAAAATCAACATAACTTAAAGTAATTTCAATCAAAAGCATAATTAGAAACATTGTACCTTAATTAACTTTAAAAATAATTTGTACCAATGTCACATCTACCTACCAGTCTCATCTTAAGAGACATTCATATCAGAGATCAACAGAGCTATATCAGTAATTTTATATCTAATATACAGATAGGTAAATAATCAACATTTCACATAAATAATTAAAATCCTTAATCCTCTAATTCTGCAATTTCAAAGCAGCCCTTTTCAATAAATTTAGGGAGTGTGATCTTGCAATTTATGTCATCCCAATCGTAAAGCTGCTCGTCTTTGATTGCCGGCCAGCGCCAGAAGCTTGTACCTTTCTACATGCACGATATAAGAACAGCATCTTCACATAGGTACTGAAACAACTTTACCTGGATACTTGCGTGAGGGCCAAAGTTACCCAAAACACAAGTTAAAGTTTACATACCTTCACATTTTCCCAAATATACCAAATTAATGTTAGTAAAATAATATAAAATTTACAAGACCACACTCCTACAGATACATATAAACACAATAATAACAATTATAATGATTAACTTGCTAAAAACCAAAGTTTAACAAGGAAGTTTGCACATATATTTTACGTACCGTTTCGCATCCAACACTTCGAGTAAACTGATAGGTTTGTACATGAACGCGTGGCAGGCCAAACGGCATCCATTTAAACGCTAGTGATGCCATCTTTGATTTTGGGCCAGAACTATTACGATTTTCTAATAAGCAACGACGTGGCGGTCAATTCAATTTTTTTTTTTATTTGGGACAAAGTTTTCCCCTAGGCTTAAAGTAACCCGCCTTTACGGTATTCCCTATTCTCTAGCAGTTAACCTTTGGGCAAAGCAAAGAATTTTCTGAAAATATTACTGACAACATGTGAACACTGGTGTATTTATTTACCGTAAAATATGAACATAACTTATCCCATTTAGGGATAAGTTCGCCTTTGTACATTCGTTTAATATTAATATTTTTGTGCAATAAAGAGCATACTTATAAGTCAAAATTAAAGCATTTGATAATTATGTTACTTTCAAATTGACTTTCTGTAAGGGTCTTTCCAGACCTTTCGACGCGGAATCAGCTTGAGCCGGTAAGAAAAGTTTTATGTCCGTGCAATATGAGCGAAAACTACGTCGCGTTCCGTCCGCAACGCCGAATCGAGCGCCGCCTTTTTCACTCTAACTGCACGGACGTAAAACTTTTTCTTACCAGCTCAAGCTGATTCCGTATCGATAGGTCTGGGGAATACAGTACAGTTAACACGTACATAAATCAAAATTATACATAGGTATACATAAACCTTCCAAAAAACGTTTACATGGAGGTGAAAACCGTTTCAAAGTCCGAAAATATTGTAGGTTACTAAAAATACACAAAGTAATGAGGGCGAAACTGGACGGTCGGCGCTTTCTTAACGACACGGCTATTTGGCTATTCCTTGCTGTTGTGCTTTTTTATGTGAATCAGCCGAGGTTTCGATTTTTGATTAAGCCGCATTGTCGTCAATTAGCAAAAGAGCCAAACGAAAGTAAATCGTTTCTATGATTTGATCACGATGCTCCTTACAAGTTAAGAATGAAGGGTCACACTTTGACATAAATAGCGTGATAGCTAATTTGCTTATATTTAAGTAATGCAAAATTGGCAGTACTTGAATCTCAAATGTTTTTATTGCTGCCCCGACGAACTGACACAGACTTTTTGTTGGGTAAGTCAATGACTTCTTATCATTCCACCATTCTCTAAGTTTGATGTACGAGAATACTGGGTCATCTTCGGGATTATCAATCTTCAAGCATTTTGCGCAACTTGATCAATTGTGATTTTGTAAGATAGATGAGGCTATGTAACCACTATCATCGACCAAAGGCTGTTGCTCCATTTCCGTGAGGTTGGTTTCAATATCTTCAGTCTTCTGGGATATGAAGGACAGGAACTTCTTGGTTGGAACCAGATTCACCATCGTTTGAAGCTACCACATCGTCATCTGTCCTTAAGCTAGACAGCTCCTGATCCCTGATCCTGATTATTTTTAATCCTTCTCACAGTTGCTTCCCCTATTGTGAGGAGCTGTCATTCCCGATATTAGAGTAGTTCTTAGGGCGGCAACAAATGACAGGCAGGTCGGGTTTTTATTTGTAGGGCTGTGCTGCCTTATGACACCGAATAAATGTCGTCTTGGTTCAGCTGCCAAAGATTTAAGTATTTAAACCCTAGGCAGCTAACTTGGCTCCAAATGTCGCGCAAAGAACGCAATGTTGTACCTAGTCGGGTCATAAGTTCTGTTACTGAGATTTATTACAATTTAAAAAATTAATTAAAGGAGTTTTTTATAAATCTGTATATTAATCAAAACATTGATTTATGTAGAATAAAAATAAAAATAATGTATTCTAAACTATTACAATTATTTGATGTACGAGCTTGAAGTATTCTCATTTCGGACTAGAAAATCATAGTTCAATTTACGCATGACGATGATACTGATAATGGCCACAATTTTTGTAAGAGTTCTTGTAGAGAGTTCAAATTTGCGTGGAATATTGATACAAATGTATTTCAAGCAACTTTTAAGAGCCGCTTGTACACCGGTCAATCTTGATGTCTCATTAAATCGACTTTATGATTTCACATGAATTCGCAGCAATACGAAAACCCACCAAATCTCTTGCTTCATAAGTTGGAATCGAGTTTGTTGAAAAATATAATTTTGGTCTCTAAACATACACAAAGATAGGAAGTTTTATAATATTAAACAAAAAAGGTCTTTGGTAAACAAAAATTAACTTTTAAGCGTTTACAAAAAGTGAAATTTACAGAAAAGTCATGCGTAATTTCATCGTTGCCGGCTGTGAATGTTAAAAAATCGTCTCGGAAATTGCGGCGACTATTTAAAATTATTATTTGTTCTTCAAAATGTACATTAATAGAGCTTTTAATTTTTATATGTATTGAAATAAAAAATATATACATTAGCGAGTTTTATTTGACTCAACCTTAGTAACAGAACTTATGGCCGGACTTAGTAATGTATCCTTCAATACATCTCACGTTTTTCGCTTCAGTCCCATTTCGTCGATGAAACTGCAATACCGCGAAACCAACAATGGCTAATGCCGCGTAACTAACAAATGTGTCAAATTTGAGTTTTCGCGGCTGTAGGTAGAGCACTGTGATAGGCTCCAGACGGCATTGACAGCTGTGTCGATAACCAATCAGAAAGCTCCAAAGTCACGTCATGTCGATACCGCGAGAGAGCATGTCGTTTTTACAATTCCGCGAATGTGCATACAAGTATAGAGATGACGTATTATTCAATTGTGTAATACCGCGTAAGGGCTTTATATAAATACATACTGGTAAATTTGGATGCTTAATATAATAAACAGCTAAATTATGGGGTTAACAAAGTTATTTAGCGTTTGGGTAAGTCTAACCTCAATAAACACAAAGATATTCAATTTTAATGCTCTCCTGTAAAATTTGCCACAAGTCAGTTACGCGGCATTAGCAATTGTTGGTTACGCGGTATTGCAGTTTCATCGACGATTTGGTTTTTTGAACCTCACTGATTCGAACTACTTTCTATACTCTGCCCAAACTTTTAAGTGCTCTGTTTTATTTGAATTTTTTTCCCGCCGGCCTTTTTTTACATCATCCGGACAAGATGGTCCGTTTGTCATATCAAAAACGCGGTCAAGGTCGTGAACGATTGTACCTGTCTATATCATTTTCTCGGCTTGCATGGGCTCTTTTTCTGCCTGAGCTGATAACTTCAGCACTGCTGCCACAGTGTTACTTAAAATTTGTGCAGCATATTTCACTTTCATTTTGGACCGATATTTTGGCTGCACATGCATTTTAGTAATTTTACTCAGGTATAAAAGTTGTCTATTTTTTTCCTCTTCTTTCAATAAGTGCGCCCATTTGGCCTTCATACCACTCATGTGCAGATTTGGTTGATTTGAACACATGGGGCACGTCGTATATCTACTCAAAGTTTTTAAAATTTTCAGAGCTCCCATATTTGTAGGGCCCTGATCACATATTGTCAGCAATATTTTAAAGCCAGTTTCCTCTATGGGGCATATAATCTCTTTAACTAATGTTGCCAACCTCTGAGAGGAAACAGTTCCCTTTACAAAATAAAAAGCTATGGGTTGCTTAAATTTCGCACGTATCCCTTGCAACATAAACACCAATGCATGGTCAGCTAGATGAGAACTGCGTCCTGACTCACGTGCACCAAAATCTTCAAATCCTTCAACTTTATCAGCTGCTGCATCATAAAGTAGTTGCCGCTTTAAAGCAATTTCATCAAAAACTAATCCGCAGTACTTGTCCATGTCCCTTGTATTTGATGAGATTTTTTCCAGGTGATTTATTACAGCTTTATTTATACCTGGTTGCACAGGTTTCTTTTTCAAGACATTCTGTAATGTTTTGACACAGGGCAATGGGATTAGTTGTTGTAAATATCTGTACGTTTTCGGTGACCTCTTAAATATGGCTCAGGCCGATATTTTATTCTTTTTCGTCCATCGTCGACCCCTCAGTTTTCTTTTTTGGTTTTTGACTGCCGAGGTAACCATTTCTTTGAGAACTGTGGACTAAATTTTTTCTATAAGCGTGGCGCTTTTTCTTAGTGATTGCAGTCTACATTTGGTTTTTTTTTAGTTGCTCCAACAACTTCCTTTTCATCGGTGAAAGAGCATCTGAAAAGATAACAAAAAAACAGTTGGAAAGAGCTACACAGAACACCATACATTGCGTACATTTAAAAAAAAAAAGATAAGTATTTGAATTTGCTTGGCTGGCTGACCAATCACTATTTCATTTTAAATACATGTCATCGTAATTTAGGATTTAAAAAATAATGAAATTATCAGTTGGCAGAAAACGAGTGTTGTGGTATACAGGGTGTCTGGAAAACCTTTGGAGATATTTGGCGCGGTAATAGTTCGCACGATTCTGATCACGGGGGTATGGTTCATTTTTGTTTCTGTAAATGTAAAAAAAAGAAGATTTAATTATATTCATTTGGTTAGTTGATGTATCGCAGCCGATATCATGACCTTGACATTTTGATGTTGATACTATACTAATCCAAACGTTCGTAGTAACTAACGTCAAAAGTCTAAGTTCAAGGTCAATGACCTGAGACCATACGTTGTTTACATGGTATGTAAACAGTTCGCTCCATGTACAGTTCGCCCAATGTAAACCAAAATCAAATTACAAAAAAAAGTTTAATTTTAATGCAACTCACTGTATTTTCGTTTTTACAATTGAACATTTAAGCGGGTTTTGTAATGTTCACTAGATCTGTTGGAACACGCACTGCCGAGCTCTGATCGTATCGTCTGTTTCATATTAATTTCGAGATCTAAACATTTACCTTTTTTTCTGCTCTAAAATAGCCCATTTATTGTTTTACAGCAAAATTAATTCAGACTTTTATTATTATTTATTCAGACTAGAAAATCTGAAATTTAATTTACCTGACATCTAATGACAACCACAAATTTTAAAGCTGGCATCATACACGTTGTTGAAAGATTTTCGTATCCTAGAACAAGTTCAATTCTTTGATAAATGGCTACGTCATAGACTGCTGAAAGTTCGGATGGACATGAAATGAACGATCCGATTATTGCTGTCCGTATTGATCTGTATGGTATTCGTCGCGCGGTATAGCTAACAGTCCGAATATAAAGGCCGTCGCATAATTGATTAAATTTGTATGATCGCAATTGTCATAGAGAAAAAAAAAAGACCGGCCTTTCCCAGGCCATGGAATCATGGAATCAATATACGTACGTACGTAGTTATATAAACACATACATATTCATTCCATGTTCCGGACTTAGAGCATTCAAGTCCCTATTAGACCAATATTTAAACAGGGTAGCCATTTTGATTATTCAAATTATAGGCCAATAGCCATTTTGCCAGTAATAAATAAAATTGTTGAGAAGGTCATAATCGGCCAAGTGAGTACTTTCCTGGAGCATAACAGTGTGTTATCGCCGGCGCAGCACGGGTTCCGTGGAGGGCGCAGCACGGCTACGGCCTTGACCCACTTCTCGAATTATGTAAATAAGAGTCTTGGTGGCGGACAGCAGGTCATTGCGTTGTTCATAGACTTCAAGAAAGCATTCGACACACTGGACCATGAACAGTTGTTGCAGGCTATGGACGAATGTGGCGTTAGCGGACCCACAAACTAGTGGTTTCGTGAATATCTGACAAACAGAACTTTACGCACTGTCATCAATGGGACAGCTGGATCCGAAGCCAGCGTTAGTTTGGGTGTGCCAACTGGATCGGTCTATGGGCCAGTTGGCTACATCATGCATGTGAACAGTGTGTCGAATGTGGTTAAAAAGTGTCAAGTATGCATGTACGCGGATGACATGTGCCTGCTGTTCGCTGGCAAGGATATCGCAGACATGGTGAACAACGTGCAGGAGGACTTCGAAAACATCACAAAGTGGGCGCATGATAATGGAATAGTCTTAAACATAAGTAAAACTAAATGTATGCATATTTTTTCTCCGTACAATAAGAAAGCAAAATATATAGGCCCTCTTGACATTAACTTAATAGGACATACATACCAATGCCTGCACGGCGACAAAGTAAAATGTAATTGTAACACATTAGAGGTAGTTGATAAATTTAAATATTTAGGATTGTTAATTGATAATCACTTTAATTGGAAACTTCATATTATTCAAGTCTGTAACAGGTTAAGATCGATACTAGGTCAGTTCTATCACTTAAGTAGAATAGTTAACAAGCGCACCCTGCACATTGTTTACCATGCGCTCGCTGACTCATTGCTGAGCTATGGATTGAGCTGCTATGGGCTTACCTTTAAAACGTATCTGGACCAAGTGAGACAATTACAAGTAAGGTTAATTAAATATTTAGTACCCAAAAAAACTAGGGATAAGTATAAACATAGCTATGATAGATTATTTTCGATCTGCAAGATTCTACCCGTGCATTCTAAAGTTGTTTACCTAAATATATTAGATAGTTATTATACCGATAATTTTAAAGTAAAAAAGCAAAGTAGTCATTGTACTAGGTCAATTAGGAGGGGAGAACTGTTCCAACCACCAGCTAAAAACTATTATGGACAAAGAACTAAAGAATATTTGATTCCCAAAATTTATAACAAATACCCCCTACTACTAGATGAAAAAAAATTAAAAATAGGCTTCTTGAAATCAAAAATGAAACAAATTTTATGGTCTGATAAGTTCTGTTAGGGTGGTTTTTAAAATTAATTGAATAAAGTTATAAAATGCAGATGAAACTCATAACCATGCTGGCACTCCAAATGTAAACGTAAATTAAGTTAGTAAGTAAGTAATCACTAGTATCTATGTACCTCCCAAGTAGTATTAGATTATTGAGCGCATCAGTCGCCAACAAACTGACACACAGTTTGGCGACATTTAGAGTATGGTACTATGTAAAAAATATATACTTATAATAAATAAAAAAAAAAAAAAAAAAAAAGTAGGCTACGTTCGCATGGACTTGCAGAAAGGCGTTGCGTTAGCGGGGCGATCTCGTAAAATAGTCACTTGTCGTTTTGTGCTCACACGGTTCTCATTCTTCTAGGATACAAAACTCTTTCAACAACGAGTATGATGCCAGCTTAAAAATTAATTCTGATTAAACATAACGTGTAGGAACGATTTTATTTTTACAAAAGAAACCTCTTTTCATAAAAAGTTTTCAATGGTAAAAGATTTAAAAAAATACTATGTCAAACTGTCAAAGCACAATCACAATTTAATGATTCGTTTGAATTATTGTGCTTTTTATTCGTATTACTCCTTGATATTAGTGCAAATCAATAAAATAAATCCATGATTCATGATCTCGTAAAATAAGTCTAATGTACGAGTACAAGTGCTATTTTAGCTGAGTGAGTGTGAGAAGAGTGTGAGTAATAATAGTAATAATAATAATCGAAAGTTTAATTTTTAAATTATTTCACATAATAGCTCTTATCAGAGACCGTCTTTTCATTCACATTACAGAATAATGTGTCTGTGTTCTAAACACCATTGAGCTTTTGACCATGATTAGACACATTGTTGATAACTATAATGAACAACTTGTTTATTTACATTACGTTGTGACACATGTTATGGATGAAGTAGTTAAGATGGGGTACACTGAGAGCATCGTCAGGAAAGGCGATGATAAATTAGCCTGTAACTCACTCAAATATTAACTTAAAAAAAAGTTACCAATATAGGGATGATCCAAATCATCCACCCTATCTACTGTTAAAATTTCTCCAAAGGTTTTCCAGACACCCTGTATACAATTTAGTACCTTAACAAAACGGTCGTAAGCTTTTTTAAATTGGAACAGGCATCAAGTTATTGTTTTAATAATAGAATTTATTTCGAAGGGCATTATTGAGGAAGGATAAAAGGCAAAAGATGGGCATTGATGAATTATGCAGTAGAGATTATACATTAAAGAATTTGAATGAGAAGTACCTAAATATAACCCAGTTTATAAAAACATTAATTTAATTTAACTGTCGGGAAAATATTTGTCTATCGTCTGAACAGCCACCATTTAATTTTCAACTTCATGTCTTAAATTACACATTGTTTTTTACTAAGAAAACATTAATCAATTTAATCTCAAAGTACGATGTATGAATATTTGGTGTGCCGATCATCTTATCAAATAATAATTTGGTACTAGGCTAGGACTATTTGGTTACCAGGGCAAAATACAACAAATTCCTAAACTGAATCCGAACATATTTATATTATGAATAACTTAAATGAAGATGATATAATAAAACACTCACCATTTTGAGACAACTCCATAAGGACCTCCCTGTCTTGCTGGCTCGTTGATGCAACTTACTCTGGTACGGCTACTGAAATGTTATTAATAATAATATTAACTGAATGGAAGTAGTACAGATGAAATTTCTATATTGATATTATTTTAGAAAAACTTAAACAAGGTAAATATAAGACACTCACCATCTTAAGACAGCTCCATAAGGACCTCCCTGTCTTGCTGGCTCGTTGATGCAACTTACTCTGGTACGGCTACTGAAATGTTATTAATAATAATATTAACTGAATGGAAGTAGTACAGATGAAATTTCTATATTGATATTATTTTAGAAAAACTTAAACAAGGTAAATATAAGACACTCACCATCTTAAGACAGCTCCATAAGGACCTCCCTGTCTTGCTGGCTCGTTGATGCAACTTACTCTGGTACGGCTACTGAAATGTTATTAATAATAATATTAACTGAATGGAAGTAGTACAGATGAAATTTCTATATTGATATTATTTTAGAAAAACTTAAACAAGGTAAATATAAGACACTCACCATCTTAAGACAGCTCCATAAGGACCTCCCTGTCTTGCTGGCTCGTTGATGTAACTTACTCTGGTACGGCTACTGAAATGTTATTAATAATAATATTAACTGAATGGAAGTAGTACAGATGAAATTTCTATATTGATATCATTTTAGAAAATTTAAAAAAGGTCAATTTAAGACACTCACCATTTTGAGACAGCTCCATAAGGACCTTTCTGTCTTGCTGGCTCGTTGATGCAACTTGCTCCAGTACGGATACTGAAATGTTATTAATAATAATATTAACTGAATGGACGTAGTACAGAGGAAATTTCTATATTGATATATTTTAAGAAAAACTTAAACTAAAGAGCAAAACTATAATATTGTTACTATTGTATAACAATATTATAGTTTTGCTCACTTGATTTTGTATGTAATTAGAAAGAATGAAGAAAGAAAGAAAGACATTTATTCACTAACAATAAGACACTCAAATAAAAATATATAAAAGAAAACAAAGAAGGAATAGCTCAGAATGTGTGTCCTTGTGGCAGTGAAACAGACATGCTAATTCTATTTATATTATTTATTACCTCTCTTGTCCATCCCCACATGGAGTGGAAATTCAGCCAAATGTTGGAATTGCATGTCTTTTGAGCCGATTTCCTTTTTTGTTGAAATATTTTCTTCAAAAATGGTTTGCACATATATTACGCTGATCATGCAGCTCTTCATTACCAACTGCTTTAAGCTATTCTCGACAGCTGAAAAAAGAAGCAACAAAGTGGTATAATACTATAACCTGAAAAAATATAGGCAAAAACAAGGATTTGTCGCCGGCAACTCTCTCCTTTACACCGCAAACTACACACGTTCTATGGCCCTTGCCCATGGCGAAAAACACAAAATCACAAATGAAATTCACTGTCTTCGAAAATAATATTCACTGTGTCAAAATTATCACTAAAAGCGTCCAATATCGCGATAGGAAAATCACAGTGCACGTAAATAATAAGGTCCCGCTTTCAACTACTTACATACTAAGCGGAGGAGCAGTTGCTCTACTCGACGTTTTAAATAGTTTTAATCACAGGCTTTGGCGTGAACGTTATGTTAAAAAACAGTACCTACCGAAATTCAACACCAAATAATCACCACGAAAACAAGCATGAAGAGAAGACATCACATCACGGATTCACGGATGACATGATGCTTGTTGTGTTGCCATAAAAAAAAATGTACTACACTTTCAGTACATTTTTTGTAAGTGTGTCTATTGATGACAGGGACCGTCTGAAAATTAAATTATTGTTATGAAAATTCACCGCTTGAATTTTCTCTGCGTTCGAATCCCAAAACAAAATTAAATTAATAATTATCATGTTTATTTTTCTACCAATATTACAATTCGTGTTGATGTGGCATATTAATTCATAGTGCCAACATGCCAACAAAAATGGTTATTGTTAAAGTTGGTATAGGAGAGTTACAAAAACCCTTTGACTATAGAAACTAAAGGACCCGAAATACCTACGAAAAAAACGTGCCAGTTTTTGACGTTTATGGAACATAAAACGGCGGATTGTCAGCTGTTATAGTGATGTGGTAGTAATCATGTTTATCGATAAACCAGATTACGTACTGCATAGAGATTTATTTTGACGTTCTAGTAACAGTCACGATTTAATTACGAATATCTGAATTACGGTTTAAGGCTTAGTACAGGTACATTCACTAAAGTTGGCACGAATGGAATGAACAAAAGTAATGTCACCTATCACTGTGTGAGTGCCGCCCTTTGAACCGATGTTCGAATTTCAAACCTAAAATCTGTTATTATTTTACACACTTGTATACTTTCGTTCACTCATTCAATCCATTCGTGCCAACTCTCGTGAATCGACCTGTAGGTACCAATTTCACCAAACGATGTTAAATTTTATCAATGTTGATCGACCGTTAGTTCATACATTTTGACAGCTGTTAACGTTCTAATCGTCTGTTAAGTGGTTACCATCGTATGGTGAAATTGGTACTTAATGTTTTATATAGCTGTGTGGTTGCCGGCTTAGAATAGTACCACTCCTTGCCTTCCCGTGGATGTCGTAAGAGTCGACTAAGGGAATAAAGGCTTGTAGTACTGTTAGGCGATGGGCTTGCAACCTGTCACTAATACACTGGTAAACATCTTAGCCTGATTATGCAAAATGTGGTTACAGAATTATCAACAAGCTTTTAGAGTTGGTTCTGTAGCTCTGCCTACCCCAAACTGGGAATAAAGGCGTGAGTTTATGTAATGTAATGTAAAAATGTTTTATTTATAATAACATTAATATCAATCATTTATTTCGGACGGGATCGTTGTTACATAATAATAATAATAGGCAGGCGTCGTAGTTTCATCGGGTTAGTATCGTCTCGTCTAAAACGCAGCTGATCTAAGCAGTAAGTGTTTTAAACTGTAGTTTCTTTAATAATTGCAAAAACCATACCAAAAAAAAGTCTTCTGAGTTTCTAGAGACTGTTTGTACCTTCCTTAGCAGCTTTATCTGCCATTTCATTCCCAGTACCTAATTCCTCTATGAGAAGGTACCCACATAAAATAAGTTTCTAATCCTTTAAGATTATATTTAAATATTAATTCTTTGTTCGTTTACAAAATGAAGTTAGTTTCTAAATTAATTTTTAAATTGTTTAACCCCTGAATCAAACTTTAAGAATATTTACAGTTTTTTTTTTACAGTTATTTACATTAAATTGCTAAGCCAAAAAGGCCTATGTCCGAAAATTACCAAATTCTGTTTTTTTTTGCGTTGGATTCCTTAGGCTACAGGGAATGAGATTCTGTTAACGAAAAAGTCGTATTTTTATTATAAGTGGCTTAAAAACGACGTATAAAATACTTAACAATTGGGTCGTATACGAGTAGTTCCTCTACGAACAAATAGATAAGGTGTCCATTGTAGTAACATTAACGCATTCCTAAGCCAATTGAACGTAAGTACGAGTATAGTAGAATTGCAAACAATCCTGTGCAACTTAATGCGGTATACGTCCAAATCGCTTAGGATAGTTGTTGTCATCATTGGCATCATTCCTAAAAAGAGGATTGAGTTTTGGGAAGATTTAGTTGTAAGTGCATACAGACTGAAATATTTTTTTAATTATTACCGTAAATTCAGGTTACTTTTAGCCTTAGGGGGTAACATTGCCCACCCTAAAAACCATCTTTAATAGTTTAATACTTAATTATTCTATTAAATGTTTTATCAGGACTTACATAGTTTTAAAATTATTTAACTAAATTAATATGAATACCATTAAAATAGTTATAGTTTTAAGGATGGACAATGTTACCCTCCACGGTTACAGTAACCGAGTTCACGGTAATTAAACTGTTAGAGACTACTTACTTCGCCCATTATCTTGTTGATTTCATATGTTGTTAATTTTTGAAAAAGATACTCATTTAGTTACCTATCTATTAAATAAGTAATATTTTGCTCATAACTGATGTTATGATATGTATTAATTAAATAATTACACATTTTCATTTTATCCTAGTGATTGGACATTTCTAAGGAAGTTTGTACAAATTATTCACAAAAAAAACCCGACTGCAATAAAAAAACAACTGAAAAGCGAAAAACAAGCTGTATAGTCTATACAAAATTGTAAGAGCATGTACTTATTGATATTTATAACAATTTAAATTTTACTTGAATATTGGTAGGCGGCGGTGTCCAGGCGGGGACAAGCTAGTCCAAATGTTAAATTTTTTCAAGTAATAGGTTTTTAAATTCATTGCTTGTCCCCGCCTGCAATACCTTTACCAATATTCAAGTTAAATTTAAATTTTTATAAATATCAATAAGCAGAGGTCGGAATTTTCACGGCAAAACATAAGACTGTCGCAATCTTGCTAATGTTAGAACCTTTTTTTTATCGATATCGAGTATTATTATATAAAAAAAGTCGAGCCGATATATTTACCTACATTATTTTATAATCATTCGTGACAGTTAATTTAAAATATGCAAAAGAACTGGTAAGTTACATGATTGTTTTATGTGTTATTAAAGCCTGACAAGTTCCTATTTAGCCCTGATGTAGTGTCGCTACAAACAGCTTACATATGGCAATTATACGTGTACGTCATGAATAGTCGGGACAGTGAGTATTGGCATCGTGCAAGAACGAGTGAGATATACAATTAAGTACTTGTAGATTGTGAAACTATGTTTTCATGTAATCGGAAGAGCATGTCTAGTCGATAATTAAATATGAATAATTACCAGAGGTCGGAATAGGTAGTGCTTATTAACCTAAACTTGTTGCATCTTCATTCAATAACGTATGCCCATCTCACTCACGCATGAATGAACATGAGTCAAGTTTAGGTTAATAAGCACTACTTACCTATTCCGACCTCTGATAATTACCTATCCGTCAAAACCATTTGAATGTATTTATAATAATGTTTTTTGCATCGGGGTGAAATTTCTTGGGCATTTTGATTTTAAAATCGATTTGTTTACATCGGTGACATTCAATGACTTCCAACGTCCGTTGTCAAAAAAAAACGTTGCCATTTAAATAAATTTGTTCCACTGAAAATCCGCAACATGGCGAGGGCTAAAAAGGAACTTGTCAGGCTATACATCTAAATCTCAACTACCTACCTATACTTTATCATAATAACCCTTCATTTTGGCTTTGGCGTAGTCGGGTAGCAAAGAGGTAAAACTTTTAATGAAGTGACTATACCACCTCATTAAAACATTCAAATTGGTATAGTAGGTTTAGTATGGCTTTATAATGATAAACGAAACAGTCTACTCCCTGAGAATGTTGAGAAATTAATGATTATCTACTCTTATTTCTATGACAAACCAAATAAAATGTCAGCTGCTGTGTGCTGACGTGGAATTCGAAGAAGCAATTACATCTGTCTCTGCATAATTTTATACAAACCTTAAGTAATTTTTTATTTTATTTGGTGGACCGTTTTTTTCTTCTATTACACAACTATCGATATCAATAAAAAAAAGTTTCTAACACTAGCAAGATTGCGACAGTCTTATGTTTTGCCGTGAAAATTCCGACCTCTGTCAATAGGTACATGCTCTTACAATTTTGTATAGACTATACAGCTTGTTTTTCGCTTTTCAGTTGTATTTTATTGCAGTCGGGTTTTTTGTTTATTTTTAATAATTTAATTTATTTAACTCTTTTTAGTTTTTATTAATAAAATGGTGGTTTAATTAATGATTACTAAGCAATATACGAGCTCTGGAGCTTACATTTTTAATGTCGCGAAGGTACAAATGATTTCGCGAGTAATTTGAAGCGAAACTCTTTCTAGCGAAAGGAGTTCACTACTGAACATTTACATATTTATTGTTAATTTGATGATAAATATATTCCGGAACCCGGCAGCGGAACCGTTTCAATAATCGTTCCCTCGTTTTAACGACGAGTGTTCGACGGGGTAACCCAAAGTGGCCTGAAGACGCCGCCGAGAGGTCCGGGAAGAGTTTTCTTTTCTGCCTGAGCGTTCGAGTTCCATGGAATCCTATAGAAGGGAGATATGGTTCGGAACGCGAAGAGCAGAAGATTGTGCTGTACGCACTATCGTGCAAAGTCCATCGTGCAGATCGTGCTAGACGTTCGCGAAACGTAAACTCTGACAACACTACGAAGATCTGGCTACGTAGATCTAGCAACACTGCGAAGATTTGATGGATGTCGACTGAAGGACCTAGCATCCACGGTCAAGAAAAATGATTTAAAAAACAAAATGACGGACGTCAAGTCTACGCATTACCATGCAAGCACGATGCACGATTGAACTGACATACGTCAGGGCTACGCACCATCCAGCCGCACGTCGTGCGAGAAGTAGTGGGAGGCTGGTTGGAGACAAATTCGGTCGTGCAAGTCCTTCACGGTAGAGTCTGTCTAATGAAAGCTGAACCTGGGAAAAAGCGGCAAATTCAAAAAATCTTGATATGGTATTACCGATCAATGAAGGAATAAACGATATTGATACTTTTATTATTTTATTTATTTTGGTGGGCACAAAGGAAGAGGAAACGCGTACTATATTTTCATATATATTATTACGAGCGCTATATTTTGATGAAAAGCACTTTAGGTAAAATACGATGACAGTGACTGGAGCACATTTGGTTTTTCGAAATATATTTGACATGAAAATATAGTGATCTGCACGTGTAGCACAAGTTGTATTTTCTCGCTTGTCGCTCTGTGCGTCTCTATCGTAACAGACTAGATAGTAAGGGAGATCCGAGCGACAAACAAGTCACGAGCAACTTGTGCTAGTCGTGCTGTTGATAGATTTCATTGATACGAGAGGTTTTCGTCTGTGTCGCACACAGCATAATAAAACAATGATGATGAGGAATATTATATTCAACCTTTTTAATAAAGTAATTAGAGGTAACATTATTCTCATCACCCTTACACCTCTATCTAACGACAATTATATCTTGGAGAAGAAGCGCCGCAAGAAACTCCAGCAGATCATTTTTTCCAATCATAAAATACAATTATTCTTAAAAGTAACATTACAAGGTAGTAAAGTAATTAATAATTATTTCTAACAACACAAACTTAGTCGTTACAAATGTACGCTCAATAACATTGAGTAAATTAAAAATAGTGACTAGGAGAACAACATGACGAGGTCTCTACGTCAGGACGATAACTAAAATAACTAACTGGAAAACAGGTTCTTGCAAGCGTGAACAGACAGGACCCCACTGACAACACCCGTTCACGAGTATGACGCTGATCTCAGCCATCGCCTCCTCAACCATGTGTTTGAAAAGAATAATTAATGAGGGCTAATAAAACAACGGAATCTTTAGCACTCCTGGTATGAAGCGACCTCATCCAGCCACGTTTTCTAACTTGGATAACTTTGATGTTAAAACTATCCGTAATAAAGTCTATGAGTTTTATGTTGTAAAAAAGCAAATTCCGACTCAGAACACTTCTGGCAAATTTGAAAGAAAATATGGGTTTTACAGGCTCCAGATAGACTCTACGTAAAATACTGATGAGCAATGGTTTTGAATAAAAAATAAAATAAAAAAAACGTTCAGTGCTCATAGAACGATATGACATTGCAGTCTTGCGACAATGATCTTGAGAACCAAAGCCACGAAACGTGCCAAAAATAAGCCAATTATATATCTTGATGAAACCTATCTTCATCAAAATTACAAGCCAAAAAGATCATGGCCGTGGACCGTCGACATCTGGTTTAATAGAAAATATTTCCTCCGCAAAAAGACTTATCATCATTCATGCTGGTTCCGTAAATGGATTTGTGCACATGCAATGTTGACATTTAGCACTAAGTCTACAAAGGCAGATTAACACCATTACATTAATTTTCCCTCATTACTTATTCTTTTTAAAGATGAAACACTGATATCTGTAAGAAGAAAGAAAGTGTTAAATAAACAGAACACCATTTAGAAATACATTGTGTGGTTGCGCAGTACAGCCCCATTGTACAGTCCGACAGCCCTAAAAACATTTGGGTTTAGGTGAAATGAAATTGCATCGGTGAGGTTCTAATCGCAACGGTTTAAGAACAAGGAAGACTCATATAACCCGAACATCTTTTATATCTGGCCGATCAAAAATGACATTAAATAAATAGATAAGGTACTAAAGTGTACACATATTTATGAAATCGACTGTACAGTGTACATTTGGTTCATAAACAACAAAATGCTGTTTGCTCCGCACACAGAAAATACATATCAAATAATATGTTTATGATATCTTTTAACTAAACACCTCCTTATTGTTTTATTGAAACTATGAGTGTCAGTTACATTAATCATCTGTCTATTAAATTAATTTAATAAAATTGTGAATGCTAAGAGATTCAACATGATATAGGGACAGACAATAGGTACCTACACCTATTATATAGGGAAAGACAATGATAATTTTAGTAATTACCGGTCATTGAAGATACTTCTTCCAAATATTTCGTCTGAGTCTGGCAGGCTAACTCAGTTTCCTCAACCTCTTTCAGCTGCTTTACGTTTTCCAGCACACTTTTGTCAACGTGCACGTCCAGGTTTTCTGAAACGAATTTAATTTCGTTTAATTTCTTAATCTCATCGTATAATAGACAGAAAAAGGTAAATTAAACTTAGGATTGCACATAGAGAAATAAGAAGTATCAAAATGAACATGCCGTACTAACCTATAAATTTGGTCACCGTAACTAAACAATTAATTTTTTGCATCAATAATGCTTTTCTTTCTTCTTGTTTTTCTTTGTACTTCTGTATAATAGTATACAGAATCTCCCGGACACCGCCTCTTATCGTCGACGGCATGATTACTCCGTATTTTTATCAATTTAGATCTCGAATTGACAAGTTTCTAAAAACAACAAAGTCCAAACGACATATTAAATAGTGTTGCCAGATTCGTCAGCCAAGAAAAATCCAGGTTCAGCTTTCATTAGACAGACTCTAATAATAATAACAATTGACGTCCAGCAAGCCTACGCACTATCGTTTTGCGTCGTGCATCGTGCCCGGAGGGATGGCACGGAAGGATAATGCGTAGAGGGCATAACTTTAACGGAAAACAATCAAACTCAACAACTCAAAACCACAGTATATATATATATATGTTTCGCTAAAAAGAAGCTAGGCCTACTTTTCGAGATAAATACTCGTACCTACTCTCCAAATGAGCGTATGGAATGTGTTTTAAATTTTTGTAAAATTGAAAATAGTTGTTCTTTGTTGTATCTCAGCTAGTTAGAGCAAAATCGATATCTGTGGCCCGTTTTACGAAGCTACAAGTTACAAATTACAAGCGGACCTCTCTTTCTAGCAAAAGGAGTTAGAAAGAGACTTCCGCTTGTAATTTGTAACTTGTATCTTCATCCAGACCATACCAGTGGCCACTGAGGCCACTGGTATGGTCTGCGACAACGAATCCGATAACAGATTTAGAAAAAGTAGCCGCCATCTTGAACTTTTTAGTTTTTCCTGGAATTAGTTCCGAAATTGATATCTGGGGATCTGTGTAGTCTCCAACAAGGAATCCGTTGACATAATGGGAAAACGTAGTCGCCATCTTGAACTTTCTACATATTCGACTGATCGCTTCCAAAATCGATATCTAGGGCAATTTGTGGTCTCCGACAATAAATCCGTGGACAGAATGAGAAAAAGTAGCCGCCATCTTGAACTTTTTAGTTATCCGACTGATTGCTTCCAAAATCGATATCTGGGGAACTTTGTGATCTCCGACAACAAATCCGTGGACGGAATGAGAAAAAGTTGCCGCCATCTTGAACTTTTTACTTATTCGACTGATTGCTTTCAAAATCGATATCTGTGTGGTGCCAACGTTTTAGCAAGTACAGAGCACGTAAATGTGGTTCAAATATTACTCTACCTTCAGGGCTCGCGCTATGGGTGTTTCGGTTTCGCGCCTAAATAGATAACTACTATGATTTAACTGGCCCGTTCCTTCCATTTGCAAATTGTGCCTGGAAAGAATCAGATTTGGCAAGCGATGTGAATGACTGATACCTTAAAAGAAAGAACAATAAGTAGGCATAATTATGTTTAAAAGTCTTTGAACATTTCAAAGATTTACTTTTATTTTTTTTAGGCCCAAAAATGACTGATCCAAAATCTGAAACATTTTTAATAATTTCGAATGCCTCCATTTTGTTTTTAATACATTAAAGACGCTTAATATTTATTTAATTTGGTCCAATAGACATTAAACTATCCTAATAGGGGGCCATACATGTACAGGCCGATCGGATCAGGCCGAACTGCGTCAGTTCCGGCTGACCGGATCGAGTGGCCATACATGTAGAGGCCGATCGGTTCAGGCCGAACTGCGTCAGTTCCGCCTGACCGGATCGAGTGGCCATACTTGATCAGTTTTTCCAACGGCCAATCCTTCAGGCGGACGGATGCGATTTGCCTTCAGGCCAAATTACACATACACGATGCTATTTTGCATCCGGTCAGTTAGACCTGAAGGTAAAACTGATCATGTATGGAGTTCTGTCTGGTCAGGCAAATCGTTCAGGCGGACGACGGATGCGATTTGCCTTCAGGCCAAATTACATGTACACGATGCTTTTTTGCATCCGGTCATGGAGTTCTGCCCGATCAGGAAAACCGTTCAGGCGGACGGATGCGATTTGCCTTCAGGCCAAATTACACATACACGATGCTATTTTGCATCCGGTCAGTTAGACCTAAAGGCAGAACGGATCATGTATGGAGGCCTTAAGGGAAAATGTGATCTCTGAATGGCTTCATTCAAGTTACTGGGATCCAGACAAATTCTTAATTTATTGTTTGATTTTTTTTCAATCACTATTGAACTAACCCAATGGTTTAGAAACAGGTTCAATAACACCCAGTCTTGAGTCTTGTCATCCGATTCAATTCCTCTTTTAAGCTCTCCTGGGGCTTATAAAGCTACAAGTTACAATTTTACAGGTCTAAACTGGCAACTCTGCTCAAATGGCTTGTCGTCATTGGTCGAGGTTGTGTCAAATGGAAACTTGTAACCTGTAAATTGTAATTTGTAGCTTTATAAAACAGGCCCCTGAGGCACGTTTTATAAAGCTACAAGTTACAATTTTACAGGTCTAAACCGGCAACACTGCTCAAATCGCTGGTCGTCTTTGGTAGAGATTGTGTCAAATGGAAACTTGTAACCTGAAAATTGTAATTTGTAGCTTTATAAAACAGGCCCCAGATGGCACTTGTGTGGTAGACATCCCAGACCCTGAAAAACAACATCATATTCTTTATAGTTCCTTCTGGTAGATTACTAAAATATCCTCTTTACAACACCTAATTCTGTACAAGTCTCCTGGGGCCTGTTTTATAAAGCTACAATTTAAAATTGACAGGTTATAGGTCTACCAAAATCTCATGAAAAATTTAAAAGTAAAAAGAAATCGATTTTTATATGGCAATGTTGCTTTACGCCTGTCAATTCAAATTTCACCGCTTGTCAGGGTTTGTTATTGTTTGTTATTTTTACACAAATATAACGTTAGTTATCAGGCAAATGCCCTAAAAGCCCTTCTATCGCAAGCGAAAAATATCATTAATCATGTGTACTGTAATATTTGTAAGGAAGAAGATGTAAATCAAACACAATCTTTGATTTAGTGTCGTGTTTATAAAATATTAGTAAATGAAGCCAAATAATATTGATACTTTAAGGTCCGTTGTACATTTGCAGGAACTTTACTTATCACCCCATTTGGCTTTTATGTCTGACACGCGAAAGTCTATTTAGCACCCTTAATAATTAAGTGCCATTTAATGCCAGGATTACCCATTGCCACCATATGGCGAATCGTGGCTGTGCGGCATGGTTTTCACGATATTATTATGAGGTTTTTTTTTTTATCTCGCACCTCCTCAGAATACAACATTGATTTAAGTTAAAATTGCATAATATTGTCGCTTAGCTAACAATACCGCGTACGTGTCAATGATTGAACGCGAATTAAGAGTTAATTTAATATAATACAAACTTCAATTTTGACCTGTACGGTATCGTTAGCTAAGCGACGATATGTCATCGAATTTTTGAAGTAATTTTGAACTAAATCCTAATAAACATAATTACATATTATTTGCACACGATTGTTTCAATTTAACCTACTTATTATTTATTAGGAAATATAAGTCCAAAGTTTATTTAGGCTGGGTTTTATAAAGTAACTAAAATTTAATCTGACATTATTTACTAACGGACCTTTATAAAACCGGGCCTTAAAAGGTTACGTAGGTAACTAATCGTTACTAATATTATAAATCTTAGTTGTACAAACGTGATATTATAATTTTATCCTAGATAATTTAACAATTCCCAAAGAAGTAAAGACTTCTACGCGGACTGAGTCCGCCACACCATGCTTTTAATGAACGCGGAAAATAAAGTATCAAGATCTTTAAATCCTATTACCCCAGAGTTGCAAGCTCTAAATTTAAATTTCCCTTTTTTTCATGAGATTCTGGTATATCTATACTTGTAGCTTTATAAAACGTGCCCCTGGTGTGGCAACATCGTTCGACTTCGGCCGACGGCCGGCCATTTTTTTTGTTTAGTGGGAAAGAAGGCTGGCCGGCATACCTATTGAAAGAAACCAGACTGTGTGTGTTAAGTCATTCTCTCACTGGTGTCCGTATTAGACGATCGTTCGATTTGTTGAATCTGCTTCTGCTGTAACGCTATTCCGTCAAAACTGTGAGTAATTGTTTAATTTTATTTCCTTAATATTTTTTTATACAAGTTAGTTGAAAAGTCTTCTCAATTAGTCGTCAAGGTATCCTAGTTACGAAAGAAACACGTAAAAACTGTTAGTCATTTCGTCACGATTCTTGCCTCACGGAATGACCTTCGATTACCATGGTTTTATGCTTCCCTTATTAGTTGGTTACAAAGTCTGGTTTCTATTCAATTCATCTTGTATTTTAATTAGGTACTGCGGCAACAACTACGTATTAGTCGCAGATTCAATTTTTTTACAAATGCTTAGTTATTGTTATTTCAATAAGCTTACCTTTATGGTTCATTTTTTTAAGTTATTACCGACATGTACATAATCGAGTAGTAGGAAACCATGAAGAATTTAACATCATATTATAATATATACAAGGAAACTATCTATGATGTCCAGCTCCCGACAAGCAACAATTTCGGTTAAATACCTATTGTCATTTTAAATGGCCCTTAACCATGTAACCACCATACAAACACATTTGTATAAGAATTTCATCATCTTTTCTTTAATTTAACATGCATCTCTAATGTTGGTGCTATCATTTCTATTTCAGTGCTTGGTTGGTGTTTTTTAAAACATAGTTGTCTGTTTTATGCAATTACTTACCAAATGTTTTTTTGCAATCTGAAAGTACTTAAAATCCAAGTTTGTCATGTATGTACCAGAAAAATAAATTATTGTTTGCATAAGACTGCCTTATGAGCAGAGTTTTAAGAGAGGTTTATGAATGCTAACTATTTTATAAAAGTAGACCAGCCCTGGCACCTTTCCGTGAGATTTGCATATTATATAGATAAACTTCAAATAAAAATACTGGGAATCAAACCTGAGAGCTCCAATTAGCAACTAGAGTAACAGCATAAATGATGGTAAATACCAAACCAAAATCGACTGCTACGTTGAAACACTAAAACGGACTGAAAGAAATTAACTTTTTGGATTCTTTCATTACCGGTTATGCCTAGTGTTGATAAAGACTCAAGTCCTCGGAGTCTCCAATTCTAAGACTCGACTTAGTTTTTTAAACTCTAGTCATTGAATTGAAGCTAGAGATCTTTTTATCTTAGGACGGACTTGAGTCTTCTGTAGTCTTCTATAGAGACTCAGTTTTCTATACACACTAGGGTCTTCTACAGACTCGAGTGTTTTGTTTTAAGTTTTAGTTAGTTCCTACTTATTGTTTAAAATCATTTCATGTATTTATTTTTATTTTTATTTCGAACCTTTCTGGAACATGCATGACATTGTGTCAATTTCATTAGTTAGTCATCTTTCATATATTTGAACAGAGACTTCAAAAGTGAGTCTTCTTTATAGAACTCGAGTCTTTTTGATGCACTCCTACAGATGAAAAAAAATCTAAAAAAAATCGTATCTTTTATAAAAAAAAATCATCTGTGCATCAAAAAGACTCTAGTCCTATAATGAAGACTTGAGTCCTTTCTAAAACTACTCAGACTCAGGAATAAAAAGACTCGGATGTCTTTTAAGCTCAGAGTTCCGTAAATATGACTCGAGTTCTTACAATGTAGACTTCAAAAACTCGAGTTGTTATCAACACTGGTTATGCCCACCTCCTACCACTAGTGACTTATTTAATCATTTTTTCTACCAATTTTTTTATTGGTTACGGTTATACTTATGTTTAACCAAACTAACTAACTAAAACTAAGTAAAGTTTTACTCCAAAAAGGTTTCCAAGCTGAGAGGGATGTGCTTCAGTTTTACATTGTATTGTTGTTGATTTAGGATTGATGTATTATATTTCGGTCTGTATAAAATATTTTAAACAAAGGAGTTGTAACTAGTTACCCTATATAAAAGTTTCTAGCTGTAACTTACCACTAAAAGAAATGGTGATATGTAATGTAACTACTGGGAACTATTCCTAGTAATTAACCGTGGTAACAGGTAGGAAAACAATACCAGTAGTTGCCAGTTGTATCAAAGCAGTAGTACCTACCTGCTGGAAATAACCCTTCATTACCTACTACTAATGGCCTGTTGTTTGATCGGTAGTTAAACTAACTAATGGTCTAAAAACGTTACTAATGTTTAAAATCTCAAGGAAATGTGTCAAATTTTCCATACCTTTGTCGAATTCTAACAATTAGTTAGTTTAACTACTGATCAAACAACAGGGCCTAACCTTTGCTTAGTCTGTGTAAACCATAATAACACTTCATGCTTGGGAATCATCAATTTTTTCAGAAACAAAGTATTTCACTTTTACATTTATAGTATAAGTAGGATATACACTCTACCCAAAAAGATGTTTCAATTGAGTTTGGAGTAGGTGTGAAACTATTAGCAATTTTCTTTACTTTGTTAGTGGTTTTTTTTTCTCTTCATTTATTTCAATGTAATTTCCGGCAGCTGCTAAATTTTGCAAGTGTCTGCTGAAAAGATGACGATGGAGCACAAGTGTTTCTGCCATGGTGATGACGTTACTACCATGGATCTGGAAAAGCCAGAACACCTCATGCCCATGATGAGACCATTCTCTATGAGGTTCTATACAAGCAATAGTAGTGTATTTATTTGCTGTTGAATAAATTTAATTGTAGTTAGCAAGTAGTAGTACTGTACCTATTTGAATTCTTATTAATTACATTCTTAATGCCTTTCTTTATAATAGGTCCCATTTGTTCCTAAGTATATAGAATGCTGGCATAATATTAACGTATTTTACTACCTATGCAATCTTTTACTGCAGCAACAGTAATTGCATCTTACTTAAATAGAAGATATTGAATAATGCTTGATCATATCGTATTTGATAGTAAACATGGGTAGGTACCTATGCCTAGTTACATTTAAAGAAGTAGATAGAGGGCTGAGGCACAATCAACAGGATAAAGTTACTTATTATTCTAATACTAAAGTTGGCTTGGGGTGTAATTTGGTACTTATGAATAAACCTGGTTATTTATTTACACACTCCTCACAAGCCAGATTTTTAATATTTCATTTAGTAACTATGTATTATTCGTATGTATTATGAGATCAATGTTTCAAAAGATTAAGCAAGTAAGGTAGTATAGTCGGCCTTATAAGTAGCCTTACACTTTCGTACCTTGATTGCTCATTCGCCAGTGACAGATTAGTGCTGCAGTTCAAACATGACGTTAAAGTGATAAAGAACGAACACGTATGCAGCTACTTATAAGGCCGACCGTACCTGCCTTTAACCCCTCTTCACTGACGAGACCCGATTTTGACTTTTTGACAACCGTCCGCATCTGTAGCGAGACCGATCGTTGGTCAGCAGACAAACATACACCTAACTCTTTTACACTCACTAAGGTGTATTGCCAGTGAAATAGGATAGATAACAAGGTTAGCCTTGAACAGTCATCAACTCATCACTTAAAAAAACCCCGCGAAATTACCAGTGTAGTTGTAAGCGTTGCAACGCGTAGCATAACAAGGTCCGATTCGGGATAATAAAACTGGCAGGGACCGGCCCGCTATCCCATTCAAGGGGTTTCGAATGGGTTTTTATAAGGATTTATTTATAAAAGTCGTATCGCTTAAAATCCGTTTGATTTGCTTTTTAAAGCGCTATTTAGCAGGGTTACCCTTACCAAGGGTTTCGAATGGGTATTTCGAAAGGATTAACTATCCAAATCCGTTTCGTATAAGTTTTGTTCGATTTTGCTTTTAAAGCGCTATATTTTGAGGCATGCCAATATCCCTTTAAAACCAGGGGCCGGTCCGCTATCCCATTCAAGGAGTTTCGAATGGATTGTTATAAGGATTTGCTTTTTATAGCGCTATATTTATAAGGGTTACCTTTATATTTGGTTATGCAATATGAGAGGGATATCAATTTACTGCTGACCATTTCTGAGCTCTAGCTCTTTAGGTTTCCCTTACTCGAATGGTTAGTTTAACAAACAAATAAGTCATACAGGGTGTTTTTTTGGTCGACAACTTCCAAAACAGGAGAGATAGTTTAATTAATGCTGAATCCGAATATCACATTAAAAAAATTAAAAACCTTAGGAGGTCAGAGAAATAGCATTTTAAAAATTTCCTATTATTTCACTTAATTGTGGTTACCATGCGCCGTGTTTACTGAAGACTTTAATGCCGTAATGACCGTGCACAATGTTATGATTCGTCTTTCCCTTCATACTTGTTACGGGCTGAGGACCGTCAAAGATTACAAACACGGTTTAGGCACAGATTAAATAAGAGTTACTACGTAACAGATATTTCTCTGCGCGAGGTACGTGCGATAATCACCGTCTCACGGAACATCGCTGCCGATGCTAATACATGAAGGGTGCCCGCGCGCGGCGAGGCCAGCTCGCTCGACCGGTTTTTGAGTGTCGAGAGTTCGGGACACGTCAAGCGAGATGCAAGTAGGCGGCAAGTACCTCGTGTGTTCATAAGTTTTGAGACAAAATAAAATGTTCATAGAAAACGTTTTTTTTTGGGTTAATCATAATTTTAAAATTTTCGTATAATAATAAGTATGCATTAACCAATAACTACAAACACTTATTACTCAAAATGACAGCCTCTATTCTTTAAACGAGCTCTTTGACGCCTTGTTGGCAAAAATGGAGCGGAATGACACCTTCGTACAAAACACCCCACCATACCATCACACTCGCTGGAAAATGGGAACGCGATACATTTCGTGCTGGACCTGGGACATCTTTGCTGTTTTTGGCATAAACTTTATTGTTTTGGCCGTTGAACTTTTCTTTGAATGTGAAGATGTTCTCATCGGTGAAGAGTATATTTTTCGTAGCGTGTCTCTGAAGTAGCATCGGACAACGTTCGCGTCGTAATTTACGAAGGCAATCATTAAGGAAGTGAACTTTCCTAGGATTGTAGGCCTTTACCTTGAGATTGTATTACAGTATTTCGTTTACCGCAACACACGAATTGTTAGTCTGCACTGCAGAGCACTTTTTTCTGGGTGCGACATGAATTTCGGCGAAGTCGCTCTCTAATCATTTTGATGTTCGCAATCGTCTTTACAGACCGCGGGCGACCACTCCTTTGGCGATCTTTTAGAGTATCAGTCTCCTTGTAACGTTTTATGGTGTAATATATAAAGTTGCGGCTAATCCCAAAATATTTTAGGACACGGAAAATATCCATTGGTTTTTTTCCCGTCGTATGTAGCGAAATGACAGTCGTACGTAATTCTTTTGCTCCCGCGATCACAAGAAAATTAATTAAAATAAATAATGAAAACATACAAATAGAACACAAACATTCCAAATTCAAAACTGAAAAAAGATACAGCTGCCACTATTATTATGTTTTATTTGTTAAAGTAAAAGTTTGTCTCAAAACTTATGTACACATGAGGTAGGTAGTGCATTCTATTCATTACGTCAAGTTGGGTTAGATTTGTTGTTGTTTCTTGTGTCGTGTTGGTGAATTTATATTATAAAAAATCACTCATTATTGCTGTGTGAGTGGATGACAAAAGAACTAAAGATAATAAAAAAGAAACGTTTTTATCTTTGCCTGTGAACGAGGAAAGGTCAGGAGTTGTAATTTATTTATATTTATATTTATAAATATATAAAGTGATCGACACGAAACAGTATTCATCAAGTTAGAACGATTTGATTACCTACCTAGTTTACTTATTATAAACATGTTAGGGTGATTAGGTTCATATTCGTAAGGCTCTTAAGTAAAAAAATATGTAACCAAGAAAAAAATAACGGACACCAGTATAAAATTGTTACTTATTTTATTACGAATGGTATACCTATACCTTAGTGATAGCGAATTCATTAATACGTAAGTTCTTAGATGTAAGTAGGTAGCTAACGTAAAATGGAGGTTAATTTTTTGACCCATATTTATGTAATGTAACCACTAACAACTAGGTATTGCGCCGATTTGCAAAATTCTTTCGGTAATATAATTCTTGTAGGTACTTCAGGAATGCCTCTTAGTTATAATAACTATTGAGCGACCCCTATTAAAGTAAAAACTAAAGTATGTAAGTAAGTAGTTAGGAAGTAGTCTTTTGTGTAATAAATAAATATATAACTGTTTTTCTTATAATAATGTATTCATATAAATATTTTCATTGTGTTGACAACCCTACCGTTCGAGCGTGCAAACGTAGGTATCACTATACGTTCGCAGGAAACTTCGATAAATGATATTTCAACACGAGTAAATAAGGTTTATTTAGGTGCGTCCGGGCAGCATTATACATATGTTTTATATGCCTACAATACGTTGTAGGTATTGATCGGACGTACTTTGTTGTTTAGTGTAGAAGAAAAATATGCCTGGTTTAGGTTAGAAAATTGTAGATTATTGTTGTTAAAAATCGTTCAGAAATGGCATTTAACTACAGAATAACCGTATGGATTACAAAACCGCAAGAGTTGTCTTTGGCGTATTTAAAAAGGTGAATCAGCTTTGTATAAGAATTGTTAAAAAATTACAAACCTTGAGCATGGCGTGGCGTTTCAAAACTGCCCCACTCGTAAAGGTTGCTAGTGATATACCTTACAGAGTAGCGCGTAGTGGCCTGCCGATTAAAAAATCGTTCAGTCCAAATTCTAAAGGTGTCAGCAATGTTTTGACCACTCACAAAGTAAATGTTTACAACATCAAACATTTCCCGATTGTCCAGAAGTAAATTTTCTTGCCGAGCACTTTTTTTTCAATTAAGTGATTTATCACTTCACTTAACAAGCACTCGCTTCAAACAAACACGGAAGTGACATGGCTTGCACATAGTTTTGTGAGGGTAGTATCAAACAATAACATAGACGTGACGATAAGCGGCCTACCCCCTTCGTAGCTACACAAACGAGAGACCATGATTTATAAAATAGCGAGGATATTCTTTCGACTTTTCATGAACATAAATATTTTCAAGTTTTTATTTGTTTTAGCTCGGAATCATAATTTCATGAATATAGTAACCCCTATTGTGGAAGTTGCTGACCAAAAAAAACACTCTGTATATTTCTTCCAAAGGGGTTATTCTTTTAGTGGATTATAGTTTGAGCGGTAAGTCTTTTAAAGGCTTTTATCGGGGAATGGGTGGTCGGATCCTGAGTACTGGATTTAAATCAATTCCTGGGCCTCTATTCTACTGGGTAAAGCCAAATGGCCTTTGAGTGATCATAATTTCAACGTTTTTATAGCTCTTATTTACTTGACAGTAATGGCGGCCGAGTTCAAAACAATACCTACCTATATAAATAACACGTCAAAGGCAATATTGGTAAGGTCCAATTAGTTGGGCATGCTAACTCACGCAATTAAATTTTCTATTAAACTTTTCCGTTGCGACGCAAAAATGAGCCATAAAATTTATAAGGATCAATGATGTCACAGAGAATATCTAGATGTTACGTTGCTTGTAAATTGCGTTTGAAAATAGTCGCAGTTGCATATAGATATCTGTACAAACTACAATATGTTCACTTGTTTTACTAATAAATGATGGACAGATACGGAAAACACGAGAGTAAGAGAGATAACTATACGTAAGCAATTGCGCTTCGAGTGTCACCGGGAGGATATAGATTATGATTTTGAATCGAACAGAACGGACATTGGTACAGATGAATTACCGAGAGCGTGGCATTGCATATGTAGTGGTAATATAATATGTGTTTACAGGCATTCTATCCCTTCGTATCGAATCGTCCCAAAAGCAAATAGTCCTATTAGCATAATGACCTAAAAGCAAATTGTCCCATTAGCAAATTGACCCGAAAGCAGAACGTCCCTTTCGCAAAACAACCTAAAAGCAAGTCGTCCTATTATCAGGTTGCCCTTTTAGCAAAACGTCCCGAAAGCGAAACGCCATGAAATCAGAATGACCTAAAAGCAAAATGTCCTATAAGCAGAACGTCCCATGGTGTAGAGACAAGAAAAAAACGGCCAGGGGCCCGTTTAAAAAATATTATTTTAATTCAGTTGAAGCAAAATAAAGTAACAATGTGTTCAATCAACTAGCTTTTCTTAACTTATTACTTAACACCACAAAAAAAAAAAAGCACTTCTTTAATATAAAATAACAACTTTTCCTAACTCGACTGCATGTCATTTTAATAACCGTCAGATAAAATTCTTTTAATATGTGTTATCTTTTTCAAGAACTCGTAAGATGAAATTTCACCATTTCTTAGTTTTTGCATCTCCCTATTATATTTTTTTTCAAATGTCATTACATTTCTACGGCGTTTCTCTTCTTTGAAATAAACCCCCGAAATTCTGAGATCGTACCACTTTCCTTCATTCCGAAGTGCATGGATATAAGCTGGCAGCGTCGGTTTGGGTCTGATTTTTTTATTAAAGCGACCATTCCAACCTTCTAGAGCATTATTGGTCCTGTGTCGCTCACCTGCACAGCTAATTACTTCAGGGGGCATTTTCATCCATTGCTTTTCGAAATACTTGACAAATTTTAAGCTTTCTTCCGATTGTTCCACGTTTTCTTTTACTTGGTTCCAGGTTTCAATAATGTTTTCTGATGGTACAAGAGGTAAATTTGCAGAAATACTCACCAATTGTCTGCCTTCGACAGTCTCAGTTAGCTTCAGTTTTTTCGCATTACGCCAGACAGATTTATTTAGGTGGTAATAACATCCCGATACCGTAGAGTTCGGAAAGACTGTTTTGAATGCATTTATTTGAGCCCTTTCGTAGTCACATTTTTTTTTTTTAATTTCAATGTCAAAATGGGTTACTATATCAGATTAAACATCCTCTTGTATGTGTTTTCTGTTTTATCGGGAAGAAGTGCGTATATCAGAGGCACGATACTTGTGGTTTCATCATCACTGTTCATATCCGCGTGAATAGAATATAGCTGGTAAAATGGCCGAGGGACATGAAAGGTGCCGTCGCCAAAAAATGTCGAAGATGAAGCCAATTGTTTCAAACTTTTCATGCCCAATGATGTCGAAAATAATAAAATTTTGTTGTTGTCTGTCCCATCGTCGCATCTGAGAAAATTGTGGGCTAAGATTTGTGGTACTTTAACGTCGTTAAGATGGATGAAGTCAGTTTTCTGCAGTTGTAGACATTTTCTACGAGCACGGTATAATGTATCTTTCTTTGATACATACGCCGGAATTCTCTCTATATCTGATTCTTTTCCGAACTTATTTTCAAAAATTTCTTGTACTGGGGTAAATTTCTTGCATACGGCCTTTTTACACTCATCCATAACCATGTCAATTCGGTTTTTAGTGAAATTAGTTCTACACGTGTGCGGCGTTTTTCCTGACAAAACTGATGAGCGGTCCTTATTTAAGCTAACACTAGCACTACAATATTCTCGATTGGTACACCGCCAATTTGTGCCACTTTTGCTAGCATATTTAAAATTGTACCGGTGGCCGGCATAAAGCAATACATCTTTACCTTTTTGTGACTTTATAAAGGTTAATTTACTGTCGTCACTTGCTGAAGAGTGTGACGAGCTACTTGACCCCAACCCATTATCCATATTATAAAATTTTGAATTGAATATTTTACACCTCCCTAATGGCACGTCAAGTGAAATTAAAATGACAATGACATTCAGTAATCATTTTCCTAAGTGGCCAGCGTTGGTCGGTGATAAGAAGATAAAACTCTTCAGAGTATCTCTTTATGAGTTTTTAATAAGTTTTCAAAATGTGTAAAGGACGATGGTCGATGACCATTATTTCATACTAGCGTGCCCCGGTCGAAACTACTAGCGAGATATTGCTTAATTAAACGCTAATTAGCCCCAGATTAATTGAACCTTTGGAGTCCTCTTTAAAATCCAGCTTTAGGTTTTATTACATCCAAAAAATAATAATTCCTGCTACATACTACTACATACAAACAAGCTAACTGAGACTGTCGAAGGCAGATAATAGATGAGAGATGAGTACATGTGCACATTTACCTCTAGTGCCATCAGAACACATTAATGAAACCTGGAACCAAGTAAAAGAAGAGAGCTTTGATTCGGACCTGGCCGTTTTTTTTCTTGTCTCTACACCATGGGACGTTCTGCTTATAGGACATTTTGCTTTTAGGTCATTCTGATTTCATGGCGTTTCGCTTTCGGGACGTTTTGCTAAAAGGGCAACCTGATAATAGGACGACTTGCTTTTAGGTTGTTTTGCGAAAGGGACGTTCTGCTTTCGGGTCAATTTGCTAATGGGACAATTTGCTTTTAGGTCATTATGCTAATAGGACTATTTGCTTTTGGGACGATTCGATACGAAGGGCATTCTATATTTAAATTTCCCCTACTTCTCATACCATCAGCATTAAAAGAGTTTTGTTATATTATATTAAAAAGTAAGTACAAAAATAAAGTCAGTGTCAAATTCTAAATACTTTTTACGTCTAATATACGTCTATATTTTATTGTATTCTCGCAATACCCAGAATTATTTTACCATTTAATTAACCATGAACGACTGTAAGTTACACAGTTTGCAGAAATTATGGCAGAAAGTAGCAGTAATTTTGGTACGATTGAGAGTCAAAGTAAATAAACAAATATTTTTAAGAGGCACCTGTGGTGCCACGCCCCCACTAGATAAAAAGCTTTATGTGCTTCCGCGCGAAGAATGTGAGATGGAAATAGCTGTTTACTTTAAAACCACAACATTGATTGAATAATGGTTTACCAAGATTAAGAAGTTACATATACTCAACTATTGAATCGAAAATCATCGTTAAAGATTATAGGGTTTCGAAGATACAACCAAAAACATGCAAAAAAGGTGTCATGTTTGAACAATAAAACTATCGAGGATTTTATTTCTAATCGTGTTTTCACGTTTGCCAGTCTCAAGCAAATATGATCAAGTTTAATATATCCAAAAAACAGATACAAAGGCGGTATGGTTATTGAGATCCAGATCGCGGAACACTCCAGACTTTGGGCATAGGTGGCCTTATCTTAACTGTCATAAATATTTTCAACTCGAAATAATGAAAAATTTAAATTCACCTTACACCGCTGCCCAATTAGTTAAAAAAGCTACAGGTGTTTCTCTCTCGACTATTTATAAAATTATGACTGGGAGTAAGAGTGACAAATTCAAAGCAACGAAAAAATTCCCCTCTGCGAGTAAGAAAAAGTTACGTACCTACTTGTCCGTCGGCAGTAGATGATTTTGATCAAGAAGTCATCAGAAGAACTATATATAATTTTCATATGTCCCATAACCCATCCGACCTTAACCCTTGATTTGATTTTGTCCGGTGGGACGGACAACTCATAAAAAAAATTATATCAATTTACTACGTCATATTTATATCTCCTGCTATATGAAAATCGGTAGATAAATAAATGTTTTTTGGTAGAAAAATAATATTGAAGCATTAAAACCATAATTATGTGAGTTGTCCAACTAAATGACACCGGGTCGGAGGTCAATTGTTTTTATTGAAGAATGAATGCGTTTATCTTTTGTTTTTTACTATAAAAGCATGTGTGTTTGTATCAAAACAATAAACAACATTATATTATTGAAACATGAAGGTGTAATACTAGTGCATTTTACAACTTTTTCTTATTTCAAACTTCCTCTGAATGTGTTGTCCGCCACACCGGACAACGCCATAGATTCAATGACTTATATAAATTACTGGTTGTCCGCCGTGGTGGACTTTGCCAAAGTTGTAGACTGATGAGTTACAAATAAGTTTTTTTTTAAAATCTTCAAAATATGAATATTTGTATGCGTGAACTGAAATCTGAGCTTAAATTTTTCATTTTCTTTAAACCAGTGAATGGTGTGGGACCGTTCTGCAATTTTTTTACGCAAATGACATGCAAAGTCTGACGCAGGTAAAGCTCATACAATATCCCTCCGTGGGATTCAGTTAATTATCTATGTTTTGATTAACTTCTTTGCACAATACACTTTAATTATACATATAATGTAAACACGGCGGACATAATCCTACGGTACTAACTTCCAAACAACCGTTTGATCTAAAAATTTCGTCGCGCGTTAATTTGCTTCATTACTAACAGCTTCTTTGGCATCACTATTATGATACCTTGATATTTAAAATATTACCCAATTTAATAATGAGGTACAGAATTACGATCCGGCATGCAGTCTTGAAGTAATATGCAAGATATGGACGATTCTTTGAACAAATAAAAATTACAATATTCTGTCTATTTCATCATTTCCATCTTTACCTACACTGACAAACGCAAGGAGAAAAACTCGATCAAGGGACCCCAACGTCATCAGCAAAACACGTAAATTTGTAAAAAGTATTTGGAAATCCTAAATATTTATTTAGATCCCCCAAAATTCATTTCTCATGAGCGTTTGAAGATGTCTAAATGTACCTCACGAATTTTAATTTTAGTCATTAATATCCACGGATCAAAAAAGTGTTACAAAGTTCGCACACAAAACTGTCAATTACGCTTTCATAGTTTCATACAACATAAATAATATACCTAAGTAACGTTATTTTAACATTTTCTTCCTTTTTTATGTATTTCTTTTATGGCGGACATATAATAATATCCCGCATATTTGGCAATGTCCGGTGTGACGGACATAGTTTTTCTCAAAATCTAAAAAAACTAGATTTAAAAAAAAAACAGTACTCCTGAAACTTTATTAATCAACATATTTAATAAAATTTGTGATTTTACGGTATCGAAGTCTCAGCCAAATTAAGGGTTAAAGATGAAAATTTAAATAAATGATAGCGACTAAAAGCAAAATAGGAACATTCTTGTTCCACTTGTTAAGGGTAATCTCATTAAATGAAGAAAAAAACCACTACATATGCAATACCACGCTCTCGGTTATTCATCTATAATGCTAGGTTTACACGGGCTTAGTAGCTAATGCTTAGTACTTGTCACTTACACTTGTCAGATGTGTGTAATGCTTAATACTAAGCACTTATACAACATGTTTACACACATGTGACAAGTGTAAGTGACAAGTACTAACTAAGCATTAGCTACTAAGCCCCGTGTAAACTTAGCATAAGAAAAGAAATCGGATTACAAAAACACTTGAATAGTAAAGGTATTTATTAATGTCCACTTTTTTAAAATATAATAATTTAAGTGACATAATCGTACCCCGTAATCGAAACCGCAAATCTGTAGCAAATGTACGTCAGGGTTGTCACTATGTATTAGGAATATATAAAAACAATGTTATTTAAATCATCAAATTTATATTGTAAATATCTTATTTACCTCGACATTATTTTGAAATAAACTATTTTCTTGTATAATTACGTCTTTATCCATAAATGTAATGAAGGAAAGCACCATCGTGATTTATATACAACTGTGATCCATCTGAACCTTATTCTCTATTGTATATGTTCACTTGATGTTTCCACTCCATATGGCTAGGTACTAGAGAGCCTGCCCGCTACACATATGAGATAGCTGGCCTGTGTCTCTTTTAAATAAGTGATGAACTAAATCCCGACAGATCTTTTTAAATAATTATTTTAACTTTATGTGAGATTTATTTGAATATCAGTTTCTTTGTGACATGAAATATGACTTTGACAAATTAACTTTTTTATCACTCTGTACTTTTTGTATTTTCGGCCAGAACTTGTGCAGACAATTTTTTTTATACTCTGACCACAGTGATTTATCAACTCATGAAAAGTGACGACAGAATTTTAAGGACGTGTAGGTGCAGCGGCAACAGTGTTCATTGTTCTATCGATCTTCAAAATGCGTCGCCTACTTGTGTAAATCCATTTTAAACTCGAGAACGAGCATTCCACATCTACCGACGTCAATGGTAAATAATTTAAATATGTATAATTTTGTAATGTATTTTTATTACTGGTTGTTTTGAGCTCAGTTTCTTGTCCTTTTAAAAGCTTTTTTACTGCTGTTACAGTAGCATAATCCGGATTGTTCTTTAAAACCGTTTTTAATTTGTGGTAAACTAGTTTTCCTATTAAATGAAGCCTCAATATTGAAAGTTTTTTTTGTCCGTGGAATTTACAATATTCAAAGCTTCACTAACAGTAAGTTTTGAATTTTGCAATTTATTTATGGTAGATCGAATAATACTGCCTATGTTAATATTAAATCTTTTCTTAAAATGGGATCTCTGAATACTTTTTGTGCTTTTCGAATCGAAACTGCTTTATGTATAAAAAAATAATAATTGTGCTTTGTGTTCTAAATGTATTAATTATTTCCTTAATTTGGTCAAAGTTCGAGTCATAATAGGCCACATTATCTAGCCAGGTTCCCCATCTAGGTAATACTGGTTGTATATTTCGTAGCGTTTCCTTAAATCTTGCGATTATTTTAGGTGCTTTGTTAAATATTTTTTTAACGTTATCAATTAATGTACATTTATTTTTAGATACAAATTTCTTACTTTTTCAGCGACTCGGTTTAAGCCGTCATTTCACATGAGTTAAGTTTCTAAACATTTGTCCGAGAATTTTTCCAGCTTTAAGTATGTAAGAACCAGCGTCCGTAACAAAAAATAAAAAAATGTCCTTATTTTTCTGATAAGTTCCCCATAAGTCTTTTAGTGTATCCTCCACTAGAGTTACAATAGAAGCGTGATTCGTTGTGTTTAAAGCTTTTGATGCAAACAAGTGTGATTGCAACTCCTCAGCCTGTGATAATTTTCCTATAAGGACATTCGCAACATGTTTTCCCATACCATCTTGTGTTTCATCGACCATTAGGTAAATGAAAGAATCCTTCAAATCTTCTCTTATAGTATTTCTTTTCTCCTCGTATATTTTCTTTAAGTAATTATTCCTTAAATTTGATTCGCTGGGTAAAACAGTTTCTTTGAATATTTGCCATTGATACAATTTGTCATAAATTCTCTGAATTTAGGATTTTGTAGCTGATTTCACGGAATGTTGGAATGGCCTAAAAAAGCTGTTAGATCCTTGTTAAATTAGAACTGATTTAGTTTTGAAACATTATGATGTTTATCTGTTGCCAAATGTAGATCAATGTGATATTTTTTTTGGAAAATGTAAAGTGTTACATGAACTACAGTAAATTTTGGTATCTTTTACCTGTAATCCTGGTTTATCTTTTAACAGAAAATCTAAATGTGAAGAGTAACCATCTTTCTTTTCTTGGTGGCTTCTACTAGCTAAATGTTTGACGACTTTATCTTTCTTTGATTTTATATTTACTGCACATACAATACAAAAAATATTTTGTTCGTTTTTTTCCAGTACACCAATATTCTCAAGTAATAAAGATTCCATATTAATATTTGAATGAAATACAGAAAATACGTGTTTATGACCAAAATGACAGATACATTAAAACGCATTTAACATTGATGATTTTGACATGACGGACTTAAAAAAAATACGGACATAACCTAGTCTAATCATGAGTGAAGCTTACAAAATGGCCGTCCGTTTACGAGTGTGCGTGCTTTGAGGGTTGCCGTATAAATCGTCAATTTGCCATTTTAAAGAAACAATTTTAAGTAACATATAATTTGAAACCCAACCGTCTTTACGTTTTTCATGTTTTGTAAAGCGATCAGAAATTAATGAGTAATAAAAAATAAAAAACTTTACTAATACACTTTGATTCCGACTTACCTACTTCAAACAATGATTAAAACACTCTCTTTAAAAAGACGAGTCGAACTATTCCAAACTCGACAGATCCACTATTAGCCATTGAGGCCCCTATGACCACCTGTCTCCATCATTGTAACAGCTCGATAGTACCATCTAATTATATTGTCATCGCGATTACATAAACAAGTATGCAAAATTTCAAGAGAATCTGGCAAATTAGAAGTAACTAAGTTAAAACAGATATCCAAGACTTAATTACATTCTTAGATTGTTTGTGACTTAGTTAAAAGTGTGTAAAAAATCCGAACGAAATCAAGCCTGAGTCAGGGTGGTATTCCACTTGTCCAAGATCTTTGTCCAATGTGTATTTGCGTCTCACAGTTTGCTTTAAAAAATGTGAGACGCAATGCACATTGGACAAAAATATTGGACAGGTGGAAATACCACCCTCACATAAGCAGGGTTCCGTACCATAACTAACGGCGTTACAGATTTCCCCACTTTTAGGAAAATAAATCCGTGAAATAACTGGCAACACTGGTTGTCATTTTTGTTTGTAATTTGCGTCACAGTAAATAAACACATTTATGAAAAATAACACGAATAATCATAATTTACACGTGATAAGTGAAACCGTGTGGCTTTTTATATTTACTAATGTTGTTTTTACACGTTTTTACGATACAATGCGGCATTTTATTCGGCGTAAAATTATATGTCACTCGTGCTGTGGCTCGAAGCTTAATTGCGGCGGGTTAACAGTGCTAGTGCATTTGTGAGACGGTAGATCGTGTATGACGGAACGAAATAACAGACCTTGCATACTTCACACCTTTCTAGTGTAACGTTACGTCAGTATTTTTTTTAGGTCCGTGATTGACGTATTACTCTATTTTCTTTGATATAAAATTAAACAAGGTTATATGTAAAGAGGGTCAGTAAGTTTATCAATACTTATCATTAAATTGTACTTATAAATTATACGTACAATAAAGTAAATTATTCATCGTAATCGCCAACCCTAACATGAAACTGTCAAATGCTACGGGTTTTGCTACATCTGTCGCGAGGTATGAATTTTTAACACAAAACCACCAATTAATAGTAATTTTTATATGCATTTTATAGTACTTATTATACTGGGTGTCCCTAAAACCAACGTCAAAACTGAAAGGGCTCATAGAGGAGCTAAAAAGCTATCGATTTAACCCCTATGTATGTTCAGCGATTGTTACTAGTTTCGGAGATATTGATACCTACGGGCGCGATATTGAGTCCTGAGAAAATGAGGGACTCCAGATTAACTCCTTAGCGTAGTCCTGAGTGCAGCGAGGGATTCAAGCTCGCCCAAGACGAAAACAGCTTTATCCCAAAGGAGAATACTCTACTTTTCTCACCTTTTGTTTTATTTTGTAATGGCCAGTTCGATTTTCAAATAAGTTCTTTTTGCTGTAGGTTTCTCTGGAACAATTTTTCATACGAATTCAAATCTCATTATTAGCCAGCGGGTTATAATGAGATTCAGTACCTACAATATTATACCCCGCCGGGTCATAATAATTATTATGGTACTGAATCTCATTATAACCCGCTGGTTAGCCGATGGCTATAATGACTTATTTTAGGTGAGGTTTGCATGATATATAATTGGCCAATTTCGAGTATGTGGTTGAAAAATTAATTTAATTACGTTAACTACATATTATATTGTTAGGCTAGTTACTTATCATCCCGCCCTATTTCGTTGTTTTCTGGCTAGTGGATTGTTACAAATTCTCCTTCCCAGGGTCTATAACCTCGAAGCCATCTTGCGTAACATGTATATGTGTGGATTCCTTACTGAATATTTGTATGGCGGCGATGGGAAAATATTAGTCCAACTGTGGAGAAGTACCAGGACAGTCGACCGAGTACATATTATAACCCCAGAATATTACCCCGAATGCCTGGGGATCTTAGATAAGTTCGTGCGACCTAACCTAATCTATCATTTTTGACTTTATCTACTTTACTCAACACTCATCTAGATTTCATAATCCTGAAGTAAATATCATATCTTACACGACATAGTAATCCAACCTGTAGGTATTATTATTATTTTACTTAAGAGGATTGTGAAGCGCCGACATGCGGCGAGAATAGGTATTTAAAAAAATGCTATCTGTTTCACACCGCACTGCGCGTCTCCTGGCGCTTATTTGTGTTATACAACATGCGCAAATTCTCACGCGCACTACGATAGCAACAGCGTGCGACGTGCGCGGGCTACTATATGGCGGCGGCACGACTCGGCGCGGAGTTCCAACTTCCAAGTGCATTCATAGCGTATCATCTGCGGGTTTGCGTACTTTCCCGACAAGTCACTTACCTGCCGAAATTTGTTCGTGACTTATTACTTTGAAATTAGACCCTCGAGTTCCTACAAATTTGACAGTTCGAGAAAAAATGTAATAAAGTAATATGTAGTAATAAACCAAATATATAGTAATAAACTAAATATCTATCTCTTCAACTTTTTATTTATTCACCTACCTACCTACTGGAATGGAATCGAATCGAAACTCGAAATCGAATAAGATATAATTTCGACCGTCGATTCGAGCAAAATCGTAACTACAAAACAGAGGTTTTCAGGAGAACGACAAAAAGGTATTTTGCAACTTCAAACCGCGATATTTTGCTTATTAGTTACTTAGTTTATGTTTTCGCACAAATGTAAATTACTCAGAATTTGATGCCTTTAATACTGGTTTTTCATATTTTTTTCTTAACTGTCTTTTTTATATTTTAGATCGATTTATGATCACTAGTTTTGCGTTATCGACCATCGAGTATTATTGTATATTACATACAATACGACTTTACAACTCTAAGTTTTGCCATTATTTGCTAGGCGAATATCATCGTATCTAAAGAATACCATATTACTCACAACAGATTTGCGGCTATTTTATGTATGACTTTAATTATAGTAACTCCGGTTAGAAAATATTAAAAAAATATAAATATAACAATAAATTGTATTAATTTCACGTAGACGTTTTTTCATTAAAAAAATATTTTTACGAAATATTGAAGGAACAAAAGAAATCACAAAATAATTTATACATGTTTTAAATTTTTATTCATTAAATAATAATTAAGAAACAATAAAAGTACTTCAACACCCTAATAATTTAGTAATCACCACCCTCAATAAGTATTTAAATATTTCAGGACTTATCTGGTTGCCAACTAAATACCTAGTAATTAAGAAATAAACGTCAACACTTTCTTTGGCTTAACCAAGTTATTTAGTAACAAATGGGCAACAAAACAAACTTTCTCTGTGGCATTTAATCCTTACTATGAATTTTTTTAATTACTTACCTATCTTCTTCAAAGAGAACACAATGATAGACTAATAGATACGCATATATTTGACAGTTCGGTTATGTTAACGTCACACCATTCGTAGAAGAAAGACTTAAGTGAAAAATAGCTATTTTTCAGGAGATCAAAAAAAAAGATTTACAACTTTGTTAACGGTCGTATATAAATGTATCATATATCAGCTTGCCTTTATGTCGCGAGCGACACGAGAGTATAGCGCCATCCCACTCAATTTGTTGTTACTTACCGGCAAAATTGCGTGTATTTAGAAACGATTTAAAACGTTCTATAACTTATTTTGTATGTACAGTTATGTAATTGTTATTAAACAACCGATACACATCAAAATGACGTTTGTCTATGTACCTATTTGAAATAAATTTATATTTTAGTAAAACAAAAACTTATGCGAATTTACGACAGATAATCTTTTAAGTGCCGCAGAGAAAAAACGTGTAAGTTAACTTAAGCTAATGTGTAATTGCGTAATTAAAGATAAGAATTTTAAGTGTGAAAATGTCTCGAGGATTAAGTGCGTAACTTGATTAACACAAAAATATATGAAATTGTTTTCCGAGTAGAACTACTTATTTCCACATGCTTCCAAAGTTAATGACGTATTTGCGTGAAATAAATATGCAAGACTTACACTTTTTTTCATATGTCGCGCTTCTTAACTATGAGTTAGGTACATAGTTTTTGCCAACGAAGATTTTTATAAAAAAATGTCGTACTGTCGGTTTATTGTAGCGATAACTTTCTTAATTTTGTTCATAAAAATCAGATTTTTTCTGAGTTTATGTTATTCTTATTCCTTTATCAGGAGTGAAATAATGGCAAAAACGAGTAACTAAAATTTAGTTCTTTCTTCCACGAATGGTCCGATGTGTTAATCGATGATCAATATCATTAATACATAACAAAGTAGTTACGTTTTTATTTCCAACTGACAGTACGTATATAATAAAATATTGTATAACTACATTACATATGGAAGGATGAGTTTACTAGCGACTCTTAATCTTCAAAAGTATTTTTTTCTGTTTAATTTGAGTGAGGCAAGAGGCAGGTCTATGTAAAAGTCTCTATACTGTTCAGGTATTTCTTTACTGATATAGATAAAACTTAATTCTTAATATACCATTTCATTAAAAAAAAGTTAAAAAAACAATGAAGCTACTCCAAACAAAACAATTAATTCAAAGCATATGCTAAGTTAAACAAACTGAAGTCAGCTTCTTCGTTAAAATATTCTAGGACGGCGACTTTAGTTTGTTTGACCCAGAGATGGGCAAAATTTATTCGAATAAAGAATAAGAATAACCAAATTATTCGCGAAAAACGAATGAAATTCTCGAATGATTATTCTTGTTCGAATAAATTATTCGTCGAATAATTTATTTGCGAATAATTTATTCCTTGAATGAATTGCCACTAATAATTATTAAGTACTGGAATACCTGCTCCATTTATCTAGAAAATTAATAACTAAACATAACTGAAAGATGTTGTTTGTACACACTAACGGAACGGACTAAGTTAATTTTCACCTTACATAAAACATTCTTCTATTATTTGTTTGGTCTACAAATATTTTACGTTAAATTAAAAAGTTTATGCGGTTTAGATAAAGTATTGACAAGTGTGATGTGCAATGCATAATACGTTCCTACCTATGTAATATTTTGTCAAAAAACAAGCACAAGTTTTAAAGTTTTCCGCAATTAACACCGCGTAAAGGCGTTATGTATTGTATATGCTATCTAATAACATATCGGGGTCATTTTACAAAAAATAGTAATTTAGAGTAATAATAAAAAAATTACTGTCTGAAATAATTTGCAAATGAAAGAAACGGGCCACTAAAATCATAATAAATCTATTTCGACATACGATGTTATGAAATTATGTATTTTTATATTTCTTAATATATAAAAAAAGTTAAAATACAGTTTTGTAGATCTTTTTTTACTTAACTCTCACTTTAAAGGTCTAAAAAACACTTGAATTTAGTTACGATTTTACTCGTATCGACGGTCGATTTGGTCCTATTACGAATACTACCATAAATTTGTATGTCGTTAGAATTAGCATTAAACGGCCAAGTTTTTACAATATGTGGTTAACTTTCGATAGTGTAATTTTTTTTCACGAGATTTTACAAAATTGGATAATGATTTCGTTAGACAGAAGTCTTTGTAGGAAACTATTTATTTTTCTGACACAATAAACATTTTTTCAGCAGAAAGTACCATTTTAAAAGAGTTACATTATCCCGAACCCTATTTAAAAAAAACAGCCGATAAAATACCAGTTATTTGAAATCAATTTTTTTTCCTGAGAGATTGAAAATGACTGCCATATGTCCCTGATCGATTTGATCCACACTTCCAAGGACACCCTGTATAAATAGTTAAATAAGGACACTAATATAAAAAGACTAAATAATCAATAAACTTATACCTAAATAGACTTTATGGGAGTTATTCCAAAAAAAAAACACGTCTATCCGTAGAAAACCTTAATTCTTATCTACGGCTTGCCTAAGTTTGTTGTAATAACACCGTAACTTTTTTATGATATATTATTTGTGTAGTCCTGATTGATGAACTTTTCAGTATCGATCGATGTATCGATATTCCTTTCTCCTAGGCAATATTTATACCGATGCCACCTCCGACATCACTACAATACCCCTGCCCCCCGACCCGTATCGTGCGATAGAGTTGCAAGGCCTGGAGGCAATTGCCTACATTTCCTTGTTGAAATATTGTTTCGGGCGTTAACGTTTTTACACCCCTAAACCTTTATGAAATGAAATAATTTTAGTATCACTGGATTCAGTACACTTTAATCTATGTCTGACCGTTTTCCTTTTTTTTGGTAAATCAGTTTGGTTTAATTTAAAAAAAAAGATAGACAAGTTTTCAAGTCAAAAATATAGATCTTTAGGTGCTAATAACTTTTAACGTAAGCAATATTTCTTAAATATCAAAACGGTCAGACGTAGATTAAAGTGTACCTACAACATTTCCAAAAATTATAAAAATCGGACTATGTTTACGGGGTGGAAAACGTTAACGCTTTTTGTATGAAAATTTACAGCTTCACAATCCTCTTAAGATAGAGTATAGTTCATTTTTGTATAGAGTCCTTTCGCCGCAGGCATCTTGAATTGAAGGCACCTCTTAAAGAATTTGATTTGAAGCAATTCATGATTAAGTGTTACTGTCATTTACCATAACTTATTTAAAAATGTATTTTTAGCTTCTTTCAAGGACCAAATAGAAATAGAAATAGTTTATTGATGACAAACATTAACATTAATTGATACATACAGAATTTTGAAAAGATAATTTGCCTCGAAATGGTCCCAACTCGGCGTGATCGCTGGTCTTCCGTTGTGAAGACACGGCGCAAGGACGCCACGATCGCACACGCATCAATTTACAGCACAATTAACAAAACTACTGATAAAAATAAAATAAAAAACCGATAAAACATGCCACGCAACTATCACTATGATGACATAATGCCGTCGTGCATTGCAAACACCCCTTTACACGCCTTATGCAGTCTGTGGCTGACTTATTTAAAAAAGGATGACTAAACTAGGCAAATGACTTATTGATTTTGAAATTCGTTATTTAAAAAAAAAACGGAAAAGTTGTTTGCTGCTCTGCCGCGGCGCCACCATAATGAAAATCAATCTATACTACTAATATTATAAAGAGGAAAGATTTGTATTTATGTGTGTGTATGTTTGTAATGAATAAACTCAAAAACTACTGGACCGATTTGAAAAATTCTTTCACCATTAGAATCCTACATTATTCCTGATGAACATAGACTATGTTTTATTTATCTGCGCGGACGGAGTCGCGGGCAACAGCTATTAGTTATATGGTGAAATTATGTACGTTGAACGTTCAAAATGTACGTATGCTGTTTATGGCTGTACGTGTACCAGAAAACGAAATAATGGGCATTGACTGTGGCGCCGCTGGGGAGCATACTCTGTAGCGGCGCCACTGAGTACTCGTAGATAGAAATGATATTAGCTATTTTTTCTTATGGAAATTGATGTACGAATGCTGTTTATTGTGTACGTATTGAAAATAATCATTATTAATTATTGGTTTCATTTACTTTAAATTAATTTCGCGTTCCGCCTAAACGGTATGAGCTGTAAGAGAGGCGCGGGTGAGCGAGAGGGAGATAGTGAAATCCTTCCCGCGCTCCCGGGTGAATAATCAACAGTATGAAAAAAAGTGCCCGCGTCATATATCTATACTATTAATAAAGAGAGAACCGGAATGCGCGTCCCTCATCAACGCCCAGCCGAAACTACTGAAGCTAGAAACATAAAACTTTAACAGTACGTATATTTTTAGACGTAAGCAAGTAATAAGAAGGGATTTTTCGAAATTCAACCCCTAAAGGGGTGAAATAGGGGGATAAACCATTGTATGGAAGTTCTTAATTTTTAAAGCTACGAACATGATATTTAGTATTAAGGCTTATAAATATGAGGCTGTAAATGTACCATATTGTTTTTTTTTAATTTCATCTCTAAAGGGTAGAAATACTGGATTAAAGTTTGTATGGGAGATACGTCATTTTTGAAGTAAATTACATCAAATTTTAAATTTAGGCTGCGGGTACGAATTAAAGAAACATCATTTTATCGTTTATGGAAATTCAACCCTAAAGGGTCAAAATAGTGCATTAAAGTTTGTATGGGAGATACGTCATTTTTGAAGTAAATTACATCAAATTTAACATGTAGGCTCCTGGTACGAATTAAAGAAATATAATTTTACCGCTTATGGAAATTCAACCCTTAAGGGAATAAAAAAGGGGTTGAAAATTTGTACGGGATTCCCGTTGTTTCAAAGCAATCAATTTATTTATCCGTTTTTCACGACTGCAGCTAAAGAGAAGCGAGTGTTATGTTCAAACATTTATTCCATAACAAAGCATTAACATTTCCATTCAAATCCGATTATCTCAGAAAGGAACAACTAAAATCTACACTTCGTATTAGATCGTTTTCAGTCTTCACCGTGGGTATTTAAACAATAAGTTTTTGTTAAACATTTCACTTTTCTGACAACCTTTTTTTCTAGCTATACTTTATTATTGCATTGTCAGTGGGTTTATATTGTGTACCAAATCCTATAACGGGAACTGGTTTAAAATAAACTTTCAAAATTAGACTCCCACATTATAACGTACCTACATGCTACATACTAACAAAACAAGTTGAATAAAATAAATGTTTTAAAAAACAAAAAATCGCCTTCAAAAACGCAAAAAATAACTTCTATTAAAATGATAGGTCCAACAGAAGTCTGCTTTTGGTTGAAAATATTGTGAGTCACCGAATTCAGTTGGACTCTCTTATTTATCACCTATAATTTTAATTGAAGTCATTTTTTGCGTTTTTGAAGGCGATTTTGTTTTTTTTTAATATTTTTTTTACTCTTTTTGTACCTAATCATAATAAGCCTATGTAGTCCCACTTCTTTGTTGATATATCAAACTTTAAAACATTTCAAGCTCGCCGCAAGCAACGCCGCGTGAAAATCATAGTAATTTTTAAACAATAATTCAATGTTCTTCGGTGTAGTCGCTCAACTATCTTAATATAAAATGAACATACCTACTAAACCACACCCGAGCGAAGCCGGGGCGGGCCGCTATTAATTAATAAAGAAATACAAGATTTTCCGATTATTAAATTCGGGAAATGGGTAGGTTAGTTAGATTGAGTTTAGGTTTTGATTAAAAGTAATTGTACTTATTTCATATTTTTTTAAAAACATTGTACAGTAGGTAAATAAATTAATTTGCGTAATAGGTAAATAAATTAATATAGGTAAATAAATTAAGGTTTATGCTTTTGGCATAGCCTGGCTGGCGTTAGTTTTATACCCAGTGTTTTTTTTTAAATACATATTAGGTTATCAACGAGAGGTAGTGTTTATTATTTAATTTTGTAGATTTAAGGGATAAAACTCAATTTTTCTTATTTTAAGGTTGTGTTGTAAATATTTCGAATATAGGTACACTTACATATTTTCTGTTGTAAATTTAAAAATAAATGTTAACTTATATGCTTTTAGCATGTTACCATAGCCTGTCGGGTGTTAGTTTAGTAGCAATTTGCATTTGTTTGTGTAATTTTGTGGATTTGGATCAATAGATTTTTTGAAGTGATAACTTCTTATGGGAAGGTAAACCGCTTCGTTACGTAACGCGTTACGGCGCCAGTCTATCTGGCTTCCCTTTCTCTCACGCATACGGCAGCGGGCGGGGCGAAGCGGGGCGGTATAGTTCAACTTAGATTATTTTAAGTTATCACTTCTGTCGGGCGTCCCGAGACGCACACGTTTTTTTAAAAGTAGAAAACTCGAATGAATTATGCCTCTAAGAAGTCATTCTAATATAGGTTCTCGAACTAGGGATAATAATAGAAACAATTGACGTCTTAATTACGAAATCGAAGAAGAAAGGGAAATCAGGCTTTGAAATAGGAGAGAAAGTAATTATTTGCGAAGAAATAGAGAATCATCTAATGAAATGAAATGAAATGAAATGAACGTGACGTTCGTCTGAGAGTTGATAGGGATAGACAGATCTCAGCGAGCCAGATAATCTTCTACTGAGCGTGACGTTCGGCTTACAGGCGACAGGGATAAACAGATATCAGAGAGCCAAAGAATCTTCTACTGAACATCCAAGTAGGCCGAACGTAAGTCAACAAGAACTTCTAATTTGTGGCCAAATAAAGTGAATTCTGCATCCCTCTGCAAACCTCTATGCAAGTGCACCTATCTAAAAATTATTTATATTATTCCAGATGGACTTGGGTTATTTTTATTTATATTAACCGAAGCGAAGCGAGGGCGGGTCGCTAGTGTTTATAAAGACGAAATCATTTGAGTATTTGATGCCTTTATATTTCTTATTAACTGTTGCGAGTGGCGCAGTCACTTAAAATTGTCATTCTGTAGTTATAAAAAATATAAACGCCTTATATTGTGCTGAACGCTATAATTATTAAATTAAACAATAACATTTAAAAATCAAGGTACAGTCCACATCATACACAAACAAGTAAGCTTCAAAGGGGCAATGAAAATGGTAATATTACAATTACAAAATAACTGAAATTTATGAGTTAAAAAATTATTTTACAATAATGACGCCACGTTGCTTACGTTCAATGCCATGTCTAAGAAATGTGTGTAAGAGTGAGAAAGATGCCTTGTCTACCACCTGCACACAGCTCTTCATCCGTCCGTGAATTGCCAACAAGGTATATATCTGCGCGTTGCGTAGCAATGCAAGTAATTGTGTCCAGGCTCTCCATCGTGTCACGAATAGCGTCATTCATCTTTTGCGACATTATTTCGAAAATACATACCTATTAAAATTATTATAAATGTGTTTCATTTTGTGACAAATTTGGTACGATTTACTTAAATTTGAGGTAATTATTCTCTCACTCTTTTACGAATACTGCCCCTTTTTTTATCAGACTTCAAAAAAAGGAGGAGGTTCTCAATTCGTCGGTTTTTTTTTAAATGTATTTTCCCCGATTACTCGAAGACCACTGGACCGATTTGAAAAAAAATTTCGTTGTTTGAATGGGTATACTTTCTAGTTGGTCCCATTGTCAACACGTCAGGATCTGATGATGGGATCTTGGAGAAATCAAGAGAATCCTCAAATATTATAGGCACACCTATAGCGATTTTGGTACTTTTCACTGTAACTCGTGCATTTGCTTTTGAAAAGTACTATATGGTGAAGTGGAACTGATGATGAATACCACAGATGGCCACCGGAACTCCTTAACGGTACCTATTTCAAGGGTGGCGATAAGATATTTCGATTAAGGTAGTTGAGCGACTATGACGAAGCACATTTAGGTTAAATATGACTATGACATTCCCGCGGCGTTGTCTGCGGCGAGCTTGAAATGTTCTATAGTTTCTCATTAATATTTAGAAGTGGCGCTACGTAACAGCATAAATAGGATCACTAAAAAGTATGAAATAAAATAAATGTTTAAAAAAACAAAAACCCGCCTTCAAAAATGCAACAAATAACTTCTTTTAAAATGGTAGGTCAGTCCAACTGAAGTCGGCGTCCCACAATATTTTAAACCAAAAGCCGAATGCAGTTGGACTGACCTACCATTTTAAAAGAAGTTATTTGCTGCATTTTTGAGGGCTGGTTTTGTTTTTTTGTTTTCGAAAGTGCACAATCACTTTATTAAGAATTTCTTCGAATAGGGCATTTTGGACAGACGATTTAAGAATGTTTTCTTATAGCCTTATAGTAATGTAGATATAAGTCCAGTACTCCAGTATCTTTAGGGTTTGACCTTGGCATAGCAGAAAATAAGCTGTAAACTTGTATTTAAACCTATATTTTGGCATTCTAAGGGCTTGTATACAGAGACGCGGGGCGTCGCTCGTAGCGTTGGGCGGCGCGTTCTGCACTAAATTCAAACATATCCCATGTAGCCATTTTTGGTAGCCATTACGAAAATTGTCGAAACTTATGTGTAGACACTGACTGATTCTAGTAACACGTTTGGTCGCTGCTTCGTAATTGTTACGTCGCGACGACTAAAATTGGGGAAGAGTCGACACAGTAACTTTTAGTTTCACTGTTCCGACGCTGTGTGGTAACAATGTTCCCAGTTTGAATCCAGTTCGTTAGAAATCATTTGTCATTCACTCTTTTAAATGAAATTCGTTGGAGTGTCTGATGTTTCATAGTGATTTAAAAAAATACATAAGAAGAAACGCCATCATAAAAAAGTTTGACAACGTAAATATTTCGTTTTAGTGTTAATTCATTATGATTGTGTTCAAATTTCAATGGGAAAATAATTTCATCGTGTCATTTGATCATATTGGTTGAAATTCATCAACGCGCCATCATAAAATCATAATTTAGCCAATTTAGCGAAACACATGACTGTACTGCGTATTATTGCATTATTGAATAAGTCTATAATTTAAAGATCTCTGAAGCTTTCATAGACAGAATAATATATTTGAGCAAAACAATAAATATAAAAGCAAGAATAAACCATAAAACTTATTAATTATGATATAAATATGTTATTATGACGGACAAACATTGCAGTCACAAGTAGTCACACAGTTACTAGTTTGTGTCGACATTTGTCGACGTGAAACTTAAAGTAGAAACAAAGTTACTGAAATCACAAAATGGTACCATGTATTTTTTTATTTACAGAGACTCATAGTTTCACGGACACCGTCATTTACCGTTACAAAGTTCCGAAACATTGACGTAACATTACTACACTTCGCGTTTATTGTTTATAACTTGGTTACAGAGTTACCACACGGTTACTACGCATTATTTCCTTATTTGCACACTAGTCACAACCTAAACGCAAAGTGTATAAAAATATGTGACACAAATGTTTCCTTTATTTGTGGACGCAGCGACTAAACATTGTTACTAGTTATTTAGTGGTAGCATTGTGTATCAACTGTTACTACGCTTAGAAACCATACCCTTACATAGTCGCAATGTGCCGAAACAGTTACGAAACAAATGTGACTTGTTACTGCTTTGAAAAGTCTGCGACCGAAAATGGCTATATGGGATGTCGTTGTATAAAAGCGTTTATGGAGAAGCTGTTTTACACGCGTTTTACTTTACGGGTTACTTGCGGCGGAGCCCGCGGATGGCATCGCCGCGTTGCACGCAGCGTCGCACGCGTCAATAACGGCGGTTCCCGCCACTGCGCCCGCAGCGGGGCCCGCGGCAGAACCTTCTGACAGCCTAACTTGTTCGCTCTGCTACACGCTCGAGAGTCGGACGCGGATGCAGCGGCGGGCACCGCTACTCTCTACGTCCCGCACCACGCGCCGCATCACGCCCCGCATCTTCACAAACAACACCGTACATTGCCATGTGTGATGACGTGGTCCGCTGCACGCGCCGCTTCTCTGTAAACGGAACAAACGCCCGACGCGCCGCGCGACGCCAAGCCGCACGCCACGCCACGCGCGCGCGCATCATTATAATCTCAACAAACGTCATTAACCGTACATTGCCGTGGTCGACACACAAAAACAAAAATAAATGTTTTAAAAAACAAAAAACCGCCTTCAAAAACGCAAAAAATAACTTCTTTAAAATTGTAGGCACCTAATAGGTTAGTCCAACTGATGTCGGCTTTTTGTTGAAAATGTTGTGGTCGCCGACTTCAGTTGGACTAACCTATTAGGTGCCTACAATTTTAAAGAAGTTATTTTTTGCGTTTTTGAAGGCGGTTTTTTGTTTTTTAAAACATTTATTTTATTTTATACTTTTTAGTGATCATAATACGCTGTTATGTAGTCCCACTTCTTAGTTGAAATGAAACTTTAAGATATTTCAAGCGCGCCGCCGCGGGAAAGTCATAGTCATATTTCAATGACCTCCTTTTTTGAAGTCGGTTAACAAGTAAATATTCTTCGTTGTAGTCGCTCAACTATCTTAATCGAGATATCTTATCGCCACCCTTGAAATCGGTTCCGTTAAGGAGTTCCGGTGGCCATCTGTGGTCTTCATCATCAGTTCCACTTCACCAAATGATACTTTCTGAATGCAAATGCTGGACTTGTTACTAAAAATACTAAAATCGCTATATGTTTGCCTACAATATTTGAGGAGTTCCCTCAATTCCTCACGGATCCTCTCATTAGATTCAGATTTGGTGACAATGGGACCACCTCGAAAGTATACCCTATCAAACCAAAAAAAAAATTTTGAAATCGGTCAACAATTGACGGAGTAATCGGTGAACATACCTACATAAAAAAAAAAAATACATACAGTGGAACGTATAACCTCCTCCTTTTTTTGAAGTCGGTTAAAAATAAAGATTTCTCCGAAACTATACTTCTGTAAGCCGTGCCTCATATAGGATGAGTTTTAGTATAGTCTATACTAGAGAATAAGACCATTTGAGTTGCAATACTTAGCACGACATTTAATACAAAGACAACCGTTTTAACATAATAATAAATGCTCAATTATTCACCCTCCTCCGCCTCGCTCCGATTTTTAATAGTATTTTTTTCTCAAAAATGTCCGGAAATGTTGACATTCCTATCTACATATTGAGACGCGAAGTAGATAGTTTACTGACAGTTCTCAAATTTAAAAAAAAAACATTGCGTGCTCGTTACACAAGCCCGCAATGTTGCATACAAATTCCATTACTATCTAGCTTGTAACTTTTTAAAAAGTGAAAAGGGCCGTAATAAAATGAGGGCACAAGTGTTATACATCCAAATTTTACTCGAAACATAACTTTTTTATTTGTGCCTGGAATAGCTTGTTTTAAAAAAAAAAACAAGAATTGCGTTTTTCCTTGTCATAAACAAAAAGGCGGTAAGGAGTTATGGTTTTTTCACATGAAGTTTCTGTTTGTATGCAATTCAAAAAATTAGTTCAAGCCATGAAGATTTGAGTCCAACACAAATTTTTGCGATTTTTGAGAAAATAACTATATATGCCACGGCAGGAACAGCAATTGCGGGCTTCGTATTTTTAAACGGACTCGCAAGCTCGTCCGTTTAATCCAATACTCTACCCGCAATCGCCTACTTCCATGCCTAGGCAATAATGTACTATTATTGGCTTTCGTTCTGTTACTGTTTTTGTGCTTCCATATTAAAGTTAAAACAATGAGTACCTGTAGACTTTTAACTAACTAGCATAAAGCTGTTCTCATTTTAACCTAACCTAACCATAAATATTAAAAAACACGTAACACGTTTGCTTGGCTGTTCTTGATTTTTTCCTTGGTCCCTACAGTTTTATATGGAAATGCCAGAACTTTTAAAAGTTTATCGTAGCGGGAAAACTGTCGAAGTTAACGAAGCTATTTAAAATTTAGTATTTAAATTGAAAGTGGCATGTAAATTTGTTTTGTTGTGTAAATAGTTACATGTTGAACTTATAATGTAGCGTGCTAAATAGCCGAGTAATTCTATGTACCTATTCAATGTATGGGAATATCAAACAAATTAATAAAGTTTTTATACTTGTGTGACATGATACATTTGGGTGACACGCTTCCTCCTTGAAAACTACGATATGTGCCGTCGATCCTACAAAAAAAAACCTTTTCGTTTTAGAATGTAATAAGGTTTTTTTCTACTCGCGTTCTATAAACCGCTAATATTGATATCGTTAACGGTATCAGAATACTACCTATAGTGTAACCGAAGCAGGAAAACAATTCTATAACGAGCGTTGCCATGGTCATAACAGTTCTATAATAATTGTTATAGCATTGTTATTACCATGGTTACGGTCATTCCGGATATTAATTAGTCTTGGCGTTTTGTGAACACTTGAGATCCTAATTTGTATAATAAACCGTTAAAAATATTTTAATACCAATTGCAATTACGTATATTAACAACAAATTTAATTTTGAGACTAACTATATGTATATAATTACATTTTTATTAAATTACTAAATATATATGGTTAATATACATCGATTTGTTATTTGGTTACCATGGTTACGTTCAACATGGATATCAACAAAATGGCATTTCGTTTGGCATTCCAACTTTTGTGATAAATTGTCAGAACTGTTTTTAGTAACTAATAAAAATTGCATGAAAGGGGTTTGGGTAAAAGTGTTGTCATTTGTAAAATTCATATATTTTCAAGGTGAGCGGCCATTCATAAAAGTGGTAAATTATGATAGAATTATTAAAAATAAACATATTTTGTTATGTAATGTAATACTCTAAAGTGTATCGGAGCCGAGATATTTAATAGTACATTGTGTATTAAGGGTGGTAAAGACAGAAATACAAACGAGAATGTGTTAGAAGCCCGAAGCCAAAGGCTGAGGGCTTAAATGATTCGAGCTTTGTATTTCCTTTACCACCCATGTAACATACAATGTTTTTCATCACGCGAGGAAATTAAATAAAATCGGACAGTAGATCATATTTTTAACTTACGATTCTCACTAATAATTTTAGCCGCGTTGGCGATGTCCGTTGGAGTCGCATTATCTCTTCTGATGACGACATGTATTTTATTGATATATAAATTTTAATATGTGCACAAAGACACCCTTTTAATTATTATTTTGGAATCACACAGTTTATAATCAGTATTTATAAATTAGCGGCAGACTACATCATTGTCTATGACTTACCGCAGATAATGTCAAACGTGGTCAGGAGTCCGATTCTAGTGACAGTCGAGATCAATAGTTTATATGCGACATTTTTAGAAAATTGTATGCAACTGACATTTCCTCTCGAATGAAACTTCATATCGAATGGCACAAGAATTGGGGTCCTGACGTATTATGAAAGTTTGAATCCACGTTTTATATTTAAAAAAAAGCTATAACCCACGATAGGGCGTAATGGTAAAAAAAGGCCCGCGGGTATTATTTTGGATTTACGGTCGATTTTTCTAGCATGTTAGGACACTATTTACGAGCAAGTGTGATGAAAATATTCATACTTTGGCGTACTTTTGTACTAAAAACTGAATACTTAAATCTTTAAAATCTCCGCTCCGATATTATTTACCGCCATAAATTATATATATCTATGTGTATTTAGAGGTCCTCTAAATAACTATGTAAAAATCATCCGTGGCCGCTGAAAAAAAAAGACAATATTCTTCAAACAAATTTACCCAATGCCCTTTGTTAACATTTATTTACTTAACAATAAAATTCACAATCTATTAACGCCAATCGGAATAATGAAAATGACTTTGCTGACAAGTAATTTGTTCTAGCAGAAAAATCGAGTAAAGTATGCGAGAAAAGTTAGCGATTGTTTATTTTTGTCATTATCATTTTAAGCTTGTAGAAAACGTTATGTATGCAACGGTTCATAATTAGCTCTTAAGGTACTCGTACCATAAGAATAAACAATAACTACACGTAGAAGCGAATCTCCCGGCTCCTGACGCGCTCGGCACGTTAAATACCTACCGCCTGGCGACACCTGAGGTGTCTAGTCAGTCAGGGGCGTCACAGACGGAATATATATGTATTAACCAAGATATTTTTGTTGTGTCTTGAATTGGGTTTCGTATTTATGTTGATTTCAGTGTTTATGGTTGAACTACCTAATATCTTAGTGTGTTTTAAAAAGTGAACGACTATTTACAGCAAAATAATTAGAAATAGGTAATTGATTGAATGAAGGAGTTTTATTTGTTAAAAAGTACATCCCCTAGATGTTGAAGATAAAAAAACGGATACATTAAAAACGAATTAATAGATAAGAATAGTATTTTGTAATAAAGCTTTTTCAACTTAATAAAAATTGAAATTATTGGTCCGGAAAGGAACTTAAAAAGATCCCAGGCTATACTTAAAACTTATTGAGCTTAAAATGTTGTTTATTTATAGACTCGTTTCTGTGTTTTATAGATGATTAATAGCCACATAAGGCATAAAAAAATCTGGAGATAATCTTAATATCATCGAAAATATTATTACCTAATTTAACGTAAGTGTAAAAAACTCATTTTGCGACAATGTTTCCACGTTGAAGGAAAACATAAATAACATTTCGTGACTAAACTTGTATAACACATCCATAAACCGATTAAAATATTTCACAAGTGACAACCCTGACTTTGGGCGCGGAAGACAGAGGGGCGTAGCGGGGTGAAGGGGGAAGTAGGTATTAAAAGCGCGGCAATAGGGGCCTAGGTAAAGGAGATTCGCTTCTACGTGTAGTTATTGTTTATTCTTATGCTCGTACCTTCAGAAGCTTCATTATGTACCAGTTACATAAATAACATTTTTTTTGTCCTTGACACTTTTTCGTATGTATTATAATTATCCCAAGAATGTTAAAAAACCGTTACCGGGGACACATTTCGGTGGGGAGGTGAAGCGGAGGGGCGAGAGTGGTGAACTTTAAACACCACACCCAAATGTATCTTGTCACACAAGTTTTAAAACTTTATTAATTTGTTGTGTATTCCCCCATATATTGAATACATAGAATTATTCAGCTATTTAGCACGCTTCATTATAAGTTCAACATGTAACTATTTACACAACAAAACAAGTTTACATGCCACTTTCAATTTAAATACTAAATAAATAGTTTCGTAAACTACTTCGATAATTTTCCCGCTACAATAAACTAGGTAGGGCACTGGTGTGGGACGCGACGTGCGTTGACACATTCGCCCTTTCCCACGTCCAGTCAACCCGTAATCGGGCCGGTGCAGCAGCTGATCAGGCCCAAACACTCAAGCGCCGCAAATATTCGTCATTATTAAATAATTACGAATTTGTGGCGCTTGCAGTGGAAGCCATGGGACCTTGGTCAGCTGATATGAAAAGCTTTATTAAGGCCCTGTCCTCTCGGCTCATAGAATCCTCCGGAGATCCTAGAGCTGGTGCTTACCTCTCCCAAAGGATTGGGCTAGCTATTCAAAGAGGTAATGCAGCCAGTGTCATGGGGACCATGCCGCGAGCGGACCTGCTAGAGGGGGTGTTCTTTTTATAGTGGTGATTATTATTTATATCTTTAATATTTGAGTAGCTTAGTTTAATTTTAATTTAAATACGTTTAGTTTTAATTTTTAATTGTATTAATGTTGAATTCTGTACTTACGTGGATGTAAATAAATTCTTTCCATGACTTAAAATAAAAAAATAAACTTTTAAAAGTTCTGACATTTCCATATAAAACTGTAGGGACCAAGGAAAAAATCAAGAACAGCCAAGCAAACGTCGTAAGTGTTTTTTATTTAAAAAAATAATAATAATAATATAATATTATATTAATAAAATAAAAAACTTAGTCTAACATAGGTATTAAATGAGAATAGTTTTATTTTAGTTACCTAGTTAAATGTCTATAGGTACTCATTGTTAACTTTAATATGGAAGTACAAACACAGTAACAAAACGAAAGCATTTTTTTTTAAATTGAATATCGGAGCGGGGCGCAGGAGGAGCACGGGAAGGATTTCACTATCTCGCTCTCGCTCACCCGCGCGCCTCTCTTACAGCTCATACCGTTTAGGCGGAACGCGAAATTAGTTAAAAGTAAATAAAACCAATAATTAATAATGATTATTTTCAATACGTACACAATAAGGCCTATTGTATTGGTATGTTAAAATGAGGAGAATAGATACTTACTTAGAGATATTTGTTAAATACTTATCCCAGATTAATTTTGCTAGTGTGTATCAATACTCAGATGTCAATTCAGCTTATGAAAATTTTATAACTTCATTTAAATTAATTTACGACCTATGTATACCTCTCGAAAAAATCAAAATTACACATACGAGAAAACCCAATTGGAAAACTACAGGTATAAAAAAAGCTAGCCAGACTAAACGAAAAATGCATCAAGAGTTAATAAAATGTAAAAATAATTATAATATACCCAAATATAAAAAATATTGCAAAATTTTAAAAAAAGTTATTAGGAAGTCAAAAATCATATCAAATGATACATTCATCAATAATTGTAGTAATAAATCAAAAGCCACATGGGGTCTTATAAAAAAACACACTACCACAACCAATACAATTACTACTTCTATTGAAAATATAAAAAAAGATGGTAATACTGTATCTGATCCAATTCAAATAGCAAGAGCCTTGAACAATTTTTTTATAAATCAGAATATTGGTAATGCTTTGTGTTCCTCTGAATATAAATTAATTGCAGAAAAAGTAAGCAAAAGCATTTTTATGTACCCTATTGACGCATGTGAACTTAGAAAGATTATTAAAAGTCTAAAAAACAAGACCAGTTCAGGGCACGATGAGGTACCAATGCGACTCATTAAAGCATGCATTGATCACATTGTCGACCCTCTTGTTTATATAATAAACCTTACTTTAGAGACTGGAGTATTTCCTGAAGACCTTAAAAAAGCAATCATTAAACCGCTGCACAAAAAAGGAGCTAAGGATGTGATGAATAATTACAGACCTATTGCCATATTGCCAAGCTTTTCAAAAATTTTCGAAAAGGTTATTTATACTAGATTAATACATTTCATAAACTGCAATGATGTATTAAATCCAAACCAATTCGGATTCCAGAAAGGAAAATCCACTACTCTGGCCATATTTAAAATCTTTAAAAATATATGGGATAATATTAACGAAAAAAAGCTTTGCGCCTCTCTTTTCCTTGATATGTCAAAAGCATTTGACTGTGTTTTACACGATGTACTCCTACGGCAGTTAGAAAACATTGGCGTAAGAGGACATGTTCTAGATTTATTTAAAAATTATTTGTCGAATAGAAAGCAAGCAACAGTCGTCGTTAAATATTGTAGGAAAAGTAAAACTGTAGAGCAAGTACATTCGGAGTTTGATATAGTTCCTATAGGGGTTCCACAGGGAAGTGTCTTAGGGCCTCTTTTGTTCTTGGTCTATATTAATGAGCTTCCAATGGCCATAAAAGATCTATGCGTATTATTTGCTGACGATGCAACTTTACTATTTACAGCAGAAAAGTCATCAGCTCCCACTTTAGAACAAAACATAAACTATACGCTTAAAAAGGTGGTAGAATGGCTACGTAAAATTAATCTAAGTGTAAATTTAAGTAAAACTAAACTGTTACAAATTAGGAACTACAGAACGCCTCAAATACAACTAAATGTAAAAGTAGCCGATGTATCTTTGGAGGAAGTAAGTAATATGAGCTTCTTAGGTGTGACAATCGATACCCATTTAAATTGGAAGGCTCATATTACAAAGATAAATAAAATTATATCTAGTAACTGCTACGCCTTGTCTCTATTGTCTGGAGCTTGTTCTGAAAACATAACCAGGAATGCGTACTTTGGTAACGTGTACCCATTGCTAACTTACGGTATTATTTACTGGGGCAACTCTGTAAATGCCCAATCAACTTTCTTGCTTCAAAAAAGATGTGTACGTACCATATACCGCTTACATGGAGGTCAATCACTTCGAAGTATATTCAAAGAGAAGCATCTTCTTACTCTTACTGGCATTTACATATTTGAATTATGTCTATTCGTAAAAAGTAATACAAATTACTTTGCAAAAAGATCAACTTTAAAAGATAATCTACGCATGCAATATAAATTCAATTTAGTGTGTCCTAAATCGAACAACGCAATCTACAGCAAGAGTGCATTTGTTATGGCGATACGTATTTTTAATAGTCTTCCTCAAGAATTTAAAATACTTGAGGGACATCAATTTAAGGTGAAACTGAAGAAGTGGCTGTATGAAAATGTTTTTTATACTCTAAATGATTTTTTTATGTACGCCGGCAATTGTAAATAGCCACTCCACTTAAGTTTATAGATAGATTCATAACATTTAAAGTTTTAACTCTAAGCCTAAATAATATTGTATGCCTGGAATGGGCAACTGTTGGAACCAGAATATTCATGTAAACCATCCATTTATACACAGTTCACAATAAATATTTTCTTATTCTTATTCTTATTCCCAGTTGTCCACACCCCCTTTGCCCACAGTGTGGACAACTGGGAATAATAAATCCCAGTTGTCCACACCCACGAAAATATACATACGAATATATCTACTTAAGTACATTATTAAAAACTAACACAGTTGAGTCAAATTAAAGAGCGTGGACAACTGGGAATAAAAATTCCCAGTTATCCACACTGGACAACTGGGAATTTTCATTCCTAGTTGTCCACACCTATTTTCGAGGATGTGGACAACTGGGATTTTTTTTCCCAGTTGTCCACAGTGTGGACAAAGGGGGTGTGGACAACTGGGAATAGGCCCACAATAAACAGCATTCGTACATCAATTTCCATAAGAAAAAATAGCTAATATCATTTCTATCTACGCGTACTCAGTGGCGCCGCTACAGAGTATGCTCCCCAGCGGCGCCACAGTCAATGCCCATTATTTCGTTTTCTGGTACCTACACGTACGACGTCTGTCACAGCCGATTTGCTCAAAAACTACTGGACCGATCGAGTTGAAATTTGGTACACATACGTAAGTCAGTGACCCAAAGACGGAAGCGTAACGTAAATAGATGAATTTTGGACAAGGAGGCCACAGTTGGGGGGTAACTTAGGAAATTAAAAAAAGGTTTTGGAAACCCTATTGTTTGACATGTCAAATGAAAGTGTTGTGAGCATCTCAATTTTTTTTCTTATAATTTTCTTATAAACAGTTTTTAAGTTATTTAAGAAAATAGGTAAAAATTGACCATTCCCCCCATTATCTCCGAAACTGCTGAGCCTAAAATTTTGGAAAAGTATGGAAAATAGTTCTTCACCTATAGATTACAGGAAAACCTATAAGAAGTTTGAGTTTAAAATTGCGAATGTATGGGCGCGACTCGAGCGCGGACATACATTTTCAAAATTTCATATGTTACATTGAATACTGAAACTTGTTATAGGTTTTCTTGTAATGGATAGGTGAAGAATTATTTTCCGTATTTTTTTCAATTTAAAATTATAAAACAAATACATTTGAGATGCACAGCAAGCCATTTCATTTGACTAGTCACACAATAAGGTATGCGAAACTTTTTTTTAAATATCCTAATTTATCCCCCAAAAGTAGCCCCCTTGTTCAAAATTCATTTATTTACGTTACGCATCCGTCTTTGAGTCACCGACTTACATATTTGTACCAAATTTCAACTCGATCGGTCCAGTAGTTTTGGAGCAAATCTGCTGTGACAGATGGACAGATAGACAGACAGACTAACAGACAGGCATTAGGTTGTGAGACGGAACCCTCTCCACGCGAGTCGAACTCGCACTTGGCCGGTTTTTACTTTTGAGGTACGGAACCCTGAAAAATGGCAAAACATTTATCATATTAGTATTTTTAGTATTCGACCACAGCTAATGAATCATAAATATTATACATATTATACAGGATGTAACAGGAGTGGAACAAAAGAAGCAGGTCGATAAAGAGGACAAGATAATATATCCATTTCACCCACATGTATGCTCAGCGATTTTCTACTGTTTCAAAGTTATTAAAGTTGTTATTAAATTTTACTAACACCCTCTTATACAGCCTAACGTTCCTAATCTATCCATCTACAGTGTGTCCCAGGATAAAGTGTACATCGATAGTCCAAAGGTAGAGCACCTTATGGGGCATCCAAATCACCCCCATGTATGATCAGCGATTTTTAGTATTTTCGGAGAAATTGATAATTTTAATCCAAATTTTTGTAATTTTTCTTTATGTCCATGTTATGAAAAAACCCTTAAGAACATGTATTATTTTAATATTTTTTCAGTGGTTTCTTACATTCATAGAATCATTACGAACTTAGGATGTTATTTAAAGCTACATGCCAGAATTTTTTTCATGACGATTTTTTGTGTAATCACACTAAGTTACTTTCTCCATACTAAGTGTACCCCATTATTTTTCATCTAGTAAATACTAAAAATCGCTGAACATACATGGGGTTGATTCGGATGCCCCTTAAGGTGCTCTACCTCTGGAATTTCGATGTACACTTTATCCTGGGGCACACTGCATATTAGGGTGGTCCAAAATAGTATGAAGAAAAAAAATGTATATCAAATCCTTCTTACACAAGGCTTATTTTTGTTTACAATAAATTAGTTGCTTATGTGTCAAATTTAAACTTATGTGGTCGTTTGTGGTCGCCCAAAGTGTTTAGTTTATGCGAAAAAGATCTGTCTCATACAAAACGATATCTAATAAACTTAGCAACAACTAACACCAGAAGTAGAATATTGTTTGCCTATTACACAGAATACAGTGTCATGATCTGTCCAAAGACTTTCTCATTCGATATCTTTGTTAGATGTGTGAAGCTCTATACATTTTTAATTGAAACAATTTTAACATTATTGGCGACCCGTAAAGTGTATTCAATTGCATTAAAACTTGGTATACCGTAATGTCGTGTATTTTGAAATAAAAATAAACTTGTAGAGAAATAATATTACACACTTTTGTTTTTTGGAAAACTCTAATCTATATATACCGGGTGTGTCCTGTAACAGGAACAATAAATAAAACGATGATTCCCTAGATTATTGGCAGTCATAATTAAAATTTCTTAATGTTCCAAAGTCCTAAAATTTGGAGAAAATAGCCATTCAAATTAAACTTCACAGTTAATGGATATTAACATCGCGATGATCTCCCGTCATTCATTTGGTGTCTTGGTACCGGGGATTCTACTTCAGAAGTACTTATTCTTAAAACAATCGAAATTAGTTTTTACCCAAATGCACTAGGAACTATTTCAATTCGTAAGAGAGGCAATGATTTTATATTACTGGGAAGCAAGAGGAAATGCTGTTATTTGTATTTATAATTCATTGTTTTGAAGTTTTCAGCCTGTGTTGTTGAAATAAAAAAAACAATAATCGGAGAGTATCAAAAACCTCTACAAACCCCGCAATCCCGAATGCGAACTTTTTTAATCAGGTGACGAGGTTTTGCTTATTTACAAATACGGTACCTACATTGACAATGTTAATTTGTCAAGTCAAAAGTCTTGAACAAATTACAATATGTGACGTTATCTATGAAAAGGGTCCTTATTGTCGATGGCGCTTCCGCCATTATTAAAGATGCTCCGATATAAATACAACGTCGTGTGACGCAGTGCGGCGTAAGCGCCATCGACAATAAGGTCCCTTTACATAGATAACGCCACATATTACAATGGAAAGAATAAATTTCTATGAATTGCGTTTACGTTACTGTGAGATGATATTACTTACTTTGAAGCAAGAGGAAAAGTAAGCCGAGTTTTAAACCGTAAACGATAACGTCGATAACATACCAAGGGCATTTGAAGAACACAAACGTCTCCTTTTATTGACGTGTGTGTGATAAACGTTCGCGTTCGTGCCACGTTCAACGAAGTATTACGACTAGACACGATCGTGAATTGGTTGCCGTGACTAGTTTATGTACATTGGTGCAATTAACTTTGTTAAAAATAACAAAAAAATAACTGAATCCACTTGGACACGTTTACTCATCACCTATATTTAAATGATTTGTCCCTGTTTCAGGACACACAACACCCTGTGTAACGCGAGGCCAATTTTTCGACATGGCATCAGATCTACAGTTATGGTCCGATTTTGATAAATGATATGTCATTGGAGTCTCTTCGTTTTTTTTTACGACAAAGTACTGACATTTCATTTAAAAAAAACAACTGTGTGCTGACCACGTGTCTATGGCCGCGAGACGTCACCTGTTTTGACTTGAGGTGACAATGTAAAATATACAGGCAAGAATTTATTCAACACAAACCTGTTGTAAGTTCTTCAGCATAAGAAAATATAAGTTATGAGTCGGCTACTTATATTCGCAACGCAACACCAAGAAAATTTACAAAATACGAAATAAACGGTCTATTTACAATGACAATTACATGCAATGTTTATGAATGACGGCAGTATTGTGTCAATTTTTAATTTACTTTTTATTGGGCGCTATTGTGAATGGCACGGAAAAAAAAATACATCGAAATAAAACCGTGATTGACACAACTATTTTCCTGCAGAGCTAATGAAACCTGTCGTGGTGTCTATAGTTTTTAACAACTTCAAAAAAGGAGGAGGTTCTCAATTCAACTGTTTTTTTTTTTTGTTTGTTACCTCAGAACTTTCGACTGGGTGAACCGATTTTGATGATTCTTTTTTTATTTGGAAGCTGGTGCTTCCCGTGTGGTCTCATTCTTATGAAAATGAAGATCTGGTGATAGAGTCTATGAGGAATTGACGGAACTCTTCAAAATTTATAGGCACACCTATAGCGGTTTTGGTATTATTCATTATAACTCGTGAATTTGCTCTTGGAAAGCACTATTTGGTGAAGTGGAACTGATGATGATGACAACAGATGGCCACCGGAACTCCGAAAAGGTATATATTTCAAGGGTGACGACAAGATACTTAGATTTAGATAGTCGAGCGACTATGACGAAGCATATATTTAGGTTTAAATAATTATGACTATGACTTTCCTACGGCGTGGCTTGCGGCGAGATTGAAATGTTCTATAGTTTCTTATTAATTGAGAATTGGCACTACATAACAGCATAATTATGAATTATGATCACTAAAATGTATAATAGTACATTGTGCATCAAGGGTAGTATGAAGGGAATTACTAACGAGAGTGTTAGAAGCCCGACGCCGAAGGCGGAGGGCTTTTAATCACTCGAGTTAGTAATCCCCTTACTGCCTGTGATACACACAATGGTTTTCATCAAATTTGCGAGGAAAAAAAACAAAGAGAAAATTAAAGTAGTACATTTCTTTCGATTTGGCGGGTAACATATTGCCATGTATTATTTCAGCTGCATCTCTTAGTTCCGGTGGTGTATTGGTGATAATTAATCTTGTGTCCGAATCCTGGGATGAAGAAGCCATTTTCTTTTTTGTTTTGTACCTATCTGTTTTAAAATAAAATACTTTAACTCGGCAAAATATAAAGAAATAACTTTTGACGAACGGGAACGTAAATGGAAACAATATTTTTTTTGTGACCTCTACCACAGATAATAACTGCGTTTAGTTTCGACCTGGATTCGAGCCAGATTTAGCCAATTTGATAAAAATTTATAATTACTAAAATTAATGATAAATGTTGATATAAACTTGAAATAGGTGTAAAAATAATGAAGTTTAATGAAGCGTATAGGTTTTGTGTAATGTAAGTTAGTCTATAGCTAATTTTTAAAGATGAAATTTGAAACCGATTTAATTTTTGGCTGAAAATTAAACCTCCTTAGTCAGAAATGATGTACGAAAGAGTTGCAAATTTTAAAAAGAAAGTCATTACTCCCTAGGGATGACAAACTCGCCATAATTCCCGCGGGAACAATTTAGGCTATTGTCCTTCTGTATACAGGCATGGAATAACACCATTTACGAGGAAGTGTGATGAAAAATAAAATAAATGTTTAAAAAACAAAATCCTGCTTCATAAAACTGAGTCTGCTTTTGGTTAAAAATATAGTAGGACGCCGACTTCAGTTGGACTGACCAACCATTTAAAAAGAATTTATTTTTTGCTTTTGAAGGGGTTTTAAAAAAAAAAATACAAAGTATAAAAGAAAGTAGCTTGCCGCTTCCCGCTGTCTGTACGCTTAGATCATTTAAATTACGCAATAGATTTTAATGCGGTTTTCATCAATAGATAGAGTGATTCCAGAGGAAGGTTTTTAAGTATAATAAATTCTGGATAACATTAGCTATAATCATTGCAAAGGTATGCTTAACTCACATTTAAATAAGTTTGTAAAACTGCACGACAATCAGTTTGGGTTTTATTCCGGTTTGTGAGTTTGTCGACAGAGAGGGCAATTTTACCTTCCGGACCATCAAGTACTTGCGTGTTGCTCCTTCTAACTTTGCACATTTCGCCACTATTGCGTGGAGTAGGTATATTTTGCACATTGTACAATTTGCATATGAACAATTTAATACATTGTACATTCTGCGTACTGTAAAGTTGTCATAATGTACATTTTACTTCATGTACATTTTGCGTATTTATATACTTATTGATTGATTGCACATTATGCGAATAGTTAGCATTTCGCGTGTTTTACATTTCAGCTGAAGCCCCCTTTACGGATTTCAGTCGATCAAACAACAGGCCCTAAGAATTTTGCTATAGAAACTGTGTTGACTATTTAACTCTTAATAAATCCATCCAGCATAATTGGAATTCAACTTTCGGGGAATCGAACTTGATGGTCCGGAAGGCAATATCATACCGTCAGATATTATACCGACCGAAAGACACCAGGGGGCCTAATATGGCTGCGTTTATCGCGTGACAAAGTGTGGATAAGGCATCCGTCACCTTCTGACACGTAAATAAGTACAAGAGTGACGGATGCTTTATACACATTTGACACGCGATATAGACGCAGCCATACTAGGCCCTCAGTATAAGTATGCCTATTTTCTGGACCTATGGAAAGCGTTTGAACTGGTTTCATCCCATATGACATCCTATGGACGAAACTTAAGGAGCAGAAGTTCCCGCACATGCTTTTAGGTATTGGTTTGGAAATCAGGTCAACGTACAGTAAGTCCCCTCAAATAGTTTACAGTAGGTACACACTCATACACGGCTATGGAAACCATGTAATATATCTCAATAACAATAACAACATTTTTTATATTAACAAATAACTAATCAACAAGAGAAAAATAAAAGACACATAAGTACATATCATTTTAACATATTATTAATCATCTGAATCCTTTGAATCATTTTGCGCGTTGAAGTACATTTTGAATATTTTGATCAATGTCTTGGTCAGCTCCGAAATATTTATTCTCTTCTTTAATAGTATGCCCTACATATTTGTTCCACAAGTCTGGTGTTAAATACATTTGTCATAACTGCTCTAATTAGTTGACATACGGCATTACTGTTTGTCGGATCACAATAGTTTTTGGGGATTTACTCGAGCGTCGGTGGGACCTATTACATTTTGAAGATTAGATGGTAGAAAGAAAAAACGTTATATGATGTACATTGTACATCCTTTCAGCACTGTGGTGTTTTAAAAATATATAAAAAAACAGTCGAGCGGAAATACTCGAGCCCGTCAGGTATTGATAGTGTATAACCCCCACGTGTCTCTGATAATGATAACTGAGGTATGTTAATCTGCCGGTTTGCAAGATGGGGGCAACCGTACGGAAGGATTGAAAATGGGAAAGAAATGGGCCATTCTACTTTTCGATGCCTAAAATAGAAATGAAAATTTAAGATCCATTTAATGAAATTCGTAGATATCTTGAGATTATTTTACAGGACAGGACGTTAAGTCTTAACCAAGGCTCACTTTTTACCGTATATTTACCCACTATTTTTGTTCTTTTTCTATATAAAACAAGAATTTGCTGTTCAAATTACCACTGCGTTACCAGTCTCCACGTCCTCTTACAAATAACGACCACTGTATTTGGTATAAAACATTATTCAGGTACGTAGATCAAAATCTGAAAATTGTGTGCATTTCTAATGTCATCAAATTTTGTTGAAAATTATTACTTTAAACAAATGTTCACGTTAAGGGACGTTTTCTTAGGCATTAAAAAGAAGAAAGGCCCAAATATTGTTTATGTAAATAATAAAAACACTATGATTCAGAGGAGTCAGAAGATAAATTATATGTTGAATTATACAGGGTGATGGGGAGATTGGTGCAAAGCTTTAAGATGAAGCTAGTAGGTATAGACCATTTAGAACCATTTGAGCCATGGTTGTCTTAGACGTAGTCTAACTTTTTTTTATCGATAATTATGTGTTTTGGAGAAAATATCCCAAAGAATTACAATTTATTGCTAATAATGGCCAATTCGAACAAAGAATAAATTATTTTTTATTTAATTTCATTAAAATAATGTGTAAGCAATCTAACAAAACATCTTCTTAGTATCTTTGTCATCAGAACTTTTTTTACAGACATTTGAATTCTCGTAAGGTTTCTAAGTTTTAAGAGAGCCTTCATTTGTCGCCATTTAAAAAAACAAACAGACCGTGTAATAATAGTTCAAACCTTTTTAATAAATCAGACCGTCATCTTGCCTCTCATTCAACTATGCACACTAATGTACCTAGTGACTCGTAATGGTCTATGTACACTCAACCAACTTCATTTATAGGCCACAGAACCTTAACAGGTAGGTTAACTCCTTGTTTTGATGTTTTACTTACTTTTTTCTGAATTCATATACATAATGTTAAGGGTCTGTGTTTGCCTTGAAGTGAAATTGGATGACTGAAGAAAGTATTATCAACAAAAAAGTAAAGAAAGAAAGGAAGAAAATATTATTTCATAACATCCGGTATTAGGTGAGCCATATGTTTTTTGTCTCTTTTTGTTTAATACTTGTTTTGTCTTTTTGTTAGATGTCTGAATAAACATTTTTTATTTATTTCTTTCTTCAGAATATGGAAAGAAATAAAATAAAAAGTCAAGTTTTGTTAAAGTCCTTGGAATAAATTCAATTTATATCTTTTTGCCTCTTTGATTTTTTATTCAGGTCAGGTCATTATATGTCATGCTCCCTGGACACCCCACTGTCTATTTTGTAATGTTTTAAAGTATAACGCTAATGTCCACAATATGTACCGAATTTGAACATACTTAAGAAGAAATGTACCTCAATTGATCGAGAGTACATATTATCTGAGTTGAGTTGGAGATGCTCCACAGCAACGGTCCAAACATTGAATTTAAATGTACGAAATTAGTATACACTTTTTTTTAAATGTACCTGATCGAGATTACGAGTTATGATCACTAAAAAGTATGAAATAAAATAAATGTTTTAAAATAAAAACCCCCTTCAAAAACGCAAAAAATAACTTCTTTTAAAATGGTAGGTATAGGTCAGTCCAAACTGAAGTCGACGACTCGCAATGTTTTTAACCAAAAGCAGACTTAACCCATATGTGTTCCATCAAATGTTTTATTATTTTCTCTTTCCACTCTTTTAATACATGTAAATCTAGGTGACTACTAGGAATTAACTAACGTATCTACATTATTGATCATAACCGGTTAACTATTCTTAGCTCTCTCAAATTATTTACGTTATATCTAATTTCTTAACTGTAATTTTTAGGCATAAGCAGTTTTTTTTTAGCAGAATTGGATATTACTTTATTTATTAATCCTACGACCATCTTCAAATTCCATCATCAGATCAGTACTTTGACACCATTATACTGGGTTGTTACCCCGCTTACAAGTATCTACTAATCTAATTTCAACTCACTCTAATAACCGAAACAGGTCTTAGTTTTTTTTACAAAAATTTAAATAACTTTGGAACAGTAGAAAATCACTGAACATATGGGGGTGAAATCGATAGGTCTTCGTTTTCGCTTCGTTTGATCCACTCCTCCTGTTACACCCTGTATTGTATCCTACATCATTTTAAGATTGTCATATTTATTTTGTTGCTTTGCAGCTTCAACAAGATGCCTCTTCAGCTTACCAAACCCGCTCCCCAATTCAAGACCACCGCTGTAGTGAACGGCGAGTTTAAGGATGTCGCTTTGTCAGACTACAAGGGCAAATACGTTGTGCTTTTCTTCTATCCCCTGGACTTGTAAGTATGCTCTTTACCTAAATGCAGTCTCCTATAGAGCATCAGAAAAGCGTGTGTGTATTGTGTGCATATCCTCAAATAATATGATGTATATTTTTAATCGCCATGGGTGTCGTTTTCTTAGATTTTGGGGACACAGATTTCGAAAACTATGTCAAATTTGGAATTCAAGATAGCGACCATGATTTTTATTGAAAAAGTCGTCATGGGTGTCATTTTCTTAGATCTTTGGGGACGACGCAGATTTCGAAAATGATATCTTATTTGGAATTCGGGATGTTGGCCATGCTGTTTTTTGAAAAAGTGGACATGGTTGTCATTTTCTTAGATTTTGGGGACGTAGATTTAGAAAATGAAAACTATAGGTAGAAATTCAAAATGGCGACCGTGATGTTTTTTGAAAAAGTTGTCATGGGTAGGTATCATTTTCGTAGTTTTTGGAAACGCAGATATTGAAAATGACATCAAATTTTGACAAATAACTACTTATTATAAGATAGATTAGTAATTATTTGTCAAAATTGTACAATTGATTCATTTATTTCTCCTATGGCTTCTGCCACCCAGTGTGACAACATGGGACAGGCTTTGTACATTCAGCGTTAGTCAATGTCAAAAGAAGCGGTGTCAGATTGCCGTTGGCAGCGTTGACATATCCAGATTTTAACATTTTTTTCCGCCATTTTCGAGGCTTATTAGAAGTGTATTATTTTATGACTGTTATCTAATATAAGGGCGGTTATTATGATCACTTTAAAAAGATTACGGATACGGACAGTCATATTATTTTTCGTCGGAAATTGGTCGGTTATTTAATTCTAAAATGTCAGTTCAAACAATACAAAAGGGGTAAAAATCTATACATCGATACGCACATATAATATAGCTGTAGAAAGAAAAGTTAATCTTTCACGGATAAACCGCTGAACCGAATTAGATTAAAATTATACTTTGTATCTCGAATATTATCCCCTAAGGGGGTGAGATTTGGGATGGTAGTTTGTGTGAGAATTTGGTCATTTATGTTCGGGAAATCGGCCATTTATAATGTTAGATACATTAAAATTGGTATTAAGACTCACAATTATAATACAATATTGAACTATGATGGACATTAAGAGCAACCACACTATCATGGGATGGTGCTTTGAGATGGCGAATTTATGCAGATTCTCATCTACCGGTGATAACACCGGCTTATAAAATAAATGCATGTCGGATTGTCGGCGTCTACAATCTGGGTATATGTAAACAAAATGTATCTGACTACAGATATGCCAGCAACTACACAATGATACACAGTCAATATGCGGCAGCTCTACTAAACAGTATAAAAAAAAGTTAAATAAATTAAATTATTAAAAATAAACAAAAAACCCGACTGCAATAAAAAAACAACGGAAAAGCGAAAAACAACTATATAATCTATAGAAAATTGTAAGAGCATGTACTTATTGATATTTATAACAATTTAAATTTAACTTGAATATTGGAAAAGTTGTTCCAGGCGGGGACACGATAGTCCAAATGTAATTTTTTTCAAGAAATAGGTTTTGAAATTTATAGCTTGTCCCCCCGCCTGCAATACCTTTTCCAATATTCAAGTTAAATTTAAATTGTTATAAATATCAATAAGTACATGCTCTTAAAATTTTCTATAGATTATATAGCTTGTTTTTCGCTTTTCAGTTGTTTTTTATTGCAGTCGGGTTTTTTGTTTATATTTAATGATTTAATTTATTTAACTCTTTTTAGTTTTTATTATTAAAATAGTGGTTTCATTAATGCTTACTAAGCAATATATGAGCTCTGGAGCTTAAAATTTTAATGTCGGGAATCTACAAGTCACAAATTACAAGCGAAACTCTCTTTCTAGCGAGAGGAGTTTATTACTTAACATTTACGTATTTTTTTGACTTTCCTGCAAAATAGTAGCATCAAAGTGTTATAATGTATATATATTTGGAATGAGCTATTTAATAGCTTTCATTTGATACCCATATTGTTATAGTATTTTTTTTTTATTATTCCCCTTCATATTTTTTTCCGCGGACGCCATATTGAAATATTATATACCTTATGTCACTTCGGCAATTAAGACGAATCGAATGACACCTCGTATGTTAAAATCCGTCAAGCCGTTTAGGCTGCAGAGCGTGCCCAGAAATAGACATAAATGCATACATACATACATACGCTCGAAAAACATAACCCTCCTTCTGACGCAGTCGGGTGAAAAAAATCAAAAACCCGCTTTCAAAAAGCATAAAATAACTTCTTTAAATTGTTAGTTAAAATTAGGTCAGTCCAACTGAAGTCTGCTTTCGGTTAAAATATTGTAGGACGCCGACTTCAGTTGGTGTCACCTATTACCCACCATTTAAAAAAACTTATTTTATGCTTTTTGAAGGCGGGTTTTTGCTTTTTAAACTTATTTTTTATTTTATACTTTTTAGTGATCATAATTATTGTTATTATCCCACTTCTCATTTAATAAGAAACTATAGTACATTTCAATGTCGCCGCAAGCAACGCCGTGGGAAAGTCATAGTCATATATTTAACCTAAATATGCTTCGTCATAGTCGCTCAACTATCTTAATCGAAATATCTTGTCTCCACCCTTGAAATATATACCGTTTAGGAGTTCCGGTGGCCATCTGCGGTCCTCATTATCAGTTCCACTTCACCAAATAGTGCTTTCCAAAAGCAAATACACAAGTTACAATGAATAATACCCAAATCGCTATAGGTGTGCCTATAAATTTTAAAGAGTTCCGTCGATTCTTCATGGATTCCTTCATCAGATCTTCATTTTGATAAGAATGGGACCAAACAGGAAGCACAGCTTTCAAATAAAAAAAGAATTATCAAACTCGGTTCACCCAGTCGAAAGTACTGAGGTAACAAACATAAAAAACAGACGAATTGAGAACCTCCTCCTTTTTTTGAAGTCCTTTAAAAATTGGCGAAGATCGTATGGCAAGAGATAGTAACGATATGATTGATTATGATTACATTAAACCGCAAATTCTGTAATATTGTACAAAACACAGATGATCTAAAAAATAACTAGTATCAATAAAAAATTGTCTTGTAAAAATATCTTGTTGCCACCCTCGAAATATATACCGTTACGGAGTTCCGGTGGCCATCTATGGTCTTCATCATCAGTTCCACTTCACCAAATAGTGCTTTCCAAGACCAAATACACGAGTTACAATGAAAAATACCATAATCGCTATTGGTGTGCCTATAAATTTTGAAGAGTTCCGTCGATTCCTCATGGATTCCACCATCAGATCTTCATTTTGATAAAAATGGGACCAATCGGGAAGCACCAGCTTTCAAATAAAAAAAGAATCATCAAAATCGGTTCACCCAGTCGAAAGTTCTGAGGTAACAAACATTAAAAATTATAAAAAAATAATTAAAAAAATACAGACGAATTGAGAACCTCCTTTTTTTTTGAAGTCGGTTAAAAAGAATAGAGAATATTTTGTGAGAGGGCAATATTAGCACCGACAAACGAATTTATCGGGTGGATAAATGAAAAAAATAGGTCTCGGTACACAATGTCATAGATAGACACCGAGCAAGTCACGTCCTAGCCTTGAGAGTGCCTGAACTCTTTGGAGGTATCGGGAGTGCCCTCCCATTAGTTCATGCTTAAAGTTGGTGTCCCGGTACTCCTGATGCGTAATTTTCATTATGTAATGGCACAGGATTGCAAGTTACGCACCTAACTAGGTCGGATGGTCGTTAGAGCAATAATTATGTTTGGAATTGCAATAGGAGAAAATGTTTTAATTCCCCGCATTCCTATAATTCCGACAGATCTACCATTTAACTAAAAGAGTGCAATTCCCTCTAAAAACAGCTTTTGCCATGACCATAGACAAAGCGCAAGGACAAACACTACAAGTAACTGGTGTACATTTAGAAGCAAACTGTTTTCAAACAGTCTTCAAAAAAAAGGAGGTTCTCAGTTTGACCTGTATGTATGTATGTTTGTCCGCGATTATCTCGGATTTGGCTGAAACGATTTTGATGCGGTTTTCAGAAAAGTATTTGTTACACTTAAGATTTAAAAAAAAAGGTGCAAATGGTGTTAAAAGCATGAAAATCTAAACGATTGATCTTTAGGCCATACGAATCAATTTGACCCGCAGCACGAAAAAAAAAAACAAAAGGAGAGGAGTTATGACGTCATCTTTTTTTTGTACGGGAATATTTTCTTTTTGTTCTGAAACCTTTCGTGTGTGGTATCTAAAGAAACTGCTTACTAAGCCAATTCTAAAAAGTTTCGAGCGATAACGTAGACATTTAATTGTTTAAATATGACTATGACTTTCCCGCGGCGTTACTTGAGGTTAACTTGAAGTGTCTTAAAGTTTCATATCAACTAAGAAGTGAGACTACATAACAGACTACATAATAAAATAAATGATTTAAAAAACCAAAAACCGCCTTCAAAAACGCAAAAAATAACTTCTTTTAAAATGATAGGTATAGGTCAGTCCAATTGAAGTCGGCAACATAATGTTCAAAATGGTGTATAATGAATGTTTGTACATATCGTAGTTTTCACGGAGGAAGCATTTAAACGCGTCGGCAATGGTTTTTCGTCCGTGAAAACTACGTTATGTAGTTCGACACACGTAAAAAGAGCCCTGAGCGACCTATCTGCGCAGTGAGCAAATTACGGACCAAATTGGTGGGCGCGGCGGGGGGAGCGTAAACCGCTTCGCTTTGCTGCCACGCTATTGGTACCCAGTAATATACACTCTTAACTATGATTGGTTTGTTAGTAGACAACATCCACAAACATGTCCCCTCTACTAGCCGCTCGGAGCTCTTTTTACGTGTGTCGACCTATACAAACATTTCGCACCATCAGAACAATAGTGACCTAATTCAAAATTTCAGCTTTCAAACTTCAAGCCATAAATTTATTATTATAGAGTCCTAACTCGAAATTTAAAATTTCTGAATTAGGTCACTATTGTTCTGAAGGTGCGATTTATTATATACCATTTTGAACCTTATTTGATCGACTATCGAATTGAATAATAGCAATACAATTGGTCAACTAGTTCTTGATTTGTTGTCAATTTTGGAAAGTCTAATTTGTAGGTTATCGTCGCTAATCGTATGAGATGTAAGTACAAAGGTGATATACCTCTATTAGTGGCCGGAACTGTAGCTATAGCTTGAATACCGTCGAGCCTACAAAAAAATACTATAAATATCTTGTCCCAAAAAGTTAAAAAACCGTTAACGGAGACACATTTCATGGTGGGGGAGGGGTGAAGCGTCAGGAGGAGGGGGTGGAATAATAGTGAACTTTAAACACCACACCCAAATGTATCATGTCACACAAGGTTTAAATCTTTATTAATTTGTTTGATTTTCCCGTACATTGAATACATAGAATTACTGAGCTATCTGGCCAGAGAGGACGTCAGACTATATAAATACTTAAAACTATTAATTTACTTAACTGCATTAAACGATTTATACGCGGACGAAGTCGTGGTCAAAAGCTTGTTTAATATAAAAATAGAAATACATAGAAGTGCTGATTTTTAACCGACTTCAATAAAGGAGGAAGTTCTGTTGCGGGCTGACCTATTACCTACCATTTTAAAAGAAGTTTTTTTTTTCAGTTTTTAAAGATGGTTTATTGTTTTTTAATTGTTTATAAAGTTGCTTTGTACGCACGTACGCACCTTGAATGTCGAACTGTGTTATTATCGGACTGTATGTCATGTTCATACTTACGCATTTCTTTCCTTTGGGCCCTGCCAAGATGCATTGCGGGAAGTAGCGTTTCTATTCGTTTCGTTTTTATATTAATCGCGTCACTGGTAGATCACGTGACTTTTCGTATCACCTCATCTACCAGTGACGCGATTGGTTTAAAAACGAATCGAATAAAAACGCTAGTTAGCGTAATGCATCTTGGCAGGGCAGTGCCCTCTGATTATCAAATTGTGTTATTATCGGACTACTAGTCAAGTGGTCCGATTTTCTGCAGCATCGGACTACTGAGACGACAAAGTCTCTTTATTTAGGACTAAATAATCGGCCTTCTGATACTAGAGGAAATAAATACGGTGCAGGCATAATTAATTAAATGTTTTTAAAGGCTTACTAGATAGCTCAAACCAATAACACTGACAAGACTGACTAACGTTTGTCATTGTGACTTAGGTACTGACTTTGTGACTGACAAGGAAAGGTACCCAACTGTCCGGCTCCGATTTGATTTATTTTGATATATGTTAGACAGTAGTCTAAAATAACAAACACATATTGTTTTTACCAGCCCAATCTATTGGGAGAATAGTCCTCCAAAGTATTGAAAAGTGACTAAACCCTCTAACTTCTGTAGATAGTTCTGAGAAAATTGCTAGTTAAAACTGGTTTGATTATATGTTTGACTATGATTTGGTGAATCTATTAATTTTTAATGGAAAAAATGTTTTTTTTTTTGTTTCTTCCAAGTGCTATTGCATTAAATCACTGTCATTATAATTACTAAGTCAAAGTGAGTTCTAATTACGTCTTCGATGGAACCAGTATAGCCGGTTTTTCAAAGCTTTCTTTTTGATAGTTTGGTTGCTCATCGGTTAGCGAAAGTAGAATTTTATTTGTTACCTGCGGTTAAATCAACCAGGAAAATATTCCTGGGAATAATCTGGTAATCCCTACCCGCAAAATTCCACGGGAAGACATGGAGTGGTACTATTCTAAGCCGGCAACCACACGGTAAATAACGGTAAATATATTAGGATTTTACCTTAGATATGGACTTCATTTATATGCTTGATTTATTGAAACCTTATTATGTATTATATTTTGGTCACCCTTGTAGCTGTTGGGAATCCATAGTGACTCAATATGGATTTCTAAATTATGAGTAAACAGTATTCATAATGTTAAATATGCATTAGTCTTTCATGATTTACCTTATCAGGTACTTAAGGAAAATATTTCAATTAATTCTTTAATAAATCCTTATTTTGTTGTTATACTCATTCTTTTTACCTGTTGGAAATACAATGTTGCACCATAATTGCGTCATGAATGGTAAAACCTTTAAACCTTTTTGAGCTTCCTACGTTGAATTTATTCAAAGTATTGCGGCGCTAATTCAACGGGAAAACAAGTTTCTTACGCCCAATTCCTCCTGTAAAATAATTTGTATCGGGCTCATTTCTGTACCCAAATGACGGGCTTCCTTTATCAGCAACGCATAACATCGAAGTTTTCTTGCGTGACTGCCCGCCTTAATGTTCGTAGGCCGTGAGAGATAATGGCAACGTTGAAATTCTGTATACCACCTGTAGATAGGTAAATTGTCGTCTTTAAAAGTGCTTTATTTTATTACTAAAAGCGGCATTATCCGTTCTCCACATTGTTTTTGAGTGTATCTAGAGTGATAGAACCAGTAATGGACAAGGCAACAATACCTAATGGACACTTGATTCTTATTTTAGTAGAACATAAGGGTTCTCCTGCAACAATCAATTTTGGACCGTATGAAATTTGAATTAGAGTGAAGTGTCCGTTACTGGTGCCTGTCAGCTAAAAGTATCCATTATTGGTGCCGTCCCCCTACGTTTAAAGTCTTAATAAATTAGCTCTAGAATAGTTAGATCGGTTCCCCAAACTGATTATTTCCGCGTAGCAAACTTTCCATTAAAAGTTTTCCCCATTGAAATTTTTCTCCAATCGAATGGTTCCCCATCGTAATTTCCCCGATTCAATATTTAATAATTATTTATTTTTGCTTATTGAATTTTCCCACTCGCACAATTTAAAACCGAACCATTTTTTTTTTCTATCCGGCCAGTGTGTTAATGTAATGAAACTCTAGAGATTATAGAAAGTTATTCTGTCTCAAAAATAAGTTCGTAAGAACGATCCCCGATCGATCGAGTTAGATCCCCGATCGATCGAGTTAGATTCCCGAAACTTAGTGCAGCCCTCGTACCTAACTAGAATATAATATTTAGATATCCATGTTAAATCGGGCAACAAGTCTTGCTATTTCAATAACATGTTTTATGGTAGAAAGGTCAAGTGCCATAAAACGTTACATAGTTATTTAAGTTTTGTGTTATGATAACGCAACCCAGTAATATGTAACATGCGCAACAGAAGCTGATAATAAGACGCAATTCATCGTAATACATCCTTAAAATTAGTTGTGTTTAAAATATAATGTCGTTAATTAGTGTATAAACTTTAAAGTTTCGCACTAAAGTAGAAATTTTGTAAATACTGTATTAATAATTAAAAATACACAGCCGCTATAACAACCTGAGCAACCTCCGATTTTTCACCAATCATGTTGTAGATATTTTGTCATCTATTATCAATAAGCCCAACGGACCCTAGTAATATGCCCATGCTGTCTGTCCGTCCGTCCGTCCTAACTTTAAAGAGCTTTATATTTTGAACCGTAATGATAGAGGTATTTTTTTTCGGAATATGTGTTAATAGTAACGTCGGAATTACTAACAAATAAAAAAAAATAAAGAACGTGGATAGTAATACCTAGGTACTGTACGGGTGGTACCTAGCCCTCGATACGCGGTTTATTACTGCAATAACATTTGTAATTCATTTTTGTTATCTTTTAAAATTGTTTATACAGGGTTATTTGTAAAATACTAATAACCTCTCAGGGTTAAATCATTAACATCATAAACAACAACTTTAATTCAAAGACTTTTTACAAAACGTAATAGATTTCCGAAAAAAATACTTTTACGTCTTTGTTGTACTATCTGTCACTTTTTAGATTTGTAATTTGTAGTACCTAAGTAATCATTTTTTGCTGGGGGTACTTTGCGCTCGCTTCATTCATTCATTAATTCATTCCACGGCCACATTTCTTGTTATTGATAATTGTAAATTGTTTCCATTACCCACTTGTTAAACAAAATCATTGCTTACATTTTAGTACTTTGTCGCTTTAACTCCTCTCACAATTTTGAGTGGCAGTTCAAACGAGACATTAAAGCGCCTATGTTCTAGAATGTAAACGTTATGACTTCGACCGTACACTGAATCCACAATCCCTTCATACTTTACCGGGCTGAGGACTGGCTTAATTCAAAATAAACTACTCTTTTCCACCTAAGATGAGTCCTGTGACAGTTCATGAACACGTATTACACTTGTTTCTTTAACTTTACATAAAACACACTGGTACACACCTAGCGACGCGGTTCAGGAACTTAAATAATTAATCGCCTATTTTTAAGTACCTCGTATGTGAGCATAGTAAGTTATTTAAATTACGAAATACGGCTGTCACAGGACTTATATTAGATGAAAAGTATTGTAAGAACCATGCTACATGTAGAATTTTATGTAGTTTAATTATGTAATGGAACATTTTTTGATATGGGCCACCGTTTACGAGTTATTTACGAAAAACTAAAAAAAGGGACCTTTACACCCCCCTCCACCCGTTAGCTCCACCCCCACTTATCAGTATTTTCAGTATGTGGTTTAAAACACCATTTCCTACAACTATGCCAAAATTCGGTTATACACGAGTTTTTTCTCCTGAGGGCAGTTTTTATAGTTAATATGATGAATTATTATAGTCACAGAACCAAAGTTGTTGCTTATAATGTGAATAATTAAGCCCTGAGAGGTTATTACTATTTTACAATTAACCCGCCTGTATACCTATTTCTCTTGACATTATGTTTTTAACCCTAATAATCGTTTGACCTAATGATAACTAGATGGTATGTAGTTCGATAAAACTAGTTTGCTGTCAGACGCCTGTGACAATTCCAGCCGGTCGGTGCCGTAAATAATTATCGTAGTTCAACTCAACACCCGTGACTTTTCTCGTGACGTTCCTCGTCGTACCTAATCTTTACCGACATGGTTCCCATAAATGATACACAGAATTTTAACAAATAAAATAAGTGTAATTAACTTAAACGACATTCTATATTTATTTTATAATATGAATCTTTATTACTCAACACAATTCACATATCTAAGTTACAACGTAAGACGCGACTAAGGGAATAAAGGCTTGTAGTATTGTTTGGCGATGGGCTTGCAACCTGTTACTATTATACATTGGTCTAACATCATAGTCTGATTGTGCAAAATGTGGTTACAGAATTGACATCAAGTGTTTAGAGTTGTTAGTAATTCTGTAGCTCTGCCTACCCCACTCTACGAATGAAGGTGACTATAGTCAGCAAAAGTAAGAACCCTAGGCCATCAAGCCCTCCGCGGTTATCGCATCTAGGGCATGAATTCCGAGATCTAGTAATCTCGAAATCCCGGGCCAATTTTTCTGATATTACAATTCCGAGATTAGACGGAGAAATACCGGAACATTTTCAATATCAAAATGGAATCGAAACAAACGGAATTATCTGTGAAGTGGCTTGGCTTAGTTTCAAGTTCCAACACATAGATAGAAAACACCTTCTATGCATTACATGTTAATCCTTCCATCCATAGATTAGAAACTTGTCATTTGTCAGACTTATCAGATGGAGTTTGCAACGGTCATGGACAAAAGTGTGTTTTTCTAATAGATCCCCAATTCTGATACTATATTAAGATACAGTACCGAATTTGAATTCCGGTATTGGAAATAGTTCAATAGTGTATGTACCCCGCGTAATTTCGAGATTCCGATATTGAGGTTCAATACACACTTTCAATTCCGATACTGGAAATCGTCCTATACTGCATGCCCTACTCCGCGGCAAGTTATTTATTGCAGCAAGCACGACATCCATGTCGATATATGTGTCGCTCCTTTTTAGGGTTCCGTAGTCATCAAGAAACCCTTATAGTTTCGCCATGCCCGTCGTCCGTCTGTTCGAACTCCGCGGTTTAAATCAGAAACTCTTAGTACTACAACGCTCTAATTTGGCATAGTTGCACTGAAGTAACGCCGAAAAATATGTTGTTAAAATAAAAGATAAGTATAATTTAAAGCTCTTATAAAAAATCAGTTGTACACAGTCAATTATTATAAACTTTTATCTTACTGACGGACTAATTAGAATTATTACTTTTTTACCCAGGACACACCCCTAGTATGTGCGTTTTTATTAACAAAATTCCCAAAAATGTACAAGGTTTGTCATGTTTTGGAGCCACAGAAAAATCACATGGCCGTTTTGAAAGCTTTAACAGCGACTGCGTTCAAAACTATCAGTGTTAGCATACGAGGGCTGCTACTTATGTATCCGGAATCTGGGATTCCAACATTTATAAACGTTATATCTGACCTCCATGGTAAAATTTGAACTTTTTTTAAATACTGGCCGCTATAATTTTTTTTCTTATGTACGCTAGTCTTTTGTTTTTGGCGGGATCAAAATGTCATCTCGCTGCAAGAATGGAACTCACTCGTGAAAATATTCGTGCTATGATTTATTATGATTTTCGGCGTGGTTTAACGCAACAACAGTGCATAGATCAATTAACTTCGACTTTTGGTGATGAAGCTCCATCGAAAAGCACTGTGTACCACTGGTTTAATGAGTTCAATCATGGACGTAGTATGCTCACGGACGAAGTTAAGGAAGGTCGCCCGAAATCGGTCGTTGTACCACAAAATATTGAAGCTGTGCGAAAACTTATAATGCATGACCGTCATGCTACATATCGCGAGATAGAGGCGACTCTGGGCATATGTATGACGAGCATTAATAAGATATTACATGATCATTTAGCTGTAAAGAAAATGTGTTCCCGTTGGATCCCTCACAATTTAACTAAGGATCAAAAAGAGGCTCGCGTCGAATGGTGCAAGAAAATGTTAAAAAAATATATCCGTGGTGACTCAAAAGCTGTTTATAATATCTACACAGGTGACGAATCCTGGATCTATGCGTATGATCCGGAAACTAAACAACAATCAACAGTGTGGGTGTTTCAAAATGAGCCGAACCCTACGAAAGTAACTCGTGCAAAAAGCACCTTGAAGCAAATGGTCGCCTGCTTTTTCGGTATTAATGGCCATGTGGCTACAGTGCCACTAGAGAATCGTAAAACGGTTAATTCGGAATGGTACACGACCATTTGTTTGCCGGAGGTATTTGAAGAAATACGTAAAAACAACCAGCGAGGCAGAATCGTTCTTCACCATGACAATGCCAGCTGTCATACATCACGCGAAACGACTCGATTTTTGGAAGGTCAAAATATAGAATTAACGGGTCATCCGCCGTACAGCCCTGATTTGGCACCCAATGATTTCTATTATTCCCAAATGTAAGGAATAAATTACGTGGTCAACGATTTTCGACCCGTGAAGATGCAGTCGACGCGTTCAAACAAGCACGTTTTGGAGATACCTCAGTCAGAGTGGAAAAAATGTTTTAAAAATTGGTTTCAACGTATGCAAAAGTGCATCGATCATAAGGGAGAATATTTTGAAAAACAATAAAACCATATTTAGTCATATACGTTTGTTATTTTTTTCTATTCCGGTTACATAAGTAGCAGCCCTCGTATATTTTGTTTTTGAAATGGGTTGGCAGGTAAATGATAGTATTTCTCCCATTAATAGTAGTAAAAAATATATAACGCTTTGGTAGAAAATCATATTTTTACAAAACGGGTAATGTTGTAGCTAGTTGGCAAAGTTGCAGCAGTTGACGGTATGCTTATCTTTTTTATGTTTAAGTGGCCAATATCTTTATTACTTACCTATTGAGTCATGGTAAGTACTCCATGGTTTTTATTTTCTTGCGAATTATACTTGTAATTTTCAGAATTATAAGTACTTACTTTTTACAAAACAGACCTACTAAGAAATAAAACTTCTCAGAATTAGTTGATATAAGATTCAGACTTATTTAGAAAACTATTCGATACGAATCTGATATAATAAGAAAATGGAATTTTTCGAATGTAACTTATTACTTATTTGACTTAATACTGTTATGATCGTAACCTACTAAGAATCTGACCTACTCAGAAATTAAATTTAAAAGAAACTTCTACTTTATAAGTTATTTTCCTAAACTGATTCACTAACAGACTTATGCCAAATCTGACCTAATCAGAATCGTACGTAATTCGAATCTAAGCTGAGCTGACCCGTCCAAAGGTATATAATTTGTAACAATATACTAGCTAGAATTGGAAGATCTGCATAATTTACCACAGAAAAGTTTAGTATACATTCTCTTTTTCTCCAGTACATTCGTGTGCCCCACCGAAATCATCGCGTTTTCCGAGCGAGCAGATGACTTCCGCAAAATCGGTTGCGAAGTAATAGCCGCTTCTACTGATTCACACTTCACTCACTTGGCCTGGATCAACACTCCGCGTAAACAAGGTATGTTTTCATGTATTATACAGGGTGTTCAAAAATACCACGTCACAGTGACACCGGAGATTCCCCAGCCTAAGACGAACCAAACCAGCCCAACATGACCACCTCCGTAAAAGTTGCACCGTTTTCAAGTTATGCCAATTTTTTTTTTCTTATTTTTCACCTCTTTTGACATTGTAAGTGCTGGCATTTACTTGAATATTTTTAGAATTTAGTTTTGTTTAGTACGCTCTCATGAATAGTTATTTAAGATAAAAGTAGCATTATTATGTCAATAACTAGAGTCCGACTACGCTAACTCTGCAACTGTCAAAGACCGTTCAGTTTTGAAAAAAATTGCATGGCAACACCACGAATTAAAGAGAAATAAGTTTTGATACTTATATTACTACTATTATTTTATTTTACATACTTATGAAACATTCTTCGCTATTTTTCTTGTGACCATTGTTAAATGTTATTTAGAATTTAATAAGTGGGTATTTTGTTGGCATTGAATACATTATCATTATCATTCCTTTTTAATATCATGTAAAAACTAAAAATACCATGTCATTTCATTAAAGTAATAAATAACTTTAATAACTTCTTTGTTTTTTGAAGTTTAACGGTAGATTTATAAACAAAACGCCACTTATTGTTATCAACCAAACAAACATGAGCGAGATTGTCTAAAATTCGACAATTTCGAATTAAAGATTAAGATTGTTCAGTTACTAATCTGTCAACGCCTTGTTGTTAAGTAAACATTGTCGTTTTTGAGTAAGAACAGAGTCCTGTGATTCTTCAACATGTTGGAAATCACTCAATATGCGAAACAGTAATTGCAGCACATCACTCTTAGAAGGTTTCACCATTGTTTTTACTTTTATTATGATAAATAGTGAGTTACGGAAGACATCTGACAAACCGGTTTCAAGCCAGCCAAAAAATATTGCCATATAAAGTTTCACACGCGGTTGCCTGGTTATTCTATTGCAGAGTTAGCTTGGCACGACTCTAATGTAAAAGTTGGAAAAATAATGGATTGAACTTGACTTAAATTATAAGCAAAACAGTCATATCGACTTTGAACACCTGCCATGTTTTGTTTTTTACTAGAAACGAAATAAACACAACTTTAAAAAAAAATGCGTATCTTATACCAATTCAAAAATGGTACGATACATAATATATTTATGCGAAAAAGTAGGAATTCGTATAACCTTTCCCAATAAGGTCCCCGGAAACGAATGCTAATAATGTAAAAAATGACCGTATACTTTACGATATCTCATTTGTTTATGCTCTTTTAAAGAATATCATTCATTTTTGGTTGATCAAGGTGCAAAGATAATAAAAACAGGTTTAAATTTAATTAGTTTATTCACAATAAATGTTCGAATTGTTTCCCTCCGACTCTAACGAACAAATGACATCTGAAAAAATTACGGTTTAATTTTTAATCGACTTCAAAAAAAGGAGGAGGTTCTCAATTCGTCTGTATTTATTTTTTTAATGTTTGTTACCTCAGTACTTTCGACTGGGTGAACCGATTTTGAAGATTCTTTTTTTATTTGAAAGCTGGTGCTTCCAGATTGGTCCCATTTTTTTCAAAATGAAGATCTGATGGTGGAATCCATGAGGAATCGACGGAACTCTTCAAAATTTATAGGCACACCTATAGCGATTTTGGTATTTTTCATTGTAACTCGTGTATTTGGTTTTGGAAAGCACTATTTGGTGAAGTGGAACTGATGATGAACACCACAGATGGCCACCGGAACTCCTAAATGGTATATATTTCGAGGGTGGCGACAAGATATTTCGATTAAGATAGTTGAGCGACTATGACGAAGCATATTTAGGTTTAAATATATGACTATGACTTTCCCACGGCGTTGCTTGCGGCGAGATTGAAATGTTCTATTGTTTCTTGAGAAATGGGAGAATAACAGCATAATTATGATCATTAAAAAGTATAAAATAAAAAAAAAGTTAAAAAAAACAATAACCCGCCTTCAAAAAGCAAAAAATAACTTCTTTAAAATGGTAGGTAAATAGGTCAGTCCAACTGAAGTCGGCGTCCAACAATATTTTAACCAAAAGCAGACTTCAGTTGGACTGACCTATTTACCTACCATTTTAAAGAAGTTATTTTTTGCTTTTTGAAGGCGGGTTTTTGTTTTGGTGACTGAATATTTCGTATTCAAACATTCTAAAACGGTTTTTGAAAGTACCAAATAAAATTTTGCTTTTCTATAAGTTTTAATGCTCAACATGACTGCGAATAAATGAGCCACTTTTTTATTTTTGTCGAGTATTATAATGCGAGATTTAGGTAGTTTTAAAACATTATTTAATGCCAATTCTTTTGAACCTTTTGGATATATTTTTTTCTATAAATATTTACCAAGTTTATTATTTTTTTTACTCGAAAAATTTATATGAAAGTGGTAAAAGTAATTCATACATTTTTTAGACGACTTTCACAGCAATACATTGTAAATTTTTCATACCGTTAAGACGTCAAAACGATTCATGAATATGTGACATTCTAAGCCTCTTCCAGCAAAATTCACATAACAGTCGCCGGTGTCAGGTCGATTAATCAAAATAAAATAATAATAACAAAAAAGTAGCTCATACATTTGTTAAAATTAGAAATTATCTTTCGTGTTGTGCATTAAAACTTGTAGAAATACGGTATTTCAACTGTAAAGTCATGTAAATCAGTGAAATCGGCAAAATTTCGTATACGGCCTCTTAACAAACTTTATTAGTATTTTCTACCCCATATAAACTAAGGATGTCCTACCTCCAACTTTCTGGACATATACAGGGTGTTAGGTAATGAGTGGATAATCCTTGAACTGCGGATAGAGGGCACTTAGGACGTTATGAAAAAGCTAAAATAGGTTAAGTAAATGTCGCACGGTTTTCGGGATATTTGGACTTCAAGGTTTTTTCGAAAATGAACAATCTTGTTCAATGTTTTGATCATAGCACCATTCTAAGCTAACTCTTTTCAAATTTTATTTGTTCTCAATATTCTTCAATAAACAACAGAAATGATATTATACTTTAAATTTCAAACCATCGCTATTTTCTGCTTTAACTTTGAAAACAAAGGATGTTACAAAAAATATTTCCGTTGTGACACAGTGGTTGTGCGACGTCATAATTTCAAAGCCTACAACGTAAAACACCCCCTTTTTATTTTGTTAGCATGGCAACTTTGGCTTCTAGCTGGCAACCAGAATGTGGATAGGACCGCCATGTTTTTTTGGCTGTCACATCGTCCAAATATTAGGTTATTATGTAAAATGCTAGTAAAATCCGTCGCACTTATTTACTTTTTTGCAATTGTTATCGAATGCCACATGATTGCCTTTATTTTTTGATTATTTTAGTAAGGTTAATTTTTTATTTTTGTTAACAAGTGTAAAGTTTAGTGACAAAGTGGTACCTGACTTAGAATTTTAATAAAAATAATATAATGTACAAAAAAATCCTTTAATATTGATAAATATTTACTTTACTATTTAACATAGTAACAACACGTTATTTTTTTATTATTAAACACGGTAAAAAGGTTGTTTTGACTTGTGACACTAAACTTCACCAAGCCCCCCAAGTGGTACCCTAATTATACTTCCATAGGAAAATGATCGTCAAACCACTAAACTTAAAATACTATAATTACTTTAAATATAGCATTAAGTATCGTTAACTATGTTTGGATCTCTATGCTCAAGTATAAATATATTTTGGCTGATTTTATGATATAACTTAAAAAAATATATTAATTAATTGATTTTTGTTTATTAGAATGATTAAAACTGATTTATAAGAACGTTAGTATTTTCGATTAAAAACGGGTTACTATCAAAATTCCCTTTTCGCCAAATGACAATATAGCTCAAACGTCTGGATTGTGTAATGTCTTTGTTGCTATATATACATGAACGCTAAATGTATCTTTAGCAAAACGTCTGGATCTTAAAACGTTACAATTTAAAATACACTAGTAGCGAAACGTCTTTATCTTAGAATGCCTTTATTACTTAATAGACATAAAAGCTAAATGGCCCGGTAGCGAAACGTATGTACCTCAAAATGTCTTAATTACTAAATAGACATGAACGCTAAATGGCCGGTTAGCAAAACGTCTGGACAAAGAATAAGTAATACGAGGGCTGCCTTTTAAGTTCTGTCGTTTGCAAAACTCCCGTGATTATTAAAAAAAAACTAGTATCATCATAAAATATTTGAATTTAGAATTCAAAAACAAAAGAATGTCTCGAGATCGGCCGATTCGTTTTAGTACAGCGTCGGTTCAAAGTTGACAAGTCGGTTGTGAAAATGGAAATTTCGAAGGAAAATTTACGTGCGATAATATTTTACAACTTTAAAAGGGGTTTAACGCGTCTTCAGTGCTTTGAAGAGCTGACTACGGTTTTTAAAAAAGAAGCACCATGCATCCGGACTGTGGAACGTTGGTATTTGGAATTTCAACGTGGTTGCTCTAGTCTTAGTGATAGGCATCGTGAAGGCCGACCAAAAACAGCTGTAACCCAGGAAAACATTGATGCTGTACGGCAACTGATCGTTGAAGATCGCCATGCGACATACCGCGAGATAGAAGCTTCATTAAGCATTTCAGGGACCAGTGTTCAAAATATATTGCATGATCACTTAGGTGTAAAAAAATTGATCTCACGCTGGATACCACATTTACTTAGTGAAGACCAAAAAACGGCTCGCGTTAGATGGTGCCGCAAAACTCTGCGGCAATTCAACCGAGGAGACTCTAAACACGTTTATGACATTATCAGTGGTGACGAATCTTGGATATATGCCTACGATCCGGATTCTAAACAGCAGTCGACTGTTTGGGTGTTTCAAGATGAGCCAAAACCGACCAAAGTAATACGCTCACGGAGCACTTCGAAAAAAATGGTCGCCACGTTTGTAGCGAAAAGTGGCCACGTTGCGACCATCGTGCTCGAAGATCGTAAAACAGTTAATGCTGACTGGTATACCACTGTTTGTTTACCAGAAGTTATCGCCGAGTTCCGAAAAAATAACCCAAGACGTCGTATAGTACTGCACCACGATAATCCTAGCTCGCACACCGCCCGGCAGACAATTGCGTTTTTAAAAGAACAAAACGTCGAAAATTTGGATCACCCGCCGTACAGTCCAGACTTAAGCCCTAATGACTTCTTCACTTTTCCAAAAATCAAGCAACGACTTCGTGGTCAACGGTACCGGACGCCTGAAGAAGCGGTTGAGGCATACAAAACGGCCATTTTGGAGACCCCGACTTCGGAATGGAATAAGTGTTTCGAAAACTGGTTCGATCGAATGAAAAAGTCTATTACATATCACGGTGATTACTTTGAAAAACAATAAATACCATTTAACACTTAAATTGTCTTTAGTTTTTTCAAACGACAGAACTTAAAAGGCATCCCTCGTAGTACAAGTACAGAAGTTGCATTTCCGTCCAAAAACGCTATTTAGGCATAAGAAACGTGCATACTCTATGCTTCTCTTACTATCGTATAACTTGTATTCATTCGCACGCGGCACGTGTAGTGCTAGGGTTGTCACAAGCCTAGAATACACCAATGAGGGCTAAATAATATGGCGGCGGTCGCATCGACGTGTTTTTAAGCGACTTTAAAAAAAAGGAGGATCTTCGTCGGATTATTTCTTCATGTATGTTCCCATAACAACGTGTTTAATATTTAACCTATAAATATAATATAAACGATTGTAACATCGTCGACATATCGGGCGGGACATCAAAAACCTAGACCGTGGTAACAACCCGTTTATACTAAATAGCTCAATTTCATAATAAGTACTTACCTACTAAGTAATAAAAAGATTAACTTACCGTTCACACTTTGTCGGCAACGTAAAAAAAGAATAGTTTACGTCCTTTTGTTTATTCAAACAACCATTTACATAACAGTACATGTAACCGCTTTTCGGAGTGCGTTTCATTTCATTGTGTGTTTTACTATCAATTAACGCCACATAAGTAACAAGTAAATAATAAAAAGTTCTAGGTTATTCACAAAACTAACTTCACTACGTAATCACGGCAAGCTCTGAGATCGATCGTTCAACACGGTGGCAGGCAGGTCGTGGCGCACGCGTACTCGCTCGCTCGGTGCCGGCCCCGGACTGATTCCATTCTCAGAATGGACGAGCGGGAAGGTTACTGAGGCGGCGCGACACGCCCAGTGCAATCCCTCTGGTCTGGATCTTAAAATTGCGTATTGATAAGACACTGTATAATTAAAGTCAACAAATTTTACTTTCGACGAATTAGGTATTGCTACTAACTCGTTCTGTAGTCATGACAATTAACTAATTTTACTTTCGGCTAATTAGGTAGGTACCTATTGTAATTATACGGACCATTTTAATTTCCAGACGTTTTGCTACTAAGTCGTTCTGTGTTCATGTCAATTAACTAATTTTACTTTCAGCTAATTAGGTATTCTAATCATACGGACTATTTATATTTCCAAACGTTTGGCTACTTGCTCATTTTAATTCTGAGCCGTCCTGCTTAATTGATACTTTGCTGACTGAGTATTCTACTTTCATGTCGTCCAGCTGAATTGACTCTTTGCTGACTGTGTATTTTACTTTTATGTCATCAAGCTGAAATGGTCGTTTGGCGATAAAGACAATTCGATAGTTACCCTTAAAAACATAGAAAATACAGTATTTTTATCTCCCTATTCGTCTATTATTGTTTAAAATATATTACCATAATCAAATATTCATTGTTTAAAAGGTATTTTCTTAAGATTATGAGTAATTAAGATTCTTGATGTTTTTCTCACTCTTGCAAGTTCTTTGACTACTTTCCAAATCATTATAGCTATTGAGACCATTGATGTGTCTGTATTTAATCTTTGATGATAGTAGATTAACTTGGTACCAATAATTCCATAACTTCCTAGTAGAAGTGTATTTTTCACAAGCATAAACATAAAAATAAATTTTCTCAACTCGTACAATTTGCCCATAGCTGGGCAGAAGTCCGTTAATACGTTAATCGTTAATTAACGGAGTTAAGTTTTCGAGTAACGGATTAACTTTTAAGTTAACTGTAAAAACCTGTAACGGACTTGTTAACTTCCGTTAACTTTCCTTAAGTCCGTTAATCGTTAATATCTAAGCACATACTCACACCAAAGGCCGCGCGACGTCGCGCCCGCGCCGGTCACGTTCCGACTAGTTTGCGTTAGGTTTGTATGCAATGCAACTTTACATAGCGCGAATCGTCGCGCGCTTGTACTACTGACGGCCTTGTTGTTTGACCAGTAGTTAAACTAACTAATTGTAAAAATTTCGAAAATGAGAATGGAAAATCTGACACATTTCCTTGAGATTTTAACCATTAGTAACGTTTTTTGACCATTAGTTAGTTTAACTACCGATCAAACAACAGGCCATAAGAGTCTAATATTGCCTACCCCATGCGCCGTATTAATTTTGTTATTACGAGAATATGACAGAGTCGATCGCGTCAACCTGAGCAGTTGCCATTTAAGATACACGGGTGCGAGCGAGACAAATAGAGCAACTTACTTACTATTCGAGACCGAGCGATCATACAACACGATGACACAACGATGCATTGAGTCGATGACGCAGTGTTTTGTTTTGAAGATTTTTTAGTACTGTTACGCAGCCTACAGATAAACCTAACAGAAACAGTAGATCAACGAGAAGCAAAGCTCGAAATTTGGCAGAAATATGGCTAGAAATGAAATCGAAAAATTCATTTGATGATGGTGCTTTGTTAGGGGAACCAATTTTAATAAGATTATTCCTCAAATATAACACTAGTATACCTTCGAGTGCTGCTGTGGAACGCCTGTTTTCGGCGGGAAAATATATTCTTTCTCCAAAACGGGCGTCGCTATGAGACGACAATTTTAATATGCTCATGTTCATAAAGGGGAACATGCACCTTATGGCAGATGCTAGCGAATGATATTTTTATTAGCTATGCTATTTTTATTGATTAGTAATAATTACCATGTTAATTAGTAGATTAGTCTTTATAAAAATCAAAATTTATAATTCTTTCTACTAGTTTTATTTCCTATTACGTATATTTACGATTTCGAGTTAACGATTAACGATTAACTTCAACTTAGGTTAAAACTTTTGAAAAGTAACGTTTAATGAAGTTAACTTTTTATTTAACGGATTAACGATTAACGAAGTTAACTTTTTGATTAACGGTGCCCAGCAGCAGCGCCTAATACTCGTACATGTTTAAAAAATAATGATTGCACCTACGAAAACGATTATTTTTTCACTGAATAGCTAATTTTATCTAGTTTTAGGAGATATTAATAACTCTATACCGCTAAAGTGGTCCCTTTTCCCAGACACAGTCACAATTTATTATGTTGAAAATTTATGACTTTTACAAATGACAATACTTACCCAAACCCCTTTGTAAAGGCATGGACATATAATATTTTTAACCGACTTCCGAAAAGTGTAGGTTCTCAATTCGGCTGTATTTTTTTATGTATATGTTGCGCGATATCTTCGCCATTCCTGAACAGATCTTATGATTACTCGAAGACGGCTGGACCGATTTGGATTTCTAATATTCTGGAACGATTTCCATTAATATAACTTGCTAAACTTATATAATTAGATTGTTTTCCAGATGGCTGAGATAAAAATTGCAAAATAATGAAATATACTAAAATTGTGGTACAGTCTGTCAAGAAAATGGTGTACCAGTTGTGAAAAAAGTTTCTGGGAGAGCTAATTATTGCTAAGGTTGACACTTGTCACTATCATAATATTATTGCAATAAACTTCAACCGTAGTGTGGTAGACCACATTTTTGGCCGACTGTAGGTAAACGCTTAGGTACCTATAAGTCAACGTGTGAACTTGAATAAAAAAATATATTATATCAAATCCAGTATTTTTCTCCAAAACTAGTTTTAACTTTTTAATATATTTTTTCCATTTGCACTCAAATTTAATTTGAATATATTTTTGTATGTTTTTTGTACCTATCAAATCAATCAAGAATTACAAATGGTAGCATGAAAAGTGACTGAAGAAGTTGACGTTAGAATTGTGTAGCTAATCTTTTTAACTATAATCAAGTTAAGTACGGAGGTAAGATATTAGAAAGAAAATTGATACATTTTTAACTTGTAGGTATAAACGTTTCTCGATAAGAGTGTCTCTTTTTTTATTGCCTTTTTGTCATAATCTTTCAGTACTGACATATCGTTTTTGCTCCCGCGATAACGACGTATGGTCATGTATGGTTATTATTTATTCTTATGCCAGTTCTTTAAATTCAATTCTCAGACGTCATTCGTATCGGTATCTTAATAGCAATGTTTACTTATACTTTAAATATCTTATATGACTTTTAAACTAATAATGATTATTCCTAAAATATTTTTCATATCTTATTGTGCGTCTGACAGATATGTCATTTGGCAAATTTAGTGATGCTGTTGAAACCCTTGTTCCTTGGAGGTAACCGTGGCCAGATACTGTTAAAAATAACAGTTATTTGTGAAGAAAATTTATTCCTTGGAGATAACTAGTTGTCTGCGAGAATTTTGTTTTCCTCAAAGATAACTGTTCTTTTTAACAGTTATCTGTAAAGAAAATCTATTCCTCGGAGAAAACTACTTATCTCTGAGAAATTTATTTTCCTCACAAATAACGGTTCTTTTTAAAAGTTGTCTGTAAGGACTTTATTTAACCTATTTTAGAATTTTTAAAATATTCAAATGTTACCTGTAGGATAAAAATCAAACACACAAACGGAAATAGAAATTAAAGTGGCCTTACAGATAACTGTTAAAACAGAACAGTAGTCTGTTAGGAAAATAAAATCCTCGGAGATAACTAGTTATCTCTAAGGAAAATATTTTCTTTACATATAACTGTTAAAAAGAACAGTTAGATAACTATCTATGAGGAAAATAAAATCCTCGGAGATAACTAGTTATACTTGAGGAAAAAAAATCTTCACTGATAACCAGTTATCTGGCCACGGTTACCTCCAAGGAACAAGGATTTTGATGGCATTCCAGGTAACCACTATTTTTCGGACCAAATGACTGTATTATATGGTTTATAAAGGAATGTAATCGATTTAGTATTCTGTGGCGTCGATAATTAACATTAAAAATCAAATCAACTCTTACTCATTTGTTTATTTAATCCCAAAATGCTTTTAAACTCGCCCTGAGCCACTGAAAAAGCTTTACTCAGTGGCTCAGGGCTAAGCTAAGTAATGAAAGATTAAATTATCAAACTGATGATGGAAACCGCATGAAAATCCATTCAGTAGTTTTTGAAATCATTGCGAACATACAGACAGACAGACTCGTCGGGGGATTGGTTTTATATTCATAATATGTACCTAGTCGGTTAAGAGGCCACCGCTGCTACCCGGCGCGAGCGATTTCGTATCCCACCACTGGGTGGCGATGCAAATCTATGAATAGAACATTATTTCAAAATTTAAAGCAAATCGCTTAAATACATCCCGAAAAACAGTAAAAAAAAACATAAAGTAATCATAAGTCGAGAACTGTCACAATGAAGATGTTGATACTTAGCATAAATATTCTTCACTATAAGAGGTACTCACAATAAAAAAAACCGAGCCCACTTGATGTAACTATGCAAACCCGACTATGGCCATCCGGGGATCATTTTTCCCTCCATGTCTCATTAAATACTGATCCCAGCAAAAAAGTGTATTGTGTCTTTTTTGTAGAGAATTTTATGTAGATTAATTATGTAATGGATTTTTTTTTGCTATGGGCCACCGTTTACGAGTTATTTACGAAAAACTAAAAAAAGGGAACTTTACATCCCCCTCCACCCCCACCCATCAGTACTTTTAGTATGTGGTTTAAAACACCATTCCCTGTAACTATGCCAAAATTCGCTTATACACGAGTTTTTTTCCACTGATTTGTCTTCGTTGCTTAGGCTAGTTGTATATTTTTAAACATAAGATTTTTCAACTGCGTCATAAAAAAAAATACATACATACATAATCTCACGCCTTCGTTCCCAGAGTGGGGTAGGTAGAGCTACAGAATTACAAACATCTCTAAAAACTTGTTGATAATTCTATAACCACAATTTGCACAAAAAAAAATAGATATCTCTTAAATGATTGGCGTGTCATATAATGTGTATGTATACTATATTGAATAATAAAATAAAATAAGATTATTTTTACTCGAAGGACACAGTCATATAATGTTTGAAATAAGTATAAAAAAACAGAATTCGCAAATTTAAAAAACCTACGTGTGCCGGGAATCGTACATACTAAAAATACAAAATATGAATATTACTTTTTTTAATTGTATCAATGAAAAGGCCTAAAACCTCTGTAATAATCAAATAATTCAAAACATAAGTTTACCATCTTTAGTAGGTTGAATATACCTGGTTCAAGTTAGTCAAAAAATCTTTAATTAAAAATAAATAAAAAACCCGACTGCAATAAAACAAAAACTGAAAAGCGAAAAACAAGCTATATAATGTATAGAAAATTGTAAGAGCAATGTACTTATTGATATTTATAACAATATAAATTTAACTTGAATATTGGAAAAGGTGTTCCAGGCGGGGACAAGCTAGTCCAAATGTTAAATATTTTCAAGAAATAGGTTTTGAAATTCATTGCTTGTCCCCGCCTGCAATACCTTTTCCAATATTCAAGTGGTTTTAATATCAAATTGATACCTCTACGCGTTCCCGAGATAAAAGGTCTTGACAGACAGACAGACAGAGAGTGATCCTATAAGGGTTCCATTCTTCCTTTTGAGGTACGGAACCCTAAAAAACTGCACGCTTTTTCATTTTTATTCGACAGAATAGCCTTTCATAGGGGTCATTTAAAGCATTTCATTATTAAAAGTGTTATTGTTACTTAAAAAAAAAAGTAACATTAAACCTTTTTAAATTTATTTATGAGAATATTATTTATGTTATTAAGAATTTCGATTCTTTCACCAAAAACGGCATTCAAACATTATGTAAACAAACAAACGCAGAGTATACAACCAACTCAAGTCTAAAAATTTGTTGTTAATTCTGTAACCATATTTTGCACTAACGGTGTAAGCTGCTGAACTTAACCTGCCAGTACAGCTATAATATGGGGACTCCATTGCAACTTTTTATCTATTGTTATGGGGAGCACCCGAAAATTCCGAAGTCGTTACGCTGGAGCTATTTTAGAATAAATTTATAATATAATAGCTATATCACAGTATAGAGAACAGTAGATCGTCTTCAAACAAAGGTACATCGCGCGGCTTGCGGCTGTGGGCGGGGGCGAACCTCCCACACGAAACGAAATCTCAAGATATTACAAGGTAACTTAGTCAGGGCCGCGGCGTCATTGCGTTGGGTTACGTTTTGTTTTAGCGCACGTACTTACCTATCGAGCGACAATGTCGCTGCCGAAAACGCTTAGATATTGTTCTGTATACGGATGTCTAAACCTAGCTTAGGTAGATACAACTATATCCAGATTTAATAAAAGGTATTTCGTACCGGGCCTGCCTATAGTATACCTAGGTGAAATAAATACGTATAAAGTAGGTAATTTAAGTTATTGAGTGCAATGATTGAGTGTGACGTGACAGGTAACATGTGACGACGTGGATGGCTTAGGTAGTTGGTAGTGACTAAGTAAGTAGTGACCTTGCTTACGAAGCTAGAGGTCCGTGTTCGATTCCCGGTCAGGGCAAATAATATTCGTGTGATGAGTGCGACTAGGTATTTTTTCTTCTCTTGTGCGTTTTATATGTACCTGTGTAGTCATATTAAGTATGTATTTTCACCACATAAGTATGCTTATCGTTGCCTAGTACCCAAAGCACAAGCCTAGACTAGAACCAAAGCGAGCGGCCAATGCTCTATGGATGCCGCGCGGCGGCGGCGCGTGCCGCCAATAATAGGTACCAAAGTAGTCAAAGGAAGCCGCCTTGCGCGAAAGCGGCATTATCAAAAGGTCGAAAAGGAATTTACATGTCATATCACACACCTATAAACATAATTATTATTTAGTGTCAACAGATAAAAAGTATGTAAGTAAAATAATTTAAATTTGGTACTAAATATTCGAAAAATGTTATTTAATGATACCTATTATTTAAATTATGCAAGAGTAAATGCGACTCCACGCACTGCGTGTGCTTTTGTTCTCCACATCTCCATTGCACTCTAGCGCTGAAGTCGAAGCGGTAGCCGTCTCGCTCACCCCGTGCTCACGATCGTCAACGCCATTTCGGAACGGGAGACAAGCAACTGGCACACGTTCGTCGTGTAACGAGGTCAGCGAAGACTGACGGGATAGCTTTAGTTACGTTCGCGCGTTAAAGTCGAGATGGAGATAACGTGCGGCCCGAATAGAAAGTCGTAAGCGCCGAATCAATTATTTGCTATTTACTAAAAAAAAAAACGCTAGGCCGGTTTCAAGAACTTTTTATTACTCAACTATTAAACTAAAAATCATTGTGAAAGACCGTAGGGTTTTTGAAGATTCAACCAAAAATATGCGAAAAAGGGTTTATGTTTGAAAAATAAAACTATCGAGGATTTTTTACTAATCGTGTTTTCACGTTCTGTAGTCTCAAGGTAAAAGGTTTAAGTTTAATAAATCCAAAGGTGAGATACGTAGCAACTATGGTTGTTGAGATCCAGATCGATATAGGTCACCGACTTTAGCATAGGTGCCCTCTTAATAAGTTCTGTTAGTAAGGTTGAGTCAAATAAAACTAACTTATGTTTATATGTATAGATATTAAAAGCTTAATTAATGTACATTTTGAAGAATAAATAATAATTCTATATAGTCGCCTCAATTTCTGAAAAGATCTTTTAACATTCACAGCCGTCATCCATAAAATTACGCATGAGTTTTCTGTAAATTTCTCTTTTTGAAAACGCCTAAATGTTAGTATCTGTTTACCTAGGAACTTATTTTGTTTATTATTGTAAAACTTCCTATCTCTGTGTATGTTTAGAGACCAGCATTATATTTCTCAACGCGACTCAATTCCAGCTTATGAAGCAAGAGATTTGGTGTGTTTTCATATTGCTGCGAACTGATGTGAAATCGTATAGCAGATTTAATGAGACACCAAAATTGACCGGAGTACAAGTGGATCTTTAGTTGCTTTGAATACCTTTGTAACAGAATTTAAAGCTAAAAGTCTCTTCAATATGTCACGCAAATTTGAACTCTCTACAAGAACTCTTAAAAAAGTTGTGGCCGATCAGTATCATCGTCGAGCGTGATTTGAACTACGATTTTTCTCGTCCGAAATGGGAATACTTTAATCTCGTACATGAAATAATTGCAATATTTTAGAATACAGTATTTTTATTTATCCCATTAATAATGTATATAAATCAAAGTTTTGATTAATGAACAGATTTATGATAAACTCCTTTAATTTATTTTTTAAATGTGATAAATCTTAATAACAGAACTTATCAACAGACTAGGTAGTGAAGTTGCTGCCAAAACCAGGGATTACTACACCAGCTTGGATATATTTAATGCATGATTCAGTTTACGAAGGGACCTTCCATTACTTTATGCCTATTAGTGAGATTAATAAATGACTTGTTTTTACTGAACCTTCGATGCGTTAGTCCGATTCGCACTTGACCGGGTCTTTGTTGTTTCAGGTGGTCTCGGACCGATGAACTTGCCCATAATCAGCGACAAATCGCATCGCATCTCTCGCGACTACGGAGTCCTGAATGAAGAGACTGGCATTCCTTTCCGCGGGCTCTTCATCATCGATGACAAGCAAAACCTACGTCAGGTCACCATCAACGACCTTCCTGTTGGACGGTGAGTCAAAACCCCAATTATAAATGTTTTACTAGGTATGTATTAAGGCATGCAATATCGCAAGGTTTTCAATCCCGGTATTGAGTTTCGATATTGAAATCCCAATACCGGAATACCGTTATTAATTCCGGGATTGGGTTTTTTTATTATTTCAGGTTATAAAATGCCCAACGCATGCTGATTTTGAGTAGGTAAATAAAAAAAAACAACATTTGCTATTAGTGTTTTTAATTACAAATAAAAAATAGGCTTTTAATCACAGTTTCAATCACTCCTTGTTTTCTTATATGATACGAGTTGTCTAATAATTCAATAATTTAATAATAAGACGAGAGATTTAAAAATTATTACAATCCAAAATTGCTGGGACATAAAAACTTACGTTTAAGACCAAATTGAACAAAATGTGCGAACTGCTTATCGTTTTTTTCATCCTTTAATAAATATTTAAAGTACACTTTACACGTGCGTCGTGCACTAACACTCCCGATAACGATATTTGAGCGACTGTGCAGGGTCGCAGGGTGAACCTGTGAGTTTGCATACCTTATCCGAGCGACAAAGACAGGCATAGCCGGACAATACAGAGAGAAAGAGAGAGGTAAATACAGGAAGGTTCTCGGGTACAACCAATGATATTTTATATTAAGATACGTTATGCTCATACTAAGCGCATTCGAAACCCGTGACACTACTGACAGAGACAAAGACGGCAATCCATAGCGAACGCTATTGTTAGAAAGAGATAAATAGATAAAAAGTAAGGCAATTTGCCTTCCTTTTTGAGGAACTTTTTTGCGCGCAGATGACTTATCTTTATATAAAATATCATTGGGTACAACACATTCCTTTGTCTAACAACTAATTTACTAGCTCGAGGTCTCAAATGACAAGTATGGCAACGCAAAAGCTTATTTTAAATAAAACAAAGATACATTTTTGTCTTCAATCAATCCCGGAATTACGATATTGAAACGCTCAATACCGGAATTGAAATATCGGAAAAAATCGTCCGAGATCCCGGAATTACGAGATTCCGGAATACCGGGATGCATGCCCTAGTTGTGGCTTTAATGACTCCAAACGCATTATTTAATTAAGCCTTCCTAACTCATGCCAGCGCAGCGGTGTTTCTATTTCGTTTTACGGTATCTAATACAGGGTTATTTGTAAAATAGTAATAACCTCTAAGGGTTTAATTATTCACATGATAAGCAATAACTTTTGTTCTGTGACTTTTAATAATTTATCATATTTTACTTTAATACAAAAAAAAAGAAAATTAAATTGATCGCTCTAAATGTAAGTAACTCTACGGTAACCAAAGAATGACGCTAGACAAATGAACCAATGCAGTGTGAAACACAGTGGCGGGCGGGAAAGGGGTAGGGAGACAAGACGATCTTGACTTAATTATCTGCGCAGTCGTTTGCTTTGAATCGCCGGCGTCGGTGCGCACCGTGTGTCTCGATTTCCGATAATGCGGGTAGTTAGTTCACGATGGCGTATCAGTATTCGAATGTTGAGTACATGGAAATGGTACGAATGCTTGCTAGGTGTGATAACAACATATCGTATGCCTCCCTGATGTAAATACGTACACCGAGCCATAAGAAAATATTAGCCGCCACACAGCGATTACGAGATCATGGGCAATTCCAGCCTAGATCCAACGATCGTGGTCGTCCACCGAGGCGCACAGTACGTGAACAGGAAAACATACTGGAGTTCTTTGACGCCAATCCAGCAGCGAGCATCAATGATGCAAAGATGTAGTATGGTTCTTAGACTCTTTTTCATCTAAGATGAGTCCTGTGACTGCCGTATTTCGTAATTTCAATCTCTTACTATGCTCACATACGAGGTATTTAAAAATAGGCGAGTAATTATTTAAGTTCCTTTACCGCGTCGCTAGGTGTGTACCAGTGTGTTTTATGTAAAGTTAAAGAAACAAGTGTCACAGGACTCGTCTTAGGTGAAAAAGAGTGTAGTTTATTTTGAATTAAGCCAGTCCTAAGCCTGATAAAGTATTAAGGGATTGTGGATTCAGTGTACGGTCGAAGTCATAACGTTTACAGTTAAGTACCTAGGCGCTTTAATGTCTCGTTTGAACTGCCACTCAAAATTGTCAGAGGAGTTAAAGCGACAAAGTACTAAAATGTAAGCAATGATTTTGTTTAACAAGTGGGTAATGGAAACAAGTTACAATTATCAATAACAAGAAATGTGGCCGTGGAATGAATGAATGAATGAATGAAGCGAGCGCAAAGTACCCCCAGCAAAAAATGATTACATAGGTACTACAAATTACAGATCTAAAAAGTGTCAGATAGTACAACAAAAACTTAAAAGTAATATTTTGGGAAATCTATTACGTTTTGTAAAGAGTCTTCGAACAAAAGTTGTCGTTTATTATGTTAATGATTAACCATGAGAGGTTAATAGTATTTTACAAATAATCTTGTAGATACCTATAGTTAAAGAAAATACTTGGCGTTTAATTATTAGTACATAATAAAATTTTAATATAAAATATAGCTTTTTTAACCTAACCTAACATTTAAATTAAGTTTCTAGTAAAGTCTGTTCCTATTCATTCCGTCACTCTTATAAACAAATCAATTTACCATTATAACTCCATATACGCGTACTTTTGAAGGTTGAGCATAGTCATATTATTTATTTATACACTTAATCATTGCCTTCATGTTTATTTTGAGGCAGTAATCTCTATTTAACTTTGTATTTTTTGATTAAAAGCACTTTCTGTAAAATACGATGACACTGACTGGTGCTTGACATAAACATTTAGTTTTTTAGAAGTATAATTTTATATAAAAAGGTAGTGATGTCTTGATAGATTTGATTGATTAACTAGTTAAGAGAGGTTTTCGTCTCGGTCGCACCCAGCAGTGCAACAGAGTCGAATAACAAATAAATCAATAGTGTTCTTAATTATTTCGAAAGACTTTCTGTTTTTATAACACAAGCTTATTACAATGGCTACGAGAGGATTCAAATTCGATGTTACGTTAACCTTGACCAGTGGGCTTAGTAGGTATGAATGCTACGCGTGAACTAGTGTCACATTTTACGTCATTCATGAATTAGTGTCAAATAAAAAGTTGCCAGTTAAATAAAATTCAATATAGAATAAGAACATACTATAACATAGAAGCCGGACTATAAGATGAACTTTGCACCAGCTATCTTTATTTCTCTAGTTATGTAATAAGAGAAAATGAAGCAAAAAGTAGGTGTTTTTTTTCTTCTTTACCTGACATTTTTACAAGGTTTTAAGACGTAAAATTTGAATGAAACTCGATTTTTCCGCGAACGTGTGTACTTATGTAAACACAAACACTTTATCGAATAAAACACAGACATTCAAACACAATATTTACGGAATAACAATGTGCAAATGCGAACTTATCCCTTTAAAGCATCTCTTACAACTTTTGGGTGATAATACTGATAATATAAGTACGTAAGTTGTGTAGGGTTACGTTACGGATAGGTAACGTAACCCTACGTAACTTACGTCTTCTCATTTCAATGTAATTTTTTTAAAGTAATTTCTGTTTCCTTTATTCTTTTCTTATCAGAAAACGATCTACCACTACTTTTGTTACACTTTGTATGTACTTATTAGGTATTCTATATCTCGAACTAGCAAATAAAAACGATTTCATTTTTCAATAACATATATTTATACGAAATCTGAAATACGTATGTGTACTCGTATATGTATCCTAATTTCCGGGAAAGGGAAGGAAATCCCGGGAAATTTATTACCAAAATTAAATTGAGTCCGCCTCTATACTACTTAACATCCCTACAACAACAAAAACAAAACAATAAAAGCATCCGAATTTCCGATCCCTAAATATAAAATTGTTTTAACTACTCGTATAATTTTAGGTAAAAAATTTAGTTCATGCATTTTCTGTAAACACTGTTTTTGTACTTATGCCTACTCGTTGCCAAATTCTGTTTTTCTCGTTTTTCTCAATCACCCAAAGGTTAGCTGGAAGAGATCCCTTGAAGGGATAAGTTCGCTTTTGTACATTCGTATTCTGTAAATATCGTATTTGAATTTCTGCGTTTTGTACAATAGAGTGTTTACATACATACACACGTTCGCGGACATATCAAGGTCCATTAAAAACAGCTTATTAACCGACTTCAAAAAAAGGACGAGGTTCTCAATACGTCTGTATTTTTTTTTTAATGTTTTTTACCTCACAACTTTCGACTGGGTGAACCGATTTTGATGATTCTTTTTTTATTTGAAAGCTGGTGCTTCCCGTTTAGTCCCATTTTTATCAAAATGAAGATCTGATGGTGGAATCCATGAGGAATCGACGGAACTCTTCAAAATTTATAGGCGCACCTATAGCGATTTTGGTATTTTTCATTGTAACTCGTGTATTTGGTCTTGGAAAGCACTATTTGGTGAAGTGGAACTGATGATGAAGACCACAGATGGCCACCGGAACTCCTAAACGGTATATATTTCAAGGGAGGGGACCAGATATTTCGATTAAGATAGTTGAGCGACTATGACGAAGCATATTTAGGTTTAAATATATGACTATGACTTTCCCACCGGCCTTGCTTGCGGCGAGATTGAAATGTTCTATAGTTTCTTATTAATTGAGAAGTGGGAGAATAACAGCATAATTAATGTCACTAAAAAGTATAAAATAAAAAAAAGTTCGAAAAACAAAAACCAGCCTTTTTGCTTTTTGAAGGCGGGTTTTTGTTTTTTTAACTCTTTCGATATTAGAAATCGATGTTAGTAGTTTGAGTTGAAGTGTTTTTGAAACTGAATAAAAAAAATATATCTAGCTCCCATACAAAATTCAGGAATTCAATCCGGAAATGACGAAAATGAGCAAATTTTTACGAATATTTAGTGACTTTGTCATTTAAGTTGAAGTGGTTGGAGTAATTGTAATAATTCATGACGGATACTGTGTTTAGTGAACCATAATATTTTCTTTAAATACCTTTTAAGCAAAGTTTCATCATAGTTTGTGGGAGTAGGAAAATGACACCGTTGCGATCTTCCGAAGGGTGGCTACCGAAAACGAAGTACCTACCTACCTACGTAAATAACGACGACGGTTTTTGTTATTAAACTAACTTTAATCGTGTATTTTATCATTAAATATTTAGATATTTTTTCGCATGTTTGAGAAAGTATTATACGGGTGTGCGTTGCAGTAAGGCGCAGGAATCGTACTTCATGCTAAAAGATAAGATAAAAGAAATTTTTTAAGTAAGTAGGCCGCTCGGGCACTTTTACACGTCAAGAATATACCAGCGCTTCTGCAACTGCTTCCTTCTCGAGCCGCTGCACTAATGTACTGTCTGCTTTCTTACTTTAATTTTTTTAATTAAACATGGTGTGCCTTACAGGTCCGTGGAGGAAACATTGCGGCTGGTGCAGGCATTCCAGTACACGGACAAGTACGGAGAGGTGTGCCCCGCCAATTGGAAGCCGGGTTCCAAGACCATTAAGCCTGATACCAAGGCTGCGCAGGAGTACTTTGTTGACACCAACTAACTTTAACCGTTACTGGGCTCCTAATAGAAACATTATGGTAGTTTAGAACCAGACAATAGTAGTAATACCTATATTTGTAAACCGTCAGAAGCCGCCTTTACATGATAAAGTAAATGCTATAAATAATTATTTTTGCTACAAGCGTCGAATGAAGTAGAATCTACCGTTTTCGCAGTAATTACAAATACCATTTTTTAATGTCTTTTGAGAGTAAAAAAGAGGCACCAAAATAATATATAAATGTCGGTTTGTGTTTCGGATTGAGTAATACACGTTCATGCGCTTGAAGAAACAATGTCTTGATCGTATTACTCTGAAATTACATATTTTGCTATCTGAGATTAAAAATCGAGATTATTTTTATTATTAATACAGGGTTTAATTCGGCGATTACTTTTTCATTCCAATTTAATATTTTCAAATAAAATCGTGATCAACTTGACAATTTCTTACGAAATTTCCAGGAAAATAAATAGCGGGCGTGCTTTGCACATGCATATAATGCTCTCAGGCGGGCATAGACAAGCGGAGTGAAATGCTTACGGCGTAAACTCTTGTACTTTCTATATGCATATCAGGCTCGAGCAACTATAACCACTTTAATATTTTGAATACGTAAATTTAATTAAATACTTTTCTGTTTTTGTTAGGAGTCAATAAAAAACTGTTATTTTGGTTATCGATTTTTTGCAATTATGATGTCGTATAACCGACTTTAGATATTGGCTTCAGTAATGTATACAGTAGTTCCTTTTTGATTCAATTTTATCTCGAACGAGGAATACCGATTTGCTGCAACAGTTGTATATGGATCAAAGTGATGTCTAGGATTCCTTTGAGACTGTATATGCTCTTACCACGTTTTAGAAATGTGAAATTTACGTACGCAAACATTTGAGGTTGATTTCATTGCATTGTAGTTAACACATGACTACATGAGTATTTAACAGATATTCTATACATTAACATACATTTTGAGGCTGTAATTAATAAACTGTGCTGTGCTATATGTTTTATTTATTTAAATTGTCCGTTCTAATGGACTAAGGGGCGATTTTTCCAAATGACGAACAAATAGAGCAGCTCCCTATTTCACCATCATGACAATGACAGGTGACAGGTGACAATTCAATGTACATGGCACAGCTTATATGAATTCCAGTGATATGTCACCGTGTTAACTTTGCAAAGTATACCGAATTGTCACCTCAAGTCATTGTCAAGATGGTGAAATAGGGGGCAGGTACTAAAGAGTACACATTTATGAAATCGACTGTAAGTAACTTGTCCATTTCAAAATTTGCAAACAATTTTTAATGATTTACCTGTGTCTTAACGACCTGAAATCTGGAATAAATACGAGTATTCGCGTCATGTGGGCTGATAAAAATTACTTATGTATGAGAATAATGAAAGTTTTTTTTTCTGTGTGGATAGATAAAGTAAGCTATTTTTGAAAAATGTGAAGTTTAACCGCGGTGCTTTAGGTATTTAGTAATATTGCGTGTTACATAATGTATAAAGCACTAAAGTACAAAATGTTATAATAATTCTGATTAGGAATTAATTAACATTTTAAATTTTAATGCTTTATACCTTCTTTTTTTTTCGAATTACTATATTTGTATTACTACGAAGATCACAAAGTTTAGTACATTGTTGCCTAGGCGCGGAAAGTAAGGGATTTCCTGACGAGGTGGTTAGCAGGCCGAGCAATAGCGAGGCCTGCTAAAATAAGAGTCAGGAAATCCTCGTCTCCGCCGAGGCATACATAATGATTTTCTCAAACAATGCGAGGAAATTATACAAATACATGATTATAAGTATTTTTTCTGAAAAATGTCAGGAAATGTTGACATTACTATCTACATATTGAGACGCGAAGGACATAGTTTACTGAGAGATCTCAAATTAAAAAAAAAGACATTACGTGCTCGCTACACAAGCCCGCAATGTTGCATACAAATTCCATTACTATCTAGCTTGTAACTTTTAAAAAAGTGAAAAAGCCCATAATAAAATGGGGGCACAAGTCTTTTACATCTAAATTTTATTCGAAACATAACTTTTTTATCTGTGTCTGGAATAGCTTAGGTTTTTTTTAAAAACAAAGCTTGCGATTCTCCTTGTCATAAACAAAAAGGCGGTAAAGAGTGATAGTTTTTTCACATAAAGTTTGTTTGTATGCAATTAAAAAAATAAGTTCAAGCGATAAAGATTTTACTCCAACCCAACATTTTTCTTGCGATTTTTGAGAAGCTCGCAAGCTCGTCCGTTTAAAACAATACTGGGCCCGCAATTGCAATTCCAGATATTGATCATTTTAATTGGAATTTTTGACATTTTTCCTTATGTCCGTGTTACGAAAAACCCCTAAATTCATGTAATAATTCTTTTTTTTTTAATTTTTTCTTGCATGATTAGAATCACTATGAACTAAGGAAGTTTTTAAAGCCACATGTTTTTTTTTTCATTGCAACTTTTTGAGTAAATGCATAAAGTTTTTTTTCCATACTAGGTGAAAAACAAACGCGGGGTTCTCTTAGTATGGAGAAAGTAACTCTGTGCGTTTGCTCAAAAAGTTATTATAAAAAAAAAATTGGCATGTGGCTTTAAAAACTTCCTTAGTTCATAGTGATTCTAATCATGTAAGTAAACACTGAAAAAAAAAAGAATTAATTCATGAATTTAGGGGTATTTCGTAACACGGACATAAGGAAAAATGACAAAAATTCCGACAATTGCTGAACATACATGGGGGTTAAATCGATAGCTTATGAGCTGCTCTATCACCTCCTTAAAGCTGTCGAACCCGCTACCAAACACCCTGTAGTGTTAAATTATCTGATATAACTTTTTAAGGGTAACACATCATTATGTCTAAATGCACTTCATCTATTGTATCATTTCATCGACCGCTATTTTCTGCTGAAACCATGATGTTTTCAGGATATCTTAAACATTCATTTTTATTATGTGAATTAGGTTAGGTTAGACTTGTGACTACCAGAACAAGTTGACTCATGCGGCGAGAAATGCCTTTCGATGAAATGAAAATCTGCGTAACGATGCGATCATTGAAAGGTGTTTCGATAAAATAATAAGCACCCCTTTTAAGACTTTTAGCGGTTAGTTAAACTTGTGTAAAGTTTTGAAAGTTATGTGATATGCTTCTAAGATTGTCATTTTTTTTCGTAACCTACGCATTTATGAATTAAAATTTATAAGATTGCTCCTACACGGCCCTATCAAGGTACTTGATTAGCTTGGTTACCACACAAAAAAATTGAAACATACAGATATATATGAATTGCCGAGAGCGTGGAATTGCATAACATGTAGTGGTTGTACAGTTCGCATGAAAATGAAAATAATTTGGGTAAGGCCGCCAAAATTATCATTTATAACACAAGTAACACAATAACTTGTGTTACCGTAACGCAAATATAACACAAAAGTAACGCTTTTTTTTGTAAAGCTCGTTTCATATTGGTGTTAAAATAGTAAGTAAGAAAAAAAAAAAATGTTAAAATACTTTGTTTCTAGCTAAACGCATTCAGTACCTAGCACGACAAAACAAAATTCAAAATTATTTCATCTAAATTTCGGATCGTGATCGATCGTTATTTGACTAAATCAGCCTCTTTTTTATATAAAGACAGGTGAAACTGGTAATGTAGAAAATTATAGGCCCATAGCTGTACTTTCTACATTGGCAAAGTTGTTTGAATGAAACTGGGGTGACCACGAGTCTGCATGAGCGGATGACTCGTGGTCACACCAGTTTGTCACCCCAGTGCTATTCGCTTTAGTCGGTTATTCGTCAGAAATAATTTTTATTCCGCAAAAGTAGGTAGGTTAGGTTCGTTAGGTATCTTAAGATGCCCGAAGGGCAAATCGCTCAGAAATAGGAGCCCTGCCATAGGCAGGGCTCCGTCGAAAGGCACTGGGGTGACAAACTGGGGTGACCACGAGTCTGCACCCCAATTTCCATGCAGATAAAACCTTTCCTGTGCGACTCGCAACATGGTTTCAGACAAAAGCGCTCTGTTAATACTAACCTTTTAATCTTGGTTGACACCATCTCGGAGTATCTTGACAGGGGTATTCAAGTTGATGTTCTATATTTTGATTTTCAAAAAGCTTTCGATCGCGTGGATAACGATGTGCTTCTATGTAAGCTTGACGGTATTGGCTTCTCTCCAAAGTTGCTAATCTTTTTTGCCAGTTATCTGCGTGATCGACAGCAGTATGTGCGGCATGGATGCTTCATGTCGGCTCCGTATCATACTCGATCTGGTGTCAGTCAGGGTTCTATTTTGGGCCCCCTTTTGTTTGGAATCATGGTTAATGACCTAGAATCAGTCGTCAGGCACGCAAACTGTTTGTTATATGCTGATGACCTCAAGCTGGTGTATGGGGTCGAAAATATAACACATTGCGGCTCTTTACCTCGGTGGTCCGGTGGAGTGTGGACAACAAGCTCCTTTTTAATACGGTTAAGTGTTGTGTGTGTACGTTTAGTCGTGCTTCTGCCCCATTACATGCGCTATACGTACTTGGAGTAGAGCCTATTGACCGGGTCGTCTCGGTGAAAGATCTCGGTGTTGTTTTTGATACGCGCCTCACGTTTCACGAACATATTCGGGTACTCGCGAGTGACTGCTTTCGGAGGCTAGGTTTTGTGATCCGCAACGTCAAAGACTTCCACGATCTTGGGGTTTTAACGCTCTTGTAAGGAGCAAACTGGAGGCTTCGTCCCTCATATGGAACCCGCACGAATCGACGTATGTTTTGCTTCTGGAGAAGATCCAGAAGACCTTCCTTAGGTTTATGTATAAGAAAAGTTACGGATATTATCCATTCTTATACCCTACAAAATTTTTACTTGGTTCCCTTGGATGTAATTCGCTAGAGGTAAGGCGCAACAACCACCTGCTGGTCACTGCCTGTCAAATTTTGCGTGGAGAGTCGGATTGCCCTGAGCTTGTAGGACGAGTCGTGAGGCTGTTTGTCCCTGAAACATCGCGAATAACGCTTAGGCCGCGTACGCATCCACTGTTGGCTGCGCCGATGGCGCGCACGGTGTCGCGAAGGAACTCGCCTTTGCTCCGCGTCTTGACGCAGCTGAATGCGCTTCTGGTACCAGTACCTGAATGTAATTTGCTTGCGTGGCGATGGGCAGCTGTGTGTCGTGAATGTCTAAGATTTTGCGAGATGATGGATGATAGGCCATCTAGTATTAATTGACTTATCGGTGTATTGGTCCTACTGTAATGCCGTGTAAATGAATTTGAATAAATAAATAAATAAATAAAATACAATACAAAATACAAATACAAAATTCTTTATTTATAAAATACATGAGAATATGATACAATATGATAAAAACTAGGTAAGTATAGAATTTTGTTGTACCCAAAAGATATTAATTTAAATTGTCATAAGAGAAATATAACAAACTAAGTATAGCTCTAGGAAAATAATACCCAGTCCATTTTGATGCAAGTGCGGAAAGTATGTCAATTTGCACAAGTCCCGAGGTGACTCGGGACGAGTGAAAATGACAGTTCCGCACGTGTATACATTTAATATATTTGCGAAAAAATGTGTATCTGTGTATGAGTGTATCAGTGCATGTTTGTATCTGTGTATGTGTGTATCTAAGTATGTGTGTATCTGTGCCCTACCCGTTGCCTTAATTGTAACGCGTATAGATAGACACGAATACATACAACGGTGACGTATAGCTTACACAAGTATGGCCCACCGGCGTTCGTGAGATAAAACAACTGTATAAGACCTTATTTCGGTTTGGTTGAATGCGGCCGTATGTTGAAATAAGGTTGTACATAATGTACCATTCACCACTGAATTCAAAATTTTAATAAATTTCACCGTTATATTTAAAAAAAACAATATCATAGTATTCCCAATCTGCATGAACCTTTACAAATGTTTTGTGTTACTAAACACAAAATTTGTGTTATGGTTAACACAAAAGTGACACAAAAGCGCCAAATATGTAACACAAAACCAGATTTTTACAATAGTTTTATGTTATAAAACGGAAAATAAGCTAAACTAGACGCAAATTCATATTATCGTTTACTCTTTCAACGTAAACGCATATAATTATAGTAAAGTGAACTTTTAAAAACAATTACTTCCTTGAGAAATCACGTAACACAGGATTTTGATACCTTATGACGAAAACGGCCCACTCAGAGGCCCTACTTTGAAAATCGAAGTTCGAAGTTACGATAGCTCCATCCCTTTCTCGTGATTTAGTCTTGAATGACGAGTGACAGAGATGGAGCTAACGTAACTTCGAACTTCGATTTTCAGAGTAGGGCCTCAGTTCTAACGTTTCTCACAGACAAACTACAGATGCCAGTTTTTTGTTTTAAATTGCGTTGCCACCTTACAGTGTTGCTGTATCGAAACACGTTTTTCCCTTAGTTTTTCGGTAATGTTTAGGGGAAATTATTTGTAGCTCAATTTTTTTTTACACAAAAGTGAAATCTCTATCAACTAATCTAAAGATCATTAAAATACTCAGTTAAAAGTATTTAAACACCACATTTAAACTGAGGGGTATAGTGTGTTCTTTCAAACGTATAAACGTTTTTTTGTATATGTTACAAAAATAAAAAGTTACATAGTTTTCAAGTTGCGGTAAAAAAAGGACACGCCATTTTCGACCAAAATTAGGGGGGTTTGAACATAATTACATAAATTTTAAAGAAACAAACCGATTTTATTCAGTTTGCGATATGGCCATACAAGCTCAATAGATGCTTTATAGAATCAAATAACTACAAGCGCTGTAACGCTTATACTTTTTTTTGAAATCAACCTGGAAAATTTGGTTCGGACAAAAAGTGATAATTTTGGCGGCCTTACCCATTTAAGTTTTTTTCTTAATTTAATGTGATTACCCTAAACAAGTGGAATAAGTATTTCCTTTTTTTGCTTTTAGTCGCTATCACTTATTTAAATTTTAATCTTTTTGGTTGGAAATTGCTTAGGTATACGACAGATGAAAATTATATAAATATAGTTCTCCTGATGACTTCTTGATCAACATCATCTACTGCCGACGGACAAGTAGGTACTTCCGTAACTTTTTGTTACTCTGAGAGGGGTTTTTCTTCGTTGCTTTGAATTTGTCACTCTTACTCTGTCATAATTTTATAAATAGTCGAGAGAGAAACACCTGTAGCTTTTTCAACTAATTAGGCAGCGGTTTAAGGTGAATTTAAATTTTTCATTAGGTCGAGTTCAACGTATTTATGACAGTTAAAATTATTCGTTTACTTTGACTCTCAATCGGACTAAAGTTGTAGCTACTTTCTGCCATATTTTTTGCAAACTTTGTAACTTACCGTCGTACGTGCCCAGTTAAAATAACTCTGAAAATTGCGAGAATAAAATAAAGGTAAGTCGTTTTTAGTGCATTGTGAAAAGTATTTAGAATTTGACGCTGACATTACTTTTGTACTTACTTATTAAATATATATCATTATTCTTTTTATGCTGATGGTATGAGAAGTAGAGGATAATTATATAAATATAGCATGCCTGTAAACACATATTACATATGCAATTCCGCGCTCTCAGTAATTCATCTATACTTCTATACTAATATTATAAAGAGGTAAAGTTTGTGACGTTGTAAGGGGTAATCTCTGGATCTACAGAACCGATTTTAAAAATTATTTTTCTCAAACATGCTCGGAAATAACGGTTTTCCGATTGAAACACATGGACAGAAAATGCCTCTTTTTACTCCTTGGAGTAAAAAATTGTACATTTCGATGCTAGTGCGGAATGTAGGCGAGTGGCAAGACTCGGGACGAGTGAAGAATGACATTTCCGCACGTGTATCGAACGACGTTTTTTAATACATTTGCGAAAAAAATTGTATGTGTCTGTCCTCTTCCCCCCGGACCTCTCAAGTGAGATAACGACGTGTGAACACACTCTGTCCGAAATTACTTAAATTTTAATAAAATTATTAAAACAAAAATTATAACGTCTGATACCAGGAGTGCATAAACTTTAGAAGTACCGACCTAAGTCATCCGCGCTGTGTTGGGTGCGCCCGCCCGCCCGCCGCACCCGCTGCGCCACCCCGTGACGTCATCGCCTGCGATCTAAGTTGCGCTACGCACCCCCTAATTACCTCTGGACTCCTGGTACTTTATGAAGACATGCAAACTATTTGGTTGGATGCACGGTTTAGTATATTTAAAGAAATGGAAAAGTAAAACGCACTAGTGCGAAATAGGAAAAGTAAAAAGCACTAGTGCGAAAAAACCCAACTTTCCGCACGATATACAGCTACGAAAAGTACCGCTTTTTGAGCAACTGTATTAAAAGCATTATGTATGCCTCGGCGGAAACGGGGATTTCCTGACCCGTATTTTAGCAGGCCTCGCTGTTGCTTGGCCTGCTAACCACCTCGTCAGGAAATCCCTTACTTTCCGCGCCTAGGCAACAATGTACTATTACCAAAAGAAAGCCACGTTATTTGTGTGTGCCATATCATAGGCTATATATTAACCCAAAAAAAATGTTAATTGCCCAACGAAGTGGGCACGGGAACAGCTAGTGATCTAATAAAACAGGTCTTCTCTTCTAGTAGGACATCCGAATAGGAGACGATTTGGACCGGGCTGTTTATTCGATAAAAAGTATTTTATACCAAATTTAATATTCTAAGTAGGTAATATATGGCGAATAGGTAGGCTGAAAAATTTGGGTGCAGACTCGTGGTCACCCCAGTTTGTCACCCCAGTGCCTTTCGACGGAGCCCTGCCTATGGCAGGGCTCCTATTTCTGAGCGATTTGCCCTTCGGGCATCTTAAGATGCCTAACGAACCTAACCTACCTACTTTTGCGGAATAAAAATTATTTCTGACGAATAACCGACTAAAGCGGATAGCACTGGGGTGACTAACTGGTGTGACCACGAGACATCCGCTAAAAATAAAAAGAGTCCAGTATATAATTAATAAAAAAATTAAAAGTTAACTTCGTTTTAAAAAATTACACTAGCTTGTTTAATGGACAAATTACATACCAATCGTAAGTATGAAGCTTACAGAATATGCAAACGTTAGTTTGACAATTTTTTTCTCGTCCAGCTATTGGGTAGGCAGGTATAAACAGGTAAGTCGGTACTAGTAATTTGCACTAAACCTAACGTTTGCATAGTCTATAGACTTCATACTTTCGATTAGTATGTAATTTGTCAATTAAACAAACACTTGCAATTTAAAAAAAAAGTTCCTTTTTTTTAATGATATAAGTACTGGATTGAAATTTTTCAGCCTACCTATTCGCCACATTTTATTTAGCGTATTAAATTTGATATAAAATACTTTTCATCGAATAAACAGCCCGGTCCAAATCTTCTCCTATTCGGATCTAAGACCATTCCAAAAGGGACACTTTGTTCGTCATCACGAAGTAGCCACTTTGTTAACCACTACCCAAAAATATGGACGGATTTTAGATTAGTGTACGATTTTATTTCTAAAATCATATAATTATATCACGAATAATATAAGTCACGAGCTGGGAACGTCGGTACTTTGCTTCACGTAGTGAGACGGAGGGAACAGTAGGTAGTACTGATGTGCCAAAGGAAACTTTCCAAAATTACAAAACATTTCATGTAGGAAAATATCGGAAACTTCTTACAATGTTTATTTCTATAGAAAATTTCCGGATTTTTTTTAGAACTTTTCCAACTTCTTGGAATCTTTCCGCAACTTGCACATCAGTAGTAGGTAGTAAAAACGACTTCTTGAACATGAAAAAATGGTTTAATAACCGATCTACAACGTTTGTATGACAGTATGAAGTTTGTGGTGAGAGTTCTGAGGTCTATGGGCGAGTGGTCGCCGCGGGCGCAGCCAGCCAGACGGCGCGTCTGTCGTGCGCGTGTGTGCGTGACGGGTTGCTAAGCGCACACATGCAAGGCGTCAACATGTTGCCGCCCCACGACCGCAGTTCTTGTCGACTGGAAGCGGGCACAGCCGGTTGAAAGCTCGTCGGAAGGTCCCCGAAGTGGTCAGCACGTCAGCCACGCGGGTCACCGTCGGAGCCGGGGTACAGGCGCGTCACGCGCCCCAGCAGCCATCAATTGGGAGGCAGCCGGTCAACCTTCATCAGCACCATTTCCCCGAGTTGGAGTTGCCCTCTTTGCTTGCGCCATTTCTGTCGTTTCTGGAGTTCTGTAATGTATGCTGTATAGTAACGTGTCCAGAAATGGGCTTTTAAGTAACTGTCGAATTTTCATGTATCGGGTGAGAATTGGTATTAACGCAGGGTCTTTGTCCTGAGAAGGTAAAACTGTTAGAGTTCGTTCAATAATAAAAAGGAAGTGGGTGAGAGCTGTGAGAGGGATCGGAAGATAATGGAATAGAGAGGCCTGGAGTTCAAGATTGCCTCTATCTGTGTAAGAACTGTATTAAATTCTTCGTATGTTAAGTTAGCTAAACCTAGAATTCTTTTTAAGTGATATTTCACAGATTTTACGGAACCCTCAACTAATCCGTTGAAATGTGGGCTGTATGCTGGTGAAAATTTGAAGGTAATTCAGATGCATATGAAATTAATGTCATTGGAATGCTACTTTAATAATCTAGACAACTCATTACATGCACCGACGAAACATGTGCCGTTATCAGAGTATATGTTTTGGGGTTTCCCTCTGCGGGCAATGAACCTGTCTAATGCAGCTAAAAAAGATGTACTGCTTAGATCGGTGACAAGTTCTATATGAACCGCGTTTATGCCCAGACACACAAATATGCAAAGGTATTGTTGGAGTCTCGGCTCCTTTTTGGTTGAAAGTACTTAAATGAAAACACCTGAATCGTTTTAACAGGCGTTTTATGATATGACTGGACCGGCGTAATCTACTTAGAGATCTGATCTTCTTGAGATCGGATCTTTCATTTTATAAGGATTTGAAAAAATAAATATTCGACGCTCATACAAAGTTGTAGAATTTTGTATGGACGCGTCAGCACTTAGTTTTTAAATCCTTGTAAAATATAAGGTCCGTTTTTAATAGTAGTTCACTGTACATCAGTTTAAACCATAGTTAATTATGTAAAGTAAAGAGTATTTAGCAATAAAATTGGTCGAGAACTTTTTGATTAGTGGTCAAAATTAAAAAGTCATATTTGTAGGCAATAGTATGGGAAAAAAACAAGTGTCCCTAATTATGTGGCCACCACTGTATATATAAGCAAAAGCTGACTGACTGATCTATCAACGCACAGTCCAAACAGCTGGACCTAGAGACTTGATATTTTGCACATAGATAGCTTATACACTACAGTGTAGAGATCCACTAAGGAAGAATTTTTAAAAAATCTCCCCTATGGGGGTAAAATAGGGGGGTTTATATGGAATTTTCTCATTTCTGGACTTAGAAGTATGAAAATAGGTTTATTTGGCACTTAAGATGGCGGGTAGCGTGTTTCATGTTTTAGGCGATGGCACTTTCGTAAATGACGTCAGATTCTGAATTCAAGATGGCAGCCATGATGTTTTTCGAAAAAGTCGTCATGGTATCGTGTTTCATGTTTTCGGGGATGCCAAATTCGAAAATGATGTGAGATTCGGAATTCAAGATGGCGGCCATGATGTTTTTCGAACAAGTCGTCATGGGTGTCGTGTTTCATGTTTTCGCGGATGGTGAATTCGAAAATGATATCAGATTCTAAATTCAAGATGGCGGCCATGATGTTTTTCGAAAAAGTCGTCATGGGAATCGTGTTTCATGTTTTCCGGGATGGAAATTCCGAAAATGATAACAAACTTTTTAGTTCTGGCAATGAAAAATTGTGGATGGAAAAGTTGAAAACAGAAAGTTTGACTTCGGAACTTTGTTTGGACTAGTTAGGAGATAAACATACTAAAAGTCCCCACCCCTCGGAGGTGAGCCCTAGAAGGTCCCGTTTTTTTGGTTTTTGTTTATAGGTACAGTCGTGGCCCACTAATTAAGAACGGCCTTAGTATTACATATAACCTTTATAAAATTTCTAAGTGTTACTTTCATATTGAAAGTTTTATTTGTATTCATACTATTATTTAATTTGAGTATATATGAAATTGATTAAAACAAGTTTTAGCAATAATAAGTTTATAGATAATAATAAAAAAAACCATTTGAAATTAACTTATCCCATAACATTGGAAAATAAGCAGGCACACTAATTAAGACCATACACGAAAAGTCATGAATTATCAAAGAAAATGTTAAAGTTATGTTAATATTTGCTCGGGAATCCCTTGTTCTGCAGCACTGCTAGACATCTTTTCGTCATAGACTCCACTAGGACTCTGCATCTTTCTACAGGTATAGATATCCACGCTTCGAGTGCCGCGTCATAAAGTTCGTTTAGATTTTTAATATTTTTATTTGCTAGAGTTTTTATGACGTCATTCCAGAGGTACTCTATAGGATTGAGATCTGGACTGCAGGAGGGCCAAGTCATTACAGAAACAGAATTACGATGAAACCAGTCCTTTACAGATTTCGCAGTGTGTTTGGGATCGTTGTCTTGTTGAAATTCCCAAACAACTGGTAAATTTTCTTCAGCATAAGGCAGCATGGTGTTCTCCAAAATATCTCTGTAAACATGCTGGTTCATAATACCGTCAATTCGCACCAATGGTCCCACACCATGCCAAGAAAAACAACCCTATAATTTAATATTCCCGCCCCCATGTTTCACTGTTACGGTAGTATACTTGGGATTAAACGCTGTATTTGGTGGTCGGCGAACGTAGATTTGACCGTCTGATCCAATTCTGTTTATTTTAGTTTCATCAGACCATAACACATGCTTCCACTGAGACAAAGTCCAGTCTTGGTGTCCTTTTGCAAATTTAATCCTTGCGTCTCTGTTTTTGTTGCTCACTAATGGTTTCTTGCGAGCTACTCTACCAAATAAATTCGCTTCGTTCAGTCGTTTTCTTATAGTACGAGCTGCCAGACAAGATCTTTCCCCAAAAAGTTGACGTTTTATCTGAATAGAAGACAGTTTAGGATTCTTTTTATCCATTCTAACAATTAGGGCGTCAGTTCGGGGGGTTGTCTTACGTGGTCGTTGTTTCCGCTGGACCTTCTGGCATGTTTGGTTCTTCTTCAAATATTTGACCGCGATAAATACTTTCGTTTTCGAACATTGAAGGTGTTCGGCAACCTTTCGATATGTCCACTTCCTCTCTAAAACCAATGTTACAATGATGTTTCTGATGGAGGCATCAGAACTAGGGTTTTTACCCATTTTTACTAATCTTTTGAAGCACGAAATTATAATAGAAACAGAAAACCAAGTGACATATATTGGTTCTTTTCAATTGTTTTGGAAGATACAGGGATTCAAACCCACTGTTCTTAATTAGAGTGCCAGTAATAAAGTACTTTTAATAGTAACAAGTTTATATATTCACCAGTCATCAATAGGTTCGCAAACGAATGTAAGTAAACAGAATTATTTTGTTAGTACCTAGATACATGATAAAGCTTTAATTAACATTCATTACTTGTATTGTGCTGATTTATTAAAGTTATAGTTGTCTGTTCTGTATCTAGTCATATAAAATGTGTTTGTCCCTAATTAGTGGGCCACGACTGTATCTTAAAAACGATGAGTGATGGGAAATGGTGTTGTATGGCATTATTAAAGCTGATAAAATTCTCTACAACTTTGATTCTATACATTTTTCACCTATTTTCAATCTTTGTCTAGATATGAGCTCCAAAAAGAGGTCGATTTTCAAAAATGTATTTTTGACCTCACCTATTTTTTCTTACATTTCTCTCCAACTTGCATTAATATCGTCTGTAGAAAAGAGCCCCCTACATAGCTTCCACGAGGAAGGCAGCTGTCAGAGAGTAATGGCGCCGAGTTGTGAAGCTTTCCACCAGCGCCTGATATGATGACCACGCCCACTCTGTCAAGAGTGAAAACGAGGAAGAAGACTTAGCTTGTAGAGAATTTAATTTTCTTTAAGAATATATTTACATATATACCATCATCATCATGATGATGTATCATCTACCGTTGAAAAGTTATACCACATTTAAAAAATTCCGCAAATATAAATATTTCTCACCAACATAGTGCAAAGCTCATTACTTTCGCTATTATCAGATGCAACTGTAGTTGCAACCGTAGTTCAAACAAAGTTCCGAAGTCAAAATTTCTGCTTTCAACTTTTCCATCCACACCCCCGAGCACTCGTTTACCACGGAATTCAAGATGGCGGCCATGATAGTTTTCTAGAAAGTCGTCATGGGTATCGCGTTTCATGTTTTCGGGGATGGCAATTTTGAAAATGATGTCAGATTCGGAATTGAAGATGGCTGCCATGATGTTTTTCGAAAAAGTAGTCATGGGTGTCGTGTTTCATGTCTTCGCGGATGGTTAATTCGAAAATGATGTCAGATTCGGAATTCAAGATGGTGCCCATGAAGTTTTTATAATCCTATATTTTTTTTATTTTTTTTGTAATCCTTACCAAATGACGTGCCCGCAAAATGCCCGCTGGAGTTCGACGTAATATGGTCATAAGAATAAATAAGAGCTACGTAAAAGCGAATCTCCTTCACCCAGGTCCTGGGTTAAAATCCCGGTAAGGGCAGATATTTGTGTGATGAGCACGAATATTTGTTCCCGAGTCATGGATGTTTTCTATGTATTTAAGAACATAATATATTTCTCAGTACAAGCCTAGAGCTTAGTTTGGGACTAGGTCAATTGGTGAGACATTGTCCCTGATATGTATGTACCTAAATGAGTTGTTATTTTTATACTTTTCTTTAAATCCCTCATTTTGACACTTCCAAATATTATTGTATTCTTGACATTTTATGACTGTAGCATATTTGAGCTATATTTATTTTGTTTTTTTTTTACTTTTATTATTTTGTTTCATTATTATTGTTACTTTTTTCACATTTACATTATTTGATTTTGACAAATAGCAGCTGCAATGCTGCGTCCTCTTCTATCGCACAGGATTTTTCACTGGAATCTCTCTGTCGCACGTATTCATTCGGAGCAACGTTTCGATTTTTAAAACTCGACATCCGGAATCGAGACTGATTTTTCGCAGTCAACCCTATATCACCGTGTTCGCAATGAAATGATCTTCATTTTGGTATAAATTTTATTCAATAAACAGACCGGTGCAAATTATTAGTACTGACTTCCTGTTTATACCTGCCTACCCAATAGTTGACGGGAAAACAATAGTCAACTTAAAGATTGCATATTCTATAGGCTTCATACTTTCGACTGGTACCTATGTAATTTATGTAATAAACAAGCAGGTGCAATTTTCAAAAAAAATACCATATTAAATTTGGTATAAAATACTTTTTATCGAATAAACAGCCCGTTACAAATCGTCTCCTTTTCGGATCTCCTACCATATTAAGTTATTTTATTTCGTTGGGATTTGTTCTCCTACCATATTAGGATTGCATGTTTAACTTTTCTAAAGTACACTGGTTTTATTAATATTCAAATATTTTTCGAATATGACCGTTGGGGCACTTCGATACACAAAGGTACGTACGAGGCACATTGGTGCTATGAATGTTTGAGGAAGTAATTTTTGACTGTGTTGTTTAAATGTCTAAAATTGTTTTAGGGTTTGTTTAGCCTATTTTCTCATACATGTTAAAGTTCATTTAAATAAATAAAAAAGAACAATTGAAATCGGTCATAATGACTATAAGTATAATATATTGAAAAAAAAAGATACTTATTTAAAATCTTTATGAATCACAATAGGTTGCCTATACCCTCCTTAAAAGAAACGAAACAACATTTTGTGGAATGTTGGCATTTTAAAACTTTTTTACATAATTAAACAGGTGTATCAAGGTGCCCCATGGGTGGGGCACAATTAAACAAATTCCATTTTTCTCAGTTTTCTCTTTATTTTTATTACCATAATTTTTTTAGGATTAATTTAAATGCCATGTCAATCTCAATTAGTTTAACTATGATATAAGCAAAAATGTACTAGTTTTAATCATTTTTAATGTCCAAAATATAAGGTTAAATTTTTCCGTACCAATGTGCCCCGCTTCCCCCTATCAGTTCCGGAATTCAAGATGGCGGCCATGATGTTTTTCGAAAAAGTCGTCATGGGTATTGTGATTTATGCTTTCGGGGATGGCAATTTCGAAAATGATGTCAGATTCGGAATTCAAGATGGCAATATAGCTAAGGTCCTGGAATAGGACAGGATAGTTTTTATTCCGGAAAAACATCTCAATCCTACGGGAAATCAAATTAATCGTTAAAAGCTGTGAATTTGCTCACAAGATGAAATCTCATCTAGCCATTTGTCGGTAGTATAGTGTGTTTTTATTTCTGTTTACGTTGTTATACTGTAATCCTTTCAGTTTGTATTCATTGATGTGTGAGTACACAAAAGCTACTACAGAATCACACTTTTAGTTCTCCATATACGAACTAGATGGCGCTAGCTCTGATTTGACACTGTATTTTTATAGATTACCTTGATTGCCTTGGTATTGTCAAAATCACTGGGTGGTTAAGCGATTTTCTCTATACAGCGCTATATTTCGTTCTCTGTTCGGATAGGACAAACTTATATTATTCATCCTGGTAAGATCAAATTCTGAAGTCCACGTAGACGAAGTCGCGGGCGGAAGCTATATAATAGTAAAAGAGGTAAAGTTTGTGACGTTGTAAGGGGTAATATCTGGATCTACTGAAACGATTTAAAAATAGTAGATTGTTCCACAAGAGACTAAAACGAGCCATAATGACAAGAGATATTTAGCCACGCGAGCGAGCGGGCGCGCGAGAGTAGCTATAGTTCGAGTGTCATTACTCATTATGGTTGTTTAGTCTCGCGTTAAACACTCTACTTTTCACTTTGAATGCGAGGAAAAAAACAGTGCCGGTTTAGCCACGTAGCAAGAGTAGCAAATGCTACGGGCCCCGCGCCTTGGGTGGCTCCGCGCACCCACCTCTAACCGCTAAAATGCTTGTCTGGTAGAAATTCGGATGCGTTTTGTTCACACATCGACTTACTTGGACTGTCAGAACATTTTATCCGTTTTTACAACAAGAATGAAGGTTAATGTTGATTGCTGATATTTATGAATTAAAATAAAGTAAGACTGTATTTAGTACTTTTTACTCGATGCAATTCATTAATTGTGATGTTAAAAATTCAGCGGTTTTAACGTTTTACGTTTTGTTAGCTGTCAAATATCACTAAAGCTGCCTTCAAATGTCAAAACTCTTTCTTCACATGTGGATAAAAAGCGATTTTCTCAATAGATATCAAACAAACAAAAAGGGCTATCCGAGCTAGTGAGATGAAAAGTTTCTTTGTACCTACTGCTCTGAAACATACTAATTTTAAACAACGTCTGGATAAGTATATCTTTAAAATTCAGCTGGATCTTGAATTGTCTTCATTGTTTTGCGCAGAGAAAGTCCTGCTTTTTTAAAATTTAAAATTACCCCGAATTAGACGCGAGCGAAGCCGCGGGCAAAAGCTAGTGATATGATAATGTCTAACTATTAATGTAGTCATATGATGGCGCGAGTCTAGAAGTATAGGATGTTTTGTATCATAATTATAAAACGACGTCTACCACCGACTCGTACCAGAAGGTATGAGGCTCACAAAAGCACTAGCAGTAGCAAGGTCAAACCCATTAACATCAATAAAGGACGATAAGGGAAGGATGACAGAAACGGGTTTAGTTACCCTGAAAGTTATGTGTAGCACACACTTTCCCGGCTCCATCATACGAGAGAGCGAAATAGACAATGTACCAATGTGTCAGAGCAGACAGCACGGACAACAAGATACAATTGGGACACTGCCAAAAAGGTAGTAGACGACAGCAAGATAAGGTGGGCAGTATCCACTTTCCAACCGTACAAAGCACCGGGCCCGGATGAAATATATCCAAGGATCGGAAAAACGACCGTCATTTTGAAAACATAACCCTGTTCCGTATAGCAGAGACTTCCTTGATATTAATTAAAAATATTATTAGGTATTTTTTAGATTTATCATACAATAATTTATATGTACTTAGCGACAATTTTATTAATGAATGACACCGATATGTTAATTAGAAAACACAAACACACATACAAACAGTAAACCAATGTCAACGATTGCCCCAATTTCCTTCGTAAACTGTGAACAACCTTTTTCGACTCATAAATAGGTCCTAAATTCACGTCGTTATGGAATAGCAGGCGAAAATTAAAAAAAAAGACATTCTTTTTGATTGGCGAAAGTGTTTTTTTCCCATAACCATTATGGTTTTATTCATTAATAGTATTGTTGCTGAATACATATAAATAATGGTATAATAAATGTAAAATACCTAATAATATTTTTAATTAACATCAGAAGGAAGTCTCTCCTGTACGGAACAGGGTTATGTTTTCAAAATGACGGGCGTTTTTCCGATCCTTGAATATATCCAATCCTACTACAAGAGGGCGCAAATATAATTGTCCCGCATTTAAGCAGGCTGTACAGAGCGTGCGTGGCCTTCGGGCACGTTCCACATGTCTGGAGGCTTGTAAAAGTGATCTACCTGCCAAAACCAGGCGAGGCAGATTACAGTGATGCCAAATCATACAGGCCTATAAGTCTATCATCATTCTTTCTAAAAACATTAGAGAAGCTGGTAGACAGGCACATAAGAGATGGACCTCTAAGGCGGTATCCACTGCACAAAATGCAATGCGCGTATCAACCGGGCAAATCCACAGATACTGCGATTCATTTTGTAGTGAATAAAGCTGAAAATGCTCTCGAGAACAAAGAGATCTGTCTCGCAGCATTTCTCGATGTGAAGGGAGCATTCGATAGAACTACGTTCGAAGCCATAAGCACATCGGCTGCTAGGCACGGCATTGAACCAACCATATGTAAATGGATAGGCAACATGCTAAACAGTAGGCTAATAAAGTCAAGTCTGTTGGGCGACGTTCTATTCGCCACTACGGCAAAAGGATGTCCCCAGGGGGGGGTTCTCTCACCAACTCTGTGGAGTCTGGTGGTAAACTCTCTTCTAGAGGAACTCAACACTGGCCCACTACAAACTGTTGGGTATGCAGATGATCTCGTGATACTTATTAACGGGAAGTTTCCGGAAACAGTATCGGAAATCATGGGAAAAGCTTTGGGAAAGGTAAAAAGCTGGTGCATTAGCCATCAGCTATCCATCAATCCCAGCAAAACTGAAGTAATTCCATTTACTAAGAAACGGGACCTCAAACATGTGAAACAGCTAAAGCTGTTTGGCGAGGTACTAAAACTGTCAGGTGAGGTAAAATATCTAGGTATCACACTAGATAAAGAACTCATCTGGAAAAAGCACGTAGACAACGCGATAACAAAAGCGCTGAGAGTGTTTGGAATGTGCAGATCAGCATATGGTAAGACATGGGGCCTTAACCCTAAAGTACTAAAGTGGATCTATACTATGATGGTAAGACCCATAATTATGTATGGTTGCTTGGCCTGGTGGACAAGAACAACACTAAAGACATGCAAGGACTCTCTTACTAAGGTGCAGAGGGTGGCCTGTATGGCCATAACAGGGGCATTCAGAACGACGCCGACGGTGGCAATGGAGGTCTTACTAAACCTCCCACCGCTGCATATCGCCATACAGTCTGAGGCATGCAAGTCACTGCAGAGGTTGAAAGAGACTGGCCTGTGGAACGACGCAGCGCTTAGAACCAGACACACTAAAATGGCACACAATGTTGCTCCAGACAGAATACTGACGATGGGCTGCGATAATATGCAGCCTAAGTATATATTCCAGAGGAACTTCAATGTCCACATTCCGACAAGGGATGAGTGGAAAGATGGGTTTCACCTATCAGAGGTAGACAACGCGATATGGTACACGGATGGTTCAAAAATGAGCTCCGGTACGGGGGCGGGTATTCACGCCAAAGACTATAACAGTAGCATAAGTATGGGCAACTACGCAACGGTCTTCCAGGCGGAGTTGTATGCGATAATTGCCTGCACACAAGAGAATATTGATAAGCCTACACAGGAGAGAACTATCTTTATTTTAAGTGATAGCCAAGCGGCACTTAAGGCGCTTTAAGTAGACTCAAAACTAGTCTACAATGGAATCCAAGCCTTAAACAAGCTTGGTAGGCACAACAAGGTGAAACTGATGTGGATTCCAGGACACGAAGGCTTTCCCGGAAATGAAGCCGCGGACGAGCTGGCAAGGGAAGGGTCCAAGGGCGCTTACGTCGGACCTGAACCATTTGTGGCACCATCACCGGGCACCATAAAAGCAGCCCTGAACAATAACTCCCTAGTAAATCCTAAAAGAGTGGAAAACTACGGAAGGCTTAGGGCATGCGAAGCTCTTCATAGATGGAGTTGACCAGAGCTGGACCAATAAACTTCGGAAACTCAGCAGAAGACAAGTCATATTATAGGAGTGTTTACCGGGCACTTCGGGGTTTAACATCTCCTAGAAAAGATGGGCCTTTATGACAACACAGATTGTAGAATGTGCGGCGAAGAGGTGGAAACAATGAAACACTTATTGTGTGAATGTGATGCCCTCGCCGGAGTAAGAATGCAAGTCCTCGGTTGTGGCTATCCAGAACCAAGCGATTTCAAGGCACTGCCATTGCACTCCACTATCCGCTTTCTGGAAGGGGTGGAGGCTGCATTGGATTAAGTGCTAAAAAAAAAGAAGGGGTAACTACACCAAAGATCCCATAGGGTAGAAGTGTATCCGTAAGGACGCCGCCAATAAGATAAGATAAGATAAGATAGACTATATACATACTACACATACTACATACATATACTATATACATATAAGATAGACTATAGACTTAAAAATTTGTGTTAAAAATGGATTAATTGGTGCAATTTATTACAAAACTACAAACACAAAAAATCTGAAAAGTATCTTAAAGGAAAGCACATATAATGAGTTTAATAGGAAAACTATCACGACTAAGTAGACTTTATCGGTTCTTGAGTTACAAACGGTTTAAATGTATACCTACCGAAAACTTATTTCCGGTGTTGGTAATTGAACTGACCGCGACCTATGTCGATGTATGGGGATATCAGTTTTCCGACGGCAAATTTATACTTACTCTTTTTTCCCTCATCCCCAGTAATACCATTGATTAGTGACATGTTATCGAGCTTTATGTACAGTTTAGTTCATGTTGTGTTAAAAAAAAGGTTTATTTTAAGTTTTGTTATGTATTTGTTTATGTGGAAAAGGGGTGTATTTGTTTTTTGTACTATTAATTCCGTCAATAAGTGACTTATTGATGGAATTCAGGCTCAACAACTAACTTTATAGTACATTACTGCACAGACCGGGAAATAGGCCGTTGCGGGACGAGTAGAGTTAGCGAGGCCGAGACGCAGTCGAGGCCGCGATATATACGAGTCCAGCAACCGCTCTTCCCCGTCGAGGCTTGTATAGTGCTTTTCTCCAAGATGTGAGGAAATTTAGCAGAATTGTTAATAATATTAAACACAGTCCCAACATTTCCTTGAAAAAAAGAACAGAAACGTACGATTTAGTATGACACTGAAATAAAGCATTAAATAAAATCACAAATTATTTAAACGTAATAAATTCAATTTGAATAAAATATAGTTTAAACTATAACATTTATAACGCGTTTGTTTTTTCCGCAATTTATTTCGATATGAACGCAATTTCTATTAAAAAAAGTCAAACTATTTGACACACTTTTAAATACGTTGTAAATGCTGTTTGAAAAGGCTTAACTTTTTAGTCTATGACATTTAAAAAGTAAAATATACAAGGAAGAATTTTGATTGCACGAGTGTTTGGCTGTTTGGAGATAGTTATCCTAGTCCAAACATGGTTTTAAAAAGTAAATCACCAGGTACGTAATGAAATTTCAAGACATTTTTCGCGGCCGCTGCCGTTGGTAAATAATAACTTTGTTTATTTTAATTTTGCCTGGACCTGGAACTTAGAACTTCGCGGGCTGATTTGACAACAGTAAGGTTAACATTTCCGAGCATGTGGGAGAAAATTTAGTTTTTCACGCAAGTTTATACTTAAGAAGAATTTTTTAATTTCACACTTATCGGCATGATTAACTAAATTTCAAGTAATATTGTTATTTGAATGCAATAAAATGTATAGAGATGATTTTATTGTGATTTTATTTGTGAATTTTATTGGCTAATGGGCTAGAAAGTTGGAGATAAAGTTGGGTTTACGGCGATAGTTTAAGAACTAATTATTTTATTAAAAATTGGTAATACTTTTGACCGTGACGTTAATTGGAGACTCAAGAATAACTATTCGACTACCCATAAAACAAAAATCACAGCTGTAGATTCCACTGTTTAGATCATATTATTAGCAACATTAGATGGTAATAGAGGGTGTCAGTTTTAACAAATTTAACAAAAATATAAATAACTTTGAAACAGTAGAAAATCGCTGGACATACATGGGGGTAAAATCGATAGGTCTTGACCTCCTCTATCGACCTGCTTCGTTTGATCCACTCCTCCTGTTACACCCTGTATAAAATAGGTACCGCACCACGATTCCCCGTTTTCTCGTGGTCCCATTGATTCGTCCCATCAATGTTACCACGAGAAAACGGAGCCACGATTTTATACGTGATTTTTATTAAGCCAGATTAATTGGTACCACTGACAGTAAAAAATCATATTTGCCGTGGTTCCATTTATTTAAAGGTACTATGGCAAAAATAAAACACCGTGGTACCATCAATGGTACTGTTACGTACGTAGGGGTATGTAACTGATAGAAATGCACGAATACACCGATAATTATCGCACAATAAACTTCGAATACTCAGATGATCGGTCAGGTCGCTCTTATTCGCACTGATCGCTTTCTAAGTAAAGACTGAATCTCGGTTGCCGCTAGGTCCGCCTTTATTACTCCCCGTGTCCGATCTTTCCAGAATGCCTTCCGGAATGTTCGATGTACTTCGCCCCGCCAAGGACGATAGAGACTATTCGTTGCTGGAATGTTCTACGCCTTGCTACCTCGTTCTGTTTACAATCGTGATGTCCTTGACTCACGGGTCTGGATGAGTCTGGAATGTCCCGCGTATTGCTGTCTCATTTCGTGTTATCTCTTTCACACGCTTCTGGAAGGTTCTCAGTATTGCTGTCACTTTCTAGTCATGCTATCTGAAAACGCCTGAAAATGAGTTTTCAGGTTATGGCGTAAATCTGATAGAGGGTGGCCTGAAACGGACTGAAAACATGTTTCAGCCGCCTTCTAAAGCACCAAAATTAACGATGAAAAAATGAGACGCCTTATGCCATCGGCGTAACAGTACTATCTGATGGTACCACGGTTTAAGGGTAACAAACCCATTTGAAATATGAGACTCGTAATATTTGAGCATGTAATTAACATAACATAACTAAAATAAAATAAAATAAGCATCTTCTATTGCAAAACCGAACAAAAACATAGAATCCACTTAACAAAATTTTAATTTGCCCATGAATTAACTGAAGTTGCGTATTTATTATTAAATTGTCTTTTTCTATTTCTGCTTGTTTAATCTTATTTTTATTTGTTTAATTTTATTTTATTTGCTAGTACAGCATGTGTCATCTGCAGCGTCTTTTAATGCCGAGGGTAACTTTGCGTGTGATTCTTGTTCATACTCATTTTAATTTGAGAATTTCAATTCTCGCAAACATTGTTTGTCCGATGGCTTTCATTAAAAACACACCATTCATAAATAAGTCCTGTATTTTTAATCCAAGTTTTTTCCATGTACTTCATGAATTTATTCAAGTTTTTACTGTTGAAATATTCACATTGTGATTGAATATATCCCACCCCTCTTGGACTCTAACTGGCAGCAAAGAAATTGCGGTGCACAATCCCTTTATCCGACGATGTGTTCTTAACACTATACCAATCTCTTTGGATTTTCTCCATATGCTTTTACAAAAATGGGAGTAGCATTTTATTATTATGATTTTTGGAAATATTATTTTTAGCGAATTTGATACTCCCACTTCAAAGTCAATATGGAATTTCTCCGGATTTAACTGAGGGCAAGTAGTTCGTATTAAATGAAATAAACCTAAATAAGAACTCTGTTTTTTGTCAATCGTCAATGCGTAAAATAATGGTATCACATTAGTGTGCTCCGACGTACTGTCGACGTCACCCATCACGAGTATTGAGTACAATTGATGAATGGTTTTGGGGCAACTTTAAAGGTACCATCAGCGAAGCATTCTTTTATATTGACTAGCAATTCTTTTGACTCCTTTGAAGAAAAAAGAAATATCACTGTGTTCTCATGCCGATATTCTGCCCGTAAAATAGCATTGAAAGTGCCTGGAACTTCAACTTATGAACTAGCTGTTTTTTAAGTCTTGCCAAATATAAACTATGTTTGATACTATTAAAGGAAGCCTATTAAAGGTATTTGTCACCAACGTCAATCCTTTACTAATTACAGGCGTAGGTAATGCTTTTCTTATATATTTTCGGCATTGATTTCACGGAGATACTAGCCTTCTCTTTCAACTTGTGTACGCACATTGCAACTTCATTCTGGGCTATGTCTGACTTACACTCGACTTTATGCTCGACGCTCTTTATCATCTTCGTCCTATAACAAATATACTTCTTACAAGACATCAATATTATACTAGCTAGCTACTGCAATAATCATTAGAAATAAAATTTAATAACATTCTCAAAGTAAGGGTCTCATTAAACCTGTTTACTTACATTTGTAGTTATAGAACCAGTGCACTTTAATACTTTTCGCCGATTACAACAGAACCAAATGCTATTTCCATTAGAATAACATTTTTGTTTAAGATATTGATGAACAATAAAACCTTTCAACCATTTCTATTAATGATTGATAAGTCCATAGTAATAATAATAATATAATAAATCAGTTCAGAACTCAAACTTTGTAACAATATTTTTCTAGGCAAAATAAATGTTTATAGATGACACTGACATGTTTCATTGACATTCAATTATGAATATTTCTTATAATTCCAGACATCAATCCCAATATTTATCTTAAGAGGTTGTAACACTTGTGTTTATCTTAAGAGGTTCCCAACCTTCACACTAATGTGTCAGGTTTCCCATCCTTACTACTAGTGTGAAGGTTGGTAATATAATTTACCTTCTTTCATACTAGTGTTAAGGCTAGGAATAGTAGATTACTACAGAGGCCAGGAAGTAGGGGGTTGCCGGCCGAGTTCATATAGACGGCCGAGCGAAGCGAGGCTGGATAGTTACGAGCCTGGCAACCCCTTTTCACTCCGAGGTTTGTATAGTGCTTTTCTCAAACATATAATTCATTAAAAAATTAAAACAAAAATTACAATGTCAAATACTAGGAGTGTATAAACATTAAAAGTAACCCCCAGTACTCGGTCGTCCGCGCTGTGTCGTGTACGCCCGCCCGCCCGCAGGTGCCCCGCAGCGCACCGCCTGCGATCTAAGTTGCGCGGCGCACCCCTAATTACCTTTGTTCTCCTGGTTCTTTATATAAACATGCAAACGCTTTGGTTGGATGCACGGCTTAGTATATTTAAAAAAAAACAGATATTTAGCCTGTTCATAACACAGTCGCCATGTTAAAACTAAAATTAAAAAATAAAACTTCCCGGCCTAGGCCTTCAATTTTGTATGAAATTCCTTTACAGTTCTCTCGAGTTGATCCGCCTGAAGCGTGATACTTTGAAGCCTAAAATAACTAACATAACGCCAACATTCCATTGCATGTTTGAGAAAGTAATTTCCCTACCTTAACACTGGTGTGAAGGCTCAGTGTGAAGGTGGGTCGGACGGAGAGAATCCTACGTCAAAAACGACTTATAATTATGTATATACAATGAGATATATGTATACACCTTAAATTTCTTGATTTTAAAGTCAATAATGCCAAAGTTAAGTATTAGCGTTTATACAAAAGTGAGCAAAGTTGTAAACTAAAAACTTTTTGGCCCATTGTTTTGAGAGTCCTTGTCACCAATAAATGAACGCTTTCTTGTAGCAGATTCCTAACCGACACCAAGAACAGTACCTACCTATACAAAGGTGTAAGTAGTACAAATTGCAATTTTTTTTTTAGGATAAATGTGATAAATACGTGATTTTTATGATATTTTTTTTATGAAAAATTTGCAATAATTGGGATACACCTATTTCTAATAATGTATGAAAATTTAAAAACTACTTCGAGGAATAGGCTTCTCAAATTGATCCGTGTATTTACATTTAAAAAAAAATTACAATTAATTAATTATAAAAAAATTAAAAAATGACCTTCATTTGACCCTTAAATGCGGTTCGAATCGCGCTATATCAACCTCATTTGTTGTTTTACATAAAACATATAAAACGTCTCCAATATTTTAATTTATACGTACAATTTAGATATCTATCTAACACCTACGTTTGAAGACAAATGTTGTCATGTCAAATTTATTTTTGTTTATAAAATAATGTTAAAAAAAACCGCCTCAAAAACACTAACAAACAAAAACTTCTTGTAAAATGGTAGGTAGGTATTACTTCAGGTGGACTGACCTAAGTTGGCGACTCACTTACCTACAATTTTACAAGAAGTTATTTTTTGCGTTCTTGAAGGCGATTTTTGTTTTTTAAAACATTTGTTTTATTTTATACATTTTAGTGATCATAATAAGCTGTTATGTACTCCCACTTCTTAACGATATGAAACTTTAAGACATTTCAAGCTCGCCACAAGCAACCCCGCGGGAAAGATAAACAATTAAATGTTCTTCGTTATAGTCGCTCAACTATCTAAATCGAGATATCTTATCGCCACCCTTGAAATAGGTACCGTTGAGGAGTTCCGTTGGCCATCTGTGGTCTTCATCATCAGTTCCACTTCACCAAATTATACTTTCTGAATGCAGACTTGTTACTAAAAATACTAAAATCGCTATATGTGTGCCTATAATATTTGAGGAGTTCCCTCAATTCCTCACTGATCCCCTCATCAGATTCAATTTTGGTGACATTGGGACCACCTAAGAAGTATACTCTATCAAAACAAAACAATTTTTTTAAAACTGTTTGTTGACCGCAACAATTGACCAGGAAATCGGTGAAATTAACTTTCGAAGTCGGTTAAAAACGGGAAAGTTTTAAACTTCTACAGTGGTGAAATAAATAGTATTTTAGATTTGAACCTTCGAAAAGATCTAAACAGCGGTTTTTTTAAACCATGTATGTATTTGAACATAGCTCTCCAAATAATAACAAAAAATTAAACTATTTCCATGACCGGAACTGAGTCAAAAAAAAACGCGATTTTGTGAATAAAATTCAAGGCAAAAAATATTAACAGGGTAACTTTAGTAACTATTTGTAAGGAATTGGTAGAACCTATATATTTTTGTAGAATTAAACAAATTCGTCAATGGAAATACTAATAAAAAATATTTACGATTTTTTTGGATTCTAACCGCATCAAAAAAATTATTAACAGCGTTTTTTTAACATTTTATTGTCTCGTTTTCGTATTCGTTCTATAAGCAAGGAAACTTTTTATACAGACAAGTAGGCATCAAACGATCAGCGATTCTTAGAGAGCATTTCCATAGATAAACAACAATTTGATCAATCAATCAATCAAAATATTTATTCAGTAAATTGGCCACATACGGGCTCTTTTACACGTCGGTAATATACAGTGAATCTACTAGCGCTTCGGACAAGACCATCATTGCGGAGAAGAAGCGCCGCAAGAAACTCCAGCAGAAGGTCATTTTTTCAAACATAAAATACAATAATACTTAAAAGTAAGTTACATTACAAGGTAATAAAGCAACAAATATAAATTATTAGAACTATCACATATAAAAAAAATAAAAATTCAAAATTAAAAACATTACAAATAAATGTAAAAATTATCAAGATTACATGTCAAATACATGAAACTAAAAATAATGACTAGGAGAACAACACGACGAGGTCTCTACGTCAAAAGCCATAACTGGAATCATTAACTGAGCAAAAAGTCCTTGCAGACGTGAACAGACCGGACCCCACAAACAGCACCCGTTCACGAGTATGACGCATATCTCAGCCATCGCCTCCCTCAACCATGTGTTCGGGAAGGTGGCGACCCGATCAACGACGCCGCCGTAAGCAAAGACCTTTGAGCGAGCATGACGTGCTCATGCTGCCGGACAACATAAAAGTAATATTGTGTGATATAGCTGTCCGGCGAGAAACATCACAGTGTGCTCTCATTTAAAAGCGTCTTGTACACACAAGAACTAATAAAGATAAAGTACAAAAGTAAACATACAATTTCGTGTTTGAATATACAGTTTGCTTAAAGGCATTTTTATCAAGATAGAAATATCAGAAATAACCTAGACTTAAAAAAATTACCTTAAATAAGTAATAGCCTAGACACTACTTAAATACATCTTGGTCACCAATGAAGTCATTTATAGTATAGTATGCCCTACCCAACAAGCAGCGCTTGATGTGAGACTTCAATTTATTGAACGGCATATTGACGATATCAGATGGTATCTTATTGTAGAAACGTATACAGTTCCCTGCAAACGAAGTGCTTACCTTACGGAGACGGTGACCTGGAAGAGCGAGCGATAACTTAGAACTCCGAATAATTTGTATCTAAAAACATTAGGTTTAACCCTAGTTTTGTTTAATCGTGCCCAGAACCCTTTAATAATGATACTCGTACAAAAAAAAAAAATATCCCGACGAATTGAGAACCTCCTCCTTTTTTTGAAGTCGGTTAAAAAAGGAAATATTAAGTTATATCTCAAAAGTTTATGACCCACTTGGTTTTATGACTCCGGTTATAATGAAGGCTAATGCTTTCATGCAAAAATTATGGTCTGAAAAGATAGGTTGGAACCACTGTAGTGTAGTGTAAAATTAATAAAATCAGGGGAAATAATTCGTGTAGTTTGGTAAATTGGTACTCGTACAGTTATAACTTGCGGTACCCAGATGAACATACTAAAAGTCCTCAAGGGCGGGGGTGTGCTGAGGGTGTAAGGGGGGATTGAAGGTACCTTTTTTCAGATTTATACTCTGATACTCGTATTCGAGATATAAGCAATATATCTCGAATACGAGTATGTGTACGGAAAAAAGCAGAGAGATTACTCCAAAGTGCTAAATTCTAAGTTCGTATCCGATCGTCCCGGTCACTCGAAGCTTAAATAGTTCTGAATTAACATTTTAAACTTTATTGCTTTATACATTACGTAACACGCAATATTACTAAAAATCTAAAGCCAGCCGTAAAACTACAAAGTATCTTAATAGATGGCTCTATTTTTCGTATAGGTATGTTCCCTAAATGTGTAAGTAACAAAATACTGAAGTTAAATCTCATACAAAACAGGTTATATCAACATCCTTCGTATCCGCAGGTTTTTTTAAAAGTGTTTTAAGCCAAGATCTGGCTTTGCCCTTTGGCATATAGTTGTACAGTCAACAGCATAAATAAGTGATCATTTAAGTACCTTGTCGCTTTCAATCGTTTCACAATTTTGTATGACATTTCAAACACGACGTTAAAGTGACAAGGTACATAAATGATCACTTATTTATGCTGTTGACTGTACAACTTGCTTCCCCGCATATGTTTTTAATACCTACTTAAAATATGAAATTTATTTTATAAATAATTGATAATTGGTTTAGAATGGGGGGTTGAAAAATGAAAGTGTTTTATTTTATTTTTTCATTTCCTTTGATGTACTTTTTGATTTATAGCAAAAAATGTACAAAAAATGACCGTCCCCCCCTTATCTCCAAAGTTTAATAATCAATAAAACTGAAAAAAATCCGGACGTACCTATAGATATTTATTTATATTTTACAGGCAAAATAAAATTTAAAGTTTTTGAGAAATAACAAAAAATCTTTGAAAATCTGTACTAAAATTTAGGCTGGTCAAAATGGACCTTATTGCATATAAAATAAAGTTCATAGCAAAATGAGTATTTTCTATTGCGGTTACCAAGCATATTATCTTATATACGGAACCCTCGGTGCGCGAGTCCAACTCGCACTTGACCGGTTTTTTTAAATTGCTCACTATTAACTTTATCTATCCGCACAGTAAAAATTGTTTTTTTAAACTTTTTTTTTTAGACGCTATGTGTCGTCACGATGGGGAAAATAAAAAAGAGGGGGAAAAAACAGCATTTAATTTGTATGCGGGAAAGAGCTGTGCACACCTCTTTCAAGTGTTTTTTTTATCGAACACGTTGTTGTTTACCGATATATTACGAGTGTCCGGCGTTAGGTGCCGTTCGGCCTTACGGGACTTCCCCTACCTTATTTTTCATCTTAAATCTCAAATCTCTTGAATCCCTTGGATTTTTTTAGAGACATTAAATTTTTCAAAAAATATTTTTTAGCTACTCAGAGGTTTGTATTGTACAAATGTTGACTCCCAGTGTTGGATTCTATATTATGTGATTTTAGTTGTTAATAATTAGCTTTATCAACATAAATTTAGTTTTTATATTCTAGAAAAGATGCGTGTGTATTTGAGTTTCAAAATTAACCAATGCTTGAGACAATTTATTTTAGAAGGATTTAAATTGCAATGCAAATAATTATAATAATTAGAAGAATATGCCTTACAAATAAAATAGGCTTTACCTAAAATAAAGTTATTTATGCGCGTAAATAACTTTATGCATATCATTTAAGTATTTGAAAAAGCAGTACCTGGAGTTCGTAGCACATACACTTTAATGCAGTGACTTAAATGCAGTTAAATGACTCCGATACTGCATCTTAGCTTGCAATTGAAAACAAATAACACGCGTTTTTGCAGTATTTGGTAAATTTACGGCATTTTAATCTGCATTGCTCATTTTTCTAGGGGAAACTCAGTGCAGTAACGGCTCTAAATTTAGAAAACCCCATTTTTTGGGTAATTACAAACTCGAGGCATTTTTTTGTCCTAATCATATTTTTCGTATTTAGTTATTTTTATTGACAGTCAAACATTAACACAAAAAGCAATAAAAAGGTAGAAAAAGTACACTTCAATTACATATTATGCGTTTTCTCAAATTGAACTTTTTGCACTTACTTCGGTTAAGGTTCTGCAGGGCAGTAAACTGCGCTTCAGTTAGTTAACACAATGTCGAGATTTGTTAAGAATACTTCTTAAAACCCACTGCATTTTAATAAGGAAATAATTGATAAAATAAATATGATGAGGAACGCAGTTCACGATTTTTAATACATTAGTATGTTGCTGCATTTTAATAAGTAAAGTCATGAAAAATGTATGGTTGCCGTAAAGCTAAATTGCACTTAAAATAACATACTTACTGCGTTTAAACAAGTAAACCTTTGGAAAACTTAAGTGGTAAGGACTATTGCGGCGTTTTAGTTGGTTTCAATATGCATTATTCATTGAGCACTTAGGCGTACTGCATAAGTAGGTTTTTTTTCATTTCCCGTCGTCAGGATCACATGCCAATTAGATATACATATGCGTATTGATCTCGTGATCAAGATTTTGCAAAAAAAATTTTTTGCTACGTTTGCAGTTACTGCGGTTTAAGTTCTGCAGGGCAGTACGGAAACCTAAAAAAAGTGGCCATGTGCGAGTCGGACTCGCCCATGAAAGGTTCCGTTAAAGGTAAATTTCGGTTTACGATTTATGACGTATTAAAAAAAAACTACTTACTAGATCTCGTTCAAACCAATTTTCGGTGGAAGTTTGCATGGTAATGTAGATCATATATTTTTTTTAGTTTTATCTTTCTCTTATTTTAGAAGTTACAGGGGGGGACACACATTTTACCACTTTGGAAGTGTCTCTCGCGCAAACTATACAGTTTAGAAAAAAATGATATCAGAAACCTCAATATCATTTTTGAAGACCAATCCATGTATAAAAAAAAATTGAATTTCAGTTCTAAGTATGGGGGACTCCCAAAATTTATTGTTTTTTTTTCTATTTTTGTGTGAAAATCTTAATGCGGTTCGCAGAATACATCTACTTACCAAGTTTCAACAATATAGTTCTTATAGTTTCGGAAAAAAGTGGCTGTGATATACGAACGGACAGACAGAGAGACAGACATGACGAATCCATAAGGGTTCCGTTTTTTGCCATTTGGCTACGGAACCCTAAAAAAAGAGGTTCCTCGATGGATCTCATTACCTATCAGAATTTTATTAATATCGGTGGTTGAAGGATAATTCAATAATCTAAATAGGATACACTTAACACTAACTAAACTTGTTTAATAACAACGTAAACAACTTAAAAAATTACAAACAAAAAAGTAGGATAGGATTTATATTCATCAAATAACGTTAAACATAAAATTCGTTTTCACGGATACTAAAAACCTTGTATTTTTTCATCTTTTTGCTAAATTAAGAGCAATAAGGCCAATTTTTCCGACGCAAACTTAAAAAAATTGTTAAGACTCACAATTTAAAAACAAACTTATTTCCATTGCCATTGGAATCAAATGCCAAAAACGTGGTGGAAGTTGAAAATCGTTTCTATTCATCCCGGTTTACGTACTTTGTCATTTTAATTCATTGTAATAAGGACCAAAGGTGGAGACACCGTGGATACATCCCATACATTTTTTTTACAACATTGACTGAGGTATCATTATGAGATTGCTCATGAAAAATCATTTTGAACCTAATAAACGTTATAATTACACGTAATAATATTTTTTTATGCCTGGGGGGCCGTTTAGGAAATATTGAACTTTGAAACAGAACTCTGGCGCGTCCCCTTCCCCTCTAAAGCCAAAACTAGAAGTACCTACTAAAAAACTTAAAAATGTTTTAAACGAAAACACATATAACGAATTCAAAAGGAAAACTGTCACGATTAAACAGACTTGATTTAATCCCGAGATATAGGCGACTAAAGTGTTTCTAGTATGTAACACACATGTAACACACCAAATAATAACTCAAGTTGAAAATTCGTTCACACTTGTTGCTTTTTGGAATAGTTTTTTGTAAGTATTGTATAACGGCGCGCGGCATCGGAACCCTACACTGGGCACGGTCCGACATGCTCTTGCCCCGATTTTTTATTGAAGAATCTTCAAAAACTGTGACATTATTAATAAACCTTATCGCCGTCGAAACATGGTTAAAACTGGTTTAAATTTGATGTAAGAAGCCTTTTTAAAATCGTCCGAAATTAAACTCACGCACCTTAACTCTACATACCGTTTTAATTCATCGAGTTTCAAGAGGCAAAATTCTAAAATAGATCTTAAAGTTAGTGTGGCAAGTGTTGTTTTAAATCATGTGGTGTGACGTCAATGAATAGCGGACTAAGTTGCGGGGTTCTCAGAGTTTACATTCGCTTATCACAGCGAGCTCCAAAATATCTAGGCCTCAATCCGGTTGATTGGGAATGTGTGTCGCGGAAGTGGCGCAGCGCGGGGCGCCGGCGGCGAAAGGGGACGGGGCTTTCGTAGAGATTATGCAGACCTGTTTAATGAGCACTTGGCTCATTACGCGAGTTATCAACGTAGCAAAACTGAAATATAAACACGATCATGTTCATTTAATTGTACAGTGCCATAGGTCTTAAAGTCTTTCTGGTTTGTGTAAAGTCAGTTAGACTAGCATAAGAGCGTATGAGTTTGAGCTGTGTGAGTAAGAGAAAGGTACCTAAAGGTAACCATAAGGCCTAATTTAACGAAAAGTGTTATAAAAAGTCCAATTCAGAATTCAGGTTCCTATCCATTACGTTTTGACTTAAAATGAGTATTCTTGGCATTGCGAGTTGTGTTAGGTGACTCAATTAGTTCTTTGCCGGTGGACTGATTTACCGACCGCAATGCAAACTCAATATCTTACGATGATTTGAAGGTAAGACGAAATATGGTAAAGCTTAGTAACATAGGTGGTTTACTAATGAATCGGCGAAAATTGTATCGCAAATTATATCACTTAGAAACAAATTTACAAACCCAAAGGACAATGCCAGATCCTGGATTAAAACACTTTTTTTTTTAAAGTTCGCTTATACGAAGGTTGTTGATATGACCTGTTTTTTATGAGATTTAAATTCAGTATTTTATTACTTACACATTTAGGAACTTATACGAAAAATTGTGCCATCTATTAAGATACTTTACAAATAAGACAACTTGCGAGTTCTTCAGAAAAACGAACACCACAGCATTGTTTTAAATATTTTTCTATATCAAATAAACCTAATTCTATAATTATCCGTCACCATTTTTTCTTAGGCCAAAGCTTCCATGGAGACCTGGCATTGTCCTTTATACCATATTTTCATATGGGCTAATGATCATTTTGGCAGAACCACTTTTTGTACTTTAAGTTTTCAAAACTGACTGTTTTGGCAAACACTTGTTTAGCAAATACTTAATTGATTACTTTTCAATAAGCCGTTTATCTTTTCGTCCAATACGTATTGCTTGGTATAACATAGTTTTCCCAAAATAAAGTGTGGCATATAGGTACAGTATGTATATCCAATAAGACCAAATATTTTAAAGACTGCTAATATGCAACCTAATTAACATAAGAACATGTGTATCATTAACATAAGTTTGTACCTACATTTTTCTTCATACTTACTAATTCGCCACGCAATGTATCAAAAATAGCTCAATTATCTCTCAGTTAATTTGCAATTAACTTAGACTTAATGTTTGCTTCAACTGACATAGGTTCAAAGGCCCTCGGTTCGGGACAAGTCGTTTGGACTCGTAGAGAAGTGACCTGAAGTGACCTGAAGTCCTTTACTATTTTTGTTTGCGATTTACGGAGTGTCGTATGTTTAGAATTAAAATTAATGCAAAAAATGTTTATTTATTTAATACCAAAGTTGAAAAACTTAACTCACGCACAAACGAGCAAAGGCTAGGATAGAATCCTTCACACTTCAAAAGATTTAAGATCACTGTGTTCGGTCCTTAGTTTGTCCACGATAAATTCTAACAACAAACAACATCGACTGATAATCAAAGACTACTATTGCAGGGAGGGAAAGTTAGAAAAAAGCTCAAATCACAAAGATGGTAACGCTATCTAACGCCAAACTGTAAACATTTTCTAAATACTTGGTTATTTGTTAATGCCTTACTAGATGACATCGTTATCGCATTGTCATACGTATTCCGTTGTAATTTATTTTTCAAATTTATTTTTAAGCCTAAAGCCGGGGATAAACCAGGGGACAAATGTCCTGCGACACGTGTCGCCAGCGACGTCGGGTGAAGTGGCACAACGTTGCCGGACTTCGCTCGACATGTCTGGCAACATTGCGCGACACGTGTCGCTAACGACGTCGGGTGAAGTGGCGTGACGTTGCCGTTGCCGGACTTCGCTCGACAGGTCTGGCAACATCGCGCGACACGTGTACGTATGTGTAGATATTATTATGTCAGGCGAAGTTTCGCGAAGTCGCACGTCGCTACGGACATAAGTCGCGCATAACGCCAGATGTCAGGCGAAATCGGCCGGCTTCGCTTGACATGTCGCCGACACATGTCGTGGGACATTAGTCCCCTAATGTATCCCTGGCTTAATAGATACATTGCTATGCATGGAATAATTTTATACGTTTTGCAGGTGCATTTATGCACAGTTATCCACATCCAGAGAGAAAGCCAGACCTGTTCAAAATATGGGTGTCAGTTGTCGGAAACAAACTCAAAGAAACAGACCCTTTGAGAATATACAAGAATAAAAAGATCTGTGACCATCACTTTACAACTGACCAAACAGTGGCTTGTCATCGGCTAATGAACAATGCTGTCCCTAGTGTGAATTTAAATGGTGAGTTTTGATAAATGTTATTAATATTTCAGTGAAATTACAGCGTGCAGTGGTAGCCCTTAGTTTACCACCCATGGCCTTGAACCCTCGCTGAAAATGGAGGCCTGTTAGCCCAAACATGTTAGGCAAACATCGCAAATCCGCATGTAACTACGATTTGTTTATATGTTTTTAGGTCCATTGTGAGTAGGTACGTAACATCCAAGTTTGCAACCTCGAAAACCCTGTGCTCCCCGATGGTGCTCGAAAAACTGCGAATTCTTGGCACTTGATTCAGTTATTTCGAAAAAACTTCTCTAATTAAATATTTTACTAGTATCTTTATACAGACTTTAATAAAGATAACTAAATTTGCTACAATTTAAGCGTAATCTGAGCACATTATGTTTATTGGTTGCGGAGAAACAGCAAGTCAAAGATGGGCAATATTCTTCAAAAAGTAAAATGTGTCGGTAGGGTTATTTCGAAGATACATACCGGATGAACTAATGCTCCTAGGTAAAAGTCATGTCAAAAGAATTTGTAGAGAATTGAATAAGCCTCAATTTAATACCAAAATGGTGCCTGTAGGCCCCATAGTTTCACCCAAAATAAAAAAAAATGTAAAATATTGGCTTTTCGCAAAATAATAAAAACATTGTACTGAAAGATTTTGGGACGATTTTCTTTAAAAAACATGTGCAAATATGTGAATTTACCATTTTATATGTATAGTTAATATAATTATGGCTTCAAATAAACATACACTAAAGAAATGAACATAATTCCACGTTGTTTTGTTAACTGCGAAAGTTCAAGGCACTCAGTTTCTTCGAAATAATTATATAAACGAAGCGTTTTTTGACAATCTTTGTCCATACTTTAATAAAGCGTACTAAATTGGCTACAATTAAAGCCTAATTTGAGTACTGTAAGACTGAGTTGCGGAGATACAACTAGTCAAACACTGACATTTTTTTTCAACAAAATGAAAATTTCGTGTTATGGTCATTTTCCAAGTTACGTACTGGCTAAACTTATGGTCCTAGAATAAAAGTTGAGATAAGAATTAGTGTACAATTTGACTAGCTTCAATTTAATACCAAAGAAGTGCCTCTATCTTTCATAGTTTTCTCAAAAATATAAAAACTATTAAAATATCTGATTTTGGCTAAATGATAAAAACATATGTATGAAACAAATATATTAAAGAAAACCAAAAAGTGTATATTTGACATTTTAGATGTAACATATGGTTTCAAAACAAATAAACGTAAACATAAGAAAACACAACAAACATATATTTAAACTATAAAATAATACTATTTACAGGGTCAAGCAAAAACAGTTTAGACTTTCGTCCTTTTGGAAGGACCAGGTCTCATCCAGTCCAGATCAGTGGGGGAAGAGGGATAATGTTTTCTGGAGTAGAGGCGGGCCGGCTCATGGTGTTGGGTCGTCCAAATCCTCGTCTTCCTCGTCCAGGACGATAGGGATGGCGTTGTTGCAATTTCACCCGTGGCAAAAGGAACATAGGATAGAGCACCAGAGCCCAGCCTGTCTGCATGTGCACGACCCTAAGACACCTCTTTTTGCATTTGCAAGTCACCATTTTAAGCAGGGTCTGAGGTGCGGGCTCTGCGCACATTACCCATCTTCGACTTGCTGTATCTCCACAACCAATGGACATAGTGAGCTCAGGTTAAGCTCAAATTGTAGCAAATTTAGTTATCTTTATTAAAGTAGAACCAAAGATTCTTGAAAAACGCTTCCTTAGGGTATTTTTTTTTAAAAACAAACAAGTGCCAAAGTTTCGCAGCTTTTCGAGCACCATGGGGGTAGCACAGGGTTTTCAAGGTTGCAAACTTGGCTAATAACTACTCTCAAGGGACCTAACAACATATAAAAAAATCGTAGTTACATGCGCGTTTGCGATCTATGATGTCGTTATAGACTGGGCTATGTGCCCAGCAGTAGCATGTTTACAGGCTGATGATGATTACTATGTGCTTCAACTGTTAATTCGTTTTTGGTTCGGTCCTGTAAAAAAAGGTTATTTTTGCTGTATTTTCTAGTACCTTACTCCAAATGGAACACAACTACTGTTTGCCAGGAATATACACAAGCAGTTTTTCCCAACAAATTTCTGCAGAAGTCGTCATGGATGAAGGTAATGATTTTTTAGTATAGTACAAGCCTAGAGCTTAGTTTGGGACTAGATTAATTTGTGTGAGATTGATTGATTGATAAAAAAATAAGTATGTTTATTATAGTTCTAATTATACAATTATTTTTTGCAGCATTATATTCCCGCCTCAATACGCATGATCAGCCCTCAACATCTCAGGCATGCGTAGATAAAGGTATTAGACTTTTACTAGCTTATTACTTGTTAATCATCATCAACATCATGAGGAAACCTGCACACAGCTCACTGCACTGAGCTGGAACCGCCGCATTCACCAAGTAACAATGAGTTTTTCTAATTTAATACTTAAGTATTAAACAAATTAATTGGGCAGAGGCTATATATTTCACACTCTAAAATAAGCTGAAATTGAACTTAACTACCTAAATTTTATGATACTATTTTAATTGTATTTTCCTAAAATATGGCACCATAAGATGAACGATTAAGCGACTACACCAACTTTAGGCAGTTTATTCTCAGTGAAATTAAAAAAAAACACCCTATTATTTTTTTATATGGTATAGTATATGGTCTAGATTGAAGATGACTATTATAAAGCCTGTTATTATAACACAGCATTTTTCTAATAATCGCTGAAACCAAAAATGTGCCGATCTGCCGAAAAGATGAACAGAGTGCCCTAATTCTGAACAGTCAGGACCCAAAAGTTGAACTAACATAATAAAAAACCTAAATCATTATAATTTTAACGAAATCAGTCTTTATTTTATAATTTTACATTTACATTATATTACTTACCTACATAAGGTTCCTATTTTTCATGCATATATATATGTGTTACAAAGAAAAAGAATTAGTATTTTTTATCAATAATCATTACAAAAATTACTTACTTATCTTTTGATAAAACAACGAAAATAAAATGGGTATTCCCTTGGTTGATATAACAACTTTTCAGCTATTTTCGGTTTGCCTAATATCGTTTAGAATATTTAACCATTTGTCTAACAACACTTTTCATATTTTTTATTTAGTTGAATGATTTTTTGATCGAACCACGTTAAGTCTAATAGACTTTTTGCACCATTTTTGTATAGTCTAATATTCTTATACCTAACGATTAAGTTACCTAACTGTCGTTTAGTATAACTTATATTTAATCTAAATGATTATACTGATCATTTGATCGAAATTCATTTAGCCTAATTGACGTTCTGCAATATTATTATTTAGTCTAATATTCGTATATATCATGTCGTCAAATTAAATGCAGATAAATAAGAGAGATCCCTTTTTCATAGACATTCGATATTCTTGGATTCGAATATTTTGTTTTTATGTTAGTTTCTTCGATCCATAGTCTAATATTTTTTATTTCATGGGTTATATATAAACCGATATTTTATTTCAACTATCATGCAAGTTAGGTCGAATACTATTTAAAAACCGAATTCAGGGCACCCTAAATCTACGTGGTCTTGTCTGCCCTACCCCTAGAGTGTTTTTGCAAAATGCGGAGCCAGAAGCTCGCGAGGAGGGCCCGCGGAGCGAGCTTGCGGAGGCTGGAGCGTAGCGAGCGAAGCTCGCGAAGCGAAGGTCTCGCATGCGAGTGTAGGGTGGGTCCCTCGAGCGAGAGTTCTGGCGAGAGCCCACTGATTTTAATATCTGCCCCGTTGATTCATTTTTAGATTGAATTAGGTATATCTCATGTGAAAAAAATGTAAATAAATTGTGTCTATACCGAATGAATGATGAATTATGGTTTTTAATCAACCTTCTAATTAAAAGAAATAATTACAGTGTAATGCGACTGAATGAACGAGGTTTGGATTTATTATAACTATGCCGTACAACTAGTGGACAACTTTAACGAGTAGGGTTATACTGTAATCGGTATTGTTGCGAAACTATACAACTAGATGGCGTTAATTACTGCTAACAAATATTTGCTGCAAGTAAAAAAAAACCATTTATTATTACCTCGTGCCACCTAAGAAAAAAAAAGGCAAGATCAGCCAAACACCCAATATGCAATATATTGGTTAAATATTTTTATGTCGAAACTGTCCCTAAACATAACACATTTTTTTTAATGAACATTTCGACAAGAATTCCCGCGAAACTTTAAACGTGATATGTTATTTGTTACTGTATGTACATCGTATCCACGGGCTCAGCTAATAATTGTATTTCTTGTATCTGGGCCGGAACGCCGTGTGCTACCTACTTTGTGTAACATACGGTAACTACATACATTGAGCCTCACGAGGGTAATGATTCTTTTTTAAATTCCACTGAATAATCAAATATAAAAAATCGCCTAATAGTCAATAGGCGATATGAGTATCTGAAAATTATTTATACTGATATTATGCACTATAAATAAAAAACAAAACAAAATTATATCAAATTAATGATTATTTAAAAAGTATTATTTGGTCAAATGATTATTAGGCAATAAGAGTATTATACAAACTGATATTATGCACTTCAAAAATTATACAAACCGAAATTATATAGTTTGAGGGTTTATGAAAAATAATATTATATTAAACGATTATAAGGCGAAGTGAATGTTTATGACAAGTGATTTTAGACAAACTGAAATTATGCCAATGGCAAATAGATAAAACGTTGTTATACCAATCATTAGACAACCAATAAAATGATTACCTACTTACATACATTGAGCCTCACGAGGGTAATGTTTTTTTTTTAAATTCCACTGAATAATCAAATATAAAATATTGCCTAATAGTCAATAGGCGATATGAGTATCTGAAAATTATTTATACTGATATTATGCACTATAAATAAAAAACAAAACAAAATTATATCAAATTAATGATTATTTAAAAAATATTATTTGGTCAAATGATTATTAGGCAATAAGAGTATTATACAAACTGATATTATGCACTTCAAAAATTATACAAACCGAAATTATATAGTTTGAGGGTTTATGAAAAATAATATTATATTAAACGATTATAAGGCGAAGTTAATGTTTATGACAAGTGATTTTAGACAAACTGAAATTATGCCAATGGCAAATAGATAAAACGTTGTTATACCAATCATTAGACAACCAATAAAATGATTACCTACTTAATTACATACCTATTTTTTTTCTTAAATCTTTTATAATTACAACATAAATTACCTAGTTTTTCGTATCACAATCAGTAGGTACGGTGAGATAGCTTTCATTTATTATAAATTACTTATTCGAGTTCGATTTATTTACCTTCTATCGCTGCTCCCTCAGAAACTGTCCAATTAATTTTCTCACAAACCAAAAGCATTTTAGGGTTAATATTTGATAAAATTATATCATACAATGAGACAAATAAACATGTATACATATAATTTCCGTTTCTAGCCAGGGTTTTGCGTCTAGCCGTTTAGCAGTAAAAACGTAACAAACTGACAAACCGACAAACACAGTTACTTTCACATTTATAATATTAGCAAACGTTTCCATAAACGTTCGTTTTCATAATTACAAAACTATGCCTAAAAGTTGAACGACTGAATTTACTTGGTTCAACTTTAGGACACAGAATTTATGAAATGAACCAACAAAAACAATTAAGAGTTCACCTATTATTGGAATAGAATCCAAAACATGAACTAGTAAATTTAATTCGTTCATGTATTAGGCACACATTTTATTATTGAACAGTGATAGTTTTCATACTAATTGAAACTCTAAAATCATCGGATTAGACATCAAAAGTTATGTTCATCTTTTGGTATAAAAATACAAGAGTATTTAACGATCACTTTAAGTTATAAAGTTTCCATCTGTCAGTTCAGGACAATTTATTAAGACGCTTTAGAAAAGTACGCCGTGCCTAGTAGCTGAACACCATTCAAGTATTGGCTTAGGTATACATTTTTGAAACCATTACTTGAACGGCATATTACTCGATAACTAACAAAAAAAAAGAAATATCGTATAAATACAATAAAAGAGAGATTAATCAAGAACCCAGCAAATCCTTCTAATTATGTCAATTATTTAATTTTACACGTAATTAAAAACTTAAATTTGGAGTGCACTGTCCTTATCGATTTTCCCATACTAGCGACGTTTTCAGCGGGAAGCTTCAGAACGATGACCGATCACGGCCGTGGCTGTGACGTAAGTTTCAGTTAGTTTGAATCAAGGCGTAGGCAAAGAGCAAAAGTTAAAAAAAAAAACGAAGTTTGTAACTCAAGTCACGATTTAATTATGTAATTATTTCGATCGAGTTTTCAGCTTTTGAGCGGCGTTCATCTTTTGGTGCCCCTACCCTATTGTTACTCTTTAGAGACTTGCGATTCCATGACTGTATTTCATTTTGGTCCAGTATTTTTACTTTAGCCGTGCCTTATTAAGGGTACATTACTGCAAAGACCAGTAAGTGAGCCAACCTGGACGAGTATGAGTTAGAAGGCCGAGCCGCGAGGCGAGGCCTTTTATACATACGAGTCCGGGATGGCTCTTAATGGTCGAAGCATGTATAGTGTTTTTCTCAAAAATAGAACAAGGAGAATGATTTAAAAAAAAATAAGTTGTAAAATATTGATGACCACATGTACACAACCTTCAGGGCGCTAGTCCGACTCGCGCTTAGCCGTTTTTTTAATTAATTTAAACGATTCACTATGTAAGACAGGTCACGATGTACTAGGCGCGCATAAAACGGACATGGTGCGTGTGACGTTCTTGTAAATAAAGAGAAATCGCGCGATGTCTGCTCTGAACGAGAACTGCTTTGGGTTTATGATGCCCTGGTACTTTTGTGGGGTAATTGTTTTACGCGTACTTTTTTATTTATATTTTTTATCTTCTCAAACTTCCAACTAGAGCTGATTATTCAGCTTTTCATGTAGTTATAAATAAAAAGCAATTCAAATTGTATTTTTTTTAAATAATGGTGCTCTTTGTAGAAATCCTAATGGAGTCAAAATAGTTTTCACCTTCATATATTTTTTTGTGCCATGTGACATGTGACCTTTTCTTGCTTACCTCTGTAGTCTTTTTGAAGGCTGTCCACAGGTCTGTACCGATAGTTCCAAATTCAAATAACATGATATGTAATGGAATTTCATACTTACTTACTGGACACCTTTTCATTCCGAATTCAAAACCTCTCTACTTACTGGACACTTTTGATCATTGACTGGTATTCTTAACTTTCTGGTGACTTTTTAAGGATGTAATGGCGACTTTACGTATAATTTTTGAGAAAAGTACATTAATTATCCAATGCTCTTACAGTAAAGGCGAAACATCGTGAGGAAACCTACACGTTCGAACAGCTGAGTGTGTAAGAGAGTATTTACAAAAGATACTAAAGAGGTTGATGTGTTTCCGAAAGAGCCCATCTGTAAGATAAGATAAGATAAGATAACGAAAAGGAAACAATGTGTCTGCACTGGGGTCACATGGGGCTACTTGTAAATAACTTAATAAACTTACTACATTTTAAGCGAAATAAAGATATTTGTTTTGCTTTGATTATAGTTATAATTAAGAGGATGAGTTTTATTATTACCAGTGGTTCTTGAATAATAGTTGATTGATTTTGGCTTACAGATGTCAAGTCGTCGTCAATCTTTCTCAAACAGTTTAGAACTGCTAAAACGGAAATAAGAAACTTAAATTCTCGACTTAGAAAATCAAAGGGAAAGGAGAAGAATTTTCAAACCCGATAAGCAGCCGCACAATTATTTTTAAATGCTACTAAATAATATGACTTTATCTGGTGAAAATTTTACTGGCATGCAATATAGGCAGGCGCTCAAAAAACCGAAAGGGAGGCGATATAACATTCAGGAGAAGGCGATTGCCTTAACAATTTTCAAAAAAAACCGCAAATGTTATAATCATATAGCAAGGTACTTTAAGTTACCGTCTTCTAAGTCACTAAAAAATCTTTTGAGTGATATAAAAGTACAAAGGGTGAGAGCCCAGTCACCCCAGACTTACGTAATTGTAGGAAACATGAAATTTTTAAGATAGGTAGTATAACATAAACTTAAAAAGGAATGGTTACTCGCTAAGCTGAAAGTGGGACCGTTTTGCAGGTAACCAGGTACCAAAGGTGGAAAAACATGCTAACTTACGTCAAAGTAGGAAGGCTGGTTTCTACTTATGTTATATATGATATTGTTATAAACAAACAACATATACAGTTGCCAGACACTTCCTGTGGGCCACAACTTTTGACAGACACTTTAAAAGTCGTAAAAAAAGGGGGAACTTACGTCATTTTAGGAAGGCTGAATTTTATATATATTGTTAAGTATAATATTCGATTTCATTCCACCCAATGATTTTGCTTTTCGTCGTAGACTTGACGAAAAATGATAAAAGCAACCTCTTTGCCTCTTGCCTCATTTATTGAATGTTTTAAAAAACGACGCTAATTATTATGGAATATCTAAATCTTATCGTAACAAAAATTTCACGGCAACAAAAAAAAAGTTAGAAGACGCGATGCGACATGCACGTATTGCAAAAGCAATCTTACAGTTGCTGCAAAAGCAAATCACCGTTGGGCATTGCTTGGAAATTATATGCCCATATGCGTATTAAACTTTAAGTTTTATGACATGAATAGTTCAATTTTCATTTATTGTCTTTTAAGTTAAAAATTAAATGCGTTTATTTGTATAATTGCGGTTTATTTTAGCAATCTAATTAACTGTTATACATTTGTATGTTTGTGTTTCCGTTGAAAAGAACTGACAAACGTGAAGAAAAAGATAATCCCACTTCAATCAAAGTAATACTCCACGGTCCAATGAAATATAAAAAAAACTGACCAAGTGCTTGTCGAACCACGCACAACGAAGGGTTCCATGCCTACTACTACTACTACACTATGACAAATATATGTTATGTCAGAAAGGTCGTATCACAACAGAAATCTTGCGGCACTTAAGTTCTTTTAATTACGGAAAGCTGTTTTCCTGCAATAAATCGAAAACCCTATAGCCGATCATATGCAAAATCATTTTCGTTGAAAGTATTTAATAAGCACTCGGTCCACAATTTTTTTCATCTTTTCACTTTTCTTCGTATTCGAAATGAAAAGAAGAGTGTCGATCTCGGAAGACACTCATTTTAGCACACGGTCAGCAATCTAATTAACTGTTATTTGTATGTTTGTGTTTGTATAAAATACTAAGTATGGCAGTTAAAATATCCTTATAGATAACTGATTTTTTTTATCAGTTATCGGTGAAGAAAATCTATTCCTTCGAGATAACTGGCTATCTCCTACTGATATAGCTGATACTGGTCTTCTGGTACTGTTCAACTGATACTGTGTGTTCTGTTACTGTGTGTGCCGTGTGGTACGTTGTGTACACTTTGATAAGTGTACACAACGTACCACTTTTTTACACGGGATACTTTGCTACTACATTCAAGTACCCCAGTGCAACACCTAGCCAATACACAAGCAAATAAAGAAGATGTAAGGAATACAGTGATAGTGAATTATGAAAAGGACTCACCAGGAATACCAGGATCCACTAGAATATCCAACAACCTCGAATATACTGTAATTTTACACTCTCACAAGCGTATGTCAAAAGGAAAACTTTTCCCCGCGACGCCGCTCTGTACAGATTATTCTACGACCATAGATTATACCAATGATCGTAGATTCGAACAGCATTCTTACAATTTAATCTTTATCTAAAATTGCTAGAATTATCTTTGCATAAATAGTACATTGTTGCCTAGGCGCGGAATGTAAGAGATTTCCTGACGAGGTGGTAAAATACGAGTCAGGAAATCCTCGTTTCCGCCGAGGCATACATAATGCTTTTCTCAAGTATTTTTTCTATTCGCGTTCCTTAAACCGCTAATATATCCGTAAATCGTACCACAATACCGCCTATAGCGTAACCAAAACGTGAAAACTATTCTATGAGCGTTGCCATGGTAATAAAAGTTATATAATAATTATTATAGCATTGTTATTAAACTTATTAACATGGTTTTCCCGATATCAGTCTTGGCGTTTAGTGAACACTTGACATCCTAATTTGTATAATAAACCGTAACAAATATTTTTATATTTTACTTTACCACTTAAAATTACATATAATAAAAAATAAAAAAATTGAAACTGTAAACTTCGGCACTCGTACCTTAAGATGCTTCATTATGTACCAGTTACATAATAGTACATTACTGCACAGTCCGGGAATTAGGCCGTTGTTGCGGGACGAGTAGAGTTAGGTCGCACTATATACGAGTCCGGCAACCGCCCTTCCCAGTCGAGGCTCGTATAGTGCTTTTCTCCAACAATGTGAGGAAATTTAACATAAATGTTAATAATATTAAACACAGTCCCAAAATTTCCTTTAAAAAAAAGGACAGAAACGTACGATTTAATATGAAACTGAAATAAAGAATTAAAAAAACCACTAATTTAAACGTAATAAATTCAATTTGAATAAAATGTAGCTTAAACTATAACATTTATTACGCGTTTCGGCAATTTATTTGGTTCATGAAAGCAATTTCTATTAAAAAAAGTCAGTATTTGATACACTTTAAATACGTTGTAAACGCTTTTTGAAAACGCTTCATTTTTTAGTCTATGACATTTAAAAGGTAAAATATACAACGAAGAATTTTGATTGCACGAGTGTTTGGCTGTTTGGAGATAAAAGTAAAACAACAGGTACGTAATGAAATATCATACATTTTCGCGGCCACTGCCGTTGGTAAATAATAACTTTGTTTTTTATACTTTGCCTGGACCTGGAACTCAGAACTTCGCGGACTTATTTTACAACAGTAAGGTTAACATTTCCGAGCATGTGGGAGAAAATAACTATTAAAAACCTTTGACAAATTCGGAGAGAATGTTTGTTTGCCTAATTCGAGTATTAGTTAAGATATTTTTCTCAAACATGCAATGGAATGTTGGCGTTATGTTAGTTATTTTAGGCCTCAAAGTATCACGTTGCGGGCGGAACACCTCGAGAGAACTGTAAAGGAATTCCATACAAAATTGAAGGCCTAGTCCTGGAAGTAATTTTTTTTAATTTTTGTGTAACTATACATGGCGGCTGTGTTTATTAACAGCCTAAATAGCTGGATTTTTTTTAATATACGTAGCCGTGCTTCCAACCAAAGCGTTTGCATAAAGGCACCAGGTACCAGGAGGGCAGAGGTTATTAGGGGTGCGTAGCGCAACGATAGTAGGCGGTGTACGAGTATGTAGCACGGTGCGGCCCGCGCGGCGGCGCAACGGCGGCGGGCAGGCGCTCGCACCCGACACAGCGCGGGGATGACTGAGCACTGTAGGTTACTTTTAATGTTTATGCACTCCTAGTATTTGACATTGCAGTTTTTGTTTTAAATTTTTTAATGAATTATTTATATGTTTGATAAAAGCACTATACAAACCTCGGCGTGAAGTGGGGTTGCCAGCCTCGTAACTATCCTATAGTCTATATGAACTCGGCCGGCAACCCCCTACTTCCCGGCCTCTGTAGTAATGTACTATTATACTACTCTGTCATAGTAAGTGTATAATTACTACCCCAATAAAAAGCTTGAAAGCCGTTCATTAAACCTTCTCAAAAATCTGGGTAGAAATATTGAATGGAATTTCATAACTGCCCTGATATCAGGGTAGTAATATTGTATGAAAATCCATTATTACCCTGTTTTGTGTTTTTTTTTAAAAGTCTGGATGACGTCGTCAATCATACTACTTAATTTTTCATTAAAAAAGTACTGGCCACCAGCACTTTTATAGCAAGTAGCATACGTCCCGATATGCCTGGCAACCGTCAAACTTATACAATAGAGCGAGAGATATGGATTACTTTACCTCTTTAACGCGCACGCAAGTTGAACCCTGCAAATCGGGGCGTCTTCACCTACTGTAACTTCTTTTGGCGCGCAAACTGTACGGCACACAGGTGAAATTTTCGTTTTTTATGGCCAATATTAAATGAAGTGTGTTGTCTAGAATAATAGTTTAAATGTGTATAATTAACAGTGATCGGAATAGGTAGAGCTAAATTGCCTAAACTTGACGCATATTCATTCATGCGTGAGAGAGATGGGAATACATTATTGAATGAACATGCATCAAGCTTAGGCAAATTAGCTCACCTATTTCCGATCACTGATAATTAATAACAAAACTTTATTGAAACATAATAAAACGAAAAAAAATTTTTTAACCATAACTTCTGGTTCTTTTAGGAGACCTATAACATCGTTAGGGTAGGACTTCTTGTCTTTGAGGTAGTTTTCTAAGACTTGTTATGTGAGGATCTGATGATACTAAAAGGTGGTGAAACAAATCTTCCATAGTTTGTTTTCTGGAAAATTTCCGGGTAAAGCCTTCACGATATTTCTTAATATCTTAATTCTTACTTTCTTCGGCCTCTTCTGATAAAAGGCCTATGGGAGCTACTGCATTATGTATTATAATATGCCCATGCATTAATATTCTGTGACTGGTAGTTGGCATATTATACCATGGGTACCATTTCAAATAGATCTCAGCTGTTTCATATTTTGAATTTTTCCTCATTTATTGCTAACCCACTAGACATTGTCATCAGAATTATCCAAAGTCTATATATCAGATCTTTGCTTATGCCAGTTATTTCTGCAGATATTTCGTAATTACTGAAAAATCGTCTAGCCGAATTCTCATCATTGGTACTCCCGTAGCCATGTTTTGGTTGATTCACTAACATTCCCAGTTTAGATTTAAATTAATGTTGCACTCTTTTTTTCTCTAATCCTACTGTAGATTTATCTTTTGTTCCTCTTGCTTGCCGCTTACATAGTTTCAATTTGTACGACAAGTTTAACATCCATTCATAAAATATGATCAAGCAATGGAGTGATGACAAACCTAGTAGCAATCGCTGTTCATCTATAATTGGTTTACTTAAACAGTAGTTTAGTTTATTAAAATCCTTTGCTGTAACGCCATATAATTTGCATCTTTGAGTAGAAGATGTATGTGTTACTGCGTTTTTTGCTTTTCCATCTACCATCGTCGTAACTAAATGGTGTTTAATAGATACATTCTTCTCGTTAATTACCAGATTTGTTCTTCAATGTACTTTGTCTCGTTTTGTATTATTTCAGTCGTTTCATGTACAAATTCTAACTTTATAGGTCTGCAATAGCGTGGAGATGAAGGACGTTGATTTTGTCAGATTATTTCATGTGTACCACGAGGGATTCCACTCATTATTTGAATAGGTAACAAAGATGAAATAAAAATAGAAGCATCAGATACATCTGCATTTTGAAATAATTGCTTGTATTCAGGCTGTCCGGAAGTACCAACACAGCCCCATTTACTTATCAGCCACAAGTTATTCAATTTACTTTCTTCTTGTAAAGAAAGTACATCACCTAGTGATATAGCTAACCTTCTCATTGTGTGATCTACAAGATCCTGAACGGGTATCTCTGCTGAACTCTCAGTTATAACAATATTGTCAGGATAGCAGCGTTTTTTAGCCTTGATTACACTTTCGTAATTGGGATACAGCGGACAGTTTTCTTCAAGGGCATTACTTCTTATAATATTATATTGATATTTAGTAAGCATTAGTAAGTAAAGAAAGAGCGTTATCTTCTGTTAGCTTAACAATCTTACGGTCGCCTTTCTTAATGTAATTTTTTGCAGAATCAGGGTTTTTAACAATATCAGCTTGAACGTTACCATCCGATCTCAACTTCATTTCAGCTGCATACGTCAACTCAATTGTTGCAGTACTACTTCTTAATTCTTCCGTTTTCCTCCGTTTTGATCTTTCACTGCATTCCACAAAGTCTTTTTGCGGCCTTCCCACAGAACCACCTGATATTCTGTGTTTTTCTTGCGAAGGGAAAGTGACTGATGTATCTAGCCAGTTACTATATTTACTTTCAAACCGTTTGTTATTTCTTGAAACACCTTGCCACTTCTGTTTATACTGATAAATAAAGTGAAACAACTCTTGTTTGATAAAATTTGGTAATACGCCTTCACAGTGTGTTATTTTATTTCCCTAACTTTTGTCACCAAGCATTGAAATCGAGCCTCGTGGTTATTGGAATCATCCATTAAGTAAAAACTCAATAGTGCCCTGCGACTAATCGGAATGCTATGCTGGGAACTGCCTGAAAAATGATAATGCATATTTTTACAATTCATATACATTGTTGAGTTTTGTTCCGATTTGTTTAGGTGCAAGTAGACGCAGCCCAATTTAGTATTACATAAAAGCTAATGAAATATTCTTCATATATATGTGTAAAAAATGAGTTGAGTGCGATTGAGTATAAACTTTTTCACTATGAGAAAAAAAATATACTGATAAAGTATAGCCTCGTGTTTTAAACATTATATCTTTACAATCGTAAGCAATGTAAGCGTTTTAGTTATGTAGTAATAGTATTTTTACCTGAGGGTATGGAATCCCTAATGTTTTAAACCTAATATTTACTTAATAAAATATTAAAAGATATTTAAACAAGTGTTGGAAATTGTAGTAAATTACTCCATAATCAATCACTTGTTAAATCAAACTGCGGGTAACTAATTAAAATGTGTCAAACGTTTGACAGATCTCTAATAGGTGGCCTGATATGTCATGTTGCTATTTTAGGTTAATACTTTTTAATCAGTATAACTCATTTTTTATAAATATTGGCAATAAAAAAGGTAAACTTCACCTGCACGCTAAAATTAACAATTTAAAAAAAAAGTTGTTGCTGGTTGATAGCGCGTTAATAATTTTCATGCTACAATTTTCTTTGTTAATTTAATGATTAAAATCACTACCTAGTAAAAATGAGTTCAAGTGATAGTGATAGTGATTTAATTAACGTGACTCCACCGGAAATAATAGCAGATGCAAAAGACGCTATAAATAATCTCTTGCCGGAAAAATCCAGAAGCAAATATATTAAAGAATTCGAAATATTTATGCAGTGGAAAAGTGAAAAAAAAGCAGCTTCATTCTCTGAAAATGTTTTGCTTTCATATTTTAATGAAAAAGCTACCAAATACAAGCCCTCCAGCCTGTGGGCTATTTATTTAATGTCAAAAAGCACATTATTAGTCCAAAATAATGTGAACATTAAAAATTATACCAAATTAACGGCATTTCTGAAACGAAAGTCCAGCGGACTCCGTAGTAAGAAGTCAAGAGTGCTTACTGCGACTGAAATTGATCGTTTTCTACAAAATGCTCCGAATCATACTTATGTGGGGCACAAAGTGAGTAACTACCTAACCTTTTACATATTTAAGATATATGTTTGTTCATATTTACGTATTTTACGTCCGTTTCTAAAACTGCTCAACCTACGATCAGTTATATTCACTTAAAATATAGCTGTATCTATTAAGCTACTAATCATTATTTATATTTTTCTTTCAGGTTGTGTTGATTTTGGGGGTAAATGGTGCCTGTCGGTGTCAAGAACTGTTAAATATGACAATAGATGATTTGGAAACAAAAGGGACCATGATGCTAATCAGAATATCAGAGCCACACACAAAAATTCAGAGATCTTTTGTCATTAGCGACCAATTTTACGATACAGTAAAAATGTATAAAGATTTACGCCCGAAAAATTTAAATACGAAGCGATTTTTACTTCAGTTCAGGAATAATAAGTATATAAAGCAGGTGATGGGTAAAAATAAAAGTAGCTCAATCCCGAAGGAAATAGCCTCCTTTCTGGAGTTAAGAAATCCTCAGGAATATACAGGACACTGCTTTCGTCGTACTTCAGCTACCTTCTTAGCAGACTCAGGCGCTGACCTAACGACCATTAAACGGCATGGAGGATGGAAGTCTTCAACGGTAGCCGAAGGCTACATTGAAGATTCCATTCAAAATAAAAAACGCATCAATGAACAAATACAGGAATCGATTAACGCTCATCCAGATTTCTCTTTGGATCCTCGACCGTCCACAAGTGCGGCGCCAACAGGGACTTTTCAGCCAACTGCTTGTTTGTCACCTAAGCACCCAAAAATGTCAACAAAAGTAGAGCCTATTGTAACTGAGCCTTCAACCAGTCGCACGTCACCTCAACTCTCCACCAGCACTGCACCAATACCTACCCATTTTGATTTAAATATGTCACAAACTAATTTTAAACTACCCGGAAAAAACATTACCCTGTCATTCAATAAATAAATATGTCATGCTCCCTGGACACCCCACTGTCTGTTTTGTAATGTTTTAAAGCATAACCCTAATGTACACAATATGTACCGAATTTGTACATACTTAAAAAGAAATGTACCTCAATAGATCGAGAGTACAAATTATATGAGATTGGGGTTGCTGTGGAGCATCTCCCCCAGGGTTATGCTTTAAAACATTACAAAACCGACAGTGGGGTGTCCAGGGAGCATGACATCAATAAATGCAGCAATGTAAATATAACCTTTAATTAAATACTTCTTTGTTACTTTTGTATTTTATTTCTTTGTAAGTGTAGTATAAAGCAGTATATATCAGATATCACTCGACGGTAAGTACGGATTACTCCCCTTGGTGAATAAACTACTATTTACGCACAACAAGCCGCCGCCCGCCGCCGCCGCTCCGCAGAGCCCCGCCGCTTCGAGCCGCTGCTCACTGCGCCCCCACAAGTTGGGTGTAAGGGATTTTTTTCATGGTCCTTTCGATTTTATACGCAATAGAGAGCACTTTTAAAAAACAATATCGACATGGCCGGAAAGTGTTTTCATATGAGTAAAATGAGGCATTTTCCGTCCTTGTGTTTCAATCAGAAAACCGTTCTTTCCGAGCATGTTTGAGAAAACAATATATTAATCTTCATGCAGATAATAATATCTATGACAAAACACAAACTTTAATGGACATATAATTTAATATGAAAATAAATACGTACGTCATAGATATTAATTTATCTGTTACTCTCACAAATCACAATCGATATCGTAATCGATGAATTAGAAAATTATTTCCTAATTACTATATAATTACTAATTTCCTAATTATGCATTTATTTCATATTGATAATTACACTATTCTATGTCATATTATCATAATGGGTTCGCAATAAGACCGTCAAATGTAAAAAATAATAACAATATTGAAAGAAAATATCGAATAAAAGTGGAAAAATATAAGTAGTATTTTGTGTTTTTTAGGGTTCCGTACATAAAGCGTAAAAACGGGACCCTATTACTAAGGGTAAGTTCACATGAACGCGCGGTAACGCGCGTTGACGCGAGATTCAGCTGTTCACATGACGGCGGCTTGTGCGCGGCAGTCTAGCGTGTACATTCAGTGTTAATGGACATGGACGAGGCAATTTGCTTGTGGGTTTGCGTAAATCAATAGATACCTCATCCTCCATTTTCGTAGTTCCGTGCGTCCGTCCGCCTCAAACCGCGCGGATCATCTGAACAGCGTCTCTCTTCTAGGCGGTAGAAACGATATCGTAGTTTTACTGCTATGGTATTGTTATGACGTCAGCCGCCATTACTGTCACGAAAATAAGAGCAGATCAAATACGATATTGTTTTTACCGTCTTGAATAGAGCCCCTGCAGTCCTGTATGTACCCGCGGCTCTATTCAAGACGGTAAAAACAATATCGTATTTAATCTGTTATCGAATTGTCAATGTTTTGATAGCTCTTATTGTCTTGACAGTAATGGCGGCTGACGTCATAACAATGCCATAACAGGCAAACTACGATATCGTTTATACCGCCTAGAATAGAGGATCTGATCTCAAACCGCGGCGCGCGTTCGCGGTTAGAAAATTTGCGTGCGGTGCATGGCGCTATTCGCAGTACGCGCGGTCACGCGAAACGACAACATTGATTTGTTATAATCTCACACCGCGCGGCGAGCCAACCGCGCGTTGACGCGCGATCATGTGAACTTAGCCTAAGACTACACTGTCCGTCTGTCCGTCCGTCCGTCCGTCCGTCACATGAATTTCTCCCAGTGAGAGACATCTTTAAATGGTAGGCATAGTGCGACAATAAAGAGTAAAAATTTAATAAAATGGAGCTAATAAAAAACCTTACATGGAAATACCAGGTGTCTCGTCAAAGTTGTCAACTATCGGTCCGTAAATAAACCAAGTATTCATTAGTTGTTTAGCCAGTTTTGTTCGACGAGAGTATCTAAATAACGTGAAGATGAATAAAGCAATTTGCAGTGCAGCACGGGAAGTAATATATAAAGAGTTTTTAACATGTTTGGCCGAATTTCAAGCTGGAAAGTTATTGTTCAGTTTAGACGATGGTTTACCTACGAACTGCTAATATGACAGGTATGTAATAGGTACTAAAAACATCATTTTGTATTTATGAACCAAGGCAAAGATGTACAGATATTGACAAAATAATCTATATTTTGGTATAATTTCGCATCGTAAATATGTTTTGGTTAGTTTAATGTTGTTCTTAGTTTACAAGTCGTCTATAGCGTAAACGCCCATTTTTGATATTTTACTACCCGATCAAATGACACGGAGAAAATAATAATTTAGGTTGTAGAAATATCAGTGTGAAATGATTTAGTAAGTAAAGCTTGCAAATTAACTATTACTAAATTAGTTTACTATGACTAAAAATACTAAATAAAGTTACACACGTACTTACATACATAGATACACTTGTAATCAGATACCAATATAACTATGAATACTAGTTGTTGATATGATCATAAATATGTATAAAACTTTAAATGAACATTGTTTCAGGGAAGTCAGAGAGTAAGGAGAATAGTGAATGAAGGAAATATGTCAAATGGCAAATTTGGAACACCCGCAAGGCAAAGAAAAGGGCGTCCTCAAAAACTATTAGATGATTTTGACATTTGTGCAATACGTCAAAAAAATCATTTTTTTTTACACTGTGAAAAAAGAAATCCCGAATCTTCAAAAACTTCGCATGGTGTTAAGAGACGACATGGGGTATGATGTCAGCAAAGAACATTTTAGAAATGTTATTGCACTCTGTAGGATTTATCTGTAAGAAATGCCATTCCAAACGGGCAGCAGGCACTAATTGCTGACAAGAGAGAAATATTTCTTGACATTATTCGAAGGAATCGTGACTTACCAGAGGAGCTGATAAAACCGATCATATATTTGGATGAAAGTTATATTATTACACTCAACTTATAAAATAAAAAATGATGGTAATCTATCCTGACTAAAGGTGTTCTTGTGTTCTTGAAGAAGTCACAAAAGGCAAAAGATGGATCTTAGTACATGCAGGTAGTGAGAAAGGATTTGTTCCCAATGCCCTCTTAATATTCAACACAATTTCAAAAAATGGGTCTTGGATAAACTCGTCCCTAACTTGACTAAGCCATCCATAATTGCTATGGACAATGCTCCTTACCACTCAGTGATAAGAAACAAAGCTCCGCAATCTAGCACATGTATACCAGACATGCGATCTTGGCTCCAAGAAAATGGCATTGCGTTTGAACCCTCACTAAGAAATTCATTTTGGTCAGTGGTACGGTTTAGTGGTACGGTGGGTCTGCACCCACTTTCCTTACAGACCCACCGTACCACTAAACCGTACCACTGGTGTTACTATAACCAATTATTTCTATTAAAATCGAATTTAACAGAGTCGACGGAGCTCTGCTGTCGCAGAGCTCCTATTTCTGGGTAGTTTGGCCCTCCGGGCCTGCTGAAGAACTAACAAAACCTAAACCTACCTCATATTTATGATACTAATTTTGGTCAGTGGTACGGTTTAGTGGTACGGTGGGTCTGCACCCACTTTATACGTTAATAAAAAAAACAAACCCGCACCGATTTATGAAATTGACGAGATAATGGGAGCATTAGGGCACACTGTGGTTAGGTTGCCACCGTAACACTATTACCTAAACCCTATAGAGCTCATTTGGGCATTAGCTCATGGCATCTAAAAATGTTGGGGCATGTGACATAAAAAAATTAACCGAGGATGCATTTAACGAAATCAATGAAAATGATTGGAAACAGTGTTGTGAACATGTAATAAAGATTGAAAGGAGCTATTATGAGTCAAAACCTTATACCAAAATATTGAATCCCTAATAATCCAAACGGGCTCAGATTCAGAGAGCTCCGAATCTGAATCTGGTGAAGAGTAATTATGATATTAGAAATGAGAAAAATCGGTGTTATTGTAAAAAAAACAGTTTGAGCGCATAACGTCCCACTCGCAGAATGTCCCTTTGTCCCTTTCCTAAATGTCCCTTACGCAAAACAACCCTTCTGCAAAAGGTCCCATCAGCAAAACGTCCCTTCACATTAATAAAGTCCCGTTCGCAAAACGTCCCTTTCGCAAAATGACCCGTTTGCAAAACGCCCCTTTCGCAAAATGACCCGAGGGGCTATTGCCTAACGCACTCGCAATCGTAATCGTTTTCATTTTGAAAATCGAGGCTTGTCTGCATACAATATGAAAACAATTGTTCCACTTTGAAGCCGATTGCGATTGCGAGTGCGTTAGGGAATAGCGACGCAGGTCGCAAAACGTTCATTTCGTAAAATTAGGTTATGTTAGGTTGGGTTTAACTAAGCTATAGTTATAAAAATAAAAAATAGTAATTAAACTTTGCCGTAGTAATTTTTAATAAAATAGAACTTATGGCTATCGATTCAATTGAACTTAAGAAATATCCTAAACTTAACTAAAATCCATCAGCTCGTCAAATATTAATAAAAATCCCTTACTTATTACCCCCGCAATGTTTTAGTCCAGATTTTGTTGCATAAAAGATATTGAAATTATGAAATCCTTTATAGTTGTTTCACCTCTTCGTAGTTTTTTCGCCACTTTTTTGTATTCTTTGTTGAAATGAATGTCCCGGTTTTTGCGATGTTTTTTTAAGAGTGCAAGTCAAGCCTATTTGAATTTTCCTGTCCGAACGCTTTGCTTCTTATAAAATTTTCTGTAGAACCCAAAATAATCCTGGATGTTGTGTCAGTTTTTTATTAAAACGGCTATTCCAGCCTTCCACGGGATTTGTTGTGCGGTGAATTTGGGCGTAGCAAGACAAAACTGACGGGCTGTATCTAGAATACCAATATCTTTTAAAATATAACTGAAAAACTCTAATTTCAGCATTGTCTGGCATGGTTTGTCTGATGAATATCCACGCCGCCGGTATAAATTCTGGGGGAACTAGAGGAAGAGCAGCACACCATCTCGTAACTTTCCGCCCTTGTCCTGTCGAAGATAGATTTAATGCCGCTGTTTTTTTCCAAACAGCAGCATTAAAGTGTCTGTAACAACCGCTGACTTCAACGTCTGGAAAAACTCTTGTTTTATAGTTATACGTAGTTTGTTTTTTATTAATTCGAAAAGTTTGATATAAGTTTCTTCTGTTTTATCTGGAAGTATGGCGTAGATGACTGGTACAACGTTGGAAGAAGTTTTTTTTTGACTTTACATCTAAATGTATAGTGTACACTTGATAGAAATCTCTGGGTGCTGTATTGAACGTCCCGTCTGCGAAATATTGGGCTTCCTTTAGTTTTCTCATCGCTTTTCTTGCTGTTTTGTTACAAAACAAAATCATTGTCTTTCCATCTTCATGCTCCGCATCATCACATATCAAAAAATCGTTAGATAAACAATCAGGTATCTGGTTTAGCCGTCTAGTAATCGGTCCGCGTTCAAAAATGTTTATGTTTTCAGTTCGGTCAAATATGTCTTCAACTGGGCCTAAATCACTGTAAACATCTTCTTTTACTTGATTGACTGCCAATAAAACATTGTTACTATTATAGTCCCTTTGACACGTGTGATCCTCGTCAGTTCCTCGTAGAATCGTAGTCGCAGCATCGTTAATGGTTATCGAAGCACTGCACAAATCTCGATGGACACATCTCCATTGCGTACTCCCGCCTTTATTTTTTCTATTAAAATTGTACCGGTAACCATCTCATAGGATAGTTTTTCTACCTTTTTGGTTTTTGGTAAATTCAATTGGAATATAATTGCTCATATTTTTGGTAAAACCAAAACCTTTGATAACTAGCAAATCATGCCTGACAGAGCCCTGGCAAGTAGTATTCAATTGTTTTGTTGTTTTACCGTCTAAGTATTATAAGTATCCTTCTTAATCTATCTCCATTGAAGTAGCTAGTGATAATAACAAAGGAAAAGTTTTTTTATGTAAATCTAGTGTCTCTGTGAGTTGGCCCGCCAGGGTAAATCAAAGGTGAGTGTATATGTGAAGTCCCCATTCCACACTAGGGATTATTATTGGCCATCTTACCCCATGAGAAGACTCCTGGTCTCTACTTAAACAAGCTTTTTACAGACGGGACCTTTTGCGAATGGGTCATTTCGCAGACGGGACGTTTTGCGAAAGGGGCGTTATGCAGTAGGGACTTTCAGCGAAAGGGTGTAGGGGTGTTTTGAGAAAGGGATGTTTTGCGAATGGGGTATTTTACATAAGGGACCATTTGCAGAGAAGACGTTTTGCGAATAGGACGTAACTGGTGGAGGGACGTTTTGCGAGTGGGACGATATGCGCCCAAACCAAAAAAACTAACTAGAGTTTGTGCGGAAATAGGGTTAGGGCGCATAAAGTCCCACTCGCAGAATATCCCTTTGTCCCTTTCGCGAAATGTCCCTTTCCTAAATGTCCCTTACGCAAAACGACCCTTCTGCAAAAGGTCCCGTTCGCAAAACGTCCCTTCACATAAATAAAGTCCCGTTCGCAAAACGTCCCTTTCACAAAATGACCCGTTCGCAACACGTCCCTTTCGCAGAATGACTCGTTCGCAAAACCTTCCTTCGTTACGTGACATAATCGTCTCGTGTTATGAACAAATTAATGCTACGACTTTGCATGTTACTACTGCTAAGATTGTTGAGCATGGAGAATAAAAAAATGTAAACTTTTCCTTAGTAATTTATTAATTTATTAATATAATATTGCACTTAGGGATATCGATTCAATTGAACTTAAGAAATATCCTTAACTTAACTAAAAACCATCAGCTCCTCAAATTTTAATAAAAATCTCTTATTACCCACGCAATGTTTTAGTACTGATTTTGTTGCATAAAACATATTGAAATTATGAAATCCCTTATAGTTGTTTCGCCTCTTCGTAGTAAAGGTGAGTGGATATGTGAAGTCCCCATTTCTCACTAAGGCCAATGTACGGATTATTATTGGCCATCTCTTATCTCTACTTAAACAAGCTTTTTCCAAACGAGACATTTTGCGAGTGGGTCATTTCGCAGACGGGATGTTTTGCGAAAGGGGCGTTATGCAGTAGGGACTTTCAGCGAAAGGGGCTTTCTCAGGAAGGGGCTTTCTCAGGAACGGACGTTTTGCGAAAGGGGTGGGACCTTTTGAGAAAGGAACGTTTTGGGAATGGGGTATTTTACATAAGGGACCATTTGCAGAGAAGTAGTTTTGCGAATGGGACGTAATTTTGGTGGAGGGACGTTTTGCGAGTGGGACATTATGCGCCCTAACCGGAAATAGGTTTCTAATAGTAGTTTACGTGACGGTTGCGTAATGCTAATTTCGCAGAGTCTCGTACAATACTTTATCTACACACATATTATAAGTACTCTAAGATGGGTTCAGAAGCCGAAATACAAATGACCAGCATTACCTTACCTATGGTAGTAGGTGACAGCGATGACAGCTGTAACGTAATTTTGAAATTACGTTATCGAATATTGTATATCGAGCTACAGTGAAAATAGGTGTGCCTCAAGGCTCTTTTTTAGGTCCTTTTTTATTTTTGGTTTACATAAATGACTTGCCACCAACAGTAGATAAATTTTGTGATATTATACTTTTTGCTGATGATACTTCACTAATTTTCAAGGTAGATAGAAAATCCGTAGACTACAGTAGGATTAACACCACACTAGTTAAAGTACTTAATTGGTTTACTAGCAACAATTTGCTACTAAATGCTTAGAAAACGAAATGTGTTAGGTTCGCTTTGCCTAATGTTAAACCGGTACATTCTAGTATTTTTCTAAATGACGAGTGTTTGCAAATGGTAGATAAGGCAATTTTCTTAGGCATAACATTAGATAAATATTTGCAATGGAGTCCCCATATAGCTGTACTGGCAGGTAAACTAAGTTCGGCAGCTTACGCCGTTAGGAAAATTAGAGAACTAACCAATATTGAAACAGCTCGCTTAGTCTATTATAGTTATTTCCATAGTGTCATGTCCTACGGTATTCTGGTTTGGGGTAAGGCAGCTGACATATAAACTATATTTGTGTTACAAAAAAGGGCCATTCGTTCTATTTACAACTTAAACTCCCGTGACTCTTTAAGAGAACTTTTTAAAGAAATTAATATCTTGACTGTAGCGTCTCAATTTATTTATGAGAATATTATTTACGTTATTAGAAATTTAGATTCTTTCACCAAAAATTCTAATATACATAATTTAAATACCAGAAATAAAAATAAAATCGCTATCCGAAAATTCCGCGTCCGTAAAGTATATAAATCATTTGTTGGTCAATGCATTCATTTCTATAATAAATTACCTGACTTAGTCAATAATAATTTATTCAAATGCAAAATCTTTATCTTGTCTAGGGGACACCGTTGATGTAGGAAAACATATCGAAACTTTTATGTGGTCGTCTCGCACCATCTTATATACACATAAGTATGTGTTTTTTTTTTCTCTATCTCTCCCGTAAGATTCTTAATTGGCATGTTTTCCTGCTGAACTACGCATGTTATTTGATACCGTAAAACTACACAACTATGGCCCTTGCTTACAACAATAGTCCAGTTTTACTTATCACATTATTCTTAAAATATGATAGCTTTAGCTATAGCTAGAGTTTAGAGCAATTGATTTTAGGCTGAACTGTACATATACACAGCAATAATAGCAGTAAGGTATCATATTTTAGAATAATTTAATGAGGAAAATTGGACTATTGTTGCAGACTAGGACCATAGTTGTGTAGTTTTACGGTACTATATTTAATTTAATATTTATAACTTTATATAATGCTAGACTAAGTACCTAGTACCATTGTAATAAGAAATATGTTTAAAAAATGACTGACTGCTGAGTCTCTTGCGGCGTTTCTTCTCGGCAGTGGTCTTCTCTTGGGAAGCGCTGGTAGATTCTTGACGTGTAAAAGTGCCCGTGTGGCCTACTTACTGAATAAATTTCTTTTATCTTTTTTATCGTTTGTAAGGTAATGAGATCCAAATTTGGAACATCTTCCAAAATTAACAGCTGTCATCGCTGTCACCTACTACCACAGGTAATGCTGGTCATTGCGTACGGGTTTTGAACGCATAATAGAGGACTTATGATATGAGTGTAGATAAAAATCTAACTTCTCTTGATTCGAACCCATTTTTGACTAACTAACACACTAAACAGAACGTTTCCGAGAAAAACGAAAATTCAAATAAAGCATGAGAACGTCATCCTTCTAATTTTAAAATTTAAATTCAGTATCTACATTCTTTTTAATTATTAACCTGTTTCATCCATGACGGCCAGCTTTAGCTGTGTAGCAAAATGTTCGTATTTAGAGTTCTCTTTCCGCACAAACTGTAGTTGTTTTTTTTTACAATAATACTTATTTGTGGAAGAGGGTGAAAGAGGCCTTTGCCCAGCAGTGGGACATTATGGACTCATAATAATAATACCTATTTTTCTCATTTCTAATATCATAATTGTAGTTGTCTTCATATTTAATGATCTTTAAGCTAAAGAAAAATTTCACTTTGTAATTAATTACCCTACGAACTGTAAGGAAAAAGGTTTCTTTGATTTGTGGGTGTTCTAGTACTCTAACCTTAGTTGGTCTCAAAGAGTATTTTAATCCTTGAAAGAAATGGGACCGATTGGCATTAACAATAAAATAAATGTTTAAAAAAACAAAAACCCGCCTACAAAAATGCAACAAATAACTTCTTTTAAAATGGTAGGTCAGTCCAACTGCATTCGGCTTTTGGTTTAAAATATTGTGGGACGCCGACTTCAGTTGGACTGACCTACCATTTTAAAAGAAGTTATTTTTTGCATTTTTGAAGGCGGGTTTCTGTTTTTTTAAACATTTATTTTATTTTATACTTTTCAGTGATCCTATTTATGCTGGTACGTAGCTCCATTTCTAAATATTAATGAGAAACTATAGAACTTTTCAAGCTCGCCGCAGACAACGCCGCGGGAATGTCATAGTCATATTTAAACCTAAATGTGCTTCGTCATAGTCGCTCAACTACCTTAATCGAAATATCTTATCGCCACCCTTGAAATAGGTACCGTTAAGGAGTTCCGGTGGCCATCTGTGGTCTTCATCATCAGTTCCACTTCACCATATAGTACTTTTCAAAAGCAAATGCACGAGTTACAGTGAAAAGTACCAAAATCGCTATAGGTGTGCCTATAATATTCGAGGAGTTCTCTTGATTTCTCCATGATCCCATCATCAGATCCTGACGTGGTGACAATGGGACCAACTAGAAAGTATACCTATTCAAACAATGAAAAAAATGTTCAAATCGGTTCAGTGGTCTTCGAGTAATCGGGGAACATACATTAAAAAAAAAAACCCGACGAATTGAGAACCTCCTCCTTTTTTTGAAGTCGGTTAAAAAATACTCAAAACTGTTGATTTTCTCGCTGACTGTAAATTTTATCAAAAATCTGTGAATGTTGATTGTCATCACTTAAAAAGTTAGTAAAGATCTCCTAAGAGCATTTTGGCGTAGCAGCAAGGGATCTGGTAGCTGCCCTTACTGCCCCATCTCAACTTTCCACCCTGTATGAATAACTTACCACCAACAGTAGATAAACTTTGTGATATTTGATATTGTACTTTTTGCTGATGATACTTCGCTAATGTTCAAGGTCGATAGAAAATACGAAGACTGCAGTAGGATAAACGCCACTCTAGTTAAAGTACTTCATTGGTTTACTAGCAACAATTTGCTACTAAATACTAAGAAAACTAAATGCGTTAGGTTCGCTTTGCCTAATGTTAAACCAGTAGATTCTAGTATTTTTCTAAATGACGAGTGTTTGCAAATGATAAATAAGGCAGTTTTCCTAGGCATAACAATAGACAAAAATTTGCAATGGCGTGGCCCCATATAGCTGTACTGACAGGTAAACTAATACACGGAGACGACGAGAAATATTTTAATTTTCAGTTGGTGAAACCAACCACAATCGCATTTTATCGGGCAAAATTAGAAATCATGACGAAGATGATGACAGTCACAAAAATAGAAAATAGTAATGATTGGGTTAAATCGCGTGAGTTTATTTTTAAATGTTTAATGATAATAATGATATTTGGAGTACTTTTTCACGGCTAGAAGGAAAAACTTAGGACTTCCGATTCGAACAGTTTTTCCTACTCCTGTACTTTTATGTCATTTATATAGTCATGAACACTAATATAAGAACATACATAATATGTCCGTAGAATAATCCGTAGAAAAGTATATCTAGTCAATTCCCCATAACCAGCAATAGTGCTTTTTTGAGCCAAAACGACACGCCTAGCTGCCAAAACACAAACTTTACAACAAAATACATTTTTACCCCGTCGGACTCGTGGTCACCCCGTTTTGCTACCCCAGGGTGACCAAGAGTACTTTTACTTACTCGTGGTTACCCTAGTTATGAAAGGATCGTACTTGACTCAATCATAGATAGTGAAGTGCCCTTTAACTAGATAAAATATTATTTACGTCAATGTGTAGTACCTTCAAACTCCTTGATAAATACTTATCGAAGTAACTCCTTCTGTATTAATGGCACGTAAGTTGTCATTTGGATTTGTCAGATACTATGTCAGATTGCTATTGAAATTAGGATAAAAATACTCGAAAATGGGTACAAGAATTAAAAGAAAGCGTGGTGAAGTCCTGTTGAGCGATGGATACCGATATCATAAACATAAAATGTATTCAAACCAAACTATTTTATGGTTTTGTAGTCAACGTCGAAAACTTAAATGTACGGGGTCGGTGACTGTCACTGTCGAGGTAAGTCAGTAGTTCAATAGCCTTTATCCCAGTCCTACCAGTAGTTCGATAGTCGAACTGTTTGGATACTTTTTTTCCAAATTGTTATACTGACGGATCGAACTATTTGGAAATGCGGATTTTATTCCAAATAGAACTACTGACTCCGATGTACAGTCCGATTGCAAAAAATAAAACATTACCTACTTATTTCGCGAGATATTTTTTTATTATATTAACAAGTGACCACAAAAAAGCTCCACCTATGTCAAAAAGGTTGTTCTTGTAGTTTATCGATTGTTCCCATGGAGGGTAAATTTTAATTAGGGTACATTGCGACTAAAGATATTGTCTTATACTAAAATAGACGATTACTACTTTAATTTATTCGCCAATCCGTAAACACTAATAAAACACTCATATGGCTACAACATTTAATTTAATTATATTGAAAATAAACAATTACATAGGCATACTCCTTGCACAATAAAAATTAAAATAAACATAATATAAATTGAACAATGACCCCCAAATTTATTGACGAGCCAAGTGCCATTTTGGCTACGTTTGAAAATTACATGGAGCTAAACGCGAACTATCTTTCTATGACATTGCACGACATGGTGTCTACCACACTTTTCACCATGTAAAGCGAAAACCTGAGAAGGTCTAAGATGTCTTTTGCATGGCTGGAATAAAAATCTGTGCGGTTGGTGGGCAACTCGAAAATAGGTGCCCACTCTTCTTCTCCAGCAAGACAATGATGTCTGCAAACTTGCGTCTCACTTGAAATAAGGAAATTGAACTTGCACAAGAAATTTAGTTTTAATACATTTGGCACTTCCCCGATGTCGTTCTGAGTGCATCCTGGAAATATACAGCCTTCAGTTTCGGGCGTCCGCAGTAACCGAGCTCCATTATTATTATTTATGACTCCAGAACTTTTGTTAGCAGTACCTAAAGTTATTATATTTGACAACGCAACGCAAGCAGTTATATTTCATTGGAAACTGACAAAATACGTCAGTAATGACAGTAAGTTCCTAATACGAAGGTTTTGTAGGTTTTGCTTTGTTTTTTTAGGTTTTTTTTTAAATCTAATACTTTAATGTTAAAAGGTGTAACATAATGAAAAGGTTGCAATTGACTTGTATGTTATAAGTGGCAGATAAAGGTTCAGCCTTATGAGTAGGTGCACACTTTTGTACCTTGTCGCTGAAACGCCTGTGACAGATTAGTCCATAATTTCAAACATGACGTTAAAGTGACAGAGTACTAAAGTGTGCAGCTTCTTATAAGGCCGACCTTACAGTCCGTGTGCGGTATGTGACGTATTAGCTCACTTGTTCAATAAAATACAATGCCAGTTAAGTATCTCTATCTTTTTCCGTTTTCTAGGATGATCAAATTATAAAACATGTCGACCACACCGTGGATTGTAAGCCAAATCACGCCAAAAACGACTTAGCGATGTCGATAGACCATATGAAGGAGGAGGCTGGTACTTCAGCGGAATCAATGCCTGATATTTACAAAAAGAATATAAAACCTCTTTATGACAAAGGCATTCACCTTGTCACTAAAGTACCTCCGTTTCGCAATATTAAATGCAGCTTATATTCGGCTAGAAAACGTAAACTGCAAATGGGCAAAACTGTATTTATTAAGCCAAGCGATGTTCAAGTACCTGCACCATTTAACAATTTTAAAGTGGCTGATTATGACTACGATGATACCAGAATATTGGTGTTCTGTTCTGATGAAGCAAAAACTTTATTAAGAGAAGTGAAAGAATATTTCTGTGACGGCACTTTTAAAAGTGCACCTAAACCATTTTACCAATTATTCATTATTTACGGTGATTTGGGAAGTACATCGCACAGAACCAATGTTGTTCCACTCGTATTTGCCTTAATGAGTAACAAAAAAGAGAGCACGTATTCCGCTTTGTTTGATATGTTGCACGTTACATTTCCCGAATGGATACCGGAAAAAATACATCTAGACTTTGAAGAAGCAACATCGAATGCTCTTAGAATGATTTTCCCGAAAATCGAAACAAAAAAATGCTACTACCATTACACGAACAGTTTGTGGCGAAAAGCTAAATTTTTACGCATAAAAACAAAGCTTTATCGACGTATTGTAGGTTTGTGCACCGCTCTTCCACTGTTGCCCGAGAACAAAATAAAAGAGGGTTGGGAGTATATACAGGTGCAATGTGCTGGTCTAACTAACAAAACTGTTAACGCATTTATGGCGTATATGAAGAGGACGTGGCTGAAAAGTGATGAATGCATAAGAGAGTGGTGTGTCAGCAACGAACGCCATCGCACCAATAATGTGGTAGAAAGCTACAATTCGGTTTTAAACAAAAAAAATAACAAAAACTATGTGACCATAAATAAATTACTCAGTGTTCTACGTGATGATATGAAAGTAGACCTAACTAATAATAAAACAGCAAATTTCAGCATGAATGAACGGAAAAAAATAGAAAACGAAAGAGACGACTTTATCTTGACTACACAGATGCAGCTGCTTCATGGACAAATAACTGTTGGCCATTTTTTGGAAATTTTGCGTTAAATAAATAAATTATGATTAAAGACTATTTCGGGCAATTTTATTTGTCCGTGGTCCTATCAGTAGGGCTGTAACAATAAATGAATTAAATTGTATGGGCATTGGTCCTACTAAACGGGTAGTACAGTCGCCGGCAATACCAGGTGCTATAAGGTTTGTAGGTTTAGGTAAATATATGAGAATAAATAAAAGTTTTCATTGAAAAACAAAATACTATAACTAAACAAAAACTACCATTCTATATGACATTGCACAGCATTTGAGACACAATATCATTTATCTTCTTCAACGAAAACCGGAGGAGGTCTGCTATGTCCTGTGCATGGCTTCTGCCGAAATCTGTGCGGTTGTCGGGGGACTCGAGGACAGCCGTCCACTCTTCTCCGGCTGTACAATGTTCAAAAAAGCCGGTACAACAACAATGTACATTTTCTGCCATAAGACGATTCTGCCCAAAGCCGATTCTGTGATTCATTGTTGACGACACCACTAAACGGCACCCTTAGGGGTGTCGTTAACAAACATAATTTGATAACGACACCACCGCAGGGCTGCGAAATATGTTTTCCTAGGTAGTACGAGCTCTTTAGTGCAAGGAGCTGGTACTTGAGATTAAATTGTCGATAGACAATGTCAATGTCACACATTGTTTATTATTTACAAACACCATTTCTGTGCTTGCATTTTTAAATACCAAAGTAAGTTATAATGCAATTTATAAAAACTAATGGCGGAGTCGCTTTGCTGCTTGATAAATATAAATATCACAAGCATAAACAATATGCTAATGGATCTACCGTGTGGAGATGTACTTCCTATAGGAAGTCGAAGTGTCTGGGAACTGTTACCTTGAGAGTAAGCAGTAGTAGAATTTAGACTTTTCCATCGATTTACTTCAACTTAAACCTTTGAACGCTTTCATATTTTAATGATCTGATCACTCACACGCCAAGTACTGTTACGTTTTTAAAAATAACGAATTAATAGGAGCATTTTTCTTACATTTGATTGCAAAATCGTGCGTTTTCATTTTGATGATTTCATAGAAATGCTCTGTTTAATATTTTCGGAAAACACCGAGTAGGTACTTCGTCCCAACAACTGTATTTTTTTTCATAATGTAGGTATTTGTTTCAACAAAAATCGAATCAAATGTCGCTGGGTTTTTTTTTTACTCCGACATTTTTAGGGGTTGTTGGCGTGGTGAGCACGACCGCCCACGACCTCTTCAGGGGTTATTGGCGTTCAAAGGGTTAAAACTGCAATAATTATCCCTATGATTTCCTTGTTTAAGGATGACGAACTCCTGAGAAGTGTCCCTCACACATGTGAGCGAGATGCGTATGAAAATGAAAAAATTAGAATACTTAACGAGCTGAGGAATGAAGTTGTACAATCTGATGAGCCAATACCAAAGCTCTACGCCGATAAGATGGCCTCTGTACAAAACACTGGCATAGATTTGGTGATATCGCTACCCCCCCTGAATAACACGACTAGTTTTTTATATGCTGCACGGAACCATTCGTTGGGTGTATCTAAAACTACTTTTAATAATTTCGACGAGGTAGAGGTTCCAGAAAAATTTAAAAACTTTATGTTAGCTGATTACTCAGATGATCAGAAGAGAATTTTAGTTTTCTGTTCGGAGCAGAGCCGGGAGTTATTAAAAAACACAACCGAGTTTTTCATGGATGGGACATTTAAATCATGCCCATTCCCATTCACACAAATATATTAACTTCATGGAGATACAGGGAGCACATTTGAATCAACGAATGTCGTACCCTTAGTGGTTGCACTAATGACCGACAAAAAGGAAATCAGCTATTTCCAATTATTTCGCATGATTAAGTCACTATTGCCGCATTGGTTACCGCTTAAAATACATCCAGACTTTGAGAAGGCGTCGATGAACGCAATCAAGGCTGTTTTTCCCAACATCATAGTGAAAGGTTGTTACTTTCATTGGTGTAAAAATATAAATAAAAAAGCTGACAAACTTAAGCATACTAATACCTATGCAGAAAAAAGGATCGTAGGATTGACGAAAGCGTTAGCCTTGATTCCTTCTACTGATATTATGGAGGGCTGGACTTACATTAAAACTTTGTGTGAAGATAAATTACAAATGACAAAATTCATTAACTACATAGAATCCTTTTGGCTAAGACAAAATTTGGATGTTTTGAGTGTTTTTGGCGAAAGGCACAGAACGAATAACGTTTTGGAAGGATATCATTCTAAATTAAACAAAACGATTAACAAAAATAATGTGTCGATTCTTCGGGTGTTAAATAAAATTCTACCTTACCAGGGTACTGTCTCTATTTCGCCTCAAAGAGCTAACAAAACGGTGGCTAATGACAATATGATTTTGGAAATACAATTAGCATTACTGCACGGAAATATTCCAGTAAGCATCGCCCTAGAACAACTGCGTAGTAACTAAAATTCGTCGGCCGTACAATTTATATAGGTAGGGACTTTCACAAAGTAACAATTTCTTTGATTAATACCTCTTTTGAAGAATATTGGTAATTTAAAAATAGTTACTTATAACAAACATTTATTGTTTCTGTCAAATACATATTTAATATCATTTAAGGATCAAAAGATACAGCAATGTGCGATCCAAAATGAATAATTGATTATCTTCACCCTTATTCCCAAAATACACTCCAATGTCTCCATTCCTAAAACAGTGGGTCCGACACGCTCTTAGCCAGTTTATAGATATATATTTTTGGTATAGGACCTTTTTGTTCATTTAAGGAACACTGGCACTAATGACAATTGTTCTTGTCTTTATTCACTTAAATTTATAATTTGACGTTTATAATTGAAAATTTGATAATATACTTAATTTAACTTTATTACTTACTTAGAAATGAGTCTTTTAAGAGCATACGAAAATTCAAATCGATGCATATTTATTGGGTGTCCAAATACACCATTATTATTAATACCCGACATGGTAAGGGTGAAGTTACTATGCGAGTTAAACTTTTATATCCCACAAAATACTCGTGTGTGCGGCGAGCATTTGGCAGCTGGTGCATGGGAGGACCACATGTTTGTGATGTTTGACGGAGGCACCAAATGTTTGCGAAGACTTCATCCAAGCTCAAACAGAAGATATTGTTCGCGTTATGCGGCAAGCAATTCTTTTTATACATTACACAGTTTCATCTTTATGTACTACATCCATTTAAATAATTAAAAATTATTCTAATATGCATTTTTTCTTCTGTGATTCGGCAGCATAATATTGCTCGAAGGGATCACGAGGATTTTTATTCCCCGTGGTTCCTTCAAGGGACGGGTAACAATGGAAAGTAGGCTTAACCACTGTAATGTAAATATTATTCATTATTAATTATTATTATTACACATTACACTTTGACTATCAATCATAATAAAATAAGTTTTATTTTTCTCGATATATTCTACAACACTAATCACCGGTAGTGTTGTTAACATAATATGTTTGTTAACGACACTCCTAGGGGTGTCGTTTAGTGGTGTCGTCAACAATGAATCGATTCTGTCCAATCAAGATTCTGCCGAAAACCGAATACTTTCTTCATATTTGGAACTGCATTTATTTTAAAACAGTGGACACGGTAAAACTAATGTGGTCCAAGACTTGTTTAAAAATATTAATTATATCACGCGTATATGTAGTATATATTATAACATAATGAACTACCAGTTGAACTTAGTGGAATAGAGGACAAAGTCATTATTTGCCAACACTAGCAGTGTGACCATGAGCCCTATGTTTTTATCATTTATTGTTAGTCACACCACGCAGGGTAACCACAAGTAAGTGAAAGTACTCTTGGTCACCCTGGGGTAGCAAAACGGGGTGACCACGAGTCCGACGGGATTTTTACCAACATAACAAACCACAGAATTCATAGGAAGTTTTTGTTTAAAATTTCGATATAAGTGCATCACTGCCAACTTAAGAAAAAGCTTTTCAATTTTTTAAATATAAAACCTGGCAAATGCACTTCAATTTCAAAATAAAGTTAACCATAGACACTTTGTCATTTTCATGCTTCCCGGTCGTTTGTTGTTCTGTGCTTCGTTCGTATTAGTTACCTAAAGTCTGTTCCTATTCGTTCCGTCACTCTTATATACAAATCAATTATAACTCCATATCGAGTAATTTTGAAGGTTGAGCCTAGTCATATTATTTATTTATACACTTCATTGTCTTCGTGTCCATTTTAAGGTAGTAATCTCTATTTAATATTGTTTTTTTGATGAAAAGCACATTCGCTGAAAACACCATTACACTGACAGAGTCTTGATAAAGATATTTTTTTTCGAACTATTTCTGACATTGAAAATGTAGTGAGGTTTGATAGATTTGATTGATAAGTGAGTCTCTGTCGCACCCAGCATAATAATACGATGATGATGATGAATATACTATATTCAACCTTTTTTATTAGAGGTAACATTATTCTCATTACTATTTCATCCTCTATCTAAACACAGTTACGGTCAGGTATACTTGTTATTGTTATTGGCAGTCTGAATAGGAACGGACTTTATATATATATGGCTTAAAGGACACAGAATCCAAACCGGAACAATAAAAAAAAAGTTACCTATATTATTGTCGAGTATATATAGCTTATTTTGTTGTCTTGAAAAATTAATTTTGCATTTTATTTGAAACCTAGTCGTAGAAAAGATATTGTATGCAACAGTGTTTTAACTAAGTCAAAAATCACTCGTGGCGTCTTCTTTTACGATGTTCGCCTTCGGCTCACATCGTAACACACGCCACTCGTCCTTTTTTGACCTCTCTTATTACAACTGTTGCATAAACTACTATAATTTAATTGAGTTCAAGTGTGATTATTGTTCAGATCTATAAGTACCTTGTTTTTTAGCATTAGATAGACCACGGATAGACCTTTCAAGAAGTAAATTTGAGGTTTTTTTATTGGGAATGTTTTACGGTAGTATGACGGAATAACTGGAAAATTATTAAAAACACATGTCGGAGCATCACAATAGAAAATTGCAAAATGTGTGTTTTGCTTTTACGTATAAAGATTATTAAGAGGCCGTATCCGAAATTTTGCCGATTTCGCTGATTTACGTGATTTTACAGACGTGATTTTACAGTTGAAATACTTTATTGTTACAAGTTTTAATGCACAACATGAAAGATAATTTCTAATTTTAACGAATGTATGAGCTTCTTTTTTGTTTTTAATATTTTATTTTGATTAATCGACCTGACACCGGCGACTGTTATGTGAATTTTGCAGGAAGAGGTTTAGGATGTCTCATATTCATGAATCGTTTTGACGTCTTACCGGTATGAAAAATTTACAATGTATTGCTGTGAAAGTCGTCTAAAACATGTATGAATTATACTTTTTACCACGTTCATATAAATTTTTCGGGTAAAAAAAAAACTTGGTAATTTTTTATAGAAAACGGGGAAAAATTATTTTTGACGTCGGCTACTCAGAACTCTCGTTCATAAAATTAAAACAACAGAAATAAACTTTAGTTCCATATCAATCCATTACTTAAAAAAATATCCAAAAAGTTCAAAAGAATTGGCAATAAATAATGTTTTAAAACAAACTAAATCTCGCATTATAATACTCGACAAAAATAAAAAAGTGGCTCATTTATTCGTAGCTCATTTATTCAATCATTACTAAAATGACATTTAATGATGAGCATTAAAACTTATAGAAAAGCAGTATTTTAACTGTAAAATCACAAAAATAAGCAAAACCGTCAAAATTTCGTATGCGGCCTCTTAAATAAATAATGCGCTATTTTTTTTGTGCTAATTTTAATGTGTCACAAAATTATTGTTTGATAAAAACCCAAAGAAGCATATGTCACAAACAAACGGAACATTTTATAGTCTGTCAAGAAAGTCATGTCATGAAAATGATTTTATAATGGATCCAAAGAGCTAAATAACAGTATAAAGTAGCATGCCAAAACACAGCAATATAGTTGTGTATTTTTTTTGCCAAAGATGTAAACTAATTAATTAGTGCTGTTTGAAACAATACCTCAAATATTCATCAAGCGTGTATTTATTTAAAATAACATATAATTAATAGTTATTTAATCTTAAACTTTATGTGAAAGTAAAAATCAAGTGCATAAATCATTGCTAAGACCTCACTAACTTGATCTTTAAAAGCACGTGATGATCGAGTAATAATGGTAAATTGGTTCGTTTGGCTGTATTTACATCCTTGCCATATGAATTGGAACACACTATACCTAGTCTGTTAGTTTTTTATTTAATAACTGTAAGTAATATATAATGCGACTAAAAATAAAAATAAACCTTTAATGGGTCGCCACTAACACTTTTCATCTGTGTTTCGTGAATTGTAATAGAAATGTCAGTTCATATAATTTCTCCAATATAGCGAAGTTTTTTATTTTTATGGTCAGGCTTTAAAGAGATCGTGTCCCGTAACAGGGTTCATATTGGCTCTCATAATTATTTTTACTCAAAATGTTTTAAGTTATAATCATCGGAATTCGTAATGTATTATTTTCAGTAACTATTATTTTATCAGGATTTTTATAAATCAAACCTCACTAACCTAGCCTTATCTACACGTTTACGGTTCCAGCGATAGTAAAAATTATGAATAATAATTTTATGAAAACAAAATGGTTATGAACAAAAAAGTTATGTGAAAAAATGCCCTCCCCCGCAACAATACGGATTGGGTATTTTGAAATTTCAATTGGTCGCATAATATTTCCGCGATTACCTTGTTTGTTCATCTTTGGTTTTAAACGTCAATCTCATGTCGTATGTCTTGCGAGTGCGATACGTTCTAGGTAGTCTAGGACCATTTTTGAAGAATTTGAATGCAAGCGGCAAATTATGTAACAGTTGGGATGACAACGTTATACGAGGGTTCAGACCCTGCAGAATACGGATCTGCCCGTCACCATTCCGAAATTTGCCCCGGAAGAATGTTATACCGGAAAAGGTGCAGCTCATACAAAAATTTTCGTCGTACATTTTGTAAATCGTTGTTCCGGTACCCTAAAAAAGGTCCGATTGTTATGGTTTTTTAATATGTTGTGAAGGATAATATGGTCATGGTAACCCAAATTTTTCGTCTCTCCAGCTCCATGTCTTTCTCCGCCATCTTAAAAAAACTGACACTTTTTTCGGTTTTTTAACCGACTTCAAAAAAAGGAGGAGTTTCTCAATTCGTCGGGTTTTTTTTTTTATATATGTTCCCCGATTACTCGAAGACCACTGGACCGATTTGAAAATTTTTTTCGTTGTTCGAATGGGTATACTTTCTAGTTGGTCCCATTGTCACCACGTCAGGATCTGATGATGGGATCATGGAGAAATCAAGAGAACTCCTCAAATATTATAGGCACACCTATAGCGATTTTGGTATTTTTCACTGTAACTCATGCATTTGCTTTTGAAAAGTACTATATGGTGAAGTGGAACTGATGATGAAGACCACAGATGGCCACCGGAACTCCTTAACGGTACCTATTTCAAGGGTGGCGATAAGATATTTCGATAAAGGAAGTTGAGCGACTATGACGAAGCACATTTAGGTTTAAATATGACTATGACATTCCCGCGGCGTTGTCTGCGGCGAGCTTGAAATGTTCTATAGTTTCTTATTAATATTTAGAAGTGGAGCTACGTAACAGCATAAATAGTATCACTAAAAAGTATAAAATAAAATAAATGTTTAAAAAAACAAAAAACCGCCTTCAAAAAGCAAAAAATAACTTCTTTAAAATGGTAGGTAAATAGGTCAGTCCAACTGAAGTCGGCGTCCAACAATATTTTAACCAAAAGCAGACTTCAGTTCGACTGACCTATTTACCTACCATTTTAAAGAAGTTATTTTTTGCTTTTTGAAGGCGGTTTTTTGTTTTTTTAAACATTTATTTTTGTCTATACTGTCATTAATGTTCATTCTAGTGGTAATCATGTTTCTGCAATATTTTAGAATACAAAATTTGCTAGAACTTTTGGCTTCAAAGATTTTTACACGACCCCTAGGGACGAAGATATGGAACCATCTATGGAGAGTTACCGTCGAAAATTGCTACCTTTGTCCAGTTTTCCTCCCATATTTATATTTTAGTGCATATTAGTGGATACTGTAGTTCAGGAATATTGTAGAACACAAAATTTGCTAAAACTTTTGCCTTCAAAGACTTTTTACACGACCCTTAGGGACGAAGATATGGAACCATCTATGCAGAGTTGCTGTCGAAAATTGCTACCTTTGCCCAGTTTTCTTCCCATATTTACGTTTTAGTGCATATTAGTGGAAACTGTAGTTCGGCAATATTGTAGATCACAAAATTTGCTATAACTTTTGTATGGAAATATTTTCCACGATCTCTAGAAACAAAGATCATCATCAAATCAACCAAATCAATCATCACCTATAATCATCATCATCATCATCATCAATCATCTATAGAAAACTACCAAAGAAAATGTTTACCTTTTCCAGTTTTCTTGCCATATTTAGTGCATTTTTGGGCAAACTGTAGGTCTACAATCTTTTAGAAGACAAAATTATCTGCAAATTAAAAGTTTCCATGATCACTGGTATTGGTAATATGGAACGCTAAAGAATGGTTTAAGTAGTGTTTGCAACTACACCTTTTACGAGGGGAGGTTTAAAAATTCGCGGAATGAAGTATTTGCAAATGAAATGAAACAATAGAAGTATTTTTATTTTTCAATATAATTACCCTCGAGTTTAATGCACTTTTCAGATCGACTAATTAATTTATGTTGACCATCAAAAAAATATTTTTTGTCTTTGCCCTCAAAATGAGCCGAAATTGCCTCCTTTACTTCTTCATCGGCACGAATTCTTTTTCCACGCAGCTATTTTTTTTTAAATTTGGGAACAAATAATAATCGCTGGGGGCCAGGTCCGGACTGTAGGGTGGATGAACCAGCGATTCAAAGCCGCACTTTTTAAGAGCAGCTGTCGCAACATTACTCTTGTAAACCGGTGCATTGTCATGCAACAGCAACACACCTTTTGATAGCTTTCCCCGCCTTTTTTCTTTAATAGCTTCACGTAGTCTTTCTAATAGCATTGCATAATATGTCCCAGTTATGGTAGCACCCTTGTCCTTGTAGTCGATCATGAGAATTCCTTTTGAATCCCAAAAGATTGTAGCTATCAGCTTTCCAGCCGATTCTGATGCCCTGAAGTTATATGGGTGAAGACTTCATCAAAACCAATATATTCCCATTCTTATGACCCTCGAGCCCGTCCCCAAAGCCTGCACGGACATTGTATCCTGCAATTGTTCATCCCAGTGCCTGACTACCATGTGCTCATGCATGAAGAACGGATTGACATGCACCAAGTTGTGCCACCGTTCTCGCCAATGTTTGAATTTGAACTCCATTTTCTAAGGTGCGAGGATTGTCACAAATTTTATAGAGTACTAGCTTTTGCCCGCGACTTCGTCCGCGTAGAACTCGTTTATCGCATTTAAGTAAATTAATGATGATAATGTGTCTATAATGTGTGTATCTCGCACAAACATTCTCTATTCTTTATATTGTTTTTTAGATCGGGGTACACGTTATTTTTTAGATCATCTGTGTTTTGTACAATATTACTGAATTCGCGGTTTAATGTATTCAAATCGTTACTATCTCTCGCCATAGAATCTTCGCCAATTTTTAGTAGAGCTGCTGCATATATTGCCCCGACTGTGTATCATGGTGTACTCGTAGTTCCTGGCATATTTGTAGTGAGGTATATTTTTTATGTATATACCCATATCGTAGATGCCGAAATGCATTTATTTTATCCGCTGGTGTGCCCCTAGTTATCACCGGTAGATGAGAATCTGTCTAAATTCGCCGTCTCAAAGCACCATCCCTCCCATGGTAGTTTGGTTGCTCTTAAAATATCTACCTATTCCGATCACTGCTTATGAGATAATAATAAAAATAACATTAATTAATTACCTGCAGTATTAAAGTCCAGTATCTGTGAACTATTTACTTATAAATCAGTAAGGGCTTAAAGAGGTTTAACCCTTTACCTACGGGGCCTTGAATCACCCAGTCACCGCTCAATTCGGGCATGTTTTGGCGAGAGTGAGCGGTTAGGCATAATTTGACTTACTTGAAACTTTTGAACTATTACAGCTACACACTTGAAATTTCGCTCACACATTAAGTATAATGTGCTTAATCAATAAATAATCACTTGAAGTAATAATATTCACTTTTTTTTCTGATATCAAGCAATATATCAGTCACGAAGAAATTTAAGATTTTTAAGTTACTACTCGCGGATTTCGCAAGTTTAAGTTTAAAAAAATTAGTTTATAGTATGTTTAACAGAAATAAACACTTAAATTACGATACTTGTTAAAATAATGCAGAAATATCAATCACTTATAACGTTGCATAAAAACAATTTGCCACTTATGAAAAATAGTGATGTGCCTATATCGACACAGTTGTCGATATGTCGATAACCTAGTACACCATGGATTATGGGGAAAAATTCGAGCAATAATTTGCTATTGTGTATAAATTATAAAAACCTTTATTTATTACAAGTTATGATTGTGTTGTAATTATTTATTAGGTATTATAATACCTAATAATGATTTCATAACATATTAAATTACAATATTTGAACTAAAGACGGTGAAATAAAATAAAAATAACACTCAAAACACTCCTACGCCGTACTCTCACAAGAAGTCGATGAAATCAAGTCGAGTCGATGTACAACACTATTGTCCGCCATATTGAGTTCAATTATTTGTACTTCTGCAGTACGGGTATCAACCCCAGTTGACAGCAAAAAAGCGGTAATTTTAAAAATATTTTTATGTCAGTGCCATCTACCGACACGTTATGATATTTTTTCCATTGCATCTATACTAATCCCAATACATAATGTGACCGCTATTACCAAGATACAAGGTCTCGTTTTGTTTAAAAAAAATATTAAACATGACCCTCGATTTGATCAACTATAGTTGACACCCGTACTGCAGTGGTGTTGCCTTACTGGCAACTCTGGTTGACACCCGTAGGTAAAGGGTTAATGACTAATCTTTTTCATTTATATATAAATGAAAAAGATATTAAGATTATAGATTAAGATATTAAGTATTCGTGTATTTTTTTTTCAATTAATTATTCATTAGGTAGAATCCTGCTAGAGTACATTCTGTATTTTATGTCAATACCTACTCTTTGCCTAATGTCAAACATTCCCGCACCGAAAACCCCGGGGTTTGATTATGAGTCTTAAAACTAAGTGTAATGTAGGTATCTATCATTATAAATGGCGGAACTCCCAAAAATCATCCGTGGCCGCTGAAAAAAAAAGACAATATTCTTCAAACAAATTTACCCAATGCCCATTAATCTAATTCGGTTCCGCGGTTAATCCGTGAAAGTGTAACAAACAGACAGACGACAGACATAATTGAATTGCCATTTTGAATTTCTACCTATACTTTGACATCATTTTCGAAATCTGCGTCCTCAAAATCTAAGAAAATGACAATTATGTCCACTTTAAAAAAATCATATCATGTCAATCATGGCCTCCATCTTGAATTCTAAATTTGACATAATTTTCATAATCTGCGTCCACAAAATGTAAGAAAATGATACCAATGACGACTTTTTCAATTAACATCATGACGGGCATTTTGAATTCCAAATTTGATACCATTTTCGAAATCTGCGTCAACGCAACCTAAGAAAATGCCACCCATGATGACTTTTTCAAAAAACACCAAACATTGTCGTTATTCCCTCGGGAACTTTTCTAATTTTCCGGGATGGGATTTTTCTATGTGTTAATCCAGGGTGCTACCTCCATTTTAAATTTCATCCTAATCCATCTTGCCGTTGCAGCGTTAAGGAGTAACTAACTAAAACCCCCTTTTACCCCCTTAGGGGTAGTTTTTTTTTAAATCGCTGAAAGTAGTATATTTTATTTATAAACAGTAGCCTAAATATCAATTTCCTAATGTAGCCATTTCGATATCTCCAATACAAATTTCTACTCCCCATTTATCGCCTTAGGGGGAGTTTTACAGAAATCACTGAAAGTTTTTTTTTATGTTAAACAGTATTAAACAGTAGCTTAAACACCAATTACCACGTTTCCAACTAAAAAAATTAACATAAATGACCAAATTGTCATACAAACATTTATAATATTAGTATAGATTTTCTTTCTACAACAATTTATGTATACCTATCGATGTATAGTTTTTTACCCCTTGAGTATTGTTTGAAATAACATTTTAGAATTAAATAACCGACCAATTCGCCGAAAAATCAAATGCCTGTCCGTAATTATTTTCAAGTGATCATAATAACCGCCCTAATATTAAATAACAGCCGTAGAATTAATACGCTAATAGTATTGAAAATAGCGGAAAAAAATGATAAAATCTGGATATGTCAATGCTGACAAATTCAATCTGACACCGCTCCTATTGATATAGACTAACAAATCTGAATGTAGGTACAAAGCGTGTCTCATGTTGTCACACTGGATGGCAAAAGCCATAGGAGAAATAAATTATTCAATTGCGCAATTTTGTCAAATAATTACTAATCTTATTCTATATTAGTAATTATTGCGTCCCCAAAAACTAAGAAAATGTTACCCGTGACAATTTTTTCAAAAAACATTATTGCCGCCAGCTTGAATTCTAAATTTGACATCATTTTCATAATCTGCGTCCCCAAACATCATGGCGGCCATTTTGAATCCCAAATTTGATATCATTTTCGAAATCTGCGTCAACGCAACCTAAGAAAACGACACCCATGATGACTTTTTCAAAAAACACCAAAGATATTGTCGTTATTCCCTCAGGAACCTTTAAATTTTCCAGGAGGGGATTTTCCTATGTGTTAATCCAGGGTATAAGCTATCTCCATTCTAAATTTCATACAAATCCATCCAGCGCCATTGCAGCGTGAAGGAGGAGTTTTTTCTAATTCGCTGAGTATTTTTTATTTATAAACAGTAGCCTAAATACCAATTTCTAAATTGCTTATTTTAAAAATAACTAATCTTCTATACAAATTTCTACCTCTTATTTTAACCCTTTAGGGGATGAATTTCCAAAAATCCTTTTTTAGTACCCTTAGGGTACCCAACGAATATTCCCTTCAAATTTAAAGTCCCTAGGTCCAGTGGTTTAGGCTGTGCGTTGATCGATCAGTCAGTCAGTTTTACCCCTTTCCATCCCTTCGGGGATAAAGTTATCAAAAACGCTGAGACACGTATAAATTAATTTTTAATTTTCAACCTAAACACAAAATTTGAATACTCTAACTTAAACTAGAACTGACGGACTTTCATACAAATTTTCATCTCCTTAGGGGTGGAATTTCCAAAAATCCTTCCTTAGTGTATCTTTACACCATATCTATGTGCAAAATGTCAAGTCTCTAGGTCCTAAGGTTTGGGCTGTGCGTTGATATATCAACAATCCGTTTTACCCCTTTTCATCCCTTCGGGGTTGAAATTATCATAAACGCTGAGACACGTATAAGTTAAAATTCAATCGCCAACCTACATGCAATGTTTTTCCCGTATTTTACCCCCTTAGGGGTGGAATTTCCAAAAATCCTTCCTTAGTGGATCTCTACACTATATAAGGTATCTATGTGCAAAATTCCAAGTCTCTAGGTCCAGCGGTCTGGGCTGTGCGTTGATATATCAACAATCAGCTTAGCATTTTATATAATAGAATAAGATACGAGCTAAGGCATTCTTGAGCGTTCCATATTACCAATACCAGTGATCATGGAAACTTTTAATTTGCAGATAATTTTGTCTTCTGAAAGATTGTAGACCTACAGTTTGCGATAAAATGCACTAAATATGGCAAGAAAACTGGAAAAGGTAGAAATTTTCGTTGGTAGCTTTCCATAGATGACTCCATATCTTTGTTTCTAGAGGTTGTGGAAAAAATATTTCCATACAAAAGCTATAAAAAAATTTATGATCTACAATGTTGATGAACTACAGTTTCCACTAATATGCAATAAAACGTAAATATGGGAGGAAAACTGGGCAAAGGTAGCAATTTTCGACGGTAACTCTCCATAGATGGCTCCATATCTTCGTCCCTAGGGGTTGTGTAAAAAATATATGAAGGCAAAAGTTTTAGCAAATTTTGTGATCTACAATATTGCTGAACTACAATTTCCACTAATATTCACTAAAACGTAAAAAGGGGGAAAACTGGACAAAGGTAGCAATTTTCGACGGTAACTCTCCATAGATGGTTCCATATCTTCGTCCCTAGGGGTCGTGTAAAAATCTTTGAAGCCAAAAGTTTTAGCAAATTTTGTATTCTAAAATATTGCAGAAACATGATTACCACTAGAATGAACATTAATGACAGTATAGACAAAAAACCGAAAAAAGTGACAGTTTTTTAAGATGGCGGAGAAAGACATGGAGCTGGAGAGACGAAAAATTTGGGTTACCATGAACATATTGTCCTTCACAACATATTAAAAAACCATAACAATTGGACCTTTTTTAGGGACCGGAACAACGATACACAAAATGTACGACGAAAAAATTTGTATGGGCTGCGGATCTTCCGGTATAACATTCGTCCGGGTCAAATTTCGGATTGGCTACAGCCAGATCCGTATTCTGCAGGGTCTGAACCCTCGGATAACGTTGTCACCCCAACTCTTACATGATTTGCCGCTTGCATTGGTTTAGAGACGCGTTTTCCAGTTTTGGGCCTAGTCAAAGGAACAAATATGACTTTTCTATGTTGGCCACCAAAAGTAATAATTTATTTATTTATTTGGGTCATACACAGATTTAGGTTACCGTCTTTCCTGTGGACATACCCGAAGTTAACGTTTTATAGGCCTAATTTGCTGGCTGAACCCACATCCTCATAAGCGCAGTCAGGTCTACTTTAGTCCTAGCAAATAAAAACGTAACTTATATGCACACAAACCTTTAACTATTGACCACAGGAGAGACAATTTATGTTTTTGCGAGTGTGTATGACCCATTTAGTAAGTAATTTAAATTTAAATTTTATTACTTATTACAATTTACTTTAGCTCATCAACTGAGGTTTACATGTATTTACAATTTATCTCTGTTGAAAACGAATCTTTAATTTTATAGGGATTTGAAAAAATAAATTTTTGTCTTTCATAAAACTTTGTATGGACGAGTCGGCTCTAAGTTTTTAAATCCCTATCAAATATAAGGTCCTTTTTTAACAGTAGTTCACTGTACATCAGTTTAAACCTCAGTTGATAAGCTAAAGTAAATTTTAATTAGTAATAAAATTGGTTAAGACCTTTTTAGTTGGTGGCAAAAATTGAAAAGTCATATTTGTAGGCAAAAAAGAATCGGTATGAACCATCCTCGTAATGAAATTATTTTAATGTGGACTATGCCATGGCACTAATCAATGTTAAATTAGAGAAAAAAAAAATAACATTATTAATTTGTTTTTCTGTGATAGCTAAACAAAAAACATCTGTATGAACAATTTTACAAGACGGCAAAAATAAGAGTTAGTTTTGTTATTATTCGGAGCAGTGTGGAGAAAGTCCTGATGCCCTAATAAAAAAAAATGTTATTGAAAATGAAATCTTGGTTTATCATTATGATTTTAAGGATAAACAACTTATCTTTTCAGTGGACTTTTTTGTTTCCAGCTCGGTCACCAACATTTAGGGTGGCTTTTTCGGCCTTTTCCGGGATTATTGAGGCCTACAAATAAATACTGTGATATTAGCTTTTAGCAATTATCTTATAACCTAGTAGAGTTATATAACATTATTCTGCCGCATAGTTCAGGAAAAAAAAATAAAAAAAATGTGCCGTATTTTTTTACGTATTTTCGGCAGGATTTTTTTTTCAGAGCCATCTAATTCACAAGCATGCTGCTCTCCGACCTAAGTTCAGAACTGATAACCGCTTCCCCTGTTATTTAGCCCTAACTTTCTGTGCTGCTAGCACCAAACTATCCATTCTATATAAAAATGAAAGTTTGTGGGTTTTTGTCTAGCATATCTAATAAAAATAATATATTAATACTCCAGTAACTGTAGTCAACATGTGTGTGCGTCAAATCCGGTAGTTCTGATTTTTTGCTGACTTATTTATGCTGTTAGCCCAATGAATAATCCAAGTTTGTGACCTCGAGCGCCAAACGAAACTTTGTAAAATTTAAAAAAAACCTCGAAAATTTGGAACCTTTTTCAGTATTTGGCGATTAAAACCGATATGGACGTTTTTAAAGAAAACTAAATTTGTAACCACTAGAATCGTCTCTGTAGACCCAATAGTTTTTGAGATAGAGCTTTTCAAAATTCATAATTTTTTCGAACTTCGCAATTTTTTGCAACTAGGCGTTCTGTTTGGGGTAACATAGTTCAATTTGTAATACCAGCACCAAATTTTAGTATGTTGCTACACATGTTATTCTATCTTAAAAACCGTCGGGACCCATCTGTAAAGTGCCTGGATCCGGAGATAGGACTTCATCAAAATGGCGGCCGCCAATGGGGTGCGTATTATAAAAATTGCGAATAATTCTGATTATATGAGCCCTATATATATACATGTACGAGGGCTGCCTTTTAAGTTCTGTCGTTTGCAAAACTCCCGTGATTATTAAAAAAAATACTAGTATCATCTTAAAATATTTGAATTTAGAATTCAAAAACAAAAGAATGTCTCGAGATCGGCCGATTCGTTTTAGTACAGCGTCGGTTCAAAGTTGACAAGTCGTTTGTGAAAATGGAAATTTCGAAGGAAAATTTACGTGCGATAATATTTTACAACTTTAAAAGGGGTTCAACGTGTCTTCAGTGCTTTGAAGAGCTGACTACGGTTTTTAAAAATGAAGCACCATGCATCCGGACTGTGGAACGTTGGTATTTGGAATTTCAACGTGGTTGCTCTAGTCTTAGTGATAGGCATCGTGAAGGCCGACCAAAAACAGCTGTAACCCAGGAAAACATTGATGCTGTACGGCAACTGATCGTCGAAGATCGCCATGCGACATACCGCGAGATAGAAGCTTCATTAAGCATTTCAGGGACCAGTGTTCAAAATATATTGCATGATCACTTAGGTGTAAAAAAATTGATCTCACGCTGGATAACACATTTACTTAGTGAAGACCAAAAAACGGCTCGCGTTACATGGTGCCGTAAAACTCTGCGGCAATTCAACCGAGGAGACTCTAAACACGTTTATGACATTATCAGTGGTGACGAATCTTGGATATATGCCTACGATCCGGATCAACTGCAGTCGACTGTTTGGGTGTTTCAAGATGAGCCAAAACCGACCAAAGTAATACGCTCACGTAGCACTTCGAAAAAAATGGTCGCCACGTTTGTAGCGAAAAGTGGCCACGTTGCGACCATCGTGCTCGAAGATCGTAAAACAGTTAATGCTGACTGGTATACCACTGTTTGTTTACCAGAAGTTATCGGCGAGTTCCGAAAAAATAACCCAAGACGTCGTATAGTACTGCACCACGATAATGCTAGCTCGCACACCGCCCGGCAGACAATTGCGTTTTTAAAAGAACAAAACGTCGAAAATTTGGATCACCCGCCGTACAGTCCAGACTTAAGCCCTAATGACTTCTTCACTTTTCCAAAAATCAAGCAACGACTTTGTGGTCAACGGTACCGGACGCCTGAAGAAGCGGTTGAGGCATACAAAACGGCCATTTTGGAGACCCCGACTTCGGAATGGAATAAGTGTTTCGAAAACTGGTTCGATCGAATGAAAAAGTGTATTACATATCACGGTGATTACTTTGAAAAACAATAAATACCATTTAACACTTAAATTGTCTTTAGTTTTTTCAAACGACAGAACTTAAAAGGCACCCCTCGTATGGGGTATCAAATGAACGGGAATTAAATGTTCTATAATACTATTATACAGTTGCTGAGAGTTACAGTTACGGAAATATTTTAAATTATATTATTGCGTTCGGCGATCGAGATCACAAACTTCGCACAAATGATACTTTGACCACACTTCTATAGTATGGTCATATCCAAAATAAAGAAATTTCTTCTTTTAAGGCTAAGGTCCAACGTCGCATGCTGAAAAAAAGAAAAGAAAAAGAAAAAATGCATGGCGGGAAATATAGAAGTGCGGTCAACCTAATTGATATATTAAAATAAGAAAAATTACAATTGAATGTCTTTATAAACAGACAACAAATATAAAGTATTAGATGGTGGATATTTAGTATTTTTTTTTACTAAAAGTTGAACTAATTTATAGTTTCTGTGGTACCTACTACAAATCGAAGATATTTACGTTTTTAACTTACTTATAATATGTGGACTGAGTGAGCACTCACAAAAATGTATCATCCAAAAACCTGCCACGTTAGTGGTTCGTTTTGTATTTTACAAAGTCTCATATGAATTTTACACATATATAGCAGTTTAAATCTTCAGTTTTTTCATCAGAAATCGGGTTTTCGAAAGTGTGTGGATTGAGTGAGCATAAGAAATTATTAAAACCTAAAATACGTTACTAGGTGATCTACAAATTATAAAGGTAAGTTAGCATAGGTTTTACTAAATATTAGTATATAAATATTATACGTTAAATGAATACATTCACTGATTTCGTTGGTAGATTGTGAGAACTGAGTGAGCGCATGTTAAAGATTTTTATTTTTTTATTTATGGTTTTACAAATACAGAGATTAATTTTACAATTGTTTTAGAACTTTTACTAAATGAACAGCATTTTGTATTTTTTTTGAGAAGGGTGCTCACTCAATCCACACGCACACGTTATATCTGAAAAACCGTCGGGACCTCATCTGTTAAGTGCCTGGATCCGGAGATATGACGCCATCAAAACGGCGCGCTGTATTTTAAAAATTGCGAATTATTTTGATTCTGTGAACGCTATATACATGTGTGGAGTATCAAATGAACGGGAATTGAATGTTCCATAATTCTATAATATACAACATCAACTGAGTAGTACAGTACTGTTGTGTATAATAGCATTATAGATCATTTAATTTCCGTTCATTTGATACCCCACACATGTATATAGGGTTAATATACTAGAGTTATTCGCAATTTTTAAAATACAGCGGCCGCCATTTCAATTACGTCATATCTCCGGATCCAGGCACTTTACAAATGGGGTCCCGACGGTTTTTAAGATAGAATAACATGTTTAGAACATATTAATAACGCTTAATAATAACGCCTAAGTTCGAAAAAATGATGAATTTTGAAAAGCTTTATCTCAAAAACTATTGGGTCTACAGAGACAATTCTAGTCCCATATGATAGCAAATTCAGTTTGCTTTAAAAACGTCCTGAAAAGGTACTTTCAAAAACTAGGCCTTTAGGGTTATAAGCATTGAATGTGCCGCCGGTCACTCTCGATGGTACTCCTCTAAATAGAGTGTCTCAGTTCAAATATTTGGGCCATTGGGTCACTGATAACTTAAGTGATAACGCCGATATTGAACGAGAGCGGAGATCTTTGGCCGTCCGATGCAATATGCTGGCCCGCAGGTTCGTTAGGTGTGCCAAAGAGGTCAAAGTAACGCTTTTCAAAGCGTACTGTCAGACATTTTGCACCTGCAGCCTGTGGGTCAGTTTTACGCAGAAGGCGTACAACGAGTTGCGTGTTCAGTACAACAACGCGTTCCGGGTGCTGCTGGGGCTGGGGCGGTGGTGCAGCGCGTCCGGCATGTTCTGCGAGGCGCGCACGGACGGGTTCGCGGCCGTCATGAGGAAGCGCTGCGCTTCTCTGCAGGCCCGCCTCCGCGCTAGCCCCAACCGCATCCTGGCCGCGTTGTCTGACCGCTGGGATAGCCCTATGTGGGATCGATGGGAAAGTATGCACGCACATCCCCGAACATAATTTTTAATTTATGTACCCAGTTATTTAGTTTTATTAATTTTATTTTTAATACCCTAACATTTATTTTATAAGGATTACTAACAAATTTGTATGGACCTTGTCTGAAATAAACAATTATTATTATTATTATTATTATTATTATTATAATCCCCAAATCTGAAAAAAGACCGAAATTATCGCGGGGTTTTTTTTATTTTTGACAAAGTTGCTCGGCGCTCGAGGTCACAAACTTTGATTATTCATTGGGCCAACAGCATAAACAAGTCAGCAAAAAATCAGAGAAGAATTGTTTATTTTCTAATTCAGCTATCTTATATTGTTGTCTTATACTAACTTATAATAATGTATTTATTTTTTTCAAATTTGTTCTTTTCTTTTGCGGCTTGAAAATTCACCTAGGTTTTTTATTATATAAAGCTAGTTTTCCAGAAATGTTTGTGTTTTTGTGTTGCAAGGAAGTACAGGAACTGCGTAATGCGTAGTGTAATGTACGTGTGAGTGTGTGTGTATGTGTGTGGTGTACGTCAATTTAGTTCACTCATTTACCGCCTGGGGCGCTAGTGCTCATGTGGATCCAGTTTTTAATGCAAGAGGGCTCTCTTTTCCTGATATATATTATTATGCTCTTTACTATTGTACACTGGATTGTTGATAATCATAGTTCTGTGACTTGACGGCCACGAGTAATGACAGGTAATGTCCAGTAAAGACTTTTCTACCTTATAGGCACTATGAAAACTATTTTCGTTTCAAGCCGTATTTTTGTTTTGTTATTACCATAAGACGTAAAGCTTGAAACAAAGGATCTTCAGCAAAATCCCAGCAGTACTAAGTTAAATCTTGTTACAATATCCTGTTAAACTAGACTCTGTTGTTCGTATTGAGTAGCTTGTGCTGTTATGCAGACTGTTTTATAATAAAGTAGTACCTACAACTCTAGGTCAACCTCTATGATCATCTGATAACACTGCTGATTATGAAATTATCATATAATTGTCGTGTCAATTTCAGTTCATTGTTGATAAAAACATAACTTGTTTTTAAAAAAACGACCGGTAACCTTCGGGGAGGGAAGATGGATGATTGAGAAATGCCCGGCTTTTACTTTGGTTAAAAAAAAAAAAAAAAAGACGTTTATTCAGTAAGAATCTACCAGAATCTACCAGCGCTTCCCAGGAGGAGACCACTGCTGAGAAGAAACGCCGCAAGCAACTCAAGAGTCAGTCTTTGTTAAAACATATTACAATGGTTACTACTGAGTCTAGCATTATACAGGGTGTCTGGAAAACCTTTGGAGATATTTGGCGCGGTAATAGTTCGCACGATTCTGATCACGGGGGTATGGTTCATTTTTGTTTCTGTTAATGTAAAAAAAAAAGAAGATTTAATTATATTCATTATGTTACTTGATGTATCTCAGCCGATATCTTGACCTTGACATTTTGATGTTGATGCTATACTAATCCAAACGTTCGTAGTAACTAACGTCAAAAGTCCAAGTTCGAGGTCAATGACCTGAGACCATACATTGTTTACATGGTATGTAAACAGTTCGCTCCATTTAAACAGTTCGCCCCATGTAAACAAAAATCAAATTACAAAAAAAAGATTAAATTTAATGCAACTCACTGTATTTTCGTTTTTACAATTGTACATTTTAGCGGGTTTTGTAATGTTCACTAGATCTGTTGGAACACGCACTGCCGAGCTCTGATCGTATCGTCTGTTTCATATTAATGTCGAGATCTAAACATTCACCTTTTTTCTGCTCTAAAATAGCCCATTTATTGTTTTACAGCAAAATTAATTCAGACTATTATTATTATTTATTCAGACTAGAAAATCTGAAATTTAATTTACCTGACATCTAATGACAACCATAAATTTTAAAGCTGGCATCATACACGTTGTTGAAAGATTTTCGTATCCTAGAACAAGTTCAATTCTTTGATAAATGGCTACTGTCATAGACTGCTGAAAGTTCGGATGGACATGAAATGAACGATCCGGTTATTGCTGTCCGTATTGATCTGTATGGTATTCGTCGCGCGGTATAGCTAACAGTCCGAATATAAAGGCACTTGTCATAGAGAAAAAAAAAGACCGGCCTTTCATAGGCCATGGAATCATGGAATCGATATACTTACGTAGTAGGAACTTACATAACACATACATATTCATTCCATATTTAAAGCATTCAATAAGGTTACGTTCGCACGGACGTGCAGAAAGGCGTTGCGTTAGCGGGGCGATCTCGCATCGTCAAAGCCTAGGAATCAGAGGTTTTCGCATAGACGTAAAAAAGTCACTTGTCGTTTTGTGCTCACTCGGTTCTCATTCTTCTAGGATACGAAACTCTTTCAACAACGTATATGATGCCAGCTTTAAATGTAATTCTGATTAAACATAACGTGTCGGAACGATTTTATTTTTACAAAAGAAACCTCTTTTCATAAAGAGTTTTCAATAGTAAAAGATTTAAAAAAATACTATGTCAAAGCACAATCACAACTTAATAATTCGTTTTAATTATTGTGTTTTTTATTCGTATTACTCCTTGATAGTAGTGCAAATCAATAAAATAAATCCACGATTCATGATCTCGTAAAATAAGTCTAATGTACGTACAAGTGCTATTTTAGCTGAGTGAGTGTGAGCAGAGTGTGAGTAATAATCGTAATCGTAAGTTTAATTTTTAAATTACTTATTTCACATAATAGCTTTTATCAGAGACCTTCTTTTCATTCACATTACAGAATAATGTGTCTGTGTTCTAAACACCATTGAGCTTTTGACCATGATTAGAAACATTGTTGATAGGGAACAACTTGTTTATTTACATTACGTTGTGACACATGTTATGAATGAAGTAGTTAAGATGGGGCACACTGAGAGCATTGTCAGGAAAGGCGATGATAAATTTGCCTGTAACTCAGTCAAATATTAACTTAAAAAAAAGTTACCAATATAGGGATGATCCAAATCATCCACCCTATCTACTGTTAAAATTTCTCCAAAGGTTTTCCAGACACCCTGTATAAAGAAATAAATATTAAATTAAAATGTTGTATTTTTATTGTTATCCTGACTTCTTATTTCTATTTTTGATTATAAATTTGTGTATATTTTTGACGATTTCAATGTAATTTCTTGTACTTTTGATATAACATGCAATGACTGTGACTTACTTTGGAAAATAAATATCATTCATTCATTCATTCATAAATATTATACTTATAAAAATAACATGCGTAGTTTAGCAGGAAAACATAACAAAAATCTTCGAGAGAGAAAAGAAAAAAAAATCACCTATTTATGTGTCTATATATAAGACGGTGCAAGACAACCACATAAAAGTTTCGATATGGTTTCCTACATCAACGGTGTCCCCTAGACAAGATAAAGCTTTTGCATTTGAATAAATGATTATTGAGTAAGTTTCGGGTTTAGGCCATGCATTTTTGTCCGTTAGATAATCCTCGACCCTATTATTACGCTTTAGACATTAACGACTTTTTAAAGTAATTTTTAAGTGCTGGAAAACTTTAAATCGACGTCAGGTAACTTATTATAGAAATGAATGCATTGACTAACAAATGATTTATACTTTACGGACGCGGAATTTTATAATAGCGATTTTATTTTATTTTTATTATTTAAATTATGTATATCAGAATTTTTGGTGAAAGAATCTAAATTCTTCATAACATAAATAATATTCTCATAAATAAATTGAGACGCTACAGTTAAGATATTAATTTCTTTAAAAAGTTCTCTTAATGAGTCACGGGAATGTAAGCTGTAAATAGAACGAATAGCCCTTTATTGTAACACAAATATAATTTGTATGTCAGCTGCCTTACCCCAAACCAGACTACCGTAGGACATAACACTATGGAAATAACTATAATAAACTAAGCGAGCTGTCTCAACATTGGTTAGTTGTCAACTTTTCCTAACGGCGTAAGCTGCCGAACTTAGTTTACCTGCCAGTACAGCTATATGGGGACTCCATTGCAAATTTTTATCTACCATTACCTTGCCTTATCTACCATTTGCAAACACTCGTAATTTAGAAAAATACTAGAATCTACTGGTTTAACATTAGGCAAAGCGAACCTAACATATTTAGTTTTCTTAGCATTTAGTAGCAAATTGTTGCTAGTAGACTTTACATTTGTGCATTTGAGTTGTCAAACTTGGTCTCTCGAGTTAATATGTCTAAATTTTATTTTATAATGGTTTTGATTAAAAATACAAGGTGGCGCAAAAGTAATCACACTATCGGAAGATACTATAATTTTAAAAAATGGCGGTATATATCACTTCTGCTTTGACATTTGTGAAGTAAATAGATACAAAATACACGTCAATAAAACATGAATCGCTTTACTCCTCAAGAACGCAGAATAAGCCCGAGTAACCTATGCTCAACCCATTCTGAATCTCGACCACGAGGAAGACAACTTTTCATCGAAAATCATCATGAGTGACGAGGCCCACTTCCATCTCTGTGGATACGTGAACAAGCAGATCGCTTCTGGGATCAAAAAATCCACGTCTAACCCACGAAGAGCCATTACACCCGCTCATAGTTACTGCATGGTGTGCTGTTTACGCTGAAACGACTACAGTGGACGGTGAGCGTTCCAGAGCCATGCTCAAAGACTTTCTCCTTCCTCAAATGGATGAATTGGGACTGGAGAACATCTGGTTCCAACAGGATGGAGCAACGGTGCATACTGCACGAGCCACAACCGAAATTCTGAGGGCTGCATTTCCGGGTCGCCTAATCTCTCGTTTTGGTGATTTGCACTGGGCGGCAAGGTCGCCCGATTTATCCGTTCCAGGCTTCTTTCTGTGGGGTTTCTGGAAGTCACGGGTCTATGTCAACAAACCTCAGATTAGAATCCCGCAAAGAGAATATTCGACAAGTATGCGAGAACCTATCGGCGGATATTCTGGCAAGAGTGATTAAAAATGCCATAAATCCGGCCCGTATGGTCATCAATTCTGGCGGCGGCCACTTGGCCGATACCGTAAAATGTAAACTATTTTTATGTAAAGTTCAATTAATCCTTAGTTTAGAACAATTTAAGATTTATTTTTGCTTCATTTTATTATTTGTAAGTACCAGAATGTAGGTAATTGGTACAGATTAATTTATAATAAATGCTCAAGGGCTTTTTCCAAAAAAAATTAGAGATACGTGGTTTTCTGTATTGAAGCAAATTTACAGCAGGGATATTTCATAGTTTTAGAAACAATTTAGGTATTTTGAGCTAAAAATATTTTTCCTATAAGAATACATAAGATTATTGAACTTCCCTGCAACTACATGCTGTAATTTAGTTTTTTGTGTCTCTTGTAAACTTGAGCCAAATGGACTTACGAGGGTTGCGCATTTAACTATGGATGTGACGCACTGAAAGAAAAAACTTACATAGTAAAATCTGAGACACTAAAAAAACGAATTCTAGAAAAAAAAGTTCATGTACACTATTTTTGGAAAACGTCCTCGAAAATGAATTTAATACTCCATGGAGGTTTAATGGCATTGCTTTATAAAATTCTTAGTAATAGTCTTAGTCTTGAATCTTATTTTTTAAAAAGAGAATTCTAGCCTTGTTTTCTAATGAAAAATTGAGAATATGTGATGGTGAGAATATTCACAAATGAATAATAATACTCGTAAAATAGAAACGCGAAAGAGAGCTATTACCAACTTGTTTGTGCGTAAACCGAAGTCCTTAATGGAATTAACAATGATCGCGGTCGTTAGTACTTTAAAATCAAAATTACATGACTACATGGCCAATGAGTTTAAATTATCAATTTTTGAACTGGTTAGTATTGTTTGAAGCCCAGCTGGAGATATACCTTACTACAATACAAATAGTAAAAAATCAGTCCCTCATTAAATATGTTGTTTTTTGTTATTTCATTCAGGTCGATTCATTTATGAAAGAAAAATTTTCACGGAGGTGTCCGACCAGACATCTTTATATTAATGTTTTTTTTAAATTATATCAGGAATAGAAATATGTCTTTCAGATGCAGAAATAATGCTATCTGGTAAATGCGTCGAATGTAGCAGAACTAGTGACTACTGTTTGAAAAAAACGGTAGATTTAGATAATTGTTATTTCAAGAAGTGCACTGGGAAATGTTTTATCGATTTAATTTGAAATAAGTCGAGTTAAAATAAATGTTTGCAAGTTATTTTTTGCATGTTTTATTATTACTAATGGTGATATTGAAAAAAATACAGGCCAAAAGGGAGTCGGTTTCACTTTTCATCGTATTACAAATGTTTTTTTGGTTTCTCCTAAATTACTCTGAAATTGTATTATTTTTATTATATTTTCTTCTAAATTTTATAAATGGAGCTCAAACAGTTATCGAGATATTTACCATTTAAAAACCCGCATTTTTATGACTGACTGAGGTTGTACCTAACATGAGAACCAAGACTTAGCTGAGTACTGCAAATTGCGTACCTATGACTTAACGAAGGTTAACGAAGAGTCGATTAGACAAATATTTATAGATAGCATGTACCTGAAAACTATTATTAGCCAAGTCGAGTCGAGTTGAGCTTTAATCATGTCCATACCTCGGGGTTTTCGATGCAGGAATGAATTGAGAAAGAGTAGAGATAAGCAGATAGATAAGTCTGAGTTTTTTTTTTTTTTTTTAATTTCTTTATTATTTATTCATTTGGCAGAACCTTGCTAAAGTACATGCTGTTTTTTGAGTCAATACCTAATCTTTGGCTAATCTCAAAAATTCCCGCACCGAAAACTCCAGGGTATGATCATCTCCCAAGTGAAACAAACGCACTGCGTAAGTAATTGTATATTAACATTTAAAATCCTTTTGTGTGGCATGATCCTATAGCTAAAATTTGAGGACTTTTTACACAGAACTCGGCACCCATTATTATGTAGATACGAGTATCAATACTCTTGTCGGCGAAGTCGATAAAGTTGCTTATTGATAATATTTGAACTTTGCTGTCATTCATTTCTCGTTTATGTTTTTGATGGGATCCACCTTACTAATTCCATACAGACCAAAGTAATTTAAAAAACTAAACGTCATAAAAACAAAGGTCACACCTTACAGAAAACATTAAATCAGTTTACGTAGGAGCATTAATAAAACATAATTATGCTACATAAATAAAATATTCTCTTGACAAGTCAAGCTATTGTCATAATCCGAAAGTGTCAACCCTAGCAATTTTCTCATCTCACCCCATTGCTATCCCTTCTAACCCCAACTACGGGGTGAGTTGGGATTGCCTACTATTATGTGTTTATCGTTGAAACTATGAAATGAAACAACAAATTATCATTGACATACTAAAATTCATACATCCCGACCACTTTTTTGTATATAAATCAATGTGCCACATATAAAAAAAAACTTTTATCCAGGTTTGAACTTCGATGTAGTCCCTGCTCAACCCATTTTACGGTACCATTTTCGCGAGTTAATGGAAGAAAAAATGAAGATATCAAATAAACAAAATCCAATAAAAAAAATACAGCCAAAGAACATCGGGCGACTACTTGTAGTAGATTGTGTCACAAGGGAGCAAAATTACATATTTACGGCGAGGGCGTATATTGAATCCTGAACGAAGCGAAGGATTCTATAATTGAATCCCGAGGGTAGCGAGGGATCCTAAAGTAGAATCCTGAGCGTAGTAAGGGATTCAAGTGTTAACGACCAAAGTGGAAATAATTTCGCTGCCGTGTGACACATACTGCTTTTTACATCACCTATGAGGAAAATAAAAGATCTTAGTGATGAAATAAGTTTAATTATTTACACTCTCTGAAAGTACTGAAATTATCAAATTTAACAAGAAAATTTGTGGTATTTTGCGTTTATACTTTATACTGGCAACAAAATGTCCTTGAACAGAAAAGAGCTTGGCGCGTTAAATACCTACCGCCTGGCGACACCTGAGGTGTCTAGTCAGTCAGGGGCGTCACAGACGGATTATATATGCAGTAACCAAGATATTTATATTGTCTTGAATTGGTTTTCGTATTTGTGTTGATTTTAGTGTTTATGGTTGAACTAAGATAGTGTTTTAAAAAGTGAACGACTATTTACGGCAAAATAATTGGAAATAGGTAATTGATTGAATGAAGAAGTTTTATTTGTTAAATAGTACATCCCCTAGATGTTGAAGATAAAAAACCGGAAACATTAAAAACGAATTAATAGATAAGAATAGTATTTTGTAATAAAGCTTTTTCAACTTAATAAAAATTGAAATTAATTGTCCGGAAAGGAACCTAAAAAGTAACTTCCGGAGTTACTTTTTAGGTTCCCAGACTATATTTAAAACTTATTGAGCTTAAAAGGTTGTTTATTAATAGACTCGTTTCGTGTTTTATAGATGATTAATAGCCACTTAAGCCATATAGATAATTTTCTGGAGATAGTCTTAATATTATCAAAAATATTATTACCTAATTTAACGTAAAGGTAAAAAACTCATTTTGCAACAATGTTTCCACGTTGAAGGAAAACATAAATAACATTTCGTGACTAAACTTTATGACACATCCATAAACCGATTAAAATATTTCACAAGTGACAGCCCTGAATGTGGCGCGGAAGACAGAGGGGCGCCGGGCGTAGCGGGTTGAAGGGGGAAGTAGGTATTAAAAGCGCGGCATTTGGGGCCTGGGTAAAGGAGATTCGCTTCTACGTGTAGTTACTGTTTATTCTTATGCCGCCAGTACCATGTTGGTACCATTGATAAAAGCATGTACGAAAGACGTGTCTGCTTCTGAAGAAAAACAATACTTTGCGCGACCAGGTGGTTTATCTGATTCTAAAGCAAGCCATTATACACTTTTAGTAGACTTCAGTTTATAGAAAGACTGTTAATTTACTATTCAGCAAAGGCATAGGATTCAACTAACTACGACACACTTGAAAATATTCAATCAATGCAGTATTGCAGTACTTATTTCCGACAGTCAATTTGGTGTCTTTGTTACATGACAGGTGATAAACGAAAACCAAATCGCTTTCATAAAATTCATTAATATAATGTTGTTTTGCGATAAATTGATTATTTTAACTGAATCTTATTTTACTGCTGCGTTGGCAACGGTAACTACAGTGTACGTTTCATGTTTACTAGTAAATTGGCAGTGTACATTGTAGTGTACATGCATTTTCCATAAAACTGAAAAGTCTAGATTTCTTTTAATATTATTTTAACGACTCTGAGGTCATTATAAAGTCCCTCTAATTACCATACCCTCGTAAGGCCCAAAGGCCTATATGTAGGACATATGTCAAAATTACTTCATAAGTAACTTGACTGTCACAAGATTCGTTTTTGAACTATCGACATTTGCCGCGGGCCTTACGAGGATATAAATGTTTTTTTATACTTTAATGTTTTGCCAATTTAAGGGTTAAAATGCTTTTATCATCCGTATTTCTTAGCCGAATTTAATTTTAATTTCAATTTTGGTGATCTCTTCTACAGTATTTTCATATGTTGTTAAGAAATGCGATATAAAAAATCCTTGCATATACCTACCCGATTGCTCGGTAACGACGGTGCGGGAGTCTTACTCGCACTTGATCAGTTTTCTTGTCTTAATATTTTGAGCTCAAAATTCGTAGCAACACATAGAGCTTGGCAATCAGAAACACTCAATCTAAATCTGCGCCTACGTACAGCCTTTGCCCTCCTTCCCCCACCGAGGTGCGCCAGCGACGAGAGAAATGGCGTGACCTTGTTTCTTGACCCACTGACGACGTCGCGGCCGTGCGCCACGCACACATGAAAACCAGTAAGATACATACAAACACTAGGTAGTACGTAGGCATGGAACATAAGGACTTCACTTTACTTAATGGTTCCAAAAATATGTATCTATTTTTTTTGTACGCTTATGTACAGGGTGACTTCAAATTGGTAATACAAAACACTTGATTGTGGGTCAGTTAATGACGAATAGTGTATTACATTAACTCAGTTGTTTAAATCATGCCTTCTTTAATTATCGTCAATGTTCTAATAAAAGTAATAATCACTTATTACTTACAACATTTTAGGACTTCACGGTCCTAAAATGTGGTTACACTAAATTAAATACCTTACTGTTATACCTGTCGCTCAATGTTATCTATCGTCTGTTCATTCTTACTTGTCAATAGTAAACAACTTTATACCCTCAAAATGAACCTTTTTGGCTAAAACCGGTATTTTAAACAAAATAAAGCAATCACAGATAATACATTGGCCAAATGATGTCCAAAATGTTTATTCAGTTTACTTTATTTACGACAAAACAGCTGTTTTAGCCAAAAAAGATTCATTTTGAGGTTAGAAAGTTGATAACTATATATTAAGACAAGTAAGAATGAACAGACCTTAATTTAAACATAGTGGTAGATTAACCGCATTAAGCACAAAAAAAATGGGATAGTTCAAACTTGAATTTGAACATGAGATTTAGGAGATTGGTTTAGTTTTGTGTGTAAAACATTGATTTTGTATTAACAATTTTGAAGTCGCCCGGTATTTAAAAAGGAGTCCCTGGTTCCCTTTGCCACGCCATAACTTAAGCATGGCTCGATCGATTGGAAAAAAATCTTTTTTTCGTGTTCGTAATTACCATGACAAGGGTTGTATAAAAAAAACAAATAACATCCGGGCGGCGCCGTGCACGGACAGCTAGTTACTAATATAATTTAGGGTTAAGGGCAATTGGGATACTGTGATGATGATGACCGATGTTGGTATCAGTGGCGGTATACCTACTTAATCTCTTTTGCAGCAGTGGCAAGAATGATCTGGCCTCACTTGCCCTGAACCCCACTAAATACATGTTAAGTTTAGCAGAGCTTAGTGTAACTATGAGTGGGCCACACTTTAAGTTAAAAAGTTAAAAAGGCCCCTGCCATATTCAGGTCACCTGCAGCAACTCAGCTACTGAAGTAGGCGAATGGGTTAGCAGAGTCCTCAAATGAGTCCACCGGGTAGCTAAGCAACATTTGGACATTGCTTAAACAACATTGCTTCCTATCGTTTTCTGTGTTATCGAGTTTATCTTTTTTTTTCTATCCTGTCAAAGCCAAAACAGCACTTATAACATAAACGTAATCTCACCTGCTAGAACCACTAGAGTAATTGATCGCCGCTTTATCAAATCCAATCTAGGGTCATCGCTGCATGTTGTCTGCTCCCAACTCATCTCTATTAATAGTCATTATACCAACTAGTAGGTATTTACTCCGCTTTATCGCAGGTGTACCTACATGATATGTGGTAAAATTTACACAAGTTATGTAACTCTTTTAACGTCTAATTGCCCTCCACATTAACCCTTATTATTTTCGTAAGATGCGTTTCTTTCTTGTCAATCTATATAAAAAGACATTTATTCAATAAGTACTTACTGGCACTTTTACGCGTCAAAAATCTACCAGCGCTTCCCAAGAGGGGACCTGAGGGCTCAGACAAGATGCACTACGCTAACTAACGTTTCTATTCGATTCGTTTTTAAACCAATCGCGTCACTGGTAGACCACGTGACTTTTCGTATCACGTCATCTTCCAGTGACGCGATTGGTTTAAAAACGAATCGAATAGAAACGTTAGTTAGCGTAGTGCATCTTGTCTGAGCCCTCAGCAGGAATAGTTTATTTTTAGAAGCAAAATAAATACTATACCCAAGTAGCCCCGTTTTACCGGTACTATATTATTTAGTGTTCCATAATGGTAACCTAAAACGTTTGTTTTGGTTCAACTGATGATTCGCGAACGAGCCATTAGGGAGCTTGTGCTGGTTGCGCATTCGCAGCGTCGAGAGCGAACGCGCGTAGGTACAGTTAGATTCTGCCATGACTTTTACTTTTGTATTTCACTCGCCGCCGCCACTTCCCTTTAGCATAGTCAGTTATTATTGTGAGCCGATGGTTATTCAAATCGATACTGCTGCTTTCTTTACCTAAGTACCTTTGTATTTATTTTATGTGTAATATGATGATTAATCTCCTAATTTAAGATCACTATCTTATGCATTTCATATATCTATACCTATGTATACTATACAATACATATATGTTCGTCCCCATCCTCCCTCTTGTGCCAGTCCAATCCAGAGGATGCCCCCTGAGCAACTAGTTATTGATCAATCCGTGAAACTGCAAAATAATTACGAGTAGTTACACATTAAAAAAACGGCCAAGAGCTAGTCGGACTTGCGCACCGAGGGTTCCATATTTATGATAATATGGTTGGAAAACGCAAATCTATCGTAGATTCTTAATAATATGTTAAAGTAGGTAACTACATCTATTTTGATTTTTTAGTAAATACCTTTACCCGCGGCTTCATCCTGGATTAAAAACATAATTTATTTATTTCAAAGGAAACAAACAGCAGTAATTTCACAAATGGAATAAAACTAAGTATATGACAGGGTATAATAATATACTTCGCCTAGTATTCTCTTCCGAGAAGCAGTGATCACGTGAGTGGACACGTACTACGTCATAGACGTCAACCGAAGATTTCCAAACTTTAAAATCAGGGTTATTTTAAAATATTTGCTCGTATATATTAACTTAAGACTATCATTGTGTATAGGTTTTACGTTTAGACGATTTACTGTTCTCTATAAAAAAAAACGTATAGACGTGTTGCTGCATTTTGACGTAGGTACGGGTATAAGTCATCGAAATTTAATAAGTATGGAAGGGTAACCTCTAACAAAAACGACTGACAAATCCGCTCAAAAACGCCCACTTTTTGAAATGAAAAGATCTTATGTGTCGAGTGGTTTAGATAATCAACTAAATATTAATTGAGTTAAGGTTTGAAATCATTTATGTCGGATATTGATATAACGTTTGAGTGGACAGTAATTTCAGTTAGTTTAGGTGTCCGTTTGAAAGAGAAAAACCTGCAATTGGTTACAAGCTCTCTGACACAAGACTTTCATTTGACAATATTTTTTTCATAATCTTTACTTGAACGCGACCAACTATTTCAACATTTGACGTGGATGGTTTGATACAAAAATAACACAGTAATTGAAAAATGAATTATATTAATATTGTTTATAGTAATGTTTGACTTTATTGATTTAATTTAACTATATTATGTTACAGTATTATAAAGTTATAAAATTTCTTTACAGTCAGCATCAAATAGTCTTTAGCATTCAAAGTGCCAAATATATCGAAACCAATCTTTATTCTTATAGGCATACAGATACGTGACAATATATAAGTTGTTTTGCTGTGATATTAGGTTAATTACGACGATCATCATATTTAATTAAGTTTTGGCGAGAATAACATTATAGCTAATGTATATGTATATCGATCATAAGTAAAGAGGCTCAGGTAGGTACCTAATAGATGTGTGATAAACCACTCCACGTCTGATACTCGGTGTCATTAAAATCATTATTAATATTATTGAAAACGTACTGTGTGTACAATTTGGGACTGCTGCGACTATTAATAAATGTCTTCCAGTTTTTGAGATGATATAATCTAATTCATCAAAATTGATGCTTCAAATCCTGCAAGGTTTGCTAGGCATCCAATTTTAACTACGCAATTTGCGACGAACTGCATCCACCCAAGCCCGCCGGCGTTCTTATTTTTTTGGAAAACTTAAAAAGATCATTTACCTATTTATTCTGTTATGTAAACGAACGATAGTAAAGATGACATACAATTTAATTTTATTTCCTATTTATTCGAAGTAGTTGCTTGTAATTCACATTTTTCAAAGATACATTGCATAACATTGGCCATGACATGTTAGTATGGGAATATTTAAATTTCAATAAGTTACCTACTGCACCAATTTACAATGCAAGTTGGCATTTTGCAGCATTATTTAAAGCCGGTAATTATTAAAATCGTTTTTTTTGGTGGAATTATAAACAACTGTTTGACACTACGTCAGAAAGTCGACTGATAGACGGTTTGGCACTCAGTAGGTATTAGCTCCAGCCCCGCTGGCACTAGGTCAGTGGGGCAGATTTTGAGCGTGAGTTACTCTTCCATACTTATTATATTACGATGGTATAAGTTCTAAGAGCAATGTGCTGTGACCACCGGTACTTAAATGTTGAACGTTTCATGGAAAATATACGGCTCTAAGTATTAGGGGTATGGATTATGAGAACTTGAAGATTGATAAGCGCTTTTTTACTAGGCGCTTCCTCTCATTTAGGTACAGCAGGACATAAAATACTACTCACCATAATATTAAACCGTGGTTTTAGGCCCGCAATATCGCAACCACTCCTCGGCAAGCGATCCTTTTGGTGGAAAAGTATAGAAACCGACTGTACCCTACCCTTTTTGCTATTACAGCTTTTAATAGAGCATTTAACCATTTTACATTTTACAAAAAAATGTCTTCGGCAACTTTTACCGCGACAGCTTGAAAATCATTAGCGTAGTCATAAGAGCAATGATACCGAGCGAGAGCGGAATATGATATTCCCGTAGGTTCGAATATTATGACGGCAAACATCATGTTGACAAATTTGTAACTGGCCAGTTTGATCTGGTGAATCCGGTGATGCCTGTAGTATCAGGTTGTAATTCCACATTGTAATGTAAACTTAGTTTAAAAAAAAATCCGTGTTAGTTATTTTCATGCATAAATGTATATATAATATGAAAATAAAAAATTCAATGAAAGTAAATATGTAAATTATGCTCATGACTTATATTATTCGTGATATATATATATATATATTTAAATTTACTCGAACACTAACCTAAAATATATTTTTTTCCTTATTCTTGGGTAGTGGTTAATCAATTGGCAACTTTGTGATGAAGTAGAAAGTGTCCCTTTTCGGAAGAGAAGACCTTGTTTTATTAGACCATGGTATATGAGTTAATACACTAGCCAAAACAGACCGGCGTGAAGTTAGCAGCCTAAAGTTAGCTGCCCATGACAACCCGACCAATTGAAGAAGTCCGATTATGAACTACCCTTAACAGCTTCCAGTGAGCTTCCACTTATAGCTAACAAACTAACAAATTTGCACTAGTGAGACAATTAAAAATAACAATAACATATAAATATTTATTCCAGTAACGTATTTACAGAATTCAAATATTTATAATATTGCATAGGTATATACAGTTAAACCTAACTTAATAAGTGATTTTGTTTGTACTAATCTTATTTAGGTAGATAAATATTTTGATTTTTTTAATTAACTTTGTAATAAAAATGAATAACATTATATATTATCTAATGAACGCCTAAAATAACAATTTGAATATAAAGTGTAATATAGTTTCCTATAATAACTTATTTATTATTATCTTCTATTATATAAAAGATGTCCTGACTGACTGACTCATCATCCCGCAGGCCAAACCGCTAAACATACAAATTTGGAATTTTCAGGGGGAATTGATTTTATAACGTAGGCATCGTTTAAGAAGGGATTTTTGCGAAATTCAATCCCTAAGAGAATTAAAAGGGGCTGCAAAGTTTGCAAGGGAAAAAAAAAATTAAGGTCCCATTTACTTGAAACTTAGCTGAAATACTCTTCAATGCAAATAATGAGTCACGTATTTCAGCGATTACTAAAATTCTAAGTTGCAAAGTTTGTGTAGGAGAAAATATTTTTATAGACAAATTTACATGAAACTTGGTAGAAATGCTCTTCAATGCAAATAATCGATCAATATAATGTAAAAATAATAAATAATAAATAATAAAATGTAAGTATGTAAAAGGCAATACATACAAATAAAAATACTACTTTCAGCGGGGGTAGAAAATTGTATGGTATATATTTTTGAAGTGAGAAGCGTGGAAAATGTTTTAAGGGCTAACTCTATACAGATTAAAAATATTGCTTTCGGCAGGGGTAATACTGTATACAAACATTGCTTTCGGCGATTTTGGAAGAAGATTAAGAAAGATTTGGCGGTAGAATTGGGAAATTTAGGCTTCTGTTTATTAACCGTGGAACGTCATGTCATACTCGTATATTATGTATATCACAATATCAATCTTTTTTCAATCTTGGTTCGAATCACACTGAGTTTCAAATTCAAATATTCTTATGAACGGGTTAATAAACAATAAAACTGTTTGTTTGATTTTGGAAAAACTACCCCTAATATGTTGAAACGGGGGGTAGACGTTAGTAAACGAGTTTGGTTTTTTTTTAAAGTTTGAAGACTATGAAGTGGTATCAGGGCTACTACTGTATATGAATAAAAAGCTGGCGGAAAGCTAGTTTACAATAAAACGCTACTTATGTTACTCCGAAACCGATGTTCCACCTCCGCCACTTTCGCTCTACTTATAACACAATCACAATCAACCTATCAAAAAATTTTGGTTGGTTTTGAAAGTCGGGTATATCACCATCTATCTAGAAGGTAGTTATTGGCTATTTGATAAGAGATGGCGTAGTTAAAGGTAGGTACTAAGAAAGTTTCGATTTTATGATAAGAAAGTAGAATATGTAGAATCGAGAAAATACTCATTCTGTAATGAACTTTATTTATTTTTAACCGACTTCAAAAAAGGAGGAGGTTATACGTTCCACTGTATGTTTTTTTTTTTTTATGTATGTTCACCGATTACTCCGTCAATTGTCGACCGATTTCAAAATTTTTTTTTTGGTTTGATAGAGTATACTTCCGAGGTGGTCCCATTGTCACCAAATCTGTATCTGATGAGGGGATCAGTGAGGAATTGAGAGAACTCCTCAAATATTGTAGGCAAACATATAGCGATTTTAGTATTTTTAGTAACAAGTCCAGCATTTGCATTCAGAAAGTATCATTTGGTGTAGTGGAACTGATGATGGCCACTAGAACTCCTCAATGGTACCGATTTCAAGGGTGGCGATAAGATACCTCGATTAAGATAGTTCAGCGACTACCTACAACGAATAATATTTACTTGTTGAAATATGACTATGACTTTCCCGCGGCGTTGCTTGCGGCGCGCTTGATATAAGTTAAAGTTTCATTTCAACTAAGAAGTGGGACTACGTAACAGCGTATTATGATCACTAAAAAGTATAAAATAAAATAAATGTTTTAAAAAACAAAAAACCGCCTTCAAAAACGCAAAAAATAACTTCTTTAAAATTGTAGGCACCTAATATAGGTTAATATAGTCCAACTGAAGTCGGCGACCACAACATTTTCAACAAAAAGCCGACATCAGTTGGACTAACCTATATTAGGTGCCTACAATATTAAAGAAGTTATTTTTTGCGTTTTTGAAGGCGGTTTTTTGTTTTTTAAAACATTTATTTTATTGTGCAATAAGGACTAGCCTAAATTTTTATACAGATTTTTCAAGTTTGTTCCTATTTTTCCCAAAATTGTAAAATTTAACTATTCATTTTATTTTTCGCGTAAAATATAAATAGTTATCTTTAAGTCAGGAATTTTTCAGATTTCTGGTCTATAAACTTCGGAGATGAGGAGGGAAACGATCATTTCTTGTAGATTTGTACATTTGCTATACTTAAATCAAAAAGTGCGTTATGGAAAACATTAAAAAATTGTGTAGAAATGTGCAGATTTAGCCCTTTCATATGACATGTTTGCTATAATCAAATCACTTTCATTTTCCAAACAAACATTCTAGACCATTTTTCAAATATAAAAAAATCGTTTCATCCTTTTCATATTTTTTTAACTAGTAACAGATGCGGGCAAGCAAGTTATACAACTAAGGCAAATTTCAAGTTGACAGCTTCTGATTTAGAGGAAAACTGCTGTGACATACAGACAGGCAGTTTTTTTACCATTTTGGTACGGAAAACTAAAAACTAAAACCTCAATATAAGTTACAAGCATACTCACTCCTTCACCCCAATTACCAACTCTAAAAACTTGTTGTTAATGTAGTGTAATTCTGTTACCAGTAACAACATTTTGCAAAAGTACACATGTTAAGATGTTGGTGTAAGGTCGCAAGCCCATCGCCTCACAATAGGCACCACACGCCTTTATTAATTTATTACCTTAGTCGCCTCATACGACTACCACGGGAAGACATGGAGTGGTACTATTCTAAGCCGGCAACCACACGGAGAGAGAGAGAGAGTTACAAGCATATACTTGAGGCCTAAATACTCACAGTTCTTTTAACTTCTGCAGTGATAAAAATCAAGAAGACTATATACCTACCTACTTATGTATGTTATGTTATAAATAATCATTTTATCCTTATATATCTTAAAATTATGTAGGTACTGTTAAATCCTACTTTCCGTATTTCCTATTAAGTATATAATAAATATGTGTGATGATTTTTAAATGTTTGGATCTTTGTCACGCACAAAATTCGGCACTTGGTGTACTGGTAGGATTTTATACCTACTCGAAAAAGTAATTTACCAATAGGGCGTTATTAGAAAAAGTTGCAAGGAGACGAAGTCGTATTCTAGTTAAAAAATATAATAAATGTGAAATTGTATGAGGCATTTTTTGAGGTTCATCTTTCATAGGACAAGAGATGTGTTTAGGCCTATAAAGATTAGTCAGCTATATTATGCCATTTAAACCGCATAAAAAGGAGTAGTCTCATTCCCAAGCTGCCAAGAGCCTGTTTACGGATGCAGTACCCACACAGAACGTTGGTACATAATCGGTGTCACTAGCACACTTTCCAGTAGTGCCGTCTCGCTCGCACTCCTTGCCGCGTGCTGGCGCAGCTTCCCCGTGCAAACGGAAGTGCCATTTGAGGTCGGTTATGGTCAAGGTTATGGGTTAATGTTTACTCGTTTTATATAAAACGATAGATTTCACGTGTATAGTTTATCTGAGAGTAGTACAACAACGCAAAAACCCGAGTGGGTGTCTTTTTTGCAGGTTTCTGTGGGCTTTGCGTCTAAAATGTAGGGGAAATGACTGAACCATCTCAAATATCTAATTCAAATTTCGCGTGGGAAACGTGTTTTAGCGCGTCAAAAGTGAAAAAACATTATTATTTGCATTCTATTGCAATCTCAACAGTTTTGGGGGCAAGAGCTGTTTTAGTACCTATCAGATTGCATTAATGGGTTAATGTAGTACTCGTATTGTGGAGTTTAGAGTGTTCTAATCGGCCGTTTCAATTGTTTAAAGAAAACATCACTGTTGTAAGGCAAGGGGAGACTTGACCACTCCGGTGGTAGGGAGGAGACATGATCAGTGGTTCCACAAATACTAAACTAACACCAGCCAGGCTAAGGTAATATGCTAAAAGCATAAAAGTTAGGAAATACGTAAGTACCTATATTCGAAATATTTACAAGACAAACAATATTTAAATAAGAAAAAAATATGATAAATGATGTATTTGACTTTGTTTATTAAAGTGACATCAAGACATCATATAGAATACAGTCAGTTATAAAATAAATACATGTAAATTAAAAAAAAAAATTAGCCAGTAATACAACATAGTCCCCCTTAATCAAAATAAGATTGTAAACATAAATCTATCCCTTTTACACAATTCTGATGCTTAATGCGAGCTAAAGGCTTAGTCAGCACATCAGCCCACATCTCTAAAGTAGGGGTATAGTTTAGTTTAGTTTAGTTTATTTATTCATCAATGTAATATTACAATATAAATTGCATTGCATGTCAAAAAATACGAAATTACATTGATATTGTCAAAATTAATACTAAATAATAATATAGTAATACAAAAATAACACTCAAATAATCAAAGTCAACATTAATAAACAAGTAATAAATGGTCAGTTTCCGATGTCAATGTACAAAAAGTAATAAAGTCAAATAAACAATAATAATTTTACAATTTAAGTTGCATATATTCGTCGACAGAGTATAATGGATTATCCAATAAAAGGTTTCTCAGCTGATGTTTAAATGCTTCGTCGGATGGAACATTTTTAAGTTTAGCGGGTAGACGCTCATAGTATGTGGGACCGATGACACGCGGGTTCTTACCCGCAAGTGCCATGCGACGTGGAACTGTTCTCAAACGCCCGGTGTGGCGGAGTTCCTTGCCCGGAATGTTGACGCGTGCAAAAGATGAAATATTGTTTCTCACGAACATTAATATTTGAAAAACGTAAACCGAGTAGTGCGTCAATATGCGGTGCTTTACAAAAAGGCCCCTGCAAGAGTGCCTAGGTTTCACCCTGGCTAACGTGCGTAAGGCACGCTTTTGCATAAGCATTATCCTGTTGGCATCCGTGGAGTTTCCCCATAGGAGCGTACCATACGACATCAAATGTGCAAAGTACACCTGTTTTAATGCATCATTTGCAATAAGCCTCCTCAGTTTATAAACGACACTAATAACATTATAAGCTAATAAATCACGTATAAAATGGAATCTCGTGTCTATATGTTTGGTTTAGTTGGACCGGATTCAAAGCCAACTTCTGGGCAGACTACGAATTATTGTAAATAGGAACAACAGTTGACTCACCAGTTAATTCAAAAATCAACCGCTTCAGAAACACAGCATCCTTAGCTGCAGTCGCTAGGCTCATATATTCGCACTCGAAGATAAAGCAATGGTAGTTTTCTTCTTACTCTCCCACAATATAGCTCCACCGGCCATAGAGAAGTAGAATCGTATGAACGACGATCTATAGGACAGTTAGCCCAATCTGCGTCCGCATAACCAACTATACGTCCAGCCTTTCCTGTAAATAATGCCCAAATCGACAGTTCCTTTTAAATACTCGCTTTGCCGCAACCCAGTGAGTCGTGTCAAAACTGTGAGTAAATTGTCTTAAGTATGATACAGCAAACGCTATATCAGGTCGTGTATTGACGGCGAGAAACATAAGGCAGCCAATAAGCTTCTGATACGGGCATAAAGAAAGTTCATAATTACTGTTTTCACACGGCAACAACTTTTTAATTTCCAGTGGCGTAGGCATAGTCTTAGGCCTGAGCCCCACTGCTGCGCTCGGTCAAGCTACACACGTGGGTACAAAAACGCTTTGTATGAAAATGTAGGTAGATACTTCCACAGTAGTCCACGAGCACGCTGCGCACGAAATGACGTCACTGATACACGCGTGGTCTGTTCCGAAGCCCCACCGTGACCCACGCTGCCCGTGTGTTGCAGTGGAAAGGTGGCTTCAATGGCGTCGCACCCTCCGCGCGCGCGTGGACGTGCCTGGCCCGCAGTGAGGAAGGTAGACTCACGCAGCTGACCAACGTAGCCACGTGGCCCACACGTTTTACGTGTGCGTGCGTTGGTTGCTGTGAAAATGTTGACACACGTATCCAGACCAATGGACCCACGTGGGCGACGTGTATAGCGTGTCCGTGCGTAGCGTGCGCAGTAGTGGGGCTCCGGCTTTACAGTCAGACATTTGAAACTTTTCGAGTAAATCACGAATATAAGTTTCTTGAGACATTTTAATCTCGTTCTGTTTACAATTAATATTCAAACCTAAATAATATAATAACTTAAAGGGCCGATCACTTTCAGAATAAAATAATTCTGTAAGTCAGATATGACAGTCCCAAGCGTTTCATTTTCCTTCTAGAATATGACAATGTCACCGACGTGGAAGGCGAGTATTATTAATTCGTTACCAAACTTCTTAGTATAAATGCACGCTTCGGAAGGAGTTTGGTTGAAACCTATGCAGTGTAAAATTTCGGTTATTTTTTTATGCCATCGTCGATGAAACTGCAATACCGCGTAACCAACAATTGCTAATGCCGCGTAACTGACTTTGTGGCAAATTTTACAGGAGAGCATTAAAATTGAATATCTTTGTGTTTATGGAGGTTAGACTTACCCAAACGCTTGTTAACCCCATAATTTAGCTGTTTATTATATTAAGCATCCAAATTTACCAGTATGTATTTATATAAAGCACTTACGCGGTATTACACAATTGAATATACTTGTATGCACATTCGCGGAATTGTAAAAACGACATGCTCTCTCGCGATATCGACATGACGTGACTTTGGAGCTTTCTGATTGGTTATCGACACAGCTGTCAATGCCGTCTGGAGCCTATCACAGTGCTCTACCTACAGCCGCGAAAACTCAAATTTGACACATTTGTTAGTTACGCGGCATTAGCCATTGTTGGTTACGCGGTATTGCAGTTTCATCGACGCCATGCTCTTGGAGCTTGTTCCAGGCCATAAAGCGAACGCTTTAATAAGCAAACCTTATCTTCTTGACCAGGTTTCGTAATTCCTTCTGGCTGACTTATATGCACCTCTTCCTCCACGTCTCCATTTAAAAATGCCGTATCCACGTCTAAATGGTGCATTTGCATTCCCGTTTCTGCAGCCAACGCAAATAGCATGCGCAGAGAAGAGTTACGGACAACTGGAGAGAATGTTTCCGAGTAATCAATGCCATAAACTTGATTGAATCCTTTCGCTACAAGTCTGGCTTTAAATTTAATTACATCACCATGCGCATTTTTCTTTAACTTATACCCATTTGCAAGGAATGACCTTCTTATCTGGTCTATTAACGAGGGCCTAAGTTTCCTTGTCAAGTAATGATTGATATTCATTCTGCATTGCTAGATACCAGTTATCTCCATCTTCTGAACACATAGCCTGTGTATCGCTTGTAGGTTCATCCATATGCTGAGGATAACAAGACTGCATACATACACAATTGGCAGCAGAATTAGGTTTTCCTCGTCTCAAATTGTACCCACGTTCTAAAACCTGAATATCAGAGTCCATTTCTTCTGATGAAGGTGCAAAACTGGATTCAAAGATAAGAGGTATAACTGCTGGTTCAGGTAAATTATCACCAGATTTACCAGTTACACCTTTATCCTTCAAATTATTTTCAAAGAAAGTTATATCTCTGCTTTTCACAAATCTTCTGGGAGCTTTAGCGTCCCTAAAATAATAACTTCTAGGATCTTCTGAATAGCAGACGAATATGTGCTCAGATGCTTTCATGTCATTTCTTCCGACTACATTCGGGAACATGAATAAAAGCTCTACATCGAAAACACGCAGGTGCGATAAATTTGGTATGTTACCGTACCACTTCTCGTACGGAGATCTATTCTTGAGATACACAGCCATTTCTGCCGCATCTTGCCAATACGCAGAAGACAGAGAACTGTCATAGAGCATCGATCTCACTTTCTCCATAATATATATATTTGTTCTTTCAGCGACACCGTTCAGGTTTGGACTATAGGGAACTCTAGTTAAGTGTTGGATTCCTTGACTTTGTAAGTATCTCGTAAATTCAGCATTAATGTACTCTTTCCCATCGTCGCTTTTCAATGTCTTAATTTTTGCTCCCGTCTCCCGTACCACTAAGGACTGCTAGATTAAAAATAAATCTTTACTTCAGCTTTTGAAGAAAAAAAAAGTCATACGAGAAAAATCGTCTGTGAAAAATATAATATATTTATTGCCTTGAAATGACGTTTTAGGCAGGGGACCACAAACATTTGAATGAATAAGTTCCAGAACTGTAGTTGACCTTTTGTTTGAATTTTTTTTAAAGGGTTTCCTGCTCTGCTTACCTTCAATGCAGGGGATGCATGGTTCCTTGTCGACTTCTGAATAGTCAACGCCTACTGCGTGTCCTTTCTTTAATTGATCCTAAACGTCGATGCCAAAGCATGAAGCTAGAAACATCAGCATGTGTCTCAAAAGCGGATAATTGACGCATTGTTGGTCGGACAGTACAATCTAAGGAATACAGTCCACCACATATAGAATCATGTAAAATTACATCATCTTTAAAGGAAAAATCATTAGAATCAAAGAAATTACAGCCAGTTTTATCAAAACGAAGAGCAGTATCAGTGTTATCTAAAGCTGGTTTATTCAATTCATTCAATAGTTTGGTCTTGATTCGGTGGATGCGCCAAAGTTCATATAAAATTGCAACTCCGATTATTGGAACTCCGAATTTTTTTCTCATACCATTTTACATCATAATGATCACTCTTCATACTCTTCATAATATTTTTTAATACTAATGATCGGAACTTATACTCATCTGAACTTATAACGCCAATATTCATGGAACCGTACACTTTTCAGAATTTCTTAAATATCTTACGTGTAGATAAAATTAGGTTAGGTTAGGTTAGATTTATAAGAATCCTCAAAAAGTAACAGTTTCTTAAAAAAATGCATTATGAGTTGCGATAATTATGACTTAAAAAAGTATGAATAAAAAGTATGAGCAAAATTTTTCGAAGAAATGATGAGTATAGACACAAATCGTTATTTGTATAAAAAATCTAAAGACCAATTTTATATGAGCCAATATGGACCCAATAGAATACAGTTGTAAAAGAAAATTAAATTCAAAATAAATAGTAAAAATGAGCCATCACGTTTATGAGAGCCGTGCGAGACAAGTAATATTTAAAGTTTTCAGCGAGTGTATGGCGGAATTCCACGTGGGGAAGTTACTTTCCGATTTAAACGATATTTATGGCAGAACAGCAAAGATAACCGGTACGTACAAGTATTTTAATATTAAAATTCGACCAAGGAATAGTAATCCCTCGACAGCGACTTGTATTTACGTATTTTTTGACTGTTTGATAACATTATTTACTTGAGGTTATGAATATTTGTACGAATTTACGCTAAATGTCAACAGTTTTGATCCTTTCATATTATTTAATGGGTATCATTTAATCGATCAGCAAAAAAATCTTATTTTGGTGAACAGAAATATGTATTTGGTCAGCCGAAATAGCTACTTGGTAAGCAACGTATGGTTAGCAAACATTTATAAATCTGTCTGCAATTAATGATATACTGAACCAAAATAATTTAGAATAAAGAAATACAAGCTTTTCAAATTATTAAATTAGGGAAATGGGTAGGTAGTTAGATTGAGTTTAGGTTTGGATTAAAAGTTATTCGTATGTTGTTTTTCATATTTTTGAATACGAAGTAAATGTGTATAGGTAAATAAATTAATAAAGGTAATGGGTAAATAAATTAATATCGCTAAATAAAATAAGTCTTTTTCCCTAAGTGTTTTTTTAATATGAGGTTATCAACGAGAGTTGGTGTTTATTATTTAATTTTGTGGATTTAAGGGATAATACTCCATTTTTATTATTTTAAGATTGTGTCGTAAATATTCAGAATATGTAAGTACCTACAGTCTGTCAAGAAAGTCACGAAAACGAAGGAGGGCGCCACCATCGCTTACATGGTCTCCCCAAAGAGAACGACTGAAAAGTTTTGATATTTTGGTTTTCTTTATTATAGTTACATACATACATACATAATCTCACGCCTTCGTTCCCAGAGTGGGCTAGGCAGAGCTACAGAATTACAAACATCTCTAAAAACTTGTTGATAATTCTATAACCACAATTTGCACAATTAGGCTAAGATGTTTACCAGCGTATTAGTGACAGGTTGCAAGCCCATCGCCTAACAGTACTACAAGCCTTTATTCCCTTAGTCGTCTCTTACGACATCCACGGGAAGGCATGGAGTGGCACTATTCTAACTCGGCAACCACACGAGGCACTAGTTATTATAGTTAGTTTACTGTTATTTTTGTCCGCAAAGGAAGGAGCTCTAGCACAATATATTTTCATTCTGCAAATAATAGGTGAGCTTACATGGTACAATACTGACAGCTGTCTGGCTCTTAGGTTATTTGTGAATACCAGCAATACTACTACTCTCGGCTAATCATCTGACATAGTAAAGTGATAGATCAAAATCAGACCACGTGACGCGAGCACCCAAGCGGTGGTATTTTTGAGGCAAATTGTAAATTACAAGTTAAGTTTTGTCACAAAAATGTAGAAATCACAATCGCACCCTAGATTAACCAAAATGTATATCATAAAATCAAAATGTATATCTGAGGTACACTTTTAAATTTGTAAATTTGATGGTGGGTTTGGCGTATGTGCGTTGCCGGCATGGCTTTAAATTTGCCCCCTTTTTTTGATGGACAAAATGAAATATTTTGCTTACCTACTGATTGCTTACCAAAATTTGATTGACCGTGAGTCGCTCAATGCCGCTCAAATATTTTATTTGCTGACCAAAATAATTTAACGATATTAATTTATTTACCTATTACCTTTATTAATTTATTTACCTATACACATTTACTTCGTATTCAAAAATATGAAAAACAACATACGAATAACTTTTAATCCAAACCTAAACTCAATCTAACTACCTACCCATTTCCCTAATTTAATAATTTGAAAAGCTTGTATTTCTTTATTAATATAAATATAAGTAAGTAGCAGGAGAGTTCCGGACCGGTGCACGTCTGATAATTCCAAAATTTTTGTTACTTATTATCAACTTATTTGTGTAAAGGACAATTTTAATCTACATTTAATGCCAAAAGCAACTAACGTATTTATCTGGATAAGAATAAATACTGAATTGGAGAAAATAGCTTCGCAAATACAAATACCCTAATATTTTTTAAAGATAAAAGATAAAAGTGGTTACCGTGAGTCAACCTTAGGAGAGAGACATATGACATCCCGGACTTTTCTTTAGGTTTTTGAAGAACTACAATTCTTCTCTACGTTATTTTGATATGTCTCTTAAGGTTTAGCCAGCGTAAGCTATGTAAGCGTCCGAAAATCGATTTTTTGACGACTTGATAAGAAAACATTGAGTTTTCTCAATTATATTAAAACTAATTAGAATCACTCTCTCTTCCTAGCTTTTATTAATCCCACATTGTGGTGGGGTCAGCTTTCCTTATCTTTCTTTTCCACTTCGCTCTGTCCTCGACATCGTCCTCGGATGCCTGGCACTCCTGCATGTCCTTCAGCACTACATCTTTCCACCTTGTTTTTGGTCTTCCCTGGATCTACGACCAGAGATGGAAAGATATAATGCCAAGTTCCCAACGTAGTCAGGCGGCCTCCTCTTCACGTGGCCATACCATCGCAGATAGGGTTTGCAATGCGGATCCATTTTTTATGGAAGATCCGGGTAATTCGGATCCAGATCCGGATCTTCCCATAGATCGCAGCCTACTCTCCTGCATTTTATCGGCGATATAGCGTACACCCAAGCTTCCTGGCACGTACTCGTTGTGGATTTTATCGAGCCTGGTGACGCCGCACATCCACCTCAGCATTTTCATTTCGGCAACTTGAATGGTCTGCACGTTCTTCTTGGTTGCGGTTCACGTTTCACTGCCATACATAAGGACTGTTCTTATGACGGTCTTGTAAATCAACCCTTTGAGTTTGACCGGCATTCTTTTGTCGCATGTATTACCAGTTACTTCTCGCCACTTAAGCCACGCTGCGGCTATTCGGTGTTTAATGTTGCATTCCATGTTCCCAGAATTATGTACAATACTACTTAAGTGCCGATATTGATCGCACGCGGTGACTAGTTGCCCGTCGATGAGGATTGGGCTGTCATCGCGTGGATTAGGCTGGTTTAGGGACATAAACTGAGTCTTTGCAACACTCAACACAAGGCCACCGGCATGTCACTGGTGTTTCCATGACAAGAGTGCCTCTTGTAACTCTGCTCGGCTTTCGGTGCATATATTCACATCGTTAGCATAGATGAAAGTCCACATCGCCGAATTTTGCGCTATCTCGGTTAGTGAGTCCAATCACCATTTTGGTAGGGGTGAGAGAGTAAACCCACTTGGCCAGTCAGTTACCATCTAATTTAATTACAAAAACACATGCGTATGTATACAATACTAGATGTTCCCGTGCCCACTTCGTCGGCACACTTTTTTTTTGGATTAATATATAGTCTATGACACTCACAATATTTTTGCTTTCTATTGGTAAAAGAATTTTCAAAATCGGTTCAGTAGATCCAGATATTACCCTTACAACGTCACAAACTTTACCTCTTTATAATATTACTAGCTGTTCCCGTGCCCACTTCGTTGAGCAATACATTTTTTCTTTAGGTTAATATATAGCCTATGACACTCACAATTTTTTTGCTTTCTATTGGTAAAAGAATTTTTTAAATCAGTTCAGTAGATCCAGAGATAACCCCCTACAACGTCACAAACTTTACCTGTTTATAATATTAGTATAGATTAGTATAGATTAACTTAACTAATGCGCCGCTAAATACACGTACAGATAAATGCCTAATCTAAATGAGATTCATCAAAACGTGAATCGATAATAATTATGAAACGTGCCTACCGGCACAGTTAGCAATTTATCTACTCATATGACTCATATCATAAGTCCTCTATTATGCGTTCAAAACCCGTAGGCAATGACCAGCATTACCTGCGGTAGTAGGTGACAGCGATGACAGCTGTTAATTTTGGAAGATGTTCCAAATTTGGATCTCATTACCTTATAATTTTCGATAACGTAATTTCAAAATTACGTTATAGCTGTCATCGCTGTCACTTACTACCACAGGCAAGGTAATACTGCTCATTTGCCTTTCGGCTTCTGAACCCATCTTAGAGTACTTATAATATGTGTGTAGTTAAAGTATTGTACGAGACTCTGCGTAATTAGCATTACGCAACCGTCACGTAAACTACTATTTAGTAACAACTCCAGCATTAGAAAGTATCATTTGGTGAAGTGGAACTGATGATGAAGACCACAGATGGCCAACGGAGCTCCTCAACGGTACCTATTTCAAGGGTGGCGATAAGATATCTCGATTAAGATAGTTGAACAACTATAACGAAGAACATTTAATTGTTTAAATATCACTATGACTTTCCCGCGGCGTTGCTTGCGGTGAAATGTCTTAAAGTTTCATAATATCAACTAAGAAGTGGGACTACGAGTACATAGGGGTCAATTTCCCAAGCAATAAATTAAGGTGGCGGGGCTGAAGACGTGCGTGAACTGTTTAAATATTAAACAGTTATTTTTTTCTGAAAACTTCACGCAGTTGCGTAGTTTGGGCAATAATTACAATTAAAATATTAATAGGATTACATTTTTTTTTAATGAATACTTCCTTTCTCATCATAGTGGGCTGTCCGCAACTCAGTTTTGATTTGATTTGAAAACGTGGAATAGATCATAAAATATATCTACGTATACTCCGTTTTCTTAATTATATTTTTGTTCAGTTTTTCTCATTCTTGTGTTCTCATTCCGATGTTTCCGGTGTATGAAATGTCACCGGAACGATAAGCAACACCGTAATGATTCAGAAGTAGCTTCACTTAGTCATTCATATATCATATGGCCATAATTCAGTCCAATCTTTCTGATCACAAACAAATCTACTTTGAAATGAAAGGATGCCCATTAATTCCAATACCAAAAAATGGAATACGAATCTGTAAATTATAATAACTTATACAAGTCTGTGGCGCTGATTAAAGAAAATGAAATAAACGATAACTATGACAAACTTGAGAATTTCTTAGTGACTAATATAAATCAGAATAAATCAACAAAAACAAAAATACTTAATCTGCTCAGAAAAGACTGGATAAATAAAAATATCATTAAGGCAATTAATCAGCACAATACTCTTTGGAAGAAAAAGTACCTAGAAACAGAGGACAAGATCGGGGAAGAAGAAATGCTTAACAAGGTAGCAAATCTTATACAATCAACTAAATCTGACTATTACCACAAAGCATTTCAATTATGTAAGGGGAAGCCATTAAAGATGTGGGACCTAATCAACAATCTCTCGAATAATAAAGTAAAATATAACTATGCTCATTTCAAATAAAAAATCGAAACAGACATAATTTCAGATGATAAACAAATTTGCGAATGTTTTAATAATTATTTTGCCAATATAGGGACTAAGTTAGCAAACCAAATACCACTTGAATATCACAATAATCAACTAAGTGAGAGTGCAAGTTTAAACAAAGAGATCGCTGATTTTAAACCTACTAGCTCTAACGAAATTGTAAAAATAATCAATAACCTTAATCCTAACTCAAGCTCAGGAATAGATAGTATCACTACAAAAGTATTAAAATGCGTTAAAGGTCTAATTGGTGATAACCTTGCAAAATGTATAAATAAATGTCTTCAAGATGGCATCTTCCCTGATTCTCTTAAAATAGCCAAAGTTAGCCCCATATTTAAATCTGGTGATAAATTAGATCCCGGAAATTATCGACCTATATCAGTTCTCCCAGCAACATCCAAATTTTTTGAAAAGCTACTTCATCAGAGGATGACAGAACACCTTCATTCCATAATTTACCTCTCTGATAAGCAGTATGGCTTTAGGTCTAAGTCAAATACCTTATCTGCTACTGCCGATCTACTTACAGTGATAAAAGTTAGCATAGATTAAAAAAATATTGTTCTTGGTGTTTTCATTGATCTTAAAAAGGCCTTCGACACTGTGAGTCATTCGCGACTATTAACGAAGCTAAATTCTATAGGTATTACTGGAAATGCATTTAAAATATTAAAATCATACTTACAAAACCGAACACAAATTACATTAGCAATGGTCTAGAGAATGTAGTTGACTGGTTAGATAATAATAATTTAAGAATAAATATAGGTAAAACCAATTTAATTCAATTTAGAAACCACAGAAGCCGTGCATGCAATTTAAACATAGAATATAAAAATGAACGTGTTAAAGAAGTTGACTCTACAAAATTTATCGGAATTGTGATTGATAATTGTTGTTCCTGGAAAGCGCACGTTCATGAAATTTGTGCTACACTTCATAAGTTTGTTTTCGCTCTAAGGAGATTAAGTAGTACCTGCTCAAAAGAAGTTGCACTTACGGCTTACCACGGTTATGTGGCTTCTAAGCTTAGTTACGGATTGTTGATATGGGGCAATTCCGTAGATGTAAAGAAAGCATTTGTAGCCCAAAAGAGGTGTATAAGAGCTGTATGCAACACTCATTTTCTAACTCCATGTAAACCTTTATTTCAAGCCATGGGTGTACTGCCTCTGCCGTGCATGTATATTAAGCAGATTGCATTATTTGCTAGGAAAAACCCTAATATGTTCGCAACTCATGCTGAAGTTTTCACAAGATCTACTAGATACAAGGATAAACTGTACTTGCCTCGGTCTAAATGTAATATTTTCAAAGTTAATTCTTACTTTATGGCAATTAAAATTTACAATCATCTACCAATTGTAATACAGAAATGTCCCTTGAATAAATTTGACCATTTAATCATAAGGTGGCTATTGGGAAAATGTTTTTACTCGGTTCGGGAGTTCCTTAATGAAAAACGATCTGTATTATAACATTGCATGCCTAATTAAGGTAGAACATAAGCTCATCCTGTTCCACGAAGATCTGTTTATTTACTATGTTCTGGCAATAAATATCTTTGTCTCTGTCTTTGTAAAAAAAATAGGCGAAATGAAAAGCAGTGCTCAAACCATTGCATGCGGGATTCCACAAGAGTCTATCTTGGGCCCGTTGCTCTTTCTTATCTATACAAATAATATACATAATATAGGATTAAAAGCACATTTAACACTGTATGCTGATGATACCTGTTTATTTTACTTTGGGCCAAAAATAGAAATCTTAATTGAACAAGCACAAAATGACTTAAACATACTTCAGAGATGGTTTCTTTGTAACTTGTTGACAATAAATGAATCTAAAACTAAATATATTATATTTGCAGCAAAAAATAAAAATATACCTAATCATGAACCCTTAATTATAAATGGTGTTGTATTGCAAACTGTAAAACAGGAAAAGTATCTTGGTCTCACTCTTGACGACAAATTATCATGGAAGCCACATATTAACTCATTGCGATCTAAAATCACATCTCTGACGGGTGCGCTACGGGGGATTATTTGATGCTTGCCAAATAATGTTCGGTATACAATTTATAATTCTCTGATTAAACCCCACCTAGACTATTTAATAGAAATATGGGGCTCCGCCGCCAAGTCTAACCAAAAAGCCCTACAAATCTCACAAAATAAAATAGTAAAATTATTCATCATCATCATCATCATCATCATCATCATCATGTCAGCCGAAAGACGTCCACTGCTGGACATAGTAGGCCTCCCCCAAGGCTCTCCAAAAATTATTATTCAATTATAAATACCTAACCTCTTCTAACATCGTGTATAAAGAAACAAAAATATTAAACATATCACAAACCTACTTGTATAACACCTGCATCTTAATAAGAAAAATCATAAATAAAGGCATACACATAACACATTCCAAGCCACATAACACCATATAACATTTACAAAAAGAGCACAAGTACAAGAAATAATGACTCGGCAAGCAAACAATATAATACTACGACCGCCCAGAACCCTCTATGGGAAAAATAATATTATTTATGAAGGAGCGCAACTATACAGGGTGTCTGGAAAACCTTTGGAGAAATTTTAACAGTAGATAGGGTGGATGATTTGGATCATCCCTATATTGGTAACTTTTTTTTAAGTTTATATTTGACTGAGTTACAGACTGATTTATCATCGCCTTTCCTGACGATGCTCTCAGTGTGCCCCATCTTAACTACTTCATTCATAACATGTGTCACAACGTAATGTAAATAAACAAGTTGTTCCTTATCAACAATGTTTCTAATCTTGGTCAAAAGCTCCATGGTGTTTAGAACACAGACATTATTCTGTAATGTGAATGATAAGACGGTCTCTGATAAGGGCTATTATGTGAAATAATTTAAAAATGAGACTTACGATTACGATTTTTACACGCACTCTTCTAACTTCTCTCACAGCTAAAATAGCACTTTTACACGTACTTACATCAAACTTCTTTAACGATCATGAATCATGAATTTATTTTATTGATTTGTACCCTATCCAGGGATTAATACAAATAAAAAACACAATAATAAAACGAACATTAATTTGTGATTGTGCTTTGACAGTTTGACATAGTAATTTTTTAAATCTTGTACCTTTGAAAACTCTTTGTGAAAAGAGGTTTAGGATTCATTTGTAAAAATAAAATCGTTCCTAGGTACACGTTACGTTTTATCAGAATTACATTTAAAGCTGGCATCATACGCGTTGTTGAACTTGTGAAGATTAGAAACATTGTTGATAAGGAACAACTTGTTTATTTACATTACGTTGTGACACATGTTATGAATGAAGTAGTTAAGATGGGGCACACTGAGAGCATCGTCAGGAAAGGCGATGATAAATCAGTCTGTAACTCAGTCAAATATTAACTTTAAAAAAAGTTACCAATATAGGGATGATCCAAATCATCCACCCTATCTACTGTTAAAATTTCTCCAAAGGTTTTCCAGATACCCTGTATAGTTGCGCTCCTTCATAAATAATATTATTTTTCCCATAGAGGGTTCTGGGCGGTCGTAGTATTATATTGTTTGCTTGCCGAGTCATTATTTCTTGTACTTGTGCTCTTTTTGTAAATGTTATATGGTGTTATGTGGCTTGGAATGTGTTATGTGTATGCCTTTATTTATGATTTTTCTTATTAAGATGCAGGTGTTATACAAGTAGGTTTGTGATATGTTTAATATTTTTGTTTCTTTATACACGATGTTAGAAGAGGTTAGGTATTTATAATTGAATAATAATTTTTGGAGAGCCTTGGGGGAGGCCTATGTCCAGCAGTGGACGTCTTTCGGCTGACATGATGATGATGATGATGATGATGATGATGAATAATTTTATTATTTTATTTTGTGAGATTTGTAGGGCTTTTAGGTTAGACTTGGCGGCGGAGCCCCATATTTCTATTAAATAGTCTAGGTGGGGTTTAATCAGAGAATTATAAATTGTATACCGAACATTATTTGGCAAGCATCGAATAATCCCCCGTAGCGCACCCGTCAGAGATGTGATTTTAGATCGCAATGAGTTAATATGTGGCTTCCATGTTAATTTGTCGTCAAGAGTGAGACCAAGATACTTTTCCTGTTTTACAGTTTGCAATACAACACCATTTATAATTAAGGGTTCATGATTAGGTATATTTTTATTTTTTGCTGCAAATATAATATATTTAGTTTTAGATTCATTTATTGTCAACAAGTTACAAAGAAACCATCTCTGAAGTATGTTTAAGTCATTTTGTGCTTGTTCAATTGAGATTTCTATTTTTGGCCCAAAGTAAAATAAACAGGTATCATCAGCATACAGTGTTAAATGTGCTTTTAATCCTATATTATGTATATTATTTGTATAGATAAGAAAGAGCAATGGGCCCAAGATAGACTCTTGTGGAATCCCGCATGCAAAATAGCTTGTGAGATTACACATACCTTCCGCATTGTGTACGCATCTTTCTTCGTTCCGTTCTCTGTCTCTTTCTTCAGTTTCTTCTACGTCTATGTCAGAGCTGTCTTCCCAAGGCTCAACGTTTTCACACAGTCCTTCGCATGATGTACAGAATGGGGAATAATGGAGGCCAGCCTTCCTGCATCCACAATTGCGTTGGCAGCCATTTTTAACACCACACGTAAACATAACTTGTAGAAATCGTATTATCGTTAATACTCATTACAAAGGGACTGGGAACGCAGATAGAGATGTGTATGAAACCTATATCCTTCAAGTAACAAAACTGTCCCTCGTCCACTTTTTATAAATTTTATTGCATCGTTCATTGTTCAACGAGGTAACTAAATATCATAACAGTATTTCTTCACAGGACAAAGTGAGGACAAATATAAGGTACCGAATGACGGACATTCAATGATTAGTACTAGTTTTGTCAAGTTATAAATAATAATAAGTGGCCAATTCAACCAATGTTATCTAAAGAGTATTGACGTTGTAGTCTATGAGAAAAGTAGATCTAGCTGCATAACTGGATCTGGTGGTGCAAAAATCTCTCAATAGATCCATAGAATAAACAATAAGTGGATCTAATGAGAATTCGTTCCCAGTAAATCTATTATCGACACCATCAGTGGATCTAGTGGTGCTAAAATCTCTGTAGACCCTTAATGGATCTGTGTCAATGTATCTAATGGGAAAAATAATGTCACTAAATCCATTCTTATGGATATCAATGGAACTAGTGGGAAAAAAATCTATATAGATCTATGCTCGAGCATATCAATAGATCTAAGGAGAAAAATATTCTCTTCAGATCCATTTGTAGGGATTAAAAGTAATGGTGTATCAAACGATAAATAACATCTCATTAGATCCACGGTTTAAGGAGAAAGATCTAGTTGGAAAATAAAATCTCAGTAAATCCATAATGGATCTAATGAATGGATCTTAAGAGATAGAAGGAAAATTGGTAGAGATATCAGCTCTGAAAGTAGGTGTGGCCGTTATATCGGGGGCTTTTAACCACCTAAAAGCTCAATATTTCAAAAACGGCTGAACCGATTTTGATAAAATATGTCTAGAAGTCCCGCTAGAGAAATTGCTTTCAAATAAAAAAAGCCGCATCCAAATAGGTTCATCCGTTTAAGAGCTACGGTGCTAAAGACAGAAAAACACACACACAGACACACAGACACGCACACACACACACACACACATACACACACACACACACACGCACACACACACACACACACACACACACACACACACATCGTCAAACTTATAACACCCCTCTTTTTTTCGTCGGGGGTTAAAAAATATGAATGAATTTTCTAAATATTTGAAAAGGGGTCTAGAACAGGGGCTTGAAAAATGAAAGTGTTTTGATATAACAAACGGGGTTTCGTATGAAAGGACTCAGTCTGCACATTTCAAAACTATTTTTTTTATCTTCTGTGGCATAATTTTTGATTTACAGCCAAAAATTATAGAAAATTACCGTTCTCCCCCCCCCCGCCCCCTTATCTCCGAAGTTAAAGAACCAAAAAACTGAAAAATCCTGATTTAAAGATACTTTAAGGATTACTTATATATTACGGGCAAAATAAAATAAAGTACACAGTAAGTTACAGTTTTGGAAAAAATATCAAAAAAACTTTAAAAATCTGTATTAAAATTAAGGCCAGTCAAAATGGACCTTATTATAAACATAATAAAGTTCATAACAAAATGAGTTTTTTCTTATGCGTTTTCCAACCATATTAACTTAAATACGGAACCTGTAACATCGTACCTGCATTACTCGGTTCTGAGTCCTGATTATTTCTAATTTGTTGCGTACCCATATCTCATTTACTTGCAGACACGGTCCATTTTTTGGATATTTCTATTTCTGAAAATAGTTATAACGCATTTAAATTTAGTTCACAGTTCGACCGATAGATTTTTGGGACGCATATTTCTTATAAAAATCTACGGCGGAATGAAACTTGATAACACTCACCTGTATTTTTCCTTTCTGTTTCATGTGTTTGTAACAGTATTATTTTATATTTACAGCTAAAATTTCAATGATTTGTTTGTTTTCGTTCATTTGACAATATTATTGTCTAGACAACGGGCAGAGACGATATCTTAGGTTTATACTGAACTATGGAGTTAAAACGAAGGTTTTACCATGGAATTAATATCTGGCATGTATGACTTTGAAATTTTATGAATTTAGAATTTGTAAATTAAAAAGCTAGATCACCAGGGTATATAAACGGTGGCTCGGACTAGAGCGATCAGTTCTTCTTCAGCCTCAAAAGTGGAAACTTGAAACTCTGAAGTTAGGGTCAAGTCGGACCCCTAGAAGCCTCTATCTTCCTCATACTAATAGTCGACTTTGAGTGTGGCCAAGTCGGGCCCGACGCCTCAAGAATCCTCCTCCATCTACGAGGTTCCTGCTTTCCTCGGGGACCGCTACTCTCTCTTACGGGTCCCACCTCGGGCCCACCTACCTTCTTGTACCACCAGGGCCGCTGCCTCTAGCGCCCCGCATTACAGCGCCAGCGGTGTTCCCGGTCCGACGACTCCGGGACGCGAACTAAAGGAAGTCCCGGAGAAACTACCTTCACCCTCACCACCAAATCTTTAACTTTACCCTGGTGATATTAGGGACTTCTTTTTATTTTTTATTTGTGTGTAATAATTACTTTATTCTTGATTTTATTCTGTGTGAAGAAAGCCTTTAAGTGTTAAATAAATACCCAGACCCTGATTTACTATTGCTGTCCTTTTCTCTCTGATCTACCTCTCTTTTTCTCTGATCTTTCATTAACGTCTGGTACCTGGTCTTCCGAATTATCGGAAGACCACGTAACACGACAAACCCTCGGTGCGCGAGTCCAACTCGCACTTGACCGGTTTAAGTAGTAGTCAGGATATTTCCTAACAAACTATATGCACGGTAGGGCAAGTAGTTTAAATGATCCTGGAAGTGGGGTTTACAAATATTTGTATTTTCTATGTTTACAAGGATGCGGACGAGTTTTTTTTGTAGTGTGAAGAGAGCTGGCGCATCGGTGCTATTTCCTCATAGAATGACGCCGTAGCTGAACCAGGCGTACGCATAGGCGTAGTAGGTGACGAGTGCAGTTTGGAAGTCGGTCGATCTTTTAACTTCACGGAGCGCATAAATAGACTAGGAGGTCACAACAAAATTGGGAGCAAATCGTGATATTTTAGTTCTAATCTTTTTTATGTGTGTTTTCCAGTTTACATGGGTACCTATAGCTAAATAGACCCAGCAATGTAAATTCATTTACAATTTGTACCGGTTTAATTCTGTAGCTTAAGTTTTTTTTTTACGGTTTTTTTGGTGGGGTTGGAATGTCATTACTTTAGTTTAAGAAATAAATATTTGTATATATTGCGTTCTTTTTTCTATTATAGTATTTAGAATTTCTTTCTATTATAGTATTTAGAATTTCTTCCCTTTTTTTGCGAAATCCACTTTGGTTTTCGTCAAAGGTTTTAAACTTCTCACAAAAGTCATATACTCGACCGCACATTGCCTTCTTAAATTTTTTTGATGGTGTAGGTAAGAGAACTATGAGGTGGTACTTATTGGGATCAGTTTCGTGACTTTTTTTGTGTATAGGTTTAAATTATGACTTTCTTTAAGAGGTCCGGGAACACTCCATTAAAGGATTGGTTTATTAAAATTGTGGCAGTAGTGACAGTTGATCGGCGCATTGCTTAATTAATGAGGGTGGCAGTTCGTCTATCCCGTGCGTGGATATTTTTGTTTATAAGATCCTGAATGTATATCATAGTTTCGACTACGTACTGTCGGAATATCATGCTGTCGAATGTTCGTTGGCTCGACTGTTATTGGATCGAATATTCGATGGGTCGAAAAGCGTAGGAACAATAAATCGTCAAATCGAAATTGAGATTTCAATTGTCATCTTACAGAAAATCTCAGAAACGAATAGTTATTCATTGGCTCGACTGTTACTGGATCGAATATTCGCTGGGTCGAACAGCGTAGGAACAATAAATCGTCAAATCGAAATTGAGGTTTCGATTGTTATCCCACAAAAGATCTCAGACACGAAAAATCATTACAAGTGAAAAAGGGCGATTAAATAAAACTATTTATTACTCAATAATGTTAGACTTATTATACATAAATAATTATTATTTTACAAATAACATGTCATACGAGATGAAACTATTTATTTACAAGGCTCAATGCACAAAAAAAAACGTCAACATTACACAAAATTTTACCTTACATATCCTTATGAAAGTTATATACCTAAGCCAGTGCACTCAGAAAATCTAAAGTGCCTAATTCAGTTTTCTGTCTTAACAAATCTTTTCATCGATCTGCTGGTTTTGATCTCCTCCTTGAACTCGCGACAAATAGTCATAAATCAACGTATAGTCACCTCGCTGCTGCGCTCTGCGGCCAGAACTATCTATGAGTAGTACCTAAGTGCGCTCTTATGGTTCTGATAATAGAAACGTGTCAGATATTATTGATCTCAATGTGGTAATATATATAATTGCCGTTGACTGTACAGCTACCTGCATACATAATTCTCTGACGTGATAAATTCTCTTTAGTTCCTGGCCATGCAAGCCTTAACTTAAAACAATATTACTCACAGGCCCCGATTGGTTATATTATATGTATGTATAAGTTTCGTACCGAAGAATAAGCAGTAGGCCTGCAGATCGCCAAATACTGCTAATTAACCTTGTCTGACTAACTTATTATTTTGTTACTAGACTCTCCCTATTTTTCCCGACTGGGGGTCGATTTTCAGAAAATCCTTTCTTAGTGCATCCCTAGACCTCATAGCCTTAAGACCATTCGGCCGACCTACGTGCTAAATGTGGAATATCTAGACCCAGCGGTTTAGGCTGTGCGTGTAATGTCAGTCAGTTTCTTCTTTTATATATTGATATAAAGGCAGCCAGTCAATGAATACGATTAAGGTAGGAATACTTACACGGGGTCTTACCAAAATAAGAGTCTATGGAATCAGCCGAGCCGGTCGCGCCGTCGCAGTGGCTTCTCCTCGTGTCCGTCGGCAACGGCAATGTCACTCAGGGATAATGTTGCGTTCTAATGGTGAAACAATTTTTGAAATCGGTCCGGTACTTTTTGAGTTTATTTGTTACAAGCATACAAAAATACAACAATACAAATCTTTCCTCTTTATAATATTAGTGTAGGTAGACTAGCAACCCACCTTCGTCGACGCAGTTAGCCTAATTGGTAGTGACCCTGCCTACGAAGATAACGGTCACGGGCTCAATTCCCGGTCAGGGAAAATATTGTTATGATGACCACGGCTCAGCACGAGTTTTTGTTTCTGAATCTTGGGTGTTTTCCATGAATATGAGTTTTTACTTATCGAAATGTATAAGTATGTTATTTGTCGCGCGGACTGATTCGTTGCGGATTCGCCAAATTAAAAACTATTTAAGTATAAGTTCAACCGATAATACTCTTTTTTTTTATAAATACGTTAAAATATGATGTTAAAATTACCATGTGTCGGTAAAATGCTTCTTTAACTTTTTGCCATACACCATCCATTAAACGTGCGACGGTGTCATTTGTCACTTTCTTGCAGGCTGAATTTCACTTGGTGAGGAAATATTTTTGGTCTCGTGCAGACTTACGGGTCTTACGTAAAACTCCCTTGACCAAAGCCCAGTACAGTTCTATGGGGCGACAATGTGGGACATTTGGTGGGTTAATGTCTTTAGGCACGATTTGTATGGTATTACGTTCAAGGCATCTGATCTTGTCCTTAGCATAGTGGGCTGTCGCCAAATCTGGCCAAAATCATGTCGAAGTATCGTGCTTTTGAACAAAAGGTACCAGCCGTTTCTTTAAGCAATCTTTAATATAGATTTCCTTATTGATTGTGCCAGTCGTGACTAAAGCTCGGCTGCGATCACCGCATTGACAAATTGCCTGCCACACTAAATATTTGGAGTCAAACTTTTCAACTCCAATAGTCGTTTCTGAATCGGGAGAAATCTCTCCTTCAGCTATCTTGTAATACTGATCACCCTGTAATGTTAAAATATCGACTTTGACGTAGGTTTCGTCATCAAGTATTAAGTGAAAATTTTCTGTGCCCAAAAAGTCATACAATTTTCGTGCCCTGATTTTGATGGTTTTTCGTTGTTTTGCTGTAGTTTTAGGAACCTTAGATTTTTCTTGGTCTTCATACCACTTAGTTTTCATGCACGTCTAATCATGAATTGGCTAGTGTATTTTTTTTCTACATCACGTTCAGACATACAAGGATTTTTACGAATCGTACGAATGATTTTCTTCTCTAGCTCAGGGTCACGATGGCCTCCGTGTTCTTTAACTTTCGGCTTCTGAAGAGTGGACAAGCTCTTTAAGTAACGTTTTATAACATCATCCATGGTCCTGCGTGCAATTTTCAATTCTTTTCGACGAAATGATAAGGACGCTTAGTATTTGACAGCCATTTGGCAACAATATTCTCGCGCGTTCCCTTTGATTATTTTTTTTTCGTTTTTGTGAGAGCTTATGGAGAAAATATTAGTTGACATGATATTTTGGTGACATTAGCTTAACCATGATGAACAGTTAAAGTAAAAATATTGGAAGACTTTCAAGAAAAGAGAGGGTTGAATCCGAAACGAATCAGTCCTTAGTGCCCATAGTACGACAAGCCTAGAGTTTAGTTTGGGACAAGGTCAATTTGTGTGAGATTCTCCATATTAGTTACGTTTAAATTCTTGTTTTACCTAACTTTCCTGTCAACTTTGTAAAAAGGCTTCTGAGTTTAGGAAGAGCATAAGGCATTTAAAAGTGGTAAGTCAATAGTATAGTGTAGTAGCAAGTACGTGCGGCTTGGCGCGCTCGTCGGCGCGGTGAAATCAAGTCTCTATGTAAGTGGGTTGGTGAAAGAATCTCTCCGCCGCCGTCGTAGCCGTAGCGTCAGCGCGCTGGCTGGGCTATCAGCCATTTACGTGTAAGATATCAAATATGTATGTTTTGTTTTGTAATCCGCTCATTTTCTTATTATGAATGCTAGCCCAACATGTTGCAAGAAGAAATTAAACAATAGGTTTTTGAAATAATTTGCCCTATAAAGTGCATCTTTTTTCGCTACAAGAGTTAGTTAAAAAGAAAATAACGAACAAATACGTACTTCTATACCGTCCTTGTTAAAAACTACATATTTGAGTCTTCCTTACTTTTAGTATAGTGTTTATTTTCTTGTCTGTACTAACTGCTACCAGTGGTGGCACGCTAGTGTGCGGCGCCGGTGACACTGAGTGTATATACGTGGTTATTTTCCCGCATGTGTTGGTGCCTGTTTTCTCTCGTCTGCCCTGCGCTTGCGCGGCGGTCGCAAAAAAGCGATTGGTTGCCAGTGTGTGCATTATGACAATTTTCACATCCGACTTTCTTCCGCCGCACAGGAACATTACGTGAGTTGTGTGAACTTTTAGTGGAATCTTTCACTTTGTCTGCTTCACACCTTTGTTTGTGACATTTATGTCTTACATGACCTACTTTTGACAGTAGGTGGCTGGAATGGAAAAGTTTGAATTTATCGAGAAACCGTTAAGTACCTAGGTATTCAACGCGATAAAATTTGGGAGTGATGAGTTGGGACTTAGATAGTAAGTAAGAAAAAAACATGGGTTTGAGTTAACGAAAAATCTTCATTCATTTTACATTAATTTACAATTTACTTATGTTTAATTCGAAAACCTCTCGAAAAATATAACATTATTTCTTATAAAATACATTATTTCTACTAAGAAGATTGGGGTAATAAACTACCGAATGAATAAAAGATTTACAATAACATATAATTACATCACTACATTTACCAATAAATACTTAACTAACTTAGGTTTAAAATAAAAGGTACTTTATAAACATATGACTCTATACAAGCTGGGGCATATTTCAGAATTCAAACCTATATTGAAATATTACATTTTGCAGTGCCTTTGGTAATCATGTCGTTAGCATTTTAAACATATGGATAGTTAATATTAGATGCCAGTGCCTTTTGGCTTTCTATGGCTTGAAGTGTGTTTGAGGCAGGATTTGAGCAGCTAGTTTTCAGATGACTTATAACGTTAATACAATCGGCATCGGCTATCGAGTTTCAACTATTTATTACATTCTGTCTCGTTTTGTACAGAAAGTTATGTTCATAATTTAAATATAAAACGCATTAACATTAGGTATATATATTACTGATACAGATAGATCTGAGCAGTTAGATAAATGTGGTATATCTAATTAAAGTACGTAGAAAATAAAAAATGAGCAAACATTAAAAATTTGGTTAATGCAATAGTTATCTATATTGTTTACAGTGATTAGAAGAGGACTGAGGAAGTCAGAAACAGGATCAGCTATAGGTACTTACCATTACTGTAGCTGTGATTTGATAACTGACTAAACTCATACGCACGCGTCAAACATACGCGGTAAATAATTAGGTAATGATGATAATAATTATTAAATAATACTATCTCTTACATGAATCTAGACCCAAACTAAGATTCTCTATATGATGGGTACACCGTACCTACAGGTAATTAAATTTATCGAAACAAAGTCATAGGGAAAATTCTCACGCATGCAGTTTTGGTTCTGCTTGAAATATCAATAATTTTTGTGTTTTTTTATGTCTTTTAGCTCACCTTGGAAAAAACATGTGCTGTCAATAATAAGAAGAGTAATTAGACATAACAAGAATAGCAGCGGGATGTAAGAGCATACCGATGTTAACAAGCAGTTGCCGTGAATACTAAACTAGACCATTACTATTATTACCCAGTAATATAAAAGTACGTACATGACAAATGTAATAAGTGTAATATGGAAATAAATCCTGAAAATGAAATTGCATACGAAGCAATAAATCATTAAAATTGCTCCGTACCTAACCGCAAAGATGCCATGCCAGCATTCTAATTATAATAACTGACGTTATTTAGCTTCTAACATTAGCTGATTGCTGTGTTGCGCAACTTCGAATAGATTATTGGAACAATACATTTTTATTTTTTTTCCATCCGCTTCCCGGACGCGGCGAGTTCCGGCGACTCGCGTGCGCCGGCGCACGGGCGCAGCGCCGAGGGCCGAGGACCGACCTGCTGGTGCGGCGCGTCGGCTCCGGTGCTCCCGCCGCTCGAGCGCCCGGTGCTTCAACTACTAAACAAGTACTCTTAGTAGACAGGTTTAACACATTTCGGCAATCGCGATAATATTATATTCCTGTTATTTATTTATAATGGGATACGACACAATATTATCACATATTTCAGTATAAATATTTAACTAAATACGCAAACTGTATCTGTTGATGAAAAATGGAGCTAGAAAATGATTAAAAGAACATATACATACTAGTAATACATTTTGTATATTTATTATTTGCGTTATTAGTCTCGTTGAAAATAATTTGTGCAACTAACACCATATGTAGTAAATTAATAATATAGGTATTCGTTAGAATTGACTACACATATAAATACAGTAACAATGCTTAGACTTTTAACAACACTTTAGTTACAATACTCACAATTTGTAGTCGGTTTGAAATCAATGAAAAACTAACTGAAATACTTTAAAACATTTCCAAGTCATTACTGTTAAGTTTTATTTCGACATATTAAAAAGTTCCTATCTAATGAGATAAAGTATTTAAATAGAGACTAATTACGTTTCATAAAAAGTCAAAATCAACGGATCTCCACTAAAACTAACATAAATAATATATCTACACTAAAGTAATTCTGAAAATATCTTAAAACTAGTTAACATTGCACTTGTCCTTAGGAGGAGTGTTAAGCTAAAGGGGTTAAAATAATACAAAAACATCGCTCATAACATCAAAGTTAAAAGACAACGACGTAAACATACATATATTCAATATTGAAGTATGAATCGTGCAATAGCCTATAGTGAGATTCCGCTCAAACTGAGGTACCAGCAGCACACATTGACACGTCTTTTAAACATAACGACAATCACGCACACAACTACGATCTATAAAATGCTTCATTTGAGCTAGTGTTGGAATTGGTTCATCCTTTACAACCGTTCTGGCTCTGTGATTAGTCCCTGCCGATCCGCTTGTGAATCTGCTGGTGCTTAATGAGATGCGCTTTCTGGCGAAATGCCTTCGCGCACACATCACACCGAAATGGTTTTTCTCCGGTGTGTGTTCGGAGATGGACCTTGATATTAGATTTGTTCAAAAAACCTCTATTACAAATACCACAACGGTGAACGGGCTTTTCTTTTCCAAGGAGACCACTTAACTCGGCTGCAGTAGCGGAGGAAAAAGCCAAGGAGCTCCCATGAATGTTTCCTCCGTTGTTGGATTGTTTCGCTTTTGTTCGGCTTCTTTTACTTTTGCTCGAAGGAGTAGCAGTCGTTGTGTGGGCGTGAGGATAACCCAATAACCTATCTGGACTGCAGAGCCCATCAGGCTTCAAGCTGAGAGCGTAATGCGGTGGATATCGACCGTTGAGAAGACTACCGACGCCATCGGTCGTTGATACGGCGTTTCCCGGTGGAGAAGAAGTCGATATTACATCCATTCCAAAACTAGTCGAGCTGGGTGTTTCTTGTTTTACAGGTGGGCCATTCTGCAAACGGTTTTGAAGAAGTGGCATGTATCCATGACTAAGGAGAGTTTGCAATGTTGACCCAGCTTGCCCAAGGTTTTTGTGCAAGAATTCTTGACTTTTAGAAAATTCCTGCCCTGGTTTACAAGGAAAGTCTAAACCTGAATGATGAGAATTTGGAAGTGAAGGCGGTGGAGAGCTAGGCAAAAATTCAGCCAAGTCTTGCGGTACAATTTTGTCGCTGTGTTGACTGCAGGCCCCAGCAATCCATGCATCTATATCCATCCAGCTGTCTCTCGAATCATTTCTTTCTGGGTCTTCCGGCTGCGACGGAACCGTCGTATCAGCTATTGCGGAGCCAATAATGGCCGCTATATCTTCAATTGAACTTATATCATCATACATATCTTGTTTATGACCGTCATCGAATAGTTTTGTAGTCGGGGAGCAGGATGTGGCGCAAGAATCGGGAGCACCAGGACCAGAATTTTCAGCTGAAAATGGTTTTGTATCAGCATCTAATGGAAAAGGTTTGACGTCCTCAAGATCGGGAGGTTCAGTATCAGCGGCACATGTTGATGATGAAACTACATCATGATCTGCTCCATACCCGCTTTGTGTGGGGTAGTTGTTGTTTTCTTCTGGAAGACGTTGAGCGATGGCATGGTAGTGATGACCAGATATTCCATTAATGGAAAGATGACCGGTGTAGCCAGTAAATGGTGGTAACGGCTTTAGTTCTGCCAGTGGAGGTGGGGTTAGTAAAGAGTCCAATAGTTCATGGCATGTAGGAGGTGGCGAAGTGGCGTCCAGCTTGGGGTCGAGCCAGCACGCGCCGAGAAGAAGCTCGTCGCCGCCCCCGCTGCCGGTGACCCCCGCGCACTTCATGCCGCGTCTCACCGCGACTCCAGAACCCAGCGAGATCCCGCCACTGCCATACTTAGATGCCGCCACCCTGCTGTACTATCTGTAACAAATATTCAATATATAAATTAAATTATGTAAAGGTATAATGATTTTGGTCTTCTAATCAAGAAACGGAAAACGAAGGAAATTGAGTTGTGTAAATATTTACTAAAAAAAATATTATTGCTGATAAAAGGAACACTGAGATTTTTAGTCTAACTAAACCTCAATTACTTGATATTAATGTTTTAAATATAAACGACTATCCGTACAGTTCAAATCCAGCAAGATATAATATGAGATAGTATTCTTAGCGACACCCATGACACTATTATAGAATTAATTTGGAATTCAAATGTAGGTTTGCGGCGCGTACGCAATCAAGATGTAGGCGCGTAATAATCGTTTCCATTCAGCCGCTCCGCTTCACTAGCTAACGGTGTTGTTGCCGCCGCTGTCGATACCTACCAACGTTACTATACAGATACTTTTTGTTGAGAATATTAATAAACTTGGGGTATTCGTAGATTGTCTCACTACCTTTTTTAAATTGTGGTATAAAAACGTTACAGGCAAACTTCTGCCGCGCTAGCGATATTGGCAGTAAGTAAGTACCTATAGTTCCCATACTTACTTACTGTCAATATCGCAAGCGCGGCAGACTTGTGAGAATGTAAAAAGTCATAGAAAAGCAGATTTATTTACTTGAATTATTTAGATTTTTCCGTAATGTTAATGTTAATGCTTTTGAATTACCAAACGGCCATCGAATTTTCAAGGTCGAAAAGTATTCAAACGCGTGTTTTAACGTCATCTGCATTAATTCCGTTATTAGGATAGGTACTAACTATCCTTTTGAATATTATAAATATAAAGCATGATAGACCTACCTAAAAATATTTTTTTTTCATTGAATCTAGAAACGAAATACTTAATTAATATCTTCGTCATTAGACCTGGTCACTTCACGGGTTATATATTACGTTAAGCTTTAACAAGATCAGCCCCTTTCTGTCATTAATGTCTATCCGTTTCTAAATAAGTATACATAGTGCTCAAGTAGGCCAGAAACAGTATTTCATCGTTGATTTGTACCAAATTCTAATTATAGCTGCGTGGCCATATATTTCTCACTTAACATGTTACAAGCTAATTTAAGTTACCTAGTGTTTCTTTTTCAGTGTCGTGACTTTGATCTGTTGTTACATGTAAGGTTCAAGTAAAATATCTTAGAACATACAAATGCCGTCTTAGTCGACTATTACAGTGGAGCGACAGCAATTCGACCGCTGCTAGTCTTGTGACACGGACCTAGACCTCGATCTACCTGAATGTGCTGTTATCCTCACGATACGCTTACCCTCTAAGTTAGGGCTTAAGGTCCTAATCATAAAGTTAGATTAACTCATTATGAACTTAGTATTTCTACGGCGACCACTTGCGAGCAAGAATAAACCCTAAATACACTTGACAAGCCGTCGTCGCTCTCGTTGGTCGCGATCGTGGATAAAATTTAAAAAATAGTTGCGCCATGTACGAGCACGACTAATCTGTTTTTTTTAACATTTATTAAAGTTTTGCCAGAATTGTGCAAATTCCCCCAGAATGAAAAAGCATAGGTATGTGTGACTTAACTCAATTGATCTCCTAAATTTCAACATTTGCTGAAACAAAGAGCTCAAAAAACAGACAGCTGTGATAAGTCTCATTACTATTTATGGGTTTTCAACCTATTTCCAGGCCCATTTATATTCTCTGCTTGCAAAATTTTATTATTGCATTCTGATTTCGAATGTCTTTGCGTACAGTAATTTTCAGTTCAGTGACTTAAAGAGCATTGTTCTTTGTTTAAAAACATGGTAAGCGCCAAGTCCATGGCTATAAGATTGTCCTTATCACGGCTTACAAAGGCTTCGTTTAGATCTCTCTGGTGAAAGCAGTCCATCGGTACATTTCCTTTCCATACGTCGATGTCCCCTATGGATTATGCATGTTTGGGACACCACTTTTCTTCAAAATAAATATGACTTACATGTGACTAAGAGATCATAGAATAACGATGGATAAATAAAATAGTTTTTTACCTACAAGAATTTATAGCGTGATTATTGCACTGTTCGATACATCGGTGTCAACTGTATAGCCACCGATGGTGCATGAGCCGGCTGGATGACTCAAACTCGACAAGAGATGACCTGAGAATTAACTCCGCTCCGTGGGCAGCAAGTGTGAAGGGCTCGCGAGCCGCACGGGAGTCCGCCGATGCGCTCAGATACCGAGTGATTGCCGCGAACTACTTAGCGCTCACATGCACAATTAGCCGCGTTATTCGAGTTAGCCGACCGTGTTCTTTGCAACAAACAATCTACAGCCGATCGTAGTTCGTAACGAAATCAGGATGTGGATAATAGAGGCGTTCTTGAATTTTTTTATTTTAACAGTCTAAACAAATATTAGTTTTACAGTTATTTATCTTCTTGCCCAAGGAAATCTGGATTCAAATCTCGAGTTTTATAAGTTTTTGTAAATTTATGAATACGATTCATATTTGATTTTCGACTTCTTTAACAATTATTGTTTTGCGAATTAAATAGTCTCGAGGGCAAAATTTGGTTAAAGTATATATTAAAACGGTATGATACGGTATATTTTCCCAAATCTGATTATAGTAGCTTCCTATTGAATAATTAGTCACTAATCTTAATATGCGTAATTTAATGACACTGGGAAAAACACTATAATATTCAAGGCATCGTGCAACTCGTTTCCCAACAAGGTAGCTAGGCACGCAATTTGCAATACCGGGTCAAAAAAATGCTATTAAAATATAGATTTGTTTCGGCAGCTCGCAGCGCGGCCTTGAGTGGATTTTTCGCAAAATGCCCGAGTGTGAATAAAGCCCGATTGCACGGGTCAACGGCCCGTGGCGGCCGCTTGCCGCAACACATCGTTGTAAAAACTGAATTACAAGACTACCGATTGCGTTCCGAACCTCGGAAAGAACGTGATTTGGGCGGTGACAGAAAAAAATGCTTTTGTGTGCGCTGTTTGTTAATTTTTGATATTTTGACGAAATAGGTGCATTGTCAAAACAAAAGCTTATCAACACAAGAACCAGGCGTTCTATAAATAAATATCAGGGGACAATGTCACACAAATTCACCTAGTCCCAAACTAAGCTCTAGGCTTCTATTATGGGTACTACTAGACAACGATAAACTTACTTATATCGAGAAATAAATAATACTTAAATAAATAGAACACATCCAAGACTCAGGAACAAATACTTGCACTCATCACACAAAGGTCTGCCCTTACCGGGATTTGAACCTGGGACCCATATCTTCATAAGCAGGGTCACTAATAACTAGACTAACGTGTCGTCTAAAAACTCTATGAGCAAAAACTCTTGGTAATTAACCACTTTGAAGGTTACAAGTTTGTAAAATCATTATGCCTTACATTGTGTGCCATTAAACTTTCCTTTCATCCAAGAAAAGTTAAACAAATAACACAAATAACAAACATAAAACAAGTAAAACATTAAAATAAAATAAATTATATCTTATTAAATCAAAAGGTTGTTTCCATCCCTGGACGGTTAACTTTGTCGTAGCGCAATAAATAGCTTCTTCTTTGAGTGAATTCGCAGTTTGAGACAAGTCACTATTATATTATTACTCACTACGATGAAGCGTTGTAGTAAAAGTTGTTATGTATGACAAACGATGGCTTAGACATGTGTATATGACGCTGATGACGCGTTGGCCTAGTTGGTTTTGTAGTGAGCCCGGTAAGGGCAGATATTTGAGTAATGAGTGCGAATATTTGTTCCCGAGTCATGGATGTTTTCTATATCTATATATTTCTCTATATAAGTATTTATATCGTTTTTTAGTACCCACATTACAAGCTTAGAGCTTAGTGTGGGACTAGGTCAATGGTGTGACATTGTCCCCTGATATTTATTTATTGTCTCCTGATATTTATTTATATTTATATATGAATATAGGTAGTCCGCAACTTTTTACAAGTGGAATTAGTTTCCCGCTTCTCTCAAAGGGTATTCCCTCCAAATTTCAAGGCCCTAAGTCCAGCTGTTAGGCTGTTGCGTTGCGTTGTCAGTCAGTCGGTCACGGAAAAGTTTTATATTTATATACTATTACGATTACGATAGAATTTGACTTGTTTTCACAGCTTCAATAGAAGCTGATTCATGTAATAAACAGTTGACAAAAATCATTTTTGAATAGCTATAAAAATAACCAAGATCTCTCTTCTATCTCTTCTTCAACCTGTCGCCACCCAATGCTGAGTGTAGGTCTCTTCTAATGCACTCCATCCCTTTCGATCTTGAGCTTTTCTCATCCAGTCCTGCCCCCATATATTAACGAGATCGTCAGTCCATCTCATTGGTTGCCTCCCAACGTTTCTTCGGCTGGTACAAGGTCTCCACTCGAGCAATCCTGTACCCCACCTGTCATCCGTAGCACGACTTATGTGGCCCGTCCACCTCTACTTCTTCTGAGCTACGACCACGGCAATGTCTAGCAGCTTCGTTCTTCTTTAGGTTTCTGTATTTCTAACACGGTCGCGAAGAGAAATGCGTAGTATCACTCGCTCCATAGCTCTTTTGGTGACTAGAAGCTTACTTATCGTCTGCTTAGTGAGCGTCCAGAGGGCCCTGCCAAGATGCATTGCGCTAACGTTTCTATTCGTTTCGTTTTTAAACCAATCGTGTCACTGGTAGATCACGTGACTTTTCGTATCACGTCATCTACCAGTGACGCGATTGGTTTAAAAACGAATCAAATAGAAACGCTAGTTAGCGTAATGCATTTTGGCAGGGCCCTCTGGTCTCGGCTCCGTATAACATAACGGGAAGAATGCACTGCTCAAATACTTGGCGTTTAAGACTGATAGGTATCTTGGGTGCCTTGAGCACATCGGACATGTTGCCAAACGCACCCCAACCCAAACGAATGCGACGGTCGACTTCGCCCTCTACGGGCAAGGTTGTTAAGAGACAACGTGTGACCCAAGTAGACATAATCCTTCACTTTCTCTATGATCTAACCATTTACAGGAATGTGGTATGTGCTGGTATTGATGCACAGTATTTTGGTCTGCGAAGTATTAATTTTTAGTCGAACCACTACTGAAACACGGTAGAGTTCTTCGATTATGGCATGTAGCTCCTGAATACTTTCGGGGAAAATGATAACGTCGTGCGCAAACCCGAGATGGGTTTGGATTTATGTTTATGCCTCTATTAGACCAGCCTAGAAGCTTAAACGTATCATTCAAACAAGAAGTGACCAGTTTGGGGGAAATCGTGTTACCTTGCTTAACCCCTCTTCCCACAGCAACTGGTTGTGACAACTCATGAAGCCTTAATTGAAGGGTTACTCCGCGATAGACGGCTTCGATAGCTTCCACATATCTGGTGTCTACTTGGGATTTTCGTAGCGAATGTATGACGGCCCAACGCCTTCTCATAGTCAATAAAGACTACTACGAAGGGCTGGTTGTACTCGATACAGTTCTCGACAACTTGCCGTACAGTAAAGATGTGGTCAATCGTGGAGAAACCACGATATAAGCCAACAAAGATTTGTTCCTATCTCTTTCTAGCAAAACAGAATTTAAAATGGAGTTTATATGGCTGACCTTTTACATGATGTCACAGGGCATATCAGATCTCTCTGTCTAATCGCTGTCTAATTAGCAGTTTAAAATACTTGTATGATCCGTATTTCTTGGCCGATTTTAATGTCAATTTCACTTTTTGTGATCTCTTTTACGGTATTTTCATATTTTTATCAAGAAATGCGATGTAAAAATCCATGCATTTGGATATGAAACTAATATACACATTATTTAAAAACAAAGTGTGAAGTCGGCGTTTGGTTAAAAATATGGTGGGACGCCTACCAGTTTGACTGATCTATTACTTACCATTTTAGAAGAAGTTATTTCTTGCGTTTTTAATGCCATTTTCTAGTCAAACTAGGAACCCGTATAGTTTCGCCATGTCCGTCCGTCCGTCCGTCCGTCCGTCCGCAGCCTAGCTCAGAGACTCTTAGTACTAGAAAGCTGTAATTTGGCATGAATATACATATTAGTCACGCTAACAAAGTGGTAAAATAAAATCTTGAAAAAAAAAATGTTTTCTGTTCCACCCCTGCATGTAACGTGGGCATGTGTTTTTTTTCTCGTCTACCCCATGGTTTGGCATGTCGTTGGATAGGTCTTTTTAAAAAATATTACGGGTTTGGGCAAACAAATGTTCGATTAAGGGATCCGTTTATGATATATTAATTTCAAATCAAAATTTGAGTCAAGTGCCCCCCCACCCACAGCCAAAACTACAAATACTAAAAATCTGAAAAATATCTTAAATGAAAGCACATATAAAGATTTTAAAGGAAAACTATGACGACGAAGTAGACTTGATTGGTTCCTCAGGTACAGGTGACTAAAGTGATTATACCTCCTAAAATGACAGCACCAAATACTTTAAATAGAGAATTACTTCATACTTGTGGTTTTTGAAATAGTTTTTGTGTATTAAGTGCTTCGGAACCCTACACTGAGCATGGTAAGACATGCTGTTGCCCGGATTTTTGCGTTTTTTAAATGATTATTTTTCCATACTTTTCAGTGATCATAAGATGTAGTCCCATATCTCAATAAGAATTTATATGACATTTTAAGTTTGCCGCAAGCTACGCCGCGGGAAAGTCATACTCATATTTTAAACGATTTTAATGTACTTCGTCATCTTACTCGAGATATCTTATCACCACCCTTGAAATAGGTACCGTTGAAGAGTTCCGGTGTCCATCTGTGCAAAAGCTGGACTTGTTATTGAAAATACTAAAATTGCTATTTGTTTTCCTATAATATTTGAGGATTTCCCTCAATTCCTCACCAATTCCTTCATCAGATACCAGTTCGTTGACAATAGGTCCACTTGGGAAATTTACCCTAACAATTGCAAAAGAATTTTCGAAATCAGCCCACAATGGACGAAGAAATCGATGAATACCTACATAAAAAAATTGGGTCATTGTATTTTGATATTGTTGTTAATATTGGCACAGCTCCGCTCCGCTCCACTCGTCTCCGCCTCAGTAGAGCCGCAGTTTTAAGATAGTATTTTTTCTAAAAATCTACGTTAATATTTAAGAATAATATATCATCGGTATAACGTCAGCCAGAGTCGCGCATCGCGGAGGGCGCCGTTCCATCACACAGTTTGAACGCTAAGTAAATACTTCGTTAATAACACGATAGATACCATAACAAAAACGTGCCTCGTTAAAACATTACCTTTGGCAAAGTTAAGCAACCACAAGAGGCGACCGAAATAGATACAATCGAATTTTAGGGACACTTGCGCATTTATTTTTCTATTGTAGGTATAATAACATTCTAAGTAAAAGTAATATTCTTCAGCAAAAGACCGGAGTCAAACTTTCTCCGGATAGCTCAAGCTGGAAAGCCCTGCTGGGAACAGAAGCCAATCGCAAAAGCACGAAGGGTTTTTTAGAAAAAGTGGTACGCGTAGCGTGTTTAAGGAACAAATAGTTCGGTACCCGGACTATCTGGAAAACGCTACGCTGAAATCTGACACCACGCAAACCCTTCGGCCACAGGACCCGGGCAGGATCCCACGCCGAAACAACCCCCAGACCTCCCCCAACCTTCCCCCCAAACTTTCGTACTTGTACCCCCCCTTAAATTATAGCAGATGTATAGGCTAAGTTGCAATGGAAGAGGTCACAAACGAGGGCAGCGCTAGGAGACACGCGCAAAAAATAGTACCTCTAGGCAAAAGAGAAAGCCTCAAAAAGGGTAGCCCCACCCATAAAGATGGTATCCACAGCCACACAAGTGGTCCAAAAAGTTCTCCGACCCAACCCTTCCATTGTCGGGCAAAAGAAAGGAAGCCCGTAGTCTGTAAGCATGCATGCGTCAGGATTCCCACTCCGCGACTCACATAGCTATAAGTCTCCCCCCCATCCCAACCCCCTTTCCTATCCCCCCTTTTTGGAAAAACCCCGCGGATATGTAAACGGAGGAAGGAATTTCTCCTCCGGCATTTTAGCACTGGCTGGGGTAGTATCCGCGGGAGTCTAAATTCTAGTTGGTAATGGTGTTTTTAGCCGGTGCGAGCCCGGCAGTACCTGGGCCCTCCATTCCCAGGTGTCCGGAAGGGATTTTCACCTCTACCCTTTTTTCTTAAAGTATTTAAAGCGAAAAGCAAACAAAAGCAAGGACTTTTGTCATTGGCCCTTCAGGCGATTACCACAACAACAAAAAATCTTCATTTTATGGATTGATCAGTTTGCGCGACACCTTAGGAATGAATCAGTAGGTAGGCAAACATTGGTATTTTTCTAAGTTGGTAGGTATTCAAGATTTTTGATGCTTTAGCGTTTTGTCTATTACTAATATGATAATAAAGAGCTTATATGTTATTTGTACTAACAAATATTATTTTCATGATATAAGGTAAAGAAACATATTAGTCTCTAGTGACATAGATAATACTTTATCACTCGAAAAGCAAATTAGCAATATAAAGTTCCCTCAAAGTTTACTCTAAATCTGTATTTTATAGAGGTGGAAATAAAATAACAATTGTGATAATTGATGTTTAATCTACATGGTGCAACAATGGCATTGGAAAGTTTGGCGAGACAATATTTGACGTAGTTGCGTACTTTGGCATCAAACGAGCGCACTACACATTCTGACGGGGCCTTTATACTAGGCGGAAAACAATACCGTCTTTGACGTGTTATCGTATCGTATTGTCAAGTAAATTAGAGCTATCAAAACGTTGACAATAAGATAACAGGTCAAAGACGATATGGTTTTTACCGCCTCGAATCTCGGCCTAGGTGTTGCTAACGAATCGTTTGCAATTCAAATTTTTAACAACGAAAGCAAATGGTTCCTCGTAAGGGAGACAGCGGCCCTAGTCTGGATGCATTACGCTAACTAGCGTTTCTATTCGTTTCGTTTTTAAACCAATCGCGTCACTGGTAGGACGTGATACGAAGATTCACGTGATCTACTGAACAGTAACAAACAAATAGAAACGCTAGTTAGCGTACTAAATACATCTCGGCTAGGGCCTCTGATAAAATAATTAACAAAAGGAACTTCTTTAAAAGGTGTCCTGAAAAAAATCATGCTTATGGAGGTTTGTCTCAAAACCGCACTATTTTATTTTTTATTCATTATTTACTTTGCAAAATAAACAAACTAATTTCTGCTAATGGCTAAAAAGCTTAAACATCGCATGGTCTTGTCTACGTCACAGCAGTGCAACGTAACGTAACGAGTAATCCGCGCGCGCGGTTACAAACAAAATGACGATATTACTACATATCACTAGTCCAAAGCGGGCTTAGCTAACACTGACAATATATTTTCCTCAGACATGCTTGGAAAGGATGGCCTTTCTTTTGAAAAAAGAAGACGTGAAGTGCCTCATTTCCCTTCTAGGAGTAAAATAAACGTATGGAAACACTTTCCATCCTAGTCCATATTTTTTAAAGAACTCTCTATTGCAAATAAAATCAAAAGGACTAAGAAAAAAACCCGTACACCCAACTTGCGGGTGGGTGCTGTGTGGGGCGACGGCGGGCGCCTGCGGTGGCGGCGGCGGCTCGTTGTGCGTGAAACTATCTTAGCTCGTAGTTTTCAATAGTAGATTGTTCAACGAGGGCATAAAACAAACCATTTTATACAAGACTTGTGGTATGTGGTATTAAGTCGAGGATAAAATGTGTTTTAAGACCGAGTTATACACGATTACGAGGAAATGATAATGTAAATTCCGTAACACAACAAGTAGTTATTGCAAGGAAACAACTAATTAATAGTCCAAAACGAGACAAAAACCTCTTACCCACCAGTATTTTTTTAAATTTTCTGCATGTAATTTTTAACTTAGGTCGAATGCAATATTGCCAAGTCAAACTTTGATTTTGTAATGTTTTTGTTAATAATGCTTGTTTTTAATTGTTTTAAATTTCTTTATAGTTAGATGCAACATAGAAGGCCAATAAATTAAAGGAAATGTATTCAAATAACAAATTTAATTAATGCAGCCACCTCGTCTGTCTGGCTGTAGAACTTGTCTTAGTCTAGAACTCTAGATGACGACAACATTTTATGCAGCCTATACCAAGCATAGCATAGAAGCTGGATTGGATTTCAGAGACAGAAGAATGATATTTGGACTTTACAAGCAACAAGAAACGATAATTGAAATAGTAGAAGAGGCAAGGAAAGCAAAGATACGTCAAGGAGTTAGGCAAGGTTGTCCAATTTCACCGCTTATTTTTAACAATTTTATAGAATGCACCATCAGTAAGTAGTTGAATCGGGCAAAGGAGGGGATAAATTTAATGGACATGTTATACAAATTATTCGTTTTGCTGATGATATCGTGCCAATCGCAGACAGTTCAAATAATTTAGAAGAATTATTTACAGACATGAATATTACATTTAAAGAATTTGGCCTAAAAATAAATAAATGTAAAACCAATCGATTATCACTTCAAAAATACCCAAATACATGTCCCCATAACATTAAATACAGTAGAAATTGAACAAGAAAGCAATTTAAGTATTTGGGTAGCCTTATCACCAATGACTCGAGTTGCACGCCGGATATCATTGCCCGAATAGCCATAACGAAGAAAGCGTTTAATGCCAAGAAATACCTATTTAAAGCTAGAATATCAAGCAAAATACGCAAAAGGCTTATTAAGGTGTACATCTGGAGCATATCTCTATATGGCAGCGAAACGTGGACAATGACTCAGCGGGACCGAGAAAGACTGGAAACCTTCGAAATGTGGTACTGGAGACGGATGGAAAAAAATTGCTGGATATAAAAGAAGACGAATTAGGAAGAACTAGGCATAGTGAAGGAAAAGAGAAGCCTATTGCAGACTATTGATAATAGACGAGGAAAGATTTTTGATCACTTGTTACGGCAATACGAGTACATTAAGATGATAATTGAAGGAAAATAGAAGGAAAAGAGGGAGACCAAGAAGAACTTACCTAGACCAATTAAAAAAGAAAGTAGGAGTGGTGCCGTATCAGTGTGTTAAAGAGAAGGCTTGGAACAGGGAAGAATGGAAATTAATCCACCGACAAGAGCTTAGCTCTTAAGTAGATGATGATGATACCCAGCATAAATAAGGCCTTAACGAGCATGAGAAGTGAAAAAATCATTCTCCCCGCATTTGTTAAAATTTTAAAAATACTTATAATTATGTATTTCTATAATTTCCTCGGATTGTTTGAGAAAAGCATTATATATGCCTCGGCGGAAACGGGGATTGCCTGACTCGGATTTTAGCAGGCCTCGTCAGGCAATACTCTACTTTCCGAGCCTACGCAATAATGTAATATTGTTATCAATAAATCATGATAAAAAGAACCCTATGCTTTTTAGACAAACCTCTATAAGCATGATCTTTTCGGAGCCCTCTATAAACAGTTCCTGTTGTCAGTTGCGTGATTTAATCAAATTTGGACACTATCATTCCGCCCGCGACTTCGTCTGCGTAGTCAGTATTTTTGTTAAAAATTAACCCCGTTCATACTTAATTTTACGCTTAAAAAAAAGAAAATTCCAAAATGATCGGTTATAAGGGCGAAAAAATTATCTAAAAACTATAAGAAAGAACATTATTAGCATCATTTATAATTATTAAATATAAAAGGATAACAGAAAGTTCGTTCCAAAGTGATCCAAAAGAAAACATTTCAAAGCTGTTCTTGATGTTTAGGTGACTTTATATACATTAAATAAATTAATTTTAGGTCAAGCTTTACCACAGACATTTGGAATTGTTTTTGAAAACGTTATCTTTCTAATATTATATAAACGGGTTTATACAAAGTGAGCGTATATATATTGTGATTGTTATATTATCAGCTGTTATATCTCGTATTACTTACCCTGACAGAGTACCCATAATTCACATGTAATACGAACGCTTTATAAGTGCTCGAACTACCAACTAAATATTTACAACTGGCTGTGCCACTTGTGAGGATTTCTTGTACTGATTATAGTTTTAAGCAGCCTGGAAGGCCCTGCACCCAATCTCCATTTCCTGTTTCTCGTCGTTCAATCGCATGAAAGAGTTGCGCTACCCTTGAGGTAGGTTTAAAAGTGGGCTGCCTATGTGAGCATAAAACAGAAACAGAACTATCTATTGTAGTGAATCAGCACCGTGAAAATCGAAAACCTGATCGCATTTCACTTAACTTTTGAATCAACTGCACGAGGTCAAGGTTGTTTATTCTACTGCGACCGCGCAGTCGCTTACCGCCTACCGCTTTTGAAGCTTGCTTTACGCTACTGACACACTTCCGTGTGCGTACCGTTAGCCGGCCCTGTTTTTCTTGTACCCTTCTCTTTCACTCTCGTTGTGTTTGAATCTACCTTCTCGCTTGCTGTGCGACAAATTTTTGATGCGGGCACAGTGTGTGGGTTGACCTAAAAATCAGTATCATGATACTATATTTTATTAACAAACTTCAAAAAAGAATGAGGTGTTATGTTCGGCTGTATGTATATTTTTTTAGGGTTTCATAACAGTGAACTCTTATAGTTTCGCCTTGTCAGTCTGTCCGCTGTTTAACTCAGAGACTCTTCTTGGTACTACAAAGCATAGTTATACATTTAAATTACGCCGACAAAGTTGTAAAATAAAACGTTGAATAAAAATGTTTGTCAGGTACAGCAGTAGAGAGAGCAAACGTTATTATAAATTTTTAGATTTGGGGGACCGTTTAGGATATATTTAATTCGAAAAGTGTAATTTTCGCTAGAGTTACGTGTCCCGCTCCCTCTAAAGTCAAAACTACAAGCAACTAGTAAGAATTTAAATAAAACAACTTAGAACTTAAAATAAAAACTATCACGACTACGTAGACTTGATCGGGTCTTGAGATACAGTGGTTTAAAGTGTTTATATCTACTAAAAATTATCTAACACAGGAATTATTTTTTAATAAATAAATAATTAGTTCATACTTGTTGTTTCTTAAGATAGATTTTTCGCAGTAACGGCTTTGGAACCCTACACTGAGCATGGTCCGACATGGTCATGCCCATTTTTTTGGGCGCCGTGTATTTGGCATATTTTTTATTGTTCGAAACGTATTTCCCATAACATATTTAGTATACTACCTACTATTTCGACGAATGTTGAAATCGTAGAAAACGTATTTCGTATAATTGGTAAATATCCGAATGGTTGTTTGGTCGATTTTTAAATATTGATGAGACTGATTTTTTTCAGTATACATCTGTCTATCTGTATGTACTTACACGATAATCTCAAAACTACAGAACGGATTTTTATGCGGTTTTCACAATCAGTTAGAGAATTTTTATACATTCTGGTTTATATCCGAGTATTACAGAAAATTCACATAAACCGAAGCGAAGCGCGGGCGGGTCGCTAGTTACGAACAATTTTGTGAAGTATAATAGTTATCACATATAATGTTGTGTAGCATAATGGGAGCGAGTGAAGCGAACAAGCCACATCGGCACGGGCAGAAGCGAGTCGGATAAATTAGGTTGTTAGGTCTTTTTTTTATAAGCCGGGAACATATTGCTGCCTTGCGCTTACAGCGTACTTAAAAGTATATTATATAGTTTGACTATATGATACACTCTCATGTGATACCCCACACATGTATATAGCGTTCATAGAATCAGAATAATTCGCTATTATTAAAATACAGCGGCCGCCATTTTGATGACGTCATGTCTCCGGATCCAGGCACTTTACAGATGGGGTCCCGACGGTTTTTAAGATAGAATAACATGTTTAGCAACATACTAAAATTTGGTGCTGGTATAACATAGTGAACTATGTTACCCCTAACTAAGCGCAAAATTTATATAAATTTTGAAAAGCTTTATCTCAAAAACTATTGGGTCTACAGAGACAATTCTAGTCTCATATGGTAACAAATTTAGTCTGTTTTAAAAACATCTTGAGAAGGTACTATCAAAAACTAGTCCTTTAGGGTTATAATCGCCAAAATCTGGAAAAACTCCGAATTCAACGCGGTTTTAAAAAAATCAGAACTATCGGATTTGACGCAAACTACGCAGTACTTTGAATCCCCTATTTTACTAGAGTATGAGTTGCATTTTGTTTATCATGTCATCTGTCAATAATTACGACCAATTTTAAGGACGTAGTTTTTTTTCAACATTAATTATAGCAAACCAAACAAATTTCTTCGATACACATCTCCTCTAGTCGAAAGCGAAGATCGTGGAGCATTTTAGACGAAGGAGTGAGAGTCGAAGCATAGTTTATAGTATTTTAGCGATCTACTCCCTCAGAAAAACGACTACAAGAAACCCCGGTTCTGGAAGACTATCCAGTTTAAGCCAGTCTACTGAGAGGAGTCGTTTAAAGAAAATGATCACCGGCCGTGTTGCAAAATGATATAGAGAGCTCGGGAGAAAATTCAAATGCGACGGCAAAATCATTAAAAAGTATCTTAAAGACATGGGTATTGAAAAACAAGCAAGAAAAGTCAAGCCTTGACTTGACTCAAAAAATTAGGCCAAAATATGGCAATTTTGTCTAAAAAATATTTCACGCTAAAAACGACGTAATTGATGACGAATCATATTTCAAATTAGACAAAAATTAATGGCAAGGGAATAATTATTTCAAAAACACCAATGGCCCAACTGAAGAAAACGTGAAATATGGTGGAGCATACGAAGTTTCTCAAAAAAGGTTTTCTGTGGCTTGCGATCAGCCCTCGCGGTATGTCTAAGGCAGTACTTTTGATTCTGCGTTAGCCGTTAAGCCGACCAAATACATGGAACGATATGTTAGCCAACTGTGATGACGTTAGTTAGAAGAAGAAGAAGAAAATAATTTTATTTCTGCAAAATGATACATTTTTACTTATAGCTAACAGTCTGTACCTAAAGCTAATTATGGTAGAACACCTAAAACTTAAGCTTAAGATGACTTAGCAAATAAGCATGCAGGATTTTAATTTGTATTAGAATGTAACAAATTGCGAAAAGTGAACCCACTCAGCATGGTGTCGCAGCACTCAGGAGTGTCACGACGCTGATCTTCCTAATATCGCAATTAATTTTAACGCACATGTATGTTCTGTTTTATGCCACTATACTATGCTATGCACTTGCTACTAATGTTATTATCTTAAATTAAGGGTATAAGCAGTATATGGTAAGGTGAATAAATAATAAATAAACATATAATTAACAGTTATGATAAATATATTGTTACATGTATAGATGTAAGACGGCTATAAGCAGTTTCGTTGTAGATCCATTAAATGAGTTATTAATTTATTTTCAAACTGGTATAAAGAAGATGCTTTCCTTATCGGAGGAGGGAGATAGTTCCAGCATTTCGTGGCTGCGTATCGAAAGCTGCCACAGAATGCAGCCGTCCTACATCGAGGATATGTTAAAAAGGGGGCCAATCTTTGATGAGAACGGGGAAACAATAACTTGTCATAGAGATATGGAGGTTGTTTAATCCGAATAACGTCAAAAAAAAGCAAGGCCTCCATTTTCAACAGCCCGCGTTTATTGAAAAATGTGTTCGCGGTGGTATTGGGAAACAAAACCTGGCACAGGCGTTCTGTAATCGCTGAATCAATAACTTGGTCCTAGAAAGCAAGCACTCTTCAAAAACGGAATCGGCGTAGCTTAGCTTGGGAAGAATAAGGGTGTCGCAAAGTTTGATGTGCATGTCGACGTTGAGAAAGTTGCGAACCTTATGTAATACACTTAGACGATAAAAGCAGTTACGAACTGTATCAAGGATGTGGCTTTCGAAGTGCAGCGTGCCAGTTAGCCTGACATGTTGCCTACCGTTTTACTGCGTTTTTGAAGGCATTTTTTTCGTTTTTTTACGTGATTTCAAGCGTAGGGTTTTGAGTAACGACGATGTCAACTTAAAAGCGGCTAGCACCCCAGCCGCGGGAGCTGGGCGCAGGACATGAAGGAACAACAGAGACCTTTTTTTCGCATTAGTTCATTTAGTTATTTTATTTCTTATTTTGCAAAGGAACTAATGCGAAAAAATGATCTCGGTTGTTCGTTCAGCTCTTGTAAAGGAACAAAAGCGAAGGAAAAGTCACGGTAGTACCTTCAGTTTTTGCAAAGGAACAAAGGCTAAAAAAAGTCGCATTACGTTCTTCATCTCTTGTGAAAGAACGGGTGCGAAAAAAAACACGCTTTAGTTCCTTCGAACGTAGTTATATGCGCGTTTGCGATGTTTCCCTTTTTTGTGTTGTTATAGACTGGCCTATTCATAGATATAGATAAACATACTTACATATATACACGGTGTAATCATTCAGTATAAGCAGGCCATTATTCCGTAAATATAACAGATATCGGATACTTTAAACCGATATGGAAAGTAAGTTAGTACCCAATGAGTAAAATCACATCATTTTTTTTAAATAAAACTAGTAGGTAATATTAAAAAAATAAGCTTAAACGCTCCCGTACCCATATAGTGCGACGTTCCTTGAGGCTGTAATTTCCCTACTGTAAGACACGAATAAACTGTAATAAATAAAACAATTCATGAATCATATGATAATGGTGAAATTACTAGGCCTTTTGAACTAAAGCCTCTCAAGGCTCTGAAAGAACGGCGAACTAAATGTATGGGAGGGTTTGAAGTTAATATTTGAGATATTTCTGGTTTTATTAAAAAAAGTTTTTGATGTAAGTTTACTCATTGGGTAACGTACTTTCTATATTAGTTTAAAGTTTTCTGATATATGTTATATTTACGGAATACTCGCCTGGCCACACTAAACGATAACACACTGCGTAGAGAAGATAAATACATAGAAAACCTCCAAGACTCAGGAGCAAATACTCACGCCCATCATACAAATATTTGTCCATACCGGGAAACGAACCCAGGACCGCTAGCTTCGTAGGCAGGGTTACCAACCAACCAACCAACTAGGCAAAGCGCAAATAACTAATTATAAGAAAAATTATCACGACTATGTAGAGTTCATGGGTTTTTGAGTAACAGGCGATTAAAATGCTTATACTTTTCAGTAGTTAGTAGTTTGATCTAAGATCGAATATTAGTTCATACTCGTACTCGTACTGGTATTAGGGGATGGACGGAACCCTAAACTAAACAATCACCGACATGCTCTTGCCCGGCTGTAGTGTAAAGTATATTAATTTTTTGGGACTTTAGAGCTCGCGTAGCATTTTTTATGTAATTAACTTTTTTTGCTATAATGCTTTTAAATACACATGATACAGAAGATAAAAAAACAAATAATATCACAGGAAATCGACATCAATAATCTAAAATAATTCAGCATAGTAGATAATAATAATTTACTTAGTAAATCATAATACAGTATTTATACGTTTTCATTTAATTTTTGACGATTCTTTTGGTTTTATGCAATCAAGGAAACTGTATGCTTTGCATTACGAGTACCTACATCTGTGCAAGAATCACATCAATTTATTATTATTTTTTGCGGTTAAAGAACAAAAAACATCGAGCATTCGCATTTATTTGATAATACATTCGAATGGAATAGAATAAATTCAGGTAGGTCGAGAAATTTACAGTAGGTCCGGAAGATGGCTGCTCAAATAAACACCGTATTGTGTAACGCGTATGTGTCAAGTAATACGATTCAGTAGCAAGGAGTAGGTGTATTAAATTATTGGTACCAGTCGTTCCTGTAATAGTAAGTAGTAGTAAAGTAATTACGTTTACACTACAAAGTCTCAAAAATATATACACAAGACATTATTACTATTGCAAAAAGGTCTTTGTGTATATGTTACGGGCAACTTGATTAACCGGGAAATATAAATAATGACCGGTCATTATGAATAATGCCCAAGAGCGTCGGGCAAAGTGATAAATTTATTACTTTGGCCGATCCATATTAATAGCCCGTGGTCCATTTACTAAGTCAAGGTTTGAGATACCTTGAATTTATCACTTGGACCGGGCAGTATTAATACTTCCCTACTTCTAGCCGGGCACTATGATAAATTCGGTCGCGCCGTGCGACGTGTTAGGTTCGGTTAGATTAGGTTTTATTACATTGCCCAAAGTAGGGTGGTTATTATTCATACTGACCCGTCAGTGTGATTAATCATGCAGTTTTAATTACATTGCCCACTTGATGCGAGCATTATGCATACAGATCGGTCATTATTCATATAGATCGGGTCTTATCAATATGCTCGTAACATATTTTTTTTTTTTCAACTTTGTGCGGATGGGTGATTCCACGGGCGTTTCAAACGCCGTCACTCCGCTGATATAATAAAAAGATGAAGATAAGATATAATAAAAAAATACTAAATGTGAATATTTTCAAAATTGCTCTCTTGGGGTTGGATATGAGGCTATTATATAACATTTTAGGTATATTATACTAATAAAATAATGATTCAACCGTATCATATCTGGAGGAGGCCGAACTTGGTATGTTTAAAAATGATTTTTATTTTAATTTAAAACAGGTGACTGAAATATTATGATGTAGGTAATATATTTTAAGAATCGGCTTAGTAAGTCCTTTCACCTCAAGTTTCAGAACAATATATTTTTTTCCCATACAAAAAAAAATGCCGTCATAACTCCTCTCCTTTTTTGTATTTTTTTTCGTGCTACGGGTCAAATTGATTCTGATAGCCTACAGATCAATCTTTCTGATTTTCATGCTTTTAACACCATTTGCAGCTCTTTACTGAATTTCGGGGTGTACCGCTAGCACATCTTGACTTTACTTAACTTAAAGGGTGCTAGAGGAGCATTACTCGTATTACTAAGCCTACCATGTCTGACCATCGGTCTTCTGTCATCCTTAAACTCTTGTCCTGGAGTGTGATTCTCTCAACAACGACGGACGGACGGACGGACGAGTGATTGTCCAAGCGGCGAGTTTAAGTAGTCCTGTCAGAGTGAACAAAACACATTTTAGCACGTGCATTCAATTTGGCAGCATGACTTATCGAACGTATAATGCTGCCTAATTGTCAATGCACGCGCTAAAATGTGTTTTGTTCGCTCGGACGGGATTATTTAAACTCGCCGCTTCGATTCGCTCGTCCGTCCGACCAACTGCCGTTTTTGTGAGAGAATAACACCCCTGTACTGTCATGTTATATATTATATATATATATATATTTTATTTATTTAAGCAACTCTTTTTGTTAACTCACTCATTTTACAAGAGCCGTGTGGTTGCCAGCTTAGAATAGTGCCACTCCATGTCTCCCCGTCGTAAAGTCGTTAGATGCAACTAAGGGAATGAAGGATTGTAGTATTGTTAGGCGATGGGCTTACAACCTGTCACTAATATTAAGATGTTTGTTAACTCGATTGTTAAGCAAATCAGCTGTTAGCTTCAATAGTGTGTTTTATTTCTGTACTTAATTTTACCTATTTTTCCTTAGTATTAGTTATTTTAAACCTATGCAACATAATGCAACACAACTGACATGCTGTGAACATATTGTTTTAGGCTGCTATCTAGGTTATAAGATATACTCGTATCTGTATATTATTCAATTGCAATTTTTGATTACTGTCTATTTTAAGTACCTTTCAAATAAGTAAAATAAAAACATATTCACTGGTAAACATCTTAACGTGATTGTGCAAAATGTGCTTATAGAAGTAACCACAAGTTTTTATAGTTGTTGGTAATTCTGTAGTTCTGCCTGCCGCGTTAGGAATGAAGGCGTGAGTATATGTATGTATGGTTGCCCTGAAAATTAGCGTCGGTAGAGTGGCAGCCAATTCTACATCACAATAAAGTAGTTTTAAGTTTTTGTTCTAAATTAATTTCCCACTGTATGTAATCACTCGTACTTCATTTGATTATTACTCTTTTGTGTTTTGCGCAATATAAACGTATTTAAATCTTTCATGCTAATAAAAAGCAATTACCATTTTCACAAAACATGGGTTTTTGTGGTGGAAGTCCCATACAATAATAGCTACTAACAATTAAGGTTACAATATCCCTAAACAAAACATGTTAAGTATTTTGATGGTTTTATATTAAAAATGCTCTTGATGTAAACCTATCTAAATACGAACTTTTTAAAGTAGGTTATCAACCTGTCAAGTGTAAAAAGAACTCGCGCCACAAGTCCCGAACTTAATAAAATAAACAACTTCTGAATGGAATATACGAGTACATGATTTAGCAAAAATATTAGGTGTGGTGGTATGGAACCCTCAGTATGAGATTCCTCGTGTTACTGGGTTTAACAACAACGCAATAGACCAAAGATATTTGAATTTTCGTGTTGTTTTTATTAAATATTACATTTTGTCCTATCAGCTATATAAGTATGTAGGTACCTACTGCTTAAAAGTATAAATGAGTGTTACAAATTGTACGATTCCTATTTCTCATAATTCTGTCTTTGTCTAACGCTGAAATATTATTTATATACACCTTGTATATAAATAATATGCGGTATTTGGCCTGTAAGCCCCTAAAGATGGCAGGCCAAACCCGCCCGACCTAAGGAGTCGGCGCGTTTGAGCATCCTCGATACTAATTGCCTAATAATATAAAGTGTTCGTTGGTCAGTTTTGAAGGCTCGGCGCATACCGTTACGAGCCTTCAACGGGTTTTGGGAGCGGACGCGCCCGCGCAGTCTTGCGCACCGCCTTACTCCCGCGCGGCGCTGCGCCTACCCACAGCGAGTCAGAAAGCCAGACGCGATCACGATGAGTACCGTGCAATATTTGAGGCGGTCAGCCCAAAATAAAGAAACAGGGCAAAAGCATGTCGGACCACGTTCAGTGTAGAGTTCCGAACCCGTTACTATAAACATAAAAAACTATCTCATAAAACAACAAGCATGAACTAATTTTCTATTTAAAGTTATTTGGTGTTGTCTTATATGATTTTTAGGGTCCCTTCGGCGTCGGTCTATCTGTGTGTCACAGCAGTTTTTCTCAGAAACTATAGAAGCTTTCAACTTCAAATTTGGCATAGAAGTATAAGATGCACGCCCGCATCTGTTTTTAGTAAAAAAAGAAAACTATCTACCTATTTGAAAAGGGTCTAGAATAGGGGATTGAAAAATGAAAATGATTTGGTTATAGCAAACAGGATATTTTTTATAATTTTCCGTGACGTACTTTTTGATTTATAGCCAAAAATTTACAAAAAAGTACCGTTCGCCCCCCTTTATCTCCCAAGTATAGACCAAAAAATATGAAAAAAATCCTGATTTAAATTATATATTAAGCGAAAAAAAAATGAAGTTGTCTAACTTTACAGTTTTGGTAATATTATAATTTATAAAAAAACTTTAAAAATTAACTGTGCAAATTGTGGTTAGAGAATTATCAACAAGTTTTTAGAGATGTTGTAATTCTGTAGCTCTGCCTACCCCACTCTGGGAACGAAGGCGTGAGATTATATATATATATATATATATATATATATATATATATATACTTTAAAAATCTGTATTAAAATTTGGGCTAGTAAAAAAGGACCTTATTGCATAAAAAATAAAGTTCATAACAAAATGAGTATTTTCTTTTGCGTTTTCCAACCATATTATCTTAAATACGGAACCCTCGGTGCGCAAGTCCAACTCACACTTGACACGTTTTTGTAGGTATAAACACTTAAGTCGTGATTAGTTTTCCTTTTAAATTAATTATATGTGATTTGATGATTTCATTTCAGATATTTTCAGATTTTTATTACCTACTTGTAGTTTTGGCTGTTAGCAGGGGGGGCGACTCGCAACTCTAGCGAAAATTACACTTGTCGAGTTTAATATTAGCTAAACGGTCCCCCTAATATAAAACCGGGCAAGAGCATGTCGGACCATGCTCAGTGTAGGGTTCCGAAGCCGTTACTACAAACAAATTAGAACTCGCGACAAGCTTAACTTTGCCGTTGAAAACTGTTCTCCCCATATATCGACATAGGTCGCGGTCAGTTTACCAACACCGCAATGAGTTTTCAGTAGGTATAAACATTTAAACCGTTTGTAACTCAAGAACCGATGAAGTCTACTTAGTCGTGATAGTTTTCCTATTAAATTCATTATTATGTGCTTTCATTTAAGATATTTTTTAGATAATTGATTTTAGAGATAATTAATTGTAGTTTTGGCTGTAGGGGGGGACGACTCTTGACTCTAACAAAAATTAGCGCTTTAAAGCTTAATATTTCATAAACGGATCCCTTAATTGAAAAATTGTTCACACAAATCCGCAAAATTTTTGAAAGACCAACGACATCCCACACTAAGGGGTAGACGAGGAAAAAAATACATCCCCACGTTACGCGAAGGGGAGGTGCTACTACTAAAAAAAAAATATTCAAGATTTTATTTTACCACTTTGTTGGTGTAGGTAACTTATATGTATATTCATGCTAAATAAAATTACAGCTTTCTAGTACTAAGAGTCTCTGAGCTAAGCTGCGGACGGACGGACGGACGGACATGGCGAAACTAAAAAGATTCCTAGTTTGACGACGGAACCCTAAAAATTGATAATAACATGTACTATCAGCCCAATGGAACCCTGACCCACCTAGAACGGCGTCACAGTGAAATTCTAAAACAATTTGTTTGACAATTCTTACGAATTGAGTCTAACGTCACTGTGACACAGTTCTATGGTGGGTTAGGGTTCGAATGGGCTGATGGTACATAATGATTATTTAACAACTATCCAATGACACTCGATGTCAAAATGTAAAATAAAGGTATTTGTAAAGGTGTAAATTTTTTATTTTACAGCTTTGTTGGAGTAACTTATATGTATACCTAACTATGCCAAATTACACTTGGCCAGACGGACAGACGGCCAGACGGACATGGCGAAACTATAAGGGTTATTTGTTGACTACGGAATCCTAAAAACAGGTGAAATCCACGGAAATGTCGATATAGGTCGGAATATATCTTAGTTCTTGTAACTGATCTGTAAAACAATGGATCCGAGACAGGTTCTAGGATTCAGGGTTTGTGTTCATTGCTGTTTCGTTGGCGGTTGATCTCTACATGGGCAGCGGTATAATAAATGGAATTGCAGTGTGTCCGTTGGCCCCTCTGATATAAAGTACATGTCTAATCATATAGTTTACTTATTTATGCCTTCTTCCATATTTGTTTTGTGTATAGGTTTCGTTGTTTTATTCACGTTTGTCAGCTATAATTTTATTGTTCGTGTTTAGGATTAGGTAATTCAAAAACAAGTAAATTATTAACTAAGTAGTGTCCGTTATTGGCATTGGAATTATGCGCATTTTTGCAATGTTCTCCTATCCGAATTCAGACATGGTTTTAAAGCCGTTTATTCAACTTCGCATATAGAAATTAAGTATACGAAAATAAGTTAAAGTTTATTTGACTTCTGTTGTAGGCTTCCCTCGCCCTCGTTAATTTGTTTTTTAGATTAATGTGACAACTGTTCAGAGGAATAAGCTTTATGTACTTATGTAAACACTGTATTATACTAAAACATCTCTATTACACAAATATTTAAGTTAATGTCCTATATTAATTCTTTTTTTCATTCGAGTTCATTTTATTTTTATGATTAATGAGTAAAGTTATATACCTATAGTACATGTACCTAAATACCAAATATTAAATAATAAGGTTTTCCAAATGCAGGGAAATATATTAAGATGAAAGCACTGGATTTATTACAACATTAACGAAACTAGTACTTATTAATAATAACAATGTAATGCAGGTACCTACTTTTTGGACTATTACCATTGAATAAGTTTAGCAGTTACAGAACATAAACCTTCATTGTCAGGTTATGTTGCCTGTGCGCTGGCTGATGTGGAGTCGGTAGTTAAGATACTCGTGCTACCTACATAACACTGTCACCGAAATTCAATTCGTTACTTAGTTTCGTCTCTATCCTATCTAGTATAGTCTCTATCCTGCTCAGTAAAATACAAATCATATTTGACTTACCTCCATAATGATATTGTTTTAACTCCACTGCCATTACTGTTAAGTAAATAAAAGCTATCAAAACGTTTACGATACGATAACAGGTCAAAGACGGTATGGTTTTTACCGCTTAGAATACCGGTCCTGAGTAATTGAAACTTGAAATTTGGTGGAAAAGTCTTGATATCTCGCTTGACATCTTCGACACCATATTAAATGAAAAAGAAACCTATCGTTTAAGAAGGTAATCAGTACTTCTGCAGCATCAGAACTTAAGGGGCAATAGTTAAAATATTACCTTTAACACTCTTGGAATAAAAACTAAGACAACCAAACCTCGCACTTCTATCCACCTAGTTGTTTAGCGTACAGAGGTCACAAAGAAAGACCTACCTACACCCGAAAAACATCACCCTCTTTCATGGGTAGTCGGGTAAAAAGAGCTCTTTCGAAAAGTAACATTTTATGGCACCTTCATTTGTAGGTTTTTTTATGTTTACGAGGAGATACCTACTAATTGCTTTAACCATTTACTTAATTTAGTTTTATGTTACGTATATTATTAAAGCAATAATACAGACGCGCTTGATGACAATCGGTCCAGCGAGGATACCTATACACGGCCAGCGGCAAACCAGAACAGACAGACAGACATCCTTCCGAAGAAAAAAAGTAACGTAATCCGTTTCCCGCGGTCAACGGCCTATATTTTTTTGTGGGATTGCCTGGGGAAGGAACTATTTACACCGCGTTTACAGTTATCGGAGTCCCGCGGGGTCGTCGGCCGCGCGGGACGGGGTCGGCCTAATGAGCCGGCCCGGCCTTGGGGAGACTCCGGTGCGTATACGGCTTTTGTAATGGATTCGTTGGATTCGGATCCTCTTACTACGGCCAAGGATAAAAAACAAAATAACCTTGTGTAGGCAACACTGCTAAGAGAGCACTTGTACCTACTAGCTAGTATGAAACATGGAATATTGTACTGTAAACTGATTTTTATTAATCAACTCAAAAAGGTGATCATGCACCTTTGCTTTGAATTATTGTTTCGTGACAGGGCCTGTAGCGAATGTCGATGACCAATGGCAAGATGACAAAGACGCTTAGCTTATTTGTGATCATTCGCAACACTGTCAAACATCTCTAAGTACCGTACATTCAATTATTAATTTATAAAACTATATGAATGCAAATCTCTTTGCAGTGCAAATCTTAATTCGCAAAAGTAGGTACGTGATATTATCGCAACAGCGCAAAAGCGAGAAAGTCGCACATCAAAGGCAGAACCAATTCGCATGAAATCAAAGCATATCGCAAAGCATAACATAAAACATACCCCGAAACCTCGGGCTCCTCCCGCTGAAGTTAGCCATGTGTCACGTGCAAGATATTAGTTACCGGAACCCAATACCTATTACGATCGCGACTAAACTTTTGTTCCCCAAAACTCCGGGTTTTTTATAACACTACACAGTATATAGGTACGAATCATTAATATTTTATTCTACAAGTAGGTACCTAGTATATTACCTGGTATTCTGTCTGTATTTTTTTATGCCTGGTATTCTGTCTTTTGTTTCTTATCATTGTTAATTACAATTAACGTAGGTAGGTATCATATTTTTAAACTTTTGCTTAGGTGTAACCTATTGAAGAATATGAATTTGACCGGTTGGGGATGGTCGTGGAGACCCGGTCGGGTGTGTCCCGGCGCTGTACTGCACATGCGCAGGTTTTCTGCCGTCTTATATACTTACTCGTACCAACTTCATACATCTTTGAGAACATATTATAAACCATCGAAACCTAAATAACAAGATGCAGGCAGGGTAAGGGAGGGTAATAATAAGTATTTTCGAATTTCACAAACAACTTAACAGACGATTAGAGTGTTAAAAAAGCTACATACATACATTAAATTACGCCGGTTTCCCAGACAGTCGGCAGATACCACTTCTTTCCACCTACTACGATAAAAAAAGCTAAAAGCTGTCAAAATGTATGATCTAACAGTCAATTAACATTGATTAACATTTAAGATAGTTTGGTATAATTAGTACTTAGACTCCTATAGCTCTCTCCCTATTCTTCATTATATTCCACCTTCTACGATAATACGACTCCTAATCCATGTAAAGGGGACAATAATACGGAGTTTGTACATTAGGGCTCTAACACGAAATTTTACTATTTTTTTATATGTATGTTATAAATTCAGTTACTCCCCTTACTTGTTTATGAATACCTACAGTCAGTACGGAAGCACACGATCAATGTTGCGGTGTGTCACTTTGCGAGTAAAGATTGATTCGTTAGGAAGTTTCGTAAAGAGTTCTCATATGAGCGAGGCTGGCACTGCTGGCGGCGCGGCGGCGCGGGCGCGACTTGCGCGCGGGTGCAAGAGACATCAACGCGCGGTACACTGACCCACTGCCGAGTGCCGCGAGCTTGCGGCGCGCGCGCCCGCGTATCGCCGTGTCTGTAGGTACAAGACACTGCCGCTACGGTCCCGTCAGTGATGGTGTCTGCAATACTCTACATGGCTGCAGGTATAAGCTTAACAACAAAAGGCTGGTCTACAACTATCGTTTTCAGCATGTTTGCCCTAAAATAAAATGTAATAGGGAGGTACCTACTTAAAGTCGCCCATTCTTGATTCAATTATGAACATGCTATGCTATCCTATATTAGGGTGGAATTACATAATATTAGGACTATTCGCATTTTGTCTATAGAAAATGGCTGTGTTTGTCGAAAGGAGAAATTATGAGTACACATCTTCATAGTATCTATTTTCTATAGAATAATGCGAACCAACCAGGTGCTGATAGATGCGATTCTACCCTCGTAGATTGTACAGTCAAGGAAGAAAATAAATATCCGTACAAAGGTGCAAAAAATGTACTATCGTGATCGTTAATTTGTGACCCATTTCAAGAAAAATAGGCTTGAGTCGTTAATGTCATTAGAGATGCCAAATCATTTGTTACTTATAGGAGACTCAACCTTATTGTTGTAGAATGTCAGAATGACTTTGGACCTAAGGTGGGTCCCAAATTTAAGTTCGTGACTGTATACATAGACCGTATAGCCATAGTAATAAGATCTGTCTACAGTACCCCAATGAAAATTTTAAGCGCTTTAGTGCGCTGTCATAATAATCAAATGACAAGTATGACAATAACAATGGCAGACACAATGACAAGGTTCTAAGTATGCTCAACATTTATACTGGGTGACTGAACATATTTTCGACACTTTGTGGTATATACATATTGGTGCCCTTGATTGTATGTATATACCTACAGAATTTTACATCGATCGGTTTAGGCAATAACGAACCGTGAAGATGAAGCGAGGAAACAAATAAATAAAAACACCTTGCATTTATGATATCAGTCATAGTTAACTATCGTTGATCTAGCAATTCACAAGAAGCCGAGGTGCGGATCAATATCATAAATATATACAGAGACAGCCCCGGAGATCTTAGTATCTTGAGAGCCACATACTTAGAGTAGTGAGCAACTGCTTCTATCGCCTTAAAGTTCTATATAATATGCGTGATTACCTAAGTGTCGATTTGCGTGTTGACCTTTGTGAATCGCTTATATTATCTAGATTAAACTATTGTGATGTAGTCTATGATGGCTGCATTATTGGTAGATCTAAGAGGTTGATACAACGTGTTCAAAACGCATGCGCACGTTTTTGTTTCCGCGTCCCTCCCCGCTCCCACATCACTCCCTACTTGAACGCCGCAAACCTGTTGAACATGCCTGCACGCAGGCGCCTGCACCTCGCCACTCTGCTGTTTGGTGTTGTACGTAGCGAGACTCCATCTTACCTTTTTAACCGAATTAAATGGTCGAGAAGTGCGCGCAGGTATAAGGCAATCGCCATCGTGCCTATACACCGGACTGCGGCTTTCAGAGGTAGTTTCAGGTTTGCGGCGTCCAAGTGCTGGAATGATCTCCCTCCTCCTATCCAAGGAGTGTCTAGCAGGTACACCTTTAAGCGCAAGCTTAAGGGTTATTTGTTGACACTCCAGAAATCCTAACCCTCATCCAGCACTTACCTACACTCATCATTACTTCAACCTGCTGCTTTTAAATTGACCTTTTAATTCATTTTCAGTTTTATCAAGGCTGTATATCGGTATTTATGTATGCGTTTTATTTTTAATTATTATATTCCCATTTATTTTTCTTCTATAATAACTAAGTATTATGTAAGTAGTTTACACGTATAGTATAGTATGTTTGTACAGCGTTCCGTGAGTCACTGCCGGTACTGGCTGAAAATCAGCGCTGTAGGTGTCTGACACCTCAGCATTTTGCTGAGCCAGTGTCCGTTTCACCGCCGCGAGGACACACAATGCGTGCTGTGCCTGTTACCTTCATTGTTTTCTTGAATAATTTGTATATTTGTGTGTCTTATGGTTGGTGAATAAATGTATTTCTTCTTCTTCTTCTTCTTCTTCTTCTATCTTTAAAGGGGTAGTTAATTTATTAAAAAATATGTAGTTTATTTGTTTAACTGTTTTTATGATATCGTTGCTATGCAATAACGACAAAAAAAAATGGGGGTCCCCACTCTGCAAGTCCGACTCGCACACGAAGTTTTTGCATTTAATTGACCTTCTAACAGTTGGTTACTTTACCAACACGCTCCTCTTCCGTAATAAATGTAGGTAGAACACTGATATAACGGTCAACGCGCATTCTTTTCACTCGTATGGACATAACCAAATTGTTTTCTGTGACAACGGTAGCGCGATGAATGACATTTCGTTTTTTTAAATATTAATGTATGTACGTATTACGTAGTACGTTTGGGACCAAATCTGAATCTGATGAGGGGATCCGTGAGGAATTGAGAGAACGCCTCAAATATTATAGGGATACATACAGCGATTTTAGTATTTTTAGTAACAAATCCAGCAAATGCATTCAGAAAATAAAATTTAGTGAAGTGGAATGATGAAGACCACAAATGGCCACCGGAACTCCTCAACGGTACCTATTTCAAGGGTGGAGATAAGATAGTTGAGCAATTGAAACGAAGAACATTTAATTGTTTAAATATGACTATGACTTTCCCGCGGCGTTGCTTGCGGCGAGCTTAAAATGTCTTAAAGTTTCATATCAACTAAGAAGTGGAACTACATAACAGCTTATTATGATCACTAAAAAGTATAAAATAAAATAAATGTTTTAAAAAACAAAAATCCGCCTTCAAAACGCATTTTTTTAAGAAGTTATTTTTTGCGTTTTTATAGGCGGTTTTTTGTTTTTTTGTAACAAATTCCAATTCTCGCGCCGCCTTTAGTGTCTCGCCTCGCCTCGCCGGTGGAAAAGCACCTTCGTTTTTTTAAACAGCTAACTTTTTATTTCGACGACTAAGTAATAAGCGCCAAGCTTACGTACTTACGCATTCGTAGGCAGGTCAGGCAGAGTTAGGTAGGTACAGACCTCTTTAGCTGATCTGCTTCGTCGTCGAGACTTGCGACCAAATAAAAATGCACGCACTAACTTGTCCCCGTCCTTAACAGCAAAAAATACAAATACTAAATATCTGGAAAATATCTTCAGTAAATGCATATACCTACAACTATCTCGACTAAGTGGACTCGACTTAGTAACTTAAGTTACAGGCGACTAAAATTTTTATACCTAAATCTGAAGATCATCCACGATAGCGTGTGGTTTTTAGGAATAAACCTACCTACCTACTTAGTTCTTTGTTTTTGTAGTAACGACGACAAAACCGAAAATAGATAATAAGACAATACTTATAAGCGTCTATTTTGTTAAAGATTAAAATGAGTTAAGTTAAATTATTCTGAAAGTAAAGAAGGTGGTGGAGTCACCGAGTCCTGCCAAAACCGCGGCAGCAAACAGGTCCGTCCCGGGGCTAACGGGACCACGTGACCTCAATAACGGCTTTTTGGAAACCGGCTACGTCCTACACTACACGCACACAGTCACAGTAACTCACTACCGATTTTCTGCATACTAAATGCAATTTTCACTCTGTAGGTATGTCCATATAACATTTCTGCGAGTAACTTAGAAACTTGTGCTTTATAAAACATTTAACTTAAATTTGTGCTTTATTGCATATTTACCTATCTACCTATAGTAAGTAATAGAGCCCATGGCCAAAACCATGTCACATCTTTTTACGGTACGTTAGATTTAATAAATCTGAACTCGACTAAATAGTATTTGCTGGTCAAAACGTCGTAGTTTATAATTTATTATCCAGTAACGTTAGTCATCGTGAGTTTGCGTCAAATCCTGTAGTGCTGATTTTTTGCAGACTTGTTTATGATGTTATTCCCGACCACGCCCGTAGGTACTGTAAGAAGATTGTATATGAGCAGTTGAATCTATATGATGATATTGATGATATATATATGATGAATGAGATGTAATGTGTATTAGTGAATGCAAGGAACCTGATGGTATGTCCGCAAGGAGTGAAATCGAGCAGAGTCTCGTGTTGGAGGTAACCTGGCCAGATTGAAGCTGGTTTACGTCGCAGCCCTGGCGAATAGTTGGTAGCGCAGCTCGTAAACGTTGTTTCAAAAAATTGCGAAGATGCTTTATCTCAGAAACTATTGGGTCTACAGAGACAATTTTAGTCTCATATTGTCTACACTACTTTAAAAACGTCCTGCGAGGGTACTATCAAAAACTAGTTCTTTAGTGTTATAATCGCCAAAATCTGAAAAAGGTCCGAAATTATTGCGGCTTTTTTTATTTTTGACAAAGTTGCGTTCGGCGCTCGAGGTCACAAACTCGGATTATTCATTGGACCAACATCATAAACAAGTCAGCAAAAAATCAGAACTACCGGATTTGACGCAAACTACCCCGTACTTTCAATCGCCAATTTTACTGGATTATTATGGGGACCAATTTATTTCATGTAATATGTCGAAAAAAATAGATAGAAAAATATGTCTGATATTCAAAATTTACATAATGTAGATGTCATGATCTTATGTTATAGGTACCTGTTAAATAAAATTTATTAATATTATTCTAGATTAGTTTTCTGTAAATTAGGTTTTTTACAATAAATATTCAAATATAAAAGTAAAATAACAATACTTATACAAAAAATAAACATTAGAAAACCCTAACTTTTATTATTATTATACTCGATATTTATTATTATTATTATTATCACGATTAAATGTTTTTTCAGACATTTTGCGCGCAGCATGTGGCCTGTAGCTCGAGCACAAACGAATCAATCCTACGTCACGTTTCTGAATCGCCTTTACTATTCGAAAGAGTGTTCTGTAGCAGGAACCAATGTAGCGGTTAATCATTCTGCATGAGACATCAATAAGGCTTTGAGTTGGAGGCCATTCTGCCTAAGTACAAGTAATAATAAGTAGTCTAGTTTATTTATAATTTATTATAGATAAAGTATCGAGAGCGCGGAATTGCATATGTAGTGGTAATGTGTGTTTACAGGCATTCTATGTTTAAATTTCCTCTACTTCTCATACCGTCGGCATAAAAACAGGTTTGTTTATACATATATTAAAGAAGTAAATACAAATATAATGTCAGTGTCAAATTCTACATACTTTTTATGTTGCACTAAAATATCTCTCTTTGTCTTATTTTATTGCATTCTCGCAATTCAGAATAATTTTGACTGGGCCCGTAGGACTGTAAGTTACACAGTTTACAAAAAATATGGTAGAAAGTAGCAGCAATTTTGGTCCGATTTAGAGTTAAAGTAAAAAAATTATTTTTAACTGTCATAAATATTTTAAACTAGAACTATGGAAAAAAATTAATTCACCTTACACCGCTGCCCAATTAGTTGAAAAACCTACAGGTGTTTCTCTCTCGACTATTTATAAAATTATGACTGAGAGTAAGAGTGACAAATTCAAAACAACGAAAAAATTCCCCCCTCCGAGTAAGAAAAAGTTACATACGTGTCCGTCGGCAGCAGCTATGATTTAGATCAAGAAGTCATCAGGAGAACTATATATAATTTTCATCTGTCCCAATAGCAATTTCCCATCTTAAAGATGAAGATTTAAATAAATGGTAGTGAGTAAAGTAAAAAAAGGCAGGGATCGTATACCGGTATTATTTTCATACAAAAATACCGGTATTCAGTTTCGGTATTTCGCTTATTATTAATTATTTTTGCTCTTCAATGAATTTATATAATAGAATAGTGTTATTACCTAAATTACAGTCGAAAATATCTAGGAAATTAAGGAAGATATTTCAATTTTAATTAATACCGCTATTGATTCCTGAAAAAAGGGCATACTTATTCCACTTGTTTAGGGTCTGTAATCTCATTAAATTAAGAAAAAAAACTTAAATTATTTTCCTTTTTATGAAGACGGTACAACCACACAAATGCAATTCCGCGCTATCGATAATTTGTCTATCCCTTACATGGTTTTTAATTCATACTTAGTAAAATAGTTCACAAAAAAAATTACACACATAAATTATTAACATTTATCATACATAACTTAAAAGGGAAATGGTCTCATAATTATATTAATTTAATCATAGGAGTTATAGTCAATTTGTAAACAAACCAATTTTACATGACAACCGCTGTCTTCGAACGTAGGTGTCATCTAGCTATGTAAATTGTAATATAGTGCGATAGCTCTTAGAAGGTACTTCGGGCTTTTACTTGTCTCTCAATCGCTCTCATACGCTCTAATTAAGAGCGAGTGAGAAACAAATATAAACCCGAAGTACCTTCTACGCACTCACTCACAGACTGTAATAAAGTAAAATATTAGAGAGGTTTTATATGTTTTATATAAAACCACATAGAAATGTGATATAGCGCAATTCGAACAGGATTTAGGATCAAATGAAGGTTATTTCTTTTTTATATTATAATTAATTTACCGTGACATACATTTTAAATGTAACTACAGAGAGTTCGAGAAGCCTATTCGTCGAAATGGTTTTGAATTTTTCATACATTGTAAAAAAATAGGTGTATCCCAATTTTTGGTAACAATAATAAATACATGTCAGGTGCATTGTTTGCATGTTCCTAGGCCCAGGCTGCACTGCGGTTGTGGAGCGGTGCCAGCAAGCAGGATTGATCACCAGCTCCGCCAGCGGGGCGAACCCTCTTACCTATTTACGTAATGAACTTCCAAATAAGAGTTCATTGGCTACAAAGCTCCATAAGATGTAAAATTACAAGTATTCCAACTCTGTTTCAATTGACTGTGGCATACTAATGTGATTTATAATTATTTTATATATACTCGAATTGCTTTTGTTGATTTTGGTTTTGTTTCCCAGGCGTTTTGATATTCTGTAGGTGAGGTTTGCTTGTGTGTCTGTTCTTAGGTCACAGCAATTTTTCTTAGAAACTAACTAATGATGATTATGAGCTACTTGGAGATCATATTTTTTACTTTCACAATAGTTTAAAACTCGTAATAGTAACGACTAAAAGTGACAGCAAATCAAAGCTACGCAATAAAATTGAAGAAAAGCAAATGTTGTTCTGTTTAAACTGCGCACCGTAAGTGCGTATCAGCTACAGTCAAGTTCAAAAATATGTATCGAAAGAATCCTCTCATATATATGATATCAAGTTCTTATTACGCTGGAATAAGGTGCATTGGGAGAATAGGGACATATTTTTGAGATGTTGCGTTCACCCATATTTACCCCTTGACTGTACCTATAGCCACACAAAAACAATAGAATGTTGATACTTGTAATATTGTCGAGAAACACCGACTACGTATTAGGTACTATTTCCCTTAAAGTCCTGAAACTGTCCTGATTACGTACTGTACTGTCCTTTGGAAATATAGCAAATAGATAGTAACTCTAATGTTTTAATTAACTTTTTCAGAACCAGCCAATACGCAATAATAATGAAAGAATAAGAATAACAAAATTAAATTTTAATAAAACCTCCATTAAAAACGCTATAACGTTTCTCTCCACTAAAACCTAGTTCGATTCTTACGATTAAAAAAAAAAATTGAAATATTATGAAACACTGTAGGTCTGTCTGTGCCTATTTTTTCCAAAAAAATATTTCTTAGAAAGAAAAAAAAACGGAAACATACAAACCTACTTGTTAACCGACTTCAAAAAAGGAGGAGGTTCTATGTTCCACTGTACTTATTTATTTTTACCATTACTAAGACTCCATTGTCCGTCTGTCTGTCTGTATCTCATGAATCGTCATCACCAAGCTGTATCTCATGAATCGTGATAGCTAGACAGTTGAAATTTTCACAGATGATGTATTTCTGTAGCCGCTATATTTTGTTATGTACATTGACCGATTTCTCCGTCAATTGTGGACCGATATTGAAAATTTCTGTTTTGGGTTTCATAGGGGTGGCCCATTGTCAGCAAATCTGAATCTGATAAGGGGATCCGTGAGGAATTGAGGGAACCCCTCAAATATTACAGGCATACATATAGCGATTTTAATTTTTTTAGTAATATATCCAGCATTTGCATTCAGGAAGTGTATCATTTATTGAAGTGGAACTGATGATGAAGACCACAGATGGCCACCGGAACTCCTCAACGATCCCTTTTTCAAGGGTGGCGATAAGACATCTCGATTAAAATAGTTGAGCAACTTCTTCTTCTTAGCATTTCGAGGGCATGTCATACATGAGTTGACCAGTTCTGCCACGAGAACGGCATCGCTACGAGTAGTGGGGGGGTATTGGAGCACCATAACGAAGAACATTTATGGCCGAACCCTATGTTCAAACCGCGGACAGATAGGTAGGCTGACTTCGGATTAAAATTAGATACATTTTGTATGGGCAAATGTCAAATTTTAACCCGAAGTAGGCCTTATCTATCCGCGGTTTAAATATTGGGTACGGCCGTTAATATTTAAAATTTGTCATTGCTTGTGGTGAGCTTGGAATTTCATTTTCAATGTTTTAATTTTTTAGTTAATATAAAATTTTCAAAAGTTTTATATTAACTAAAAAACTGGACTACACAACATTTTATTGGCGTGACTAATATGTATATTCATGCCAAATTACAGCTTTCTAGTACTAAGAGTCTCTAAGCTAGGCTGCGGACGGACAGACGGACGAACGGACATGGCGAAACTATAAGGGTTCCTAGTTTGACTACGGAACCCTAAAAAAAAACACAAAAGTGCCATAACAAACGCAATAGATAACTTCCTTTAAAATGGTAGGTTTAGTCAGTCCAACTGAAGTCGGGTACTCACAATATTTTTAACCAAAAGTCGGCTTCAGTTGGACTGACCAACCTACCATTTAAAACAAGTTATTTTTTGCGTTTTTGAAGGCGTTTTTTTGTTTTGTTCATAGTAACTACAACCTAAAGTATTCAAAAATCGTGGAAATCGGACTTGATCTAAGGGGTGAGAAATGTTATAGCACGGAGGTTAATTTGTATGGAAAAATTGCGTCGCTTAACAATCATCTTACGTTGACGCTGAGCTCATGTATCTTTTATTATGGCATTGGGATGGCGAACGAGCGCACAGGCCACCTGATGGTGTGGGGTCTATGACCGATACACATCTGCATTTGTAGCAGATTTGTATTTTTATGGTATGAAGAAGACAAACGGACAAACAGTCCACCTGATGGTGAGTGGGATTTGAGACCCATAGACATAATATATAATCTCAAGAGTGCAACCGTCAGTTTGCTAACGCGTTGCCAATTCTGAGGACTAAGTAAGATGGAATGGGCCATTTCACCGGTCGTCTTATCCCCACGTATTAAACACAGCTATGTGAACACCGCTGCTTGGCGGTAGAATGAAAGATAATGGTAGCGATTCGGACGGAATCCGCGCTGGGTCCACAGACCAATGAGGGTAAGTGCTGTGCCAGGGTCCTACCAAGTGGATAAGAAAAGCTTTTATCATATGTACCTTGCCGCGAAGAGCTTCCCGCCCGAGCTAGACTTCTGCTGACCGGTTGACTCGCGACCTAGTTTTAAGCGATATTTTAGGGTTCTGTTTAATAAAGTCGGCAGCGGATCAGTGGGTCACGAGACGCCTTGTTTTACAACCAAGACATTCATGAGAAGAAAGTCGCGAATAAGTAAGTATTTAAAACCGGTTGAATTTTGACATCATAAGGAAATCTGTTAACCTGTCGAAATTTAAACTACCTACCAGTTTAAAGGTGTTTAAATTCTTAGATAAATCGGAACAAAAATGAATTTAATTACTGACATAGATTCTTGTATAAATTTATTTTTCGTTTCAGCATATTATATTAGAACAATAAAATTAATAAAGTTCATCCGAAATATTGGTCAACCCGCAATAAGATTACTATAACCGTTAACAAAGGTGATTCTAGACCCCAATAATGTAGGCATAGTTTAACCAGTTTCATGTCTTTAGTAATACACACTAATTCACTACTATTAGCCCAGGGTCCGATCTGTGAATCACCCGAGTACTGTTATGGACGTTTCACTTTTTAAGACGCCCCCCCTGCCCGCCGTGTCCGCGAAACCTCGTTTCAAAGTCAAGTACAGCGTAGTACGTGACGGGCGAGGCCTTTCCCCGACGCCGGCGCAGCGCCGCCCGCGGGCTGCGGCGCGGGGCTGCGTGCTCGTTGTTCTCCAACACAACAAAGTAGACATCAACGACGAGCTCATCCATGTGCGAATTGCACAAAATGCTGGCACTCGCTGTTTAACATTATATTAAGATATCCGATGTCTGAATGAGTCCTACATTAAGATATTCTTATTGTTTGATAAATATATGTGAGGGAGTACCTTTTTTTAGGGTTCTGTATTTAACACGGAACCATCATAGTTTTACTACCATATCCATCTGTCCACCTGTCCGCGGTTTAACTTAAAGACTCTTGGTCATTTAAATTACGCCGATCAAGTTGTAAAGTAAAATCTTGATATTTTTTTCAGCACCTATACACGAAAATTAAAGGTAAATTGGTTTTTACCGTTTATCGTTTTTTGCACATATTAAAATCATTATGCACAGTCACCAGTAATTATATATGATCTAACATTGGCCTCAAAAATTTATGACACTCTTCTTATGCCTCCAGTAATAAGAACGTGTCAGATATTTTTGAGTCCATTGTTGGATCATATATTATTGCTGGTGACTGTACCTACATGTTATTATCAATTCGTAGATTTAGGGGACCGTTTAGGAAACATTGAACTCAAAAAGTGTTATTTTTGGTTTGTCGTCGTCGTTGTCCCCGCCTACAACCAAATGAAAGCACATACGAGTACCTACTGTAATGCGATAAGGTTCTAATATAAAAAGTAGAGTTATTGCATTAAACTTTTTGTACAAGATGTCTAATTTGATTTTAAATTTGTAAATTTAAAATCAAACGGTTCGATAGAACAGCGGCGGCATTTTGAATTATAGTTTTAAGGTATATAGTGTGTTTCGTATATTTTCCCCTTCAGCATGTATAGCACACAGAAGATTGCTGCGAAGAAGTTCAATGGCTTATCAGAAACAGAGGATTTCCTGATGCAGTTTGACGCCATTGGGATAATAAAATCATGGACGGATATAAGGGACCTTTTAAAATAGCTGCTAGACTTGGTAATGAGAATTACAAAGTAAGAAAAATCCCTATACCATTAAAAACCCTTATTGTACATAGGAATCGTTTAAAAAAGTTTTATGCTAGGATAAAGGTATAGGTTGTATATAGTTCTGGTTAAGATTGTAGCATTTAAGGTGTATTTAATGATTGTTGTCATTTTCACAGGACGGCAAGTTGAGACTAGCATGAACAACCAAGACTGAGAGAGAGAGAGGAGAAAGGAACATGATGCGGGCATATCTCTGTGGGGTCCAGTGTGTCCGGGTTATGAAGATTCCTTTACGCCCATAGGGTTGGAAGAAGCTTGTGTGGTTTCACCTCACATATCCCACGGCATACGGGTTCCTTCATGGTTGATGCGCTACGCATTACATTTTAAGGAATGATAGCTGGATGCTTGTTCATGCTTATTACTTGCAGGTTTTCTTGATTAACTTTAACGTGTTTTGGTGTGTGTGATTTTATTGTATTTCATGTTCATCTGTGCTGAGTTGAAGATCCCGATGACTGATGTCTGTCTTATGACTGATGCCTGATGGCTGATGTTTGCTGTAAAGAAGTAGGCGGGCGATCCTGTCGAATTTCTTTGGAGGCACGACTGCACTGTGCCATCAATTATTGTAAACTGTATCGCCTAATTTTCTATTTATTTTCAGTCATAGTGGATAGCTGTCTAAGCCGAAGGCTTAAGGAAGTTATTTATTAATGCTATTTTGATCTCTCTTAGAGTTTTCCCATTCGAGAGCTTAACCTGTTCTCTTTCCTTTTTTGTGTTTGTCTTATGTACTTAATAACCTTTCTTTTTCATGTACTTAACAACCAAAAGCTACGCAATCTAAGGTTGTGGCTTGCAGTTGCTGATGCTGCAATCATGAAAAAAATGCAGTACATCATCACTCTGCGAAGATGCTATGTCCATATCTCAGGCCGAGATGTGTGTCCCCATGACACACATCACTAATTTTTAATTTTTACTACTTTTAAAAAAGATGAAAAGTAAACATTTATTTTTGTCTGTGTTATTATTATAAATAACTTGAGTCCGAAAGTGACTTGACAAAGGTCAAATCATGGACGGATGAAAGGGACAAAGGTCCACTAATGTTTTGTCATAGGTTTTAAGTAATCTGAGAGCGACTTGACTGATGTCAAAGCACTGACAGATAAGTCGGACATAGGTCCGCACCAAGACCCACTTTCTTTAAGTAGTTGTACTCAGACTCTTTAAGTAATGGCGAAACTGAATCTTATGAATATTACCCTTTGTAAGACAATACAACATCCTCAATGTTTGGATTGTCAAAAATAAATGTTTGACAGGGTTAGGCAGGCAGATAATTTAGCTTGTCAATCGCGGTTCTCCTTTTTCCGGAGTTTTCCGGGAACCGAAACCAGCTGTGCTATTTTGTTTTTAACGGGTTATCTTATCCCATTCTAACTTAAAATATGTTTAGCACAGAAGGTTATCCCATAGTGGAGTACGATTGTTTATTTATTGTTACGACTATCTCCGGATAGGCAGATGTTAGGCCCATTAGGTTTCCTTCCTTGTTCCCAGAGGGACGAGGGCTGTAATGCGATAACGTTCTAATAAATAAAGTAGACCTTATTGCATTAAACTTTTTGTACAAGATGTCCAATTTGATTTTAAATTTGTAAATTTAAAATCAAATGGTTCGATAGAACAGCGGCGGCATTTTGAATTATATAAAGTAGAGAGATGCTGCTAAGCCACGGTGCTAAGCAAACATATTGTATTCTTAAAATAGAAGAAATAAAAGAAATAAAAGTATATCTTTACCTTAATAAAATAGTATTTATTTCAGATAAAGCCCCCCACATTTTGTTACAGTACCTACCTATAACGAATTTAGAATAAAAACTATCACAACTAAGTAGACTTGATTGGTTCTGCAGATACCGGCGATAAAAGTGTTTATATCTACTAAAAATCATGAAAAACAGCACCAAATAACTTTAAATAGAAAATTAGTTCATGCTTGTTGTTTTTTGATGTTTTTTTGTGTTAGTAGTAACGGCTTCGGAACTAAGCGGTTCGACATGCTCTTGCCTGGACTTTATTTTTGTTGTATCGTAAAATCGGTCAAACATAAGTTAAATGTGTATATAATATGATCCCTGGAGATAATAAGGTGACTATTAGCGACATCTACTCAATAACCATATTCCCCGCGACCCCGCCATCACCTCTTCAAGTGTCATGGAGGTAGGAGCACTAAGCGTGGTTTTCAACCGACTTTAAAAAGGGAGTATGTTCTATGTTCGGTTGTAGAGGCATGTATTATTTTTATGTATGTTCACCGATTTCTTCGTCACTTCGTCAATTATGGACCGATTTTCATAATATTTTTCTTGATTGATTGGGTACTTCCGATATGGTGCCATTGTCTACAAGTCGGTATTTGATGAGGGGATCCGTAAGAAATTGAACTCTTCAAATTTTAAAATCACAGTGATTTTGGTATGTTTAGTAACAAATCTAGCATTTGCATTCAGGAAATATAATTTGGCTGATGATGACCACAGATGGCCACCGGAACTCCTTAATGGTAGGTATAAATTTCAAGAGTGGCGATAATATCTGGATTATGTACTTGAGCTACTATGACGAAACACATTTAATTTGATGAAATATAAGCACTATGACTTTTCCTCAGCGTTGCTTGCTGCGACCTTAAAATGTCTTAAAGTTTCTTATTAATTGAGAATTGGAACTACATAACAGCATATTTTTATCACTAAAAAGCAGGGACCGGCCCGCTATCCCATTCAAGGGGTTTCGAATGGGTTTTTATAGGGATTTATTTAGAAAACCCGAAAGCCATTCGATTTGCTTTTTAAAGCGCTATTATTATAAGGGTTACCCTTACCAACCCCTTTCGTATAAGTCTTGTTCGATTTTGCATTTAAAGCGCTATATTTTGAGTCATACCAATATCCCTTTAACTTAAAAAAGCCGTTCGATTGGCTTTTTATCGCTATTTATAAGGGTCACCCTTATAAAAAGCCGTTCGATTGGCTTTTTATCGCTATTTATAAGGGTCACCCTTATAAAAAGCCGTTCGATTGGCTTTTTATCGCTATTTATAAGGGTCACCCTTATAAAAAGCCGTTCGATTGGATTTTTAAGCGCTATTTATAAGGGTTTCCCTTATACTTGGTTATCAATTTACTGCTGACGATCTGAGCTTTAGCCCTTTAGGTTTCCCTTATGTGATCATGGTTAGTTTAACAAATAACTAAGTCATATATTTCCAAAGGGGTTATTCTTTTAGTGGGTTATGCTCCGAGAGGCAAGTTTTTTAAAGGCTTTTATCGGGGAAAGGGTGGTCGGCTCCCTGCTAAAATGTATAAAATAAAATAAAATGTTTAAAAAAAACAACAACACGCAAAACATAACTTTTTTTCAATAGGTCAGTCCAAATAAAGTTTCACTGACCTAATTTCCATTTGAAAAAAGTTGTTTTTTGCGGTTAAGAAAGCGGCTTTTTTTTACATTTTTCTAATAAAAAAACACATAAATGCGTTTCTACACTACGGTAAGCCTTTAAAAAAAAAGTTATGCATGTTAAGTTTCGTTTAAATGATGTTTTATTGGTGGATACCATTGACGTTTAGCCATATTTAAGCGATGTTTGAATACCGCATGGTTATTGAATTTAAAACTTATATTTTGTCGAAGTTTTGTATTTGAGGTAAAATAATCCATTTTAGTGGGTGTCCTATCGCAAATACTAAAAACGTTTGCCAGCTGTTTCATTTGCCATAATTTTCATTTCTCATAATTTTCATTTTATACTGAACCCAATAACTATTCAAAATGTTTAATGAGATATACTTATAGAACCTGTAGGTTAGGTTAGGTTTATTTTATAATAATTTAGGAAAGTTAAACGGTTTCAGAGAAAAATTACTTTCGGACAAATGAAAATTATGGCAAATGAAACAGCTGGCAAACGTTTTTTAGTGTTTCAGATAGGTAACCCTTTTAGTGTGTATACAATAATACCTGGGATAAAATAAAGAATAAATAAAAATAAATGAATATCAGGGGACAATGTCACGCCTATTGACCTAGTCCCAAACTAAGCTCTAGGCGTGTACTATGGGTACTAGACAACGATATAAATACTTATATAGAGAAATATATACTTAAATACATAGAGAACATCCATGACTCGGGAACAAATATTCGCGCTCATTGCACAAATATCTGCCCTTACCGGGATTTAAACTCAGGACCGCTAACTTCGTAGGCAGAGTCACTACCAACAAAGCCAACGCGTCGTCAAAAACTAGAAACAAGTAGGTACTTCGTTTGACATTCTACTCTTTTACTTTTTAGTTATGATTAATTTATGTTTGTTGTTTGTCTTTTGTCGAATAAATGTTGTGAACTTTAGCTTGAGTTTGAGTTTAAAATTACCGCTTTACCAAATGTATGTGGGTCACAGGTGTGATATTCTCTCAAAAAACGGCGGCCGGTCGAAAGGACGAGCGAATAAAAGCGGCGAGTTTAAGTAGTCCCGTCCGACCGAACAAAACACATTTTAGCGCGTGAATTGTCAATTAGGGAGCCTTATACGTTCGAGAAGTCATGCTGCCAAATTGAATACACGCGCTAAAATGTGTTTTGTTCGCTCTGTCGGGCCTACTTAAACTCGCCGCTTGGACCTTCACTCGAGCGAACGATCACATTTGCTTGTTGAGAGAATCACACACACCCCAGGTAGAATTTGTGCTCGTTTGGCTTCCACTTTGAAACATCTTTTAAATATATTTTTTTTCGTGAAATTAGTAAAAAAAATACCTCAAGGCAGGCGAAAACTTAAAATGTTATGTGTGACACGCTTCCATATTTTTGTAACCTTATGCAATACATATGATTAAAATAAACGACCGGGGGAATTTCTTACGAATATTAAATATCAATGTATCCCTGGGATCTTTTTGACCCTACCCCAGGGATCGTTTTTTACAAACATGTGTATACAATGAAGCTTTTGTAAACTACTGGAAAACATGAAGTAGGTATATAATAAGAAAACTAACAAAGGATAAGAAATAACTATGCAGTTACAAAGTTATGTATATTCACCATTTTTAACAATTTAAATCTTGTGTTTTTGTATTGGTTTTTGAACACAGTAAAGTTTTCCTTTAAGGGGATCATTTTGCACACATCTCCACTACAAGTGTCAAATTTGGTATGATTAAAGTACAAACCCCGAAAAAAAACATCAAATACCGGTGTTGTGTGAGTTGGGCTCACGCTAACGGTTATAAGCTCTAATCAATATTAAATCCTATTATATGTACTTATTAGGTAAAAACATAACATTCAAATTAATTAATTCAATATAATAATTCCTACTCTGAGAAACGGGCTAAGCGCGGAAAAAGGAGTTCATCACCATCGCCTACTGTGTGTCGTCACGTAACCATTGGTGCGCGAGTCGGACCCGCACAGCCGGATTCTTTTTAATTTTACTCTGAAGTCTGATACACAACCAGCCATTAAAATAGGTACATTTTACTCTTCGGGGCGTTCTACGCTGATTAAGTTTCAAATACTCAAAGGCACGTAGGTATAAGTAAGCTAATCTTGAATAAGATCCCCGTCTCAAGATACGTCCAACCCAACCCAACGCAAAGCCATAGAAGAATGACATTGTCAACGCGTTTCAAAATGGGCATTTCAAGCAAGATCAGTAAAGTTTATTTAATTTGGCCCTTAGTGCCGCGGATCGGTGTCCAATATACCTCAAAATACCTACATCTAAATCACGACATCCGTCTGCGTCATCATCATCATCATGTCAGCCGAAAGACGTCTCTGCGTGCTTTGTTCTAATAGCAGAACTTTATTTACTTTAACGGAATTCAATTAGGCGTCCCGAAGATCTGACGGTAAAATGACCAGCACTGGTTAATTAGCATCAGGTAGCAGTCTCGTCCGCTCAGAGCCAGCGGCCGGCGCGCGGCGGCCGGCGACCACGTGCGGTACAGTTAGCGTACGGGCCGCGTGACGTAGGTAACTGCACGCACGCTCCAGCGCGAACAAGGCCGTTCCCCCTCCGCGACGCGCCACGTGCTAGGAACCGTACGCTCTTCGGGACTCATAGGATTAGCATATTCTTTTTACATCAAGCTAATCGATGCGTGCCAATAATGCGAAATTATCTCACAATCGGTACCGGTACTAAGTAGGTATTTTAAAATTGCCACAAGTACTGAGTAGTTGTGAATACAATGAAATATAGCTTTAAATTCCGGATTATAGTCGATACTACTGCGTTTAGCTTATTATTAGTGCTACTACTATAAAAAGATTTAGGTAATAAAGTGTCTTTTCGGTGTTGTGGGGTGGTTTCAATCGGAATCAAGAACGCCGCTGACGCCGGACTCCGGTCCGTCCCCCGCGGGGGCGTTGCTCCGGCAAGGATCTCGCTAAGCCCGCGCTCACGCTAACAACATGAACATTTATTTAAAACCTGTATTTACACGACTAAGACGCCGCCGCCGCGCCGTAAAGTAGAGTTACCTGCTACAGAACTGAGATAAATAGGTCATCGTTGCTCACTTGTTTAATAAAATTACAATTCATAGAAAACTTGCATTTTAGGCGTGTCTTAAGATTGTTATTTTTAATACTAGTATTTGTATTAAAAACATTAAACATTATTTTTCAGTTTGAAATAAACTCTAACCGTCTTAGAGGCTCATTCTCACTTCATCAGCAAATTAAAGATAACACAATAAAGTTTACGATATAAAAAAGCTTAATAAAATATTGGAGCAACGAGTTTTTGATTTTCATATCCAAGGCAGTAGGGGATCGACTGTTTTCGCTGATAAATACACAAAACATGTAGGTAGGTACCTAATTGTAAGTTTGTTAGGTTGTTTAAATGTTTGAATGTCTGTCTTTTAGATACGCATGAACGGCTGAATATTTTTGGGTGAAATTCAGCAGATAGACAATGAATAGAATGAAACTTCTAGTCCCGGAAAATACAGGTTAATTTTTTTATCAGTTCACAAATTTTAGCATAATTATGATTTTTACCGTTAATATAACATATTACAACAATAAAATCAGTTTAAAAATATAAATTCTTTTTGTAAATTATCTAATTTTTACATCCTCCTGTGGGCACCAAGTCATACTAGAAAATGACTTTTTAAAAACCTCAACAGTAAAAACCTTTTTGCAACACGCCCCTCTGCTCGCACCCCTGTATTAGAGGGTCTATGAATATCGCTAAGTTAGTGGAATCATTGAGTCGGCGATATCTCTAACCTTTTTAAGCTAGGGTAAAAATAACATAACATGTGATATTGATTAAAAATAGGGAAGAAAATATTAAAATTTGTGCACCTATTAAAAAATTAGCCTGTATACCTAACTGTTGTTAAGAGCATAACGAGAATTAAAGTACTACGCCACGTCCGTCTGTATGTCTATCTTATCGTTCTGCCTGCCTGTCTGTATGTATATCGATGTGCCTGTCACCTTAACTTTTTCTCAAATTCTATCAAAGTCTTGTGACTTTTTGAGATTTTTTTTTGTAGTACGTACTTACTGATATAATTATGTATACTGCGCACTAAGAGCAAAAAATATTTTTTTGTGATTTGAATGCCCCAAGTAGAAAATAAGGGTGAAAATATTTATTTTTTGTTACAACAACTTGTAAAGTATGATTAGATAACTCTTAAAAAAACCATTAAGTAGGTATGTGTTTTTTTAGAAAAAGAAGTGTCATTTTCGCTGGAGTGTCATTTTTACAAAAAATCTTTAAAATGTCTTAAATTAGAGAATCTAGTTAGTTAGTAGTAGTTCTTGAGTTACAGCCGGCTAAAATGTTTATACCTTTTAAAAATCATCTTAGTAAGATACCTACTTGTTTTAAGAGTTTGTTTGTATTTAGGTACAGTTACGGTGACGGACGGAACCTTTACTGAACAAAGACACATGAACTCAACTGTACCTACTTTAAAATATAGTACCAATATGGTAAAACAAACCTAGCATGAATATTATAAAATATTATGAACACGGCTTTACAAAGATTCTTGGCCAACTCGTTCTCAATGAAATGTGGGTCAAGTTTATTGACAAATCAGGACATTGCCCGCGCGTCCTCTCGCTCGCGCCTACTCCCGTACAATTCTCGCGCAGAGCCTTCTCGACGTTTAATATCAAATTAGGATTTTGATTAAGCTGCCGCGGCGTGTCGCAAATTTAAAAAAGAAAAATGTTCAGACCTAGTTCTTTATAAGAACTACAACATTTTCAAAAATCGTGTAAATCGGACTTAATTTAGGGGGTCAGAAAAGTTATCGCCCGGAGCTAAATTTGTATGGTTGTTTTTTTGTCGGCGACGTGGTTTTAGCGGCGCTTCACAATCCTCTATATAATGTACCTCTACTGGGATGACGATCTCGCTCCTTACTTGTTACCAATCCGGTAATCTAGTCACATACAAAAAGGAGTGTAATGTTTTCAGGGTTCATGTATGTATGTACGATTCTTTATTCCACCATAACTTCTGTACGCCTGAGCCGATTTAGATGTGTGTGGTATCGTTAGAATCCTTTCACCATCCCGGGTGACATAGGATACCTAAACTGTTAGATAAAATTTAAATATCAACAGTGGCAAAATGTCAATAATTAACATCGACGACAATACAAAAAATGCAGTCGGGTTTTTAAAGCTTGCTTTTCATTTAGTTATTGTGTTTGTAATAAAGGCTTCGGAACCCTACAAAGACCATGGTCCAAAATGCTCTTGACCGGTTATTTTTAAACATGTATTAACTATGTCATGTTAAGTCTTATTTTTTGTTTTCTAAGTAAGTATTTTAGCACTTAAGCCATGATGTAGAATGTACATTTTACTCGTTTGCATAATAAAACTACATTATTAGTATTATTTATCTACACGAAGATTAATAAATTAAATCATTAGAATATAATAATAAAGATGCCTGCCATTTACGTTTGAAATTCAGCCTCAGTACCTACCTACCTCCCTATTACGTACCGTGTCTCTATGTCCCGTGACGAAAGCATGTGTTGATTTAATGTACAAATAACCTCAATGTGCGTACCTTTTTAGCGTTCCGTAGTCAAACTAGGAACCCTTATAGTTTCGCCATGTCCGTCCGTCCGTCCGTCCGTCCGTCCGCAGCCTAGCTCAGAGACTCTTAGTATTAGAAAGCTGTAATTTGGCAAGAATATGTATTAGTCACGCCAAAAATTGGTAAAATAAAATCTTTAAAAAAAAAAATTAGTGCACCCCCCTACTCGTAACTTAGGGATGTATTTTTTTGCTCGTCGACCCTATAGTGTGAGGTGTCGTTGGATAGGTCTTTCAAAAATATTGACGGGTTTGTGAAATCAATTTTTCGATTAAGGGATCTGTTTATGAAATATTAAGCTTAAGCGCTAATTTGTGTTAGATTCTAGTGCCCCCCCTCCCCCTCCCACTACAGCCAAAACTACAAATACTAAAAATCTAAAAAATATCTTAGACGAAAGGACATAAGGAATTTTAAAGAAAAAGTACCTATCACGACTAAGTAGACTTGATTGGATCCTAAGATACGGGCGAGTAAAATGTTTATACCTACTAAAATCATCTAAGACAGCACCAAATAACTTGTTGTTTTTTGAGATGGTGTTGGTGTCGTAACTTCGGCTTCGGCTGCGGAACCCTACACTGAGTATGGTCAGACATGCTCTTCCCGGATTTTTATTAACACCTATCATAGACCGTCGCGGTCATCTCCGCCCACCTCAGAACCTTATGTAAGTACTAAGCATTTTTTGAATTATTTATAGTATAAACGCCGACCCAACGCATAATAGCCGGACTTTGAATTTACCTGTCTTTTTGGCAACGCATCATCTTGCTTTTGAGTCTTTACAACTATTATAGTAATTTCAAATAGACTTATAAACTAGTATCGTTATATATAGGTACCACAAATTTGTCCGCGCTAATCTTGAGGTTCTCGATAGTCTTACCTTAGTAATAGTTCCATTAGCATACATCGTTATCTGGGATCTCCCACGCCACGCCATTAGGAGGCTATTGTAAGTAAGTATCCCTTATTTATATCGGCCCTAATTCTAGAACGAACCGGAAATCGTTTTAATAGGCGCCGGAAGCTAAATCATGCTCTGGAGTAACTCGACACGTCTCAGCCCACCGATCCAACGAAGGAACCCTTTGTCAGGTGGCCCGGAGTATTGTTACCGTATCGTAATCATTCATATATCTGATCTAATTCGTTTTGCTAATGCGTTGCGTTTTAAAAACTAGTATAAACAGGTTGGGTGTTGTATCATAATTTATGTAATTTTATAAAAATTATATATATATATATATATATATATGCACAATGCATGCAATTGTTGTACAATTGTAATGGTAAATAATAGTTTACATTACTAGAAAAAACATGAAGAGCTAATATTTTTAAATTCTATTATCTAGGTTTTTAAATTGTTGGGTCATTTGAGGACTACCAACCACCACGTTCCCACAGCATTAATGCACATGTTCCTTTTTTGTACCTGCCGTTCCAAATTCGAATTCAAATATTGACTGATTGAAGGGTTGGCGGCGCATCTGTCGCAGCCCTTTATCTTACGAGCGGAGAAAGCCTTACGCGACGGGAAAGGCTTTACTTGCATGCATTTTGGGCAACATGTGTTACAGAGCTGTATTGTCCTGACATGGCATGTGTCTTTAAAACTTCCAAAAAATTTAATGGAATTCTCTTTATAGCGTAATGTTTGAGGTTTTTTTATCGAATGTTTTGTTGTAGCTTTTTTCTTGAAGAATTTGTATGTTTTTACGTGAATTCGTGACAAAACCCCATCGCCCATCCTCGTTATAAGACTGTCTTGTCCTGTTTATATTCACAAGTACGTATCCATGCTAATATTATAAATGCAAAAGTAGGTAGTTGTCTCACTGTCTGTTACGCTGTCATGGCTAAAGCACTGAAACGATTTCGATGAAATTTGGTATGGAGATAGTTTAAGCCCCGAGGAAGGTCTTAGGGTACACCTACTTAGCCCGTGATAAACGACTTCGACGCGGACGGAGTTGCGGGCCACAGTTATAAGCAATAAATATTCATAGTATACAGGAAGCCTTCCAAACTGTAGTCTTTCACTTAAAGCACTTTCAAGTGTAATGAAACGAAAGCTTCGATAACCGATGATATCCCTCCGGCATCAGAACTGGTGAGTTGAAGCTTGATATACCTATAGTAAAATTCTTTGCTTTATGTACCCAATTAACACGAAATTAAAATGGTCAAACCCTTTCCCGCTTTAAAATCAAAATCTCTCAGATAATCGATGTCATTCTGTATTTATTGGAGGGGGGATTGTTTTTTAGGTCAGAAGAGCGCGTCGGTCTAGGTCTAAGAATTAGGTCTAGCCGGCGGCGCGACCGGTCCGCGAGACGAGCAGCTTTCTCCGCGGGCCCGCGCGCGCGTTTCGCCCGCCGCACGCGCTGGGTGTACGCTCGAATGTGATTTTAATAAGCCGATGGCGGTTATCACGAGTTAGATAAATAAAACAAACGTTTGGTATTACGCAAAATCACACCCCCTAGCTAGAACCGTAGTGTACATGAATCACCGGATTTTCCATGCCGCATTGCGCAACCGTGATATCTGTCAAGATGAGAATAAGCAACATGAGCAAGTGTGTTGGGATATCCTAACTCATAAGTAAAGGTAATGTGGAAGTGTACCAGGAACATTGGATAGAACAAGTGATTGCCATTCATGTATTAGGTACCTAAGTAAAAGTGATAAAATAAATATTATTATTTTAACGAAATATTTAAGTATATTCAATATTTTTTGAACCTAACAATGGTTGATTGCCCGAAAGGATATTATCCTGGTAAATTTATCAGTTCTCGTGTGAAATAAAAAATAATAAACGAATTATACCGGGTTCTGAGTAGCAAGTTCGTATAGGTAAGTTGTTATTTGCCGCACTTTCGGATTTGAAGTTTGGTATTAAAATTGTCGCAGACATTAATTGATTTGTAAAGATGCGCGATACACGAACAATCCGCCATTTATAGGATCTGCCACCGCAAGGTTCAATTTCGTTTGCGTGTCGTAAAACAACAAGATCGGTAAGACGTGACTGTCATAAAGGATCGATTTTAGTGCCATATACCTATTTGGTTATTTGGTAACACCACCTAGGACGTCGTCAGTCGACGTCAAAGATGTTTACATTTTTTCACCTTATTCCATTGAAATAAGGAGCAAAAAAGTACCTAGGTGGTGTTAGCAAATAGAGAAATATTATTAGAATCTATAGATACTTCTTTTGATGAATAACTATCGCTTGACATCCCAACAAAGTGAGTACATATAAGTTGCGCACGCGACGGCATCAATGACAATGATCGGGCGGCCATTGGCCACCGCCGGTGAAAGCGCGCGCTGCAACAGCTGATCGCGACCGATGTACCGGGCCTCCCTCCTAGCAAATGCGAACGCTCATAGTGCATACGCTAAACTACCTATGTGCATTTTACGTGTGCTTGGAGTAGACTTATGAGGTCATAAAATAACAAAACTTAACGAAGCAATTTGGCTGACAAACGAAATTAGGTACGAGTATAACCTTTTATTTAATAAGGGTCGGTATTGCCCTCAATAACGTTGCTAAAAAAGAAACAGAAATACTTATCCAATAAATATCTTTATTAAATAAATAAGGCGAACTTATCCAAAAACTACTTACCTACGGAAAAATAAAAAAGATAATTTTAGTTTTAAAAACTGAAAATATTAACAACAATAATTATGATTCACTTTTGATTGCAAACAAAAACTAAAAGAGATACTACTATGGCATTCCTACGCATGCTGGCAAGAATGCCCTAGTAAACCCGAGGAGGACAATGGTAAGTACTCTTTGGACAGACGGCAGCATGGCACGGACCCGAATGCGCGATCTTGCTGCACTTGACATGGTGCTTGTTGCCAGTTCGCGTGGTCATTGCCGCGGATCTAGCGTGCTCGGCGCGGGCACATCTCCGGCGCGCGAGTGAAAGTTGCGCACCGGCCGCCCGCGCTCCGCCGTGTCGTATATGTGTCACTGGTAGACGTTAGACCTTAGCGGTTGCCAATGTTAAATGCAATCGAAGACTCGTTTACAACTTCGCCTTTACAATGGGTCCGTTAACTACTCATCAGTTCAACAGCCCTTTACCGGCCTTGTCATTTCATGTTAATTATAGCAATATGTACTTATGTCTACTTGGTAAAGCTACGAGCTTTAAAGAAAGCTCTGGCTACTATTTAGTCTATAGATCTACTACTTGCCTGAGAGACCGATCGATCGACCGCCCGCCTGCTCCTGCCGGGCGTCCCCACTCATCATCACCATCATCATCATCATCATCATCATCATCATCATCATCATCATCATCTTTGAGTTTCTTCCGATAAAAGCAACATCCCTTAAAGTTCCAATGACGGCATTAAAGGTTCATACAAATGGCTTCTATATTTTGAGGCTATCTAGCCAGAAGTCGTGAGGACGATATTGTATGTTCACTATCCTGACATCAATGTGTCACCTGAACATTATGAAGGTCGTAAATGATACATTCATTGCCTTCAAACCGTAGCCGTCAGAAATTAATGAGTCATGGAACAAACTCGCTGTGAAGCAATCTGTTGCATCGGTACCTAGTAGGCGGTAGGAGCAAAACCGTGTCCTGCAGCACTGTAGGCTGCACCCCGAACGCATCTTGATCTTTATTTATCTCTTAATATCGATCGAAAATGAAATATTTCATCCCTAACAATAAATAGTATATTAGGCATATTTTAAAAGTAGTTGAAATAATTAATGTAGATTATAATTACTTGCTAGGTAGAAAAACGTGACCCAGTGTTATAAATAGTTACTTTTTGTTTTAATAACAATGTCTTTTATAAGGATAAAATGGATTTATAATCACTATTTAATACCCCTTCTTTCAGAGCTGATATCTCTTAAACCCGATTAATAAAGGTTTTTTAAGAAATAATGTGTTTAAATTTATCCTTCCGTTTGGGGACTACGATGCCTGACAGATACACACATACTTACACATACACATCGTCGGAGATAAAAATAATATACAACCATCTAAATAGGTACCTTGAGGTCTTGTGTAGTCTTGAGAAATTTTGCTATGACCCAGTTTCACAGCGCCAAATAACAATTTCAAAACACTTGATTTCAGTTAGGTTTCAGCGACTTTAGCCCTAATCAATCACTCGGTCTGTGATTTAGTTGCAGTGTCATGTAAGAATTCATCAATAAATGTAGTTTTTACGCGTTTACCCACTTGGGACTTCGGAAATTGAGTTATTAGTTTATTACCTCTAAATAAAGTTATGAAAGTCATAGGAATCTAACTAAAAAAAATGTTACATGAAAGCAGCATGGAATTACATTCGCAAAAAATCAAAACACGCAGCAACTAAGTTGATTTTTTTAGTTTAACATTCTGGAATGTTATGGCAAAAATTTGTTATCCTATTGATCTTCAAGCCAGTCTTGATTCGCAGCCAGGTTAGGTATAACATAGCATAATATTGTGCGTGTTCTTATAAAGGACACAATATCGCGTTAAATTAATAAAGTGCTGGGCTATAGCTAGGCTTCAATGAAGGCGCTGGGCCAGACTTACCTAGCGTGCTGGAGACGAGAGCGCCGGGCCGTCAGGTCCTCGGCCGCATCATACACCGCCACTGACAGTTCCTCGGGTGCCGCAGCGCGTCACTCGCAATGTCTCGGAATCACTTCAGTGCCTTCAACAGCGTACAGGGGAGAACCCAGGACGAAAGTGGGGCAACAAGCGCGGGATCGGGGTGGAAACTAGAAAATAAGAATGATAGACTTTAACGCTTACTAGGGCCAGTGCCTTGAAAGGAGAAATTGTATACATATAGAGAAGTGGACTCGGTTTCTGAAAGCAAGTAAGGTACTTACTTATCTATGAATTATGATTCTAATAACATTCATAAATAGGTATACGAATGATTATACTAAAAGCTTCGGAAATTTATATTTCCAGTCCTAATCAAGTATTTGCTGCTTCTGTATGTATTTACTGGTTTACTGTCAAGTAGACGAGGAGTAAGGTATAATTATTAATAATTAAGTAAATCATACAAAAAAGTAACGCGTTAAAATTCGTGTCGCTGCGGATCGGCGCGCGCGCCGTTAGAACTGTAAAAAACCAGTCAACCGACCTTCGGGTTATCAGCCGAAAACTGAACTGGATCGCCAGTAGGTATATGTGACAAAACACGATACCAATTTTCCAGTTTCTATCCCAATCTTTTTAATTTAAATAGAAAAAAATATTTTAAGAAAAACATGCAGTTAGTAGAGGAAACACTAAAGTACGCTAGTTATTTAGGATTTTAAAAGAAAGAGGAATTGTGTGATTGGCTTTAACAACGAAATATTGACTAGAAAATATTCTTTCTCTCAAATATTTTTCAGTATCTATCCCAATATTTTAATATAATACAAAAAATATTTTAATAAAACATGCAGTTAGTAGAGGAAACACTACAGTATGCTAGTTATTAAAGATTTTAAAAGAAAGAGGAAAAGTGTGATTGGCATAAATAAACAACGAAATATTGAAAAGAAAATATTTTTTCTCTCAAATATTTACAAGGAAGACAGGAAACAAATTAGAATAAGTAAAACTGGTGTCCAGAGTGCTTATCCACTGTGTACTCCAACAATCCGCGGCACTGTCACGTCACTTAATTAATGCCAATTACAAACATTTCCCAAAACACCCGCAAATTTGATCCATTTTAACAAATTTTAAAATAAAATAAAAAATGGAACAAAAACGCGTATTTAATTTTTTTGAACGTACACTGATGTAAAAGTCGCTGTTGTGGCACTATTATAGTTTGTGGTCCAATTTGAAGCGGTGTTGTACGAACACCGCACTGCACTGAGTAAAGACGGGCGCGTTCCGCGCGTAGCACCGACTGACTGTGGCGCGGGCGCACCCTACTCGTTTCCCACCAAAATTGTGTTCCACCACCGCACGGCAGGGCAGACCAAGCGCGGCCCGCGCCCACAGCGCTCCGTAGCCCTCTATCGCGCGTAGCACTGCAAAACGCTACATCGGTGCCTCCGGGTGACATTTTCACCTTCATAACACTCTTTTCGTAAAAACAACAAACGAAGTTCTCGTATAGTGTTATTATTGTTACTTATAATTACTTCAAACATTTTATTACTCTTAATTATTTTATAAAATTGTCGTTGATTGGACATATAATGTCGTTGATAAGTCTGTGAAATAAGTCCATAAATGGGCCGTGGAAATATGACCCGGTGGTGTGTGACTTTTTATGCTAGATAATTAGAACAAGATTAAAATTTCTTAAGGAGATGATAAACGGTTTACATATGAAATATCCGGTCAACTTATAACTAAGTTGAGTATAATAAGATTGTGGTAAAAGAAACGAATAATGACGGTTATATTATTATTAATACGTGAAGCGATGCATTTCTCTTAGAGTTGACCGCCCCTGCGCCAGCTATCTCCGCTGCGTGCCGCACACAGGCGCGCGCGCACACCGCGCCGCCTACTTCCAGCAGTTGACAGCCTACAGACCTACAAACGATGCTTTCACTCCATCTAACCGTTACTACTATCTATTTAGACGTCGTTTTGGCTTGTAATAATACTTGTACAAAGTTGTAGACAGATAGTAAGTGGAACATTGAATGATTTTCTTTATTGGCCCTTCAGTGGCCCCGTAAATTCTTGGTTTACGGAAAATGAGGTGAGTAGTTGTCGCGGTGATTTAATAGCATTCGTTAAGTCATGGAAATCGATTGCGACTTTAATTTCCAGCGTTTATGTCAATATATATGAATGTAATTAATTATGCAATTATATAAACTACTCGTAAACTTAACCGAAATTTTGCCCATGACTCGTTTTGACGTGTAGGTATATGTTAACTTGGTATTTTTTGGTTTTGAATATCTTCCAATTCAATCAAATTCATAGATTTCAAAATATCGTTTCGAAATTTACCTTTATATTAACGCAAAAGAACAATTACTTACTACCTACTTAAAGAGTGAAATCATTGCGGTTTGATAATATATATTCTTACAGTAGTGGACAGTTAATTAGAAACCCTGCCAACGAATCTCATAGATTTAGAATATATTTGTTTGTAGTAATATGATATCCAATTAAATAAAAAACCTTAATAAACTTATAATTTAGGAGGTTTTGAGACGGGGGAGACGTGGTCTTTTACCTCACGTCACGAATTTCTTAATTAATCACGGTAATTTTTCCAATTATTTTGTCGGTCTTTATTAAACTTTTACATAAAAACCCGGTCAAGAGGATGTCAGACCATGCTCAATGTAGAGTTGCGACGCCGTCACAACTTCACTTAAGTCAATTCAAGTATGAACGAATTTTCTCTTTAAGTTATTTGGTGCTGTCTTAGGTATAAGTGAACACATTAGGTAGTCGCCTGTATCTCAAGAACCAACTATTCAACTACGAGTATGATAACGAATTTGCGGCGCTTGCAGTGGAGACTCTGGGACCCTGGTCTGCTGTCATGAAATGTTATATAAGACCCTGTCTGCCAAACTTATTGACGCGTCCGGGGAACCCAGAGCTGGCGCTGACCTCTCCCAAAGGATAGGTTTAACTACCTATTCATAGAGCTGGTATAACACAGCCAGCATCATGGGAATAATGCTGCGAACGGATTTACTAGAGGGGGTATTATTTTTGTAATTGTGTACAGAAATATATTTGATAATTCTAGTTTTAAGTAGACCGATGTAAACTATTACATTCGTTTTTAATTATTCTAAATATTATTTTCTATATCTATTGTATAGAGTATATTTTTGACATTATAATATAATAAACATTATAATTAATAAAAATCAGACGTGATAGTTTTCTTTTTAAAATCGTTATAGATATGTGCTTTATTTTAAGATATATTCCAGTTTTTTTTTTACACGTAAGTCTAGCGAAATATATCCTAAACGGTCACTAAATCAAAACATTTATAACGACATACAAATAAAGGTTTTTTTATAGCTAATATACATAGCTATCCAACAATATATCACGCGATGTCGTAAAGTAAACAAAATATTTCTATCTTTCTTTACACACAGTACCTTTTTGACTTATTTCATCATTAGACGCCTTCGTTGCAATTTTATTGTGGCGGTTTAGGAACTAAACGCGTGGACCGATGTTGATGATTCTTATGTCAATCGATTTGTTTTAATCTTCTGTGTCAGTGTCACTAAAGATATGATAGTAATAAAAATTCATTATGGCGGCAACCAGACGCCATATTGTAAAAAAGAAAAAAAAGTCAAAAAATTATGACAGGTGGGGTATCGTTGAATAGGAATTTAAAATACATCTTTAAGTTTCATTTTTTCATTTTGAATGATCATTTAAGATTTATAACGATTTAAAGTTGGTTAGCAACAGTCGGGTTTTTAAAGCTTGTTTTTTGTTATTATAGTCTTTTTCTCAAAAAACCATTAAAATATGTAAAAAAAAGACAATTGAATTAAGAACTACTTTATGCGTTGAGAAAAAAATAGAACTAAATTGACAATCTGCTATTTTTTTTGAAGTTGGTTTAATATAAAGTTACCTTTAAATGATATTGTACTACCAATAAATGGACACCAAAATTTGTGCTTACTTAGCATGAAAAATCGTTCCGTTTATCATAGATATAAAAAAAACTACAACCAGAGTCCCTTATATCTGTAATCTGATACGTAACTAGAAACCTACATACCTATTCTTCTATATTTTAGGTTTTATACCCGCTCTGTATTGTATCTATTGAAAGTAATTATTTATTTAGTCTTAATAACCTTGGTGTCTATTAGCATGAGGTGATTAGTGATTAACTTAGCAAAATGACATGCTTATATTTATACCCACTCATTTAACTAATTTGTAAATTAAATGAATTAATAAGTGAGGTTTAACCATTTAACGACTTTTTCTCAAAAATGCTATGTAATCTTGCCATAACACCCGTCATCAGGAGCCGGTGGGTTGGAGTTCCTGGACAACTACAAAATTGTCCAGTAAATTGGAGGGATTTTGAATTTGGAATCAATTAATTGAAATTCCATAACGTACCATATTTTACTTGAATTGGGAAATCTGTAGTTTTGCACAGACCCGTAACAGCTTTAAAATACCATACTATTGGGTATTTGAATATATGACAGCCTTTAAAAAGGCTAAGTTGTACCAATTTCACCAAACTATATTAATTTTAATCAATGTTAATCTACTGTTAGTTCATATATTTTGACAGCTGTTAACGCTCTAATCGTCTGTTAAGTGGCTAACATCGTTTGGTCAAGTTAGTACTAAAGAGGTACCACAACAAAAAAATAAAGGATATGAACGTAATTTTTAGCAATCACCTTTTCGCAAAAATAACCGTTATTAAAAAACCGGCCAAATGCGAGTCAAACTCGCACACGAAGGTTTCCGTACCATTACCTATACAACATTAGATACTATACCAGTTGCCGTTATTCCGTTCCAGGGTTCCGTACCCAAAGAGTAAAAATGGGACCCTATTACTAAGACTCCATTGCCCGTCTGTCTGTCTGTCACCAGGCTGTATCTCATGAACCGTGATAACTAGACAGATGAAATTTTCACAGATGATGTATTTCTGTTGCCGCTATAACAACAAATACTAAAAATAGAATAAAATAAATATTGAAGTGGGGCTCCCATACTACAATTATGATTTTATTGCCGTTTTTTGCTCGATAACGGTCCGGAACCCTTCGTGCGCGAGTCCGACTCGCACTTGACCGGTTTTTTATTATTACAGAATTTCAGGCTAAATCCAAAGTTCCCTTTACATCCGTATATGTAAAGGGATACTTTATAAAAGAAATGATTACTCATCAATTTGATAAAGAGATTGTTATAAAAGCTAGATCTGCTAAAGACATCGGTTACAGTGTACTGCAGATCGACCGTTCCGTCACGGTGCTACCCAAATTGCAGGTGGTATAAACAAATAAACAAGCGAGCCGGCGACCCACCGACCGCTATTTGTGTATCGGCGAAAGGTAAAGGCTATAGTTGGTCACACAGCCTTTATTTTCGTAAATAGCCCGCGCCTATTGTTCCCAGAGAGCCGCCGCAGGTCTAAAGAAAGTAATAAAACGCGTTTATTGCATTTTACGTAAGTATTACTTTGGTCCCGCTACGGTATTTTATCTCACTTCAGGTAAAGATATTTGAGCCAGTACACGAATTGAAATTAATAAGAACCACGTGATCCCTCGTTACTGACGGGCGCATTTAGCGTAGGGCCTGCGGCCCTATTACCGCCCTGCATCGGGCGGTAATCGAAAATTCTACATTTCACAGCCGCGCCTATTCTAAAGTCTATTTTTTTATTCCGTTTTTTTATATAACTCCGTGTTTACCAGCAAGACAATTGTTTGGAAGAGTACCTAAGATGTGACATGTAACATAACTTGTAAGTGAAAACTAGCCAAGTCAAATTTTAAGCTTCAGTTTATCCTAAGTTATCTGCTTTGTGTAAAAAATTCGAGTGTTCAAATTTAAGAAGTTATACTTTTAAATAGCAAACATTGTTGTAGCAGAAAAAATAAGAAATCGTGTTTTTAATTTATTTTAGAATGTCGTATGTTCTTAACAAATAAATATCAGGATTATCTACGGAACTTGGCGCCCATTTAGATCTCAATTCTTTTGTCGGTGAAGTCGATAACCATGCATCGCATATTCTTAAAATATTGAACTTGGCTCCCATTTTCACATTTATGTATTTGATGGGATATCATTCTTTTTTGTCAAATAAGTAGGTATGCGTTTCCCCTTTACCTACGGGTGTCAACCAGAGTTGCTAGTACGACAACACCGCTGCAGTACGGGTGTCAACTATAGTTGATCGAATCGAGGGCCATGTTTTTTTTTTTTAACAAAACGAGACCTTGTATCTTGGTAATAGCGGTCACATTATGTATTGGGATTAGTAGTATGCTATACAAAATACCCAAATCGCTATAGGTATACCTAAAATATTTGAAGATTTCCCTCAATTTCTCCAGGACCCCATTATCACATTCTCAACTGATGACAATAGGACCACTCCGGAAGTATGCCCTATCAAACCAAAAAAAGAATCAAATCAGTTAATAAATGACGGAGTTCTGAGGGAACTAGCAAAAATGTCAACTATAGTTGATCGAATCGAGGGTCATGTTTATTGTATCTCGGTAATAGCGGTCACATTATGTATTGGGATTAGTATAGATTCAAAGGAAAAAATATCATAATTTTTCGGTAGATGGCACTGACATAAAAATATTTTTAAAATTACCGCTTTTTTGCTGTCAACTGGGGTTGACACCCGTACTGCAGAAGTGCAAATAAGAAGGAAAAATATTAAATAAATTAGCATTAAATAATATTAATTAAATCGCAACCCATGTAATACTAATAATTATTGAGTAGGTAGTTCCGGTGAATCTGTGATCTTCATTCATCATCATCAGTTCCACTTCACCAATTGGTGCTTTTCAAGAGCAAATGCACGAGTTACTATATGCTATACAAAATACCCAAATCGCTATAGGTGTACCTAAAATATTTGAAGATTTCCCTCAATTTCTCCAGGACCCCATTATCACATTCTCAACTGATGACAATAGGACCACTCCGGAAGTATGCCCTATTGACCAAAAAAAGAATCAAATCAGTTAATAAATGACGGAGTTCTGAGGGAACTAGCAAAAATAATAAAAATAAAACTTAAAAAAACACTGTTTTCTGTTTTTTTTTATTTGTATGCACACAATTACGTCAGTCAGTCAGTCAGTCAGTCAGAAGGTGATAAAAATGCCGATTTTTAGACGTTAATATCTCAATAACCGTTTCAACTTTTTTATGAAATTTAGGGTTCTATTTGATCTAAAGGGTTTTAATACATAAACCAAATTTCATGTTTTTATGATAAATAAATATATTTGGAATTATTAAGGCGTCAAAAGTGGCTCCAAACGGTTTGTGTAAATAACACACGGCTGCTCTCGCCAGTTCCTTTTGCGTGAACATGGCTGGGTTGTGATTCTCTCAACAAGCAAAGGTGATCGTTCGCTCGAGTGAAGGTCCAAGCGGCGAGTTTAAGTAGTCCCGACAGAGCGAACAAAACATATTTTAGCGCGTGTATTCAATTTAGCAGCATGACTTCTTGAACGTATAAGGCTCCCTAATTGACAATGCACGCGCTAAAATGTGTTTTGTTCGGTCGGACTGGACTACTTAAACTCGCCGCTATTATTCGCTCGTCCGTCCGACCGGCCGCCGTTTTTTGAGAGAATAACACACCTGGATACGCTGCTACGTGTCTAGATAACCGATGATAAAAAAAACTACTATGTACTTTAAAATATTTTTTTTAGGTACATATCGAAATAAATAACAATTAAATTTTACATTGTACCTACTTATTTAACCTTTAACCTACTATTGGACAATTAGACCCCCAAATAAAAAAAATTACACTAGCGTGACTCCAACGCATCGCCATTTGTTTTTTCATATTCGTAACTTTCCTCGTATAGTGATCGGATGTGTTCAATGTATTTTCTCGTGTTATTGTTGCTGTTGACTTTATTTGTTACACTGGTTGAGTTTAATAAAAATAATAAAGCGAGTGGTTTGGTGTATTTTCAGCTTTTTATGATAAGTATTGAGTTTCGAATCGAATAAAATTTTTCCTTTAAATATTAGAAAAATGTTGTATTTACAAAAAATCTAAATATGTATGTACAAAAGTGTGGCATTTTTACCTAAAGTCAATACTTCATTTCATTTCATTCATTTTTTTCATCATTTAATTTAAATCTTCTAACCAACATCACCGTCCCTTCTGAACGAGCCAGACTACTAGCAGTGTCTGAGCGGGAATCTGGACATTGGTTGCACGCTCTCCCTTCTCGGAATTTGGGATCCCTGTTGGAACCCTCTACTCTTCGGATTGCTGTTTGTCTACGCCTTGGTGTACCTGTCTGTGAACCGCACCCCTGCAGCCTGTGTGGTCAACAAGTCAACTCACTGGGGCGGCATGGTCTCTTTTGCCACCTGAGTGCTGGCCGCTTTTTTAGGCACAGTTCCTTAAACGATATTATCAAACGTTCCCTCGGCACAATCAATATTCCGGCAAACCTGGAGCCCTCAGGTCTTTCTGCCTCGGATGGCAAAAGACCTGACGGTTGCACTTTAGTGACATGGTTTTTGGGCCGCCCATTAGCTTGGGAGTAACATGCATGGACACGTTCGATCCGTCTCTCGTCGAGGGATCCGCTCGTCAGCCTGGGTCCGTGGCTGATCGTGCCCAGACCATCAAGTGCTGCAAATACGCTTTTCTAAAAGAAATTTTTTTTTTTGCGGCACTTACAAATGGAATCTTTGGGTCCGTGGTCTTCCGAGTTCCGACCCCAAGAACTTTGTAAAAGAGGTGTCGGAAAGACTTTTTTTGGCGGCGGGTGATCCCAGAGCGGGCTCTTTCTTTGCGCAGCGGCTCAATCTAGCTGTGCAAAGGGGGAACGCGGCCAGCATTATAGCGACCATGCCACAAGCGGGTGAACTGCAAGGGTTATTTTATTTATAGTTAGTATTTTAAGACTTTTTATTATGTGTTATATGAAATTAAAAAAAATGCGAGTGGCATATAACGTGCTGAGATATCACATAAATAAACTCAAACTCAAACTCACAACATTTATTTGACAAAAACACACTGCAACACAACAAATATAATCGAACATTTTAATCGATACAACTATAAAGTAAAAGGATAGAACATACAAACATTTATATACTAGAAGCGAATTTAGAGACGTTGCGCTGTAGTGTGAGGTCAAATAGGACTCAGCTCAGCATGTGCTGCAGCCGGAGCCACAGCGCTGGTTTTCAGCCAAACCCTGGTGTTTACCTACCTAGTTCGTAGCGAACACGAGATTAAAGAAAAGAGAATAAAATGCATAAATACATACTATAGGTAGCGTGTGAAATGTGTATGGTGTAGTCAAAAAATACGTATAAATTTTCACATTTGTATATATATATATATATATATATATATATAAAAGGCCAACCGAGCACAAATGTAAATAAATAAATAAAGTTATAGAATTTAGAGCACTAATTGACACAAATAAGTTGGGACAACTCGTCCACCACCAGATTGCAAATTTTTTTTTGATGTTCGTAAAGGTATTTTTTTAGTTTGATCTTAAAATAATTGACGGATATGAGTTTACGAAAAGGTGGCGGTAAGTTATTCCAACACTTGGTGGCGGTGTATTTAAAACTTCCACGGAACGCAGCTGACCTGTGCATAGGCATACGCAGTGGCCAACTCACTGAGCGACATGCGATGTTGTCAAATTTTCGCCACTTCAGTTTTTCGAATAAGTATTTTGGCCGTCTGGTTTTTATAATACCGAAAAGAAGAGTGGCAAGGTGATACTCTCGACGAAGAGACATTTTTAAGATGCCAGCGGCGTTAAGGCTGGGCGTGACCCGCGTTCGCGGAGGCACCTTAAAACAAAACCGAGCGCAGGCATTCTGCACGCGCTGCACGACACGCTCCGTGCGAGCTAGCAGGCGCGGCCCGTACACCAGGTCCGCATAAGAAAGCTTGGAGAGGACTAATGAGTCGCACAGTTTTATGCGAAGGCTTACGCTTAAAAAATCACGTATGTGGTATAGCATTTTTAGCCTGTAAAAACAGACTTTGGCGTTCTCCAGTACGTGATTCTCAAAGCGCAGACCTCCATCCATCAGCACCCCAAGGTTACGTGCCTCCGACACACACTCTATCTGTTCATCTCCAATAGACACAGCGGGATTTTGAACAGAGATACTGCGTGCCTGGTTAGGAGAACCGAAAATAATGAATTTGGTTTTTTTAGGATTTAAAACCAAAGTATTCGATTCTGACCAAGCAGCTATGTTTGCCAAATCTCTGTTCAAATTTTCCACAGCGGTCTTAGTGTCTTTAGGGTCGAACGATAGATAAAGTTGTGTATCGTCGGCATACATATGGTATTGGCAGTGCCTGATTACTGCACAAATGTCCGCTGTGTATAAAGTGAAAAAGAGTGGCCCCAGAATCGAACCCTGCGGGACGCCTCTAGTAACCGGGCGACAACCAGAAAACATCCAATCTCCATTGCCGCCATCGAGTTTTACCACCTGGGACCGACCGCACAGATAACTTGAAAACCATTTCACTGTGGAGGCACTGAAACCATAATAAGTCATCTTGGAAAGTAGAAGGGGGATATTTATTGCGTCAAAGGCTCTCGAGTAGTCCAAGAGTACCATTATGGTTCCCATGCCCCCATCCTGTGCAGTGAGAATATTATCGGCTATATCAAGCAATGCTGTGGTAGTACTGTGGGATCTCCTGAAGCCTGACTGGAGGACGGGCAACACGGCGTTATTTTCCAGGTAGCAGCTCATTTGCATGTGTACTACCCTTTCGACGATTTTAGAGATGCAAGGAAGTATACTAATTGGGCGAAGGTCTCTGAGTTCAGCCACATTCTGCTTCTTTGGCAACGGTGTTACCAGTGCCACCTTCCAGGCCTCAGGAAACTCCCCCGACGTAAGCGATTGATTCACGATGGCAGTTATGGCGCCGAGAGCTTCGGGAAGTGTCAGCAGAAGCATGTCCAGCGATAGACCGTCAGATCCTACAGCGTTCGACTTTAGGGACCTTATGACTCTCATCACGCAGCATTCATCGACCACTTCAAGCACGAACTTAGTGTCCCCGTGGCGAGCAAACTCAAAAAAGGTGAGCTGTGATATGGAAACGCTCGGATCACCAGGTACGGAAAGGAAATAATCGTTTATGACATCCGCGTTACGTAAGTGTGAGGGAAGCTCGGACTGATGGCGGCCTGTCACGTTGATCGTTCGGTTAAGATTTTTCCAGAGAGCTCGAGGACTGTGCAAATTTTTATTTATGTGTTGGCTAAAATATGCCTGTTTCTCAAAAAAGAGTGCAACATTAACACAGCTCTTGAACTCTCTGTAATAATCCTTGTCCCGATCAAGTCCAGATGACCGTGCTTTGTCGTGAGCCTTGTCGCGTAAACGCATCATTTCCCTTATGGTACTCGTGATCCAAGGGAAACACTTCGCTCTGGCAACAGCCCGCTTGGATGGTGCGTGACGGTCAAAAAGTGACAACAACGACGAGTTTAAAGCAGCAACCATGTCATTAACGTTCGGCATAGACAGCAAACCGTTCCAGTCAACCCCCGACAAGTCATAATTGAAATCGTCAATGTCCATGTCTCTAAGCGCGCGAAAATTAATAAAGCGACGAGGTGGCTTAGGTTTTGAAATAGTCAATTCACCAGTGATAAATGCGTGATGGCTTAGCGTTGGAATGTAGTCGACAACGATATTACCCACTGGCGCATTACTACAAAACATTGTTTACTTATTTCGCGCACATATGATAGGAAATTAATTATTTTTCCTCAAATTTACGAACTCTATTTATGCGACAGATAAAACACGTTCGTTCGCGTTCGCTACGAACTACCCTACGTTCGCTACGATACTAATAATATCTTCTCTTAACTCAATTAATATACGAGCCGCTTTCATCGAATGTTTTTTCGATATCTACTTTTTTTTTCACAAAAATTATACTAGGATCTGTTTGCCCTTGAATATTTTACACAATTGGGTTTTTTCGAAAAAATAGACTAATTGAAGACACTAATTTCACGGTTTTTGCATTTAAATCAATATATTAATTTATTTTAATTTTTAAAGAAAATGGTTTTATGACGTCACTACAAGTTGGTTTGTTTGAGACATGCTTTAAAACTATTGAATTCGTTTGAGAGTACGCGTTTCTGTCAGATCACGTAAAATATCAATATCAAGTCATGTAGGTAATTTCCCTCGGCCGTTTGTTGAGTTTGACAATTTCACCCACAGACTAGCCTACGGGCGGAGGTTCCAAAACGGACTTGTATTTTAATCATTCAATTTTTTAAGGATCTTACATTGTCATGTTTATATACAGTTAAAAAATAATAAGCGTTAAAATAAAACAGAAATAAATAAGACAAAATTCGATATACATTATTTATATATTACTGCATTTCGGACTCATATTATATGCAGTACTATGGTTGATCACAGATTAGACACAACTTACCAATGAAGATCGTGACGTCACTACATGAACTACTATGAACCCTGAAAAAAACATTACACTCCTTTTTATTGGCAGTCGTCTAATAATAAAAATGGCTGGACACGCAGCCGCGTGTCTAGATGAATCCCTGATTCTCTTGGTCTAACCATAACTCGAAAATGGTTCGACAGATTTGTTTTTTTTTTGGTTGTGTTCGTAATAATCAGGACAAGTTTTTGATGAAAAAAAAACACATTCGGGCGGCGCCGAGCATGGACAGCTAGTACTAGCCAGTCTATAACGGCATCATAGATAGCAAACGCGCATGTAACTACGTTTTTTAGGTCCCTTGAGAGTAGTTAACACCCAAGTTTGCAACCCATAAAACCCAGTGCTCGAAAAACTGCGAAATTTGGCACTGGTTTCAGTTTCTTCTAAAAAATTACCGTAAGGAAGCATTTTTCAAGTATCTTTACTTGTACTTTAATAACTAAATTCGCTACAATTTGAGCGTAACCTGAGCTCACTATGTCCATTGTTTGCGGAGATACAGGAAGTCAAAGATGGGCAATGTGCGCAGAGCCCGCTCCTCAGACCCTGCTTAAAATGGTGGCTTGCAAATGCAAAAAGAGGTTGCTTAGGGTCGTGCACTTGCAGAAAGCCTAGGCTCCGGTGCTCTATCCTATCTTCCTTTTGCCACGAGTCAAATTGCAACAACGCCATCCCTATAGTCCTGGACGAGGAGAAAGAGCATATGGACGACCCAATACCATGAGGCGGTCCACCTCCACTACAGAAAACATTATCGCTCTTCCCCCACTCCTCCCCACTGATCTAGACTGGATGAGACCTGGTCCTTCTAAAAGGACGAAAGTGTAAACTGTGTATAAAATAATACTGTGTAAATAGTATTATTTTATAGAAACGGGAAAATCAAAAAATCGTGATAATCAAGTCACTCTGAACACAGGTGACCCGCAAATCACGTCAAATAAAGACGTTGCCTTAGCATTCGAAGATTATTTTTCTAACATAGCCATTAATACTACGAAATGTCTTAAATCATCCGCGGTTGAAGCTCAATCATTGCTTAGCACTAATGTCAGTAAATGTAATATAAACTTTGATTTCAGCCCTGTAAATTCAGATTAAATAGTCAAGATATTTAAATCACTTAGTTTAAAAAAGACTGAAGATTGGTGGGGCACATCAGTTAAGGTACTCTTTCATATCATAGATGTAATTGCACCCCATCTAGCATTAATTTACAATAATTGCATATCAGAGGGGGTCTTTCCAGATCTCATGAAATATAGTAAAGTAATACCTCTTTTTAAATCGGGCGAGATGAGTGATATAACGAACTTCCGTCCCATTTCCATACTACCAGTTTTAAGTAAAGTCTTTGAGAAAGTAATGCTGAAGGATATGTTAGGTCACTTTAACAGAAATAAACTACTTAACAATAACCAGTATGGCTTTACCAGAGGTCGATCAACAATTGAAGCGGCATCTGTACTCATTAAACATATATATAACAGTTGGGAGAAATCTTGCGATGCAGTAGGAATATTTTGTGATCTTTCTAAAGCTTTTGATTGCGTGGATCATACGAACCTTATTTTAAAATTAGAACATTATGGATTGTCCAATAAAGCTTTAAGCCTTATGTCTTCTTATCTAAGTGATAGAACTCAAACAGTTGTTGTAAACAAAACGCAATCTGTTGGAGCTACAGTGAAAATAGGTGTGCCCCAAGGCTCTATTTTAGGTCCTTTTTTATTTTTGGTTTACATAAATGACTTGCCACCAACAGTAGATAAACTTTGTGATATTGTACTTTTTGCTGATGATACTTCACTAATTTTCAAGGTAGATAGAAAATCCGTAGACTACAGTAGGATTAACACCACACTAGTTAAAATGCTTAATTGGTTTACTAGCAACAATTTGCTACTAAATGCTAAGAAAACGAAATGTGTTAGGTTCGCTTTGCCTAATGTTAAACCGGTACATTCTAGTATTTTTCTAAATGACGAGTGTTTGCAAATGGTAGATAAGGCAGTTTTCTTAGGCATAACATTAGATAAATATTTGCAATGGAGTCCCCATATAGCTGTACTGGCAGGTAAACTAAGTTCGGCAGCTTACGCCGTTAGGAAAATTAGACAACTAACCAATGTTGAGACAGCTCGCTTAGTCTATTATAGTTATTTCCATAGTGTCATGTCGTACGGTATTCTGGTTTGGGGTAAGGCAGCTGACATACAAACTATATTTGTGTTACAAAAAGAGCCATTCGTTCTATTTACAATTTAAATTCCCGTGACTCATTAAGAGAACTTTTTAAAGAAATTAATATCTTGACTGTAGCGTCTCAATTTATTTATGAGAATATTATTTACGTTATTAGAAATTTAGATTCTTTCACGAAAAATTCTGATATACATAATTTAAATACCAGAAATAAAAATAAAATCGCTATCCGAAAATTCCGCGTCCGTAAAGTATATAAATCATTTGTTGGTCAATGCATTCATTTCTATAATAAATTACCTGACGAAGTTTTAAAGTTACCCTTTCCAGCACTTAAAAATTACTTGAAAAGGTCGTTAATGTCTAAAGCGTATTATAGGATCGAGGACTATCTAACAGACAAAAATGCATGGCCTAAACCCGAAACTTAGTCAATAATAATTTATTCAAATGAAAAATCTTTATCTTGTCTAGGGGACACCGTTGATGTAGGAAAACATATCGAAACTTTTATGCGGTCGTCTTGCACCATCTTATATATACATAAGTATATGTGTTTTTTTTTCTCTCCATCTCTCCCGTAAGATTCTTAATTGGCATGTTTTCCTGCTGAACTACGCATGTTATTTGATACTATATTTAATTTAATATTTATAGCTTTATATAATGCTGGACTAAGTAGTACCATTGTAATAAGAAATATGTTTAAAAAATGACTGACTGTTGAGTTTCTTGCGGCGTTTCTTCTCAGCAGTGGTCTTCTCTTGGGAAGCGCTGGTAGATTCTTGACGTGTAAAAGTGCCCGTGCTGCCTACTTACTGAATAAATTTCTTTTTTATCTTTTATAGTTTAAATATATGTTTGCTGTGTTTTTTTTTGTTTTGAAACCATATGTTACATCTACTAAATTTCAAATTTACATTTTTTTTTTAAAGAATTTCTTTCATACATTATTCAAAACAATATTCTTATCATTTAACCAAAATCTGATATTTTTATATTTTTTACATTTTTGAGGTAAGTATGAAAGCTAGAGGCAATACTTTGGTATTAAATTGAAGCTATTTAAATTTTATACTAATTCTCATCTCAACTTTTTCTCCAGGAGCATTAGTTTAGCCAGTAAGTAACTTGGGAATTGAGCCTAACACGAAATTTTCATTTTGTTGAAAAAAATGTCAGTCTTTGACTAGCGGTATCTCCGCAACTAAAGTTTTTATTAAAGTATAGGACAAAGATACTCGAAAAACGCTTCCATTATAATTATTTCGAAAAAACTGAAACAAGTGCCCTTAATTTTCGCAGTTTTCGAAACAACGTGGAAGTATGTTTATTTCTTTAGTGTATGTTTATTTGAAGCCATAATTATACATTTAAAATGCACGACCCTAAGCAACCTCTTTTTGCATTTGCACAAAAAGAGGTTGCTTAGGGTCGTGCACTTGCAAAAAGGCTAGGCTCCGGTGCTCTATCCTATGTTCCTTTTGCCACGGGTGAAATTGCAACAACGCCATCCCTATTGTCCTGGACGAGGAGGAAGAGCATACGGACGACCCAATACCATGAGGCGGTCCACCTCCACTACAGAAAACATTATCTCTCTTCCCCCACTCCTCCCCACTGATCTAGACTGGATGAGCCCTGGTCCTTCTAAAAGGACGAAAGTCAACTGTTTTTGCTTGACTGTGTAAATAGTATTATTTTATAGTTTAAATATACGAGTATGTTTGCTGTGTTTTTTTATGTTTACGTTTATTTGTTTTGAAACCATATGTTACATCTACTAAATTACAAATTTTCATTTTTTTTTAAGGAATTACTTTCATACATTATTGAAAAACAATGTTCTTATCATTTAACCAAAATCAGATATTTTTATATTTATTATATTTTTGAGGTAAGTATGAAAGCTAGAGGCAATACTTTGGTATTAAATTGAAGCTATTTAAATTTTATACTAATTCTCATCTCAACTTTTTCTCCAGGAGCATTAGTTTAGCCAGTACGTAACTTGGAAACTGAGCCTAACATGAAATTTTCATTTTATTGAAAAAAAATGTCGGTCTTTGACTAGCGGTATCTGCGCAACTAAAGTATTTATTAAAGTATAGGACAAAGATACTCGAAAAACGCTTCCATTATAATTATTTCGAAAAAACTGAAACAAGTGCCTTAAATTTTCGCAGTTTTCGAAGCAACGTGGAAGTATGTTTATTTCTTTAGTGTATGTTTATTTGAAGCCATTATTATACATTTAAAATGGTAAATTCACATTTATACACATTTTTTTTCAAGAAAATCATCCCAACATTATTCAGTAATAATAATAATAATAATAATAAGGGCTTTGGAAGACGCGATCGCGCAGTATCGGTCCACACCCAATTCTAGGCCTCGTTTACCACGCTTGCCTGCCTGTAAACGAAATTTAGCGCTTATGGGAGCCCTAAATGCCTTGCTGGCGTCATATTTACAAGCCAGTGAGGATATTATCGATACCCACTCAATTTTGTACTGCGGGGCCATAGCTGCGTGCCGCGTAGCTCGAGTCAAGTTTCCGGACACCGACCGAGCTCCGCGCGCTCGCGGGTCTGTCCCCGCTTGGCAAGTGCGAATTGAGCGGCGTATCGATAAGTTTAGGACTCTCATAGCAAAGCTAATCTGCTTCAGGGGGGTAATGAACGCCCCCGTGTCATGCGTTTCGTGAACAAAGCCTTTGCTGGGACCGGAATAAGGTCCCAGCATTATATGGCTTGAGTCACGGAACGTATCGACTTCCTGAAGCAGAAGGTTTACGCGTGGGCAAGCCGTATTCGTCGCTATAGAGAGCGTGTGGATAGGTACCAGCAAAATCGCCTCTTCCAAAGCGATCAGAGGAAGGTGTACCGAAAGTGGGAAGGAACCGATCAAGGTGTGAGCGACGGACACCTACCGGATCCTGCTGCTATGATTAATTTCTGGCGCAGCATCTGGTAGATGCCTATCGTGCACACAGAAGGAGACTGGATGCGTGCTGTTGAACACTCGTGTGAGGCTATTGAACCAATGGGGCCTATTACCATCTGCCCCGAAGACGTCAGTTGTGCAATTCGAATGGCTCAGAACTGGAAAAGTCCTGGGCCGGACGGATTGCACAACTTCTGGATTAAATGGTTCAAAGCCTCACATGAATGTTTAGCAACGCAATTCCAAAATTCCCTTGAGCTCGGTTCCTTGCCACCTTTATTAACAACTGGTGTCACCTTTCTGCTCCACAAGTCTGGTAGTGCCGCGGAACCAAAAAACTACCGACCCATTACATGCTTGCCTACCATCTACAAGCTCCTTACATCCATTTTGAGCACAAAATTAAATGCACATTTTATTGCAAATAGTGTTTTGGCCACTGCTCAAAATGGATGTAAGGTTGGGTCCCGCGGTACTAAGGAGCTCCTCCTCATAGACATGGCCATTTGCAAGTCAGACGAAGCAAGGCGGCCCTTTCGGCTGCTTGGATTGACTACAAGAAGGCTTATGATTCGGTGCCTCACTCATGGCTCGAAAGGATCTTAGAGTTGTATAAAGTTGATGCAACTTTGAGGTCCTTTTTAGGTGTGTGTTTGAGGCAGTGGGTCACAGTCCTTCGTCAACCACCAGGTGCTCGAGATGTCCCCTCTGATTCGCCTAGCTTGATAAAGATTGAAAGAGGCATCTTCCAGGGTGACAGTCTGAGTCCTTTGTGGTTTTGCCTAGCCTTGAATCCCCTCAGCTCTATGCTGACGGATTCTGGGCTTGGCTATCGACTTCGCAGAGAAGCTGAAGTCATTTCTCACTTATTGTTCATGGATGACCTCAAACTGTTTGCATCGAAGCGCTAAGATCTTATCGCATTATTGAAAATCACACAAGAGTTCAGTAATGCGATCAAGATGGAATTCGGTGTAGATAAGTGTGCGGTCATGGATGTTCAACGAGGGAAAGTTGTAAATTCGTCGAATTTGCAGCTTTCTGAGACAATGACTCTCAGATCTCTCTCCGAAGTTGAAACCTACAAATATCTTGGTATGTCACAGTCTTTGGGTATTGTGGACGGCGATGTCAAGCAGTCAGTGAAGGAGCGCTTCTTCTGCCGCTTGACAAAAGTTCTTAATAGTCTTTTGTCGGGTGGCAATAAGGTGCGCGCCTTCAATGGCTGGGTGATGCCGCTGGTCACATACTCCTTTGGCATACTAAGGTGGACTCAGACTGATCTGGACGCCCTGGATAGGAGGGTCCGTTTACTGCTTAAATCACATCGCATGTTGCACCCACGCTCATCTGTTATGAGATTGTACATCCCGAGGAAATGTGGAGGACGAGGCATGTTAAATGCTAAGAATCTCCACAACCACGAGGTGTGCAATCTCAGGGATTATTTCCTTAGCAATGAGTGTGGGATGCATCGTGATGTGGTTGCAGTAGACAAGAGCCTCACGCCTCTTTCCTTGGCAAACGAGAACTGGCGCAAACCAACGGTGTTGAGCACTGAAGACCGCAAGAACGTATGGAAGAGCAAGGAGCTGCACGGACGCTTCTACCGGGCCCTAACAAGGCCCGACGTAGACTTTTTACCGTCTGTGAACTGGCTACGATTTGGTGACCTCTTTGGGGAAACCGAAGGTTTTGTCTGTGCAATTGCTGACGAGGTCATAATGACGAACAATTAACTACCGGAAATATATTCTGAGGGTTGGCACAGTTGACATTTGTCGAGCATGCCGTTGCCCCGGCGAGTCCCTCAGACATATAATTTCCGGTTGTTCGCATTTGGCCAACGGCGAGTACTTGCACAGACATAACCTCGTAGCCAGGATCATCCATCAGTAACTTGCTCTTCAATATGGTCTTGTAGAGTCTGAAGTGCCGTACAATAAGTACGCACCGGCGCCAGTTCTCGAAAATGGTCGTGCTACGCTCTATTGGGATCGATCTGTCATCACGGACAGGACTATTGTTGCAAATAAGCCTGTTATCGTGTTGACAGATCGATCTCAACGCCGGGCAGTGCTCGTCGACATCACCATCCCGCATGACGAGAACCTTGTGAAGGCTGAGAAGGACAAATTTAGCAAGTACCTTGACTTGGCTCACGAGGTGACCGCCATGTGGGATGTTGACTCAACGATCATTGTCCCGATAGTTGTTTCGGCAAACGGTCTTATAGCGAAGAGTCTCGGCCAACACCTCAAGAGACTCTCGCTAGATGGCTGGATCAAGGGCCAGATACAGAAGGCAGTACTCCTCGACACGGCACGTATTGTGAGGAGGTTCCTCTCTCTGCAGCCCTAACCACCGGTAGCTTGAGCCTTGCCCCGCTGCCGGCGGCACTCGTAGGTTAGGTTTTTTATAATGTCTATTTTTTTGTATTAGTATTGTTATTTTACTTTTATATTTAAATATTTGTTATAAAAACCTAATGTACAGAAAATTAAATAAATATCTAGAATAATAATAATAATTTTTATAATGTCTATTTTTTGTATTAGTATTGTTATTTTAGTTTTATATTTGAATATTTGCTATAAAAAACCTAATGTACAGAAAATTAAATAAATATCTAAAATAATAATAACTTTATTTCAGACCGAGGTCCATAAATATGTAAGTAAATATTGCATCTTAAGTAGGTAAGAGTTAGTGAAAATTACTGGGAACTAAATAGGAACCGTAAAATGGGGTGAATAGAAAACGTTGGGTGAATAGAGCTTTCTTCAAGAAAGTATTGTGGTTGAAATAAAATATTGCAACACTTGTAAATACCTCACTTTAATGGTTTCATTTCAAGAACATCATTTTTTCAATACTCTAGTAACACTTAACAGCCGTGAAGCTAGTCACAGACAAAGTTTTTGCCAGTTGAAGACGACCATTGCAATCACGAAGTTTTTAGCTGGTGCAAACTTTTCTACTGCTGCTAATATACGGATGGTTTTGCCTGTTTTGTAAGTTATTTCACATATTCAATCATTATTTTACATTTTGCATATAAAAACAAGGTGCTAATTTCAATATTAATGTACGAAATTCACTATAAATAGATCTTACTAGTTTTTACTCGACTTTGAGGTGAATCGAGACGATATGAAGGATGACCAGAGTCGCTACATGGGGTCATTAGTTAGCGGTATGGCACTATTAGAAACGCCATGCTGGTAAAACGGGACGATTGTGGGGTCAATCAAAACTTACACGATAGGGTTGTCAAAAGTTGCGAAATAACATTTTTTGTAGGTAAGTAGGTATTTCTTTTATTTTAATATGAAAGATACTACGTAGTTTTTTTTTTCAAATAGGTATACAAAATGCCGCGTATGTACGTCCCAGGAGGAAAAAAAAGGTACAAAAAATACGATCCTGCTATAATAGAAGAAGAAGAGGGTACGCGTAATTCACGTTCACTGAGTGTTCTTGCTGAAAAATATAGCATACACAAATCTGTACTTCATAGACACTGTAACCGATTAATGAAAAAACAAGGTGGGCAAACAGTTTCAAGCCTGGAAACCGAAAATAGCTTCATTAAATACATCAATGTATGCTCCGAATGGGGCTATCCTCTAGAGCCTTTGGACTTACGTCTATTGGTGAAATCCTATCTTGACAAACTTGGCATCGTGGAGAAAAGGTTCATGCTATGTTTTAAGAACTTTAAGGAGGTACCTACTATAAGAATGACCAGTAATATTTTTGACAACCCTTGCAACATTTCCTTTTCACTCCATATGTCCAAACATGCCCGATGCACTGCAGCGCCGCGGCAGCCCCAGCAGCACCCGGAACGTGTTGTTGTATTGCACGCGAAGCCCGTTGTACGCCTTCTGTGTGAAATCCACCCACAGGCTGCACGAGTAAGAGGAGACTCTGAAAGCTTTAAAAAGAGTGTTTTTTACGACCCTCGTAAAACGCGAGAACCGGTGGGCCAACATATTACACCGAACGGCCAACGACCTCCACTCCCGCTCAATATCCACCCCGTCACTCAAATCATCGGTAACCCAGTGACCCAGTTACTTAAATTTAGAGAGAGTTATTAAAGGAACTCCTGAAAGTGACACAGGCGACACAGACTAAGTCTTATTGCCTGCTTAAAAAACCATTAAGTCACTTTTCTCCACATTGTACCTGAGTCCATGGGACGCACAGTGGGGCAACGGCGGAATTAATTCAATTTTGGGATAGTCATCAGTAGTCACATTTTTTATCTGATATGTATATAAAACATTTCAAATACCTATGATCTAGTAAAATATTGCATATATATGTTATTTTTATAAAGAAATTAGGCCGCCAAACTCGTACAAATGAACTCGCATGAAATAAACGTTAAAAATACCTTGCATTTGCAAACGGTGTATTCCTCTCAAGTTATTGATTTTGTTTAACATGTTTCATGTATATACAAATGTAAATGAAATAACATTTATGGTTTCTCTTAAATTATGAGTAATTTTAGGGCTGTAAGAATTTGATAGCATTTCTCCCCTAAATATTACATTTCATTGGCTATAACCTTTTAGCTACAACGACCCTCAAGCTCTAATACAACAATATTTACACATTATTTAATCTAGATCATTATTTTATTGGTTCAAGCTGCAATAATTTGCAAACTTTTTATTACTACCTCATTAAGTGAATGAGCTTATTTTTCTAAGAAAAATACTTAAATGCGTTATCGATGGTAATGAGGGCAATTACAAAGACTATTAAATTATAAAATAGTATAAAAAGGGTATTTACAACATTGTGCATCATTTACTTTTGTGAATTCAATAAAGCAACACCTAATTGTACATTTTATTTTAAGTTCAATCAATGTAGGTTTTATTTAAAACATTAGTTGGAATGATTTTATTACACTTATAAATATATTTAAAATGTGTTTTTTTATCCATTAACCTAAAAAAAACAATTAATTCCGCGGCTCCATACAACGTGCACCACTGTGGGACGCCGCGTAACTTTCACAAACTTGCAAGAGTCGCTTAAGAGCGCCTATCGAGGGGCTCAGCAGCACCATATCGTCTGCGTAGCTGATGTTACTCACGCATACACGGTCAACATGGCATCCCATTTTGGTGCTGCTAAGCTCCTCGATAAGCCCATTTATGTATAAGTTAAAGAGCCGCGGCGAGGTCAAGCCTCCTTGCCTCACCCCGCACTGGAGTCACCCATACTCATCTGATAGGGCGCCCGCCCATCTTACACAGTTCTTTTGCCTACCGTACCAGTACCTAAGGAGCGACGTTAGTTATTTTTATTTCCCTAGGTAGGGTTGTGTTGTGCTCAAATTTGCTCTACAGGACATCGCATGATACTAAATCAAATGCCTTCGAGATGTCAAGGAAACACGTGAAGACTGGTGTTCTTCCAGACGTGTAGTATTCAGTACAATGTTATTATTATTTAGCCAAAATCCGATATTTTACTATTTTTTTATTTCGGATGAAACTATGAAGCCTAGAGAGTACCACTTTGATATTAAATTGAGGCTAATTAAATAATCTACAAATTATTATCACATGACTTTTACCTAAGAGCATTAGTTCAGCCGGTACGTATCTTCGAAATAACCCTACCAACACATTTTCACTTTTCGAAGGAAATTGCCCATCTTTGACTTGCTGTATTGTATCTACGCAACCAATAAACATAATGTGCTCAAGTTACGCTCGAATTGTAGCAAATTTAGTTATTTTTATTAAAGTATACACAAAGATACTTGGAAAATGCTTCCTTAGAGAAGTTTTTTCGAAAAAACTAAAACAAGTGCCAAAAATTCGCAGTTTTTCGAGCACCATGCCATGAGTTAGAGGGTTTTCAGGGTTGCAAACTTGGATGTTATATACTCTCACCGGACCTAACAAAATATAAAAAATCGTAGTTACATGCGGGTTTGCGATTTTTGCCTTTTTTAACCGACTTAAAAAAAAAATGAGGTTCTCAGTTTGACCTGTATGTATGTATGTTTGGTCGCGATTATCTCGCGTTTGGCTGAACCGATTTTGATGCGGTTATCAGAAAAGTATTTGTTACGCTTAGGAGGTTTTAGTATTTTAACCGACTTAAAAAAAATAAGGTTCTTAGTTCATCATCATCATCATATCAGCCTTCAATTTTTCCATTCCTGGACATAGGCCTCCTCCATTCTCTTCCATTCCTGACGGTTTTGCGCCCTCTGCATCCAGTCACGGCCTGAGTGCCGTCTGATGTCGTCCACCCAGCGTTGGGGTGGCCTCCAAGGTTCAAGGTTCTTAGTTATCCGATTTTAAAAATTCTTTTTTGGTTTCATAGAGTCTACTAAACTTCTAAGGTGGTCCTATTGTCACCAAATCCGAATCTGATGAGGGAATCCGTGAGGAGTTGAGGTAACTCCTCAAATTACTATAGGCATACATACAACGATTTTAGTGTTTTTAGTAACAAGTCCAGCATTTGCATTCAGAATGTATCATTTGGTGAAGTGGAACCGATGATGAAGACCACAAATGGCTACCGGAACTCCTCAACGGTACCTATTTCAAGGGTGGCGATAAGATATCTCGATTAAGATAGTTGAGCAATTGTAACGAAGAACATTTAATTGTTTAAATATGACTATAACTTTCCCGTGGCGTTGCTTGCGGCGAGCTTGAAATGTCTTATAGTTTCATATCAACTAAGAAGTGGCACTCATAACAGCTTATTATGATCACTACACAGTATAAAATAAAATAAATTCAAAAACGCAATAAATTACTTCTTTTAAAATGGTAGGTATAGGACAGTCCAACTGAAGTCGGCAACTCACAATATTTTTATCCAAACCATTTTAAAAGAAGTATTTTTTTGCGTTTTGGAAGGCGGCTTTTGTTTTTTAACACATTTTTTGTGTTGTTATAGATTAGCCTACTACTAAAAATCATCCAAGACAACACCATAACTTTAAATAGGTAGATAATTCGTTCATACTGGATGTTCTCGCGCGATGTCCAGCAAGATCACCTGGTAGGATCCGCCACCTATTAATTTTGTACGTGGGGGATCCTACCAGGTGATCTTACTGGACATCGAGGTTTTTCGAGATAGATTTGATGTTGGTTTAACTACAAATACAAAAAGTGCAACGAAACTTTTATAACTTCTTGTTGATTTTTGCACAGTTGGATGTTGTACCTTTTGATGTTATTATTTTAAGCGAGTTGTGTTGGATTAATGATTTCTCTACGATCAAACAGTTCGACGGATATACGTCTTACAATACAAAAAAATACATAATTAAACCAGGACGAGAATACACTTTAAAAAAAAATTGATCACATAATATCGTGACTGAACCTGATAACCGACGCAAAGTTGCTTATTGATAGATGTTCCATTCATCGGTCTCCATCATTTGCTAATACTGCAAATTTCGGTTTTTCTTTAGACCGAACCGAAGCTTAGATCAGAGACTTGATCTAAAAAGCTGTTATTTGGCATGAATATACATATTAGTCACGCCGACAAAGTAGGGGAGCGGGGGGCTTGTTTTAACGGGGGTAGGTATTAACAAGTCTCTAGCTATTAAACTATATACAATATAGTGCCAACTTAAAGACTTCGGACGATGCTAACGAACAAGTCACAGCACGCCAGCTGCCCGTTGACCACCGTGTGGTGTAGATGTGGCACATGGGTGCAAAAATACAAGATAGCGAATATTCTTACGTCGTGATATTTTTGATTTGAGCTTTAATGCACTAGTTTCTTGATTAAGGGTTCATTTATATCGAATGTTCATTACGTTCAGCATTACATCTGCATGTTGTTTTGTTAAATTTATGCAACGTTATTTTTTTATATTTTTTTATTTTTGAAAAGTACCTCTGGGGCTAGTATTAACCAAATGCGTGGGGTAAATATTAACCTGTGAAAGAGACACTTTGATCACTCTAGCGGCTGCGGTAATTAAATGCATTTGGCAACACTATTCCACCCATGTTCGTCTTTCCGAGGACAAGGCACAACCGTACAACTTACTGTCTCTTGTTAACGGTCCACAGGAATCCATAGGTGCAGGTAACTAAATTCTATGACATGTAAAGAAGAGATCTCATTTTGTTTGTTTTTTTCTGAACTTCAAACATACATTAATCATGAAGAAATTTATTATTATAAAGATAAATATTGTTTACTTTTTTATTTAAATCATTATTTTTAACAACAAATCAAATGTTAATTCTTACCCCTTTATTGTTAATATTTGCCCCAACACGGGGTAAGTATTAACCGCTGACTTTAAAAAAAAAAGTGCTTCGTTCTGCTAAATCGAGCAATTCAAATGGCATTTTGGATTTAAATATGGAAGATGAATAACTTGCCGTCATGTAGGTACTTAAATATTAACATTAAGTTTAGACGTTTAGAAGATATATGTATACAGAAGTTTGAATTTTGTTAATACAAGTCCCCCGCTCCCCTACGTAGTGAAATAAAACCTTTTTATTTATAGTGTAGGTCCCCTTCACGTAAATTGAAGAAGTGATTTTTTCTTGTCTAACCCATGGTGTGGGGTGTCGATAGATACTAGTAGGGCTTTTAAATATATTGCGGGTTTGTGGTGACAATTTTTGCAGGTTTGTCAAATAGTATATATAGGTAAGGTTTAAAGTGCTATTTTTTGTTAGAGTCAAGTATCCTCCCACTCCTACAGCCAAAATACAAATACCAAAAATCTGAAAATATCTTAAACAAGCTTCTGGCCGCACTTCTTCCGCGTGGACGGCACGGTTATGGAGAATTGAAAGTGTGTTTCTGTAGTAGCTTTTGTGTACTCACACATCAATGAATACAAACTGAAAGGATTACAGGATGACAACGTACACAGAAATAATAACGCACTACCCACACATTGCTAGCTGAAATTTCACCTTTTTAATGTTGTTACTCTTCCATACAAAGTGGCGCCACCATGTGAGCAAATTTACTGCTTTTAAAGATTAATTTGATTTTCCGTAAGAATGATATGTTTTTTTCGAGATAAAAACTATCCTATGTCCTATTCTAGGACCTAACCTATATGTATATGCCCAGTTTTATCTCGATCCGTTTAGTAATTGAAGCGTGACCGAGTAACAAACATCCAAATATCCAAACGTTCGCATTTATAATATTAGTAAGATGAAAGCACACATAACAAATTTTAAAGGAAAACTATCACGACTAAGTAGCCTTGATTGGTTTTAATATACATACATTATTATTAACCATAGGTCACCTGGAAAGTTATCGCAAAAGAAAAGGAGTACCTTAAAAGTCTATTCACCCACAGGCGACTAAAGTGTTCACACCTACTAAAAATCACCTAAGACAGCACCAAATAACTTTAAAAAGAGAATTAGTTCATACTTGTTGTTTTTTTTTAATGTAGTAACGGCTTTGGAACCCTACACTGAGCATGGTCAGACTCTTGCCCGGTTTTTTAAAAGGTTCAATTTTTGTGAGATTGTATCCTGATATTTATGTATTTCTGTTTATTATTACTTTTATTACGTACTTTATGATTCAGACCTCGTCGCTCGATTCGATCGATTTTTGCCCCAGTATACCCCTAAATTTAATCGAAATCGTCGGAGCCGTATTCTAAGAACGTGATTACAGATAAACATATATGTGTATACAATTTTTTCTCGTTTAATAGAGGATATGTTAACTTGCAGCTTCTCAAACGCTCGATCGAAGCGATACTTTAAAACTGACTGTTATTATTATTCATATACCTAGTATAATTTAAGCTTTACTTATAATTTTGCTTTCAGTATAAGGATGGGCAAAACATTTCCAGAAGCATGGAATTTTTCAAACAAGTTATTTAGAAATTTCTCGGTAACATTCAAGAGCAGTTAGAATGTTCTCTTTCCATACAAATAATATATGAATGACCTTGAAAGTTTTCGATAGTAAAAATTATCATAAGAAACTTTCACAATTTGAGTAGTTTGTCGTCGTTACATTGGTTTTGAAGTCTATTTTTATTCTACCCAGTACCTTGGCATTCCAGCAGTCCGCAATAAATTCGGTAAGTATTCGCAAAAACAGTTCTTCGCGACACGACGCTGCGGCACCGTTACCGGCCGAATTCGGCCGCCGCAGTGCGCGCGCACAGTAGCGCAACCCACTGCGCCGTAACTGTTCTACTTGTCTCTCACCCACTGGTGGGCTCAAACCTGTTACGCTCTTGTGATGAAAATGAATGAGCTTTAACCGCTGTAAGGTTTTGCACAAGTTATATTTTCTCGTTAGTCGCTCATTGCGTCTCTTTTAATTGTTACAGACTAACTATGTAGAGAGAGATGACCATGCGACTAATAATTCACCGTCAACTTGTGCTAGTCGCCCTGGACCTGATGGCGTGGCAAACATGTCCGTGCCACACTCGACCTCCACTTGTGGTGATATTTTTCTTTTGGTGAAAGTTAGCAAAAAATCGGTGCAAATTAAACAATTTAACGTTGTTTTTTCAATTAAGACGGCTATTATTCAAATAAACCACATATAAGAAATGTCAGTTGACTTCGTCTGTTAAAACATATTCGCATCGTAACATGAGCGTCGATTTAATAAAAGTAGGTAAGTACTTACTTAGTTCTAGACTAGTACATGTCACTAATCTTATTAGAACTTCTAGTAAGATTCCTCAAGAAGTCATTATTTTCAAGATAATTATAGGTCTAACGCATAACTGAGTCTGTTCAGACGAATCTTTGGTAGCAAATCCCGTGTGTATTTACGGTACGTCAAACGACGTAATATCTTCAGTCAGGCGTCAGCCTTGCTGTCGTCAATACGTGTTAATTGAACAGGTCCCTTCAAGTAAAACGCACACGGGATTTGCTACCAATGATTAGTCTGAACAGACTCAGTTATGCGTTAGACCTATAGTTTATGTCATTGCCCAATCTTACAAGTTTTCTTGTAATGGATTTGTATTGCAAAGGTCAAATGTGGCGGTTTAGGGCGGGCCGCGGGCCCGGGCGGCTCCGGACGAGTACGCTACTGCGGCGCGACGCCTGCGGCGCGGCGCCTGCGCCGGCACGCCCCGGCTCGGCGCTCGCGGGATGACGGCACGTTGTGCAACCGTGATCAGTGACACGTAGCAAAGTGCCATTAAGACGAATACAGTTATGGGGCCGAGCAAATTTTAACAGCACTTGTTACAGTCTTTTTCAGTTAATTATGTAGGAGCCGTAGCCTAAAAGTCCGTACATAGTAGGTAGGTAAACATGTTGTACGCGGAAACTTGCGAAACTGAGGTCAAACGTTCTTAAGAAGTAATTAATAATACTTACTATAATTAACAGTGATAGAAAATTATTGAACTCAAACAATACTCAGAGTTAGTGAATTAGACAGTTCTGACCGATTTAAATAGACACAATTTGATTCAATTTGCCTAATTCAGGTGAAACGTTACAACAAACGGTCCACACCGGAACTCCCTGGATACTTCAGGTATTAGTATCTCAGGTTAGGTCCGATTAGGATAGATTGTTAGTCATATTTGAGAGAATTTTTGTATTTAACACTCAGGAAATCTTGGTTTGCGACGTTTATTGTAACGTTTCATCTACATAACTTCATCAAATGGGTTAAATTAACGTCGATCAGAACTGGTCAATTCAATCTTTGTGCATTTTGCAACGGATGCGGAACCAAATTAAGCTCATTCAGAAAACAAAAATTAAATTAAAAAAAAAACCCCAACACAAAAACTCGAGTCTAAGTCTAACCGCTAAAGCTGGCACTTTGTTGTTATTTCATTTACTGTTTAAGAGGCAGTGTCGACGCTTGTATCAAAATATTACTACCTAGCTATAATCATACATCCATGCAACCACGCCTCTTTCCCGCAGGGGTAGGCAGAGACCATTTCCTTCCACTTGCTACGATCCAGACGAAAATTCCCTCGCTTCCTCCACCCACACTCATAACTCATTAAGTCTCTTCATACACGTGCGTACCTATGATTCTAATTTTACTTTTTAACCGACTTCAAAATAAGGAGGTTCTCAGTTTGACCTATTTGTATGTATGTATGTATGTAAGTATGTGTGTATTTTTGTCTGCGATTATCTCGCGTTTGGCTGAACTGATTTTAATGCGGTTTTCAGAAAAGTATTTGTTATACTTCGAGAAGGTTATGGTATTTTAAGCGACTTAAAAAAGAAGGTTCTAAGTTTTAACTTTTTACAAAGTTGTCCGATTTTAAAAATTCTTTTTTGGTTTGATAGAGTATATTTCCGAGGTGGTCCCATTGTCACCAAATCTGAATCTGATGAGGGCATTCCTGAGGAATTGAGGGAACTCCCCAAATATTATAGGCATACATACAGCGATTTTAGTATTTTTAGTAACAAGTCCGGCATTTTCATTCATGAAGTATCATCTGGTGAAGTGGAACTGATGATGATGACCACAAATGGCTACCGAAGCTCCTCATCGGTACCTATTTCAAGGGTGGCGATAAGATATCTCGATTAAGATAGTTGAGCAATTGTAACGAAGAACATTGAATTGATATGACTATGACTTTCCCGCGACGTTGCTTGCGGCGAGCTTAAAATGTCTTAAAGTTTCATATCAACTAAGAAGTGGAACTACCGACATAACAGCTTATTATGATCAATAAAAAGTAAAAAGTATAAAATAAAATAAATGTTTTAAAAAACAAAAAACCGCCAGGTCAGTTGGACTGTCCTATACCTATCATTTTAAAAGAAGTTAATTTATGCGTGTTTAGAGGCGGTTTTTTGTTATTTAAAACATTAATTTTTTAGAGGTCTTATTACTGATTTTATGTGCCAGGGTTTTTTTTAAACTAAAGCGAATCCAAGTACTACATAGCAGCTATTATTTTTAAGAGTGTACTAGTGTGCTAGAAATCCTGGCTGCAGCGTCAGACCAAGAATTCCATAATCTTGCAAAGTTATACATATAGCATACCTACATGGGTGTTTCAAATTGTAGGTCACACGTATGTTGAAAGTAAAGTAAATACTTAACCATTATGCAGTCTAAGATCCCTACTGCAGCAAACAAAAGGGTTGATGACCTTGAAACGGCTAAACAGATTTTGATAAAACATGTCTAAGAACTGACGCTAGGAAACCTGCTTTCAAATAAAAAAACCGCATCCAAATCGGTACACTCGTTTAAGAGCTAACGTGCCACAGACAGAAACACACACAGGTCAAGCTCCTCCTCTTTTTGCGTCGGCGGTTAAAAAGTGGCTCTTACTTTACTTTCGAGAAATAAGAGAAATGCTTTAGTGTCTTATAAAGTATAAAATTTGTTATTCAGTATAATAGGTACTTACTGCGTTGTTGAGGATTAGATGTCAAGTTTTGGATTTACAAATTATAGCTATTTCTAGATAAGTGAGCCAAAGGTAGCGTTCTTTACGTATTATGAAATCCTTAATAACTCATAAATACACTGAACATTAAATCGTATTTTACTTATTTTTGTGTTTTGCTATACATACTATATACCTATCTATACTCGAAAATCTAATTAAAGACCAAAATCTGACAGTTCCCATCTTGATTATTTCGTTATTTTAACATTATTTGATAATAATATGAACGGGAACTCGTGTAACCAGTAGTATTAGGGTAAGTTTTAGTGATAAAAATACCTACGCTTAAACCAAAATGCAGTAATCACAGCGAATGTGCGCCGGTTGAGGTTAGGATTTTGGTCTTAAATTAGATTTTCGAGTTTAGTTCAGTTGATTCACACGATATTCTTTTTGAATATAATATAACGGTACGCGTAAAAACTTTTCATACGAGTGTTATTTTGCGATAAATTAAGCAATCTTAGATTATTCTTATTCTTATTCTTATTTGAATTTGAATTCAGTTGAATACATAACTATTATGTGAGGTGTCCACACTGCAGGGCGCTTAAGAGTAAAAACGTCAAATTTTGCGATCGATATTTACTCGGTTGGGGTGCGACTAAAAGGCCTTCATTTGAGACTTTTACACGAGACGGACTTGCGAACAATGAATGAGGCACAGCGTTACACAAAATAAATCAAAATAAACCAATAACGCGAAGAGCCGCAGGAAGCGGGTCAGTGTGCCGCCGCTGCGCCGTCGGCGCGTTCTGCCTCCGCGGCCGGCGCTGCTCTGCTCGTAGGCTTCCGGCGCGGCTCCACCCGCCCGGCGCGGAGAGGAGTCACGGCAAGCATTACGGAGACACATCTTAGGCATGTCGAGGATCAGAGTCATGAGAGAAGAGAGCGTGCTGCCAAAAGTTATGATTGTATTTTTTTTCGTGCGCTCGGGAACTACCTACTTCAATAACCGGGCAACAACTACTATTAATAGTTATACTTATATCATATAAACCATTTTAGAACACATTAAGACACATTATATCTAAGGTAAAAAAAACCGGTCAAGTGCGAATTGGACTCGTGCACCGAAGGTTCCGTATTTAAGATAAAATGGTTGGCAAAATGCAAAAGAAAATACTCATTTTGTTATGAAATTTATGCCGCAATGAGGTCCATTTTGACTAGCCTAAGTTTTAATACAGATTTAAAAGTTTTTTGATAAATGTTCCAAAACTGTCAAATTTGACAACTTCATTTTATTTTTCGCGTAAAATATAAATAACAAGGAATAATGAATAAATAAATAAATAACAAGCATGGATTTCTTGAATCGCTTTTCTCAACAATATGAAAATACCGTAAAAGATATCACCAAAAGTGAAATTAAAATTAAAATCGGCCTAGAAATACCGACGATACAAGCATTTTAAACTGCTAATTAGACAGCGATTAGACAGAGAGATCCATGTGACGTCCTGTAACAGCTTATAAGCTCCATGTTAAATTCCGTCTTGCTAGAAAGAGATAGGATACAATCTTTGTAGCTATTCAAAAAACCGGCAAAGTGCGAGTCGGACTGGCGCACGAAGGGTTCCGTACCATTATCAATACAACATCACGTTTGTTGTGTGGGAACCCCCCTTAATTATTTATTTTATTTCTTGTTAAGAATTTATTTTTAAAGTGTACTCAATATTCTGGGAATATTTCAAGCGTATACCTGTTGCCGTTATTAAAATCGAGCAAAAAACGGCAAAAAATCTCATTTGTTGTAAGGGCGCCCTACTTAAATATTTAAAGTAACGACTTAATTCCAATCCGTAATGTTGCGGGGGAGGGCATTTTGTCACGTAATGTTTTTGTTCATAATAATTCTGTTTTCATAAAATTGTTATTCGTCATTTTTTTATCGCTGGAACCGTAAACCGTAAACGTGTTATACATATATATAGTCTAGGACTGTTAGTAACAGTTGGGGTGACAACGTTATCAGAGGGTTCAGACCCTGCAAAATACGGATCTGCCTGTCGCTATTCCGAAGTTTGAACAGGAAGTACGGTATACCGGAAAAGGTGCCGCCCATACAAAACTTTTCGTCGTACATTTAGTAAATCGTTGTTCCGGTACCCTAAAAAAGGACCAATTGTTATGGTTTTTGATATATTGTAAAGGACCACATAGTCATGGTAACCCTAATTTTTCGTCCCTTCACCTCTATATCTTTCCCGCCATCTTGGAAAAACGGACACTTTTTTCGGTTCTATACATAAACTGTCGTTAAAATTCATTCTAGTGCTAATTATGGTTGTACAATATTGTAGAATGCAAAATTTGCTAAAACTTTTGGCTTCAAAGATTTTTTGCAGGGCCCCTAGGGACGAAGATGTGGAATCGTCCATGGGGATCTAGCGTTAAAAATTGTTACTTTTTCGTTTTTCTTCCATATTTACATTTTAGTGCATTTTAGCGCAAACGGTAGTTAATCAATATTATAGATCACAAAATTTGGTAAAACTTTCGCATTAAAATATTTTTTCCACAACATTTATAAATACTTTTTTTTTCGAACAAAGTAAATATTTATTCGAACGAAGATATGGAATCGTCTATGGAGAGCTACTGTCGAAAATTTCTATCTTTTCCACTTTTCCTCCCATATATTATGTTACGTTTTAATGCATTTTAGCACAAACTGTAGTTTGGCAATATTGTAGCTCACAAAATTTTCTATAATATATGAATTGTTTTGTTTTTCTCCGACCTCTAGGAAAGAAGATATGGAATCATGAAGTTCTAGTGTTAAATCAAATACTTTCGCGGTACTGAATATTTATTAAAAAATCTTTCAGGTGAACGTATGGGAAAATGGAACGTGAGTCCTATGAGTGAAGACTTCATCAAAAGCAATATATTCCCATTCTTATGACCCTTGAGCCCGTCCCCATTGCCTTGTGTCCTTCAATTGTTCATTTCAGTGCCTGACTGCCATGTGTATCGTGCATGAGGAACGGATTGACATGCACCAAATTTTGCCACCGTTCTCGCCAATGTTTGAATTTGAACTCCATTTTCTAAGATGAGAGGGTTTGAAAGTCACAAATTTTACAAGGTAGGTACCTATACGAGCTAAGCCACGCTCGACCATTCCGTATTACTATTACTAGGTATCGTAGAAACTTTAAATTTGTTGATAATTTTGTCTTCTAAAAGATTGCAAAAATACAATACAATTTGCGCTAAAATGCACTACAACATAAATATGGGAAGAAAACTGGAAAAGGAAGCAATATCCGACGGTAGCACTCCATAGATGATTCCATATCTTCTTTCCTGGAGTTTGTGGAAAAATATTTCAATGGAAAAAATACAGCAAATTTGGTAATCTATAATATTGCATAACTACAGTTTGCGCTAAAATGCACTAAAACGTAAATATGAGAGGAAAACGAAAAAGTAGCAATTTTTAACGCTAGCTGCCCATAGACGATTCCATATCTTCTTCCCTTGGGGTCCTAGAAAAAGCTTCGAACCCAAAAGTTTTGCAATTGCAGAACCATGATTAACACTAGAATGAACTTTAACGTATAGGCAAAAAAGTGTCAATTTTTCCAAGATGGCGGAAAAAGAAAATGAGCTGGAGGGACGAAAAATTTGGGTTACCATGACTATGTGGTCCTTCACAACATATCACAAAAACCATAACAATTGGACCTTTTTTCGGGTACCGGAACATCGATTTTCTAAATGTACGACGAAAAGTTTTGTATAGGCGGCACCTTTTCCGGTATACCGTACTTCCTGTTCAAATTTCGGAATAGCGACAGGCAGATCCGTATTCTGCAGGGTCAAAACCCTCCGATAACTTTTCACCCCACAAGTTTTGTTATAAGAAGTTTGAGTGTTCAAAGTAACATAGGAAAATTGCGAATGTATGTATACATTTGCAAAACCCTTGTCCAAAATTCATTTATTTACGTTACGCGTCCGTCTTTAGATCACTGACTTACATATGTGTACCAAATTTCAACTCGGTTGGTCCAGTAGTTTTGGAGAAAATCGGCTGTGACAGACGGACAGACAGACAGACGCACAAATAATCCTATAAGAGTTCCTTTTTTCCTTTTGAGGTACGGAACCCTAAAAATACATAATGTATTCCGATTACTACGTCTCATAATATTTTATGAGTAAAAATAATTGTGAGAGTCAATATGGATCCTGTTACGGGACATGATCTCTTTATAGCCTGACCAGAAAAATAAAAAACCTCGCCATATTGCACAAATTAGAACTGACATTTCTATTGCAATTCACGAAACACAGATATTAAAGGTAATAGTGGCGACTCCATTAGAGGTTTTTTTTATAAAACGTCCCGTTTGTTTGTGATATCTGCTTCTTTGGGTTATTTATCAATCAATAATTTTATGATAAATTAAAGTTAGCACAAAAAAAAATGTTAGCGCATTATTATTGAATAATCTTTATATATGGAAAAGCAAACCACACATTTTGCAATTTTCTATGGTGATGTAAAATGCTCCGACATGTGTTGTTATTAACTTTCCAATTATTCCTTCATACTACCGTAAAACATTCCCAATAAAAAACCTTACATTTACTTCTAGAAAGGTCTTTCTAATGCTAAAAAAACAAGGTATAAGTACATTGCTTTTGATAATAGAGCTTGTTTGTCGTTTTTCAGTTGGAATAATTTAATTTATTTCGCAATTTTTAGTTTCAATTAATAAAATACTGGTTTCATTCATTATTACTACCTACGCAGTTAAATGAGCTCGGCGGTAAATAAAGTAGGATGAGATTATTTAATCTAGAATTTCTAGATTAATGGATAATCGAATAAAACATTTGCATTGATTTATAGTGTTTAAATCTCGTAGATGTTGAAGCTCTTTTAACTCTTCTCTTCATTTAAGCAATTTTTTTTATTACCCCTTATTTTTTTTCTTGGACACCATATTGTTATATTATATTTAAGGACGTAAAAAAAAATCTGCTCGCTTTTTCAGTTAACGATCTAATTTAAAGCAGGATCGTAGCAGGTGGGGCGAAGTGGTCTATGCCACCCCTCTGGGAAGCAGGCGTGATTTAATGTGTTTAGGTATCGTTCTAATTTAAAGCATTTCATGATTAAAAGTGTTATTATTATTTAAAATAATTTATTAAAGAAAAGTAACCTCGCCTACTTATTTACTACGAAAAAATTCGGAGCTATTTGGAAATACACTTTTTTATTATCTGAGATCTGTATTCAGTAATAATTGACGAACGTGATTCAAACATAATGTAAACAAACAATCGCAATAAAATATATTTATTATTTCAGTTTTTTCAGCAATCGACAATTGCTTATTACCTAGACTTCAACTAATACAAAACTTTCTGCATGAACCTTGTTTCTATAGGGTAGATTTACTGTACACAATCACATTAAATCTATTGATAACGGATTCCATACTTCCAATCATGAAGCTTCAAGCCGTTTAGGCTGCAGAGCGTACTACAGAATTAGAGATACATACATACATACATACATACGCTCGAAAAACATAACCCTCCTTCAGGCAGTCGGAGAAAAATGGCGGGTAGGTACCCAACCTTTTGCAAGGTAAAATATATAATTTTAATGAACTAAAAGTTAACAGTTGAAGGCACAGGTTGAAGGGTGTGCCCGCCGGCCGGTGTCGGCTTGTCAGTTAAACGTGATAGAACACAGATTATGAATTCCTTTAACATTTTCTTCACAGGTTTTCGACTTGAAGCGGCCTGACGGACTTGGGACTGCAGTTGAAAAATTTAACTTTTGCGATGAAGCAGCCATAGAAAGTGGCACTGGGCTTATTATATGAGGGCTTTTTAAACGACAGGCTTGGTTATAGGCGCTTGATATTAGTAGCAATCGGCAACGTTAAGAACTACAGAAATCAAAGAACTTATAGGATTAACGTAAACTGTTTTGCGAGTAGTATACATTATATATGTCAACTCTATACCTTCAATTTCTTTGATTATCCTTCATAAAACGGGCGCGTATCAGGCGTATTAACCTTACTTGCTATATTCAAAACACCTTCCTTCTGGTGACGAGGATAGAGGCCCATAGTGACGATGCAATTAGCCTAGTTGGTTGGTTCGATTCACGGTCAGGGAAAATATTTGTGTAACGAGCACAAGTATTTTTGTATCCGAGTCTACAGTGTTTTCTATGTATATAAATTATATATTTCTGTATATAAGTATATTTATTGTTATCTAGTACCCAAATACAAGCCTAGAAACTAGTTTGAGACTAGGTCAATTTCTGTGGGATTGTCCCCCGATATTTATTACAGCATGGTGGTATACGAGGGCTGATCAAAATACCCGAAATATTTAAATTTCGAATTTAAGTATGCTATTAAAAGGGTCAATCTTTTATTAAGGTTGGTTTACATGCTTTTCATTAAATTAATACTTCAAATTGCATTGCATTCGTAGAAATATTAGTAAGACGTGTTTTCTTGTGATCCGCGAATTTTCAAGAGATTTCCAGGGTGAAAGTGACTAAGCAAAGAATTTTTATAAAATTTTGTGTTAAAAACAAAATCAAATGCAGTGCCGAGGTTGGAATGTTAGAGACCGCTTATGGAGAGTCTGCTTTGAAGAAAACGGCAGTTTACGATTGGTATAAACGTTTCGACGAGGGTCGTGAAGAAGTTGAAGATGACGAGAGGCATGGGCGCCCAAAAACATCGACCGCTGATGACCACATCCACACAGTCAAAACAATGGTTGATTATACATCATGAATTTCTACCACCAGATGGCACGGTTAACAATATCAAAAAGAGTATTACTTGGAAGTTTTACGCCGTTTGCGTGAGGCCATCCGTAGAAAAAGACCTGAATTGTGGAAAAACAACTCTTTCCTATAGGTATTGCACCACGACAACGCACCCGCTCACACCTTGCGGCTTGTCCGTGTTTTTTTTTACAAAAAACCAGACCACATTGATGCCTCAGGCACCGGATTTGGCCTCATGCGAATTTTTCCCGTTCCCAAAAATGAAGCGACCTTTGAAAGAATGGCGTTTAGCGACAATTTAAGAAATAAAAACTGAATCGCTGAAGGAACTCAAGGCCATATCAAAAAGTGCATTCCATAAATGCTTCAAAGATTGGAAACGACACTGACAGAAGTGTATTATATCCGCAGGCGATTATTTCTAATGGGACAATATTAATATAGAGGAATAAATAAAAGTTTTTTTTTAATTTTCAATTTCCGCGTATTTTTCGATCAAACTGCGTAAGTGTAGGAAGAATAGGACAAAAATACGGTCCTGCACGCTATATAGGTAGGTTGTATGCTTGAGATACAGATCAGAAATTGCATCTTCTCCCTGTACGGTGGCAACTACCTACTGGCGAGAGCAGGGGGCATGGACGATTGGACGAGGCGAGCGCTAGCCGGGCGCGCGCGCCTCCGCAGAGAAGAGCATAATATATCTCGTCGCGCGACGCGCACCGCAGCGCCCGAGGTATGGCGGCGATGCTCGCGACGCTGTTACATGATTGTTGGCACACTTCTATCCAACACGAAGAGTGCACATAACTATCAATTCAAACCGAAAAGAATTTGCAAGCGAAAACAAAATTATATGCGATTGGGATATTTTAATTAAGAATACTAATTACATTAATTATGACTTTTCTCTAGTAGTTTTTTAGTCAAAATGTACTTGAATGATGGCAATTTAACAAAGATTTGTTAACGATTATTCTACCGTACCTTTATTTTATTTAGTTGCCATTTTTTTTAGGAATTTTGGTGTCTGTAATGATGTCACTGTTTAAGTTATCGTTTTAGTGGTGGAAGGATCTCGTGCAGGGTCCGTCCAGATCACTACCACCATCTTACCCTATAACCGGCCGCCATACAGCAGTTCGCATTGTTAATTGTATTCTGGTGCGAGAGAAGACAACTAGTGAGATAGCATAGAGGCTTTTCTTCTAAGTCCTCAATGTTTGTAACTTATTTGCAGTGTTGAGATTGTCTCCGTAAGTCTGCAAAATGTCAATTGGCTTCAGAGTCCACTTACCACCAGGTGGCCTGTGTGCTCGTTTGTCTTCGACCTTCGGCCCGCCTCCACTCCAGAAAACATTATCCCTCTTCCCCCACTTCTCCCCACTGATCTAGACTGGATGACACCTGGTCCTTCCAAAAGGACGAAAGTCTTAACTGTTTTTGCTTGACCGTGTAAATAGTATTATTTTATAGTTTAAATATTATGTTTGCTGTGTTTTTTTAGATTTACGTTTATTTGTTTTGAAACCATATGTTACATCTAAATTGTCAAATTTACACTTTTTAGTTTTCTGAAATACGTTCATACATTATTCAGAAGAAGGTTTTTAAAATTTAACCAGAATCAGATATTTTATTAGTTTTTATATTTTTGAGAAAACTATGAAAGCTAGAGACACTACTTTAGTATTAAATTGAAGCTAGTTAAATTGTACACTAATTCTTATCTCAACTTTTATTCTACAACTATTAGTTTAGCCAGTACGTAACTTGGAAAATGTCATTTTGTTGAAAAAATGTCTTTGACTAGCTGTTTCTTCGCAACTAATATTCTTACAGTGCTCAAATTAAGCTTAAATTGTAGCCAATTTAGTACACTTTATTAAAGAATAACAAAGATATTCTACAAATGCTTCCTTTATATAATTATTTGGAAAAAACTGAAACAAGTGCCTTACATTTTCGCAGTTAACGAAACAACGTGGAAGTATTTTCATTTCTCTAGTGTATGTTTATTTGAAGCCATAATTATACATCTAAAATGGTAAATTCTCATTTTTGCACATTTTTTTGTAAAGAAAATCGTCCCAAATTTAGTCAGATCAATGTTTTTATTATTTAGCCAAAATCCGATTTTTTACTATTTTTTTTATTTTGGATGTAACTATGGGGCCTAAAATTTTGGTGTTAAATTGAGGCTAATTAAATTTTCTACAAATTCTTTTCACATGACTTTTACCTAGGAGCATTATTTCAGCCGGTATGTATCTTCGAAATAACCCTACCAACACATTTTCACGTTTTGAAGAAAATTGCCCATCTTTGACTTGCTGTTTCTGCGCAACCAATTAAGATAATGTGCTCAAATTACTATATTAAGTAGAAAAATTTGTTATCTTTAATAAAATATCAACAGATAAACTTGGAAAATACTTCCTTACAGAAGTTTGGACACTTGACTTTTAAATCTTTATATTTCACAACGGATCCCGCAATATTTTTGAAAGCCAGCAAAACACCCCACACCAAGGGGTAGACGAGAAAATAAAAATTACATCCTCACGTTACGTACATTAATGCTTAATAACAGCTTCCTAGCACTAAGAGTCTCTGAGCTAAGCTGCGGACGGACGGACGGACGGACATTGCGGAACTGTAAGGTTGGGTTTCTAGTTTGACTACGGAACCCCAGAAATCCGTCAAAACGGCGGATTATAAAATATTTACACGGGATAATATAATTTGGTAGTTAATACATACAGTCAAATAATAAAAATAATAAAAATAAAAGTTATTAATGGAGGCCTCCATTCAAAAATCGTTTTAATTTTCGCGGTTTTTGCTCCACCTTAACAATTGCTTGTCTCTGGTACCGTAATAGCTAGACACATGTAATGTTTTTAAAATTAAAGGGAGGCTCCATGGTACGGAACCCTTCGTAGCGAGTCCGACTCGCACTTCGCCGGTTTTTAGGGTTCGTTGTTAAAAAATATGTACACATAGACCTTATTGCCATAGTAATAGAGTCTGGCCACGCTAAGTCTGCAGAAGTCGAAAACCGTTAGGTTTAAAAAAGTTATGTATAGCACCACGATTTGAGGAGAAATAAGTTTTGATCACTTTATCACTAAGACTTTATTTACATCCAACTAAGTACAGAATTCAACATTAATACAATTAAAAATTAAAACTAAACATATTTAAATTAAAAATAAACTAAGCTACTTAAATATTAAAGATATAAATAATAATCACCACTATAAAAAGAACACCCCCTCTAGCAGGTCCGCTCGCGGCATGACACTGGCTGCATTACCTCTCTGGATAGCTATGTTTTGATACTTGTTATTATTATTTTATTTTACATACTTCTGAGATATATTTCGCTAAATACTGAATTAATTAGGAAAAAAACATAATTATGTTGATTGTACAGTGAAATATCTCTTAAACCGACTTCAAAAAAGGAGGAGGCTATCCTTCGCAACTGTTCGTTTATGTCACAAGATGTTGTGAACAGATTTAAATAATTCGTTTCTTGTTGGAAGGGATTCGAATACTTTAAAGGTTCCATATCAATTTGACCAACGTCTGCGGGATAGTTATGGTCGCGTTTATGGCTGGGGAAACCATAATTATTTATCTAATAAGTACATAATTGCGTTCCACTGATGATTTGGGAAATCATCATAATTCAAGAAATAGCATGAGCTCATGCTTATGGGGTATTTCAAAAAATGTGACGTTTACTTCAAGGTATTTCTTTTGTCTAAAAAAATGATGAAAGAAATTAAAAGCTCTGCTTTAACCTTTAACTCTGCTCTAAGACTTAAATAATGTAATGATTTTAAAATTGTAATCCTCTATTATATAAAATGCTAAGCTGATTGTGTATATATCAACGCACAGCCCAGACCGCTAGACCTAGAGACTTGAAATTTTGCACATAGATACCTTATATAGTTTAGAGATCTACTAAGGAAGGATTTTTGGAAATTCCACCCCTAAGGGGGTAAAATAGGGGAAAAACGTTTGTATGAAGGTCCGTCAGTTTTGAAGTTAGACGCTTCAAATTTTGCGTTTAGGTTGGCGATTGAATTTTAACTTATACGTGTCTCAGCGTTTTTGATAATTTCAACCCCGAAGGGATGAAAAGGGGTAAAACTGATTGTAGATACATCAATGCACAGCCCAAACCGCTGGACCTAGAGACTTGAAATTTTGCACATAGATACCTTATATAGTGTAAAGATCCACTAACGAAGGATTTTTGGAAATTCCACCCCTAAGGGGATGAAAATTTGTATGAAAGTCCATCAGTTTTAGTTTAAGTTAGACTTTTCAAATTTTGTGTTTAGGTTGAAAATTGAAAATTAATGTATACGTGTCTCAGCGTTTTTGATAATTTCATCCCAGAAGGGATGGAAAGGGGTAAAACTGGCTGACTGACCGATCAACGCACAGCCAAACCGCTGTACCTAGGGACGTGAAATTTGAAGGGAATATTCCTTGGGTACCTAGGGGTGCACTAAGAAAGGATTTTTGGAAATTCATCCCCTAAAGGGTTAAAATAGGGGGTAGAAATTTGTATGGGAGATTAGTTATTTTTAAAATAAGCAATTTAGAAATGGGTATTTAGGCTACGGTTTATAAATAAAAAATACTGCTTTCAGCGATTTAGAAAAAACTAACCCTAAGGGGGTAAAAGGGGGTTTTAGTTCGTTACTCCTTCAAGCTGCAACGGCTGGATGGATTTAGATAAAATTTAGGATGAAGGTAGCTTATACCCTGGATTAACACATAGGAAAATCCTATCCCGGAAAATTAAAAAGTTCCCGAGGGAATAACGACAATATGTTTGGTGTTTTTTGAAAAAGTCATAATGGGTGTCATTTTCTTAGGTTGCGTTGACGCAGATTTCGAAAATGATATCAAATTTGGAATTCAAAATGGCCACCATGATGTCTATTGAAAAAGTCGTCATTGGTATCATTTTCTTACATTTTTCCAAAATTATCTCAAATTTAGAATTCAAGATGGCGGCCATGATCTTTTTTAAAAAGTGGACATAATTGTCATTTTCTTAGATTTTGAGACGCATTAATTTATTCCTTCTATGGCTTCTGCCACCCAGTGTGACGACGTGGGACAGGCTTTGTACATTCGGTTTTGTTATATCAAAAGGAGCGGTGTTAGATTTTAACTTTTTTTTCCGCTGTTTACAATACTTATTCTTCGGCTATTATTTAATATTAGGGCGGTTATTATGATCACTTAAAGAAAATACGGACAGACATTTTATTTTTTGGCGGAAATTGGTCGGTTATTTAATTCTAACATGTCAGTTCAAACAATACTCAATGAGTAAAAAATCTATACATCGATAGGTACCTACATATTATATTGCTGTAGAAAGAAAATCCATACTAATATTATAAATGCGATAGTAATTCTGTCTGTCGTCTGTCTGTTTGTTACATTTTCACGGATTAAACGCGGAACCGAATTAGATTTTTATACTTATTATCTCGAAAATCACCCCTAAGGGTAGTTTGTATGAGAATTCGGTCATTTATGTTTGGGAGTTCGGCCATTTATAATGATAGATACATTAAAATTAGTATTAAGACTCATGATATAAAATATGTAATATTGAACTATGATGGATATTTTAAGAGCAACCAAAGTATCATGGGAGGGATGGTACTTTGAGACAGCGAATTTAGACAGATTCTCATCTACCGGTGATAACTAGGGGCACACCAGCGGATAAAATAAATGCATTTCGGCATCTACTATATGAGTATATATATAAAAAAAACTCACTTTAATTATGCCAGGAACTACGAGTATACAATGATACACAGTCGGGGTAATATATGCTACTAAAAATTGGCGAAGATCGTATGGCGAGAGTTAGTAACGATTTGAATACATTAAACCGCGAATTCTGTAATATTGTACAAAACACAGATGATCTAAGAAATAACGTGTACCCCGATCTAAAAAACAATATAAAGAATAGAGAATATTTGTACGAGAGGGCAATATTAGCACCGACAAACGAAATTGTCGGGCGGATAAATAAAAAAATATGTCTCACGTAGAAGGCGATGTTATGGAGTATATCTTGGTAGACAATGTCATAGACACAGAGCAAGTCACGTCCTACCCTTAGAGTTCCTGAACTTTTTGGAGGTATCGGGAGTGCCTTCCCGTAAGTTCATGGTTAAAGTTGGTGTCCCGGTAAATTTCGTGCTCAATATTACATGTGTTTGAAAGATCATTCTGGCCAGGGAGGGCGTCAAACTATAGAATTACTTAAAGCTATTAATTTACTTAACTGCGATAAACGAGTTCTACGCGGACGAAGTCGCGGGCAAAAGCTAGTAAATATATATTTCTTATAATAAGTTAATGTACTTAAAATAAAAGCGGGGGTCCCTGTCACATGTAAGTGTAACCTGTAATAAAAGGAGGACTCTTAATTAGTCACTTCACTTATTATGTAACTTTACTGTAAGATTATTATTTTTTTAAATTTTATTTTATAAAGAGAAAAAAATAAGTTAATTGCTATAAAAAAAATTAAAAATAAAAAATGTAAAAGCCAAGCTTTACAGCCTTTATGGGGTAAAGGTGTTTAACAACATAACAAAATTGGTATAGTAAAGTTAGTGACAAAAAATTACCTATAGGGCCACTTTGGACGGCTCCCCCCTGTCTTACTTCTAGGTCTCCAATACGGAACGACGAGGGACTTAATCACTCGTACCACCTAAACGAGGTTTGGCGTGAGGGGTGGGGCCTTTTTGCTGGTGCTAACGCCACCCTCGTAACAGACCCCTCGAAGAGATTGCCTGGCTTTTGCGCCGACCGAAAACCCTGGACCCGCTTAAATCGGTTTCGAGCTGACCACGGGAAAACCAACCATCACCTACACAAGTGGGGATTGAGGGAGTCACCACAATGCGACTGCGGAGCACCTGACCAGACCCTCTCCCACGTGGTAAATGAATGCCCACTTCGCTGTTTTCCCGGTGGCATGGAGGAGCTGCATAAATTTTCGCCTGCCGCAGCAGACTGGCTGAAACACCTGGACATCGACATTTGATCCATGCAGGATGAGTGCCATGCGCAAGGATGATGACCTACATCATGATTCATGATGAACAGATATACCTAATTTACTGTCACCGACTGCACTATATTTGTCACTGAACGTATAATAATAAAAAAATTAATTGCAAGAGGATTCACAATGTATAATTTTTTTTGGTGTTTTAGGAACTCTTCGGTTACTGAATCTTTTAAGTTTTGTTATTTCTGCCACAGAGCAATTATTTCCGGGAGTCCTCCAAATGCAAATCCCTTCTTCAGGTTGGCCGTCTTGTTTGACGAAATTACTACAAAAAATTAAAAAAGTACTTCAGATGAAATGATAAAGAAAATTGAATCTACAGATGATTGGAAGAAGTTTGTTAATCATGTGAAATGGTTGGAGGTTGAACATCAGCAAAAAGTTAATTTATTGGATGAGGACACAATTCCTTTTGTAATGGGTTCTGACGATGATGACAGTACCTAATGATGGAGGTGATAGTGAGCTTTGAATTCGAAGGAAAAGAATGTTTAGATTCTGATGGGTCATCCTATGAAGAGCAACAATAGAATTAGAATAAAAAAACAATTTTTGTATGTTTATTGTTCTTCCATTGCATTAAAATCAAAACATTAGTGGGGATAATTTAGTATGAATTCAAGGTCATTTTCCAAAAAAATATTGATTTATACATATTATCAACTTTAAATTTACCTTATTGTCATCGAAATTTTATTTTATTAACAACATAAATTTTCTCTCAAATAATACTTGGAGTAGCACTTTTTTTTTTAAATAACCATGTAGCACTATGGCAAATTTCACTTTGCAACACTTAATACCTACCGTACCTACTTAATAATTAGGTCATCCACTATCAAGTCAACAAAATGTATACCTACTATTTCTGCTTGTTTTGATCATAATGATTAGTCTTTTATTAGTAACTGAAAAATAATTTTCTTGTTATACTTGAAGTAGCGACTTCTTCCAAACCTTTTATCTTTTTTGGACAGTTTGCAGTTGAGGCTTATGATCACTGGTTATTCTTCCTGGAATCAGACAATGCATATATTTAGCAGGCACTAAAATAATACCTTTTATTTTAACCAAAAAACAATTCATACCACTGATGTTATACCATCACATACCTACTGATTTGAATGCTTGTGAGCATGATCATTATTAAATGTTATTTAGACTTTAATAAGTGAGTATTTTGTTGGTATTGAATACATTACCATCATAATTCATTCTTAATATCATGTAAAAACTATAAATACCATGTCTTTTCATTGAAGTAGTAAATAACTTTAATAACCTCTTTGTTTTTTAATGTTTAACAGTAGATTTATAAACAAAACGCCACTTATTGTTATCAATCAAACAAACATGAGCGAGCGAGATTGTCGAATTAAAGATTAAGATTGTTCAATTACTAACCTGTCAACGCCTTGTTGTTTAGTAAACATTGCCGTTTTTAAGCAAGAACAGAGTCCTGTGATTCTTCAGTATGCGAAACAGCAATTGCAGCACATCACTTTTTAAAAGCTTTCACCATTGGTTTTACTTTTATCACAGTAAATAGTGAGTAACAGAAGCCGCCTGACATACCACCTACTTGTGAAAACCGGCTTCAAGACAGCTGAGAAATATTACCATATAAAGTTTTGCACGCGGTTGCCAGGTATTCTATTGCAGAGTTAGCTTGACCAGACTCTAAGGTCTGTGTACATATTTTTCACACTTTGTGGTGTATACATATTGGTGACCTTGACTGTACAATGTTTATCCACTTTTAGTAGTCCCAGCAAAGTAAACTATGTATTGATACAAGAAGGCACCCGCAATTGGTCCACCGAGGTAATCACTAATCAGCGGAGGAAGTTAACCCAAAATGCAAGTGGAGCGCGCGACACCGTTTCCGACTATTCGGAGTCATCGCGCGTCGGCGTGAGGCACACCGAGAGAGGCTTCAGCCAGCGCATCTGTGAACCTGGATTTTAAGAAAGTCTACCACTATCTAAATTATTTAACAGGTACAAAAATGCTTCAGCTTTAGTAACTTAATTTTTCAATATAGGTTCTTAATATTTTTAGTAAAAGTACATAAATTGGTGACCCAGGTGTGTCTCCCGCCGAATAGTTCCGTCGAAATTGAGAGCGAGCCGATTGACCGCGGCAACAAAGCAGAGCGCGGCATCGATCATTCGCATACAGCCCTTGCTCCAATTGCCTGTTACCCCTTTCATTGACCAAAATACAAAATAATGAATATTTTTTTATGTGCTGCTGAGAAATCCCAAACCGTTTCTTTTCTTTTTGAACCCATAATAAATCCCATAGAGATTGAAATTTGTATTTGTTGTTAAAAGGGGTAAATATATACAAAACGCTTACCCCCCTACTCAACGTTTATTAGTAAGGGGGTTAATGTTTACACGAATACTTGTTACACAAGGCTTCTTGTAGCCGCCTCACGCTTAAAGTAGTTCAGGCGGAAGCTCCCCGCCGCCGGCCCTATTCTCAAACACACTGGCATTAGCCCCATAACAAAACCACCTGTTGCTTCCACTGCTCTTCAAAAGAATCCCTGACCAAAATATTTACCTTTATGAGCTTCTGCTCAGGGTCCTTTCAATATCGGGCCTCCCTTTTGTCTAGTCGCCGATTGTAAAGTGCCTGCACAAAGGTATCTTCACGGCAAATTTATGGCTGCTTTAAATTTTAGCAGCACGTTCAGTTAGGACAATATTGTAACAATTAGAACAATGACGTAATTCAGTAGCACCTGCAGGTTCCCGGAATGTTTCCCGAATAGCACGACAGTTGGATTGCTACTGGTTTTGTGTCTTTTGTATTATTTCGTCGTACATGTAACAGCAAAATACTCGTAAACTAAGTAATATAATGAACGACTTAGCCGATTTTATTACTCGTTGAGGTGATTCGGACTCTCGCTCATAATCGAGCAACAATCTCGGAATAAAACACTTTTTTTTCATGGGAATCCCCTTTAGTTTGTAACTTTACTTTATTTTTATTATTTGTATTTAGGCCATATAATACTCACTCTGTGAAAATATTAACGGTCTAGCTTTTACGGTTCAAAAGATACAGCCCTATGTGACAAACGGACAGAGAGCAATGCCTTTGTAATAGGGCACCGACTAAACCCTATTCATAATAATAAAACTGTGGAATGAAGAATTTAGCATCGTAAAACGGGAATATTAGGAAATGACGAGGCTATTTGAAAAAAAAAGGTCAGAGTTGATTATATTTTTAACCCTTTAATTTGCTATGTTAAGTATTCTCAACATCAAAAAAATGCTGTCTAGTTATTTTAAATTATAACTAGAGTTTTTTCGCAAATTCTTTTTGTTTAATTACTGAACGCAACTTTAGAGTCAAAAACGCTGCTTACGCGCAGGTATTTTGATAGTGACAAAATGGCGCCGACATCGCGAGCAAGCGACCCAAGGTAAGTAATAATTGTTTAAAAATATTTATTTACCCTATATGAATTCCTAATTGGCTGAATCATGTTTATAAAGTCCTACACCTAATCTTTGGCAAAAATTTTAGTCGATTGGAACTTAAACTAACACGTTATAAGTCTGCAAATACGCATGTTGAGTATTCTCAACATTGCGAGGCTTGTAATATACACTACTAATTTTGTCTGTTGAGTATCCTCAACTTTGCGAGACTTTTAGAGTTATAGTGTTGGTATTGCATGTTGAGTATTCTCAACATTGTCCATCAATGTGTGACTAACTTTTAAATAGTTATTGGCTGATTTTTTAACAATAGCGCGCAAAAGGGCGAGTTTTCACATACAAACGGGTTTACATTCACTTGTGTAATTTGTAACCATTGCATTCTATTTTTTTATGCTAAAGCATGATCCCCGTAGGATCCATATACGCGTTTCTTGTTCATTGATTATCTTATTAATGTTAAAATAAAACACGCAGCGTAGGTACGGTCAAGGGCATTAATATAATAGCAACCTTATTGTCATTAAAGTAAGGTCCATATAAGTACAGTCGAAGGCATTCATATCTATACACCCCATCGCTTCATTATATCTATACAATTACCTTATTATGAGTGGCATAGAGTCGTATAGATATTTTTGTCGCCTTGGGAACGTATATACGGGCCATATATTTATGCCCTTGAGTGTAAGTTATTTTTGTTTTAAACTGGTGTTTGCTGTTTTTAATATTTATATTACGAGTATAACCATAATTATAGCTCATGTTTTCGGCTGTTAAAAACTATGCTTTTGGTCTTTTGTTTGTTGCATGTTTGGTTTTGTTTTCTTGCTTCAGGGTAATATAAAATGGGATCGTATAAACAAAATTATGGCATTAGTACCGCCATTAAATGGCATTCCTGTACCATCCTCCCTGGAGAGGCTCAATCAATTGGATAGCTCAGACGAAGATCCCGAACCTGCTTGCCAAAACCCTGTGCTATCTAACCTAACCTAACCTAACCTTTTTTTTTGACAGGGTGTAAAATGCTTTATGCGGTCCCCCCACCATGGGAGTCGTGTGGTACTCACGCCCCTAGCAGGGGAGCGCAACCGACTAAAAACCCTGGCGTACCCTCCTGCCGGTTTGGCAAGACGCCGTGAAACCGCAAGCATTAGCCACGACGCCTTCCGGCAGCCCCAGCTAGTGTCGGGGCTACCTGCACCGATGGAGAGAGGGGCCGAGCATGCGTGGCCCTCTCCCAGACTGCCCAGTGACTAGCCTATGGCAGGTGGGGGACTCTCATCCCCCACCTGCAGCCACTAAGGGTTGAGGCGGGCGGCAAATCGCCGCCGCCTCAAACCCTGCCGTCTGCGCCGGAGGGGATGCGCGAGAGGAGACTCCTTGCGCCCCCGCTCCGCGGCCTCCCTATGCGAGATAACTGACTCACAAAAGGAGGCCAAGCCTTTCAGGGTCTGTCACTGCACAGCATTGCAGAGACAACGCTGTGCAGGGAGAGGTCCCACTGCGCTATGGCTAGTGCCATGGTGCTGGCGCTCCGAACTCCAACGACTGCACACCTCGAGGGAGTGCTGAGCCGCGTCATCCGGATCGCCGCACTCATGGCACTGCGGGCCAGGCTCCCTCGCAATCTTGTGCAGGTAATGACCGAAAAAACCATGTCCGGTCATCACCTGCGCAAGCCTGTCCTACGTAGCGCCGACTGCCCTCTCCAACCATAGGTCCAGCGACCCCAGGATTGCCTCTATAGTACGAGTACCATAGGAGGAATCCTCGAGGTCGCTTTTCTATCTATCCCGCAGTCGGCCCTCCGTCACACGGCGCGTCTCCTCCAACTCCTCAGGGTCCGGGCGTTCACCCCTCGCCCGGGCCCTGGACCTAACTATGTAGGTCTCCGCCTGCACCTCTGCGTCCAACTCCCAGGGTGGGGTGCAGGCGAGGAGGCAGGCCGCGGCGTGGGCCACGGTCATGTAGGCCCTCACAATTCTGAGGGCCACCACCCGCTGGGGCCTTCGTAGTAGGGCCTTGTTTCGGGCGGACAGCTTATCTGCCCAGATTGGGGCCCCATAGAGGGCCATGCTTCGAGTAACATGGCAATGATAGAAATGTATAATTTCGCCTGGTAACACTAAATCTAATTTGAAGTTGGATAGTGGCCAATTTGATGCTAAATGCTAAATCTATCATACACGTTTCGTGAAAAAGAAAGCATCAAAAATCAAACGCGGTAAAAACCATATAATGTTATGGTATTGTTTTTAACTCGGCCGCCATTACTGTCAAGTAAATAATAGCTATCAAAACGTTGACAATACGATAACAGCGCCTCTATTCAACACGGTAAAAACAATATCGTATTTGATCTGTAATCGTATTGTCAACGTTTTGATAGCTCTTATTTACTTGACAGTAATGGTGGCTGACGTCATAACAATACCATAACAGGCCAACTACGATATCGTTTTTACCGCCTAGAATAGAGGCGCAGGTCAAAGACGATATGGTTTTTACCGCCTAGAATAGAGGCTCTGTGCAAAACGAGTCATATAGAAGGGTGTCAAACTTCTCTTCATAACTTTGTGATTTGTGATGAACCTATGTGAACATGGTACTGTACTGTCGGGAGTTTGGAAAGCTATCTCAAATAATTTTAGATCGTTATTTTGAATAAGATTTTAGGGCTTTTATTAACTATTGCTATTTTAGACGGTTTTTGGGGCTATTTGAGTACTAGTGTCAATTAGCCCCCTGTTACCTACGATATGTCCGCTCTGCATAAATCGCACCATACTATTTACTTAAGAAACATAATCGTCGATCATTGTCCCGATAATTGTTTCGGCAAACGGTCTTATAGCGAAGAGTCTCGACCAAACACCTCAAGAGACTCTCGCTAGATGGCTGGATCAAGGGCCAGATACAGAAGGCAGTACTCTTCGACACGGCACGCATTGTGAGGCGGTTCCTCTCTCTGCAGCCCTAACCACCGGTAGCTTGAGCCCTGCGCCGCTGCCGGCGGCACTCGTAGGTTAGGTTTTTTATAATGTCTTATTTTTTGTATTAGTATATTTGAATATTTGTTATAAAAAACCTAATTTGCAGAAAATTAAATAAATATCTATAATAATAATAATAATTTATTTCAACACTAAAAATGACAATTATGCAATACAGTTGAATAAAAAATACCACTAGGATCAAAACGATAGGAAGTCCGTCTGCGTCTGAACTAGGCTCTGAGACCTGTATCTCAGCCAGCAGCGCTCTTCCCTGGCAAACTGACACTGCTTATGGTATTCATATATTTTTGTGTTAACAAGACTTATTTAATAGTTATTCTTTACTAAATATAATAATATAACAATTGTAGTTTTATCTTTTAAACTTAGTATCTAAGAAATATTGAGTGAGTGAGTGAGTAATTAAGTAAGTACCTCCTTTTGTTGAGATACTAATCAAGACTTGTACTTTTTTGTAATACGAACATTTTAAGTAATTTTTTTAAAGTTTTAAGTTAATACTGTTGTTTAATAAAATAAACTTAATGAATGTTATTAGTGGCAAGTAAAATTTTGTGATTTTTTATCCCGAAAATGAAGAGAAAATATGATTACACTAATTGCAATAGCTTCAGTGTTAATGTAATAAAATTACCAAATATCACTTGATACGTTTTAAATATAAAAAAAAGTTTAAAAAATCAAAAACCCGCCTTCAAAAAGCAAAGAATAACTTCTTTAAAATGGTAGGTAAATAGGTCAGTCCAACTGAAGTCTGCTTTTGGTTAAAATATTGTTGGACGCCGACTTCAGTTGGACTGACCTATTTACCTACCATTTGAAAGAAGTTATTTTTTGCTTTTTGAAGGCGGGTTTTTGTTTTTTTAAACTATTTTTTATTTTATACTTTTTAGTGATCATAATTATGCTGTTATTGTCCCACTTCTCAATTAATAAGAAACAATAGAACATTTCAATCTCGCCGCAAGCAACGCCGTGGGAAAGTCATAGTCATATATTTAAACCTAAATATGCTTCGTCATAGTCGCTCAACTATCTTAATCGAAATATCTTATCGCCACCCTCGAAATATATACCGTTTAGGAGTTCCGGTGGTCATCTGTGGTCTTCATCATCAGTTCCACTTCACCAAATAGTGCTTTCCAAGACCAAATACACGAGAGTTACAATGAAAAATACCAAAATCGCTATAGGTGTGCCTATAAATTTTGAAGAGTTCCGTCGATTCCTCATGGATTCCACCATCAGATCTTCATTTCGAAAAAAATGGGACCAATCTGGAAGCACCAGCTTTCAAATAAAAAAAGAATCTTCAAAATCGGTTCACCCAGTCCGTTTTACGGACCTCATATCTAGACAATACAACAACATTTCCTATGACGCATCGTTTTCAAGATGTAAACATAAAATCAAAAAACGGAACCTGCTTTGTGCTCCCCCCCCCCCCACCTTATAGGGCTCACCTCCGAGGGGTGGGGACTTTTAGTATGTTTATCTCCTAACTAGTCCAAACAAAGTCCCGAAGTCAAAATTTCTGCTTTCGGACATTCAATCCACACCCGCCTTTTTAACCGACTTCAAAAAAAGGAGGAGGTTCTCAATTCATCGGGATATTTCTCTTGAGCATTCATTTACCAAGCTATAAAGATATTTGAGAAGGGGCATGTCAACCATTGTTTTTGATTTTTTGTCCGTCTGTATGTTTATTTGTGATAAGATTACGCAAAAACTACCGAACCGAATTTGATTTGTGGTTATAATACACCGTGCCAGGGACGTACCCGAAGGATTTCAACAGCGTGTTGAGTTAAATGGATTTTGTTCGCTTCTCCAGGAAACACAGCCTAAGGACGAGCTGGTAACGCTTTTCTTGTAATTAGCACTTGTTTTTCGGAAATCCCCTTGAAAGTTATGAAAGTGAGTAATTTTTCCCTTTCTTACTTGTGATGTTAGAAGAGATAATCGAATTAAGAGACTAAACTGAGACATGAATTAGAAGATTATAGCGTATAGTTAGCAATAAGCATAGATTATTTCAAAGCAGGATTTCGTTAAAGAAGACATTCATAAATCTTTTTAAAACCCTGAATAATTTATGGTATTGCCCGTGGTCCACCTATGTTGTTCACCTATCTGGATTACGGAGAGTAGAATGGCCAAAATTAACAGGTAGGTTTAGGTTATGTTAGTTCTTCAGAGGGCCCGAAGGGCCAAAATAATCCAAGAGTAGGAGCTCCGTCGATTTCGTTAAGGTCTGCTAAAATGCCCAGGTGGTCTCGGGAGGTGGACGGTGGATAAGAACCGAATAATTTAAAGGCTTCGCTCACAAGCACCGTATTTCAGATATTACATGTGTCTTTACACAAATCGGCGCATAACATACGCTCCAATTAATGTTGTTCATTAGATAAATAGAATAAATAGCAACTTAAAAAGTGATGGTCGAGAGAATCAAATTATAATTATTATATATTATACGCATGATAAAATAGTTATACCGATAAGGCTGTACGCGCCGATGGCGCCAAATGATCAATGTTTTTATTTTTTATTAAATGGTCTTCAAACTAGATGATACAACCAGACATTAACAAATAAAGTGCACAGGATTTGTAACATATTGCGTGCGTACATCCTTAAAAAGTAGACACAAGATGCTTTACAAGTAAACAGTAATAATTTTCTTTAAACTAAATTTAAATAACCTTATATCCTACAACAATATTTTTTTATAAAACGTGAATAAATGAACCAAAACTTACTTTATATAAATACTACGTAAGGGATTTAAGACTTTGCCTAATCTTAATTTTAGCGAAGGCCAAAGAACAGCAATACAAGTCCAAATTTGTATTTACACCAGTATATGATGCAATCATTCTATAGAGGGGTGCGTGCTTTCCAATATTCGTGCGACAATTAGGGAGAAAAAAGGGCCTTCTATTGCATAAACGACTACCTGCTCGGGGAACAACAACTTTGATATTCTCGAGCAACATTGGGACGTCCACGAGACCGTTCAAGATTTTATAAAGGAATGTGATAACGCCTGCTTTTCGTCTGTCATATAACGCATCCATTTTGTACCCTTAAGTTGTTCTTGTTTCATACGAGGGCTTTATCTTAGCTTTGTTCTCAATGAAGGCTAGGTGGTAGAGAAAGCACTTCTGAATTCTTTCGATGCTGTCAGCGTGCAATTTGTAGCTCGGATTCCATACAGGAGCACTTCATGATCCAGAATACTTCTGACAACGCAGTTGTATACTGGAATAAGGACTTTAGGGTCCTTAAAACATTTTATCTGCCTGCTTATAAAACCTGACAATTTGGATGCTTTTTTGGCAACCCTATCTATATGCTCTCGAAACGTCAGGGCACCATCTATAACAATACCGAGATCACGAATGCTGGTTACCTCGGTTAATGGAGACCCGTTCAAATTATAAGTAGCTCGAGATGGTTATTTCTTTCGCGAAAATTGAATGTGGTAGCACTTTCCTTTGTTTAGATTCATATGGTTGGAATTGCACCAGTCAGAAACCCTATCCAAATCATCTTGCAGTATACTCTCATCAACACTATTCTCGATGACTTTATATAATTTGAGGTCGTCAGCGTTCATGATGACCAATGTTGGTATCAGTGGTGGTATACCTATTTCACCTCTTCTGCAATAGTGGCAACCAGATGCAGCGCCTCACTTGTCCTGGACCCCACTAAATACAAGTCAAGGTTAGCAGAGCTTAAGTGTAACTATGAGTGGGCCACACTTTAAGTTGGAAGGCCCCCGCCAAGTTCAGGGTACCAACAGCGCCTCCGCTACCAAAGTAGGCAAATGCGTTAGCAGAGTCCTCAAATGAGCCACCGGTTAGCTAAGCTATTTGGGTACTCTGTTTGAACATTGTACAACAATGTTTCCTGTGTAACGGAGTTTTGTCCTCCAAAACCAAAATAGCACATATGAACGGAAACTTAGTTATATCTTGCAAGAGCCACTAAACGTAATTGATTGCTGCTTTATCCAACCCAATCGCAGAATGTTTTCTGCTCATCACTGCCTTCATTTTACCAACTTGGTAGGTATTAACTCCGTTTTACCAAACATAAATGTTATGAGGTAAAATTCACACATGTTATATCTTTTTAGGTTTAATAGCCCTGCGCATTTACCCTGATTATTTTTATTTATTATATATTTATTAATATTAAGATATGTCTCTTTCTGTCAATCGACTACTTCCTATTTTCTTTATAACCCCTTCAGAGATTTTGCAAACCCTTAGTGCAAACCCTATTTCTTACTGTCTTACCTTGTCCATGGTTCATATTAGAGTCGCGTGGCATTTACATGATTTCTTTATCTCTATGTATGGAGAGAACACATATTAAAGAAAAATTCAATCATTTTTTTTCCCAGTCGAGGTCCGGTTTCTTTTATTAGACAGCCGATAAATTTTTCGTTATGTCTGCGATACATCATTTTGGTATATTATGTATACTTCCGAAGCTCTAAACGAAAATAGTGAATTGATTGAAATGATTATTTTTGTATAATTTAAAATATTTCCGTAACTGTACTACTCAGCTAATGTAATGTATTATAGCATTATAGAACATTTAATTTCCGTTCATTTGATACCCCACACATGTACAAAGAGTTCATAGAATCAGAATTATTCGCAATTTTCAAAATACAGCGGCCGCCATTTTGATGACGTCATATTTCCGGATCCAGGTACTATACAGGTGGAGTTCCGACGGTTTTTAAGATAAAATAACATGATTACCAACATACTAAAATTTGGTGCTGACATCACAAAGTGAACTATGTTTCATCTAACAGAATGAGCAATGACCACAACGCGTGTTGGAGCACACTTCGCGGCGCTCGTACGCCGAAACTATTGACTTTATGAAAACAAAGTTGATACATACATTGTAGGCCATCGTCTCTTGTTTCATTTTGTAATAACTGTTTTTATCGTAAAATGAGTTGGAAAGAAGATATTGTCAAAAAATTGCTTTTAGGCGCCATCTCGCCAAAATGGCGGCGCGAGCGGCAAAAATACGAGGTGGCAAAGTCGAAATTCGGAAAGAGCACATCAAAATCTATAAAATAAGATTAAGAAATTTTCAAAACTCGCGGAAAACATTCCAGGTAAAACTACCCAATGACTGTAGTATTATTGGAATGAGCATCTGAGTTTGTCTTTCATACATAGATAATAAATAATTTTAGATAAAGCATTCGACTTGAAGAATTTACTTTTCTTAAGTGATATTTGATAACTCTAATAAGATGATGCGGTGTTACCTTTTAAATGGAGACAGTGCCCGAAGTGCTGTGACTTCGTACCGTGGCGAAAGTGTTCCGCGGTTACTTAGGGGCTTTGGCTTAGCATGCTGGAACACGAGTAAACGTCAAACGCGAGTTAGTGTCAAATACGTTTATTCCATGTTCTAACGTAAGGGTAAACGTTTAAGGTTTAATATAAAAGTGTATTTTGTGTGACTTGAGTCCTTTTATTACTAAGCAACTTAAAGCATGAGTTACTTAACGTCATATATTATTTCATTTTTGACACTCATACCGCGGTAGAACGCCATTATTAAAAAAAGAAGAAGAAGATGCTAGAATAATGAAATAAATTGTTCAAATCCATCAAGGAAGTTGAGGTAGAAACCCATAGAATTAGAGTAGCATAGAAGCCGGACTAGAAAATGAACTAACTTTGCACCAGCTATATTTCTCTACTACGTTTATAGATTGCGCATTACGTAAGAGAACATAAAGGGTAAAATAAATGTTTAAAAAAACAAAAAACCGCCTTCAAAAAGCAAAAAAATAACTTCTTTAAAATGGTAGGTAAATAGGTCAGTCCAACTGAAGTCTGCTTTTGGTTAAAATATTGTTGGACGCCGACTTCAGTTGGACTGACCTATTTACCTACCATTTTAAAGAAGTTATTTTTTTGCTTTTTGAAGGCGGTTTTTTTGTTTTTTTAAACATTTATTTTATTTTATACTTTTTAGTGATCCTATTTATGCTGTTACGTAGCTCCACTTCTAAATATTAATAAGAAACTATAGAACATTTCAAGCTCGCCGCAGACAACGCCGCGGGAATGTCATAGTCATATTTAAACCTAAATGTGCTTCGTCATAGTCGCTCAACTTCCTTTATCGAAATATCTTATCGCCACCCTTGAAATAGGTACCGTTAAGGAGTTCCGGTGGCCATCTGTGGTCTTCATCATCAGTTCCACTTCACCATATAGTACTTTTCAAAAGCAAATGCATGAGTTACAGTGAAAAATACCAAAATCGCTATAGGTGTGCCTATAATATTTGAGGAGTTCTCTTGATTTCTCCATGATCCCATCATCAGATCCTGACGTGGTGACAATGGGACCAACTAGAAAGTATACCCATACGAACAACGAAAAAATTTTTCAAATCGGTCCAGTGGTCTTCGAGTAATCGGGGAACATACATAAAAAAAAAAAAAAACCCGACGAATTGAGAACCTCCTCCTTTTTTTGAAGTGGGTTAAAAATAGGCTGTTTTTTCTTCTTTAACTGTAATATTCACGAGGTTCCTACTTATCTAATAAAAGAAAATGAAGCAAAAAGTAGGTTGCTTTTTCTTCTTTAACTGACATTTTTAAAAGGTTTTAAGACGTGAAATTTGAATGGACCTCGGTATGTCGGCGAACGTGAACCACTTTATTGTACAAAACACGGAAATTCAGATACGATATTTACAGGATAGGAATGTACAAAGGCCAACTTATCCCTTTAAAGGATCTCTTCCAGCTAAACTTTGGGTGATTGAGGAAGACAAGAAAAACGGAATGTGGCAACGAATAGGCATAAGTACAAAAACAATGTTTACAGAAACTGCATGAACTAAATTGTATACCTAAAATTATACGAGTAAATACTAACAAAGGCATAGGCACAGTTGCATACTTATACCTGATAATGTTTCCTTAATTCCAGTGTGTAAGTGGCAGATACATACATGTTCAACGTTATTTTTCCCTTATGTCTTAGAGAAAACCAACATTAAATTGCAAATAGACACATATACGGCAAAACATTTTTATAAAAAATTGGGCAAGTTACTGAAATTTAATAGTATTTATAGTCTACAATTTCTTATCCTAACGTTTCCCCTTTTTTAGGGTTCCGTAGCCAAATGGCAAAAAACGGAACCCTTATGGATTCGTCATGTCTGTCTGTCTGTCTGTCCGTCCGTATGTCACAGCCACTTTTTTCCGAAACTATAAGAACTATGCTGTTGAAACTTGGTAAGTAGATGTATTCTGTGAACCGCAATAAGATTTTCACACAAGTATAGAAAAAAACATATTTTTTTTTCATCAAACCCATGCATATCTATGGATAGGTCTTCAAAAATGATATTGAGGTTTCTAATATCATTTTTTTCTAAACTGAATAGTTTGCGCGAGAGACACTTCCAAATTGGTAAAATGTGTCCCCCCCTGTAACTTCTAAAATAAGATAATGATTAATCTTAAAAAATATATATATGATGTACATTACCATGCAAACTTCCACCGAAAATTGGTTTGAACGAGATCTTGTAAGTAGTTTTTTTTAATACGTCATAAATCGTAAACCGCAATTTACCTTTCACGGAACCCTTCGTGGGCGAGTCCGACTCGCACTTGGCCGCTTTTTATTGTTTTCTATTTACACAACTAATCATTTAATTCACTTTCAACAAATTTCCTTTTTTAGTTGTAGGTACCTGCTATTGTTTTTTTTGCGTTTTCTCGTTATAGTGTTGATTAGCCTTGGTAAGGTTTTGGTAAGGCTTTTAAAAAATCAGGTGCTCTTAAATAAACAGTCAATACCGACGTGAGTTGATGGACTAGTCTGGACTCCACCGTGGTTAGGCGACTCATACGTAGCAATGCCTCGTGCTTGTAAATAAAATGGAGTGTGGTTTTATTCACGTGCACCTGACTAATGATGTGCTGATAAACCAGCGTAGTGAAATATAATTAATTTGGTTAGCAATAAATATTATCTTAATAAGTGTACTTAGATAAAAAAAAACCCAATAATGAAGGCGAAAGTAAAGGTGATTCTTTGTAATTTATTTATGTCCCTTAACAAGAAACAGAAGGATGTGTGGGAGCTAAAGAGCAAGCAATGTGATTCAAGCTACATGGACAGTATACGTGGCAGGTGTAATTTCTTCATCTTGCTGTTGTAGAAGAGAGAATGAAAGAAAGAAAAAACATTTATTCGTGACAAACAGACAAAAAAAAGGAACAAAACACTGACATAAACAAAAGCCCTGTTCTCACGAAATGGTTCAAATGGTTGTCATTTATTAGCTACAAATTTGTTGGCATATTAATCTCAATGTAATTGCAAATCATTTCTTTTTCAAATCATGGAGCGGTAACCCACTCGAAAAGAGATTCAGTAACATTTCAATACAGAAAACAAAGATTTGTTTTGAACACAGTAGAACAAAAACGAACAAACGTTTACGTAATAACGTTATTTAGTTAGTGAGCAAGGAGAGGTCTATACTTAATGAAATCGGTTACGACGGTTTCAAAGTTAGAAGCAAATTTGAGTGCATCAACTAAGGGAACATATCATAAATTATATAAAGTTCAAAATATATAATGGGTCAAAATACATAGTGGTTCATAATATAAAATGGTTTTATTTCTGAAGCACCCATTAGGTTAGGTTAGGTTTATTTTATAACAATCCCGAAAAGTTTACTATGATTAAGTATATTATGAACCATTATGTATTATGACACATTATGTATTTTGAACTTTATATAATTATGATACGTACCCATCAACTAATCATAAGCTTCGTTATATTGAGTAACGCGTAATTTAACCATTTATCGCGTATAAAGCATGTTTTTGTGTGTCCTTGGTTATTTGACGCATTTATCGTAATATTTACCATTATAAAATATATTTTTATGGTAATTATCAATTATTTTTTAAATTTCAATTGTAACGAGTTATTCACTTACGTATATAATACATAGATTTTTCCTGTGAACAAGTGAGTAAATGCTCAGATATCCAACAAATGTTACAGAGTTTCCAACGTTTAAGGCTACATATATCTGGTCAGTTACAAACTAACATTTACTAGATGACGCTGTACCAACGTGTATGTGGATACCTACATATTATTTGGAAATCAAATTAATTTACAAAAAAAATGTGTGACGATTGCTGTTATTTTTTGGCTTCTCGTTTTTATTCCTATAAGGCTATATACCGTTTTGTAGTTTGTGTTTTGTGCTTTTAAAATGTGTTTATTCCTCAATTCTACGCTGGGTTTTTAGTGAGTTATATTAAAAATACTTTATAAAAATAATTCTACCCGACCATTACCTTATCGCGGTACTGACCTACGACAATCCGCACAACGCTTCCTGACCTTGCATAGGTACGCACTTTGGAGCTGCGGGCGCCTGCGCTCCATAAAAGAGCAATATTTCTTCAGTTCTATCCTCTTCAGAGCTCCTGACTTTTTGAAGGATAGTCTTTGACGACGTTAATTATTATGTATAATTGTAATTGCTGTAATAGTGTGATTCTGGTCACTCAGAAGCGCATCAAATGCACTAATGGTAATTGCTCTCACAATTACCACAAAGAGTGTGTTAAATATAATAATGACTCGACTGTATCATGCTCGAGGTGGGCTTGTCCTGAATGTGCCACACCCCGTCCCAAAGGTGGTGACAACTCTAACACTCCTATACAAAGTAAGACTAATAAAGTGACTGAGAGCGGGTCTGGGGATGCCTTGGTCGTGGCCTCTTCTTCCCAAGTTGGCAGCCCGTCGCTGTCTGTCAATGCCGTTAGAGAATTAATTAGGGGTGAAAATAGAATAATGAAGGCAAAATTGAAATCTACACGACAAAAGTTCATTCGTGATGAGATCTCTCCTTTGCGAGCCGAATTTCAAGAGCTTAGGGACTCGATTACTTTTATTAATTCATAGTATGATGATCTTGTGCTTCGTGTCGACGCTCTTGAAAATAAGGTTATCGCACTTGGTTCCTTGAAGGCGGACGTTACTGACCTTAAGAAGTTCGCCGTAAATACGGAAACTTACTCAGAATCTAGAGAACTGTGGGTCAGGAGCTCTAACATCGAGATCCTTGGCGTCCTGGAAAAAAAAGGTGAAACCTGTTGGACGTATTTCAGAAGATGACAGATCTCACAGAGTCGCCGGTGGATGTAAGGAGTGACATAGATTTCATTATTCGTGTGGCGCCAAATAAATCGTGACGGCAAGCGACCTAAAGCCATCGTGGTGCGCTTCTTGGCTAGATATAAGAAGGACGACTGCCTGGCTAATTTGAGGAAACTTAGGGATCTTAAAGCCTGAGATTTGGGCTACGCTGGCAATAACTCATCCATTTACTTTAACGAGCATTTGACGGGTCGTGATAAAGCACTGTTAAAGGAGGCAAAGAGGCTGAAATCTCAACATAACTTCAAGTTTGTCTGGGTCAAGAACTGTTCTACCTTCGTGAGATGGAATGATACGAGCGAGGTCATTCATATATCTAAAACGGAGGATTTAAAGAAGACAAACTGTAACAGGTCAATTAGCTCAAGTTCCAGATAATAACTATCAGATTGATGTTACCGACTATATTAATAAGACCGATATGCGAAATATTATTTATGGCGATGTACAGAAACGGTTACGAACTGCACACGACCACAGTAGTAGATACTACAATAGTAGACGTAGGACAGGTACATTTCAAGTAGGAGACACTGTGTGGAAAAGATCGAAACATTTGTCTAGTGCGCCCAATAAGTTTATGGCAAAGTTGGCCCCGAAATTCGAAAAGGCAATTATTGTAAGTAAATTATCAGACAACATTTTTCAGCTAAACAATGTCTTTGGCAAATCCAATGGCATTTGGCACGTGAAGGACATAAAGGCATTATAAAAAAAATAACTTTTAGGTGCTTAAGTTCGTGTAGTATTTTTTTTTTGAGGGAGTGGGCATATGTGACGCAAGTATACATGACGTCACGTGACTAGATAAAGTGAAGCTTAATTTCAACGCATCAAGTACTCGCCACGGTAGCTCACTGGTCTAAGTGCGCGACTATGATCCTGAGGTCGCGGGTTCGATCCCCGTACGGGGACTTCTTTTTCTATTTATTTATGGAATTTTAATAATTTAAACCGTTTCTTTATTTAGCCATTCCAGCCCATGGTTTAGAAGAGTTCACACTTGTGTTGCGAAATTTGTGTGTACTACGTAAATATACCCACCCTAACATTGAAATGTGACAGAAATTATATATTATTGTAAATTACAGCAATTAAAGTCATTTTCTTTTGTGTGTGTGTTATAACATTGGGACGAAGGGGTAAGTTATAAGATTAAGGCTCGTGTAGACAGTTCAATTGGTTTTATTTGTTAACAACTAGACTTACAAAGGGATATTCCGCTTGTTTTAGCCTCTGGTCATGCCCTTCGAAGTCTGAAGAGACTGAACACTACCTGTAGCAATTAATAAGACTGTTGCTAGCCGGTGACATTCTGGATTGGCAGGGTTCCCTAGAAAGCTAAAAACCCTCCTGGCGCTCGACACTTAGTCTTAGTCGTAAATTTAAGTTAGTTGTAAGAATCTAGGTTTTTTTTAAATATATTATTGTTCTTTGTAGTTATTATTTCATTTCGCCGAGTTGACCCGTAACAAAATAGCGCCCAACGTTAAAATTTTTTTTAAGGGTTAGCACAGCGGCGGCACTATACGTTTTTAATGTTTTAGTTTTTTTTTCTCTTTAAGCGCTATAACTTTAGTTTAGTTATCCGATGTAAATAGGGTACAGGGTATTTGTATTTTTTTTTTGAGATTTTATTTTAATAAGTAAATAAGATATCTTAATTTGAGTGATCATTAGGGTTAGGAGCCGAGTGTTGCATAGGTTTTGTTATAAAATAATTTTGTGACTATTTATAATGGATCCTAATCTCTTACTAAAAGATGAGCTGAATACGAATTGGCGTGTCGTGGCATTTCCGCGAATAGCACCGTACCCGTGTTGAAAAAGTTACTTAAGGAACTCATGATCAGTGAGCAGTCCGAGGGTTCGTTGCGGGAAATTAAAGCTCCAGATCAGGCCGCTAGGAGGGTTGATTTTGAATTGGAGGTCTGTTCGGCAAAAATAAAAGTGCTATCAAATTATATTTCAGAAATTGTAGGGTAACCTGATAAAGCTCTTTTCAAGAGATTAATAACCAGGCTGTATCATGTACAGAATAGGCTCAATTTATTACAGCATGATACAGAAGATAACGGGATAAAGAAGGAAGGGCTCACACAACAGTGTCAGGTGTTATTAGAGAAATTAGAAATACAGGACGACTTAGTAGAGGATGAAAACTTAACAGCAAATGATAAACATATGTTACAGGAAACTTTAGGTGAGCTAGGTCTCAGAATAATTCAGAAGTTGGAGGGCAAGGTAGACACAGCCAAAGACGATCAGAAACAAGGTAATGGTGAGGGTAGATATGAGCAAGTAGACGTAAACAAAAGTGTTAGCTTCATGTCAGGACAGTGGGAAAATGAAAGGGTAGGTAAGCCTAGGTTACTGCGCACATCGACGGTAGAAGAGGACAATCCAAAGCGAAAATTGGTACCGATATATCAGTGGGGGCTCAAATTTACTGGAGCTAATAATGCTAGCGTGAACGCATTTTTAGAACGTGTTGCTGAGCTTAAAGAAGCTAGGAACGCGTCTGACTATGACCTCAGGAGGTACGCGATTGATTTTTTTGAAGGAGATGCACTAGTGTGGTATAGGGCAAATAAGGAATACGCCAGTAATTGGGAAGACTTAGTGATTTTACTTAAAAGAACCTTCCAAAAACCTTATTATCAGGAAGAACTTTTAGCGGAAATTAAGTCTAGAACGCAAGGTAGTGAGGAATCGGTCCTGATATATATAGCCATAATGCCAAATATGTTTAAAAGATTACCTAACGGTTTAACAGAAAACGAGGAAATTTTAATCATACAAAAAAAATTGCAGCCGTATTATCAGAAAGCAGTTTGTAGGGACCAATTTAGTTAAATTCCAGACCTGCTTAATGTGCTTAGAATTGTAGAAAGAACAAAGATCAACTGCGACAATTTTAATCATCCGAAGGAGTGTAAAAATCTATTATAGCCTGATTTAGCTTATAAAGTAAATGTCCCGCCCTCTATAAATGAAGCTAAATCAATAAGAGAGGTGGCAGAAGTCAGTCCAGCTCCGATTAGCATGAGGCGATGCTGGAATTGTCGTGAATGTGGACATCTGTTTAGAGATTGTAAGACACCGAAACAAAGACTGTTTTGCTTTAAGTGTGGGCGCTTTGGGATCACATCCAAAGAGTGTACGTGCGCGGGAAACGTACAAGGGGGAAGCTCCAATCCTGCCACATAAACTTCTCCCTTGCTCGTGACAGTAAAGAGTGGCAGGTTTGGTTAGAAAATATAAGGCAATATTTTAACTTAAACGATAAAGAGTTATGTCCAGTTGTCATAACAAAAGAACATGACAACAGATGTTACGTGCAACTAAATATATTAGGCAAACAATTCGTAGGTCTTCTGGATACGGGCGCTAATCGCACTGTCATTAATGTAAATTTTGCGGACATTTTAAATACATTAGGCATAAAGGGGGCGAAAATAAAGCCTAACCAGGTGATGACAGCAGATGGGTCATCTCATAGCATAACTGAAATTTTCGACATACCAGTTATGTTTGACGGGCAGTTTAAAGTTATTCCGGTCATGTTATATCAACAGCTAATTTTAGGAAAGGATTTCTTCGACATGTTTGGAATATCCCTGCAATTTAAAAGTTATCGAAATGATGAGGTGGAATTGAACAGCATTTCAACAAAAGTTCCCGTGATCATATCTAGAGATGATTTAACTGAGGAACAAAATCAGCAACTAGCAAGTCTAATCGAAGAAATGCGTAGTGCTATTGGTGAAGGGCTAGGCAGAACACATATCTTAAAACATGAAATAGATACAGGTGATTCTAAAGCTATTCATCAGAAACAGTACAATTTTTCGCCTGTAGTCAAAGCAGATATTGAAAAAGAACTGGATAAGATGTTACAGAGTGATGTGGTAGAAACGTCATACAGTGCTTGGTGTTCTCCAATCTTAATTGTAAAGAAACCGAATGGTGACAATCGATTGTGTTTAGACAGCAGACAACTTAACAAAGATGTCTGTGAACCTAGCATATCAATTTCTGGAATCTCAAAATTTTAACACAGTTTTAGTAGCATCCCCAATAGTTCTACAGTTGTACATATTTATTTTCGATAGTTCTGATTATTTTTTTTTCAAAAAAACGATTTTTTCAAAATGAGATGCTAACTTCGCATTTCACCTTTTAGCATCTCACCAGTTCTCGATGCCTGGGCCTTAAATACGTCAGAAAATGCATAGTTCTGTGGTCTGGAGTCGACATAGCAATAGTTCTAGCCAAAAAACGAAAAAATATAAATGAGATGCTAACTTCGCATTCCGCCTATTAGCATCTCAGCAGTTCTCGTTGCCCTAGGCTTCAAATACGTTAGAAAATGCATAATTCTGTGGTCTGGAGTCGATACAGCAATAGTTCTTGGTAAAAAAATCATAAAAATCTAGACATATGTTGGGATGCTGTAGATTTTAAGATAGTTCTGCATAGCATTTCAGCGGTTTTCAATAGCAACCCTACAAATACATATGAAACTGCACAGGTCTATGGTCTGGAGTCGATACAGCAATAGTTCTGGCTCAAAAAACATTAAAATCTAGACATATACTAAGACAATAGAACATTTAAGATAGTTCTACATAGCATCTCAGCCATTTTCGATAGAACCACTACAAATAAGCATAAAACTGCAGAGTTCTATAGTCTGGAGTCGATACAGCAAAAGTTCTGGCTCAAAAAACATTAATATCTAGACATATAATAAGATATTAGAACATTTAAGATAGTTCTACATAGCATCTCAGACGTTTTCGATAGAACCGCTACAAATAAGCATAAAACTGCAGAGTTCTATAGTCTGGAGTCGATACAGCAATAGTTCTGGCTCAAAAAACATTAAAATCTAGACATATACTAAGATAATAGAACATTTAAGATAGTTCTACGTAGCATCTCAGCCATTTTCGATAGCACCGCTACAAATACGTATGAAACTGCAGAGTTATATGGTCTGGAGTCGATACAGCCAAAGTTCTGGGTCAAAAAACATTAAAATCTAGACATATACTAATATAATAGAACTTTTGACATAGTTCTACATAGCATCTCAGCCTTTTTGCATAGCATCGCTGCAAATAAGTACGAAACTGCAGAGTTCTGTGGTGTGGAGTCGACAGAGCAAAAGTTCTGGCTTATAAGCATGTAAATCTAGACATATACTTCGATGCTGGAACATTTAAGATAGTTATACATAGCATCTCAGCCTTTTTCGATAGCACCGCTACAAATACGCATGAAACTGCACAGTGCTATGGTCTGGAGTCGATCCAGCAAAAGTTCTGGCTAAGAAAACATATAAATCTTGACATATGTTGATACTGTAATTTTTAGAAAGTTCTACATAGCATCTCAGCCGTTATCGATAGCAACGCTACAAATACGCATGAAACTGCACAGTTCTATGGTCTGGAGTCGATACAGCCAAAGTTCTGGCTAAGAAAACATTAAAATCTAGACATATACTAAGATAATAGAACATTTAACATAGTTCTACATAGCATCTCAGCGGTTTTCAATAGCAACCCTACAAATACGGATAAAACTGCACAGTTCTATGGTCTGGAGCCGACACAGCAAAAGTTCTGGCTCAAAAAACATTAAAATCTAAACATATACTAATATAATAGAACTTTTAACATAGTTCTACATAGCATCTCAGCCTTTTTCCATAGCATCGCTACAAATAAGCACGAAACTGCAGAGTTCTATGGTGTGGAGTTGACCGAGCAAAAGTTCTGGCTTAAAGCTGGCAACATATGTTGATATACTGTAACTTTTTAGAAAGTTCTACTTAGCATCTCAGCCGTTATCGATAGCAACGCTACAAATACGTATGAAACTGCAGAGTTTTATTGTCTGGAGTCGATACAGAAAAAGTTTTGGGTAAAATACGACGAAATTCTAGACAAAAGTGGAGATGCTGTAACTTTTTAGATAGTTCTGCATTGCATCTCAGCGGTTTTAAACAGCACCCCTACAAATACGTATAAAACTGCAGAGTTCTATAGTCTGGAGTCGATACAGCAATAGTTCTTGCTAAAAAACCACTAAAATCTAGACAAAAGTGGAGATGCTGAATTTTTTAGATAATTCTGCATACAGCATAGCATCGCAGCGGTTTTCAATAGCAACCCTACAAATACGTATGAAAATGCAGAGTTCTATGGTCTGGAGCCGACATAGAAAAAGTTCCGGGTAATAAAACATATAAATCTAGACATATGCTGATATACTATAACTTTTTAAATAGTTCTACTTAGCATCTCAGCGGTTTTCAATAGCAACCCTACAAACAAATACGGATAAAACTGCACAGTTCTATGGTCTGGAGTCGACACAGCAAAAGTTCTAGCTCAAAAAACATTAAAATCTAGACATATACTAAGATATTACAACATTTAAGATAGTTCTACATAGCATCTCAGCCGTTTTCGATAGAACCGCTACAAATAAGCATAAAACTGCACAGTTCTATGGTCTGGAGTCGACACAGCAAAAGTTCTAGCTCAAAAAACATTAAAATCTAGACATATACTAAGATATTACAACATTTAAGATAGTTCTACATAGCATCTCAGCCGTTTTCGATAGAACCGCTACAAATAAGCATAAAACTGCAGAGTTCTATAGTCTCGAGTCGATACAGCAATAGTTCTGGCTCAAAAAACCTTAAAATCTAGACATATACTAAGATAATAGAACATTTAAGATAGTTCTACATAGCATCTCAGCCATTTTCGATAGCACCGCTACAAATAAGCATAAAACTGCAGAGTTCTATAGTCTGGAGTCGACACAGCAAAAGTTCTGGGTCAAAAAACATTAAAATCTAGACATATACTAAGATAATAGAACATTTAAGATAGTTCTACATAGCATCTCAGCCATTTTCGATAGAACCACTACAAATAAGCATAAAACTGCAGAGTTCTATAGTCTGGAGTCGATACAGCAAAAGTTCTGGCTCAAAAAACATTAATATCTAGACATATAATAAGATATTAGAACATTTAAGATAGTTCTACATAGCATCTCAGACGTTTTCGATAGAACCGCTACAAATAAGCATAAAACTGCAGAGTTCTATAGTCTGGAGTCGATACAGCAATAGTTCTGGCTCAAAAAACATTAAAATCTAGACATATACTAAGATAATAGAACATTTAAGATAGTTCTACGTAGCATCTCAGCCATTTTCGATAGCACCGCTACAAATACGTATGAAACTGCAGAGTTATATGGTCTGGAGTCGATACAGCCAAAGTTCTGGGTCAAAAAACATTAAAATCTAGACATATACTAATATAATAGAACTTTTGACATAGTTCTACATAGCATCTCAGCCTTTTTGCATAGCATCGCTGCAAATAAGTACGAAACTGCAGAGTTCTGTGGTGTGGAGTCGACAGAGCAAAAGTTCTGGCTTATAAGCATGTAAATCTAGACATATACTTCGATGCTGGAACATTTAAGATAGTTATACATAGCATCTCAGCCTTTTTCGATAGCACCGCTACAAATACGCATGAAACTGCACAGTGCTATGGTCTGGAGTCGATCCAGCAAAAGTTCTGGCTAAGAAAACATATAAATCTTGACATATGTTGATACTGTAATTTTTAGAAAGTTCTACATAGCATCTCAGCCGTTATCGATAGCAACGCTACAAATACGCATGAAACTGCACAGTTCTATGGTCTGGAGTCGATACAGCCAAAGTTCTGGCTAAGAAAACATTAAAATCTAGACATATACTAAGATAATAGAACATTTAACATAGTTCTACATAGCATCTCAGCGGTTTTCAATAGCAACCCTACAAATACGGATAAAACTGCACAGTTCTATGGTCTGGAGCCGACACAGCAAAAGTTCTGGCTCAAAAAACATTAAAATCTAAACATATACTAATATAATAGAACTTTTAACATAGTTCTACATAGCATCTCAGCCTTTTTCCATAGCATCGCTACAAATAAGCACGAAACTGCAGAGTTCTATGGTGTGGAGTTGACCGAGCAAAAGTTCTGGCTTAAAGCTGGCAACATATGTTGATATACTGTAACTTTTTAGAAAGTTCTACTTAGCATCTCAGCCGTTATCGATAGCAACGCTACAAATACGTATGAAACTGCAGAGTTTTATTGTCTGGAGTCGATACAGAAAAAGTTTTGGGTAAAATACGACGAAATTCTAGACAAAAGTGGAGATGCTGTAACTTTTTAGATAGTTCTGCATTGCATCTCAGCGGTTTTAAACAGCACCCCTACAAATACGTATAAAACTGCAGAGTTCTATAGTCTGGAGTCGATACAGCAATAGTTCTTGCTAAAAAACCACTAAAATCTAGACAAAAGTGGAGATGCTGAATTTTTTAGATAATTCTGCATACAGCATAGCATCGCAGCGGTTTTCAATAGCAACCCTACAAATACGTATGAAAATGCAGAGTTCTATGGTCTGGAGCCGACATAGAAAAAGTTCCGGGTAATAAAACATATAAATCTAGACATATGCTGATATACTATAACTTTTTAAATAGTTCTACTTAGCATCTCAGCGGTTTTCAATAGCAACCCTACAAACAAATACGGATAAAACTGCACAGTTCTATGGTCTGGAGTCGACACAGCAAAAGTTCTAGCTCAAAAAACATTAAAATCTAGACATATACTAAGATATTACAACATTTAAGATAGTTCTACATAGCATCTCAGCCGTTTTCGATAGAACCGCTACAAATAAGCATAAAACTGCACAGTTCTATGGTCTGGAGTCGACACAGCAAAAGTTCTAGCTCAAAAAACATTAAAATCTAGACATATACTAAGATATTACAACATTTAAGATAGTTCTACATAGCATCTCAGCCGTTTTCGATAGAACCGCTACAAATAAGCATAAAACTGCAGAGTTCTATAGTCTCGAGTCGATACAGCAATAGTTCTGGCTCAAAAAACCTTAAAATCTAGACATATACTAAGATAATAGAACATTTAAGATAGTTCTACATAGCATCTCAGCCATTTTCGATAGCACCGCTACAAATAAGCATAAAACTGCAGAGTTCTATAGTCTGGAGTCGACACAGCAAAAGTTCTGGGTCAAAAAACATTAAAATCTAGACATATACTAAGATAATAGAACATTTAAGATAGTTCTACATAGCATCTCAGCCATTTTCGATAGCACCGCTACAAATAAGCATAAAACTGCAGAGTTCTATAGTCTGGAGTCGACACAGCAAAAGTTCTGGGTCAAACAACATTAAAATCTAGACATATACTAAGATAATAGGACATTTAAGATAGTTCTACATAGCATCTCAGCCATTTTCGATAGCACCGCTACAAATACGTATGAAACTGCAGAGTTATAAGGTCTGGAGTCGATACAGCCAAAGTTCTGGGTCAAAAACCATTAAAATCTAGACATATACTAAGATATTACAACATTTAAGATAGTTCTACATAGCATCTCAGCCGTTTTCGATAGAACCGCTACAAATAAGCATAAAACTGCAGAGTTCTATAGTCTGGAGTCGATACAGCAATAGTTCTGGCTCAAAAAACATTAAAATCTAGACATATACTAAGATAATAGAACATTTAAGATAGTTCTACATAGCATCTCAGCCACTTTCGATAGCACCGCTACAAATACGTATGAAACTGCAGAGTTATAAGGTCTGGAGTCGATACAGCCAAAGTTCTGGGTCAAAAAACATTAAAATCTAGACATATACTAATATAATAGAACTTTTAACATAGTTCTACATAGCATCTCAGCCTTTTTCGATAGCATCGCTACAAATAAGCTCGAAACTGCAGAGTTCTATGGTGTGGAGTTGACAGAGCAAACGTTCTTGCTTTAAAACATGTAAATCTAGACATATACTTCGATGCTGGAACATTTAAGATAGTTCTACATAGCATCTCAGCCATTTTCGATAGCACCGCTACAAATAAGCATAAAACTGCAGAGTTCTATAGTCTGGAGCCGACACAGCAAAAGTTCTGGGTCAAACAACATTAAAATCTAGACATATACTAAGATAATAGAACATTTAAGATAGTTCTACATAGCATCTCAGCCATTTTCGATAGCACCGCTACAAGTACGTATGAAACTGCAGAGTTATAAGGTCTGGAGTCGATACAGCCAAAGTTCGGGGTCAAAAAACATTAAAATCTAGACATATACTAAGATAATAGAACATTTAAGATAGTTCTACATAGCATCTCAGCCATTTTCGATAGATCTACTACAAATAAGCATGAAACTGCAGAGTTCTATAGTCTGGAGTCGATACAGCAATAGTTCTGGCTCAAAAAACATTAAAATCTAGATATATACTAAGATAATAGAACATTTAAGATAGTTCTACATAGCATCTCAGCCATTTTCGATAGCACCGCTACAAATAAGCATAAAACTGCAGAGTTCTATAGTCGTTAGCATTTGCACAAATATGTCCTAGTGTAGCTAGGAATGTCGGTGAACAAATACTCAGCTAAATGAGCTGCATTGCATTCAGCATCGAGTTTCTCTCGCTGTCCCGTGCTTCTTCGTCCTTTCTTTTGGTTTGCAAAGAGTCCAAGATCGGACAGTATTCTGGCTCTTTCAAAGTAGCTTTTTGACGTTGGATTTTTGTTGATGTCCATAACTTTTAGTGCTAATTGCATAGTTGGATTAGTAATGTTTTGAACCAACTTAGGGTACTCGTGGTTTGTAGCAACACCGCTCATTACTACTTGAAATATTGAATCAAACGCTCAAGTTTTTCTGATGTTCAATTTGTATTTACCCATACTTACAGGCCCGGAAAAGTTGCCATTTATAAAAATGGGTAATTTCGATATTTTCGTATCCTTGATAAATTGCCATTCGGGACACTTATCTAAATACGTAGGTTTACGCCTTTTTGTGGCCAACCCTCGCCAATCTTCGCATTCATTCCATATATCACCATTTTCTAATATATTAACTGGAGCTTCGTCTGCCAATGTCTCCGCAATCATACTTGCTATCTCACAAAGGGAAGCCGATAGTTTTTCTTCCGTGATTTCAGTTTCACTAGACGGCTGTACAACCGCTGGACTTTCGACTGTATTGGACTTATTTGGAGAATTTATAAAAATCGCACAATCTGCAATCGAATCGGTTTGAGTTCTCGGTGAAATATGGTTTTGCACGTCGGAAAAGTTACTTTCATCTTTGAGACGTGGGACTTTTTCTGATGGTAGATCGTGTTGATTCGAAGCTTCTGTCACTCTCCCGTCCAAATACTCGAGATGTTCCAGCACAAACCTGTCCATTCGCATTGGCAATTTGTTTACAAAAACGCGATTTTTGAGATTGCCGAACTCCCCTTCCACTGACGACGATGTCGCGATTACAGCACCTCGTCCAAAGTACGCTCTCATGATGCCAGTCCAGAGGGGAAGATATGGCAACAACTGTTTCATTAGACGAATGGCAAATTTTGGGTTGTAACAGCCGTTTATCGTTTTTCCCCCCTTAGATGTTTCAGCAATACATTCCGCTGCTTCATAAATTTTTTTTGACCACGATTTCCAGTTTGAAGCGGATTCAGTATATGATGACTCATTATCACTGTCATCGGTTGCATCTGAAATGTCGCTGTCAGAACTCGCTTCGTCGTCGTAATCGGTATTAACAGATGCAGGGGCACCTTCGATGATCTTGGTGAGTGTCTCCATGCAAACCTGTGCTGAAACAACCTCGCGATTTTGTTCAATTCCCACGTACTCGCTGAGAGCTACGGCCAGTTCAGATTTTATAATACATGACAAAGACTCAAAGTCACTTGTTTGGTACGCTTGGGCTATGCAGCGTAAATAAAATCTCCGCGCTGCTACCACTTTATTCTTTAAACAATCCCAACGTGACACCATCGAGATGAGGTAACTTACATCAAGTCTGATAAATGTGGCCGGAAGAACTTTGGGCTGCTTATAAATGATTCCGTAGCATCTGTCTGGGTAATCTTGTAAATCTTTGCAGAGTCCAAAAATTTCTGCCACGGCATTTATTATCGCGCGACCGAAATCACAGACAACAATAGATGGGCGAGGTGCACCTTTTGCCAAAATGTACCTAAAAAACTGTGCAATTATGAGGGACCTTTGATCTGCGGAGACCATCTGAAAGACCGGTACGCTTCCCTCTGATGTCACCAACATGCACTGATAGAGGAAAACGTGTGGATCCTCCTTATGACTCCGCTTTTCAATGCCGCCTGTTGCGTCTACTGTCATCACCGCATTACAATCTCTTTTGGTCCTAGCCGTATATAATTGCTGCTGTTCTTCGGTCCAATAGATGCAATTAAATTTTAAAAGCGAGATGCTATGTATGAAACCAGCGACTTGGCCATACCTTGCATGGTAAAGTAAATTTAACGGAGCATTTGCATACTCCAAGCCGTGTATTTTGAGCAATTGTTGCTCTTTCGCCTTACGTAGGACTGCGGCGTTGGGTATTATTGCGACGTTTTTCCCGCCGAATTTCTTGAGCCGCCTGGCTTCTTCCCTCCTGAATGTCACTGCGTCTTTTTTTTCATCTATCATTTTTTTACACACCTTGATACGTCTTTGTCCTCTTAATTGACGTTTCTTTGTGCCTGTGTGCTTTGCGGCTTTAATATTTTGAATGTGACAGGTAAATATGACATCTACATCATTCGCTGGTGAACTCAACAACGTCCCAGTCATTTTAGATCCACATTCGGCACAGATCCCAGTGAATAAAGCATAATATCGCGCAGTAGGTGTAGGAGTGACAACGTTGTTTTTGAAGGAAAACACGCAGTCCAGAGTGCTGTGTTGCTGGCATAAACGCTCTGCTAATATGTCAGTCCAGCCTTCTTTAAACTTCCAGTAAACACGTCCGCTAGAAACTTTTTTTTCGGGCTGATTTCCTTCCAGTTTTTGGCTGATAAAACCAACCTTATATTTTTTGACGACAACTGATCATTAGTTTCGTTTAGGTCTGTATTCATGCTACACGTGCTTATATCAGTCGTCGAATCGTTTATATATTTTGTTTGGGCGGGTTCTATGGGGTTACAGCCGTATGTTTTTTGGACGAGTTCCCTAAACCCATTCCGATTCTCATTTAAAATCGTGTAAACGTGGCGTGCTGTAATGTGCGAGTCGCGAAGTTTCATTTTTTCAGCGATCACGGAATACACAGGGTTCGCCGGGGGATACAGTTTCCCATTGTTATCAATAGTTCAACAGTCATCATAAAGCAAAATTTGCCCGAGAGCTTCCTTGTCGTATGGCATGATGTCGAAATCCGTAAATAAATCTTAATAAGACTTATTTTGACCCCAAAAATATTTTTTTGTAGTGTAGAATTTACACAGGATGAAAGTATTCGTAATTATTATTCTACAGCGATAGCGATTATTTATCCTACTAGAAATACCTCAACTAAATATAACTTAAGATTTACACAGCTTAGTTTAACAACCTAATAATAACCTAAGAACTAGATATAAACCGCTTAAATTAAAACCGGAATGATAACACGTGAAATTCCTAACCCAAATAGAACTTAAAGATTTGTACAGCTTAAATTAACAACCTAATAATAAACCTAAGAACTAAGATATAAACAGCTTAAATTAAAACCGGAATGATAACACGTGAAATTCCTAACCCAAATAGAACTTAAAGATTTGTACAGCTTAAATTAACAACCTAATAATAACCTAAGAACTAAGATATAAACAGCTTAAATTAAAACCGGAATTATAACACGTGAAATTCCTAACCGAAATAGAACTTAAAGATTTTTACAGTTTAAATTAACAACCTAATAATAACCTAAGAACTAGATATAAACAGCTTATATTAAAACCAGAATTATAACACGTGAAAATCCTAACCCAAATAGAACTTAAAAAATTGTACAGCTTAACTTAACAACCTAATAATAACCTAGGGACTGTACAAAGTACGAAACAGACAAAAATGTTACAATGTAAAGAGCCACAATACAAATCGAATAATACAAAGCAAACAATACAATATAAGTAAATCTAATGATTTTAACAATATAGATCTAATATTTTTATAGTTTATAAATCGAATATATGAATTAGGTACCAAAATATTATGTTTGTTTTCTTCAACCTCTAAATACTGCAGCTATGTTTAACAGTATTTTTTCATTTATTTGAAATCGCCACAAAACAACAGGCGCTACTTAAGCATTCTGGGGGACACTTCGATAGCGCGATGTAGGATTTTACGCCTACCTAACAGCGCCATCTATCGAACGACTGCAAGACTACCCATAAACAACGTTATCAATGACTACTTATTATAAAACAAAGTCGCTTCCCTCTGTCTGTCCCTATGTATGCTTAGATCTTTAAAACTACGCAATGGATTTTGATGCAGTTTGTTTTTAATAGATAGAGTGATTCAAGAGGAAGGTATATATGTATAATACATGCATAATATAGTAGAGAAACACTGATAATTTAAGAGGTTTCTAATGTGATGTTGTAAATAACACATTTTTTTGCGCTTACATTGCAAACGCTGGCTAAACCTTAAGAGGTATATCAAAATAATGTACTGAAGAATTGTAGTTCTTCAAAAACCCTAAAGAAAAGTCCGCGATGACATATGTTTATCTCCTAAGGTTGACTCACAGTACCCATTTTTATCTTTAACATTTTATTAAAAAATAATAGTTTATTTGCGAAGCTATTTTCTCCAATTCAGTATATTTTCTTATCCAGATAAATACGTTATTTACCTTGGCCATTTAATGGAGATTAAAATTGTCCTTTACACTATATTATTTAAATAAATACTTTAGAAGATGTGGCAGATTCAAAATTACGCGCAACCTAAATTTGTATTATCAAAACGCTTGGCCGGGCCTATAGCCGCGCTTCGCCCTTTAGTACCTACAGCCTACAGCCATCTACAGCTTCCTATAGAAAAACTATTTTGGAATTATCAGACGTGACCGGAGCTCTCCTGTTACTTACTTATATTTATATTGATAAAGAAATACAAGCTTTTCTAATTATTAAATTACGGAAATGGGTAGGTAGTCTGAACCAAAAACCTAGTCTCAATCTAAGATTGAGTCTAGGTTTTGATTAAAAGTTATTTTTGTGTATTTTTAAGTAGTTGAGCGACTATGACGAAGCTCATTTGGGTTTAAATATGACTATGACATTCCGGCGGCGTTGCCTGCGGCGAGCTTGAAATTTCATATAGTTTCTTATTAATTGAGAAGTGGGACTACATAACAGCATAAATAGGATCACTAAAAAGTATAAAATGAAATACATGTTTAAAAAAACACAAAAAACCGCCTTCAAAAATGCAAAAAAAAACTTCTTATAAAATGGTAGGTAGGTCAGTCCAATTAGTCGAACTGAAGTTGGCGTCCCACAATATTTTAAACCACAAGCCGACAACAGTTGGACTGACCTACCTACCATTTTATAAGAAGATATTTTTAGCATTTTTGAAAGCGGTTTTTTTGATTTTATTGATAAAGAATAGTCAACATTTTAGGTTAAGTACTATTCTATATTATAGTTTGTCGATTTATCGTATAGGTAATAAAGTTTCTTAGACTTTAAAAGGTGATTAAAATTAAGGAAATTGTATATTTCTTGGGTATTAAACAATTTGTGTTGAATTAAATTGGTGTTTAATTTAGGATTACGTGGTAAGTTTAGTTTATTTCGTGTACTGAAATAATTGTATAAATAAATAATTATTCATGTAACTGTTACATAATGAAGCTTCTTAAGGTACGAGTGCCGAGGTTAGAGCGCGAGCTTGCGAGCGCTCTAATTACAGGCACGAGTACCTTAAGCGCTAATTATGAACCATTGCATTGAATACATAACTTTTTATACTAGCTTAAAATGATAATGACAAAAATAAACAATCGATAACTAAGTTACTCAATTTTTCTGCAGAACAAATTACCTTATCAGCAAAGTCATTTTCATTATTCCGATTGGCGTTAATAGTTTGTGAATTTTATTGTAATGTAAATGCCAACAAATTTCATGCAAAATTTAATAGTTACTAAAAAAGTTCTGACAATTTATCACAAAAGTTGGAATGCCAAATAGTCCTAGCGGTACGCCAAAAAATGCTGCAAATGGTCGTAAAGGCATGAAAATTGGAAGGATTGATCTTTAGGCCATAAGAATCTATTTGACCCGTACCGTAGCACGGAAGAAACAACGAAAACGGAGACGAGTTATGACGTCATGTTTATTATGTATGGGAAAAAATAAAATTTTGCTGTATCGAAAAAGGCTGAGATGCTGTGTAGAACTATCTTAAAAGTTCTATTATCTTCGTATTATGTCTAGATTTTAATATTTTTGAGCCAGAACTATTGCTGTGTCGACCCCAGACCATAGAACTGTGCAGTTTCATGCGTATTTGTAGCGGTGCTATCGAAAAAGGCTGAGATGCTATGCAGAATTATCTAAAAAGTTACAGCATCTCCACGTTTGTCTAGACTTTCGTGGTTTTTTACCCAGAACTATTGCTGTATCGACTCCATACTATAGAACTCTGCAGTTTTATACGTATTTGTAGCGTTGCTGTCGATAATGGCTGAGATGCTAAGTAGAACTATCTTAACTGTTCCAGTATCGAAGTATATGTCTAGATTTTAATGTTTTTTGACCCAGAACTTTTGCTGAGTCGGCTCCACACCATAGAACTCTGCATTTTCGTACGTATTTGTAGGGTTGCTATTGAAAACCGCTGCGATGCTAAGCAGAATTATCTAAAAAAAAACAGCATCTCCACTTTTGTCTAGATTTTCGTGGTTTTTTTAGCAAGAACTATTGCTGTATCGACTCCAGACTATAGAACTCTGCAGTTTTATACGTATTTGTAGGGGTGCTATTAAAAACCGCTGAGATGCAATGCAGAACTATCTAAAAAGTTACAGCATCTCCACTTTTGTCTAGAATTTCGTGGTTTTTTATCCAGAACTTTTGCTGTATCGACTCCAGACAATAAAACTCTGCAGTCATACGTATTTGTAGCGTTGCTATCGATAACGGCTGAGATGCTAAGTAGAACTTTCTATAAAGTTACAGTATATCAACATATGTCCAGATTTATATGTTTTCGTAGCCAGAACTTTTGCTGGATTCACTCCAGACCATAGAACTGTGCAGTTTCATGCGTATTTGTAGCGGTGCTATCGAAAAAGGCTGAGATGCTATGTAGAACTATCTTAAATGTTCTAGCATCTCAGTATATGTCTAGATTTCAATGTTGTTTTAACCGGAACTATTGCTGTATCGACTCCAGAACGTAGAACTGTGCATTTTTTTGCGTAATTGTAGCGGTGCTATCGAAGACGGGTGAGATGCTATGTAGAACTATCTTAAATGTTCCAGCACCGAAGCATATGTCTAGGTTTACATGTTTTTAAGCCAGAACTTTTGCTCTGTCAACTCCACACCATAGAACTCTGCAGTTTCGTGCTTATTTGTAGCGATGCTATGGAAAAAGGCTGAGATGCAATGTAGAACTATGTTAAAAGTTCTATTATATTAGTATATGTCTAGATTTTAATGTTTTTTGAGCCAGAACTTTTGCTGTGTCGGCTCCAGACCATTGAAACTGTGCAGTTTTATCCGTATTTGTAGGGTTGCTATTGAAAACCGCTGAGATGCTATGTAGAACTATCTTAAATGTTCTATTATCTTAGTATATGTCTAGATTTTAATGTTTTCTTAGCCAGAACTTTGGCTGTATCGACTCCGGTCCATAGAACTCTGCGGTTTCATGCTTATTTGTAGCGGTGCTATCGAAAAAGGCTGAGATGCTATGTAGAACTATCTTAAATGTCCTAGCATCTCAGTATATGTCTAGATTTCAATGTTGTTTTAACCGGAACTATTGCTGTATCGACTCCAGAACGTAGAACTGTGCATTTTTTTGCGTAATTGTAGCGGTGCTATCGAAGACGGGTGAGATGCTATGTAGAACTATCTTAAATGTTCCAGCATCGAAGCATATGTCTAGGTTTACATGTTTTTAAGCCAGAACTTTTGCTCTGTCAACTCCACACCATAGAACTCTGCAGTTTCGTGCTTATTTGTAGCGATGCTATGGAAAAAGGCTGAGATGCTATGTAGAACTATGTTAAAAGTTCTATTATATTAGTATATGTTTAGATTTTAATGTTTTTTGAGCCAGAACTTTTGCTGTGTCGGCTCCAGACCATAGAACTGTGCAGTTTTATCCGTATTTGTAGGGTTGCTATTGAAAACCGCTGAGATGCTATGTAGAACTATGTTAAATGTTCTATTATCTTAGTATATGTCTAGATTTTAATGTTTTCTTAGCCAGAACTTTGGCTGTATCGACTCCACACCATAGAACTCTGCGGTTTCATGCTTATTTGTAGCGGTGCTATCGAATAAGGCTGAGATGCTATGTAGAACTATCTTAAATGTTCTAGCATCTCAGTATATGTCTAGATTTCAATGTTTTTTTGAACCGGAACTATTGCTGTATCGACTCCAGAACATAGAACTGTGCATTTTGTTGCGTATTTGTAGCGGTGCTATCGAAAACGGCTGAGATGCTATGTAGAACTATCTTAAATGTTCCAGCATCGAAGTATATGTCTAGATTTCAAGTTTTTAAGCCAGAACTTTTGCTCTGTCAACTCTAGACCATAGAACTCTGCAGTTTCATGTGTATTTGTAGCGGTGCTATCGAAAAAGGCTGAGATGCTATGTAGAACTATGTTAATAGTTCTATTATATTAGTTTATGTCTAGATTTTAATGTTTTTTGACCCAGAACTTTGGCTGTATCGACTCCAGACCATATAACTCTGCAGTTTCATACGTATTTGTAGCGGTGCTATCGAAAATGGCTGAGATGCTATGTAGAACTATCTTAAATTTTCTATTATGTTAGTATATGTCTAAATTTTAATGTTTTTTGAGCCAGAACTTTTGCTGTATCGACTCCAGACTATATAACTCTGCAGTTTCATGCTTATTTGTAGCGGTTCTATCGAAAATGGCTGAGATGCTATGTAGAACTATCTTAAATGTTCTATTATCTTAGTATATGTCTAGATTTTAATGTTTTTTGACCTAGAACTTTTGCTGAGTCGGCTCCAGACCATAGAACTCTGCATTTTCATACGTATTTGTAGGGTTGCTATTGAAAACCGCTGCGATGCTAAGCAGAATTATCTAAAATTGGTTACTATTGGCACAGCTCCGCCCCACTCCGCTCGTCTCCGCCTCAGTGGAGCCGCACCCTTATGGCCTACATGTCTGGGATCTATTTATACAATTATTATAAATCGGAAGTCAGATTACGGTCCGCAATTTTAGCGAGCGGAACTTCACTGAGAGTCCGCTCTATTTAAGAAAAGTTGGTTTCAATCCGAGCTTCGATCTTCCATGAAGGCCACGTAGGCACTGTGTTATAAACGCGAAAGTTTCGAATTATCTAAGAAGTTTGAGTATAAAAATAACTGGCAATTATAATTAACCGATGTGAAAATGTCACAAGAAATATGTCAAGTAAGCAAAAAATTATTACAAATAAGCAAAGTACCCAAAGTGCCTATCTAAGGTTTAAATGAAAAAATAAATAAAAGTAAATGGTTATGATCATTTGTTTTAGGGCGTAAAAATGGACCGCGATGACCCTGCCCCAATGTTGTACAAGCAGGTATGCAATGGATTGACAAAGGTGGCATTTAAAAAAATTGATTACGAGGCGAGGTTCTCATCCCATCGTGTATTGTGCACGGGCTGTTCATGCCACGCAGATAGTTCCTAAATTTTCCTGCTTATGTATTTTATACTTATTCATTAGTTTGTGTATTCACAATGCTATAAGACCCATTACATTATGGCAATACATGTGCAGGTCAACAGGTATTTAGATAATTTCTTTTTCTTTGTCATATGAAAGAATTCAACAGAGCTAAAACGTATCCGGCAGAATATATTGTTATCTGGAGATTGAAAAATATAAAAGCACCGAGACGGACGATTTAACTAACTTCCGGATTCCGGTAAATAAGTGTTTCTTATCAAATTTATTATAAGTATCAATGATATAATACAGTAAAAAGAGGTACATATATTATACGCACTTCGATAGTGGCACCCTAAAACGGTTAGGGCGCATAACGTCCCACGCGCAGAATGTCGCTTTGTCCGTTTCGCGAAATGTCCCTTTCCTAAATGTCCCTTACGCAAAACGACCCTTCTGCAAAAGGTCCCGTTCGCAAAACATCCCTTCACATAAATTAAGTCCAATTCGCAAAACGTCCCTTTCGCAAAATGACCCGTTCGCAACACGTCTCTTTCGCAAAATGACTCGTTCGCAAAACGTTCCTTCGTTACATGCATTACGTGGAGGTATCTAGTCAAAAAACAAATTAATGCTACGACTTTGCATGTTATTATTGCTACGATTGTTGAGCATGGTAAATAAAGGACATATTAGTCATATTGTTACTAGTTGGTCCGCCAGGGTAAATCAAAGGTGATTTGATATGTGAAGTCCCCATTCCACACTAAGGCCAATGTAGAGATTATTGTTGGCCATCTTTTATCTCTACTTAAACAAGCTTTTTCCAGACGGGACATTTCGCGAGTTGGTCATTTCGCAGACGGGACGTTTTGCGAAACGGGCGTTAAACAGTAGGGACTTACAGCGAAAGGGGCTTTCTCAGGAAGGGACGTTTTGCGAAAGGGATGGGACCTATTGAGAAAGGGACGTTTTGCGAATGGGGTATTTTACATGAGAGACCATTTGCAGAGAAGACGTTTTACGAATGGGACGATTTTGATGGAGGGACGTTTTGCGAGTGGGACGTTATGCGCCCTAACCCCTAAAACCAAGCCAACTGGTACACCTTTACTTAGTCTTGCGCCGTCAACGGAACCGTGAACTAGTCTGCAGAGCAACATACACTCGTCTCTGTTTCGCTCCCGGAAATTAGCATACTATCCTGCTTTCACTTCGACGGTCCCCGCGAAGAAACGTGTACGAGCTCTTACACATTTTTTTTTAATTGCATAATAACGTTATTTTACCTATAACGCACCTCCTAGATTTTTTTCAAGCAAAAATAATGTTTAATAACCTGTTTTAAGGTAACTTCAATGTTTTTTCTAGGAAAAATACAATTATAGAATACGCAGCAAAATTATAATAAACCACTGTGAAGCACAGATCTCGTCTGTTTTAAACAATAAGAAACGTGTATTATCGGACGGATCACTTTGTAGCTCGTGTAAACTGCTTTGCACGTTTATTCGTGTAATTTATTTCATCGTACGTTTTCGTATTGTCTAATGCAATATGCAAGCAAATCAGTTTGCTTGTGTAATAGCCTGTGTTGATCACTCTTGTAAAGTTTTAGTGTGTAAAAACTTTTGCCCCTGTATAGTTGTATGCTAGTGCATGAATGTAAATTATAATGGGTAATACATTTATTACAGCAAATAGCTTTAATCTTCAAGCATACAGTATCTGTTTTTAAAACTCTATTCTGAGCGTCTACTACTTGGGTATTGCCCTAAAACCCACGATTTGATGTGCAGGAATTTCCCGTTTTGCTGTAATACCTATTATTGCGTCAGTCACGCGTAAGCAGTCTATTTACAAACAACGTGTTGTGGACTTGTGACGTAGTTTTGACGCGTATTAATTAAAACCACGTGTATATTACTGAAACCATGAATCGATCAAAGTGCAGAAGGATGTTAAGTGCGGATGAAGAAGATAATACAGAAAATAAAGGTAAGGTGTAGCCCATAATTTATATCTACCTATTTTTGTAATAGGCACCCTTGAATTTTATTAACCATAACTTTCAATTCAAAAACGAACACGGTAGTCGATTGAGTGTGACCGAAAGCGAAACATTAAACTTAGCTTAGGTAAGTTTACGTGTACCTACATAACCATTGTATTCCATGGCAGTTAGCGGCGTAGGTATAATAATGTAATAGGTATACATATAGAAATAGAAAAAGAAAAAGATTTATTGCCCTCTCAGCACAGTAGTTTTACATAATATTATTCCTTAAGATAGATACAAAATCCACAAAAACTACAAATCTTAACAATGTCTACCCAAGTTATGGCAAAAGGTTCAGAACTCAGCATATGCTGTGAGACGGGTCTGCACAGCGCTGTTTTTCAGCCTGTACCTGTCTCTCAATGTGTGAATAAACCTTAAGGGCACACTGCATACATCACGATGTACTAAAAAATAAAACAAAAACTTAACACAGAACAAACATACTATAGTTAGGACCCACATTAAGTCGGCGACTTTTAAGTACAAAACACATATTTAGGAACAAAAACTTATTTAGCATAACCTTATACTAACACAACCACTTAATACAAAAATATGTTTTTCCAAATTAATCAGACAGAACATTCCCAAAACCAGAATTAAAATATCGTGCAGAACTGATCAGAGGAACCCGTAGTGTTCGGCGTGACCTCCGGAAATCTAACACACGTCTAAATGAGCAGGCGATAGAGCAAAACCGAGGGTCCAAAGTATCCACTCAGCAGCTTGGAAGGAGCAACCTGAAAAAGCTCACAACACATGAGGGCAGGGCCGTGTTGCCAAAGTCAGAGATTTTTGCTGAGATTGAGGCCTTCTATGGGCGACTTTACGCTGCAAATGTCCTTCAGCCGCACCGTGACAGCTGTGATTTCAGAGCCATACTGACACGCCACTATACCGACGAACTGCCAGAAATCAGCGAGAATGAGATCGTGTTGACATAAGGCAGCTTAAAAATGGAAAAAACCCCCGGTGAAGATGGAATTACGTCAGAGCTTCTGAAGGCAGGAAGACTCCCTGTTGCCAAGGAGCTTCGAAACCTATTTAATTCCATCATACATTGTGGGAAAACTCCAAAGGCGTGGCATGGGGCAAAAGTGGTATTGTTCTTTAAGAAGGGAGACAACACACTTCTTAAAAACTACAGACCCATTTCTCTCCTAAGCCATGTCTATAAGCTGGTCTCCAGGGTAATCACGAATCGTCTTGTAGAAGACTTGACGAGTTCCAGCCTCCAGAGCAGGCTGGGTTTCGCACGGGGTATAGGACCGTATGGACCACATTCACACAGTAAGGAGGATTATACAGAAGTCCGAAGAGTATAATCGGCCACTGTGCTTGGCGTTTGTGGACTATGAGAAGGCCTTCGATTCCGTCTGTTTTGGAATCCTTACAGCGATGCCAAGTAGACTGTCGATATATCGCAGTGTTGAGATTCTTGTACGAATCTGCGTTTATGTGTGTACAGGACAAACAGTCTGAACCAATCCAAATGCGCAGAGGGGTGAGACAAGGAGACGTTAATTATCTCCGAAACTGTTCACAAGTGCATTTGAAGATTTGTTTAAGACGTTGGACTGGAAAGGTAAGAACATTATCATAAACGGCGATTTCATCTCGCACTTGCAATTCGCAGACGACATAACTTGTCTTGATGGCGGAGTCGCTGGAGGAGCTGCAATAAATGCTGGACAACCTAGCATCCGCGTCAGAAAGCGTAGGTCTCAGCATGAATTTGGATTAAACTAAAGTCATGTTCAATGACCAGATTGATTTGAGACCTATAATTTGCTGAGAATGGTCATCTTCTTGAAGTTGTTTCTGAGTATACCTAACTCGGGCAGATCCTGCAACTAGGTAAAAATAACTTTGAGAAGGAGGCCAAGAGAAGGGTCCAGTTGGACTGGACAGAATTTGGAAATCTACGTCAGGTCTTCTCTTCACGCATCCCGCAATGTATGAAAACGAACGTTACGGTGCCGAGACGTGGACACTAACAGTGCGGCTGGTCCACCAGTTTAATGTCACTCAGTGAGCAATGGAGGATAAAATCCGTAACGATGTATCCGACAGAGAACCTAAGTAACCGACATAGCACAGAGAATTAATAAGCTGAAGTGACAGTGGGCTGGCCATATCAGCTGTGGAAGAACCGATAACCGTTGCGGTAGACGTGTTCTTGAGTGAAGACCGCGACTCGGCAAACGTAGTGTAGGACGCCCTCCAGCAAGATGGAGTGATGACTTGCGGAACGCTGCTGGCATGTTGGTTGCGACAGGCCAAGGACAGGGTAAAATAGCCCACTTTAGGGGAGGCCTACGTTCAGCAGTAGACTGATATAGGCCTTAAACACGGATAAAATTGGTGTTACAACTTTTGTTAATTGATATTTTTAAGTATTTTATGCTAAATAATGGTTCAAGTTAAATTTAGTAAGTGTATATGTTATAAACAATTTTAAAAACTATACTAACATTTATTTTTAGCTTGTTAAAATATGAATCAGGAATAAAAAATGCTTTATCCCGATGTATAAGAAATTCACTAAAACACAATACTAAATTAATATGTCACACAAATTCCCATAACAAAATCGCAACAATCAAATAACATAACAGATGTTACTTAAAATACACAATAACACCCATGCAAACGTTTATTAAATATAAATATCAAAACTAATTTCTCACTTATACATTAGTATATTGTTGACATACCTAGTCGATCGCTTATCGTTTAGACACGAATAACAGTGTAAAGGTTTTTGATATTTAGGTTACTAATGAATTTTCACACGAATAAAAAAATAACATGATTTTCTCACATTTTCTTGAAAACCCTAGACTTAAAATTTTATTTAGGTCGTAAATATATTGGATTATTAATTTCTATTGTTTTTTCTCTACATTGTTTTACACTAAATCCATCAGGTGAAGAGATATTCAAATTCCTTTTGTCCGGATCTGCCTAAAACGCACTCTGACTAATTCGCGTTATGCCTAAACGTCATTTGAAATTCGCTGTTAAACTATGTCGCTATTCGTCTAATTCTTATATTACCTATTTCGCAATCTGCCTCAAACGTAGTACGCCTAAGTCGCTGTTTGTCCATTTCGCGTTACGTTTAATTATCAGTTAGCCTAAAACTCGTTACACCTATATCATAAATAACGTATTTAATATATTTCTCCATACGAACTCCTATCACATTTTACCTCTTCACTGGCCACTTAAAACTGAAATATTGTTAATCATTCAAAATTACAGTAATGAGTTATAACATGACGTTTAGTGCCAATCTTTGTGTGCAGTCCGCGTTGTAGGTACCTAATAAAGAGATAATTTATTTTACTACCAATGGATGCAAACGAAAGTGTTGTATTCGTAAAAAATAAAAAAGGCCGCTATAATTTACTGTACAGTGGATTCCAATATACAAAAAACTGTTCTAACGCTGACGGGTCCTCGCTCTGGCGGTGCGGTAACCGAAATCAATGCAGTGCTTCCATAAAAAATAATTCCAACAATGTGGTGTTGCGAGTTAATGACCACACATGCACACCGAATCACGCGAAAAATGCAATTTCTGTATTAATCGATGCTTGTAAAAAGGATGTGTGTAAAACCTTTGGACCCGTGCCGAAAATTGTAGAAAAGGCTATTTTGAAGCAACCCGAACTGCTTGCAAGAGAAGGTATAAACGAGGCAGCTATTTTTAAAGCCAAAAAGGATTCTTTGTACAGGGCTAGACGTAATTTTTTGAAAGTAAAACATACCAAAGTTACTTTAAATGACATAGTGATACCAAGTATCATAGCTGAAAATTTTCTCGTTTGTGATGACGGCGACGGATGCAATAAGATTTTGATTTTTAGCTCGCCATTAACCATGAAAACATTAAAGGCAAAAGCAGACTCGCAGTTTTATGGCGATAGGACCTTTAAATCAGTGCCATTATTTTACCAGCTATACACGGTACATATAAACTTGAACGAGGGCAACAGCGACACTGTGAATATTCTGCCAATAACATATTGTCTGTTGCCGAATAAGACGCAGGAAACCTACGTAAGGCTGTTCCAGCTAATAAAAAATGTTTTTGGCATTGAATTTAAAAAATTCAAAACCGATTATGAAATTGCTCAGATTCAAGCGTTAAAAGCCGTTTTTCCGGAAATATCATTAACAGGATGTTATTTCCATTATTCAAGAGCTGTTTGGAAAAGAGCCGAGAAATCAGAAATACTGAGTATAGACATAGGAAATACAGTAGCTACACTTTGTGCTAATTTGCCACTTGTTCCATCAAATTACATATCCGAAGTTTGGCAGCAAATTAAACAATTAACACAAGGTAGAAATCAGGTAAAATTGAATAAGTTTCTATATTCTTACGTGGAAAAATACTGGATCAACGAACTTAATAACATAATTAGTTGTGCTAATGAAATCCACCGAACAAATAATAGCTTAGAGGGATGGCATCGCCGTTTAAACTCTCGAATGAAGTGCAGGCCAAACTTCATCATTTTTTTGTGGAAATTGAAAAAAGAATCACAATGGCAGAATCTAAAACTTAGACAAAATCTCTTTGAAGGCAACTCAAGAAGGAAGTTGGATATAGTATTTAACTCGAGGTATAACAAAACATTAAAAAACTTGCATGATGGGAAAATTTCAGCCTTTTATTTGTTACAGAAGATGTGCGACATTAAAAAGGAATTATTGTGCCATTATAATAATAATTAATTATAAAAAAATAAGTTTATGTTTTGTTATTTGTTCTACACCGATAACTTAGTTAATTTATAACCAAGGAGCTGCATAATATTATTTATGTTTCAAAGTTATTTTTTATTAAAATTATAAACTATGGAATGCCAATGGTTTTATTCCCTTCTCTTACTAAATACATTAATTCTATAAACATTATCCTATAGACATTGATCGAAGTTACTATTTTTTAAGGATTTGTTTTTTTGTCCATCTATTTTACTTTATGTGTATGCGTAAGGTACTATGCCTGGAAAAGGGTTAAAGGAAATAAAAATAGTCATCATTAATAATAACTTCTTTAATTAAATATGTATACCTCCCAAATATAAAAAGTAAAATTAACATACTTGAAATTATATAAACCGATCAATCCACTACCCACACAATATCGCTCACCATGGCTGACACCACACCGTTAACCATATTTAGTGCAAACCTAAGGAGATCAGCGATTGTCTCCGCGTGGCTGGTGTCAAAACTGGTGCAGTTGTTAGGCGACTCCAAAACTTCAGTCCACTCTTGTTCCCCAACTGTGCAGTGATAGCTACAGACTTGTGTCCTGCGTGAGATTAGAAAGTTCAGCCGGCACAGGTAGTTAATTTTTATTATTTTGGAGACTTCCCCAAAGTCATTTTGAGGGCATGCGGGAAAAACACATACACCTATAACTTCGGGTGTCCGCAATAATCCGAAATTGTTTGCTCCAATGTATCCTGCCATTTTGCTGGGATTAGCAACTTAATACTACGAGTAATATTAACGCTGTAATATTTCAAAGTCTCTCGTAGCACAATCAAGCAGTACTAAGTCAGTTTGCAGAAATCATATCCGTTGAAGTCAAGAACTGACAATAGTTCTGACAGTTTAATAGACAGTAGGTACCCATATCCATTTTACTTATAAAATAATTGGTATAAAAACTTTTTTCAATCATGACTTAAAAAATGCTCTCGTGTCAAATTCGCTTTTAGACCAATACGTAATAAGTCTTATTCTCACACTGACAAATTCGCTTTTGCACTAAATCTCAATACATCCGATTCTCAATGTGCCAAGTTCGCTTTAGGACCAAAACTCATTACGCCTAAGTCTTATTTCGACTATTTCTCAATTGGTCTAGGCATAACGCGAATTAGTCAGAGTGCGTTTTAGGCAGACCCGGACAAAAGGTTCAAATTTTCCGTATTTTATTTTTCTTGTAGAGTTGGTGTTTTGATAATAAACGTTTATTCGCGTGGACCGTTGACTTGTCATTTATGAATTAGTGTGTAATTTCAATATTTACTGATTTACAAAAATTTCTTTATTTGCGTAAGCCACTTTTACACGCGGAATACCGTATAGGTAACATATCTACCTCTTTTTATATTATATCGTTGATAAGTATCCCTTTGGTTTCTTCGCTAAGGAAATACAAATGACATGGCATATGCTGCTTACTTTGCAAACGAGCTTCCTCCTGTTCAACTCCCTGCGCAACTTGGGGTAGGTCTCGTTGTGGGAGAGCACCTCCTGCACCCTGTCGGGGCGAGGCTGCCCGCGCGCCTCGTACTCGTCCTGGTGCTCGGAGAACTCGTCGGCGACAGTGATAAATAATATGGATATTAATTTCTGACTTTCAAAATTCGATACAATAAGTTTATGGGTGACAAAAGGATAATTCTAATTAAAAAAAGATACATAAAAAGATACAAGATTTTATTCAGTAAGTAAGCCGCACGGGCACTTTTACAAGCCAAAAATCTATCAGCGCTTCGCAAGAGACCACAGCTGAAAGAAACGCCGCAAGAAACTCTACTGTCAGTCGTTTTTAGGGTGCCAAAATGGTAAAAAAGGAACCCTTATGGTGTGACTTCGTTGTCTGTCTGTATGTCACAGTAGGTTTTCTCAGCAACTACAAATGCTATCAACTTGAAATTTGGCATAATTTTACAAATTGCATGCCCGCATCTGCTTTAAGTAAAAAAATATGAAATTAAATTTATTAATAATTGAGAAGGTTTCTAGATTGGGGGGTTGAAAAATGAAAGTGGTTTGATTATAGCAAATGGGGTGTCATATGAAAGGTCTTATCTGCATATTTCAAAACTATTTTTTTTTAATTCTGTGATGCACTTTTTTGAAATACAGCCAGTAATGTACAAAAAATGGCCGTTCCACCCCTGACCCCTTATCTCCGAAGTTTATTAATCAAAAAATCTGAAAAATTTGTGACGTACGTAATAACTTATATTTTTTGGGAAAATAAAGTGAAGTATTCATTATTTACAGTTTTTGAGAAATATTAAAAAACTTAGAAAATCTGTATTAAAATTTAGGCTAGTCAAAATGAACCTTATTACGTAGAAAATAAAGTTCATAACAAAATGAGTGTTTTTTTTGCGATTACTAAGCATGTATTGATGAAATACCCATCGAAGTATTTAAGGCAATGGGGGAATGCGGAGTTGACATGCTACACGCCATCTGCAGCAAAGTGTGGTGGCGGACGCTGGCCAACAGACTGGTCAGTTATTCATACCTCTGCACAATAAGGGTTCAACCAAAAAGTGCAATAATTAAAGGTTGATCGCTCTCATATCATATGCAAGTAAGGTACTACTTCATATTATAAACACAAGGCTTCATGTGTACCTATCATGTCAAATATCTCAGGAACAAGCTGGTTTTGTAAGAGGGAAGGGTACACGTGAAAAAATCCTCGTACTACGTCAGATCATAGAAAAGGCCAGGGAGTTCAACATCCCCATATTTATCAGCTTCGTTGATCTCCGCAAAGCTTTTGACACCGTAAAGTGGAGGAAGCTCAGCAGCAGTCCGTGTGAGCGACGACGTTGACTCTGAAACTTTTAAGACTGAGGCCGGTGTTCGGCAGCGATGTATTCTCTCACCGCTGCTGTTCAACATCTACACTGAATACATTATGCAAATCGTTTAAGAAGATTGGGATAAGGGTGTGCCTATAGGAGGTATGAAAATGAGCAACTTAAGGTATGCAGACGATACAATCCTGCTTGCACATACCGAAGAAGATAAAGAGGAGCTCTTGACACGCCTAGAAGTAACCAGTCTTGGTTTCGGACTTGCCATAAATAGGGGTAAAACCAGGATGATGATAGTGGACAAGGCCAAACAAAATAGAACAGATATCTAAACAATAGCGAACTGTGAAGTGGTAAAAAGCTATATTTATCTTGGTTCCACTATTTCCAACAGGGAGGGCTGTGATCATGAAATCAGAAGACGCTGTGCTATTACTAGAACTGCCGTGGAGAAGTTGGGCAAGATAATTATGGAAAGACAGGCGGATAACCAAAACAGTTCGACTAATGAAATGCCTCGTCTTTCCTATACTTCTTTACGGATCTGAAACTTAGTCACTGAGACTGCACGATCACCGCAAGGTCGATTCTCTTGAAATGTGGTGCTGGAGACGTCTGTTGAGGATCCCCTGGACAGCTTTCCGCACTAACAGCTCAATATTAAAAGAGCTTAAGATAAAGGAGCGGCTTTCGTCTACTGTGCAAGCAAGAATCCTTAAGTTCTTTCGACATAAATATGTCCAGAAATAAGGGATCATTGGAGCGGCTAATAGTACAGGGCCAGGTGGAAGGCAAAAGATCTAGAGGACGATCTCCTACCCGATGGACAGATCTGCTGAAAGATGTTACCAAATCATCTGTGGTCGAGTGCACACGCAACGCCTTAAGTTGCAAGAAATGGAGAGAAATCGGGAGGGAAGTGTTCTTGAACAAGCAAACCGGAAGTCAAGACCAACCGTGTATAACATCCCAACAGCCACGACCACTCCGACAAGAGCGTACGACTAAGAAGAAGACGCATAATATTAGCTTAAATACGAAACCCTCGGTCCAGGAGTCCGACTCGCACCTGACCTTTTTTAATATTCCTTATGAAGACCCCGGACTTTAGTCACAATGACGTCACAATAGGGTAGTTTGGGGAGTAAATGGAACGGTGTTAATTAACACGACAACCTAGTCTATTGGTGTTCAACGGAAATATTTTATTATAATCAGGCATTCACGATGTAAATTAACTATAAGTCAATTGTCAAATGATTAATTTATCAACGTTGTTCCTTCGTTAACTGACTCTCCGTAACAGATCAGAAGTTGTTCTAAATGATTTGTAGTTGTGACACTACGACTTTGCCATAGTCGTCTGTCCCTTTCACAAATATAGAGTCTAAGTAAATATTGAGTAAAACTATAGATAAGCTGCCCCCGATAGTAAAAAGGGCGCATCTAACATGAAGTCGAAATCGAGAAATTAAATGTTTTAGTTGAAAATTAAAAAAATGTATGCTGTCTCTAAACAAATAGACATAAACACTTTCCGTAAACGAAGTTATATAGATATGTACCATATTGTCAATATGGTATTAAAATATTTTATTTTTATTTGTACTTATTTATTTATTTATTTAAGTTTTTCCTTTTCATCTTAGCAAAAAAATGTCTGGAAAATACACGATACTCCGTGACGCAGCCGCATAATACGGAATTCAAAGCCACATACGAGTTTTTAGTTCCGGCGTTATCAGGCGTATCGAAGCATTTCAATTCAACCAGAACTGAATATAGCGCCATCTAATGCCAAGTAGCTGAACTACGATGCTTTTTCAGGAAATCAAGCGTCAACAACTAAAAAGACATATGCCACATTTCTGTTACACTCTATTTTAGGCCGTAAGCTGCTAAAGTTAGAGAAGAGATCCTTTCAGTAAATGGTACTCGGTAACACCGTATGGGTATGGTAATTTTTTACCAATCAAAAGGGTTTTGCAGTTTGGCGACACTGGTTTTATAAGTAATAGGCGACCATGCAAGTTCCCCTTATTCTTTATTCCCTGGGATAGTTACCCAAATGATTTATATACCTTACGGAAACGAATTTAATAATAACGAAATTTTTTCTAATTACAATTCTATTTTTATTTCTTGTATTCAAATTATGTACAGGGTGACTGGAAATTCGCCGTATTCCTTGAAAGGGGGTATTCCACAGCTCATTTGTAATGATTTAAGTCCAGTCAACCAGGGGTCAAAACTCATTGGCTTTCGAGTTATTCACGTTTTTAGTTTTTTTTTTTAAATACCCGCCTTTCAACCTAAAACTAGTAATTGTGTAAAAATTTCGTCATTTAGAAATAAAAAAAAGCATTTTTAAATAGCCAATGAACCACTTATTACATAAAAATAAAAATAAATGCCCAAAAAAATGCCTAAATTTGCAAATAAGAGGATTTGAAGTTAGAACTTCTAGTAATTATTTCTGAAATTTTGTAATATTTTAAAGCATAACTAAAAAAAAAGTACAACACTTCGCGTACAAATTACAGGAATAGTTTGCTCAATTCATAAGCTTTCTAAAAAGGTACAATTTATGACATTTTAATACAAAAAATGTACAATCAACAATTAAAAAAAAGGCAGGTATTAAAAAAAAAACGAGTATAACTCGAAATCCAATGAGTTTTGACCCCTGGTTGACTGGACTAAACAACAAATGAGGTGTAAAATAACCCCCTTCAAGGAATACGGCGAATTTCCAGTCACCCTGTATATCAAGAATATTCACGATTCTTAATAAAAGAGTCTATTTTTAATGACATAAATAATAATCTCATACATAAATAAATTGTGACGCTACTGTTAAAGTTAAGAAAACCAGATGAAAAGTACGATACCGCACATAAGATATAAATAATTAAACTATAATTATATTGTCTGTGGAATGCCGTATTTTAGAAACGTGCCACTGCCGCCGACCAGTTCTCCGAGCACCAGGACGAGTACGAGATGCGCGGGCAGCCCGGCCCCGACAGGGTGCAGGAGGTGCTTTCCCACAACGAGACCTACCCCAAGTTGCGCAGGGAGTTGAACAGAAGGAAGCTCGTTAGCAAAGTAAGCAGCACAAAATTCCGCGCCCAACAGCACGGGTAGCACAAGTTGTATTTTCTCGCTTGTCAGTTGTCACTCAGTGCGTCTCTATCGCTAGTAGTCACTGATATTGAGTATGAGTCGCGCTTCCGTCAGCGTCACAGGTGCCCCAGGTGGGTTACTCCGAAACACTAACTACGAAACTTCATAGCTTTACATTTTACTCCACAGTTATGACGTGATCGAAAGAAAGGGTCAGGACAGGGTTAACGTAATATCGAATTCGATTTGGGTATTTAACACGGCGCGATCCTCTCGTAGCCATTTTAATATGCTTGTGTTATAAACAAAAAGCCTTCCGAAATATTTTAAAGAACTATTGTTTTTTATTTGTCATTTATACGTTTAAATTTCTTCTTCGTCGTACTGCTGGGTAAAAACGTTTCTTAACTAATTACATTCGAATATAGTCGAATTCGCGCGGGGTGTTGAGCGCGGGCGCAGGCGCGGCACGCCTGGCGGCCGGCCGACCACCCCGACGCGCGCGTGCTGTCTGCTTACATTCGGTTAAAGTTGCGACAAGTGCATGCATTAATTCGATTTCAATTTCGAAACTATAAATGTGTAATTATGTGGTCTCATACTGCGCCTTCACACAGTGATCGTTAACACGTTGACTGCGGCAATGAAATTGTTGGAGTTTCCACGGGTGCGTTACGGGATATTTGGTCGTATCGAAGTTTACCGTGGTGCATTACGGTCAGTATTTGCCCGTTCATAGTGTGTTCTTTGAATGGCTGTAACTTAGATAATCTAAAATCACATTAAAAAGCTAATTTTTAGGGTTCCGTACAAAAAATGAAAAACGGAACCCTTATAGGATCACTCGTGCGTCTGTCTATGAGTCCTTCTGTCAAAACCAATTTGCTCCGAAACTACTGGACCGTTTGCTTTGAAATTTGGTACACATGTAAATTGATGACCCAAACACAGATGTGCAAAGTAAATAAATATTTTTCTTAAATAATAAGGGTCATTTTCGGGGGACAAATTAGGAAAAAAAAGATTTGCATACTGTTACGCCGATGGCATAAGCCGTCTCATTTTTTATCGTTAATATTGGTGATTTAGGTGGATTCAGCATACGGTCGAAGTCATAACGTTTACATTCTAGTACCTAGGCGCTTTAATGTCTTGTTTGAACTGCCACAAAAAATTGTCAGATGAGTTGAAATTGTGAGACAAAGTAATAAAATGTAAGCAATGATTATGTTACAATTATCAATAACAAGGAATGTGGCCGTGGAATGAATGAATGAATGAATGAAGCGAGCGCAAAGTACCCTACACATCGACATCTAAAAAATATTACTTAGGTAAGTACTTACTACAAATTACAGATCTAAAAAGTGCCAATGGTACAACAAAAACTTGAAAGTATTTTTTTGGAAAATCTATTACGTTTTGTAAAAAGTCTTCGAACAAAAGTTGTTGTTTATGATGTTAATGATTTAACCCTGAGAGGTTATTAATATTTTACAAATAACCCTGTATTTAAAGGAAAATTATATTTTTTGCTGTTTTTTTAATAAAACTGTCCGAGGGCATCCTTTTGATTGATTTTACCACCATTAGTAAATATAAAAAAAATAGTATAAACCAATTTTTTTGTTTAATACTTATAATAAAATATACTGAATAACTTATCTATTATTTTTTAAATCTTAAATTCCAGAATGGTTATCGCATTCATTTGTCATTATTGTCATTAACACCTCTATTTGAAACCTTGCAATTTGCGATTACACTATATTAAGAAATTACTAACTATTGGCCGCGGCTTCGCTTGCATTTTTCCCCTAAACTTCAAGTCACCACACAATATTTATTTTAACTCCGTTTAAATGTTGTTTTGCTGACTGTACACTACCCGAAGTGGGCCGCGGGACATAGAGAAGCGGTATAAAGAAAAAAGCGGTAGGTGGGTAGACAGGTATGCTGATATAATTCAGCCCGATTGTGTTTGGGTCATGAAAGGTAGGATCAATTTAAACTAGTGCAAATTCGAAGCGAATCGAAGCGTCAATCTAAAATAATATTGACCACATAGACCATTTTGACTTAACTCCACTAGATTGCAGACGCGCGCATTGTATACAATTTGCACGTCATTATTTTTATCTACGCATTTGTTCATTTCGTAGCGGAGATAGGATTCAATACTCAATATGATACCTAGGGATTAGCGCTTCGCATAGAAGAAATCGTACCGAACGATCGTGTGTGCGTGGGTGTGAGGCGCCAGAGCTTTTGTGTTTTATTCATTTATTCGTGCATAAAAATGACACAAATTTACAATGTCGTTTAAATTTGCACTTACTTTATAGTGAATCAAATTCCTTTTGGGCTTAAATATTTTTAATGAAAATAATTTTTTGGCTAAATTCACTTTGGACACTATAACTTTGATCAAACTTTAGAATGGTCATTTCAAGAGAACAAATTTCCGAATGAACTAACTAAATGAAAGGAAATCTTTACGAACCGCCTTTACAGCGTATTTAAAAGTGTAGCATACCTATTTTAATTTAAGCATACGTTTGAGTCATACCTGGACATAACACAACATTGTGATTAATATTAATTTCGTTATCTTATAATTTCCTCGGTATAAAATAAATACATATTTCGACACAACGATTCCTGGTAAAGATTAGAAAGAATTTATGACTTGACCTTTTTAAGTTTAGTTTAATTCTTAGTCCATTTCGCAAAAAAATGATATAGCACAAACGTGTTCCTATTCCAGCCCGACTTCATATACTTATTTATTTTCAGGTATCCGGAGTTAAAAATACTAGGCTTGCTAAAAAGTCTAAAACACCAAACAGGAAGGCGCCTCTTCGTAAAAAGCAACGCAAAAAAACGACGCGAGCAATTAAAAAACGGGACATAAAAATCTGTAGTAACAGCTTACCACTAAAATTATCCAAAAAAAATAGAAAGAGTTGTCAATTTACAGAGACCGCTGTGTTGCATAATAAAAGAATTGGAACAGAGCGCGTAAGCGAAAACCGCCCAAAAGAAGCGGACATTACGAAAGATAATCACGATCGCAATGCCTCCAATGAGATAATCTTTCCGACAGCCTCGAGGACCACGTCCTGCAGCAGTTTCCACAGTTTCTTATCCCTGGAACATGAGCCTATGGTTGTTACATAACCATAACTATAATTAATAAGTAATTACTTACATTAAAACACTAAGCTCCAGAACTATTTATTAATGACCATGGCAGGTTTTTGAAGTTTATTTATTGTTCTGTCTGAAATAACCTTTGAGACTGAAATACATTCTCTGATTAGGCTTGCCTTGACTACGGTGGTACGGTACTGAGTAAATAAAATGTTTGTTCTTTAGCCACCACTTTTATTTATTTTGTTCGGTAGATAGTATAATTATTGTTATTTCAACAAGTTATAAAAACCGGTCAAGTGTGAGTCGGGCTCGCGCACCGAGGATTCCGTGCCGCCACACAGTAGGTATTATTATATTCCGGTTTGAATTAGATTTCGAATCAAATCAGTGCAAGCCCAACTCACACTTCACCATTCTTTGTTTTTCTTTAGGGTTTAAACTATGATCATACTAAATTGATGCTTGTATGTTTTACCATTAATACGATACCTACAAGAAAAATAAAAATACGTCGGTAAAAAATGTTTCTTGTGGGGAAATGGGGACCCCGTTTCTTGTTTCCTTTACTTTAAAAACAAGTTAGTTCATCCGCCGTAATAACACATACGAGGGTTGCCTTTTATATTTCGGGATTTGAAGTTAAAATAAAATATTTTTCGACAAAAAGGGCTTAATTGCTTTTCAAAATATTCTCCTTGAAGGTCTATACATTTTTTCATACGTTTGAACCAATTTTCGAAGCATTTCGACCACTCTGATTGGGACCATTTGTTTGGAGGTGCTCCGTGCACGAACAACTTTTGTAGGGTTAGGTTCGTTTTGAAAGACTCACACAGACGACTGCTGTTTATTTTCCGGTTCATATGCATAGATCGACGATTCGTCGCCTGTCACAATATCGTAGACGTGTTTCGAAGCCCCGCAATTGTATATTTTAAGCATTTCCTTAGACCAATCGACACGAGCCTGTTTTTGAGCAGCTGTCAAATTATGTGGAATCCATCGCGAACAAATTTTTTTGACGCTCAAATATTCAAGCAATATTGTATGTACACTGGTCCCACTAATGCCCAAACATGCCTCTATCTCTCGATAGGTCACATGTCGATCTTGCAATATTAGTTCACGCGTAGCTTATATGTTTTTCGGAACATCCACTGATTTTGGACTACCTACGCGAAATTCATCCACAAGCGAACTAGGCCCACGATTAAATTCTGCAAACCATCGATAAACACTTGTCCTAGACGGTGCTTCATCGCCAAAAGTCGAATTAAGTTCTTCGATACACTATTGTTGACTCAGTACACGTCGAAAATTATAAAAAATAATCGCCCGAAAATGTTCACGATTCAATTCCATGTTTAACCGATATGATTATTTTTTAAGTGACAGAAAAAAAACAAAATACGATCGAATCTTTTTTTGGTTATATTGCCGCCAAAAAGTCCAAACTATAATACAGAAATGTCACTAGCCAGGTGGCAGCACTACTTTACTTAAATCCCGAAATATATGAGGCATCCTATGTATTCTGAAAAACGAATCAACCCGTTACCTATCACGGTTCAAAATATATTGCTCTTTAAGGTTATGACGGCCGGACGGACAGCGTAGGTATATAGACATATTAGTCATAGTTGTTTTGGCGAATTTTCGGGCAAAAGCTACATTTTGTGATGGAAGCACGGCGCTTTACACAGTGTTAGTAGAGATAAAATAAGTGGTTTTACCCGCAGCAGCAAAACTTTCACCTCTTAGAAACACAGATGGCACCACTTCCATTTATCATTTTTCAGAAAATTCTACAAGCTAAACGTCTGCACCGATTTCCTTGATTAGGGTGTCAATCGATAGAAATTAAAAAATGTATTGTAAATAAAATATGTTTTATTTTTTTTATTATTACTACCGAAAACAAAGCATTTTTCTAAAAAAATAAGCTATTCACCAGTCACTTCTTTTTTTAATTATATTAAAAAATGCAAGAGAATGGTATTATTTTATTGACCCACATGATGACTGAGCGATATGTACGATTTTTTGCGGTGCTGCGCGGGGTCATTGATCTCGAATACGCGCGCCACCTCAACTTTGGTCAGAACTTGATAAAATTTGATCCTTTTGACATCATCAAACGCTTAAAAGTTGACGTCCCGGTTACTTCTAATCATTGTGCATGCTAGTTACTGATCAAATTTACTGACGAAACGATTGGCAAAGAATGTGCACAAAAAACATCAAATAAGTATCAAAAACAAAAAAAAAATCGTAAATATAATATTTAGATATTAAAGGTATACGTTGGGTATGGGGTCAATAAAAAAACTGCATGTTAATTAAACATGCAGCTTTTTATTTAATGTTTTATTAACAGAGTCATCATGTGAGTTAATTAAATGATACCCTTTTCTTGCATTTTGTAATTCGATTATATGAAACTGGTGAATAGGTTAATTTTTGTTTAGAAAAAAACAGGGTTTTCGGTGGCAATTATGTATTTTATTTTAATGTATATTTATTTTATAATATATTTTTTGTCTTTCGATTGACACCCTAATCATTGAAATGGTCCAGCCATTTAGCATGAAGATTTTTTTGAGAAATGAAAAAACCGGGCTAGGGCGAGTCACACTCACGCACCGAGGGTTCTGTATTTAAGATTTTCATACGATTTGGACCGCCGTTCCTTTAGTAAAGACCCAGTTTTTGTGATTTTATTGAAAACGTATCAGATATAGGTTTCAGATTTTTCCCTATACTTGTAGTACAGGACGGTAATACTTTCCAAATTTCATAGTTCTAGGTCAACGGTAAATACCCTATAAGTTTTGATTCCCTTGAGAGTGTCGGAATATACTTTTTTGCGGCATAAACGGCCTTATATTATCTTTTTTTTACATTATACTTAGAACTTTGACTTTTTTACAGCTTCAAGGAACTGTAGACCTGAGTAACTAGTTTTAATTTTAACTCGATACCTCCACGCGTTCCCGAGATAAAGGGTCTTGACAGACAGACGGACAATAAAGCGTGATCCTATAAGGGTTCCATTATTTCCTTTTGAGGTACGGAACCCTAAAATGGAAGTGGCGCCTTCTGTTTTCCTAAGGGGTGAAAATTTTGCTGCTGCGGGTAAAATCACCTATTTTTATTCTACTATCACTGTGCAAAGCGGCTTGCTTACATCACAAAAAGCAGCTTAGCTTTTTTTAGGTTTTGGTTATACTTATCATTTGATAGGTTGCAAATTCAAATAAGGATGTTAAATATACAGGGTTATTTGTAAAATAGTAATAACCTCTAAGGGTTTAATTATTGATATGAAAAGCAACAACTTATGTTTTGTGACTTTTAATAATTCATCATATTTTAATTTCATTAAAAAAAAAGAAAATTAAATTGATCGATCTAAATGTTAGTGGGGTGACGGCACCAATGATGGACACTTTTAGCTGACAGGCGCCAGTAATGGACACTTCACTCTTAATTCAAATTTCATACGGTCCTAAATTTGCTCGTTGCAAAATAAATTAATAACCCTTACCTATCTTCTGTTAAATAAGAATAAAGTGTCCATTATTGGTCCCTTGTCCATTACTAGTTCCTTCACCCTAACTCTACGGTAACCGAAGAATACCGCTAGACAAATAAACAAATCCAGTGCGAATCACAGTGGCGGGTGGGGAAAGGAGACAAGACGACCTTGACCTAATTATCTGCGCAGTCGTTCGCTTTGAATCGCCGGCGTCGGTGCGCACCGTGTGTCTCGATTTCCGATAATGCGGGTAGTTAGTTCACGATGGCGTATCAGTATTCGAATGTTGAGTACACGGAAATGCTGCGAATGCTTGCTAGGTGTGATAACAACATATTTGATGCCCGACTGATGTAAGTACTTACGGTCACGAGCGTTAATTTGGGACCCATTCCAAGAAAAATATGCTTGAAGTCGTCAATTTCATTAGAGATGTCAAGTCATTTGTAACTCTTAGGAAACTCAACCTTATTGTTGTAGAATGTCAGATTGACTTTGGACCTAAGGTGGGTACCAAATTAAATCTCGTGACTGTACACGGAGCCATAGGGAAATGGCCACACAGCGATTACGAGATCACGGGCAATTCCAGCCTAGATCCAACGATCGTGATCGTCCACCGAGGCGCACAGTAAGTGAACAGGAAAGCATACTGTAGTTCTATGACGCCAAACCAGCAACGAGCACCAATGATGCAATGATGTAGTATGGTTCTTAGACTCTTTTTCATCTAAGATGAGTCCTGTGATAGCCATATTTCGTAATTTCAATCACTTACTATGCTCACATACGAGGTACTTAAAAATAGGCGATTAATTATTTAAGTTCCTGAACCGCGTCGCTAGGTGTGTATCACACGGACCAAAAAAAAATTTTTTTTTTTGATCCGTGGTGTACCAGTGTGTTTTTTATGTAGGTAAAGTTAAAGAAACAAAGAAAGAACTGTCACAGGACTCATCTTAGGTGAAAAAGAGTGTAGTTCATTTTGAATTAAGGCAGTCCTAAACCTAGTAAAGTATGAAGGGAGTGTGGATTCAGTGTACTGTCGAAGTTATAACGTTTGCATTCTAGTTCCTAGGCGCTTTAATGTCTCGTTTGGACTGCCACACAAAATTGACACAGGAGTTAAAGCGACAAAGTACTAAAATGTAAGCAATTATTTGGTTTAACAAGTGGGTAATGGAAACAACTTACAATTATTCGTGTTATTTTTCATAAATATGTGTTTATTTACTTTGACGCAAATTACAAACAAAAATGACAACCAGTGTTGCCAGTTTTTTCATGGCTTTTTTTCCTAATGTGGGGAAATCTGTATCGCCGTTAGTTATGGTACGGATCCCTGCTTATGTGAGACCGACTTGATTTGTTCGGTTTTTCACGCAGTTTTAACTAAGTCACAAACAATCTAAAAATGTAATTAAGTCTTGGATATCTGTTTTAACTTAGTTACTTCTAATTTGTCAGATTATCTTGAAATTTTGAATGCTTGTTTATGTAATTGCGGTGACAATATAATTATATCGTATTATCGAGCTGTTATGATGATGGAGACAGGTGGTCATAGGAACTCTTCAATGGCTGATAGTGGATCTGTCGAGTTTGGAATCGTTTGACTCGTCTTTTTAAAGCGAGTGTTTTAATCATTGTTTGAAGTAGGTAAGTCGGAATCAAAGTGTGTTACTAAAGATGTTATTTTTTAAATACGTACCTACATACATACATTATCGGGGTAGGCAGAGACCACTTCTTTCCACCTGCTACGATCCTGACAAATCTCTTTCACTTCTTCCTCATTCATATATCGAGTCATGCATGCACGTCGGTTTCGGATACTTAAGATCCGGCCCCTTTCCCTTTTTAATTAGGTACTCATTAATTTCTGATAGCTTTCCTAAACATTAAAAACGTAAAGACGGTTGGGTTTCAATTATATGTTAGTTCAAATTCTTTCATTAAGTTGGGCAAATTGACGATTCATATGGCAACCCTCAAAGCACGCACACTCGTAAACGGGCGGCCATTTTGTGTGCTTCACTCATGATTAGACTAGGTTACGTCCGTATTTTTTTTAGGTCCGTGGTGTTCAACAAGAACTTAATAGTAAATTTTTGGGAAATGTATTACGTTTTGTAAAAAGTCTTCGAACAAAAGTTGTTATTTATGATGTTAATGATTTAACCCTGAGAGGTTATTAGTATTTTACAAATAACCCTGTATATAATTAATTATGATATCACTTGATGCCTTAGTTAGGCCGCCCCTATTTTTAATTTCAATCAGTGCACTTTTAATATTGTCATCTGTTAAGGCATTGAGGCAGTGCTTACACAATGTTTTTTTTTATTTTTTTACTATATAGCCAGCAATATAGGCTAACACATTTTCACATTTCAGGGAACATGCTTGGGTCTGGTATGTAGTCATGGTCATGCATGATTTCTTCACTGAAATGTACAGTTCTTTGATGTTCCATCGAACCATCCAGCATTTTTATTTTTTCGGACGTTTGATTTAAGGCGTCAATATACTGCCGTTTGTTCGTATGTAAAATGCGGATGTCATCAAGTGGTAAACAATTACCGTTTCTACTGAATTAGAATTCAGCGTGCTCTAATATTTTTTTATAGGAAGGGGTTCGCGCCCTCATTCCACTTGGCTCCCATGCTTTCGATCCCATGAGATTGTAGTATAATATTTTTTCCTCTTGGCTCACATATTTATGGGATCGAAAAACACTTGCGTTTTTCATAGTAACACGCTTCCGCTGGGATCCCATGAATATACGATGGGATCGAAATATACTTTTTTCGTAGTTTTTGTTCCCATGGGATCCAAGGATAAAAAAATACAGAAGAAGCCTCTTTAAAACTTTACATAGTACTGTGCCCCAAGTCAACAAAAGATAACTTAGACATCTCATAATTAACCATAATGTCTTTTACTGTATCTAGTGTATACTATTTATACCTATCTCCCTCCCACAATCCTCTAGACACCACGAACTCGTTCCACTAGTGGAGCGAACAGCACTCTGGAGTTCACTGTGATCCACCTGTTGTCTGGGTGGATCCTGTGTCACATGCAACTCTTTTAGGATCCACCATCTAGGAGATCGAACAGCAGCGATAAAGCGCAGGGAGTTTGGCTAGATCCACCACGTACTACCCCTACGCTCCCATGGGATCGTGAGATAATAATTTGTGTCGTGGGCTTACGTTACTCAAGTGGTAGAGTAATAGAATAAGTAAATGTATGTGACACGCCGTCGTGATGGAAAGAAACAAAAGGTGTTTGAATCTTACCTTTTGTTTCCTATAGAATATTATGTGCTCTCTCCCTCTCTCCTTGCACCACTGCTCTGTCGCCTGCTTCCTCAGCAGCCAGCTCTACCTGCGAGGCCTTCTCGCACCACCTATAGTTGTTAAAGGTTTTCTATGACATCACTGCTGTCACCAAGCATCTCCAGAAGCTTATTAGGCCAATGCCACATATACGTTAATAGGTTACTACATTGAAGGGAGACTACAATTCTAGTCCAGGGAGTGACAAGTCTGTCTGTGATGATAGTATGCCCTATTATCCCCCAAAGCTGAGTACGCATCCATGGGCACTCTGTTCGCCCATGGAACCCGATTTACATCGCGGACACATATGAGACCGGTCACCACCCTATAACGACATTTTCTCTCCTAAGCTCACGCCTTACCACAGCACAACGTGCGGCTGCCCTCTACGAGAACACTTTACCTACGCCACCATTGTGGACCCCAACCCGGCGACATCCCATCCAAGGAATGTCCCGTCTGTGTATAATAAGTGTTCTCTCCATATCCGTCCGCCATTACTCGTGTCTCCTCTCTCACACACACACTCCGCCATTGCGGACACACTACCGGCAAACACCGCGAACGGTCCTCCGGTACGCGTATACAGACTCCAACAGAGTACAACACCCTCTCACACAACCCGCCATTGCGGACGCACTACCGGCAAACACCGCGAACGGTCCTCCGGTACGCGTATACAGACTCCAACAGAGTACAACACCCTCTCACACAACCCGCCATTGCGGACGCACTACCGGCAAACACCGCGAACGGTCCTTTGGTACGCGTATACAGACTCCAACAGAGTCCAACACACCCCCCTTTGATCACTAGAGGGTATAGACATGTCAGGAAATAGAGACGAACATAAGCTCGAACTACAGCCGAGCGTTACAACAAGGGTTAATATGAACTAGAGGGGATCGAGATTAGACTTGTGCAAGACGTTCAAGATGTCATATAGTACAACTACCTGTTAAAACACTTAGAAACTTAGACACTTAACCTTTAAAGATACTTCTAGATACAGATACTTAGATACTGAAATACTTAGTCATGAAGATACTTAGACTCTAAAGATACTTAGCTTTAGGGAAACCAGCTCTGGTGGTTTCCCACTCCATCATGTGAGCCCCAGCAACCTCACAGTATTACCAATCACTCAAATCACTATATCACATGTTATACCGGCAAAGTACGGTTAAAGATGGTTTCCACACCGCGACACCGCGACACCAGGCGGAAGCACTGAGTGATTGACGAAGCTCATTTACCATAGAGTAGAATCATAGACATTAATAGTTTACTCAACACAGATGTTCTACCTTCCGGTTAGGGTTGCCAGTTGTGAGATCGTTAAACGTCATCGCGATGCCCAGCATTCGCGACAGGCAGTCATAAAGGCTTTTGCCGAGGGATTATTTTTAAATCCTACTGACCGGATTGCCCCAAAGAACATCTCAATGTGATCTTGAGATAGCTTGTACGCCGGCAGAAAAGAAAAATCCGGATTTGTGGGAGCAATGTTTTTCTCGAAAATTAACAGCACAGATCGAATACAAATTTTAAATCACACAAATCCTGTCTTATTTCTCGATTTCACAATTAAAGTTCCATTTTGTAATTAAAATCCGTCAATGTATTTGTCGATTTCTTCCAGTTTTGCTTTCATTGCGATTATGCTAGACGCATTTAGTGGTTTCTTGTACCCTTTGGCAGCTAAATTTCTCGAATTCAGTATATCAAATAAATCGTTGAAATTTCTTATGAACTTTAGTTGCAGCATAATTTCCGAATTCTGGAATCTGCATTTCACAGCAATACTCTAATGCATCTGCCACAGAATTACTCAAAAGTTGTGTGGCAAGTGTAACTTTCATTTTCTGTTTTTCATATACAATATGTTTTGATGGCAATTTAACCCTTAATTTGGCAGAAGCATAAAAGTTCAAATTTCAGTACTTCTACTGTTTTTTGGGTTTCCATGGACATAAGTAGGCTCAGGAAAAATTGAAAAAAAAATCTAGGGTTTTCAGTTTTCTTGAAATTCTGTGTTCATCAGAGTGAACATTGCCAAAGTACCAAAGTATTACATGCGTAATTCAATGTTCACTGTGGTGAACAATGCCAAAATAGGGGTAATGGAAGATATATGAAAGAAAACAGCATTTCGTTAGCAACTATCGTAATTTATGTATGGAAAATCTCATTTAGTTGAATGAAAAGATAAAAAACAGTTCCTTGGATTTTTTCCCGTTACAAAACAGAGCCGAATATTGCATTTGATGCAATATACTGTGGTATTTTTGTTGCAGTATTTGCACCGACCCATATCTTCCTTCGTAGAAATAAAGTGCCCAACGTTATCGTACCTTACAGGACTAATAGGCCTGGCTGAACGAGGTTTTTTTATTTTACATTCATTCTCTTTATGTAGTATATTATTACACCTGCCATCCTTGACCAAACCTTCATAAATTTCAAACCGGAAAGTTTTAAGTGACATGTTGTTTCCATTTCTTGTTTGTCTTCTATAACATAACCACCCATTGTTCACACAAATATCTATTAGTTGGGCAAATATCCCCAGGTACCATCTCCTTGTCTTAAGAGGTGTCCTGTATAGAGCTATCAACATATCTGCGAGGTCTACACCCCCCATATGTTTGTTGTACTCTTTGACTATCTGCGGACATTCGACGTCGATCCTTCGTTTTATTTCTTTTGAAAATCTTTTAATTTTGTGTATGGGTTCGGCTGCCACATAAGTACTTATCAAAGTAACAGGTTTGTTGTCGTTCCATTTCACAATCGCAAGTTTGTTTTTATTACAAGTCGCTTGTGCGTAGCTTCCTCTTCCCTTTTTTTTCATTAATTTATCAGCGGGTAAGATTTTTTCAGCACCTCTAATTCTATTATTTCGAATCGTACCTAGAGCAAAGATGCCATGATTTTCCCGGAGCAGGTGGAAAAACTCGGGAGACGAAAAAAAATTATCGCAGTAAATAGTCGCTGGTTTATTTCTGATGCTCTGGCACAAAGCGATGACGATTTGAGCTCCGAAACCAACTGAAGCCTCCTGATCGGTAAAAGAATGAAACCGAAATGTGTCTTCTCCGCCATATAAAATAAAATCATAAATCATCCCAGATATTCCGGCCCTGACGTAATTCTTGAACCCCCATTTACTCGGTTTATCCTTCATGTACTGCTTTCGGCTCCCGGCTTTTCGCCCTTTGTAAGGGATCATCATTTCATCTATACTAAATTTGCTTTCAGTTTCAAAGCTCAGGCAATTCCTTTTTATTTTTTCCACAACCGGTCTTATCTTATAATACCTATCACCATCCTCTAGAGTGTTATCAGCGAAGTGTAAAAACCGACGGATTTGTTGATAACGTTTCAATGACATCAAATCTGCAACCAGTCCATATCGAAAGTTACCAGACCAATAGTCAATGTATGACGGCATTTCGACGATACCCATTATAATGTGGATCGCTAAAAAATCCCGAAACTCTTCGTCAGTCAACTGGATGGATTTTCCAATTTGTTGAACGGAATATAAGTTTGTCTGCTCTACAATGTACGTTATTATATCGGGAGAAAAAAACTTGTAAAAATGTTCAAGAGAAGAGTTCATGTTTGGCAAGTCAACGTATTCATCCGATTCTCGTTCAATTTCTTGGATAGTGGCTCTATGCTGAAATACTGCCCTGGTCCATTTGTAATCTAAGGTAAATTTTTTCATTTTTTTTGGTCTCTTTGCGACCGGAGCAATCTTTGTCTTAGATCTTGTTTTGGGCGGTCGCGTAGTTGGTGTTGCAGTTGCAGAAGGAAGGGATGGTATGGATGAAATGGACGGAATGTCAAAGAAATTAGGCTCACTATTTGCTGGACATACTATTGCCATAACTGGTGTCAGAGGAACATTTTCGGCTTGATTATTTGTTTCATGTTGTAAAATTTCAATATCACTGTTCACATCATCATCATTGTCACGATCAGAGCTGCTAAGTAAATGAAGACGTTCAAAAGACGAGTCAAGCGAAGGCGAGGAGGATGAAATATGTTCATGCAGGTGAGATTGACTTTCATTATCGGACACATCGCTAGTTTCAGAGGGTGCATGCGATTTTGGCACAAGAGCTAATATTTTTGCAGATCGACTCTGTGCTATTTTCTGTTGACAAGGAAATAAAACAAAAATCAACCAAAAACCCATAGCAAAGCAGAAAAAAACATATAAACAAATATATAACACGCATTTTAGCACTTTGTCTTATGTTCTCTTGACAAGAAAATAAAAAAATCCACCCAGATCCATTTTAATTTAAAAATAAATATAAAATATAATTAGCACACATTTTGGCATTGTTTATCACAATGAACATTGAAAGTCAGATATACTTTCTTGAATAGTTGGCATTGTTTACTCCGATGAACACTACGGAAAAATGTACTTTTATAGGGTATTTGGCATTGTTCACTGTGATAAACAAACAAATTAGAAACGGCTCAAAAGCTAAAGTAGTGAACTGAAGTAAGTGAATTTGCTAGAAATCATTAGACACACACCTATTTATAATATGTTACCGTTTGTTCTGTCATAATGCAATGTTTTGATACAAAAATATGAATAAATACCTTGCTGAGAACGGATGACTTGCGGCGATCCGACATTTTGCTGTCACACTGACGTTAAAATATGTTGCCAGCACTGCGAAATATTTTTCTACCAACGTTCCAATTGTAATGTTGCCACTTTATTGTAAAATACCCCCTATTAAAGTGCTCGTATAGTCCCCAGATTTTTTTGTTTTGGATGTTCACCACAGTAAACAACGTCAAATTAAGGGTTATTATCAGCGTGAATTTGCAAATCGTGTAGCTTCTCCAAATAGTGCCACGATATGACTTTGTTATCGGGATCAAGTAGATTTTGTTTTTCTCCCAACGTGTTTCTTACTAATTTGATGTTGTGACACGGATCATACAATGCTACAACCTCAGCGTTATCCACTGTAAATGTAGTCTTTAAATTATCTGGATTTAAATTACAGCCCAAATGTGTCGCCATGGCCGAATTCGTTGCAGCTCCGTCAAATGTCAGTGACACCACCTTCACACCATGTTCTGTCAATAAACGTATGCACTGTTCAATGAGATATTTTTTTGCGCTCCAGATAGGCCATTTATTAAAAAATGTCCCACGGGTATCTTCCATGATTCGTTTATGCACGTCAATACGAATGTTAGAGCCTCAGATGCCAATGGAAGATCGTCACCGTCCAGCTCCGTGCCAATATCAATGTGTCCATAATATTTCGTGCTATCCCATTGTAATTGCTTTCTGATTGCAATTTCATCCATGGCCAAAACACAGTACAATGTTTTTTTTGAGATTGAGCTGCAAACTTTCAGTATTTGTAGTGACTCCTGTGTGAATCCAGGCCTACAGTCAACAGATAAGTACCATCTTGAAATGGTTTTTGGATGTGGCAAGACTGTGTTAAAAGAGTCACGTACAAAATTGTATGCTTTTGGGGATATAAAATGCAGTGTCAATGCAAACTTTTTTTTCATCTGAATATTCTTTGGGCAGAGATACTCTTTCCATTTTCATTAAATATCTAGATATAATGTTATTATCTACATCCAAAGTATTTTTGAGGATATTGAGTTCGCTCTCCATTTCCTCTTGGAGAGTTTGAATGATTGTTTCCAAGTCAGCGTTTTTCTTTACAAGCCGTGAACATTTGCGTTGTAAATTTTTCAGCTTTCTGCCACGTCTTGCTGCTAAAATTTTGTATTTATTTAACATCTTTCTTGTTTTCAATAGTTCCTCTACAGTCTTGCTGTCTGTTTGGCAAGTTTGACTTTTTTTCGCCGTTGCACATTGAATCTGCAATACATTAAATAAAGGTTACTTATTTATAAGTCAAAATAAACATGCATTAAGTTCTATATTTACTTATTAAGAACTTAAATTTATATTCTAATCATATAATTAAACAAAATAAATATAACAATTTTTAATAAAATATAATACCTACCAGTTATTAATTAAGTATGTGTTCATAACATTAATTTCACTGGCAAGTGACAAACCTAGTACAATACATATATCTTTTTGGGACCTTGTGAAATATAGAATACCAAAAATATGATTAATAAAATAAACCATTAAATGGGTACATAGGTACTCATTAAAGTAGCTAGCGAGAGAAATAAAAAGGCTCACCACTTCTTCATCAGTTGTAGCAGTTGATGTTGATGGTAATGAGTTAATATAGTCATATTTCGCAATAAGTTTCCTTTTTTTGGGTAATTTTTGAAACAAAAAATGTTTAAAAATTGCCCATAAGAATTCACTTAACTGAGAAACATTTATAAAATTAAATAGGTGCTCTAACAAAATTTATATTTATTACCTGACGACGATAATTAGGCGCATGACAGGTATGCGGTTTCGGCGTCCGCGCCCCGCCTTTTCTCGGCACCGGGGAGGTGCCGAGGGGAGGTGACGCGAACTCTCTCGAGAGAGTGAGTAGGTATTTGATTGATTAGCGCTTCTTGAAGTTTTGGTTATATGTTTTTCATCGTGTTGTTATAGTTTATTTTCCTATAGTTGATTGTTTAGTTTTCGTTTTTGTACTATAGCATGTACAGTCAAGGAAATGTATTCGCGTACCTTTTTGACTCTTATTGTCATTGTAACAAGAGTGAAAAAGGTACGCGAATACATTTCCTTGACCGTACGTACGTTACGCACAAATCACCAGTATGTACCAAGTACGTACTATATTGTATGTCACCGTTCCGGTATTTTCCTCCCTAGTTCCAACGACGTCTTAGCTGTGATGCCCCTAATTATTGTGGTTAGGTAATATATTCTGTGCATCCATTGAAATAAATAAATAATAATAATATTCTGAGCATAATACCAACTTACTTACCGGTTGACAGGATACTAGGGGAGCCCAAGGTGCTAATTGGGGATTTACTCGAGCGTCGTGGGGACCTATTAGATTTTGAAGATTAGATGATAGAAAGGAAAAAACTTTATATGATATGTATGGTGTCCCCTTGTTTTACAGACAGAAAAATTACAGAATTTTGTTTCACAGAAAATGTTTCATATACTATTTGGTCCTTGTATTTTTGCTTCGAATATATTTTTTTTTAAACTATTCACTTGAAAGAAACACATTCCACAGAAAATCAATTCAATGAATTTTATAATTTTATTTTTTCATTACACAAACTTATCAAACTAAATATTTGTTTTTTAGCGAATAGCGACCAAGACCTCTCTGGGCAGAACCGACTTGAATAGGTTAGGTTAGAAGGCTATGGCGGGAGCGAAGCGAAGCAAGCTCCCGCCTTAGTCTTCGAGGTTATTTTTTTTATATTTTAAATAAATAATATTAGAACAAAGAATATTTAATTTGCTATTCTATGATATGAAAAAAGAAACATTGATTTTTATTTGAAATAAAAAACGATGATTTAAATGTCTTCAAAGTAATTATTCTACATATTGATTATTCTATGAAATGATAATACGAGAAAAAATTTATATGAAATGAAATTCTAAACAAATTCAGTCTGTAAAATAACGTACAACCGATATGTATCCATTCAGCGGTGGGGGAAGCGTGTACAGAGAGAGTTTCAAAAATGTAAAAAAAAAACCCAGTCAAACGGATATTACTCGAGCGCGTCAGATATTGATAATGTAAAACTCCCACGTGTCTCTGATAACGGAGGCATGTTAATCTGCCTACTATGTGGCCGTACGGAAGGGTTGAAAATGAAAAAAAAAAGATATTCGAGCGCGTCAGATTTTCAGAGGGGATGTTAAGTGAAAGAACCTTCTATTGCAAAGACTGATGATTCGGACGAGACGCAAGCTCTTGGCGGCTTTTTGAAAATGCAAAAAAAAAACGAAATATTGAAAAACTCGAGCGCGTCATATTTTTATACAGATGGTTCTGAAGCTTGATGTTTAAGATGTGCTGACCCATAATCTGACGATTACTTGGGGGTGTTCTTAATCTGACGGTTGGAAAAAGATTTTTTTTTATAAATCAATGAATGTATAAAATAATGCACGGAGATAGCACGCAAATTAAAAAAAACAATTTCTTCTAATTTTCATATCTATTTTCTGAAAAAATAGCAAGCTGTTACTAATATTTATTTTTTAGCTGTGTGGTTACCGGCTTAGAATAGTACCACTTCATGTCTTCCCGTGGAAGGCTTGTAGCATTGATAGCCCAACTAGCAAAATAACCTTATAAGATCAAGCTTATATGGCCAAAACCCTTGTTATTGTTTTATAAAAGCATAAGTTGTTCCAATGTCTAGCTATAATAGCTCGTTATAAGAGATTTTGGGTAATAAAGCTTCTATTCTTATAATTTAGGTTGAATAGAGGCTAATATGGTCGAGTCATAACTTGTATATAATATGTGGCCGAGTACCTAATATGACCACAATAAGAGTTCACCTTGTAAGAGTTTTTTATAAGAGATTTTAGCTATAACAGCCTCTATTCTTATAATTTAGGTTGGAGAATGGCTAATCATCATCATCATCATTATCAGCCGCAAGACGTCCACTGCTGGACAAAGGCTTCCCCAAGGTTTTCCACAACGATCGGTCCCCCGCTGCTGTCATCCAGCGGTTTCCCGCGACCTTTATCAGATCGTCAGTCCACCTTGTGGAAGGTCTGCCAACACTTCGTCTCCCGGTTCGCGGTCGCCACTCTAGAACCTTTCCGCTCCAACGGCCATCAGTTCTACGAGCAATGTGCCCCGCCCACTGCCACTTAAGGTTTGCAATCCGGTGAGCTATATCGGTTACTTTAGTTCTCCTGCGAATCTCCTCATTCCTGATTCGATCTCGCAAGGAGACACCCAGCATAGCTAATAATAGCTAATAATGGCTAATATGGCCGAGTAATATGAGACCACAATAAGAATTCCCCTTGTAAGAGTTGTCTATAAGAGATTTTAGCTATCACAGCTCTATTCTTATAATTTAGGTTGGATAAAGGCTAATATGACCGCTAAACTTTAATGATAATTTTTGATACCTACTTCGGCTTATGGAAATCGTCAGAATATATTTTTTCTATCATTCTTGAAGTATTTCCTTCAAAATAAAAGTCCAGGTAACGTTTTTTTTTGCAAATTTGTGACCCTCCCCCCTTGCGTTATGCTTAAATCGTCAGATTATTGAAATTTTGAAATTATCTGACGCGCTCGAGTATTTCAAGCTATCGATTTTTTTTTTACTATTCTGATCAGCTATACTGGACGCACGTTCCAGGATAAAGTGCTCATATATGCTGGAGGTACTCAACAGGGTACAAGGATGCACCCTTATGTTAATCTGCCGCGCTCGAGTAAATCCCGATATCCCCTCTTGGGCTCCCCTACTATAATGGATGATTCACAAATATTGTAGGCACTGCGTGTGAACGGAGCATTCTTCGGTTGTATTCCATGCGAAAGCAAGATTCCTCAAAATGTGCAGAGCATATTCTTGAGTACTGTGAAGGAGTCCATTCCTCCTCTCTTTATATTTTTTATCCAAGCCTTCTTTAGAGCTATATCAGCAGGAAACCTGTTTAAAATCGCGGCTGTTAGTTTCATTTATTTATGGTTCAAAATCAAATTACTAACACATAACATTCCTAATACAATTATCGATATAATGATTGACACCTCCACTACAACACCAAGAAGTAGGTTAAATGTCAAAAATATTTACTTGCGTTATTTAAATAAGAAATACAAATACAAACACCAACGTATGCTCAAAATCAAAGTACCTATAACATGTGTCAATAAAAGACCTTGAATAAGAATCGGCACTGTAATTTACAAATTCGCTTTCAAAAGTACAATAATCATAAAGTTAGCCTACCGGTGAAAAAGATATATTTGTTTTGTTCTCTTCCAAAACACCCATTCGGTGTGAACACCCTGGCACTACACACGCCATTTTTTATTTTAAACATGCACAAAGGTCGCTATTATCAGTATTATCACGTATTTAAAATACAATTCCTTCCACAAGAGACAACCACGCTTTTGATATCCAACTGGCTACCAAACAAATATGGCTGCCCGAGCTAAGTGGCGCGCAGCGCTTTAAGACAAGATCGAGAAACTTTTCACCACCACCCACCACCAAACACCATTTCGTTTTAGCATTCGTTTTATTTTATTTTAGTAGTATAGAAGAGCGCATACCATCTTGACTTCTATCTATCTATGGATTTTCTTTATTTTTGATTCAACCTAACACTACTCCGCGCTACGCTCGTCGTCAAACCTAACCATCCTGGGTATGCGAATAGTCTTACAAGCTTAGGTAATGCCCGCCTTCCACTGCGAGCGGAGCGGGCTCCGTACGGACTCGTTTTAGCTTACAACGGTGACTTTCAAGTGTTTCCACCGCGAGCTAACCTCTTGAAGTCACCGTTGTATGCTAAACGGAGTCCGTACGGAGCCCGCTCCGCTCGCAGTTGCAGGCTTTCAAGTGTTTCCACCGCGAGCTAACCTCTTGAAGTCACCGTTGTATGCTAAACGGAGTCCGTACGGAGCCCGCTCCGCTCGCAGTTGCAGGCGGGCATAAATTTCACGGATTATAAGATTTTAGACAATTATGCTAGTCGTTCATTTGGAGAAACTTTTAAGACTAATACATTCTTTGCTTGAGTAAAACATTTGGCAACCAATTAAACGTCTTGATGAAAGTAGTTCAAGTAATATTCTGCAAAGTGATAAAATGAACACGGTAAAATATGCTAAATAAATTATGCCAAAGATTGAGTTGGCAAAAATACAATTGCTAAAATTTGGTTGGGAAGTGACTTTTGACAAAAAATATTTCGCTCAAACAGCAGACTCCCGTTTTTTTAATCTCCTAAACTTACTAGCTTCTGCCCCCGACTTCGTCCGCGTAGAATTAGTAATTTTGCCATCCCACGGGATCACTGATTTATTTCGGGGTTCAAGGTAGCCTATGCGTTAATCCAGTGTATAAGCAAACTCTATTCTGAATTGTATCCAACCAAATTCGTCCATCCGCTTTAACAAACTCACGCACGCATAACCTTTCGCATTGATAATAGTTACATATAGGACGGGATGTAAATAGGTACATCCTGCAGCGCACACAATTGCTCTGGCCGAAATCGTAGTCGATAAAAATACCCTCGGTGCCCGACTCCGACTCTCGACTATAGTTTGACTGACCTACTGTAATTTAATGTAATGCTTAAAGTAAATAAATAAATAAAATAAATACTAAGGCCCTGTTGTTTGATCAGTAGTTAAACTACCTAATTGTTAAAATTCGAAAAAGGAATGGAAAATTTGGCACATTTCCTTGAGGTTTTAACCATTAGTAACGTTTTTTGACCATTCGTTAGTTTAACTACCGATCAAACAACAGGCCATTATGGTCTGTTGTTTGAGCAGTAGTTAACTCAACTAAGGGCCGAGTTAACCAACAATTAAACGGATGGTTAAGTCTTAATCAGCTGTTAATCATTACATTTGACACCCGTTAAACCGCTAATCGTCCGTTTAATTGTTGGTGAACTCGGCCCTAAGAGAAGATATTTCATCATTAGTTACGGTTTTTAACAATTAGTTTAATTAACTAATAGTCAAAAACTAATGGTGGTGGTGGTGTGGTGGTTTGACTAAAGTTACTAATGGTTAAAATCTCAAGGAAATGTGTCAAAGTTTCCATTCCTTTTTCGAATTTTAACAATTAGTTAGTTTAACTACTGATCAAACAACAGGGCCTTAGGCCCAAATTTCCTTGAGATTTTAACCATTAGTAAATTTTTTTGACCATTAATTAGTTTAACTACCGATAAAACAACAGACCATTAGTAGGACAGTCAAACTATAGTCGGTATCCTACAATATTTTTAACCGACTTCAAAAAAAGGAGGAGGTTCTCAATTCGTCTGTATTTTTTTTTTTTTTTAATGTTTGTTATCTCAGAACTTTCGACTGGGTGAACCGATTTTGAAGATTCTTTTTTTATTTGAAAGCTGGTGCTTCCAGAATGGTCCCATTTTTTTCAAAATGAAGATCTGATGGTGGAATCCATGAGGAATCGACGGAACTCTTCAAAATTTATAGGCACACCTATAGCGATTTTGGTATTTTTCATTGTAACTCGTGTATTTGGTCTTGGAAACCACTATTTGGTGAAGTGGAACTGATGATGAAGACCACAGATGGCTACCGGAACTCCTAAACGGTATATATTTCGAGGGTGGCGACAAGATATTTCGATTAAGATAGTTGAGCGACTATGACGAAGCATATTTAGGTTTAAATATATGACTATGACTTTCCCACGGCGTTGCTTGCGGCGAGATTGAAATGTTCTATTGTTTCTTGAGAAATGGGAGAATAACAGCATAATTATGATCACTAAAAAGTATAAAATAAAAAAAGTTTAAAAAAACAAAAACCCGCCTTCAAAAAGCAAAAAATAACTTCTTTAAAATGGTAGGTAAATAGGTCAGTCCAACTGAAGTCGGCGTCCAACAATATTTTAACCAAAAGCAGACTTCAGTTGGACTGACCTATTTACCTACCATTTTAAAGAAGTTATTTTTTGCTTTTTGAAGGCGGGTTTTTGTTTTTTTATTAATCAAAAGCCGACAAACCTCAGTTTACTCATCGTTTTTGAAGGCGGATTTTGTTTTTTAATACATTTATTAAATACACACATCAAAAACCGGGCAAGAGTAAGTCAGGTCATGCTCAGTGTAGCTCTCTCAAAAAATAACTTGTACCTAAAACAATTGTACAGCTTTGTAGTAGGTACCAAGAGTCTCCAAGTTAAACCGCGGACAAACGGACTGACGGACATGGCGAATCTATAATGGTTCGTTGTCCACGGAACCCTGAAAATGTTAGGTATAAAACTTTCTTGTACTTTTTGGAAATTGATTTTTCTTTTGTAGACTAGGTACGGATTCCTTCACTAAGCAAAGCCCGACTTGCTCTTGACAGGTTTTAAATAAATTGTCTTGAAATAAATATTAAACATCATCGTAGAGTATCAACGTAAACAGCTATAAACCGCGATACCAAACGTAATTTAAACTTTATTATTGAAATCGGGTAGAAAATAATTAAACCAAAATATCAAGAGGCGGTGTTTCATAAGCTTGTTCTTTGTTAAACTTGTAGTTAGGAACGTTCGTCCGCTGCAGTTAGGAATAGCCCGCGGTCAATAGGTAACTCTTTATATGGCATTCCCCTTGGCCACAAATATAATCGGGTCGTAGCTACGGCGACGTGAACCAAAACAAAGGCAGTTGCATGTTTTTTCATAAGAGGGCCTCTCTATTCGACATGGGTCCTTTATCTACAAGCTGAGCCGAAGTAAGATATTAAACCAATATCTAAGAGGGTGACTTTGTATAGTTTAAGTTCGGAAGCTGTCTCTTAGACTATGGTGAGTAAAGGCTCTCTCATGTCTCCGGTGGTGCAAAAGAGGTAGCCGGATTCAGCAATAGGTACCTAGCTCATATGGTTCTGAGCGCATATTTCCTAACGCACTGGCAATCGCAATCGTTTTCATTTTGACAGTCCGAAGGCGAGTCCGCATACAAAATGAAAACAATTGTTTCACTTGGAAGTCGATTGCGATTGCGAGTGCGTTAGGCATTAGGCCAGCTGGTTTTAGAATTCGAACACGGGATAGAGTGCCGTAAAAGCAAAGTTAAAACAAGTTGAAGTGCATTGAAGAAAATTTAATAGACCTTCTGAATCACTTTCCATCATTAAACGACTATTATTCTAATGATTAATTAATTTTATTGCTTGAAAAAATTCTCTTCAAGGTTATCTGTGATAAGTAAATAATGAACATTTTATCTGGTGAGGTTTTCCAAGAAATTCAACACGTGTGCACATTTATTGTGAAAACGCATAATAATTGGAATAACAGGTAGGTTGTTATAATAGAGAATGTCAGCCAGTTTTGATTTTTAGCTTACCGTATTATTCGTTAAAAATTAAAAATAGCTGTAAAAAAATCATTTCGATACGTCAAATAGTTTTCGAGATATTAAATTTTAAACTTCGTATGCGGCGCTCGAAACGCGGCGGCTAGCGCTCATGGATGATGACGTCATCGCTTAGCAGCGGTACGCGCCCTTATATGAAAAAGTAAGTTTACAGGGCTATAACTTTTTAACCGTTATAAGTATCCAGTCGATTTTTTCACAGAATACGTGTTATTATACAATCTATCGTTTAAAATTGTAAAATTAACAATAAATCAAATCCCAAGAGGGGTCCCCATACAAGAAACATGAAAATTAATTTAAAAAAAAAAGAATTTTTATACGGGTTGTATTTTTATAATGGCTTCTTATTTTGATGCTATTTTGAGCTTAAATTGTAGTCAAATTTTTGTAGTTTACGACTAAATAGCAATGTCAAGTAAAACTGCTACCAATATGTGACAAAACTGATTTTATCAATACGATGTTTTAGGCGGTCACCCATCCTGTTATAGACTACGCTTGTACTTGCTTAACTTTGTAAGTCGTTATATTTTACGAATTCGTTTTGATGTTACTATGGCAGCTATGTTTATCTATTATTTTGTATTACATAACTAACTGTCTGTCACTGACCGGCTTTTCTGTTTGTAATGTTTGTCGAATAAGTTGGTTAAATAAAATTAGAATAATAATCAAGCACTTTAAATTTTGGGATAGTGGCAATAATGCCTAGATCTAGCAAAAAGGTACCTATCTATCGACTTGGTAGCGCCCGCGCGCGAAATTTGAAATCGATGAAATGAATACACGAAGTATCAGAACTACTGCTAGGTCAATCAAAAATTCATGTTTTATAGTTCACTCTTTTATACAGTAGCGATATTAATTCTAAATTAACACGAAATTTGTAAAGAAAGGCCTACCACCAAAGTTAAGCAACCACCGCTTACCTAAACATCGATCGTGTTCATTTAAACTAGGCACTTTTTAACATATTTGTAAGAGTTTTACTACAGTTTACTGTTTGTTCGTAAACTATATATGTTTGGATGGATTTTTGATTATTATCTAAACTTAATGAGACTCCGAAATAAAAAGCTATTATACAAATACAACCCGTAATTCGCCTTCCAAAGTTAAGCAACTACACGCGTAGTCAAAAACAGGATGGGTGACCGCTTAAAATATCGTGTTGATAAAATCAGTTTTGTCACATATTTGCAGCAGTTTTACTTGATATTGTATTTAGTCGTAAACTACAAAAATTAGACTACAATTTAAGCTCAAAATAGCATCAAAATAAGAAGTCATTATAAAAATACAACCCGTATAAAAATGCTAAAAAAAATGATTTATTTTCATGTTTCTTGTATGGAGACCCCTCTTGGGATTTGATTAATTGTTCATTGTATAATTTTAAACGATAGATTTTATAATAACACGTATTCTGTGAAAAATTCAACAGGCTACTTATAACGGTTAAAAAGTTATAGCCCTGTAAACTTAATTTTTCATATAAGGGCGCGTACCGCTGATAAGCGATGACGTCACCCCAGCAAGATGGCCCCCGCGCGCTTTAATATTATTGACCCAAATTTTAAACGTTCATAGAATCAAAACTACTGAGTCTTTTTGAATAAAATAAAAAGTAATATGTTTGTGTATTTATAAACTTTACTGCTACAAAGTTTCAAGCGATTTGGCGTACCTACTGACATTCTTCATTGTAATTGTATTAAATATGTATGTTACTCGTAGTTCTTCCGAGGGCTCGAAGGTCTAACACTATCTAGAAACAGAAGGTCCGCTTGCGCGGAGCTCCGTCGACTTCGTCGTTGTTGAAGTCTGCTAAAATACCCAGGTGGACTTACATACACGTGGTTCAATAAATCCCGGAACTAAATATTAAAACAGATTTCTTACTTTAATCGCTCCAATAATGCCATGTTATATTCGCTATATATATTTTGCCCCTTAACAAGGTAGTCGATGAAGAGTATTCCATGCGCATCCCAAAATATAGAGGCCTTAACCCACGGACTATGCAAAATGGCCACCCGTTTACGTGTGTGCGTGCTTTGAGGGTTGCCATATAAATCGTCAATTTTGTCATTTTAAGGCCCCTTAAACTTAGAAGTACCTAAATGGAGCGTTTGCTAAATAGGAAGCTCCTGTCGTACTTAAAAGGTAACAGTCTACTCAGCGATCAACAGTACGGATTTCGCCGTGGAAGATCAACTGGTGACTTTCTTTCGTATGCCACTCACTTGTGGGGAGAAGCCATCGAGAACCACGGCGACGCTCTTGCCGTGTCTCTCGACATCTCCAAGGCACTCGACAGGATTTGGAACGACAGCCTTAACAGCAAGCTTCCGTCATTCGGGATAACCACCGCTACGTGCGACTGAATATCTGACTTCCTGAGCGACCGGTCAATAAGATTGGTCATAGCTGGCTATAAATACTCAGAGGTCTGTTCGTTCCACAACGCTTTTCCTGCTGCACATCAACGACCTATTGTGCCCGGGTACCTTCGGATACCTACGCAGGTGACATTACCGTTGCCATACCTGTCCACTGCGCGCGCGTTTGGTTCTGAGACTGAGTCATTTAGGGAGGCCATGGTTGAGCGGATGAACTTGCAATTAGGGGCGGTGCTCGATTGGGCAGAAGCCAACCTAAATTCAAACTTCGGCCGGTCCATTGAGTCAAAAGTGAAAACCGCTGCCAAAAAACTTGGCATCCTCTTTAAGGTTCGGCGGTACTTGGTACGGAACAGTTGCTCCATTTATATCAAGCACAAATTCGTTCGAGTGTGGAGTACTGCTAGTGCCTGTGGGATGGATCTGCCAAATATCAGCTGGACCCATTAAACTCGGTGGACCGACGAGCTAGGAGACTCATCGGTGACAATTCACTCGCCAATACCAAGGAGGGAGGGAGAAAAAAAATCCTGTAAAAAAACTGACAACACTGTTTGAAATTTGGATCAAAGTAAGTAAAACATATTTATGCAAAATACAGCGATACCGTGTGACTTTTAAAATATACTCCTGTAATTTTTGCATGATTTAACCACACAAAACTGCATTTTCTTCGGTGTAAAATTTAATGTCAGTTGTGCTGTGGCTCGGCACGTAACGGCGGCCTTTAATTTTATAAATTAAATCAAATAACGTATGCAGGGTGAAATTTGGATAAAGTTCAAAACCATATTTAATGTAATAAAAAATGTTTATAATAAAATAATAATGTAACTAACAATGTTGCGAGCTGTTTTGCGACAGTTCCATGGAACTTTGTCAATACCTGACGTAAACACATGTTTCGGCCTTTTATTTAATTCTGATGTAATATTTCGAATTAAACTTCGTACATTTATTCGGCTTAAATAATTTGAGTAGACTCGCCGTTTCAGATTTGCCCAAAAATCTTCGATGTGGCGAAGTTCTGGGGCGTTAGGTGGATTTGCTAATTTGGCCGTACGGGATTTTTAGCTTGTCCATTTTGCTTAACTTTTTTTTGAGTAGTGACTGAAAGCCAAATCTGGCCAAAACACCGCATTAGCTTATCTATGTTCCGATTTTATAAAATACCGCTCAATTGGCAAACATTCGCTCCATGTACCGTGAAACCGTGTAAGTTTGCCCATGAGGGATATTTTGCCCACTGGGCCGAATATAAGTTGAATCAAAAATAAAAATAAAACAATTTGAATTCAGTCAATTTAGTTCGTTTTAGCAGAAATTAGGTTATTAATATGGCAAAACTGTTATTTGCTTTGGTATCTAACTTCACTCAGTTTCTTGTCGGAGCTTGTAAAAGTGGACGTGTATTTTGGTGCGGGCTAATTTATATTCAGTAGTTCTGTTCTCCTGCTTGATGGCGAAGACAAAGGTAAGTTTTTATGATTAAATGGTATAGAAAAGAGTTTTTAGAACATTTATCTTGTGTATTTTATGCTGTAAGTAGCTTGAATAAAGAATTATGAGGGTGGGCAACTTAAGCCGCATATATGAGACTCCTCCCGGGGCTCTAGGCTCATACATCACAGGTGCCCATGACAGAAAAACCTCAATTAAATCAAGATGTGGAAAGGTTACCAGAAATACAAAAATCCTCATTAAATTTGTTAAGGACTACAAGCTTGAAATGAAGATTGCCCTACTTATACAGAGTGTAATCGTTAAGTGTGTTCAGGCGATTATTCCGTAAATACAACAGATATCAGAAAACTTTAACTTATATCGAAAGTACGTTACCCAATGAGTAAAATCACATCACTTAGTTTTTTTAAAGTTAATACATTTAGTACGCCGTTCGTTCAGGCTTTAGTTTAAAGGCCTAGTTATTTCACCATTATCATATGATTCATGTTTTTTTTAATTATCACAGTTTATTCGTGCAAATTATGTGTCTTCTTTTATCTGCAGAAATGGGCAAAATTTATTCGAATGACGAATAACGAATAAGAATAACCAAATTATTCGCGAATAACGAATGAAATTCTCGAGTCATTATTCTTATTCGAATAATTAATTATTCTAATAACCTTCCTTCATAAAATTTTTAATCTCAAATAATTTATTCGTCTCATTTGACTAATTTCAAAAAACGAATTATTTATTAATTTATTACAGAAAAATGGAGCAGGTATTTCAGTGCATAATAATTATTCGTGGCAATTCATTCAACGAATAAATTATTCGCGAATATGAAACGTCGTCGTCTCTTCGTCGAATAATCTATTTGCGAATAATTTATTCGCGAATAATTTATTCGTTGAACGAATTGTCACGTGTAAGAATAATAATTCGAGAATTTCATATTCGCGAATAATTTATTTTTAAAGGGGTTGCGGACAACTGGGAATAAGTCTCAAAACCTACTGTAAAAAAAATTGAATATACTTAATTAATTTTTCTATTACTTTGTTATTTTTGTACTTCCACGTCAAATATTATAAAACTTACCCGCGATCAAGTCAACCTTAAGAAAAAAAAATTGTCAAATAAAATTCTTGTGTCAGAGAGCTTGTAACCAATTGCAGATTTTTGTGTTTCCAACGGTATAAAACCTTACTGAAACTACTGTCTACTCAAACATTATATCAATATCTGACATAAATGACTTCAAACCTTAACTCAATTAATATTTAGTTGAGGGTTCTTGTCTAGTTGTCATTTTGAAAACATCTGTCTATTTATTTCATTTTTTGCAAATTACTTTATCGTTGATTTTGGTTCGAAAATCCAGGGCAACTTTGTGACGTACCTAACCTCCAACACTGACGAAGAATATGCATCAAATAATATAACAGTGAAAAGTTGATTCTGAATGAGCAAGCGGTCAAGAACGCTCCAAGCCATTGAAGTGGATGCCCGCCATCTTCAATGGTGTGCCGACTGGGACTGGAAGACGCCGACGACAACGAAGATTGACCGTACAATTGCTTATATATACTTGACATTGGCAAAATTACATAACTTGTAGACGCCATTAAAATAAATAAATAATAATAATATTTAGTTGATAATAGAAACAAATCGATACATAAGATCTTTTTATTTCAAGAAGTGGGTGTTTTGGAGAGGATTTGCCAGTCGATTTTGTTTGAGGTTACCCTTCAATACTTATTTATTATATTTCGATGGACCTAACAGGGAAACGTTGTTGACAAGTCAAGATGTTACTATCAAGGTCAAAACCAGAACCAATTTATGATAACCAGACTTATCATAAATCGGTTCTGGTTTTGACCCGTAATAAATAATAAGCAGTAATTATAGTTATTTATAAACTTTCTAGGTATATCGGAGTCATCGATTACCTGAATTACGAAATTAGGTCGTTCCTAGGAAAATACAAGAATTTTATATGGTAAAAAAAAAAGTACCTACAATAAATATTTTTTTGGGAGTAGGGTAACATGGTTGACAGTGGATCACCTGTTTTTTCAGTAAACGTATCTTGAGAAATAATTGTTCTAATTACATGAAATTTGGACTAATATATGGAGAATTTATTTAATTTTCATTATATTACGCTTAAAAACTCCTATTATAATTAATTTGGACACAGGATGGTTTTAAAAAAAAATGAGAAATGACCCACTGTGTACTAGGGGTGGGTTACACTGAGTCACCCGGTAGGACACAGTGGGTCAAGGAAAGTCAGATGGCTAACAGCATGCTATAATAAATGAAACACACATAAATTGATTTTTTTTTTATTACACAAAAGAAATAAAACTTAAAGGGATTATATAAATACGTAAGATAAACATAAAAAGATATCAAACTTTTAAACGAAACAGAGATCAACTTCTTAACCTAATAGAGATCAATTTTTTACCCGTGTTTTTGTAAAAAACTTTTAAACTAAACAAAGATCAACTTGTTAACCTAATAAAGATCAATTTTTAACCCGCATTTTTGTAACAATCAGTCATTGGTTACTAGCTAATAATCAATAAACATTGAAGTAATACTCATTAACGAACATTAATGTTTAGCCGTGCTACCCACCACTGGTTTTGGTAAAACAAGTTACAACAAGTTATTCCTACGTGAAATATGATAGTATTACAGTACCTACCTGTTTTGTACCTGCCTCAAAAAATTAACATAATGGAAAACAAGATAAACATTATAGAGATCAAACTTTGAAACTAAACAGAGATCAACTTCTTAACCTAATAGACATCAATTTTTAACCCGTGTTTTTGTAAAAAACTTTTAAACTAAACAAAGATCAACTTCTTAACCTAATAAAGATCAATTTTTAACCCGTGTTTTTGTAACAATCAGTCATTTCTTACTAACTAAAAATCAATAAACATTGAAATAACACCTACTCATTAACGAACATTAATGTTAGAGAAATCCTTCGAGAAGGAATAATAAGATTACTGCCTAGCCGTGCTGCCACCCACCACTGGTTTTGGAAGAACCAGTCTAATACTATCATATTTCACGTAGGAAACGTCGGGAACGCTCGGCAAATAAAACAGACCCTGTTTTTTTTGCCTCAAAAAATTAACATAAACCTCCAATGATTGATTGCGTTCTTCCAGTACTTTGGCTACATAATAAACTTTTTGTTTTTTGTAGTAAATTCTACCAGCACATATTGTCCCTCTTTTGGTGGTGAAATTGGTTTGGTCAAAGAATCTTCTGTAACAATGTTTTCATCGACATCTTCCTCAGGCCAAATATTATCGTCGCTAGAATCGTCTTGTAACGTAATAGACTCATCATCCGAATCACTCTGCAAAACCTGGCGAACTACCTAATTTTACTTTAGTTTTTATTTTAAGTTCCTTCTTCCTTTTGACGCTTTCCTTTTGTTCTTCTATTGCATTTTTTCTGGTGTGTCTGTAGCTATAAGACTCCTTCCTAGTTTCCGTTTTCTTGTTCTCCTTTTTTGATCCGCTTTTATAGGTTTTCGAAAGTCTTCTGGTGTTTGTAAGACCTTGGAGGTGCTGGGCAAAGAATTTGCTGGTCGCTGTGATGGAGTATCAACCATTTCGGTGCTGGTGGTAACTCTTTGTAGGGGTTCTGCAGGGTAATTTTTCGGATTGACATCTTGATTTGAATCAGGTTGCTCCATAGAATGGCTCTGGGAAGAGATCATTTGTTGTTCTAATGTTGGTAGATCCATGTGTGTATTTTGATCAATGCTCTGCACTGGCTCTATTTACTGTGGCGTTGAGATAACAGAAGGTTGCGCTTCAGGGTTTGGTCGCTCTGTAACAGTGCTAGCCAAAAAATCTTCCGAAAATATGTTTTTATCAAAGGGCTGAATGCCACATTTTCTGAAAGCCTGCGTTATATTGGATGGTGTCATACTTTTCATAAAAGCATTCCCTATAAATTGACCTACTTCATAAATTGACCTACTTCATAAATTGTCACTGAACAGCCTGGGTTACTAAGCATCCAAGAATCCATTGCTGCATTATAGTACGATTTAAATGGTGCATGGATACCAACGTCCAATGGTTGCATCTTGGCTGAAGTATGTAGATGCAATGTGAGGATCGTAACGCCAGAGCTTTTCGCCAAATCCAAAGCTTCTATAGCAACGTGTGACTCGTGGTTATCCATGATTAATATGCTTGGATTATCTTTTGTTGTACCTGAGCGTTTGATGAAGTGTTGCATCACTTGTACAAAAAGTTCAGAATTCATCCAACCTGAAGGTGATGCTAGAATTAAGGACCCTGGAGGAGTACCAACACCCATTCGAGGGTTTGTTTTAACTCTTGGGAAAATAATTGCTGGAGGAAAAGCTTGACCACCGGCGCCAATTATATTACAAGTAGTACACAATGTACCTTTCTCCCCGCTTGTGACTCTACAGAGGTTTTTATGACCTTTTGGTCCTACAACTTTTCGATTTTTTGTACTGTTGTAGTTCCAGTTTCGTCCAAGTAAAAAATTCATGTCCCGTCACTAAAAGCTGGACACCGTTTAATAATATTGTTACGTACGTGGGGGTAGGTAACTGATAGAAATGTACGAATACACCGATAATCAAAAGTAGACTTTAATTACGCACTCACTTAAACCGTTACAAAACAATTATCGCACAATAAACTTCGAATACTCAGATGATCGCTCGGGTCGCTCTTATTCGCACTGTTCGCTTTCCAAGTAAAGACTGACTCGTCGCAACCGGTGTCCGCCGTTTTATAGTTCCCGAGTCCGATTATTCTAGAACGCCTTCCGGAATGTTCGATGTACTTCGCCCCGCCAAGGTCGATTGAGACTGTTCGTTGCTGGAATGTTCTACGCCTTGCTACCTTGTTGTTTTTACGATCGCAATGACCTTGACCGCCTGAAAACAACGGTAAGTTGGTCGAAATTGTGATAATCTGGTATGTGATAGAGCTACCTCTGAAACGGACTGAAACGATATTTCAGCCTGCTGAAAACGCTTCTAAAGCACTAAAATTAACGATTAAAAATGCGACGCCTTATGCCATCGGCGTAACAATATTTTCGAGATTTTCAAAAAATACTCTAACAGTCTCTCTATTAAACGCAGTAGCTCTCGCCAAACTGCATGCCTCTGGTTTGCGTAAAGATAACTCAGGGTGTCTTTCGCGAAAGCCTCTTAGCCAGTCTACACCGGCCATGTGATTCTCTTCCCATGAGGCTGGCATTTTAATGTTATTATGAAGGGCCATCTGGTATGCTACGTGTCGGCAGTCTTTGGTAGATAGGCCGTAAAATAACAAGGCGCATTTCTTAAAGTATTATTTTAAAACTATTTCTTCTTCGTCCGAGAATACTTTATTCACAGAGTGGTGAGGGGTCAATCGCACACTACTAACATCCTCATTTTCTTTATCTTTTATTTTATTGTAATATCTATGCAATGTCGAAAAGGGTATGTCGCTGTCTACAGAAGCTTGTCGAATACTGTAACCATTTTTAATATAAATTAGAGCGCACCTCATTTGCTCTGCATTATGGGTGCCAATTTTCCTTGGCAGATTCTTTTTTCTCGGCATTCTGTAATAAATAAAAAAAAAATGAATTTTTTATAAATATATTGATAGTCGTAGTACACAGTGGGTCACGACCCAATATGTACCCGATTCACTTGACCCAGGCACCAATTTAACAAAAATAATAAAAATAAAAATAAATAAGTGTTCAGAGAGAAAATAAACAATATCCTCAAATAGCTTATTAATCAACTCAAACGAAAACCTCTTCATAAAATTGTATCGCCTCATTTTTAGAAAATACAAATAAAATTCGAACTTACGTAAATTTTTGCGCCTGACGGCCGGTGCACAACCTCAGTCCTCCACGTCGTTGCGCTCGCGCTGCTGAGCGGGCACTGAGCGAGTAGGAACGTGCCACCAGGCGCCGTCTTTTGCGTTGAGAAAGCATCGGAAAGCACTGTGCGTATTATCAGTGTGTGCGTTACCCACTGTGTACGAGCAACCCACTGTTAACCCGGTGACCCTATTGAAAGAGGACATAAACTTCCCTGCAGGCAGAGAGTCATTACGTCTTTTTTTGAAAAAGTTATGCTATAAATTCAAAGTGTTGAAATCAGAGACAAATTTTAATTGAACCAATTTGATATAATTGCCTGGCGAGAAAAGTATTTTTCACAACACTGCTCGGAAATATGGCCATAGATGGTCTTGTTTGGGGTCACAAAACGTCACTTATAAGGACAGACCAAGAATGTTTTTGTAGGCGTGTTTGCTGATTGGTCGAGAACATTGTTGTCCAACTTTAAGAACCAATGAAAATCAATCAATCAATTTTTGTGTCATAGCTCCTTAAAATGAAAAATTGAAATCGACCAATCAGAACACACCATTTTGTGTCGAAAAATATTAGGTGTATTTTTGCTAAAAGATACACAGACTAAAAACTATGGCACTGCTTTTTTTTTAAATGTAATTCAAACTTGGCCCCTATTCTCGAACCACTAGAGATGAAATTACATGGGAGATATGGCGAAACAAATACAATTTTATATGGAGTTGACATCTTCATGCTGCATGTTAGTTTATTAATCTCGAGTGCCACGAGAATAGGGGTCCAGATTTTAAAAAAAGTTATCTATGGTAAAATTGGACGTACTTATGCAAACAGGAACCAACCCACACGATGGCAGTTTCGAGAAAAAGCGATTTTTGTTTAAAACGTGTAAACAAAAAAATATGCAAAGTTTAATCAAAAAGTTTGATTGAAATATCGAACAAATCCATATTGTCCTTAGTTTTTACTGATAACTTGCTCAAAAAACAAAACATAAACCGTTATTTTTCTTTAAAAAGTCGATGGTTCCTTATTACTTAATTATAGGACGTACTTATGCAAACAGGAACCAACCCACACGATGGCAGTTTCGAGAAAAAGCGATTTTTGTTTAAAACTTGTAAACAAAAAATATGCAAAAGTTAATCAAAAAGTTTGATTGAAATATAGTATAAATTCATATTTTCTGTAGTTTTTATTGATAATTTACTCAAAAAACAAAACGTACAATGTTTTTTTTTCTTTAAAAAGCCTATGGTTCCTTTTAACTTAATTTTTAGTTTACTAGTAGGTAATTATAATGGTGCAATAAAACAATAATAAAAGCATGTTTTAATTAGTGTTTTATTTAAAAGAAAGTAAAGTACAAATGTTAATTATTGCATACTATAATTATTTAAAAAACAGTTCTACATAATCAAAGCCATACATCAAAAAAGACATCTGCAGCCAATTTTGTGTCTACTCGTTGGTTTCTCCTTCCATTTCGAAGTCTGGTTCACCTGAAAAGCCTTCCAGGTCATCCTCAATATTTTCATCAGGGATTAATTTAACATAGAAATCATGGTTAACCTGTGGAATTAGATGCAGAAGGCTCTTCAAGTGTTTTAACTTTGCGTCTGCGATTGGCTTTCCTGATGGCCACAGGGGCTCCATTATATCCTTGGTAATATTAATCACCCTTCCGCGAACATTTTTTTTAATGTCTAGTTCCTTAAATTCTTCATCAAAATTAGACCTCATATATAGTTTAAAAATTTCATGTTTTCTCAGCTCTATTTCCTTCGTTGCCAGCCATGATACTTTAGTTCCGTCACTGTATTTTTTCCTGTTAGTTATATTTTTCTCCAACTTCAAGGAGGAAAAAAAGTCCTGCTGATTCATTCGATGAACTTTCAGAGGATTATTTCTCTTGCATGACTTCATTATATCCATGTAATCCTCTGGCGTGTAAAGCCTCTGGTGGCGTTTTAGAGCAGTTTCAATTTTTCCGAAATCTGTGTCATTGGGGAGGAAACTGTGGCCCGATTCAAGAAATTACAAATTAATTTGTTTTAACGTTGGATGGTCATTTAAAATCGCTTTCATCATTAATACCATTTTAATATTTCGATTTTGTCCGCCACATGAATCACTCCATAAAATCAGATGTTTCACGCTGCTGTCGAGTCTTTCAAAAATGTGTTTCATTAGGCAAGATCCCACCTCTTGTGCACCACGACCAGCTTCGCCTTCTACCCACACATTGCAATGGGCTTCGTCTCTACTTCCAGTGTGTATACCAAGGTTATATACCCAAAGCTGTCTCTTATAAAATACAATGTTTGTAGGTATGAGTGGTAAAGGTAGCGTTTTTTCCAAGTCGAAAGTAATTGTTTCCACTGAAGGATCGTCCTTTGCCAGTTTCATGTCCATTTTCAATTGGTTTTGCAAGCCATTTGCAAGGTCTAGATGTGCTATCCGCTTTAGGTCAATATCAGATTTTTCCTCTTCCGATGCAGTCAGCATTTGGCCGTAAAAGTAATCACATTTGTTGCAGGTGTCTTTTTTTAAAGGTTTAGTGCGTAAATTAAAATTAGTCAGAAATATTTGGTTCACTTTCGATAATGACAGAATTCTCATTGCAGCTGCCTTTGCTTCCTCTTTATATAACTCGAAGATTTTCGAAACTGTCATGTCAGATCTAAGATATTTAACTCCATTGCATTGTTCTCGTCGGTAGTGAGATATGTATGTCGGCAGTTTTTTAATTAAGTTTATGACGAACAGCTCGCATTCAGGCTGGACTTTATTGCGTCCGCTTTGCAATCCACGTTGATCTACAATGTAATTTTCGGACCGCATCTTACAAAGCGACGTGTTTATTCGTTTCGACGAAGTTTGGAAAGTTTTAATAAACATATCCTTACAAACTGATATCCCATCTAAGAAATATTGACGTGAAAACGATTTTTCTTTTGAAACCTTGCTTTTGTTTTCAGTTGCAATGTAGTGACGCTTTACAGGGCATTCTTTTACTAATGCATTCAAAAACATATTCTGTGCATCGTAAGAACCTAACGAGTAAAATTTATTAAAGGCAACCTTTCTTTTCTCTGATGATATATTTTCATAACACTTTTTGCTGCAGCTGCACTGATAATCTATGAAATTCTTAGTACCAACACATTTTTTTCTCGAATTTACATATGGCAGGTTCATGTACTTTCTTTTTTTCCTTTCTTCTCTCAACAACCCACCAAATTTACGCTTTCTACCTTTTTTTGGCCTTCCACCAAGTATCGTGTCAGTTTGTAATAGTTCAGTTTCTTTATCAGAAACTGTTTCCGTGCTTGACTCAACAATAAGCGAATCTCCGTTGACAGATGTTGTATTATTTCGTGAAACAGGAACTATATGACCTTCTTCAATTTGGTTTCTATCTGCAGGTGTTGGGTGGATAAGTGCATGGCTAGTACCAGAGGTAAAAGAATCATTGCTTGAGCTGGTACTGTCATTATTATCCTCATAATCAGGATCTTTAACAGAGTCGTCACTGTGGGGAGCTAAACCGTCATCATCAGCTGTCAAATTGTTTGTCATAGGGCTGTCATCGTTCAAACAATTTTCTAAAATACGATACATTTTTTCCATATCAGGTGACATAACTGGAAGCGGAGAGTAAGGGCTGCCAATACCACTTGCAGCAACAGTGTTAGTAAGCGGGATGTTATGGTTGATCGGGACATTATTTACTGGGGCAGGAGTTAGCGGTGAGTATGGAGGTGGCTCAATACTTTTTTCGGAAGCAGTTTCTATATCTACATCATGATCGCTGTTCGACGGCGGCACAGCATGTGGGGCAGGAGTCAACGGTGAGTATGGAGGCGGTTCGATACTTTTTTCAGCAGTAGTGTCCGTAACTAGATCGTAATCGTCAACCGGCGGTGGCACAGCATTTAGTGGGGCAGGAGTCAACGGTGAGTATGGAGGGAGTTCAATACTTTTTTCAGCAGCAGTTTCCATAACTACATCATGATCGTTGGTCGACGGTGGCACAGCATATGGGGCAGGAGTCAACGGTGAGTATGGAGGTGGTTGTTTTTTTTTTTAGATACAGGTGCAGTTAGAAGACCGCAGCGGTTGACCACCGGCGACGTAGCATTTGATGGAACGAGAGTTAATTGCGAGTGTGGGTGCAGCTTTACATTTTTTTCAGAAGAAGTATATAAGCCACTACTGATGACCGAGAAAGCATTTACTGGAGTCTCCTGTTGTGATGAGTGTGCAGGTGGTTCAAAAGAAGTCTCAACGTTTTTATAAACTAAGAATTCGGAAGTTGACACAGCTTTATCAGTAGTTTCTCCAGCCAAATTGTTAGTGCTAAGCGACAAAGTTTCATTAAAATTATCTTCATGTAAGTTGTTAGTAGTAACATTCGCTTTATTCAAGTTTTCCTGCAAACCCAGGCATTCTAGAACGAAATAAAAGCCCTATGTTAAACACAACATTTCCTTTTCACACACATTTTCCCCTCACTTGTTGAGTGTTTATATTGTTACCTTAAAGCTAAAGCCATTTAAATCCTAAAATCAAAATTTTATCACTAAATACAAACATAGTTTTTGCTATGTTGAGAACTTTAAACTAATTTGTATTTAAAGTAAGGTGATAATATAAAACTACTTTTATCAACAAACACATGCTATATTCACAAGGTGCATTTGGTAACATCACGTATGAAAAAAAGTACCTACCTGCAGTAATTTGTACTGGACTGCTTGATCGAGAATAATCATAAAAATCTGAAAACAAGACAGTAAGATAAGATTTAAAACTTTCGAGATTTGATCACCTATTAGTGATTATAACGGGTCGATCGCGAATTTAAAGATAATAGCCGTCTTTATATGGGGTATGGGCCCCAGATGCCTAATTGGTTAATTTTGAATTACTTAATGTTTTTTTTTTCATGAACACTACAGTATTTTGGGTTAATATTAAGTGAAAAAGCATCTTACATGTATCGTGAGCAACTAAATGCGCAAAATTCCAACCAATTTGGCGTCTGTGGCCGATACCCCATTCAAACACGGCTATACCTACCTTTTACGTTTGTTTTCTAGCGACAACGGCTCGTGCAACCGGGCCGATACGTCGGAATACCTACTTACTCAACAAAGTTGAATTTAATTCGCGATCGACCCGTTTTAATCACTAATACAATACAGGATATTCTAAAACTTTAGTGTAACAATGTTTCATTCAAAAACTCACGCAAATTCCTTGTCATTGTCCTAGCGAATTAATACTTTATAGTCAAAATTTTGTAGGTAACTACTAACTACATAGTACCACAACACTAGACACGTATTTTGAAATACATATCCTTTGCCATACTGCAATACCAATGGGGAATTTACCTTACAGAAAAGTTTAACACAAAGTTTGTATACCTAACCTTAAAAATCAAATAACTAGAAGGCATTTTTAACATACCTGGGATGTTTTCGTCTTTATCTTCGTCGTCTGAATGAACTAGGCAACTTAAAACCATAGCCCGTGCCCTTGTGCCGAGTTTCTTCATTGTTTTGTAGGCTTTTAGCCAATTTATTTTAAGGTACTTGCCGCACACAACCACTTACTTTAAAACTTGTGACAAACTTTTACAATGTTACCATGCTAAAAATGTTGCCACTGCAAATGATAATTCATCGTTCAGCATTATAACGTTATATTTCGTTACCGTTTCACATTATTTGCTTTATGTAACTACTGGTAGAAAATGACAGTATACTAGTAAATTATTTCATAAACTGGATTCAAAGGACATGGCTCCATAGATATTCTACATACAATATTTTTAATACGGAGCCATGATACATGAACCTGGAATAAAATTATACACGTGGCATTTTTTATTACGAAAACCGGACCCAAATCACATGGTATCTCATGTATTATAAATAAAATATTTTTAACATAGAACCATGCGACTTGGATCTTTGTGGAAATATGAACTTGTCCGATTTTCGTTTTGCAAACGGGAACCAATCCGCATGGTCTCATATGAAATAATAATGAAGATACTTTAACGAGGAACCATGTCGCTTGGGTTTTTTTAGAATAAATCTAGTAATCATATTTAGTAAACCATCGGGTTACCATGTGACATGGATCTTTTTGATTTTGTTATAAAGATTTAATACGTGTGTTGGTAACTTTGTGACCGTAATGTTTTTATAGGTAAAAGTTGTCATATCACTTTGATATTTACAGGGTCGATATAAGGTACATTTTAGAGCTTTGCTGTATACTCAACTCAATTTTTGACGTCGTGTGGGTTGGTTCCTGTTTGCATAAGTACGTCCAATTGGCGGTGATGTCACATTAACATGAATTAAAATTTGAGTTTTGAATATGAATTTTTATTTTATTTCCTCTCGTAGTTGTGAAAAGCACTATGTCTGCCTCGGTAGAAAGTGCAATTTATGGACTCGTACCCTAGAGAGCCTCACCTACGTTTCGGCCTCTATATAACTCGTCCAAAAATCGCATACTTTCTATCCTCTGCAACAATGTACTATAGACGAAATTGACAATGTCCGAAAAAAGAACATACCAATAGTATATTTAGATGAGTCATACATTCATACGTCGTTAAATCATAGCAAGTGCTGGCAAAGTCATGAGGAACCAGGTGAATCTAAATCTGTAGCTACGGGAAAAAGGTTCATAATGGTACACGTAGGTGGAGCTACTGGTTTTGTACCAAATGCTTTGCTTTTATACAACCACTAGCTTTTGCCCGCGACTTCGTCCGCGTAGAACTCGTTTATCGCAGTTAAGTAAATTAATAGTTTTAAGTAATTCTATAGTTTGACGTCCTCCCTGGCAAGAATGATCTTTCAAACAATATTGAGATCGAAATTTACCGGGACACCAACTTTAACCATTCACTCTTACGGGAGGGCACTCCCGATACCTCGAAAGACTTCAGGAACTCTAAGGGTAGGACGTGACTTGCTCTGTGTCTATGACATTGTCTACCAATAGATACTCCACAACATCGCCTTCTACATGAGACATATTTTTATATTTATCCGCCCGACAATTTCGTTTGTCGGTGCTAATATCGCCCTCTCGCACAAACATTCTCTATTCTTTATATTGTTTTTTAGATCGGGGTACACGTTATTTTTTAGATCATCTGTGTACAATATTACAGAATTCGCGGTTTAATGTATTCAAATCGTTACTATCTCTCGCCATACGATCTTCGACCATTTTTAGTAGAGCTGCCGGATATATTGCCCCGACTGTGTATCATGGTGTACTCGTAGTTCCTGGCATATTTGTAGTGAGGTTAATTTTTTATATATATACTCATATCGTAGATGCCGAAATGCATTTATTTTATCCGCTGGTGTGCCCCTAGTTATCACCGGTAGATGAGAATCTGTCTAAATTCGCCGTCTCAAAGCACCATCCCCTCCATGATAGTTTGGTTGCTCTTAAAATATCCATCATAGTTCAATATTACATATATTATATTATGAGTCTTAATACTAATTATAATGTAGGTATCTATCATTATAAATGGCGGAACTCCCAAACATCATCAGTGGCCGCTGAAAAAACAAAGACAATTATATTCTTCAAACAAATTTACCCAATGCCCATTAATCTCATTCAGTTCTGCGGTTAATCCGTGAAAGCGTAACAAACAGACAGACGACAGAAATAATTGAATTGCCATTTTGAATTTCTACCTATACTTTAACATCATTTTCGAAATCTGCGTCCTCAAAATCTAAGAAAATGACAATTATGTCCACTTTTTAAAAAAGATTATGGCCTTCATCTTGAATACTAAATTTGACATAATTTTCATAATCTGCGTCCACAAAATGTAAGAAAATGATACCAATGACGACTTTTTCAATAAACATCATGACGGCCATTTTGAATTCCAAATTTGATATCATTTTCGAAATCTGCGTCAACGCAACCTAAGAAAACGACACCCATGATGACTTTTTCAAAAAACACCAATCATTGTCGTTATTCCCTCGGGAACTTTTAAATTTTCCGGGATGGGATTTTTCTGTGTTAATCCAGGGTGCTACCTCCATTTTAAATTTCATCCTAATCCATCTAGCCGTTGCAGCGTTAAGGAGTAACTAACTAAAACCCCCTTTTATATTTTATTTATAAACAGTAGCCTAAATATCAATTTCCTAATGTAGCCATTTCGATATCTTCCATACAAATTTCTACTCCCCATTTATCGCCTGAGGGGGAGTTTTACGGAAATCAATGAAAGTTTTTTTTTTATGTTAAACAGTCTTAAACAGTAGCTTAAACACCAATTACCACGTTTCCAACTAAAAAAAATAACATAAATAACCAAATTGTCATACAAACTACCATCCCAAATCTCGCCCCCTTAGGGGTGATTTTTGAGATACAAATTTAATCTAATTCAGTTCCGCGGTTTATCCTTGAATGCATAACAAACAGACAGACGACAGACATAATTACTTTCACGTTTATAATGTTAGTATGGATTTTCTTTGTACAGCAATATTATGTACACCTATCGATGTATAGTTTTTTTACCCCTTGAGTATTGTTTGAAATGACATTTTAGAATTAAATAACCGACCAATTCGCCGAAAAATGAAATGCCTGTCAGTAATTATTTTCAAGTGATCATAATAACCGCCCTAATATTAAATAACAGCCGTAGAATTAATACGCCGTGAATAGTATTGAAAATAGCGGAAAAAAATGTTAAAATCTGGATATGTCAACGCTGACAACTTCAATCTGACACCGCTCCTTTTGATATAGACTAACAAAACTGAATGTAGGTACAAAGCCTGTCTCATGTTGTCACACTGGATGGCAAAAGCCATAGGAGAAATAAATTATTCAATTGCGCAATTTTGTCAAATAATTACTAATATTATTCTATATTAGTAATTATTTGCGACCCCAAAAACTAAGAAAATGTTACCCGTGACAACTTTTTCAAAAAATATCATTGCCGCCAGCTTGAATTCTAAATTTGACATCATTTTCATAATCTGCGTCCCCAAAATGTAAGAAAATGATACCAATGACGACTTTTTCAATAAACATCATGGCGGCCATTTTGAATCCCAAATTTGATATCATTTTCGAAATCTGCGTCAACGCAACCTAAGAAAACGACACCCATGATGACTTTTTCAAAAAACACAAAGATATTGTCGTTATTCCCTCGGGAAACTTTAAATTTTCCGGAATAGGATTTTCCTATGTGTTAATCCAGGGTATAAGCTATCTCCATTCTAAATTTCATCCAAATCCATCCAGCGCCATTGCAGCGTGAAGGAGGAACAAACTAAAACTCCCTTTTACCCCCCTTAGGGGTAGTTTTTTCTAAATCGCTGAAAGAAGTATTTTTTATTTATTATCAGTAGCCTAAATACCAATTTCCAAACTGCCTATTTTAAAAATTACTTATCTCCTGTACAAATTTCTACCCCCAATTTGAACCCTTTAGGGGATGAATTTCCAAAAATCCTTTCTTAGTGTACCCGTGGGGTACCCAAGGAATATTCCCTTCAAATTTCAAGTCCCTAGGTTCAGCGGTTTAGGCTGTGCGTTGATCGATCAGTCAGTCAGTTTTACCCCTTTCCATCCCTTCGGGGATGAAATTATCAAAAACGCTGAAACACGTATAAATTAATTTTCAATTTTCAACCTAAACACAAAATTTGAATAGCCTAACTTAAACTAAAACTGACGGACTTTCATACAAATTTTCATCCCCTTAGGGGTGGAATTTCCAAAAATCCTTCCTTAGTGGATCTTTACACTATATAAGGTATCTATGTGCAAAAGGTCAAGTCTCTAGGTCTTAAGGTTTGGGCTGTGCGTTGATATATTAACAATCCGTTTTACCCCTTTTCATCCCTTCGGGGTTGAAATTATCATAAACGCTGAGACACGTATAAGTTGAAATTCAATCGCCAACCTAAACGCAAAATTTGAAGCGTCTAACTTCAAAACTGACGGACTTTCATACAAACGTTTTTCCTCTATTTTACCCCCTTAGGGGTGGAATTTCCAAAAATCCTTCCTTAGTGGATCTCTACACTATATAAGGTATCTATGTGCAAAATTTCAAGTCTCTAGGTCCAGCGGTCTGGGCTGTGCGTTGATATATCAACAATCAGCTTAGCATTTTATATAATAGATAAAGAAAAAAAAGTGAATTTCATGACTCCATGAATAAGGATAATTTTAAAAAGTGGGTCACCGAAATGCTTCTTCCCAACCTGAATGAAAACTCCTGTGTGGTTATGGACAATGCAAGTTACCATTCGTACCAAACCAACAAAGCACTAAATGATTCTTGGAAAATGGCGTTGATACAAAAGTTACTTCATGACAACAGTATTGTTTATCCCGCGAAGGCAACCTAGGGAACTTAAATAAGCCATTGCCAAAATATGAAATCGATGAAATATTGAAAGATCATGTCCACACATACACACTCCGTCTGCCGCCATATCATTGCAATTTTAACCCTATTGTAATAATTTGGGGTATAGTAAAAGGCAGAATGGCATCGCAAAATGTTGCACATGGAAGAGATAGCTTTTTGAATTTAGTACAAAATATTTTTGATGTATCTATTTACGTCAAATCAACATAAATAATATAAATAACACACATATTCGAAATACACATATGTTGGAAGTAACGGTTTATATTTTCAGGGAACAACTGCCAATATTTGGAAGAGCTGTTGTGACCATGTGATCAAAATAGAAAATTACTAAAGGAAATCCGATCATATAATTAATATCCACGTGGACAAGTTCGTGATTGAAGTTGGCTCTGACACCAGTGACATGTCTGACTCTGAAATTGATTCCGATAAGTCGCTTTCTGGATCTGAATTTAAAGCCATTTGCCCTATGGATACCGAATATTTGGATTCTGATTTCGACTACGGAGAATGAAAGTAAGTCAAAATGAGTGGCCAATTCGCATTGTTCCGACTTTACTGAACTATTGCCATTTAAATAAGAATAATTTAGCGCCCTCTTGACAATAGTACCCATATATTTCTGGTTTACCTTTAAGTACATTATTTACGAACGAATATGAATTTAACCAAATGTAATAGATAACTAATTCATTTGCGGGTGAATAAAAATAGCAGAATTCTACTCACATCTTTATTTTTTGATAGTGTTTCCTACTACAGTAAAAATTAACGACCCGATTAAAGGATAGTTACCCGATTTTGTAAACATGGAATGTCATAGTGCAACCTGATAGATATTTGAATTGAAATTGATCATTAAATATCCTAATCTTTTAACTAAGTACAGTGCAATAGCTCTAAAAACTTTCGGCTACGGGTAAAGTCGGTTAGCCTAGTATGGATCGTATGACAGCGAGTTAATTGAGAAGTACAAACTGTACAAACACAAAGGCTGGTTTACGAGCTATTGATGCCATGCTCCCTGGGCACCCCACTGTCGGTTTTGTAATGTTTTAAAGCATAACCCTAATGTACACAGTATGTACCGAATTTGTACATACTTAAAAAGAAATGTACCTCAATAGATCGAGAGAACAAATTATATGAGATTGGGGTTGCTGTGGAGCATCTCCCCAGCAGCCCCAAAGATTAATTTAAGAATTTGTTATTTATTAAAACATAACGCTGTTGTACTCAATATGTACTCAATTAGTACGCACTTTATTTTAAATGTACCTCCATAGATCGAGAGTACAAATTATCTAAACTAGGGGTTGCCGTGGAGCATCTCGCCAGCAACCCCAAACATTGAATTTAAGAAATTTTTATTCTCTTTATAAAGTACAGCATACTCTTGCAAATCAGAATCAAATGCGAAAGTGTTTCAGTTCATTTGTACACTCGATCTACAGAGGTGCATTTAAAAAAAAGTGTGTACTAATTCAGTACATATTGCGTACAACAGCGTAATGTTTTAATCAATAATATTTTTTTAAATTCAATGTTTGGTGTTGCTGGGGAGATTCTCCACAGCAACTCCAAATTCAGATCATTTGTACTCTCGATCTATGGAGGTACATTTAAAAAAAGTGCGTACTAATTCAGTACATATTGCGTACAACAGCGTAATGTTTTAATCAATAATATTTTTTTAAATTCAATGTTTGGCGTTGCTGGGGAGATTCTCCACAGCAACTCCAAATTCAGATCATTTGTACTCTCGATCTATGGAGGTACATTTAAAAAAAGTGCGTACTAATTCAGTACATATTGAGTACAACAGCGTTATGTTTTAATAAATAACAAATTCTTAAATTAATCTTAGGGGTTGCTGGGGAGATGCTCCATAGCAACCCCAAACTCATATAATTTGTACTCTCGATCTATTAAGGTACATTTCTTTTTAAGTATGTACAAATTTGGTACATATTGTGTACATTAGGGTTATGCTTTAAAACATTACAAAACAGACAGTGGGGTGTCCAGGGATCATGACATAGCTATTGCACTGTCGGCTTTACAATATCGAAGGCAGAGTCTACTCACGATAATCTCAATATTTCGAAATACACGATGCAGTTGAATGTGGGTGCGTTATCTGAATTAATTTATAAACACAAGTACAAAAACCGTATCGTCTCATACAACAAAAAATAAAATCTTTATTCCCTTAAAATTAAATATTTGAGATTTTACAATTATAGCTACAATATATACACATATCTCATATAGGAATACGTTAAATGAATAAAGTACTTTACGTACCCTGTTTGTCACGTAAAAATACATGTATTGTAGGTAGTATAATATTTCTGTTCACCGAATCCTACATAACAATGATTAAATAACTTAACAGGAAATTAACTAGGTCACTAGGACTCTACACAATCATGCATTATTGTGGCCTATCCATCCATATGAAAAATGATTTACCTATCAGCCTATCGGTTTAGTCTTACTAAATCTTGGCACGACCGTTTAAACCAAAATTGTATTACCGATGGCACTTTCCTTGCCATTTTCAAGCAATTCTGAATAGCCTGACTCATCCGAGCAAGCACTGTCATTATCTCCGGCATTTCTAAAAACTTCTATTTCTAAGCTCGAGTTCAAACTATCAACATCAGTAACGTTATCAATAAGAGACTCGAACTTGCCTTCAAAGTCGTTAAACATGGCATCTAATCTCAGTGGCGGATAAGTAGACCTGCGCCGAAATGAACTCTTCTCTCCAATGGGCACAAGATTAACTTCATCGTGAGGATCTAGAGCAATCGAGCAGCTTCCTTCACCATCTTTGGAAGCAGTGTTTTCAAAGTCATGTACCCGCATTGAGATAGATGTAATATTTATTTCTGTCTGTGAGAGTGTTTTGTTGTCGTCGTGCGCGTAGTGCGAGGCTAGCGAGGAGGGCTCGGCGTCGGAGTTAACGGTGCTGGCGGTCTCACAGCCAGAAGAAACAGATCCGTCGTCGCTATCCGTGACGAGGAAGTTACTTTGAGATAACAATTGCACATTTTTGCCTTTGAAAGTCGGATTTACGCCCATTTCACTTGATTCGGAAATCGATTCTAAAATATGCGTTCTGGATTCTACCTTTTTCGCTTCGCTTAGACTAGGTTCACTGTCGCTGGGAATTTTAGCACTGTTGTTGCTCTCTTGAAGGATCATGTTGATGAGTTCGTCTGAGGCTGGTAAGTTATCTGAATGTGATCGTATCCTGTTCATGACATTTGGGCAAGAAAGTTTTCGAGGTGACTTGAGCCGTTGCAGTACCGGTGAAGAGTAGAAATGCTCGGCAGAATTGTCTGTTAAAGAGTTCCTTGCCCACGTATTACACAACGTCTGTTTAGCATTCATCTCTGCCTCCTCTTCATCTTCCTCGGAACAAAGTTCTTCGATGGCACCAAGCTTCGGAGCCGATTTCGACCGCTCCAAAGGAGGTCGGTAATTCATTGCTCCTACGCTGAGGAGGATCTTTCTGCGAGGCATACTTGGATTATCATATACACTGTTGGCGAGACTTAATCTTGCATTCTGTTTAGAGATACGATCTTTTTTGAATTCTAGGAGAGCTTGTTTTACTTTAACTTGTAGTTCTTCAGTAATTTTTTTTGATACTATTTCTTTAGCGCAGAGAACAGCGTGGCAGCGCAGTTCGTGTTTCAATTTTTTTCCTTCGTGACGATAAACCCAGCAAAACAACTTTGGATAGTGCGGGGGACTGGCACAATATGTGATTCGGTGGGACCAGTATTCCGTGAGGCCGTGTTCTTTGGTAGTGCCCTTTAGGCCAGAATTGGAAACAGATAGTTTCATAACGACATCAGGCTTTGAAGATTGCTGATAGTTTCTCCATAATGTCGCCAATGGCTTCTCTACGCAGCTTTCCCCTGAAATGAAAAAAGTAAAATCCGTTAGATATTGTTTTTGATTTTGATTAGAATTGTTTGCGATTGCGGTTGGGACACAATTTAAAGACAGGCTAACTAACAAAAATGTTCTAAAATTGCTTCAGTTAAGAAAACTACCTTAAAATACTAACACGTGCCGTGCCGTCATATTGTTTTTAAGGAAATCAAGTAAATAGTCTGGCGCAGTCTTCTGGGATATCCACTGAGCGGTAACGGCCGAACAAGAAGACGTATTTACTGGGAGATGGTTTTTAGGTTACTGTGCTCAAAGGACAACTTTATGAAATTACCCAAAACTGAATATTTAATAAGGAATTCATTACAATTATTAACGGGAAAACTCAAAAAAGGAGTACCTATACTCGTACACGATCACCCTTGTTTTATTTGTTCATCATGTAAGGCAGTATTGTCTAGAGTTCAGGAATCATTAAGAAAAGTACAAATATATATTTTTCCTACTCCTGTAATTTTATCTGTCATTTATATAGTCACGAACATTAATATGACGGCGCATGTGGTTTTGATAGCGAGCTAAACATACTACTGTATAGTTATGGTCTCGCTTACTCTGACGTAACTCAGGCACTGGGCCTCTACCTTAAAATCATAGTTCGAACGTTACGCTTGCTCCGTCACTTTCCCTCGACTTCGGTACGATTGGCGCGTGAAAGAAACGGAGTATCCCTTAGCACTACTGTGGTGTTTCGGAGTAAGATCCCGGACGTGCGTCGCCATGTTTGGCACTCTCGTTCTAGACTTGGGTGGAGTGACGGTTTCGCGAAGCGTAAGCGCCGTGCGCCGTGAGCGTAAAGCTTTGCATCTAGCCTTGGCTCCACGTGCCCCTGGAACGTCGACAGGGACGATTTCTTGCCTGTATTTTGATAATTAAACAAGACATTGTGAAACATCTAGATAAGGCTTTTGGTTCTCCTTGCTCGACTATCCTCGCTTACACCGAACTTCGACCATCATGACGCTCCCCTTATCCAAAGATGGGATGGAGCTTACATAAGAACATACATAAAATGTACGCAGAATAATCCGTAGAAAAGTCTATCAAGTCTATTCCCCGTAACAGCACTTGTGTTTTTTTGAGCCAAAACGACACGCCAAGCTGCTAAAGCTTATAGGTGAAAAACTTGAGTAAATGACCTCTTGCATGTAGTTGTGTACAAAACTAATATGGAATTTACGACAAAGGGGTTTGGGTAAAAGTGTTGTCATTTGTAAAATTCATACATTTTCAAGGTGAGCGGCCATTCGTAAAAGTGGCAAATTATGATGGAATTATTAAAAATAAACATATTTTATTATGTAATGTAATACTCTTAAGTGCATCGGAGCAGAGATATTTAAATATTCATACTTGGGCGTACTTTTGTACTAAAAACTGAACACTTAAATCTTTAAAATCTCCGCTCCGATATTATTTAACGCCATAAATTTTATATATCTATATGTATTTAGAGGTCCTCTAAATAACTATGTAAGAATCATCCGTGGCCGCTGAAAAAAATAATGACAATATTCTTCAAACAAATTTACCCAATGCCCTTTCAAATATACTCGTAGAATGTATATCGGTCTATACTCGAGAATCTAATTTAAGACCAAAACCTAACCTCAACCGGCGCACATTCGCTGTGATTACTGCATTTTGGTTTAAGCGTAGGTATTTTTATCAATAAAACTTACCCTAATATTACTGGTTACACGAGTTCCCGTTCATATTTTTATGAAATAATGTTAAAATAATAATCAAGATGAATTGAGATGAATTGTCATATTTTGGTCTTTAATTAGTTTCTCGAGTATATACTCGTACAGGTGTGTTAAAGTTTTTCACCTATACTAAACCTAGGTTAAAGTATGAAGCGATAAACACAAACTTTCCAACAAAATACATTTTTACCAACATAACAAACCACAGAATTCATAGTTTTTGTTTAAAATTTTGATATAGGTGAATCACTGCCAGCTAAAGAAAAACTTTTTTAAATATATAACCGGGCAAGTGCGCGTCAATAAAGTTAACCATAGACACATATTTTGTCATTTTTATCCGACTTCAAAAAGGAGGTTCTCAGTTTGACCTGTATGTATGTATGTATGTTTGTTCGCGATTATCTCGCGTTTGTCTGAACCGATTTTGATGCGGTTTTCAGAAAAGTATTTGTTACACTTAGGACAAGGTTTTAGTATTTTAATCGACGTAAAAACGTTTCTCAGTTTGACTGTTTTGATTTGATTTCTCCGTCAATTATGGTCCGATTTCAAAAATCCTTTTTTTGTTTGATAGAGTTTACTTCCGAGGTGGTTCCATTGTCACCAAATTGTAATGTGATGAGAGTATCCATGAGGAATTGAGGGAAATCCTCAAATATTATTGGCATACATATAGCAATTTCAGTATTTTTATTTTAGTAACAAGTTCAGCATTTGCATTCAGAAAGTATCATTTGGTGGAGTGGAACTGATGATGAAGACCACAGATGGCCAACGGGACTCCTCAACGTTACCTATTTCAAGGGTGGCGATAAGATATCTCGATTAAGATAGTTGAGCGACTTTAACGTAGAACATTTAATTGTTTAAATATGACTATGACTTTTGCGAGGCGTTACTTGCGGTGAACTTGAAATGTCTTACAGTTTCATAACTAAGAAGTGGGACTACATAACAGCTTATTGTGATCACTATTTATTTTATCTTATTTATTTATTTATTTATTTATTAACAAAGAAAGACACAAATACATTTAACATTTGAGAAGCGCAACAAAAACCAGCTTAGGTTTTCCCGTGCGCTAACTTGGTACATCGCTGAGAATAACGACTAACTATTTATTTAAGTTTAACGTAAAATAGTCTACACTTAAGTGCTAGAATAATAGGTAATAAATAACAATGCAAATTGATGAGGTAGATCAACAAAAACAGATACCTTCAAACTCGAGGCGAACATTGTGGGTAAGCCGATGCTACTACTACGCACATTTTTTGCTTGCATTTTAGTTGCAGTAAAGACTCGACAAGATACAGCGTGCTTCAAATAAAATTAGGAATTTTATTTAAATAAAATGTTTAAATCAAATTACAGGTAAATAAATTAAAACTATAATAAAATTATGAACGCAGTGCTCTCATAAAGTGTTGTTTAAGCATTCTCTGTAAGTTGCGTTTATTATTTAATGTTATTTCTGACTATAATCGGCATTGCATTTGTTAATCTTGGAATCACATATTTGGACATGCGCTTCCCGTAAAAAATATTAGGTAACTTTTGGGATCAGTAGCTTGGCATTGGTTACGTTACGGGTAAGGTAACAATGTAATGACTTACGCGCCTTTGCAAATTGGTTTCCAAAAACTGTTCACTCAGTAAAGTATATTTAATTTTTACGTGTATCGGCATTACACCGCAGAATTCAAACAGATTGTCGTAATTATTTTTATATTGAGCTTTAATTTTTTCCGGGACGATTGATTTGAGTAATCTGAGTTGCAGCTGGTAAATACGGTTTAGGTAAGATGTAAACATGCGCCCGTAACTACTTAGGCCATAGGATATTGTGGACTCTGCAAGTGTTTTATATAAGATTAGTAATATATGATACGGAACTTTTTTTTTATCAAATTAAATTTTACTAAAAGATTACATAACTTGTTGCATATATAATTAATGTGTTCTTTCCAGTTTAGCCTGCTATCTATAATTAAGCCCAGATAACGCTGACTTTGTACTTGTTCAATAACTTGACAATTGCATAATCTATAATGACTGTGCAAACACTGATGGTCGTGAGCAACTAGCCTTAAGTCTACGAAGTGCCTATTATAACTGGAGCTACTGTAAACTAGTTTAGTTTTATCAGCATTTAGAGCTAGTCCAGCACTAAAAAGTATAAAATAAAATAAATGTTTAAAAAAAACAAAAAACCGCCTTCAAAAACGCGCAGTTTTTTGTTTTTTTAATCATGTTTCCCGCTCATTTGTTGTTCTGTGCTTCGTTCGTATTAAAGTCGCCGTCAATAGAACTGGTGAACGATGTAAACAAATTAGTACTGTTTGACACATAACGTGTTTTTATTAAAAAATTACGTATAATGAATAGTTATTTCATCTTAAACTTAATATGAAAATAATGATCTAAATTAGTGTATAAATCATTACAAAGACAAGCACGTGATTATCGAGTAATCATGGTGAATTGGTTCGTTTGGTTTTGTTTACATCTTTTGCAAGTTCTGTTGACGGCGGCTTTAGTTACCTATATTATTGAGTAAATGTCGCGTATTTTGCAGTCTTAAAAATTGATAAAATGGATAATTTAATTTCGCGCTTTCTTTGAAACCTAGTCGTAGGTAAATTATGGTAGGTATGCAACGGTGTATAACTAAGTCAAAAAACACTCGTGGCGTTTTCCTTTACACACGCCACTCGTCTTTTTTGGCCTCTCTTATACAACTGTTGCATAAACTACTATAATTACACTAGCTTTCCGCCCGCGACTTCGTCTGCGGAGTCAGAATTCGTGTTAAAAGTACCTACAGACATAGTTTTATATCACCTTTTATTTTATGAGTTTATGACTCTAAAACAACAAAATTGCCATATAAAATAAATTCACTGGCCCTCTTTCACTATTACGTTTTTTTTTAATCGACCCTAGGTTCAATAGATTGATAATTTAGTTATCTCATCTATGTACTAAATTTCTATACAAACAATCAACCCACTTAGCAGAAGATTTTCGAAAAACACCTAAGATGGATATTTTTTTTATGCTACACTATTCAGTCGCAATACCCGTTTTCATATCTTGTAGGTATACAGGGTGGAAAAAACGAACGCCACATGGGCGGCAACTACCTTAAATATTGGAAATAGCAAATTCTACGCAAAGGAGATTTACTTTTATTTTTGAAAACATTTATTCCTGCAATTATGGATTTTTGAACATTTGCCTGTCTTAACAGGGAATCGAACTGGTCGAATATGACAAAATAATAAAAAAGGGTTTTTTCATGGTCTTTATTTATTTAAAGGTGTATGTGTTATAGACATAAACGATCACTCTCAATGACCCTTTCGATCTGTATCATAAAACACGACTTTATTGTTCGACCAGTTCGATTCCCGGTTAAAGAAGACGACTTTTTCAAAAATCCAACAATGCATATTTTTGTTTTAAAAAATTAAAGTAAGTCTCCTTTGCGTAGAACTTGCTATTTTCAATATTTAAGGTAGTTGCCGTCCATGTGGCTTTCGTTTTTTCCACCCTGTATACGTTTGAATGAAAGTTACTTTATTTCCATAAAAACTTTACATTCAGTATCAGTAGTCTAAGATCCCAAGTTTTTCCCTACAGTTTTTTTTATTGATGATGGGTTTGTTCTCGACTATTTGTTTCTTTAAGGGGCAAGTGTTTAAAAAACACTGAAGCTTGCACTTTTTTAGATGCTAACATTCATGTATCTGGAAAAAAAAACCAACTTAAATTCAAACTTTTACCCCGCTTTTCACACTGTTAAGAGCTTATTTTAAAACCTGCTTTTATATTTAATTAACAATGGTGTTGATACCGAGTTTCATGTATCTAACTTCCCCAGTCATAATTCTTATTTATAGGTAAAAAGTAACCTTAATACCAATAATGTCCACATTTCTCTAATCAAACATTACCAAATTTCCACACAACCCCCCCCCCCCCCATTTTACCCCCTTTTCCAAAATTGCCGTATCCGAAAGCAATTTAGTAGCCCTGACACAAATTCAAACGTTTCTCACTTATTAATTACTATAATATTATGATTATAGTAATACTTAGTTCAATCTGGTTTTGGAAAGATACGCAGTAGAAAGTTATATTATTATTATAATAATAAGTCATTTATTTAAACACATTATTTTGTTTGCCTATTTATTTCCACTCACTAACTCACACAATCAGCTTTTAGGACAATGCGAGTGCACTCAACAGGACAGCAAGTTATAATATTTTCTTAAGATGTTGTTTACCGTCGCACGCAAACTCGGGATCCACTGAAAATCAGCGTTGCAGCACTGGTGCTGCAACACATGCTGAGTGGACCCTTTTTGGCGTCAGGATGCAGCACCACCAATGCTTATGTTATGTTAGGTTTCTTATGTTTAAGTTAATTAAGTTGGTGGAGGTGCTCTTTTGATTCCAATAAAATATTTTTATTATTATTTATTATTATTATTATTTATATTTGCCTTGAAGAGCATTTCTTTCATGTTGCAAGTAAAATTGACCATAAAAAAATACCCACACAAACTTTGCAACCCCTTTCCATCCACCAAGAGATTAGTAATAGCTCAAATAAATGTCTCATTATTTTTATTAAAGAGCATTTCTACCAAGTTTCTTGTGAAATTGATCATAAAAATATTTTTCTATAAAAACTTTGCAAACCCTTTCATCCCTCTAGGGGTTGATTTTAATTATCGCTGAAATACGCGTCTCATTATTTGAATTGCAGAGCTTCTTCCAAGTTTCAAGTAAATTGGACCATAAAAATATTCTTTCCCACCTCGTAAGGCCCACCATACTACAAACAGGGAGTTTTTTGTGAGTGGTACTTTGAATCTACCGTCACTGCAATAAAGTTCAATTACGTTTGTTCGATTATACCATTTTCCGTTTACGAAGATAGGAAACTTCACCTTATTCCCATTGCAACACAGTTCAAATTAAATTGTCTTGATTATGTACATCCTATTGCACACTGGGCCTTACGAGGATACAAACTTTGCAACCCCCTTTCATCCCTTTAGGGGTTGAATTTCGAAAAATCCCTTCTTAGTGGATCTCTGCGTCACAAAAAGAAAGTACTGTCCAATTTTCATATTTCTAGCATTAGTAGTTTTGGCTGGGCGATGATGAGTCACCCGGGACATTGCCTTTTATATATATAATATATAATACATATATAAGATAAGATAGATAGATTTGCTTAAAAAGTACCTATTACTTTTCATGACTACAAGCAAACTCGAAATAAAAACACACTGGTCAAGGCATAACCCCAAACCAGAATACCGTACATGACACTATGGAAATAACTATAATAAATTAAGCGAGCTATCTCAATATTAGTTAGTTTTCTAGTAATTTTCCTAACGGTGTAAGCTGCCGAACTTAGTTTACCTACCAGTACCTATGTGTAGCTCAGTCAGCAGGTATTTTTGCCCTACAAAAAAAGGTGGTGCTGAAAATGTTTAAATTCGTATTGCTTAAGTCATGAAAAATTTAAGTTTTCGACCTCGAGGGGTCACAGCGTTACCCGCCATCTTGAATTGAAGGGGCCGAAATATGTTCTTTTTTACATAATGCTTTAACAGTTGTCTTTATGAAAAAAACGTCTATGAGAAATATAAAGACAATAAAATTTCAATTATTTTTTGTATTTGTATTTATTATGTACGTCTTATAGATACAAAGTTACAAGAGGGAGAAAATCAAAACACAATGGAGGCCATGCCATGTTCTGCATACAAAAGAACGTTTTTCGGAGAAGGATTATTATAACAAATCTTAACCTGTAATTTTCGAATTTAGTACCATTCGAAAGCTGCAATGTTCAACTCAGAAGCTGAGTTTTTTAATTTTTTGCCAATTGTTCTGTTTTTAAAAAGTTGAATTTTTTTGCTCAGTTTGTATGAAATTTTATAATTATATTATCTTTTATATCAACCTCTTTTGTGGTTTTGCATAAACATATAAAACCTCTCTTATATTTTATTTAATAAGTAAAATTTAGATATCTAGCTGACACCTGCGTTTGAAAACAGCTGTTGGCATGTCAAATTTATTTGTTTACGTGTTTGTTGTAAGTCTTATGATGAAATTAATATATTAATGAGACCATTTCTCTTTCGAGTTATGTGTGATGAAAGTTAATAATTTGTGTGGTGAGGTTTTCCGAGAGGTTCAAAACGACGGCATCAACATTTATTGTAGAAACTCATGATTGGAAGTATGGAATCCGCCTGTTCAACAAATTTAATGTGATTGTGTTCAGTAAATCTAGTCTAGAAACAAGGGTCAAGTAGGAAGTGTTGTATTAATTGAGGTCTAGGTAATAAGCAACAAACAACAAGCTTAGAAAAGGCTATTCTTTCGAATAAAAATGCAGTTATTTTTTTAGTGGATCCCAATTGTACTGCCTTATCTACCATTTGTAGACACTCGGCATTTAGAAAAACACTAGAATCTACCGGTTTAACATTAGGCATAGCGAACCTAACACATTTAGTTTTCTTAGCATTTAGTAGTAAATTGTTACTTTACTAGTAACTGCCGCACTCAGAGTCTTCAATTAAATTTAATGCTTGTTTAGTGACGTGTTGTCTTATCCTATTGCTATTGCAAAGAGAGTGACAGCAGCAACTTTAATCAAGCACTAAATTTAATTGACGTCTCTGAGTGCGTCAGTAAAGCAATCAAATTCGGATTCATAATTAGATTCCATCAAATCTACCACGGTGTTGCCATTGAAATGAAACATTCCAACATTAGTAAATTTACTCTTGGCGAAAGAATTCGCGTAAGTAATTAATTACCTACTTAGTAATTTTAAGAATAACATTAAAATGCTCTGTTTAAATAAACATGCTTATATAATAACCTGTTCTATAAATAAATATTTAATTGAAGCAATTTTGTGGTACAAATATATTGCTATTGTAAAACTTCAGGTCTCGATAACATTTGGTATCCGTTTTGATACAATAAAATTATCGTTTGAAGAGGGGCGTATATTATTAATTACTAGCTTCTGCCCGCGGCTTCGTCCCCGTGGAATAGTTAAGTTAGTGGCTTTGGGCTAACGCTAACTTTAAAGTTAACCTGCGACTTTGTTTACGTAGAAGTTTGAAACATTCTTCATTGGTGCTCCGCTCCTATTGGTCTTAGCGTGATGATATTATAGCCTTCCTCAATGAATGGGTTATATAGCACTGAAAGCATTTTTCAAATCGGACCAGTAGTTACTGATATTACCGCGTTCAAGCAAACAAACTCTTCAGCTTTATAATATTAGTATAGATTATACCTAAAATACGTAAATTCGAAAAAATTAACCACTACCTAGTTGTGTTGGCTATTTTTAAGGCGATAACATTCTCCTGACTGTAGCATCCTAACTAGAGGAGGGACGAACCATCTCACTAATTAGAGCGAAACAATTAAGATCCTTTTTACTTAGAATTTAGGAATATATAAATATAAATGTTTATTTCGATACATACACAAACCCAAAAATCTAAGAATCAAAGTAGTATAGGTGAAAAACTTAACGAAATCCCCTACGTTTATGTAATTGTACGAGTATGGTGTCTGTGTACAGAAAATGGAGACTATATTTGAATATGGACGTAAGTTCCCTTAATTCTCTACAGCACTACAAAGTCTTTCGTTAAGTTTTTCACCAGCATTAAGATAATTATAATTTTTATTATTAAGAAAGGGTTGGTGGCATCTGGACAGTCATACTGACTTTGACAGGTGTTATTGTGACACTGACATTTCTTGTTAGATTTGATGGTGTTGGGTCGTCCACATCCTCGTCCTCCTTGTCCAGGACGATAGGGATGGCGTTGTTGCAATTTCACCCGTGGCAAAAGGAACATAGAATAGAGCACCAGAGCCCAGCCTGTCTGCAAGTGCACGACCCTAAGCAACCTCTTTTTGCATTTGCATGTCACCATTTTAAGCAGGGTCTGAGGAGCGGGCTCTGCTCACATTACCCATCTTCGACTTGCTGTATCTCCGCAACCAATGGACATAGTGAGCTCAGGTTACGCTCAAATTGTAGCAAATTTAGTTATCTTTATTAAAGTAGAACCAAAGATTCTTGAAAAACGCTTCCTTAGGGTAATTTTTTTCGAAAAAACTAAAATAAGTGCCAAACTTTCGCAGCTTTTTGAGCACCATGGGGGTAGCACAAAGTTTTTAAGGTTGCTTTTGGTTGGATATTAACTACTCTCAAGGGACCTAACAACATAAAAAAATCGTAGTTACATGCGCGTTTGCGATGTTTGATGTCGTTATAGACTGCGCTAAGTGTTTAAAACATAATTCTGCCAACTATGTTCGGAAATTAACAGTTTTGATCTAAACTCGATAGGTTAGGAGATAAGTGGCGCTTTAATCATTTGTCCTCAACTCGTTAGCAAAATGCAATAAGGCAAAAATGCTTAACGTAAGAAGTTGCATCACACACTATTAGACTCAATTGACATAATTTATTTCTTATCAGACTGTCTTAAGTACAGAATAATCAAATTTCTAGCAATATATTTGTCACAAAATGCTTAGGGATTAATTATGTGTTCATCATAAAATGTTACTTGTACTTACTGAACTTATGGGTGAATTATTTTGAAATTAATTTATACTAAAGGAAGACATCTGTTCAGCTTTGTCGATAAGTAATCACTAATGAACCATCTGAGTTGGATGTCCATGTATGTAAACTCTTTCTTGCACAAAAATATAAATATTACAACATTAATATTAAACGAATGATTGATTGATGATTAATAAGTCTGCCGCTTTTCCCCACAGAAAAATCCATAACTTATAACACTATGGAAATAACTTAGTACATAGTGGAATGTTACCACCAACCATGTCCCATGCCTAACCCGCCGGGTAATCGCAACAAGCGCGTGAATTGGGCCCGGAGCTGGTGAGACTCAAGAAAAAGATGAGGCGCCACATAAACAGAGTGATGAACACAGGCGCAGACCAAGACTCGTTCAACTCCAAAGTGTCCAAGCCAAAGTACAAGAATTGCCTAAGGTATAGAAGTACAAACTCATGTCGTAATTTCTGCAGCACCATAGATACATGCACACAGGCTAACAGGGTAAGTAAAGTTCTCTCCAACCAGACATCGCACACCATGGGCTCCTTACGAAAGCCAGACAACAGCCTTACCGGCTCGCCAGAGGAAGCAGAACATGTTCCCATACAATCTCACTTCCCTGGATGCGTTAATATCGATGACAGTAAGTTTGACACATGAGAAGGTCATCCCCACAAAAACAGACTGGGAATACGCAGGTGAGGTAACCAGCCCCATGATGATTGAGATCTTGTAACATGTAAACCTAGACAATATTCTAATTGTCCAAGGTCTTTCATTTTAAATTTCTCACACAGTTTATTTTTAACATACATTTTATTTTCATTGTTACTGGAAAATATTAATAAATCATCAACGTAAGTTGCTAAAAACAAAATGCAGAGCTGCATTCAACTTTTTGTTTCATTGCCTGCTTGCTAGTTTTAAGCCATAAAGAGACTTCTGTAACAGACAGACTTTATTTCACGCCTCATACATAGGCGGTTGTACTATGTAAAGTTTTTCTTCTAAGTCACCTTGAAGAAATGCGGACACGGCATCCATTTTGCACTTGCTGTCAAATATGACTTACAAATTTCTAAGTCATATTTGGCAGCAAGTGCAAATAAATACCGTAAAGATGAATATCTGACAACTGGTGATAACATTTCAACATAGTTTACACCTTTTCTTTGTGCACATCCTTTTACTTCGAGCCTGGATTTATATTTTGTTATACAGCCATTTTACTCAGTTTTGGTTCTGAAAACCCACTTGCTGGGTATTGCTTTTTACCACTTGGCAAATCAGTTAATGTCCAAGTGTTATTTGAAATAAGAGCTTTATACTCCTCATACATTGCTTATTTCCAAAAATATGATTGCTCACTTGATAAAGCCTTTTCTACAGTTAGTGGATCTTTTTTTTGTTCCACACACATAAATGACTGATCGGCATACTATTTTTATTTTCTTTGTGTCGGGGCCTCAGAGTGACTTTTCGGTTTGGTGTATCAACAGAGGAGTCGCTCGGTTCATATAAATCACCACTGTCATATTTGGTAGTATCAAAACTTTAATTTGAAGTGTTGGCATTAGTGATATCATTATCCCTCACCTCATTATTGTCATCATTATGACATGGTTGCAGTGAATCTGAAAATCTAATCGTTGCAGGCGGTAGTTTCTCAATATTTTTACTTTCTTCACTATTCTGGAAGCCATTTTCTATAAAAATGACATCTCTTATCTTCGTAGTTTTCTTCGTTTTAGGGTCATATAACCTATATCCCTTGGTATTATCACAGTAGCCAAGAAATAACATTTCAGAAGATTTTGTATCCCATTTTACCCGTTTCACTTTAGGTACATGGACCATTGCTTTACAGCCAAAAATTCTCATGTGATTAAAATTGGGGTTTTTTACCTGTCCATTTCTCTTCAGGGGTGATGTTAGACAAGGCTCTATTTGGGGAACGGTTGTTTATATAAGCTGCAGTTGCTACGGCGTCAGCCCAATACAGCTTGGTTAACTAGGCATCGATCAACATACACTTGGCACGCTCGACAAGTGTGCGGTTGATGCGCTCTGCCAATCCATTTTTCTCCGGTGTATATGGTTTGATACTTAATGCCCGAGTCAGCTATAAAATTCAGAAAGGTATTATTACAATACTCTAACCCATTATCTGTCCTTAAGACTTTTATCCTTCTCTACTGAACTGATTATCTACCTCCTTTTTAAAATTTACACATACTGCTTTTATATTCATTTTATTCTGAAAGTACACATACACTTTTCTGGAATGATCATCAAAAAATATTATAAAGTACTTTGCCCCACAAATTGATGTGGACTCCATGGGGCCACACAAATCAGAGTGGATTATTTGTAATAAAACAGTATCTGTAGAACTTGAGTTTGTACTAGAAAAAGGTAATCTTGTTTGTTTCCCTTTAATAGAACATATATTTCATTGACCACATTAAATTTGTACTTGTCATCAAACAGACTGGCGGTTGCCACTAACTGCTGTGTAGGGTTATAAATATCACAGCCACGGTCATGAAATATCACTTTGCAACCATTTTTAGTTAGCTAGCTAAGAGAGAGCAAGTTTGTGCTTAAATTTGGTATACACAAGACATCTCTTACCTGTATTTGTTGTTTGTCTTTACCATCATTGCTAATAGTAGTTTTTTTGTCACCAGAACCTGAATCTGATGTGGGGATCTACAGGGTGTTAGGTAATGAGTGGATAATCCTTGAATTATGGATAGAGGGCACTTAGAACGTTATGAAAAAGCTAAAATAGGTTAGGTAAAAGTCGCACGGTTTTCGAGATATTTGGACATTTAGGTTTTTTTTAGAAAATGAACACCCTTGTTCAATGTTTTGTTCATAGCACCATTCTAAGCCAATTTTTTTCAAATTAAATTTTTTCATTATTTGTGAATACTTATGTTATCAGATAGGCATCACCATTAATGTGAAATTAAAATGGATAAAAAAAAAAACGCAAACTTATTTTTATGCGTTTTCAATCGTACATTGAACGAACATTCAGCACCCATGGTGAAAAAAAAAATACACTACCGTCTAGTTGCCGACAAGCTTAAAAGCATGCCAATTTATTGACAATTTAAAAATAGTAATTACCTTTTGAATTTAAAATCAAAATGCAAAAATAATGATTAAAAATACACTTCCATCCACACTTTTCCTGATTTACTCTTTGTATCCCGGGCGTAGAATTCAAAACATTTTTTGCAAAAATGACATTACTGGACACTAATTTAAATGCCATTTACTCCAAATTTAAAAAATGTGCCGACTCCTTTTTGTTTTTTTTTATTTCGATTTTGAATTTTGCTATTATTGCGTAATTAATGGCGAATTGTGTATTTAGATTGTTGTGTCAGTTTTTTTTTAATTAGATTAGTCGCTATTAAATCCAGAACATTTTCATCATCTCGCTCCCTCGGTTTGCCCTCGCTATTTCCTCCTACACCCTGGCCAAAAACTGCCTTCATGAAGGCGATATGGATTCAAGGAAAAATCCGGTATTCGAGCATATTCTATCCGTGTGTATTTAATTCTGTTCGAATAATTATTAAACAAAAAAAATTCAACACACCAATCTAAACACAATTCACCATTCATTACGCAATAATAGCGAAATTCAAAATCGAATTGGAAAAAAAAACAGAAAGCAGTCGGCATATTTTAAATTTGGAATAATTGGAATTTAAATTAGTTACCAGTAATGTCATTTTTGAAACAAAAAGTTTTGAATTCTACGCCCGGGATACAAAAAGTAAATCAGGAAAAGTATGGGTGGGCGTGTATTTTTTTTATTATTTTGGCATTTTGATTTTAAAGTCAAAAGGTAATTACTATTTTTAAATTTTCAATAAATTGGCATGTTTTTAAGATCATGGGCAACTAGACGGTAGTGTATTTTTTTTTCACCATGGGAGTTGAAAGTTCGATCAATGTACGAATGAAAACGCAAAAATAAAGTTTGCGATTTTTTTCTTAAAAATCCATTGTAGTCTCACATTAATGGTGACGCCTATCTGATAACATAAGTATTCAAAAATATTGAGAAAAAATGAAATTTGGAAAAAATTAGCTTAGAATGGTGATATGATCAAAACATTGAACAAGGGTGATCATTTTCGAAAAAAACCTAAAAGTCCAAATATCTCGAAAACCGTGCGACTTTTACCTAACCTATTTTAGCTTTTTTATAACGTCCTAAGTGCCCTCTATCCATAGTTCAAGGATTATCCACTCATTACCGAACACCCTGTATAAGGAACTGAGGGAACTCCACGAATATTATAGGCATACACAGCTATTTTGGTATTTTCAGGTACAAGTCTAGTATTTGCATTCAGAAAGTACCATTTAGTGAAGTAGAACTGACGAAGGAGAGCACATATGGCCACCGGAACTCCTTGATACCTATTTCAAGGTTCATCATCATCATCATCAGCCTATATTAGTCCAGTTCTGGACATAGGCATAGGCCTCTCCCATTGCACGCCAACGAGCACGATTCGTGGGCACTCTCATCCAGCTCTTGCTAGCCACCTTGCGAAGATCGTCGCTCCACCTAGTCTGTGGGCATCCTACACTACTTTTGCCGATTCGCGGTCTCCACCCAAGAATACGATAACTCCAGCGATTATCGGTTCTGCGGCACAAATGACCGGCCCACTGCCACTTCAAGCTGCTAATTCGATGGGCTATGTCGATAACTTTAGTTCTCTGTCGGATCACCTCATTCCGGATTCGATCCATCAGAGAAACTCCTAACATAGCCCTCTCCATAACTCGCTGAGCGACTTTAAATTTGTGAACCAGCCCTATCGTAAGTGTCCACGTTTCGGCTCCGTATGTCATGACAGGTAGGACGCATTGATTAAGGACTTTTGTCTTCAGGCTCTGTGGAATAGTCGACGTAAAGACTCGACGTAATTTCCCATATGCTGCCCAACCCAGCTGTATTCTTCTGTTGGCCTCTTTCTCGAAGTTGTTTTTCCCTAACTGCAGGGTTTGCCCCAGGTAAACATATTCTCGAACAACTTCAAGAGCACCACCCTGTACTACAATCGGTCCCCGCATGACATGTTCATTGAACATAATCTTGGTTTTTTCCAAGTTCATGCGGAGACCGATGCGTTGAGAAGAATCAGCTAGGTCGTTCAACATATGTTGTAGATCCTGCAACGTTTGGGCCATAATGACGATGTCGATTGCCGCAAGTGTGAGATATACTCGCCGTTTATGTTAATGCCACGTCCTTTCCAGACCAGCGTCTTAAACATATGCCTAATCCACTGCATTTGTGAACAACTTAGGGGAGATAACATCCCCTTGTTTCACACCTCGATGCAGGTGGATAGGTTTAGTCCACTCATTTTGTACTTGGACGGCCATAGTTGCGGCGTTATACAGACATCTCAACACTTGGATATATCGCCAGTCAACTTGGCATCGTTGCATGGATTTCAGAACTGACCAGGTTTCAATAGAGTTAAAGGCCTTCTCATAGTCCACAAATGCTATACACAGGGGCTGATTATACTCCTTGGTCTTTTGTATAATTTGCCGCACTGTATGAATGTGGTCTATGGTGTCATACCCTCCTCGAAACCCGGCCTGCTCAGGGGGTTGAAATGCGTCGAGTCTTGGTGCAAGGCGGTTCGTGATGACTCTTGAGAACAGCTTGTAGACGTGGCTTAGGAGTGAAATGGGTCGGTAGTTCTTCATTAGGGTTTTATTACCCTTTTTAAAAAACAACACGACAATGCTCCTACTCCACGCCTCTAGAGTTCTTCCATGGAAGAGAACGGTGTTAAAGATGTTCTGGAGCTCCTTCAATACAGGCGTGCCTCCTGCTTTTAGAAGCTCAGTTGTAACACCGTCCTCCCCGGGAGCTTTTTCATTTTTTAGCTGTTTAAGAGCCATCTCGATTTCGTGCAGGCTTATCTCTGGCAAGTCCTTAGTATAATGACGGGTTAATGGGGCTCTAGAGTCCTCATTTTCGGTATCAGGGGGAGATTCGTGCGAGGCGTATAAACGGCTGTGGAAGTCCTCAATTTCCGAAAGAACTCCCGACTTAGAAGTAACGATTACTCCACTGGCTGTGGTCAACTTCGTCAGATGGCTCCTCCCAAGAGACTGGACAAACACTTTCGACCCCCGATTTTGTTCAATCGCTCGTTCAATAGAACATGTATTGAAGCATCGGAGGTCGTGTCGCACCAGTTTGCCAATATTCTTGTTGAGAGCCCGACGTTCTGACGGAGCGACCGGTGGGTTTTCTCATCGTTCCTTCATAAGTTCGAGAGCTTCAGTCGAAAATTTGGATTTCTTGCCCTTACGCTGCAGCGTGCAAAATTTAATACCTTCCTCCCTGAGGACTCCCACCACATGTTCGAGGGCCTGATCAATGTCAACGACATTTGTGGTTTCCACGGCAGCAAATCGATTCTCCAGATTTCACTGGAATGTTTCAGATCCCACTATAGTTTGGAGCATGTTTGGTCGGAGCCTAGACTTCATCAAACGGACACGTTCAAGCTTTAAGTTAATATTCAGAGAGCCTCGGACAAGTCGGTGATCACTTCTGGTATTGAACCTGTTGATCACTGAGACGTCTCTGAATATGTGCCTCTTGTCCGCTATGATGAAGTCAATCTCATTTTTCGTTATAGTGTCGGGGCTCCACCATGTCCACTTCCTCTGGGGTTTCTTCTTAAAGAAAGAGTTCATTAGGAAAAGCCCCTCTTTTTCCAGAAGGTTGACAGGCATTTGTCCCCTATGGTTCCTGAAACCAAACCCGTGGGATCCTACTACCGATTCACTGGTATTCTGTACTCCCACTTTAGCGTTGAAGTCCCTTATGACAACGTTGTAATGGGCTTTGGTGGTGGAGTGTAAGGCCTTTGATATGTCCTCAAACATATCCTCCACCACCTCGTCCGTGTGCCGAGGTCGGTGCATAAACCTGCACCACCTTGAGGCTATACCTCTCGGTGAGCTTTATTATGAGGTATGCAACCCTGCTCGACACACTCGAAATTTCCACAACGTTGTCAGAAAGGGCTTTATTGACCAAGAACCCTACGCCACCCTGGGATAGCTGGTCTCCCTCTCGAAAGTACATAAGGTGGCCTGATTCAAGGGTTACTGTGTCCTCCCCCTCTCTTCGGACTTCGGATAACCCAAGAATGTGCCACCTTACCCTTCCGAGTTCTTCCTCGAGTTGTGCCAGGTGTTCGTCGAGCCGTAACGTCCGTCCGTTATACGTCGCCAAGGTCAGTTGTTTTTGGCGGCCATCCGTAACCCGGGGATTCTTCGCACCCCCTACCCTGCCGTTACCGTGACCGCCGCCGTGATCAGGAATAGCAGGGCGGCCGCGAACTGGGGGCCGTGGTTCGTGGTGTGCAGCCATTGGAGGGTATGCCCTAATCGCCACGCTGGGCAGGCGGGTTGGCGATCGCAGGGTATAGCTCTTCGCACCGGTGACGCTGCTGTCCGTCCTCGGTCTGTGGTTTTAGCTACACCATTTCGATGGTTATACCGCCATAAGTCGGTCGCCAGAGCCTCGTTTGTTGGTCGGCAAGATGCACCGCTAGCAGGTGAGGTTGGCTGGGAGCAAAAAGATGGTATTTTGCTCCCTTACATCCCACATCCTTACATATTTCAAGGTTGGCGATAACATATCTAGTAGTTAGTACCTAGTAAGCGACTATGAGGAAGCCAATTGAAATTACTGTATAGGTACACTACTGACTACACAAATGACTATCCCGTAGAGTTGCTTGCAGTGAGCTTAATTTATTTTAAAATTTATTATCATTGTGCGGTTGGACTACATAAAATATATAATACTAAAAACTATAAAATAAAAATAAACTATGAAAAACAAAAAATATTTATTCACAAATAGGTCAGTCAGTCACTTCGGTTGACAGACTTATTATCATTTGAAAAATAAAGCCTTGTTAGGGGCGGTTCATTGTTATAAAACTATTTGTATTTTGTTAATCGCTTTACTTTATAAACGGCTCGAAAAGAAATTGATTAGTATACACGTCACATGACATATAACGTGGTTTTTTTATAGGTTTGTCTGGTATGATATTCCAATTTATGACAGTAAAATAAACCAAATATTGCGAAAATTTCTTCATTCAGATTGAATATTAGCATGCGTTGTCAGATGATATGAGTGGATTAGGGCTTGTATGTCAAATACGAGAGTCACCCCGTAAATAGTTTTTGTTGAGGTGTGCGCGGCGCGGCGCGGCGTTGTGTAACCGCGGTTACCTCACGCGCGCGCGCGCCGGCCGCCGGGGCCGCCAGGCCGGCGCAACACTCACGACGCCGCGGTTGGGTAACGCTCGCTTTCTGCTCCACATGTCCTGTTATATCGTATCTATGCGGCTCAAGGCATATAAAATACGTAATATTAATAATACTAGATATTTAAATATTTAGTTTAAATCGAGATGTTAAATCTAAATCTTTAAGATTCCAAGAGTACAAAAGTATGTCGTTATTGGCTACTGTCGGAATTGATTTTATAACTAAAGTAAAGTATCGCAATACAGGAAATATAGCCAATGTTAAACAGCAAGGAAGACGATGGACGCGGTCGCGTTAACATCGCAAGACATTGAGCGATTTCCTAGACTGGTACCGCGCATTTAAGTACAGATCAATATTATAAACCGCTGCAAACGCTTAACCATCTTTCACTTAGGTCATTGCACTACCAATACGAGAAATCCATCTGAGTGCGACGAGAGTGAAAGCCGGCAGCGACCGCGGCCAGCTACTGGGACAAAGGGATAGCAAACCCTTATTAAAAAAACTTCCCCAGATTTAGAAGTATTTATGCAAGAGGTTATGGTGGCTAACGAAGGCACGCCAGTAGTTGTAAGCGACCGTGCCAACAGACCCGTCGGCCCCGGGTTCGATTCCCAGGTACGGAAAATATTTGGGACGAGCACGAATATGTTTATTTGACTCCTGAATGTTTACTTTGTAAATAAATCTTTATGTCCGTCGTTGTCTAATGCACATAGTACCTAGTAACAACTCTTTCCTAGAGCTAAATTAAGGACTAGGTCAATTTTTGTTTGCTGCACTGTGATTTTTATTACTATTTACCTATTCTTATACCCCAATACCTACCTCTTCACAAATCTACTAGCGACACACTCGGCGTACCGTACGGGTAAGCCATGTTTATAGTTTCACGAAAACTGGTTACGTAGGGTGTACCGCATCAAACTCCATTCAGTTGTTTCGGAGATTAGCGCGAGCTCACATACAGACTTACGAACTGACGCGATGGGGGAGCTTCAATTTATTGATATTCGAGTAGTTACCTATCAAAAATCGAAGGTAAATTTGAAATAGGTACGTACGTTTACATATCTTAAGGATAATTATTTTATTCTACTTTTGTTTAGCCCATCTTTCTTTAATATCGCAATCACGCTGTTGACGTTAAGACAGCTCTTACTGTCAAGCGATCAAGAGTTATCATAAGGTTAACGATACGATTACGATCTCGGAGATTTAAACATCATAGAGTTCCAATAAATACTTTTGGGATGGTCTCAGTAAACAGTAAACTTAAAAACTTCGCTGATTCGTAATGACTCTAGTTAATAATGTAAGATGCCACTAAAAATACTTCAGAAATAAAGCATGAAATTAAGAATTTTTCGTGACATGAACTTATGGGAAAATTACAAAAATCCACATTAAAATGATCAATATCTCCGAAACTAGTAAAAATCGCTGTAGGTACATACATACATAGGCCGCTACGAAAGTTTTTAGCTGTATAAAAATAACAACATTTTTAAAAGTGCATATGCCAAATTAAGGGCAGTTTAGCTATAAACCTCTTTGCAAAATAAAACTCCATACTGGCTATGATATTCTACGACTGCAAAAGGAAGTTAACCTTTGGAACTCATAAAAATTTAAACGACGCACTTGGGCAGTCCGCTCCTAATACGGTCATTTGGTTCGAAAAATAGTCGTTACCTGGAATGTCTTCCGGGAGTTTTGAAAATTAGTGATTTTATAGATTTTGATGTGCTCTTTCCGAATTTCGACTTTGCCACCTCGTATTTTTGCCGCTCGCGCCGCCATATTGGCAAGATGGCGCCTAAAAGCAATTTTTTGACAATATCTCCTTTCCGACTCATTTTACGATAAAAACAGTGATTACAAAATAAAAGAAGAGACGATTGCCTAGAATTTATGGATTTTTTTTTTTTCATATAGTCAATAGTTTTGGGTACGCCAAAACTATTGACTTTATGAAAATTTATCGGCTATCTAATAAAAGGAACTGGAACTCGATCGGATGAAAAATGATTGAATTTATCTGAGATAATGTTTTTATATAATTTAAAATATTTTCGTTACTGTACTACTCAGCTATTGTAATGTATTATAGCATTATAGAATATTTAATTTTCGTTCATTCGATACCCCACACATATATATAGGGTTCATAGAATCAATATTATTCGCAATTTTCAAAATACAGCGGCCGCCATTTTGATAACGTCATATTTCCGGATCCAGGTACTATACAGGTGGAGTTCCGACGGTTTTTAAGACAAAATAACATGATTACCTACATACTAAAATTTGGTGCTGACATCACAAAGTGAACTATGTTTCACCTAACAGAATGAGCAATGACCAAAACGCGTGTTGGAGCACACTTCGCGGCGCTGGTACGCCAAAACTATTGACTTTATGAAAACAAAGTTGATACATACATTGTAGGCAATCGTCTCTTGTTTCATTTTGTACGAATACTAACTGTTTTTATATCGTAAAATGAGTCGGAAAGGAGATATTGTCAAAAAATTGCTTTTAGGCGCCATCTCGCCAAAATGGCGGCGCGAGCGGCAAAAATACGAGGTGGCAAAGTCGAAATTCGGAAAGAGCACATCAAAATCTATAAAATCACTATTTTTAAAACTCCGGCAAAACATTCCAGGTAAAACTACCCAATGACTGTAGTATCCATCGTTAGCCACAATCTTATATACAGTACCGTGAGTTTACGGGTTCGGGAGTACCTCAAAGATGAGCCGAGTCCAGGACGGCCGTCGTGTACTGTAAACTTGTACAGAAAACGTGATCAAAGCCAAGTAGTTGAATAAAGAACAGAGAAATATTACGCATCGGGAAATAGAGCATGAACTTGGCATTGGATCACCCGCAGTTTGGAGCATTTTACGTGATCACCTCGGCGTCAGGAAGATTGCTTCGCGTTGGAAACCACATTTGCTGACCGAAGAGCCAAAAGTCCGGCGCGGCGAGTAGATTGATGTCAGTGTCAGTTTATGACCAGTAAAGGTCCAGACCTGGCCTGCTAGCCTGGAAAATGATGCGTGGCCGGACTTTAACGGACTCGAACGAGGCAGTATTAGAATTTGAACGATTTTTCTTTGACCTTCCGCTGAACGCATTTTTTAAATATTTTGAGTATTTTCTAGAATGAGGCGATGTATTGAACTTGGAGGAGTATAATTTGAAAAATATTAAAGTCATTTAGAAAAAAAAATAGTTTCACTTAACTAAAAATATTCGTAGCAACCCTCGTACATATGGGTTAAATCTATAGATTTTTAGCTGCTCTACCAGCCCTAGGCGGGTTGACGTTGGTTTTTCGGACACCAACGAGGCCCGGTGCCTGGCCGAGGCTTTTACGGTGCTTTTCTCCAACAATACGAAAAAATGCACTGAGCACCGTCGCATTAAGCACCGTCCCAAAATACATTTGGATAAAAATACATTGCGGCCTTTAAATTATTTTTTAAAAGTGCGTCAAATGCCCGTGACGTTCGAAATAGGTAACACATAAATTAGTACAAAATTGAAATATACCATTTGATAAAATCACAAATTTAAATGTAATAAATCTAATTTAAATAAGTGATTTAAATATAACATTTATAACGAGTTTTAATCAAATTCGGTAATTTATTTTGTTTACGAACGCAATGTTTTAAAAAGTACTAAATCTATATTCATGAGACATTTATACCTACGCATACGCTTATTACGCCGCTCATAAAGGTTAACCCCTTTAGATACGCCTAGGTACGTAGGTACAGTCACCAGCAATAATATATTATTCAACATTGGGTGCAAGAATATCTGACACGCTCTTATACCTCTAAGTAATAAAGACGTGTCAGATATTTTTGCGGCCTATCTTCTTCGAAAGATTTCCATTACTTACCTATTGTATAATTAAGAATTACCACATTTAAATATTATTGTCGGTGAGTGGTCTGATATACCTTCAATCTTTAGGAATATCGTGTCAACGATGATTTAAAGTTATTTATTTTTGAAATAAATGGTTAAGCGAGTATATCAAGTTTCTGATCAAACATTGAGCAATGAAATGATCATGATCGGTTATTACAATAGGTTCATTAAACAGCTGTGAGCTCGGTGAAGAACATTATGCCGCCGCAGATGGTAGGTAATCAACTAATCACTATCTAACTTCTACGCTGTTGCCCTATTTATTTATTTAATCGTATGGCTAGTGTAATCATCAAGTCGCTTATAAATTATAATTGAATATCTAGAGTCTTCACCCATTGGGCTGCGTTGTCTGAAAAGATAGCAGATCGCGAGGGTCTCCCCCTTATTTCCGATTTGGGCAGTGCTGTTGCCCTAGTAGGTAGTGATAACATAATAGCATTCCACAGTTAAAAATGAGGTATCACCAGTTGTCATTGCAAGTGCGTTTGCGGCTTTAGAAATATAAATATATATTTCTAAAGCCGCAAACGCACTGAAAGTGGTGGCGGCGGCGAGGCGCGGCGCATTCCGATACTAAAAACGTCTTCGCCACGTTTTGAACACGTGACGCTTTTTAGTATGGAAACGCGCGGCGCCGCGCCGCGCCGCGCCCGCTGCCTCCGCTCTCAGTACGTTTGCTGCTAACCTTTTAACCGCCATAGTCTGATATTTATGACAAACAATGTCTAGCCCCTATCGCCGTAGTCTTATAATTAGGACAAAGCCTTATAGTTAAAATATCGTTTTTTTTTAATGATATCCTACATAATAATGTATGCGAAGTGAAATCTGGACAAAGTTTGAACCTCTGTTTAAAATATTAAATTTCTTAAAAAAGTAGAAAAGTAAGTTGTTTTTTGTTTAACAACTCATCTTTAAATGATTACGACTTTCATGGACGTAGGATTTATTAAGAATAATAATTATGGCAAATCGAGAAAAAATGTGTCGCTAAACTGTTTGTAATTTTTGCGATACACATCCCCTCTAGTCGAATGCGAAAGTCGTGGCATACACAAAAGGTTTAGAGTCAAAACACAGTTCATAGTATTTAAGCGTTCTACTCACTCAGAAAAACGAATACAAGGAAGCCCGGTTCTGGAAGACTATCCAGTCTACTGAGAGGAGTCGTTTAAAGAAAATGACCGCCGGCCGTATCGCAAAATCATAAAAGAGAGCTCGGAAGAAAATTCAAATACGAGTACGAAGGCAAATTCATTGAAAAGTATCTTAAAGACATGGGTATAGAAAAACAATCAAGAAAAGTCAAGACGACTGTGACTGAAAATCAAAAATTCTACTCGAAAAATCGGGCTTCGCAATTTGGTCAAAAATACATTCCACGCTAAAAACGACGTCTTGTGCGTAATGAAAGACGAATTATATTTCAAATTAGACGGAATTGAATGGCAAGGGAATTATTATTCCAAAAACACCAATGGCCCATCTGAAAAAAACGTGAAATAAATAGTTACCTAAATATGTGGAGCCAACGAAGGTTCCCAAAAAAGTTTTACTGTGGCTTGCACTGAAAAAAATAATTGGTCGCTTGTAACAAGATTGTGATTTTTGTGCATAAGCGTCTTGATTCCATACGAGCCTGACAAGACGATAGATACACCAACCAAGACGTTAGATACATCAACTAAGATGTTAGCTGAATCACTAAAAAAATTTGCAGTTGTTACTATCAGCTTTGGTTGATATAACTAATATCTTAACTATTGTAGTCATTTTTTGTCAACTAAGTGAAAATCTCTCTTTGTTGGCTCTAATTTTTTTGAGTGTGCGATCAGCCCTCGCGGTATGTCTAAGGCAGTTTTTTAGGATTCCGTAGCCAAATGGCAAAAAACGGAACCATTATGGATTCGTCATGTCTGTCTGTCTGTCTATCCGTCCGTATGTCAAAGCCACTTTTTTCCGAAACTATAAGAACTATACTGTTGAAACTTGGTAAGTAGATGTATTCTGTGAACCGCATTAAGATTTTCACACAAAAATAGAAAAAAAAACAATAAATTGCGGGGGTTTCCCATACTTAGGACTGAAACTCAAAACTACTGTGGGGTATCTATGGATAGGTCTTCAAAAATGATACTTAGGTTTCTAATGTCATTTTTTTCTCTACTGAATAGTTTGCGCGAGAGACACTTCCAAAATGGTAAAATGAGTGCCCCCCCCCCCTGTAACTTCTAAAATAAGAGAATGATAAAACTAAAAACATAATATATGATGTATTTTGCATGCATTACCATGCAAACTTCCACCGAAAATTGGTTTGAACGAGATCTAGTAAGTAGTTTTTTTTAATACGTCATAAATCGTAAACCGCAATTTACCTTTCACGGAACCCTTAATGGGCGAGTACGACTCGCACTAGGCCGTTTTTTTTTTTAAATCTGGGTTAGCCGTTAATGCCGACCCATACATGGAGCGATGTTTGCCAATTGTTCGGGATTTTATAAAATCGGAACATAGAGGAGCTAATGTGGTGTCGCAAAGCAGCTCGCAAAGAAGTATCTAAATAAATTATTTTTTGAATTAAACATTGTTAATAATAATATAATAATACTATTATTTATTATATATATTTTAACAAAACTGTTTTTTTATTACATAACTCATTTTGAACTTTGTCCAAATTTCACTCCGCATACGTTACTTGCACAGACTTTTCTTTATGATAAACGGTAAGTTAAATAAACTGTTACATTACAGTAGTTTTATTTTCCAGATAATTATAAGCAAACTTGAAAAGTTAGATTTCTTATCATTTACACGAGGACTATCAGTCATAGTTTGATATATAGAAGCTACACCACCAATGTGACTAAATGATAATATTTTAATATGTAGATTTACTTTCTTATCGAATTGCATACGATTGATGAATGATGATTAAACCTAGCTAGCTAGCTTTTACTAGTAGAAGTCATTTATCGCTATTCCCTCGGGAACTGTTGAGTTTTCCGGGATAAAAAAGGAGCCTATGTCGCTATTCGAGACTATAAATATTTGTGCCAAAGTTCATCCAGATCCGGTCAGCCGTTCTGCGCCTCTATTCTAGGCGGTGCAATGCAAATCGTATTTAGCGTGTTATGGTATTGTTTTTAACTCGGCCGCCGCGCCGTTACTGTCAAGTAAATAAGGGCTATCAAAACGTTGACCAAACAATTCAAACTATATCTCTACTTTTAACACGTTCGCTACGGCATCGGGTCGAATATATCCGATGAAGAAATTTCCTCCGGTGCGGGGGAGAAATTGCTGTTCCTACCGTTGGTGCGGGACAGATATCTCAAAATTTTGCAGGAGTAGAAAAGGGACAGTTAGTGTTTTATCAATGTTTTTTCGAATATAGGCGGTTAACGTAATTAAAACACATCGGATCTTTTCGACCCCATGACGACCAGAGAGAAAAAGTTTTCATCTAGTACGGCTACCGGGTCTTAAGGACCCGATGCCCGGTGACCCGATAGCCGTACTGGATGACAGTCTAGTTGAGCCAGTGACGTCCAAGTATGTGGGTGGTTATTAATTACAGTGATTTACGAGTAATACGAGATAAGGTGAATTATCGATTATGAAGCGGTCGTCGCGGATGTTGTTTATGTGTGACAAAAATGAAAATGATCATGAAACTGTGAAAAAGAAAAAAGAGGATATACGTGCCAGAAATATTATAATTGGTAAGCGAAATATTGCCATTAATAATGTTTACACAAGCCCATCGACTGGCCAGACACTCCAAATACTACAAAATGCAAGAGTATCGTCCTAAAAGACACCTTCATAAATATTTAAAAAAAACAAAAAACCGCCTTCAAAACCGAAAAAAATAACTTCTTTTAAAATTATAGGTAATAGCTTAGTCTAACTGAAGTCGGCTTTTGGTTAAAAATATTGTGAGTCACCGACTTCAGTTGGACTAACCTATAACGTATAATTTTAAAAGAAGTTTTTTTTGCGTTTTTGAAGGCGGTTTTTTGTTTTTTATAACATTTATTTTATTTAATATTTTTTAGTGATCATAATAAGCTTATATTTAGTCCCACTTTTAAATTGATATATGAAACTTTAAGACATTTCAAGCTCGCCGCAAGCAACGCCGCGGGAAAGTCATAGTCATATTTAAACAATGAAATGTTCTTCGTTATAGTCGCTCAACTATTTTAATAGGGATATGTTATCGCCACAGTTGAGGAGCTCCGGCAGCCAGCTGTGGTCTTCATCATCATTTCCCTTCTTTGCAACGATAGACGGGCGGGGGCCGCGGTGCGAGGGAGTCATATGCGACCAACTTCTCTACGACAGCAACGACATCTTCTGAAGTATTAGTATGGTCCATATTATGTAAGGTCTGTTCATTCTTACTTGTCTTATATAGTAAACAACTTTCTAACCTCAAAATATACCTTTTTTGGTTAAAACAGCTCTTATCGTAAATAAAGTAAACTGAATAGACATTATGGACATCACTTGGCTAATGTATTATCTGTGATTGTTTTATTTTGTTTAAAAAAAAAGTTTAAAAAAACAAAAACCCTTTTTTTGCTTTTTGAAGGCGGGTTTTTGTTTTTTTTAAGTTTTTTTATTTTATACTTTTTAGTGATCATAATTATGCTGTTATTCTCCCACTTCTCAAGAAACAATAGAACATTTCAATCTCGCCGCAAGCAACGCCGTGGGAAAGTCATAGTCATATATTTAAACCTAAATATGCTTCGTCATAGTCGCTCAACTATATTAATCGAAATATCTTGTCGCCACCCTCGAAATGTAAACCGTTTAGGAGTTCCGGTGGCCTTCTGTGGTCATCATCATCAGTTCTACTTCACCAAGTAGAGCTTTCCAAGACCAAATACACGAGTTACAATGAAAAATACCAAAATCGCTATAGGTGTGCCTATAAATTTTGAAGAGTTCCGTCGATTCCTCATGGATTCCACCATCAGATCTTCATTTTGAAAAAAATGGGACCAATCTGGAAGCACCAGCTTTCAAATAAAAAAAATATCTTCAAAATCGGTTCACCCAGTCGAAAGATCTGAGGTAACAAACATTAAAAAAAATAAAAACAGACGAATTGAGAACCTCCTCCTTTTTTTGAAGTCGGTTAAAAATAGTAGCTGTTTTAGCCAAAAAAGCTTCATTTTGAGGTTAGAATGTTGTTTACTATATAAGACAAGTAAGAATGAACAGACCTTACATACTAGTCCATATTTAGGGAACTTAAATATCAGTGTTGCCTTTTTCATAAGTGCAACGTCAATTGAGTTGGCAAAATTAAGGCAAACAAGCTAATAAATCACAATTGTTTAAAATTATCATTAGAAAGATTGTGAGCATGGCGAATAGTTTTTGTAGCTAATCCCTTTTTTTGTATCTCGGTGTCGACTGTCGGAATTAGATGACCCGCTGTCGACTCCGACTTATCAAGCGGTACCTATTAAAGTACGCATTTACATTGCAACCCCTAATAACAAGACAATTTACCTGACAAAATCAACCTTCCCCAGGTACGAGGTGTCTTCCCCAGAGGTGTCTCTTTCGTCTTTTAGAGACGTAGTATAAAGCAGTAGGTAAGCCTGGCAGTTTTTTTGATGGCTGTGTTTCTCTTAACCTACAGTCTAGAAGGAAAAATGAGAAAGCCAAGAAAAGCAATAGTAGAGAAAACAATTCCCCAATTATTCCAAAATTTATAACACCTAATTGAAAAATATACAGAAATATACTCTCATTTACCAGAAATATATTTGCCATACCATAGCATCACGATTTATTAGAATAACTGAACAAATACAAGAAATATTGTTAAAAATCTAAATTGACGTAATGGACAAATGGCTACTTTTCAGGAGAGCAAAAAAAACTGTTTTTATTTTCGATTTGAGTACCTCTTATAGTGAAGAATATTTATGCTGAATATCATCTTAATTGTGACAGTTCTCGACTTATGTCCCTTATGACCCAGCATAAATATTCTTCACTATAAGAGGTACTCACAAAAAAAAAACCCGAGCCCATTTGATGTAAGGGCCGACTTACTATGAAAACCCGACTATGGCCTTTCGGGAATCATTTTTCCCTCCATATCTCATTAAATATTGATCCCAGCAAAAAAGTATATTGAATCTTTTTTGTAGAGAATTTTATGTAGACTAATTATGTAATGGAACATTTTTTGCTATGGGCCACCGTTTACGAGTTATTTTGCGAAAAACTAAAAAAAGGCACCATTACACCCCCCTCCACCCGTTAGCTCCACCCCCACCCATCAGTACTTTCAGTATGTGGTTTAAAACACCATTCTCTACAACTATGCCAAAATTCCCTTATGAACGAGTTTTTTCCCCTGAGAGCAGTTTTTGGTCTTCGTTGCTTAGGCTATTTAAGAAATATGATAGTTTTGTTAGAGATTTTGTTATTTTATGATATTTTTATTATAAATACATATTACCACATAGATTCTTTATTGATTAGTGTCGAAAACACTTATTTAACTTTAATATATCTGTGTTTTATTTATTAAAATCCCTATGGTAGTCCATACTTAGGTAACTTACTGCACTGCATAAATTGTGTAGGTATGTATGTATGTATGCTAATGTGCATGAATTTTATACTCGTAAATAAGTTTCTTTTAAAAAAAGTCATTTTTGGGACAGGCTTTTACTTCCGGCCAATAACATTATTGTCTACCTTCTCAAAGACTCGAACAAGCAAATGCACCGGTTTAACTCCTTTGTGAAAAAATTAAAATATGATAAAAATCAAAACGGATTCAGAAAAAAAAGGTCTACTATTTCAGTACTTAATGAAATTACATCTAAAGTTCTAAATATAATTAACAATCGAAAGTATGCAATAACTATGATGTTAGATATGAGTAAGTCGTACGACCGAGTATCACAAGATCCTTCTGGATAAGCTGTATGGAATAGGTGTGCGAGCTAAACTCTCGAATGTTTTGCTTCCTACCTGAGAAGTAGAGTTCAATTTGTGGATATTGAACACCATGATTTAAACAAAAAGTGTTTAATTATCATCAGGTCTCAAAAACTATACTTACGTCACGTCGCAAACTCAATCCTACAAGGAAGTGTCTTGGGATGCATATTATTCTTGAATTAATGATTTGCCAAAACTGTTGGGTGTTCAATCTATACTTTACGTAGACGATATAATTTAGTGTTTCAATGTATCGATTGTGAGGACTTGAATCAACAATTACATACTAGTTACTTTTAAATGAATAATAGACTGGTTAGAAGATCACAAACTTTGTCTGAATCTTCCAAAAACTTAAATAATGCAAATTAAACCACGCCAGAAAACTCAAATAGACATAAACTGATGTTATGAAAACGAAAAAAATGTTTTTGTTCATTCATGTTCTCTTTTAGGCGTTGAAATAGACTCCTGTATGAATTGGACAGCACATGTTCAAAAAATCTCAGGAAAATTATCAAAATTTACATATGCTTTATATGAATTGAAAAAATACACAGATTTAAAAACGGCCACCTGTGTTATTTATTATGCTTATGCGCATTACTCACTGAGCTATGGCGTTATTTTGTGCGGAAATAGCACGGATGCTGGCAAACTATTTACTGTACAAAAAAAGTTTATAAGAATACTGATAAATATTTCTGACAGAGACAATTGTAGACCACGCTTTAATAAACTTAAAATACTTACGCTGGCTTCACAGTATATTTATGAAATGTGTAAGTTTGTAAAAAAACAGAACGATCTGTTTGAACAAACAAGGGATAATTGCCCTAGAGAAAATAAATAAACAGGTCAGTTCTTTTACAAAATTACAAATTGTAAATTCGGGGACACACCATATGGCTGTAAAAGTATACAATCATATTCCTGGAGATTTAAAAACAATAGATACGGGAGGCATTGTTTTTTAATAAATTAAAGAAATTCTTAATAAATATATATTTTTATAGGCTACAAGAGTTTTTTAGTTATAAGGAATAATTAATGATGTGTTTTTATCGATACTTTTAAGAATTAATTTCAATTAATTAGTTTAAATGTTATTACTGTGCCCTAACAGGGTTTATGTTGGAACCATGTTTACCTTAATATCTTGTAAAACCCATAAATGCAATAAATGAATTATGAATTATGAATTATAAAGTAGATAAGTTGATCAGCCAACATAACTTGTAAGTGAAAACTAGTTAAGTCAAATTTTACGCTTCAGTTTATCCTAAGTTATCTGCTTTGTGTAAATAATTCGAGTGTTCAAATTTAAGAAGTTATACTTTTAAATAGCAAACATTGTTGTAGCAGAAGAATAAGAAATTGTGTTTTTAATTTATTTTAGAATGTCGTATGTTCTTAATAAATAAATATCAGGATTATCTACGGAACTTGGCACCCATTTAGATCTCAATTCTTTTGCCGGTGAAGTTGATAACCATGCATCGCATATTCTTAAAATATTGAACTTGGCTCCCATTTTCACATTTATGTTTTTGATGGGATTTATTATACCTGGGTCCACGTGTGACGCGCCTAAGAGAAAAACACCCCTGGGCACATTCAACACGATAAAAACCATATCGTTTTTGACCTGTTATCGTATTGTTAATGTTTTTATAACTCTTATTTACTTGACTGTAATGACGACCGTGTTAAAAACAATATCATAACAGGTCAAATACGATTTGGATTTTACCGCCTGAAATAGAGGCGCTGGTCGCCGCCTCACAACTTTTGGCTAGGCCTTTATGGACTTGTGGAATCACTTATCTGGCTTAATGATGAAAACAAAAGATATCAACAGGATCCTCGAGAAAAAGGTGCAGTGGATAAAAAACCCAAGTAGCACATGGAGCCTAAGGCTAAATCTTAAATGCCTTAAAAATGTCTAAAGTAGGTTTTCATTGAGACATGAACATTTAAGCCGGTTTTCATAAAATCCAGTTAGCATTTAATTCAAAGTAGTAGTCTAGGACCATTTTTGAAGAATTAGAATTCAAGCGGCAAATCATGTAACAGTTGGGGTGACAACGTTATCCGAGGGTTTTGACACTGCAGAATATGGATCTGGCTGACGCCATTCTGAAATTTGACCCGAAAGAATATACCGGAAAAGGTGCAACCCATACAAAAATTTTCGTCGTACATTTTGTAAATCGTGGTTCCGGTACCCTAAAAAAGGTCCGATTGTTATGGTTTTTTAAAATGTTGTGAAAAATTTGGGTTAACATGACCATATTGTCCTTCACAACATATTAAAAAACCATAACAATCGGACCTTTTTTAGGGTATATTAATGTTCGTAAGAAATAATATTTCATCCTTCGCACGCGTCAATATCCCTGGCAAGGAGCTCCGCCACACCGGGCGTTTGAGAACAGTTCCCCGTCGCATGGCACTTGCGGGTAAGAACCCGCGTGTCATCGGTCCCACATACTATGAGCGTCTACCCGCTAAACTTAAAAATGTACCATCCGACGAAACATTTAAGCATCAGCTGAGGAACCTTTTACTGGATAATCCATTATACTCCGTCAACGAATATATGCAACTTCAATTGTAAAATTATTATTGTTTATTTGACCTTTATTACTTTTTGTATATTTGACGTCGGAACCTGACCATTTATTACTTGTTTTTTAATGTTGTCTTTGATTATTTTAATGTTATTTTTGTATTATTTTTTCATTATTTTGTATTAATGTTGACAATATCAATGTAATTTATATTGTAACATTACTTTGATAAATAAATAAACTAAACTGAACTAAACTGTAACATGATTTGCCGCTTGCATTGGTTTAGAGACGCGTTTTCCAGTTTTGGGCCTAGACTGTTAGTCTATGTGTCACTTTCAAATCCAATTAGAATTAAGTCAGCCTTACGCACGTCTAGAAGAAATCCTTTTTAAGGATGGTTATTCTTATCTTATTTTTACTGAAGATTGACTTGAGGCTTACTTGATTTTGATTGATTTAACATAGTTAAGTTAAGTCAATATGGAAGAATTAAAGATTTCTTAAAAGCAAACGAATACTTAAGTTTCTAAACTAGTATGTTTTCTAACCCAGTGAAGTAAAAAAGTGCTTAAGAAGTAAGTTTTTAATCCTAACAGAATTAAGAGGACGGGATTATGCCAAATGGTTCATCACCATCATGTCAGCCGAAAGACGTCCACTGCTGGACATAGGCCTCCCCCAAGGCTCTCCACTCAGACCGATCTTGTGCTTTCCCCATCCACCGCGTTATTATGCGAAATGGATAAGTAGTCGAAATGTTAAGAAATTAAAAAAATGTGGCGGATTTCGTCGTTAGTCGATAGGGTGACGGAACCAGTAATGGCCAAGGACCAATGATGGACACCTGATTCTTATGTTACAGTAGATAAGGGTTATTCATTTGTTTTGCAATAATCAATTTAGGACCATATGAAATTTGAATTAAGAGTTAAGTGTCCATTACTGGTGCTTGTCAGCTAAAAGTGTCCATCATTGGTGCCGTCACCCTAACTACATGAATATGAATATTGTGCTTAAAAAACCATTCAGAATATATTGAATTGAATTGAAAGTTTTGACGCTTAGGTCCGATAAAATGACAAAAAACAGTACTTAACTAGTATCAAATAAAAATATTGTTATGTATTTTTATTACCATAATATATGTAAATAATGTTGACAATTCAATTCTATTTTTGTTTTTCAACAAGTGTTATCTGGAAGAAATCCCTTAAAAGGATAAGTTCGCCTTTTTACTTGTTTTTTTTTTTGTTATATTGCTTGTGTTTTTTGTTTCTTTTTTATTTTTGTACAATAAAGAGTATACATACAATAACGAATAAACAAGCAAATTGTTGCAAAAACATGACAACAGACTGACATAATATCAGACATGTTTTTACTTATTTACTTACTGCTGATGCCGTCCTGCATTGCAAGTAATGTAAAAAAGTGTTAATTTGTCATCACAATCGGATCCATGGTATAGGAACACATAGAGCTCAAACATTCATTTTTATTTATATAGACATTAACAATAACAATTTTCTTTGGATTTTGCAATTATTACTCTAACATATACAGGACTGGGAATTATTTTAAAAGTGGCATCGCTAAGATTGCATTCGTACGGAAAATTTAAAACAGCGTCTCTACATCTTCTCGGCGGTAAAATCCAAATCGAATTTGACCTGCTATGGTATTATTTTTAACTCGGCCGCCATTACTGTCAAGTAAATAAGAGTTATCAAAACGTTGACAGTAGGATAAACGAAACGATATGGTTTTTACCGTGTTGAATAGAGGCCCAGTTTAATTAAATTTGACACCAGTAGGTGTAGTAAATTAGTGGTAACAACTGGGTTTTTTTATTCTGGGGACAAATAAGAATTATTTCTTCCCAGTTTCCGACTCTATGGGCCGCAAAACGCCTCAGTCACAATATTTTTTTAATAGCTTTGTACACACTTACCGTATAATATAGGTATGAACCGGGTAGAAATTATAAAACGATTTTTTTTGTTACATTTAAGGATTCACATTACTTATAGGAAGTTGCTTGTTAATAATGTTATTGGTTTATTATTGCATAACCACTCCCAAAATAAGAAAACAACGTAACCTATTACTGTACAACTGGTATCGCGAAAACTTACTTAGGAATGAGTAAACTCGATATTTTCTTAACTTCGCTTACTACAAATGCAACAATCTCTTAAATAAGAACAAGTTGAATACAAACAGTATTAACTCATCCTTAACTTTATCTTGCTAAATCAACATTGCCTTAAGTATTATTTATTTGATCCTGAGTTGAATTAACGCCATATTCGATTGAAGTTCATTTTAAAATGTTTGTGAAGAAGTTATGAATTTATATTTTTTTGTGTATATTCATGTTAATTATTTTGTTTAAATATTCAAAAAATCAATTAAGTAACAAAATATATGTGACAAACTATGAAAAACATTATTTTTTTAAGAAACCTACAAAAGTGTTCATGTGTTTTAATAATATTTGAAGTTTTAGACACTATTTCTTAACATTCTTTAAAGCCCGTGTATTTTACAACAATGTCTATTAATTCTACGCGATCAACTAATTTGCGTTGAACTTTCGACTGTAAATTTCGACAAGAAACTGCTATTACGTATTTGGTAAGTAATAACTTTAATAAGCTACGCCATTATATTTCCTTGTGAGAGAATTGTAGTTCATAAACATTATTGCCATAAATTTTCTTAATATTAACTACGTAAAGTAAATGTAGCTTTAAATCAATCTTCAGTTGACTATGATAATTCTTCACGATTTGATTCTAATATTCTTAACTTGGTATTCAAGATATCTTGAAGACAAAAACTTTGGTTTAAGTTGGCATACAAGATATCTTGAAGACACAGATAAGGCATTTATTAATTCCACTGTCTTAAAAAGGTTTAAGTCTTACTTGAAATACGTATAAAGTCCCTCTTAATTTGCACTTAAAAACGGTGCTCATTTTTAATTATAAACTCTATCTTCAAGGTTTTCAATCGATATCTTTAAGTCAAAATTTGATTTAGCCATGACAATAGCATGAATCAATACATAGTCTTCAAGATATCTTTAATACCAAGTTAAGAGGACAATTATTGCTACTTGGGAAGCTTGTCTAAAAATATTTGTTTTAATTTATTTTAATCACAACTCTCGAGTAAGTTTATTAAATAGTTACTACAGGCGAGCTTAGGTACTTGTATCTGTTCCTGTAAAGAGCGGATGACTCATTTGACCCGTGTGCTCCGGTTATAAGCACTTCTGACTAATTAACCGCGATTTCCACAAGGTCACTTAAATGAGTTTAAAGGTCAATCAAAATTAATACCGCGAGACAAAACGCTTAATTACATATAAATGCGCAACGAAAATTGCGAAACAAGTCGGCCATAATACAATAGCCCGCTGGTCTTCAACTGGCGCCATTGCCTGGCTTAGGTACGTAAGGGAAGGGAAACCGAAAGAAGTTCCTCTTTCGCTCCTGCTACAATCTGAATAAGGCATAAAAAGTTACGTAGGTATTTCAGTTTCCCTTACTGTACTCCCTTTTTACCCGACTGCGTCAGAAGGAGGGTTATGTTTTTCGAGCGTATGTATGTATGTAAATATGTATGTATGCATGTCTATTTCTGGGCACGCTCTGCAGCCTAAACGGCTTGACGGATTTTAACATACGAGGTTGCATTCGATTTGTCTTTGTTGTCGAAGTGACATAGGGTAGGTATATAATAACTCAAATGGCGGCCTCGAAAAAAAATATGGAGGATGAATATAATAAAAACATATATATATTATAACTATATGGGTCTCAAATGAAAGCTAGTAAATAGCCCTTTCCAAATATATATATACATTATAACACTTTGATGCTACCACTTCGACAGGAAAATCAAAATAATCCTTAATGTTAAGTAATAAACTCCTTTTGCTAGAAAGAGAGTCCCGCTTGTAATTTGTCACGGGAAGGTTCGTGCCCACCAACTAAAGCTACTTTATATCAGCATTTTTTAAGAGCCATATTTCAATCGGTGCATGTTTGGGGTCAGTTAACAGTGTTAGCACCGGCGCAGAATCTGCTAATAGGTATATAAAATATAAAACGAATAGTAATATTAAACTTGTATTTTTTGTTCTAAAGTGAATTATTTTTATACTAGAAATAGATTCCTCATCCTTAATTTACCCGAAAGTGATATATCGCATGCCCTAATATGTAAAGTTTTAGAGAAATGTTGCTTCAATTAAAGCGCGGCAGCGTCGAATTTCCCCTCCCCCTCCTCCCACTAAATGCGCGGTAGCTCTCGGTGGTTCCCGGTCTGAATTCACTCGAGACCACCTAAGGATCAACTGTGCCAAGTTTCAGCGCGTAGTCAAAAAGTGCAAGGTTCCCATACAACGGATGCACTATCAAACCAAATTTTGACCGGGAGCCCCTTGTTTCCCATTTGTTTTTTGGTCATAATGTCACTTTTAACATAATTATTGATAGTCATCATTTTTTCTATCGCTAGAACGGTAAACTTTTCAAAATTTCTTAAATTCCTAACGTGTAGACAAGGCTAGGTTAAGTTAGATTTGATTTTTAACCCTTTTCTTGACGATGTGTATTATAAGATACATACCATAATATTCACTTTTTGTATCAATTTTGTTGTTTTATTTTTTTGCTTGATTAAAATCTGAAGAGGCTTGAATCCATGTTTTTTTTTATTTTTGCCAAGAAAAGGGTTAAAAATCCTTAAAAGTTTACAGTCACATAAAAAAATACGTTATAACATGCAGTAATTAAGACCTAAAATACATTATGACTAAAAATAATTATGGCACACGATATAGAACCATTTTGAACTCACGCTTTTTGTCATACATTTCTCTCTATTAAGTGTCAATGGCAATCAGGTTGCTTTTATTGAGGCTGTTTGAGAGAAAATGTTCCTGCTTGGCAGAAACATTCCCAACTAGTAATTTTCCCCTGAGGATATGCTGATTTAAGAAGTAAGGTGTTACAGCAGCCTTATATCTGTCTTGACTGTGACAGTAAATCTTATAAAAGTATGTTATAAGGTATTTTGCACTATTAGAACACTGACACTTAGTACGTCCTCTTATTGAGGTATATAAGGAATCGTTGTAAGACATTTATCAGTACAGTTGTCTTACAATTGCATTTTTAAAGAGCAATTACTCTTGCATATTATTTGCACATAAAAAATCATCTTAAAAGTAAATTTTTTCTTAGTCTGCAGTTAGTGTATTATTAGAATTATGACCTTAATAAACTCTTGCATACAACTGCTGTAAAGCTAACCAGTTGTAAGTGTGAATTGTCTTGTCTGAGCCAAATTAAAGAGTAGAAGCATACTACTACTACTCTGTTACAATGGTTTATTTTTTAAAAGACTTTTATGAAGACTTTACTAAGAATATCGGCCATTATACTCGTTACGTATTCGTGTAAATATCTGCTAAGTGTTTGTAACAGTGAATCAAAACCTGGATTTAGAAAAATGGAAAAGATTTAAAAGAAGTGGAGCATACAGGAAAAAAGTTAAGCAAAGATACAGAAACTCACTAAAAAAGCTACCATGTACTATTAGTTCTACGTCAGAAAACGATGCCGGATCTTGTAAATTATTACATGGTTCCGTACAAAAAAAAGAAGACAGCATCTCTGAAGACCTTGAACTGGCACATTCTAGTCAGAAGAATTCTGATTCTGACGATAGCGGTGAAAGTGAACGTAAAAAAGATAAAACGGATTGTGAAAAAAATATTCAATTTCGTGATGAAATTAAAATATGGGCTGTTCAAAATAATATACCGCAGTCAGCGCATAATTAACTTTCAGTGATTATTTATAAAATAATCAATCACATACTACCCAAAGATGCCCGAACTTTGTTCCGAACCAGCGGACAAAAAATACAGATTGAGACAATAGGGACAGGGTTTTATTGGCATAACATCGTAAGAAAACAGATGGAAAAACTTTTTGAACACAAATTTGTTTCTGTACCCGATAACCTTTCACTAAATATTAATATTGACGGCTTACCACTGTATAACATACCATAAAGTGGTACCATATGTACTAAACTTTGTAACCTTATATTATACCGAAATATTAAATGTTTCATTGTATACAACCTGTTACTAAGGCTATGAATAAACGGTTTGTAATAAAACCCAACATTACATAATTATTTTCAAACATGTTTGTAAAATGCTTATAATTCTGAAACTAGAATCCTCAAAGTGGTCCCTTTCACTAGACATAGTCACATATTGCATATATACCTACATTTCGTAGGTACCTATTATAAATTTTGGCGTTATCGCCTTTTCTGATTAGGTGATCATTGCCTTAAAGAATAGATACATACATATGTATACAGGTATAGTTTAATAATAATGTATACGTACCTACGTACTTCTGATCTTGAAATTGTAAGTACTTAAGTACAATATTCTGTTTTTAATTATATACATAATTACTTATATAATTCACATCCACTTAAAAGAGTTAGTAGTAAAATATTTAAAAAAAACACTTGTTATAATAGTACCTACCCACCTATTATACTATACAGAAGTATATAACTATTTATTTATGCATGTTTGGCTAACCTGAATTTATACTTGACACAAGATGATTGATAATTTGTATTGTATGCCACGGTTTTACGACAAAAGGAACCCTAATTTTACTAAATTTCTGCAAGTAATAACCTTATTCAAATGTTCAATAAGACCAAAAGGTTTAAATTTGACTTAGGAAGTGTGAAATAAGACATTTTAGTCTTTAAGCTTTCTTATAGAAGAGTTATTGGTTGTACCAATCTCTAATGGCGTCGTTTTTATTTTTACAATTAATTAATAATTTGTTACAATTATTCTAAATGATAAATGATACTTTATTGGTAACATAATATTACAAGTGAAATGGTACAGATTGTGTTACACGTAGGTACATTCATGGAAATTCTATAGGTAATATTACTTACTGGTAACTACATAACGTAATAGCTAAATACAATAATTATTGTTATTAAATGATTACTTACAATATTTTGAAATAATTATAGGTAAGCTGATTAATACATTACGAAGTGGGCCCGAGAAAATATTTGAATTCATTTCACAAAATATTCGAAGAAATGTACTCCGCAAGTTGTTTAAGTTCATAGGTATGTATTAAATGAACAAAATGATGACGGAAAATAATTAACTTTACTACAAATACAAAAAAAAACTTTTACATACGTTTGTTCTTGTTACACGTCACTTCTTTCGGCCGTTGTGATAAATACTCCTAGAATGATCTTCCAGAGTGCAATATAAAAGGAATTACACTTATTAGAGCATTCGTAAGAGCTCTCTAAGTCTTATTTCCCTTAAACCATGCCACTATAAAAACTTTGTAAGTATTTTGGTATTACAACAGCAGTAACAAGATTATTGTAAGTGTTAATTAATCTTCAATAAGAACGTTATAAGTGGACTATAAGTGAGAATCCCCTTATAAAGTGCGCCTAAATCGACACTTACAGCTAGCTGTAAGTGTGTTATAAGAGTACTCTTAGGATACTTGTAAGATCAAATTTTGCTTGTTGGGTTTTCTCTGCCAATTTATCGGCTTAAGTCGATACCTACGCTCATGTTCAGCCGTCTTTGTGCTGCTTACAGAGTCGGTGTATCCATCGAATAAATACACATTCTCCCTGAGTAGTTTTGGTTTTTTCTACTTTCTTCTTTTTTTTGTCAGAAAGTGCGTTATTTTTGTTCGAAAAATAGATTCCTCATCCTTAATTTATCCGAAAATGATATATCGCCTGCCCTAATATGTAAAGTTTTAGAGAAATGTTGCTTCAATTAAAGCGCGGCAGCGTCGAACTTCCCCTCCCCTCCCCCCACTAAATGCGCGGTGGCTCTCGATGGCTCCCGGTCTGAATCTACTCAAGGCCACCTAAGAGTCAACTGTGCCAAGTTTCAAAGCATTGTCACAAAGTGCAAGGTGTGCAAAATTTCCTATGACGTATCGTTTTCAAGATGTAAAAAACAAAAACGGGACCTTTGTACACCGCCCGCCCTAGGGCTTACCTCCGAGGGTGGGGACTTTCAATAAGTATGTTTATCTCCTAACTAGTCCAAACGAAATTCCGAAGTCAAACTTTCTGCTTTCAACTTTTCCATCCACAATGTTTCATTGCCTGGACTGTCGTATTAGTTCCTATTCTGTGTAAAAAAGGTAATACAAGCGTAGGCACCACCACGTTTCAATCTACGTTGCACGTTACAGGTTATTAAATACAGAGTTGGGCGCGCTTTTTGTTATTTTAAAACACTACAAAATGTTTTATACGTTATATGATTGATTAATTATGCTTAGCACGACGTTCTATCTGTTTGGTGATGCTACATTATTGTGAACCTACCGTGAGCGATGGGTGGCGTCAGCAGCGGCTGCTGCGTAGAAGCGACACGTCGCATCGCGACGCCTTGTACGAAATTTATAACTAAAGACACTAGAAAATATTACTTCGATCTCAAAAAATACCTCATATTAGCACGCCCGTGATTTGTATGAAACTTTTAAGTATTGATTAGGTTATGAGTGCGGGTACAGTCAGTGGTCAAAGATACTTATATGTATAGTAAAGTATACACAGGATGTGGATGCGAGTAGATTTTGAGATAGATCTGAGAGATTAACAGGTATATAATCCAGAATGAAATAGCCGAAGACAAAATGACTTCTGTATCTCCACTGTTTACCAAAAATATAAGGTTAACATGAGCACAATGGTGAAAATTGAACACTTCATTATAGTATAAAAATGTACTTAAGTCCAAAACTAGACTTGAATATACAATACTTACCTAATTTAGTAACATCAGGCTAAAGTCACTTTTTTATATAATGGATAAATTTAAGGATAATTGCTATCTAAATATAAGCATAATGGAGAAGGATCTTGGAATAGAAATTGTAATGTATGAACTTTAATTTAAATCTTCATTATGTTGGATTACGTGAATACCTACCAATACTATCCTCATCCGGACAAATTGACTTGGACGTCTTAAAGAAAAATCTGTTCCTAGTATATTTAATTTGGTATACATACAATATCATATGATTATTATTTAGTACTTAACTCCTGCAATGAAGAAAGTAGCCTTGTGAAGTCCTCTTGTCCCTTGAAAACTGAAACAGGTTACTACTGACTATTTTTTATAGACTATCGACAAAGACAGTAAATTCAGTATCCCTATAGGCTGGAAGAAAAAAATGATGGGCGCTGGAGGGATGACCAGTTCGGTAGACGAGTCCCGCAGCCTGGAGCGGGGGTCCGGGCTTGGGCCTTAGGCGCAAATTAAAACGCCTTAAGCATACCTTCCAGTATATCCCTAGTATTCCTAACTAGCACCAAAGACTATGACAAAACATTACTTGATGAGATATGGGAACTTCTCCCGCAGTTATAAATTAATTTCATTACTTCTACTTGCTTAATGTGTAATTTTTTTGTCTCTAATAACTTAACTTTAAGCAGTTGACCGTACTTCACCCTTATTTTTAATTTAAATTTTTACTTCAATTAGTCAATTTTAATTAGAGTCAAAACAATAGAATAAAGAACGTTAGGGTTATTATCGGTTCACAATTAAAGAGTCCTACCAGATCACTAGACAATCACGAGTCAAATCAACCAACTTTGTTTAAAAATGGATTCGTTAGGCTAGGCAAGAATAAGATAAGTTAGGGTAGGTTAAAGTACAAACTAAGATAAACTAGGATAGGATAGTTTAGGATTAGGTTATGTTAGGGTTAATTATAGTGGTACACGAGACTAGGATTTGGAGAAGTTGAAAGTAGAGGGGGGGGGGTTAGTTACTGAGGGATGCAGAATTCACTTTATTTGGTCACAATTTAGAAGTTCTTGTGGACTTACGTTCGGCCTACTTTCATGTTCAGTAGAAGATTCCCTGGCTCTCTGAGATCTGTTTATCCCTGTCGCCTGTAAGCTGAACGTCACGCTCAGTAGAAGATTCTCTGGCTCGCTGAGATCTGTCCATCCCTATCAACTCTAAGACGAACGTCACATTCAATAGATGATTCTGTATTTCCTCGCAAAGAATTACTTTCTCTTTTATATTTCACAGCCTGATTTCTCTCTCTTCTTCGATTTTATCATTAAGACGTCAATTGTTTCTATTATTATCCCTAGTTCGACGACCTATATTAGAACCAATTCTTAGAGGCATATTTCATTTTGAGTTTTCTCCTTAAAAAAAACTCTATTAACTCAAATCCACAAAATTACACAAACAAAAACAAATTGCTACTAAACTAACACCCGCCAGGGTAACCTTAAAATAAGAAAAATTGAGTGTTATCCGTTAAATCCACAAATTGTATAATAAACACTACCTCTCGTTGATAACCTAATAGGTAATAAACAAAGTGCCAAGCGCTTCCAGATCGTTAGGCTTCATAATGCGTAATTCTAATAACTTTACGCAAATTAAAACCATTAAGGTTCTCTACTGTTCATACGTTAGGAGTAAACTCGAATACGCATCGCAAATTTGGAACCCTTGCTATCAGACATATGTTGATAGGATTGAAAGAATTCAAAGGAAATTCATTCGGTATTTGTGTTTTAAGTTGAGAAGCCCTTATAAATCGTCAGATTATGTCAACATGTGTCGGGTGCATCACCTTCTTCCATTATTCAAACGTCGGGAAATTGCCGAAATCATGTATATCCTTAATATTACTAATGGCAATGTTGAATGCGATGAGCTTCTCTCTAACCTATCTTTCACTGTTCCTACCAAGACCAAAAGGCATCTTGCTCCTATTTCTGTTCCTTACTGTCCACGTAAAATATAGACGTAACACTTTTCTTAGGCGTGCAAGTATTAATTAAAACAAATTATCTAAAAGTATGCAATTTGATATTTTCAATATCAAAATTCCCCGTGTAAGACGTGATTTAACGTGTGACTATTTTAAATAATGATAATTGGCGGTAACATTCCGCAAAATCTAAAATTTAGATTAATTTTGTAACTCTTCTTGCCTTTTTCCTTTTAGCTGCTTTGTTATTTTAAGTTGGATTTTACTGTGTAGTTTCTTCTTGAGTGATTTCTCGCATGTAATGCAAATTTCTTAAAGGAAGTGTTTCTCTTTGTTCCTTTCATTATATTCTGTTTCTATCTGTGAAAACCTGTAATTGGCTTTATGTGTCTTATGTTATGTTTAAGGTAATTTATCAGCTGTTGGTTTTCCTATAATAAATAAATAATAAATAAATTTTGGAAGATGTTCCAAATTTGGATCTCATTACCTTACAATATTCGATAACGTAATTTCAATATTACGTTACAGCTGTCATCGCTGTCACCTACTACCACAGGTAAGGTAATTTCGGTAATTTCGGCTTCTGAGCCCATCTTAGAGTACTTATAATATGTGTGTAGATAGGGTTGCCATCCGTCCGGGTTTCCCCAGATTTGTCCTAGTTTAGAGGGCGCCCGGGGAGCGTCCGGGCGGGGTTTCATTTGTAGTCCGTGTTTAAAAATTTAAGGTCTTGGGCCGCCGTGCCCCTGAGCGACGCGACGGCGGCGCGGCTTGCGCGCCGCGGTGTGGACAACCGAAGAACCGTCCGGGTTCTGGAGTCCAAAATCCGGGGTTTTCACGCGTCCTGGTTACCAAATTTTAGAGATGGCAAAGTCTATGTGTAGATAATGTATTTATTGTACGAGACTCTGCGTAATTAGCATTACGCAACTGTCACGTAATCTACTATTGTTTAATATTAATCCTATTTTATTTATTTCATCATCATCATCATCATTATCAGCCGCAAGACGTCCGCTGCTGGACAAAGGCCTTCCCCAAGGTTTTCCACAACGATCGTCCTCTGCTGCTGCATGTCATCCAGCGGTTTCCCGCGACCTTTATCAGATCGTCGGTCCACCTTCTGGAGGGCGTGCCGACGGGTCCATATTGGCTCATACAATTATTTTTACTCATAACGTATTGTAAGTCATAATTATCGCAACTCATAACGTATTTATTTCAGCAACTGTTACTTTTTATGATTTTTATAAATCAAACCTAACCTGACCTAGTCTTATCTACACATTGAATATATCAGAACTTCTGAAAAGTTTACGGTTTCAACGGAATAAAAAATAAATTTCCGGAGTTCCAATAATCGGAGTCGCAATTTTATATGAACTTTGGCGCTCCCCCTGCCGACACTTCGTCTCCCGGTTCGCGGTCGCCCCTCTAGAACCTTCTCGCTCCAACGGCCATCGGTTCTACGAGCAATGTGCCCCGCCCACTGTCACTTAGGGTTTGCAATTCAGTGAGCTATATCAGTTACTTTAGTTCTCCTGCGAATCTCCTCATTCCTGATTCGATCTCGCAAGGAGACACCCAGCATAGCTCTTTCCATCGCCCTTTGAGTGATCTTGAGCCTTCTTATGAGGCCCATTGTGAGCGACCATGTCTCACATCCATACGTCATCACTGGCAACACACACTGATCGTGGACTCTTGTCTTGAGGCACTGCAGTATTTGGGACGAGAAGATAGTGCGTAGCTTACTGAACGCTGCCCAGCCGAGTTGGATTCGACGATTCACCTCTTTCTCGAAGTTGGACTTACTTAACTGGATTCTTTGTCTTTGGATTATTTATTTCCGGAAACGCACACCTACTTATTTGACAAAAAGGATGATATCCCATCAAAAAAAAATATGTGAAAATGGGAGCAAAGTTCAATATTTTAAGAATATGCGATGCATCGTTGTCGACTTCACCGACAAAAGAATTGAGATCTAAATGGGTGCCAAGTTCCGTAGATAATCCTGATATTTATTTGTTAAGAACATACGACATTCTAAAATAAATTAAAAACACAATTTCTTATTTATTGTGCTACAACTATGTTTACTTTTTAAAAGTATAATTTCTTAAATATGAATACTCGAATTATTTACACAAAAAAAAAAAAAAAAACCCGACGAATTGAGAACCTCCTCCTTTTTTTGAAGTCGGTTAAAAACAGATAACTTAGGATAAACTGAAGCTTAAAATTTGACTTGGCTAGTTTTCACTTACAAGTTATGTTACATTTGGCTAATCAACTTATCTACTTTGTTTTACGCAAGTTGCTGTATTTATATTGTGTGGTCATATCTTACTCTTCCATACAATTGTCTTGTTGGTAAAAACTAGCGGAGTCAAATTTTGAGTTTCAGCTTATCCTAAGTTATCTGCTTTGTGTAAATAACTCGAGTGTTCAAATTTAAGAAGTTATACTTTTCAATAGCAAACATTGTTCTAGCAGAAAAAATAAGAAATTGTGTTTTTAATGTATTTTAGAATGTCGTATGTTCTTAATAAATAAATAACAGGATTATCTACGGAACTAGGCACCCATTTAGATCTCAATTCTTTTGTCGGTGAAGTTGATAACGATGCATCGCATATTCTTAAAATATTGAACTTGGCTCCCATTTTCACATTTATGTATTTGATGGGATCTATCATTATATTATAATTATAAACCTTAACGACTCCAAAACTACTTAACTAACATATTGGAAAGTTAAAACTATGTTCTCGACAAGTACAGAAGGGGCTTTCTTATCCTTTACTATTTACGTCAAAACCTGAGGCAGCCTGCGGTTTTCGCATATGTCACCTTTTTAGAAACGCTAGCGTTTTTACTAACAAATATGACTTTTCCATATGGATAACCAATCAAAAAGTTCTTAACTATTGTTACTTACACTAATCGTTAACTTATTAGTCAAGGTTTAAAACAATGGGTAATTTATATCTTTTGTTGAAAACGAAGCTATCATTTTATAAAGATTTGAAAAAACATCATTGGCGTTCATACAAAATTGTAAAACTTTGTATGGACGCATCAGCACTTCGTTTCTAAATCCCTTTAAGATATAAGTAAGCTCCGTTTTTAATAACACAGAGATTCAGCGTACAACAGTTTAGACCTTAGTAATTGAACTAAAGTAAATTGTAACTAGCAACAGAATTATTGATTGATAGTCGAATTCGATAAAAATATTTGTTGTTTCTATTTCTCAGATGTCTAGGTATACTACTGTCTTATTGTTATATTATTTTTTTATTGTTATTGTTTTATTCGTCTTTCCCCATCCATTGTCCCTACTTGCTCTACTTTAAGGTTATCCGGAAGAAATCCCGTATGGGTAAGGTTCGCCTGTGTAAGTAAATTTACTACGTCGATGAAAATATGTTTTCTAATTATGTATTAGCAATAAAAATAGATTAAGGATCTCCGTTCCTTTATACCATTGTATAATCTAGGGAGACCTGTTATTGGCAAAAATTTGTAATTGTAACAATTTTCTTTGTAACGATAGGTATAGCTGTTGGTCCCCCCCCGCCAAGGTACCAACACAGTTACTTATATCAAAAACGCTTATTTTTCACCTTTTCCAAAACAAAAATACCTACGGCTGAACATGGGTACTGGAACATGGGAGCATGGCCGGAACAGATAGGTACTTGTTTGAGATTTTACCTTGATGTTGGTAATTACACTTTTTTTCTAAAAGCTAGCAACTTTTTATACGTTTTCATGTAGGTAATGGTTTATTAAAGTGTTCAAGCATGATCTGAGCTTCTCTCGCTTTTTAGGGTTCCGTAGCGAAATGGCAAAAAACGGAACCCTTATGGATTCGTCATGTCCGTCTGTCTGTCTGTCCGTCCGTATGTCAAAGCCACTTTTTTCCGAAACTATAAGAACTATACTGTTGAAACTTAGTAAGTAGATTTATGCAATAAGGAATAGACAAATTTATTGATGTGTAACTAAATATTTAGGACTATTAAAAATATATACAATAAAATATACCTACCTAAAATTAACTTAAAACTACACTAATCTAATAAACCGCTGCCAGTGAGCATCGTTCCCGAAATGCTGGCAGCATTGCCACGTTGAATGGCAATGCTTAATCTTTGTGCCAAATAAAGGCCAGCATTTTGGTCACGAGATGCGTCGACCAGGCGCTTGGAAAGATCTTTAAAAATTAGTAGATGTATTCTGTGAACTGCATTAAGATTTTCACACAAAAATAGAAAAAAGAATTATTGTTCTTTTGGGGGTTCCCCATACTTAGAACTGAAACTCATTTTTTTTTCATTAAACCCATTCGTTTGGTGTGTCTATGGATAGGTCTTCAAATATATGATACTAGCTTTCCGCCCGCGACTTCGTCTGCGGATAGTCAGAACTTATGTTAAAAGTACAGACAAAGTTTATATCACCTTCAAAGAGTTTTTTTAATGAAAAAAAGTCCAGAACGTGAATTTTAAGTAAGCGGTTCACAAACACCTTTCATTTTGGACTCTAAAAGAACAAAATTGCCATACAAAATAAATTCACTGGCATTTTTTCACCATTACGTTTTTTTTCATCAACCCTAAATTTAATAGATTGATAATTTAGTCATCTCATCTATTTACTAAATTGCTATACAAACAATTAACCCACTTAGCAGAAGATTTTCGAAAAACACCAAAGTTGGATATTTTATTTATGTTACAGTATTTAGTCGCAATACCCATTTTCATATCTTGTAGGTACGTTTATACGTTTGAAAGTAACTTTATTTCCATACAAACTTTACAGTCACTATCATTAGTCTTAGGTCCCATGTTTTTCCCTTTAGTTTTTTTATTATTGATGATAGGTTTGTTCTTGACTATTTGTTTCTTTAAGGGGCAAGTGTTTAAAAAACACTGAAGCATGCACTTTTTTAAATGCTAACATTCTTGTAACTGGAAAAATACCAACTCAAATACCTACAAAATTTCACCCCGCTTTTCACACTGTTAAGTTCTTATTTTAAAACCTGTTTTTTTATTTAATTAATATTGGTCTTGATACCCAGTCATAATTCTTATGTATAAGGGAACAGTAACCTTAATACCAATAATGTCCACATTTCTCACATCAAAAATGACCAAATTCCCACAAAAATTTCTACCCCCATTTTACCCCCTTTTTCGAAATTGCCGTATTTTTTGTCATTTATGTCGTAAACTACGACGTTCACTATTCTCATTTTAAACATGGCCAAACTCTCTTTTATTTTACCACCTTTGGGGAACTTTTTCAAAATCGCCCAACTCCTTTTTAGGGTTCCGTAGCAAAAATGGCAAAAACTCTTATAGTTTCGTCATGTCCGTCCGTCCGCCCGTATGTCACACGCATTTTACTCGAAAACTGCAGAGGTTCATAGATGAAATTTGGAGTAGAAATAGTGTCTTGTAGAAGCCGCTCCTTAGTTTGGTAGTGAAATAACAAAAAAATAATATTTCTAGGTTCGGCACGTTTCTCACCTAAACAATAACCGAAGTCGCTTATTTGCTAACTTCGCTAGACGCTAAAATCGTATTTCCTATTAATAAGTAGTAGCCTGAATACTAATTTTCACATTTCTCACTTTAAAATTGACCAACGTCCGAAACTTCTACCACCCCCCCACCCCCTCCCCCATTTTACAACCTTTGGGGTAGATTTTCCTAAATCGCCGAAAGTAACTTTTTTTTTATAAAAACATTAGTCTCACCACATTTCTCCCTTCAAAAATGTCCAAAATCCCATGCAAACTTCTACCGCCAATTTACCCCTAAGTTTTCCAAAATCGCTAAAAGCAATATATTTAATTCATATACATTAGCCACGTTTCTCACTTCAAAAATATATATCTTCCATACAATTTTCTACCCCTCATTTTACCTCCTAAGAGGTAGTATTTTCTGAATCACCGAAAGTAATATTTTTTATATATTGCCTTTGTACGTAGATTATATTTGCAATGAAGAGCATTTCTACCAAGTTTCAAGTAAATTGGACCATAAAATATTTTTTCCCATACAAACTTTGCAACACCCTTTCATCCCTTTAGGGGTTGAATTTCAAAAATCCCTTCTTAGTGGATCTCTACATCACAAAAAGAAAATACTGCCCAAGTTTCATATTTCTAGCATTAGTAGTTTTGGCTGGGCGATTATGAGTCACCCGGGACATTGCCTTTTATATATATGTATAGATTAGAAATTGAGGTTTCTAATATCATTTTTTTCTAAACTGAACAGTTTGTGCGAGGGACACTTCCAAAGTGGTAAAATGTGTCCCCCCCTGTAACTTCTATAATAAGAGAAAGATAAAACTAAAAAAATATAATATGATGTACATTACCATGCAAACTTCCACCGAAAATTGGTTTGAACGAGATCTAGTTAGTAGTTTTTTTTAATACGTCATAAATCGTAAACCGCAATTCACCTAGCACGGAACCCTTCATGGGCGAGTCCGACTCGCACTTGGCCGCGTTTTTTACAAGTACCAGGAAGCGTAATTCTAGCTGCTGCTCCGGTTGTATTTTGGATATAGTTTATGTAATGTTACCGTCACTCGGTAACAGCGCAAGCGCAAGCGCCACTCGCGCGACGCAGCGCGTTGCGGCGCCGGTCACGTGGCCCCGATTGGGGCGCGGGCGCGGGGACTTTCTACAATGGCCAACTTCTCACACGCAATTCCATTTACTCGTTATGATAATGTGGAATTATCGGTTGATATGTTCATGTTTTTTCATGACAAAAAAAAGAAGACAAAGTTTCGAGAGTGTCGATAGACCCAATCATGTATATGGAGCACAATACTTAATGTTATCATGATATGGTAGGATATTTATTTATTCGTGTGGCATTTTTACAATCGTTCGTTTTTAATATTATAACTTAACTACAAAAGACATGAGAAAATGTTTGAGCACCGCTTAGGTTATATATACAGTATGTAACATGACGAGAAGCAAACCTTTAAACCCGTTAATATTTAGGTGAAGAATATGGCTATGGTGTGTTAATTACCTATTACAGTGCTAATGCTTTTGCAATAAACCTTAAAGGGTGCATATCAGATTTCGTGGTTTACACTTGTCCACCCATGTTATAACTTTGTATATAATAAACTATTGCGGTCAAGTTTTTTTTTTCAAGTTCGTTCTAAACACCAGCATTGCCATTAATAAAAATGTCAGTTTTTCGAATATAAGATATTTATAAAAAAATATCAAAGGTCAAAAATCTAAGCTCTTTGGCGCGTCCTTCACTGTTTTTGAAACGCTTATTATTTTTTAAATTCGCTTCTTTAACTGGTATTCTTATATTTAGGAATATTGAACTATATGTAGTTTTAACAACATTTTTTTTTGATCATCTAATCAAAAGTTATTGTTAATTCAATTTTATCCACCCCAAAAACACCTAATGTCTTTGGCGTATTTGTGCAGTCTCGCAAGATGACATCATGTCACGTGGATAATTCCTACCTCCGGCCCCCGCTCCGTTTCGTTAAGATCTAACGCCCGACAATTTCAGACCTATGCAAAGTTCAACGTGTTGCGAAATGTGTATTTTAAGGTGCATTTTGTTCGTAATATTTCATATACCTATTAGTTTCTACAATTGGGCCATTCTACTTTTCGATGCCTAAGATAGAAATGAAAATTCGAGATCCATTTAAAAAATTCGTAGATATCTTGAGATTATTTTACAGGAGCCCCACGTTAAGTCTTAACCAGGTCTCACTTTTTACTGTAAATTCACCCGCTATTCTTGTTCTTTTTCTATATAAAACAAGAATTTTGTGCTCAAATTACCACTGCGTTACCAGTCCCCACGTCCCCTTGCAAATAACTACCACTGCGTTACTATCTTAGACTTTTTTAGCCAACCCCACATAATTTGGTATAAAACATTATTCAGGCACGTAGATCAATTCTGAAAATTGTGTGCATTTCTAATGTCATCTAATTTTATTGAAAATTATTACTTTAAACAAACGTTCACGTAAAGGGACGTTTTCTTAGGCATCAAAAAGAAGAATGGCCAATTATCAACAATCGAAAAAAACAAAGATCATTCGCTGTTTAAATTATATTCATTGACGCCTCCTCTGTGTTTACTATGTAGTCATGTTTATGACGAGACAAACCACACGAATTTTTTAAAGAAATGTAGAAAAAAAAAACACTCGCCACCCCAATATCACTAGCAACACCGCCTCCTGTCAACATTGTGTTTTTTCGTGCCGAACCACGCGGATTGTTTAACAACACATTCAAGAATTTTATAACAAGAAAGTGCTAAGTAAAAGAAGAAAATGAGTAAAAGAACAATATTGAAGACACTGATGAATATGTTACAAGAAGTAGATTGCTCCAAAACAAGTAAGACTCGATCAATTCATAAAAATAAATCACGAGACCGCCATTTTTTCAATCACATTTTCAAGAAAATTAACGATAAATGAATTTCAACTCTGTTTTTATGTGTTTTTAGTATTTGTTAAATGTTATTTTGATTATAGTAAAAGATTTACCTTGAGGTGCCACGGGGCGCTCACACTAGACATATTTACAATATTGCGTCATACTTTACGAAAGATAGGTACCTATTTTTTGATTCGGGAAATCTTACGGTGTCACGAGGGGGCACATAATATCTTACAGTTTATGCGGTAGAACGTGGATCTACACATAAACTTTGCACCATTATAATAACGACATTGACAGACTTCTTGGCAAAATTATCTTACGGTGTCACGAGGGGGCACATGAGATATAACGGCTTATGCGATAGAACGAGGGTCTATACGTAAGCTTTATACTATAGTAAAAATGATATTTATATATGTCTGTACCTAATCTACCAACTTTTCTTCGGACAAGTAACCTCACGGTGTCACGTGGGGGCACATGAGGTATATTGGATTATGCAATAGAATGGGGGTTTATATTTTATGTAAACCTTATAAATAAATTTGTTATTGACAAGTACAGTAGTAGACCAGAGTATCAAAGTGGTCTTGCTAGATCACAAGATAGCATTTTAAAGCAGACCCTCAAACAGTATATATATTTTTTCATTTGTTAAAAGACGAAGAATTATATATAGCTCCAGTGACGATGAAGATGAAAATACGATCCCAAATCAGGATGATCAATCCTGGATTTAATCGGCGAGCCTACAAAAACTGAAAACAGCATAGAAATAAACAAAAAATTAGCGGAGTTATGGAAATCCATCATGGCCAAAGGGTTAGACCCTAAAATGAAAAGTGATATAGAGGACAAAATACCTAAAATTACCAATTTAGAATGCGGGGCACCCAAATTAAATGCAGAAGTTCTAGCTGCATTGCAAAATAATGCCAAAACAAGAGATACAAAAATATGTGAAAAGCAAGACCATATCGGGTTGGCCATAAGAAACCTTAATAAGGTTCTAATACAACTGATTAAAAACAATGATAAAGAAAATATTACAGCTGTCAGTGACACAATCAGATTGCTGTGTAATGTCCAATACTTAGAATCACATCACATCTGGACTCAAAACTGCAATGGAGTGCGCATATATCCACACTTGCAGGTAAACTAAGTTCAGCGGCTTATGCGGTAAAGCGAATCCGACAACTTACTGACGTCGAGACGGCGAGACTTGTGTACTATAGTTATTTTCATAGTGTTATGAGTTATGGAATTTTACTGTGGGGAAGAGCGGCTGACATTCAGACCATCTTTGTATTACAGAAGCGGGCTGTACGTGCTATATATCAATTGGGGTCTCGTGTTTCGCTTAGGGATAAATTTAAAGAAATCAATATTCTTACAGTCGCGTCGCAGTATATCTTTGAGAATATCATGTATGTACGCAAACACATACACGAGTTTAGGCATAACCGCGACGTTCATAATTTAAATACTAGAAATAGGGATAAGCTCGCTCTTCCAGGTCACCGTCTCCGTAAGGTAAGCTCTTCGTTTGCAGGGAACTGTATAATAAGATACCATCTGATATCGTCAATATGCCGTTCAATAAATTTAAGTCTCACATCAAGCGCTGCTTGTTGGGTAGGGCATACTATACTATAAATGACTTCATTGGTGACCAAGATGTATTTAAGTAGTGTCTAGGCTATTACTTATTTAAGGTAATTTCTTAAGTCTAGGTTATTTCTGATACTTCTATCTTGATAAAAATGCCTTTAAGCAAACTGTGTATTCAAACACGAAATTGTATGTTTACTTTTGTACTTTATCTTTATTAGTTCTTGTGTGTACAAGACGCTTTTAAATGAGAGCACACTGTGATGTTTCTCGCCGGACAGCTATATCACACAATATTACTTTTATGTTGTCCGGCAGCATGAGCACGTCATGCTCGCTCAAAGGTCTTTGCTTACGGCGGCGTCGTTGATCGGGTCGCCACCTTCCCGAACACATGGTTGAGGGAGGCGATGGCTGAGATATGCGTCATACTCGTGAACGGGTGCTGTTTGTGGGGTCCGGTCTGTTCACGTCTGCAAGGACTTGTTGCTCAGTTAATGATACCAGTTATGGCTTTTGACGTAGAGACCTCGTCGTGTTGTTCTCCTAGTCATTATTTTTAGTTTCATGTATTTGACATGTAATCTTGTTAATTTTTACATTTATTTGTAATGTTTTTAATTTTGAATTTGTATTTTTTTTATATGTGATAGTTCCAATAATTTATATTTGTTGCTTTATTACCTTGTAATGTAACTTACTTTTTAACCGACTTCAAAAAAAGGAGGAGGTTCTCAATTCGTCGGGATGTTTTTTTTTTAAGTATTATTGTATTTTATGTTTGAAAAAATGACCTTCTGCTGGAGTTTCTTGCGGCGCTTCTTCTCCGCAATGATGGTCTTGTCCGAAGCGCTAGTAGATTCACTGTATATTACCGACGTGTAAAAGAGCCTGTATGTGGCCAATTTACTGAATAAATATTTTGATTTGATTTTGATTTGATTTGACAGACAAGAAGAACAGTAATATTACCAGGTCTAAGCAAAAACATGAAAGAAGCTCTGGAAAAGACAGAAACATCAGATTTTTTGTTCGGTCCTGACCTAAACACTATTATCAAAAGATCAAAAGACCTTGAAAAATCATTAAAGGATCTGCAGGCCCCTAACTTAAGATCCACACAGAGCAGCACGGCTTTAAACTATTGGGGCCCGTCCACGTCACGCACTCAGCCCCTGGGCGGGCAAAGAGGCAATTACCTGCAGCGAGTGAGGAACATGCAGAGACGGTACAATCGTCAGACAGCTCAAACACCGCGGCCAGCAGCTCGCACTCCAGCGACACGTCAATATCAGTGGGGGTACTATCGAGCAACTCGGGGCAGAAAACCAGCCCAACCATCATCAATGAAGAGGAGAGACCGGGAATAGAGGTATGCACAGCTGGTCGCTTGGCATTATTTTATAACAAATGGACATCCATCACTAATAATAAAACTGTTCTGCAATGGGTCCGTGAAGGATACAAAATACCTTTATTATGTCAACTTCACCAAGATAATCCTCCTTCAAATAATAGTTTTAACCCTTCAGAAAAAGTTATTATCAGAAATTGTATTGTAGATTTAATTAAATCGGGGGCAATTAGAGCTTGTGAATCAGCTGTTGGACAATATCTGTCTAGAATATTTTTCATACCTAAGCCTGATGGTTCCTCTAGATTAATTCTAAACTTGAAATCATTTAACAAGTATGTAGAGACTTATCATTTTAAGATGGAAGATCTTAGAACAGCAATAAAATTAATAAACAGAAGTTCATACATGAGTTCTTTGGACCTAAAAGATGCTTATTTTCTACTTAAAATACACCCCAGTAGTCGCAAATATCTTCGTTTTTATTTTGAGCAAAAAATCTATGAATTTCAAGTTCTTCCTTTTGGATTATCTTCAGCTCCATATGTTTTTACTAAATTAATGCGACCAGTCACATCCTTCCTTAGAGAAAAGGGCTTTAGCTCTGTTAATTATTTAGATGATTTCTTGTTTGTTGGAAATTCATTAAAACAATGTCAGAGTAATACTCTGGAAAGTTACCAACTTATAGAATCTCTTGACTTTATTATAAATATAAAAAAGAGCTCTCTTCAGCCATCAAAGGAATGTAAATTTTTGGGATTTATATTAAATTCTGAAACATATACTATTTCAATTCCTAAAGAAAAAAGTATAAAAATTCTGAAACAGATTAAAACATTAAAAACAGTAAAAACATTAACTATTAGATCCTTTGCCTCACTTATAGGTACTTTGATATCAGTTTGTCCTGCAATACCTTATGGTTTAATGTACACTAAACGACTGGAACGTTTGAAGTATCTAAGCCTTAGAGATAACAATAATGATTTTGAGTCAAAAATGTTCCTTAATAAGGAAATAATACAAGATTTGAAATGGTGGGAAGAAAAGGTTGTAGGCTCAAGTAATCCTATTAGAGATGCTGTATATGACATGGAAATATTTACTGACTCTTCACTAACTGGTTGGGGTATTGTATGTGCTGATAAAAAACTCCATGTGTTTTGGAATAAACATGATAAAAAACAACATATTAATTATTTAGAATTGAAGGCCATTTACTTTGGATTACAATGTTTTGCAAAAGAGTCTAATAACTGTGAAATATTAATTCGGTGTGATAATACTACTGCAATATCCTATGTTAATCGTATGGGCGGCATACAATACCCACATCTTAGTAACATTGCTAGAGACATCTGGCAATTTTGTGAAGAGAGAAACTTATTTGTTTTTGCGTCATATATAGCATCAAAAGATAATTATTTGGCAGATAGAGAATTGAGAAAAATTAATGAAGAAACTGAATGGGAATTAAGCTCTTATGCATTTAGTAAAATTGTATCTAAATTTGGAATACCCAGTATTGACTTATTTGCAACTTGGGAAAATAAAAAGTGCAAGGACTTTGTCTCTTGGCATATGGAACCCAACTGTATAGCTGTAGATGCATTTACCATTTCATGGAAAAATCGTTTTTTCTATGCTTTTCCTCCATGGGCTCTGATTTTAAAATGCTTAAAGAAAATAGAAACTGATAAGGCAGAAGGAATAATGGTTGTCCCTTTCTGGCCTTCTCAAGCTTGGTTTCCATATTTCATGTCTTTAAAGAAAACAGATTTATTAAAGTTTTACCCAAACAGATCTCTTTTATCCTCTCCTTTCAGCAGCTGCCACGTTTTACACCTAAAACTTACCTTGGTTGCCGCAGTACTATCAGCGAAGTATACATGAAGAAAGGCTTAAGTAATGAAAGCATATTAATTATGATAAATTCTTTATCTGAAAATACTTTAAAACAGTATGACTCTTGCTTTAAGCAGTGGTGGAATTATGGTAATAGTGTAAATATTGATCCTTTTTTAATGACTATTCCTAGAATTTTGACCTTCTTAACTAAAAAATTTGATGAAGGTTCAGCATATGGCACCCTCAATTCGATACGATCAACATTATCTCTCCTATTCGATTTTGACTTAGGATTAGAGATGTGAAACGATTCTTTTCTGGTGTTTACAAAATGAGACCTAATAAACCAAAATATAATGAAACTTGGAATCCAGCAGTTGTGTTAGAGTATGTAGAAAATTTGTATACAAATACTGATTTACCTCTAGATATTCTATCAAAAAAATTGATTATTCTTTTAACACTTGTTACTGCACAAAGGTTACAAACTATGTCCTTAATTAAATTAAATAGTATAGTATTTAATGAAAGTGGCATAAATACAAAATCCCAGACACAGTCAAAACATCAAGAATAAATAAATTTCAACCCTTACTAATAATTCCATTCTTCAAAGATAATATCAAAATCTGCCCAGCTACTACCTTAAAAGATTATATAGAGGTTACAAAAAAGATTAGGAAATCGGAAAATTTATTTCTTATTAGTAAAAAACCTCATTCACCTGCATCTACACAAACATTAGCGAGATGGATAAAATGTATCTTGTCAGAAGCAGGTGTAGATACATCTATTTTCACTGCTCATAGTACGAGGCATGCCTCGACATCACATGCCAGCAGAAGTGGTGTTAATGTTGATGTAATAAGAAAGACAGCAGGTTGGACAGACACTTCAAAAACTTTTGCAAATTTTTACAATAGACCTTTAGTCAATGAGAACAGTTTAAGTTTAAGTATTTTAAATAGTTTATAAAATAATAATAAAAAAGACAGTATCTAATAATTTGAGGCTTCTTAGTTAAGTGAAGTAAAGTTAAGTATATACTTGTATCATTCTGTTCCTTTATTAACATATGTACAAGGTGCAGATTTTAAGGTAAACACTAATGTGTAATACTATACTTTGTTTGATTTCTTTCACATTAAATAATTAAAATTGAGCAATCTTTAACTTTCAACATCTACATAGTAAACACAGAGGAGGCGTCAATGAATATAATTGATTGATCAAAGTAACTTACCTGTAAGTGTCCTTCGATCAAAATTATATGAAGTTGACTCCTCTTCTGTGTACAACCCTACCCATTAAAAAGATTTTCTTTATCCCGCCCGAAGGGATTGCTTACAATTTTAAAATTTTAGGATGTTATTCTTTAAACTTACAATGTTGACAGGAGGCGGTGTTGCTAGTGATATTGGGGTGGCGAGTGTTTTTTTTTTTCTACATTTCTTTAAAAAAATCGTGTGGTTTGTCTCGTCATAAACATGACTACATAGTAAACACAGAAGAGGCCTCAACTTCATATAATTTTGATCGAAGGACACTTACAGGTAAGTTACTTTGATCAATCAATTATAAATCGTAAAAGTTTTTATAAAATAAAATCTTTATATCGTTTACTACTAGTTATAAACACGAGAGTTTAAAAAAAAGTGGTATTGAACATTTTAATAATTGTGAGAATTTTGTCATTTTCGGAAAAATATTTTGATATTTGATCACTTGTTACAGATTTGAAATCAAAATGGTGCAAAGAAAAAAAAATCGGCTATTAAAATGAAACCAAAACCAAAAAAGAATACTTTTTGCAGTAGTAGTGGTCAACCAAAGCACACAATTAATTCAAAGAAGAAAAGCAGACCAAAGACGAAAGAATAAAAAAAATGAAATGCTCTAAAGCGCTTAGAAAAAATCTGGAATGATCTGGTACGTTATGCAGAATTTAAGGAAAAATGTCATTCCACCGTAACACCCGAAACAGCTACTTTTTATTAAGGTTTATTTCGATATTGTAATAAGAAACTAAGAAAATGACTAGTGAATGGTCTACTATTTGGATAATATTTTCTTTTCCTTAATACGCATAATTAAAAGTATAAGAGAATAACGAGATAATCAGGTATAAAAAGTAGCTAATTCGGGTGTTACGGTGGAATGACCCAAAAGCAACGGCTAAGCTACCACAAAAGAAAAGCGTATTTCATCATAATGTAAAAGAAGACTGGCATTTAGTACATAGTAGAGATTAAAACAGATAAATTGTTTAATAATTTAATACAAGTGAAATTGAAGAAAGAAAATTTTATATTTATCATAACTAATTTATATTAAATAAATATCCGAAATCAAATAAAACTTACACATACTTAATTTTTTTTATGGCGCAATATTCTAATATCTTTGGCACGAGTTTTGCATTTTTTAAATTTCTTTGATGTATTTACTAATTTCTTTGGACATGTCCTAATTTCTTTGGCGATGTAATTTTCTAAATGCTAAAACTTAAAAACTCCTGATGTTATTTAAGGCAGAATAACATATTTATACATGGAATTAGGTCGTTTACAAGGTATGTTATGTTATTTATAAAATATATTTAAAAAAAATGCGCTATAGAAATTAGAAAATTTCAGACGAAATCTGATATTCACCCTAAAATATTAATTATTTAATTATTTTTAAAACGCTCTGTATACATTGCTTACGTTCTTATCATTTATCAAGGCCAAAGGTCAAGGTCCGCTAATAATATCACATGTGTGTTCAAATAAAGGCTGTGTATACACTCACCGTTAAAAACGACGCAGTTCAATGTGTCGTCGACCAGTTGATATAATTTTGGGCTAGGGGTCAATTATTCACATAACGCCTAACAGATGTATTTAGTAGCTACTTTGAGATACCTAGCTCAGTTTAATGTGCCGTTTATAAACACTGGTCCAATTATATTACCTCTTATAGCAGCCCATACTATAAGAATAAATAATAACTACACGTAGAAGCGAATCTCCATGGACCAGGCTCCAAAAGCCACGCTTTAAATACCTACTTCCCCCTTCACCCCGCTACGCTCCTCTGTCTTCCGCGCTCAAGTTAGGGCTGTCACTTGCGAAATATTTTAATCGGTTTATGGATGTGGTATAGAAGTTTAGTCACGAAATGTTATTAGATGTTTTACTCCAACGTGGAAACATTGTTGCAAAATTATTTTTTTACATTTACATTAGATTAGGTAATAATACTTTTTGACGATATTAAGATTATCTTCCAAAAAATGACATGGCCTATGTGGCTATTAATCATCTATTAAACACGGAAACTAGTCTATTATTTAAAATAATAATAAGGCGCAAAAAGTTTTATAGTCTGGTATCCAGGCCTTTGGGCCATACGAGGATATTAATTTGTTTATTTTTATGTTGAAAAACCTTTTTTACTTACTATTCTTATCAATTAATTCGTTTTTAAGGTTTCCGTTTTTTTTTCTTCAATAAAACCCTTTTAGGAACACTGGTTTGGTGTCACTTTTTTTGCTGAATAGTTCGGTTCACCTTTGGAACCTGTAAGTATGTTTTAAAATAAATTAGCAAATAATTCAATATTAAACGAAAAGAGAACGGGAAAGTTGGAAAAATCGAGAAAAACTGAAAGTGCTTAACTACGGGATTTTTTCACAGGATAACGTCTAGGTGATGTACTAATAAAACTCCTTCATTCAATCAATTATTTCTAATTATTTTGTCGTAATTAGTCGTTCACTTTTTAAAACACTATCTTAGTTCAACCATAAACACTAAAATCAACACAAATACGAAAACCAATTCAAGACACAATATCAATATCTTGGTTAATATATTTTCCGTGTGAGACGCCCCTGAGTGAATAAACCTCAGGTGTCGCCAGGCGGTAGGTGTCTAACGCACCAAGCGCGCGTCGGGAGCGGAGAGTTTCGCTTCTACGTGTAGTTATTATTTATTTTTATGCCCATACCTCCATTAATCGACCACCGAGTCTGGTGAGCTAGCTCACGACTGACGTGAGGGTTTTGATGTTTTTCAGCCCAGTGATGAATAGCTCGCCGATTCTACATTGCGTTCCTCGTAAACAAACCTTCGTCAGTCCAAATTGTCTTAGTGAAAATTTTTCGGTCTTCCGATATTTTCTGCATTGCCCAATTTGCATAATCAACCCCCTTTTAATATTCTTCTGGCTTTAACGCATGGACCTTTACAACGGAGAATGGGTGTTGTTGATCTCTTTATAAGGCGTGGGAGACGGCCATATGATAAATGCCAAATAAACGTCCCGCTCTTATTGTAGAGCCAGGTTGGTCTTCGAAATGACTTAACATTGGTTCCTCTACTCTAAGAGTCATACGAGGGTAGAGTCCACCAGTATTGGGAGGAACCGCCCTATTATTTTCCCGCAATCGTGAAATAGCCCTTACAATGACACGTGATTTACAAAGACGCGTGATTTGACATAATAACTAATGTAGGTATTTTATTTTAGAGCTTTTTTGTTACCCTTCTGTCTACAAATTGTTTATGGATAAATAATTTGACAACAAGTGACAAATCAGACTTTGGAGAACGCTTGTATGTTTATTTTAGAAAATATGGTTTAAAATAACTTTAATTGGTTCAAAGTACGTTAAAAGTCGTACTTCGAGTAGAAATGATACCGATCATGACATTTCTCATCATATTTCCATCTGCAGTGGCAAGGATTTGTGGAATTAGTTCATTGTCAGTTATGTTTATAATTAGAGTCACAGGGTGATACAAATAGTGTTAACCGACTTTAAAAAATGTAATAATTAGTTTTTACATAAATTGATAAATTAAAAAAGAATCAACAATTACTAATAAGAAGTGTAGTATTGTATTAAACTCGACCTGGGCACCAACGGGTTAAAAGGTTTGCTTCTCGTCATGTTACATACTGTATATAACAACGAAACGTTTTATGACATGAAATAAACCATACCTACTTACATTATTTTTAACCGCGGTCTCAGCAAGTGCGTCAGCCTTTAAGTATTATCTTTTAAAGGTTCATGTCACGCTTCGTTTAAATCACTCATACTCAAATAATTACTTTAATTCAAACGGTGACAAACTCTTTTTTCGGAATTAATAATTGTTGTACATAGTTTGTTGATTACAGCTGAAAGGATTGATCTCCTTTTCTATTACCTAAAATACTGGCAACTGACCGAATCTGACGTAGAAACAAAACGCGATTATTTCGCCGTATTTTCTTCCGCTTTCTTACTCCCGAGGCACTCAGTCGACGCGCCGATGAAGTGGTTAATGGTGGGCGTGCGCTCCCTTGCCGTTAGGGTAACGGGATCGGATTCCTGCTCCCAACCGGGCGCTAATGGGACGATACTAAATTTATAGCAAACGAAGGTTAGATTAAACTATATACTTGGATGGTATTATTCGCTGTTTTACCATAATTTAAAAAATAACTAAAGTTGACGGCGAAATATAAAGATAATTTTTATTTCAATATTTCCTTTACGAAGATTTTGAGACGATTAAAACACTGTAGAACGCGATACGAAATCATTCTCTGATCATAACTACATCCTACAACGATAAAATGATACAATGCAAAGTACCTATATATTGAAGTAAGTCGCTTGCTTTTCAGAAATGAAATTTCCACAGCAAATACTGCAGTGTGCTTGAGCGGAAACTAACGAATTTAGCGATCGCGACGGTATTAGACATTAATTAAGCGGAGAAGAGCAACCAAGGCCATTATAAACCTCTTGTGACATCAGTTGACAAAATACATCCATACTTCCATAATTATTTAAAATTTAAATACGAAAGGAAATGCGCTTGTTTGTTTGTTACGCTTTTACAGTTAAAATACTGAACAAGTTTTATTGAATGTGCTATAGAAATATTTAGCTTGCACCCCGGGAAATGACAAAGGGTAATTTATTATGCGGATACTTGGACATTCCCGAGGAAATAGCGATACTGGTATATGCACAACAGATGTTAAACAGATGTATGGCCTATGTATATAAGAATGTCGCGTTACAGTATAAGGGTAAATTAATTAAATAGTAAGGATAGTTTAGCAGTATTCTTGTAATCTGCGGTACGAATGACTTGACTTGGTAATAAAGTAGCCTCGTTTTCCTCTTTGTATTAACATGTGCTTGAGAATATCACCAAAACTGGTAAGAAATATATTTTAATAAGTATTTGTTTTGTCCCTTGCCCGAACGTTGAATTTTATATGTTGCTATTTTCCCATTTAACATATTTATGTATCGAGCACTGAGCATAGGAATGTGCATAATAATGAATAATGGCATATTTATTCCGTTTCTTTATGGCCGTATTTCACCAAACTGGCATAAGACTTACTCCGAGGTTGGTCTATACAAAGAGCAATGCCAGATCTTGGCTTAAAAAACTTAAAAAAAAGCCCGCTGATACGAAGGATGTCGATATGACCTGTTTCGCATGAGATTTAAATGCAGTAGTTTATTAGTTTATTACTTACACATTTAGGGACTTATACGAAAAATAGGACATCTATTATTATACTTTGTAAATAAGACATGTTGCGAGTAACGTGTTGTTACGATTATTTCTAAATATTTCTTTTTAGAGAAGTTCTTCAGAAAAACTAACACCACAGCAGTTTTCAATATTTTTCTATACCAAATAATCCCAATTCTATAATTGTCCGTCCCAATTCTATAATTTTCCGTCACAATTTCTGGGGTCCTAGTGAAAAAGGGTATAGATCTAGTGAATAATCCTTTCACATCGTGAAAACTCGGAACTCACGTCTACTTCCGAATGATGCCGACGTGTCTATGAATTATTGAATTATTACGTGACATGTTTGTATTAAATAAATAGAGTACTTTAGTTATCAGTGTCAAATGTCAAACCACGAGTTTGAAGTATATCACACCGAGATGTTAAAACCACCACGATCAAATATATAGAAACTAGGTGTAAGTAAACAAGAAGAAATATAAATAAAAGTTGAAAATAATAATAGCTTGTCGATCTAAACGTTTCCCAGGTCTTAATGCTTTCGGCTTGACTATTGAAAAGAACTGAAAACAAACTTAATCTTAATTAACAATAAAATACCCTGGTATTCTGCCCTTCTAAGCATAATGGCGATATCTCAGACAAAACATCTGTAGGAATTGCAACCTAGTTACAAACAGAAGAGAGTTGAATCTGCTTTGGCTATTGTATTTAGTTATTGCATTTTTGCTTAGGAGGGCAGTATTAACCACTCTATATCGATTAACACTCTCGCGATGCGACGTTCCCCCGCGTTGTCTTGATGGGTACTGAGTCAGACTGAAGTAGCATGACAAATACGAACATTTCCGAGAAAATACGATGTGAAAGGATATTTCACTACATCTGTACAAGTCGACTTAACGCGTAATAAAGAAGGGTATACTTATACATGAAGTATACTAGACTTAAATCCTTTTTCACTTGATCTTCAGTCGACTTATACAATTTTTCACTAGGACCCCAGATTTATTCTTAGGCAAAAGCTTCTAGAGAGACCTGGCATTGTCCTTTGGCGTTTAATCTAGGTATAAGACCTTATTCCAGTTTGGTAAAATGCAACCTAATACAAACAAACATACATACAAACATAAAACATATATACATACGTCAAATTGTAGAGATATAATGGACCATTGTTTGCTGTCTTTCTCACAAAAACGATGCTCCGTGAACATTGATCGCAAGCAAATTACGATGGGTAGAATATAGGATCTGACTGTAAATGCGCAACTCACAGTTCGGCCGTTATTAGTACCTACTAAGGAAGCGGAAGAATTACTATTTCGGGACTTTGCATAGTTATGCAGAAATTATGCCATTTTGCAACCAGGTTGTAATCAAGTTTAAGAAAATGACCTTTGCGGTATAATTGCAATAAAACGGCCGCACATAAGTAGTCAAAGGTGTTTTCAGACCCGTAATGGCCCCATTACAACGGCTATAATACTAAAATAGTAGTTAACGTGATGGTTGCGTAATGACAGTACAAGACGCAATTCAACAGCATAAGCCAAGCCCTACTTAGACATGGCGCCGATCAAACCGTCTCGGGATGGGTCGACAGCATGCTAAGACAAAGGGCAGTACAGGTAACAGTCAATGGCACCACACGAGCCTCGAACCTCGTAGTGGATGACCTAATCCGTTCTCTAACGTAGGCAGGCTTCTACACTGTAGGCTATGCAGACGATGTAGCTATCCTTATAAAAGGAAAGTTTGAGGCAGTCCTATGTGACCTCATGCAGGGAGCTCTCAAAATCGTGTAACGATGGTGCTCTGAACACGGTTTGTCAGTAAATCCATCAAAAACCGAACTAGTTTTGTTCACAAAGCAACGAGTTATAAATAACCTACGCTTACCGAAACTCCTAGGCACGACCTTGACTCTCTCCAAAGAGGTCAATATCTAACAGTCATCCTGGATGACAAACTGCTATGGAACAAACACTTAGATAACAAACTAGAAAAGGCCTGTGTCATATTCTGGCAGTGCAAGAGGTTACTTGGCAGAATCTGAGGTATTATACAGCCCAGTGGCCATGTGGCTATACACGGCAGCGATCAGGCCCGTTATCACCTATGGTGCTGTGGTCTGGTGGCCCAGAACCAAACTGACCACAGCCAAAAATAAACTGCAACAATTTCAAAGACTAGCTTGTGTGGCTATAACAGGTTGCATGAAAACTACACCCACAGCGGCACTGGAGATACTCCTGGGACTACCTACCGCCTCTAAACCTTTTCATCCAACAGGAGGCGGCGGCAGCAGCCATCAGACTAAAATCTCTCAACCTCTGGGGTGCAACTAACGGGACTCATACCGAAATTCTTCAGGAAGAGACTACATACCAACCTCTGATAGCCGTTCCAAATGATAAGGAACCCAAATAACACAACTTCAACAAGAGCTACACCATCCAGCTTGTTGAAGAACCCAACGACCAGTCTAGTATATATGAACTACGCATCTATAGGGACGGAACAAAGACAAAAAAGGGAAAAGGTCCAGGAGTGTACTCATCCGAAATTAACATCAGCATATCCACAGAACTATATCGAGATAGAAGGAAAGAGTTCGTCGATTTATATGAGAACCGAGCGTGTAACATTTTGCGCAGGTACTTTGACGTCACGCGAGTCTTTTAGTGATTTGCACAACTAAAAAAGAATCGTTTCCAATCGTGTCATCGATCGCAAGTATCGCAACGGAACATCTATAATCGGATGAGCTGTACTGATTATTCGCCGGTACTTTGATGTTGATGGGCCAGTAAATGTAGCTTTGTGAAAATGTATAGAACAATTTCGGCTGTGTTTTGTAGGAAGCCAGTTTTTGCGACCCGTTGCTTCTATCCATCTATTTTTTATAAGAGGATCTTTCGGAAAACTGAAACAAAATTGCAATATAGTAACTATATTTTTAAATTATCGATATAAATCTATAATTATTATCCATTTTGCAATAATATTTAATTTTTACTACCTACTACTTCATCACTCATCACACGGCTACATAATAGTAGGTCTAAATAAGCTTTTGTTGCCCACTGTACTTTTTTTTGCAAAATCTTTATCTGCTTATCAAGAAACTATTGAGTTCTAACACGGTGGGTCTACGTTAAGAATAGCGGAGATCCTGTCGCCGCCTTCCGACTCCATCATCAGATCACCTCTATGATACCATAATATTGCATTGTCACCGAGTTTACATAATGTGGTCCAAATTTCAGCCCATGCCGTCTACGGGAAGTGGGTCAAATTTAATTTGCAAGGTTTGACCCGTACATACATACATACATACTTACATACAGACATACATAGGTACATTGCATGTTAAATAAAAGCTTGTAAAAATAATTATCATTTTTTCTGTTTTCAAAGTCGATTTTAATCGACTAAGAAATCGGCATTGAAAATCGCAGGGTTACAACACTACATCTTACTTTTGACAGAAAAATGAGAATTCAACCTTGAACACGTCTCGACAAGTGCTCGACAGTTTGGATTGGTTTATTTTCGTTGCTGATTTTCAATGCATGCCAAGTCTGGCGCGTACAAATTAAAGCAGCAATGGAAAAGTAGCATTAGACACAGAGTCGCCCGCTACTGTTTATATGAAATTAATACTGAGCAACAAAATAAATTGTTTTATAAATAATAATAGATATTTTAGGGCAAAGAGTACTTACCGATGAAAGGAGATATCCTGTTTTACAGCTCCTACTTTTTTGGTGGTCTTTGTACAGTTGATTATCGAGCAAGAGGGCATTTTGTTTTTATATTCGAACGTCACACGCGGTTCCCGGTCGAGAGCGGACTGAGCATCGCGTCGAGCAATGGGGCTCTCGGCCCTTCTTTTCGGCACGCGAGGTACATACACTCTTTCATTCTATCTCGATATAGTTCTGTGAGCATATCAACAGCCTTAGGCTAATACAGCTCCATCTACCAATGCGAATGTACTGCCATACTAAAGGCTGCCAAGGCAGTGGCTAAGCGGGGTATCAAAAACCAAAAGATATTAATTATTTCCGACAGTGCTGCAGTATTACGAGCCCTAGACAACAAAATAATACAATCCGGGCTCATACTAGAGTGCCACTCAGCATTGGAAGTGATAGGTTTAAATAACCAACTCACGCTACAATGGATAAAGGGGCACAGTAGATCTCTAGGTAACGACGCAGCGGACCAGCTGGCCAGGAGAGGATCAGATCGCCCAACGGTCGGTCCCGCTCCAATGCTTCCGTTAGCATTTAACCAGCTAAGGTCATGGTTGCGTCACAGAACACTCAAACCACATGCTAACCAATGGGCTAATACCAGTACAGACAATCAAGGGAAACAGTGCCACACCCGGACGCGAGACTAACAAAGCGTCTCCTATCACTAGATAGACATGCCCTATGAATAATTGTAGGAAACATTGCTCATGATCATTGCCATTGCGCGCTTAACAAACATTTACATGTTTTAGGTAGGTATGACCGACAGCCCCCTATGCCGGAGATGCCTGGCGGCGGCCGATGAAACAGCCCCTCACGTAATCCTGGAATGCGTAGGTGTATCTGCTCAACGGACTGAAATCCTCAAGACACCGAGGTCACTCCGAGAAGCCTGTGGAGTTACCAGGAGGATCCTGCGCTTCTGGTCAAAGTTAGCCTGGCTAGATTACTAGCTAGTACCCCCTACGCACAATGGCCAGACATACACGGGCTAAGTGCGGAAATAGGAGTCCACACCATAACCATAACCATAGATGGAATCACCGCTCACGTACAATTTGTTTTTTTTATTAGTTATTTCATGCCAAAAAATCTCAACGTTCGTCAAGTGACAAATTTGCAAGAATAATGTCAACCTTTATAACATACTATTGAAAACTAGCTGTGCCTCCGACTTCGTCCGCGTGGAAATCGCAACAACATTGTGTCTGGCGTCCCAGAGTTTCTTTGAGTACTTACATCTGGGTGTATCATCAGAGCTTGCAATCTATTAGTTATCAACGATCAGTTAATAGTACATTATTGCCTAGGCATGGAAGTAGGCAATTGCGGGCCGAGTATTGGTTTAAACGGACGAGCTTGCGAGTCCGTTTAAAAATACGAAGCCCGCAATTGCTGTTCCTGCCGAGGCAAATATAGTGCTTTTCTCAAAAATCGCAAGAAATAATTTGTGTTGGAGTAAAATCTTCATCGCTTGAACTCATTTTTTGAATTGCATACAAACAGAAACTTCATGTGAAAAAACCATCACTCTTTAGCACCTTTTTGTTTATGACAAGGAGAAAGCAAGCTTTGTTTTTAAAAAAACATAAGCTAGTCCAGACACAGATAAAAAAGTTATGTTTCGAATAAAATTTGGATGTATAAGACTTGTGCCCTCATTTTATTATGGCCTTTTTCACTTTTTAAAAAGTTACAAGCTAGATAGTAATGGAATTTGTATGCAACATTGCGGGCTTGTGTAGCGAGCACGCAATGTTTTTTTTTTTAAATTTGAGAACTGTCAGTAAACTATGTATTTCGCGTCTCAATATGTAGATAGGAATGTCCACATTTCCGGACATTTTTGAGAAAAGTATTTTTCACAACGACGCATATGCGCCTAAAGGCGGGGATTTAATGATTTTTTATCCACTTCCTACCCTTTTTAGGGTTCTGTAGTCAAACTAGGAACCCTTACAGTTTCGCCATGTCTGTCCGTCCGCAGTCTAGCTCAGAGACTCTTAGTTCTATCACGACTACGTAGACTTGATGGGTTCCTGAGAGACAGGCAACTAAAGTGTTTATACTTACTAAAATCATCTAAGGGCCCGTTGTTTGATCAGTACTTAAACATACTAATGGCCTGTTGTTTGATCGGTATTTAAACTAACTAATGGTCAAAAAACGTTACTAATGGTTAAAATCTCAAGGAAATGTGTCAAATTTTGCATTCCTTTTTCGAACTTTAACAATTAGTCAGTTTAACTACTGATCAAACAACAGGGCCTAAAATGGCCTGTTGTTTGATAGGTAGTTAAACTAACTAATAGTCAAAAAACGTTACTAATGGTTAAAATCTCAAGGAAATGTGTCAAATTTTGCATTCCTTTTTCGAACTTTAACAATTAGTCAGTTTAACTACTGATCAAACAACAGGGCCTAAAATGGCCTGTTGTTTGATAGGTAGTTAAACTAACTAATAGTCAAAAAACGTTACTAATGGTTAAAATCTCAAGGAAATGTGTCAAATTTTACATTCCTTTTTCGATATTTAACAATTAGTTAGTTTAACTACTGATCAAACAACAGGGCCTAAGTAGTTAAAAATCGTAACTATTTGTTAAATCTGAAGCAAATGTGTTACATTTACCATTCGATTTTTGAATTTAAACCATTAGTTCAGTTAACTTCAGCGCCTCTATTCTAGGCGGTAAAACCCAAATCGTATTTGACCTGTTATTGTATTGTTCTTAACTCGGCCGCCATTCCTGTCAAGTAAATAAGAGCTATCAAAACGTTGACAGTAGGTACAATAACAGGTCAAAAAACGATATGGTTTTTACCGTGTTGAATAGAGGCCCTGGAGGGCTATTGCCTAACGCACTCGCAATCACGATCGTTTCATTCAAACAACTCGCCCTAAGGCGCTAAATAAAGAATTAGTTCATACTTCTTGTTGTTTGAGATAGTTTTTATAACGGCTTTATCACGGCTTCGGAACCCTACACTGAGCATGGTCAGGTATGCTCTTGCCCGGTTTTTATACCAGTCGAATTGAGAACCTCCTCCTTTTTTGAAGTCGGTTAAATTAATACTGACACTATCCTCGGTTCTATTTTTAACCGGCTATAATTAATATATTTTATATATTTTGCCAGGTTAAGAGAACCTTAAAGAAACAAAACTCGAGAAAAATATGGCTAGGGTTTATTAGGTATAAAAGAACTTGGCAAAAGTAATGTAATGAGAAAATAGGGTCAGAGAAAATTAATCACTGATGCCAGATTGAGGGGTATCCCCCCAAATTTGGAGGATTTTTATAGATAAGGGGGGATATTTGGGGGGACAATATGTTTGGGGGGAAAGTTGGAGGGAAAAAACCTGGTTTGGAGGGATTTGGGGGACTTTTATTACCCAATCTGTAATCTGGGAAAAGACAAGAAAAGAAAAACTTTTTCATTAAAACAATAATATCTGAACGCGATCAAATCGAACCAAACCACAAACACCAACGAAATCACAATGGTATGTATGGTGCGCTCTCGATGATGGCCGAGTGGCTCCGAAGTTGACATGCGATTCCGCGCCCCCTCCCTTCGCCTCTCGCCCCGCACATCTTGCTCGGATCTCGCTCGGATCTTGACCGGCCGGACAAACAGGTTTTTACCGCCAATCGTCATTGTTAGGATAGGTTATGTTTGGCTTTATTTTTTAAGATTATTTGCTAAAACGCAGTGATAATTGTATTGTGTAGGTAGTGGTTATTATATCCTATGTGGTCTTTGCGCCTTGGTGTTTGAAGATAATGGCACTATCAAAACAAAAATATGCAAGGAGATATAGAAAGGAGTGGGAAAGTGACCCAATATTTAAAGGTTGGTAATTCAGTATAAAGTTATTCTAGTTGTTATAACCTATATGAAATCAGTCTTACTAAAAACACTTTTTTTATATTTATAGCTCTGAATAAGGTACCACTGGGACCATCGATTTACACGACATTATGTATGTACCTATAGGTATCTCAAAGAAATACAAAAATACAATAATAATAAGTACCTATAAATGTTTTATAATTTTATTTGGGTTTGGTTATTAATTAGGGGTTTGGTAATTAATAGAAAAATAAGGCGTGGTTTTGATCGGTTTTAATGTGTGGCACCGTATACTTAAATACATTTAATTAAAAATCCTTTCTGGTGCTTTTTGGTGTGTGTTGGTGTGTTATCAGCTTGCAGCTTGTATGAATGTGTCGATCCACTGATCTCCATTTATGGATAGACGTCTGTCATCTGTCAAATTACTTTTGTGCCTATTTGGTTTTCGCCATGTTTGCAATGGAGAACAGTGAGTGTCCATGGAACCTGAGTTGCCATTTTATAAGGTTTTCCCCATTTTCAGGGTGGCTGACAGTTTGCCTCGGTGACGACACAAAAGCGTGGTGCAAGGCATGCAAGTGCCCGTTGACCTCTCACAAGAAGGATTTGGTAGAACATTCCAAAACTAAAAAACATGACCAATCTATAAAAAGATCTAATATTGTTGGACAGTCAAGCAAAATGTCAGATTTTTTTGAAAAACCTTTACAAGAGTCTCGAAAGGTTGCAGAATTAAAAATTGCTGCATATGTTGCTGAACATTCAAGTATTACATCTGTGGATCATCTAGGAGTATTAATAAAAGATTTAGACCCAGCTTCTCCAGTTTTGAAAGATCTGAAGTTACACAGGTCGAAATGTACTGCTTTGATAAGAAATGTTATTTCTCCTTGTTTCTTGGAAGACTTATTGGAAGAAATTGGAGACAGCCATTACTCCGTGATCATCGATGAAACTACTGTTGACATTAAAAAAGTAATGTGTATGATTATTAGATTCTTCAGTGAAAAACAAAATAAAATTATTACTCAGTTTTACAGATTGATAGAAATAGAGTCTGCAGATGCAACTTCATTGGCTGATGTGTTCAAAGCGCAGCTGACTGCTGATGGCCTCAACGTAGACAAACTTCTAGGTATAGGTGTCGATGGTGATAATGTCATGGTCGGTGAACATCACTCCTTTTCCACTATTTTAAAGGAAAGAAACCCTGAACTAATAACCATAAAGTGCGTTTGCCATTCTTTGCACTTGGCAGCTAAATATGCATTCAAAATGCTACCACGATTTTTGGACTTTCTTATTAAAGAATGCCACAACTGGTTTGCAAACAGTACAAAAAGACAGATTGATTACAAGCAAACATATGTGTTACTGTATGAAGGAAAAACTCCATTAAAAATAAACAAACTGGCTGGAACCAGATGGTTATCCAGATACGAGGCTCTCATTAAAATTTTAGAGCAATGGGATGGATTGAAATTACATTTTGACATGGCGAAGTCTAGAGAACGTTGTTACACTGCGGAGCAATTGAGCAGCATGCTCAAAAGAAAGACAAATTTGTTATACATGACTTTTCTTGGGACTTACCTCAAACCTATCACCATGGCAAATAAAATATTTCAAGCTACAGATGCAGATCCTTTAAAGTTGCTTGAAGAAATTAATAATTTATTACTGACCTACTTAACAATATTAATACCTCCAGCGTAACTCGAAAAATAGTTTATCTAACTATGATTTTGAAAAATACATCATGGACTCGTCGTACATGAATTTTGGGTACGCATTTAATGAAAAGTCTGAAGGTATAAGAGACCATGAATTGAAAGACGTAAAGCAACGGTGCAAAGAATTCCTTATAGAAATATGTAAGCAAATACAGAGAAGACTACCAAATAACATGAAAACTTTAGAAAATTGTAAGTTAATGAGCCCGAGGAATGCAACATCTCAAATGAAACCTGATAATATTACAAATTTAGCTAAATCTTTTAAGACCGTCTGCAATGATGACTCAGTTGTACAAGAATGGAATGCTTTGCATCGTACAACCTGGAAATCCAAACAACACACTGAAGAGTTCTGGGTTGAAGTTTATAATTTCAAAAATGCAGTCGGTGATAGAACTTACGGACATGTTAGCAAATTGGCATTAGGAATTTTGTCGTTGCCATTTTCTAACGCAGTTGTGGAGAGAGCCTTCTCCCAAGTAGCTATTATTAAAGATAAACTTCGAAACAGATTAGCCATCCACACTGCTGAATCCATTTTGAGAATAAGATATTCTTTGCTAGAAGGATGTGTTAATTTTAAACCGAATTTAAAAATGTTAAAAAGATTTAATTCGGAAAAAATGTACGAAACTGACACAACAGACGACGCGTGTAAAGAAACGGATTCACTAATGGAAGCGATTTCTAAAATTATGTAAAATTGAATTTCTGTAATATTAAAATTGTTTTTCCTACGGTGGGGGTTTCTTTCTTCAAAACTTGAATTTTGGGGGGATTTCGGAGAAGATTTGGGGAGAACCCGAGACGATCATCTGGCAACACAGAAATTAATTGAGATTAGGCCCACTTTGCCCTACATGTAATGTCACTATCATGAGCAAGTGTGATAGAATCATTTTAGTATCGTACAGTCGAGTAAAAATATATGTTTACACTTTTGAAACTTAATCCAATAAAATAAGTTGCAAAACTCTACACATCTATGTACTCGACTGTACCTTTCTAATGGCAGATCACGTGATAGGTATTTATTAAGCTACTTTTGGATACCTCTCATACCTATTTATGAATAAAAAATATTAAATGAATGTACGCCTAAGCACAGATTACTATACTCTGCCTAAGCTACTTAAGTGCAATTTAAGGTTTAAGGTGTAATCTACAAGTATGTATTAAATTATCTACGTTGGGAAACCAGATGAACACCTAAATACAAATACCCCGTTATTTTAATCGCAAGAAATTCCTCTGAATATTACATTAACACTAAGGTCTGTTCATTCTTACTTGTCTTATATAGTAAACAACTTTGTAACCTCAAAATGAATCTTTTTTGGCTAAATAGCTTTTTTAAACAAAATTAAGCAATCACAGACAATACATTAGCCAAGTCATGTCCATAATGTTTACTATATAAGACAAGTAAGGATGAACAGTTAGCACCATGTCAATATTTCGAGCTAAAACGATGCGTAGTGGCAATAAATCATTGATTGCAATGTCTTGTGTCAGATCATTGCGACGGCCGGCGGTATGTGGAACGACCGCGGCAAGGCCGCCCGCCCGCGCCGCGCGCCTCCCGCCGCTTCTGGCGCGGCGCCGCCTGTAGTAGGAGAGCGGTTAATAGTGGGGTCAGGCGATATTTTTTTATTAGAGGCTTTTATTTCATTTGAACAGCCCTTAAGCCACACGATAAGTTAAAAAATAAACCGATAACTAATCATGACGTCGCAGTATTCGCACCTCACCCTCAAACGTAACTAAATTTCCGGCGCCTCGATTCAAATCGCTCTACTAAGGAACAAGTGTAAAAAGTGGCACAAATTCTAATAATAATACAAAATCTGAATAATCCCAAAACGTATCACGAACCTGAGGAGCCGCTGCCATTGCCGGGGCCCTACTAGAGAAAGAAAATTAGATAATTGTATGGGAAATGTAGCAAAATTAATGGAGAACTTTTATCTATCAGGATATGTATGATATAGAGCAAAGTTAAATTTTATATACTCTCCATCTGGGGCGAGCGTTACCCCCACGCCACTTAATCCGTCCCGGAGCGCGGTATTTTCCATTTTAAAAGAAAACCGTACACGATACATAAAAAGTGTGCAGCACCGAAATAATCCTTGATAAATTTTCTTTAAACCTCTGATACATACAAAAGCGATATCACTTATAATTTTAGCGCAATCTGCCACCAAATACTAACGTTTTTAATAATTATCAATTTTTTTTGCTAATCGTTTAGTTTTTTCAATAATTTCACACTTTCCCGCCAAGATATGTAAACGAAAGATATGTAAAAAAAAGAATAATAGAATATGCTCTTTATAAAAAACTATAATATATTTCTACACTCATTCATTTGACGCTGCTATGCTATTTTGAAAATTCACCATGATCAACTACTCTCGCACAAGCAAGTCGTCGTAGTTGGACAAGATATTGACTTGCAGGTCTTACTAATTGCATTAACCCCCGAAGATAGAAACACAGTAATGCTCAAGGAAGCTCAAGGGAAAACAAAAACAAGAATATATAGTTCCCGAGACTTAAAGTCTTCTAATTTGGTACCCAACATCAAGGAGTCAATCCTTTTCTTACACGCTGTAAGTGGCTATGATACGACGTCAGCTTTCTACGGAAAAAGTACAATGCAAACAGTGCAACTGTTTAACAAGAGACCCGACTTGCACTACATTCCCACTGTTTACAACAGTCCAAATTCATCCAATGAAGAGATCGAAAAGGCTGGCGAACGCACTATTCTTCCAGTATGCAAAGCTCGACCCGAAGAAGTGGGTTTGAACAAGTACAGATTTGTTTGCTTTAACTAATTAGTGGGACAGGCGAAGAATGCTGTTATTTTGGCAAAATTGCCGCCGACATCTCCTGCAATCCTTTGCGGCGAGTCTTTCATCTAGTGCAAAGTTGGAGGAGTAACGTATTACCGCCGGAAGAATGGGGGTTGGAAAAAACTGTCAAATGCCTATTTCCCATTTTAAATACGGAGCCGCCAGCACCAGCCTCTATATTAAAACTAATAACGTGTGCTTGCAAACAAGGCTGTGGGAGACGATGTGGATGTGTGAACGCCGATTTACGATGTCCCACTATGTGCAAAAATGGTAGAAGCCAGTTATGGTAAAAAAAGGCAAATTAATTTTGGGGGTAAATTAGAATAAAAAATTCAAATTATATCGTGTGACAAATCAAATGAAAGGGTACATTATGAAAATCTCAAATCAATATTTTTCATAGTTTTAAATTAGTAATCAGTTTTCATGTTATTTAAGAAATTTGTCGAAAACTGACCATTTCCCCGCTCCCCCCTTATCTCCTAAAATACAGGGGCTAAAAATTTGAAAAAAAGACACAAAATAGCTCTATACCTATACATTACAGGAAAATATATAAGAAGTCTATGGTATTTAAAGTAACAGCAGTTTAAGCAGTATGAATATTTATATTTCGCAGGATGGCCAAATGTATTACATTTAAAAAATAGCATAGCAACGGTAAAAGAAAGAGTTAAGAAATAAATCGTACCTTTTTATAAACAACATATTCAATTTTTTACTTTTGTCATACATATCTTGGCGGTGTGAAGTTTTTGAAGGAACTAAGCTTTTAGCAGAAAAAAACGATTAATTATTTGAAACGTTAGTAGGTATTTGCGACAGGCCGTAGATTTTGACACAAATAGCGCAACGCAAAACGGTAACCCAAATAGTTGAAATAGTTACGGAGCATACATGATGTGTGATATTTAATCGACTTCAAAAAAATGAGGAGATTCTCAGCTCTCGAAAACCTTCTTATTTTTTATGTACGTAATTACCTGATTATTCGAAAACGGCGGGACTGATTCGAAAAAGTATGTTTTGTATGTAAGGGTATTTATTATTAGTTCAGGATCTGATGGTGGGATCCTGGATAAATCTAGAGAACTGCTCAAAAGTTTCAGGCACACATGCGGCGATATAGGTTTTACCTGTAAGACCTTATGAATTGGCGTTCTAAAAGCACCTCTTACTTAAGAGGACTTGATGATGAAAATCAGAGATGACCACCGGAACTCCGTAGTCGTAAGTGATTCACAGATTTCTTTATCAAATCAAATTAAATCGAAGTGACAAAAAATATATTTGTAATCTTACTGACACAGTGGGTCAGGATTTCCTTTTTCCTATAGTACCTATTAGGCACAAATAGGCAATTTCTAGGAGGCCGGTCATTATTTAACCTTTTTCAGTTCGAGCGTCAATAGTTCGTTGCTGGAATGGGTTGTTTCATCTGAGTTAAACGCCCTTCTTTTAATTTCAAACATAAGAAAAGTAGAAAACACAGAAAGTTGGGAAATACTCGTATCATACAATACAAAGAAATGCGGTTGGCTATACTTAAGTAGGGAGTGGAACTACCTAACAGTACTAGTAAGCCTCAGGATTTGCGTCATAGTTAGGTACGTAGGTAAAAAATAAAAACACGATGTCGGTATGATATGGTAAAAAAAAAATCAGAGACTGAAATCACACAGCATAAATCAAATAAATCTTATTCGTCTTAATAAATCCCAAAGAAAGGAAGTCACTATTTTACAATAATTAGTGCCTTGCAATCCATGTCAAAAGCAAAGGAAAATAGCCGGAAACTTTAAATATAATGTGTGCATGCTCCTTTACAAAAAAAGCGGCGCAAAAGCAGCCTAACGTAATTTTTGCGCCGTCGCGGCGCAAGAAAAATCCAAAATTACTCGATAAATAAGCTGTATTTTCATATCAATTTAGCTTTGAAAGATTACACACACCTTCCCAATTAGTGCACAACAAAAATAACAAATATTAATTGAAAACTTACCTTGAAATTTAAAAAAATGCACTTCTCGAAAAATGTGACACCTTCCATTTTCAACAAAGTTGACCATCAGAATGACAAAAATATGGCCGCTACTGTCTTTTTAAGTATAGAGAAAGTTACTTTGGGGTCGCGCCTACTTAGTAGATACTGCTAATGTGTAACTCCTTAAAATGGGCAGATGAAAGCGGCGCAATAAAAAAAGTGCTATGAAACGGCTTTGTTCGTTTTTTTTTTCAATGTATAAAATTTAATGTTTTGTCTTAGGAAACACAAAACGATATTTAAAATGAAATAGATTACAAATATGTTTTAATTTTTTAGAAATTCACTGTGGCGCAAAGTGCACCCCTACCGAAGCGGATTCGCGTTTCTTATGAAAATTTAGTCATTTTTCGTAAACAAATATCGTATAACTCTCCAAGTTTATGAATTTATTTAAATATCTTCAGTGGCCGCGGTTCACTATTTCTTAAGAAATATTTTTGTTCAAAATAATGTGTTTATTTTTTGAAAATTTTGGCTAAGGGTTGAGGGATGTTAATTTGTGAGAAGTGCGTGGCTGTGTCCCGTGACATTGAGTCGATTAAACGTATCTAATGGGGAATTGCGTGTTTTTGTGTAACGCTCCCCACTTACCCCGCTAACATAATGCTGGTCACTGCCAACTGGTTCTGAACGCCTTATAGAGGACTTATGATACGAACGTAGATAAAATCGTTTAAAGCTTCGAGTGCGAGAAGTTAATAATAAGATTTATTAACCTAACTAACCATATTTCCAATAACTGATTGAGCTTCCTCCCTCCCTATGTACAAACAATCGTGTTTTGCATGATTTATACGATGCTGACGTCATTTAAGCAATAACCCACCGTTAGCAACTGATCGAATAGTGTTTCTAACTATTTAACTGTTGCTTTATTTACTGCGGGAAGCTATAATAAAATAAAGTTACCTATTTTGCCTGAAGGGCTCCTGTCAGATTCGTAATTTCGCTGGTAGTTTCTGATCAGATGTTAAATATTTGCAGGGGATGTAATTATGGTTTTGTTTGGTCATGGATTTTGCACTTTGGATCCCAGTCTTAGCAGGTCAGCAGCCACAGCTGTTATCGCCTTAAGTACATACTCAGTCAAAAACGTCATAGGTCCGTTTTCTCATTTAACTACCTATTATGGTTATTATTAAATTCAGGCTTTCCTTTTATTTAAATTCTAAATCAACTTTTTTTTATTTGATTCGGTTAGTTATATGGTTGCACGTTCTACTAATAGGCACGCTTAGGGCCACTTGCACAGAAAATTTAACCCGGGGTTAAGACACTAACTCGAGTTAAAATGACATTTTTCGTATGAATCTGACGTTTATTGCCTCGGGTTAGTGTCGTAACCCAGTGTTAAATTTTCTGTGCAAGTGGCCCTTAGTGTGATATGCCACTACCTACTGCACGGTTCATCACGGTAGCTGAATGAGCCACAGCTGTATCGCCTTGTACGATTTCGTTAATTCTTTACTCTTTGTGCAAATGGGTACTTAGGTACCTAAATGACAATCTATAAAACCATGACTGTTGTGTTTCTGTACAATATTTATAAACATGTTTCATGATATAATAACAAAACTTAATTATAAATAAAAACTAACTATATTTACGTTCAGTGATCGTTTTCCTGCGTAGGTACACGCAGGAAAACAATCGATAGCACACGTGCTATACATACCTACATACTCGTACATATATACACTCTAAGAGGTATGGTTGAACTTAACCAAGACTAGGTAGGTACCTATGATATAAATGCCAGTAAACTATTATGTACTTAGGTGCTATAAACGTGTATGTGTATTAAGATTGAGCAGAAGCATTTACTCGCAGATGCGTAGGATGTTATTTATATTCGGTTGTTGAAAAAAAAGCGTGCGTGGAAACTAGTCGGCTGCGTTTGCACGAGACCAGGAGCCCATCGCCGCTCGCGCAGGAGGCTATTGTGGCGACAACAAAGTTGTTTTAAAAATAATTAAAGGCGAAATATTAAATAGCTTCACGGATGACCAAAACGAAGCAAAGTAGATAAGGCGTTTATAAAACATAATAACAATTCATTTACAACACAAACAGTTTAAAAGACTTTTAACACTATTACACAAAAGTTTTAAATTCTGACTAGCAATACCTACATTTAACTCATTATTTAGTGAAAATTATGTTTTGCTGATTCAGACACGTGTAGCCATTACCTACTCTTACTCCTAACTAATTAAATATGCCCTCATCGGGCAAGTGTTAAAACTATTATATTTTCCTCTTATACATTACGCGCAGTTTACAATATACATTATTTCAGAAGCTTAATTTTGAATACGATGGGCATGGACACGTGTTGTATGTGTTATACAGTACCTACTTCCAGTTTCTTTATAGAGTTCGGTTGGCTATCGCCATCGCACTCACACTCGCAGCTGACGTATATTTGTCACTTGTGTGTAAATACGACAACTATTATGGATTTGGAAGCATCGGGCCCCTTCTACTCGGTGACACCATATGCATTGCCCCGAACATGCTATATCGCACTGGCAACGTTACGACAACTCTTATTTTCTTGACAGTAATGTTAATAATATCAGCGGACAATCTCACACAAATTGACCTTTCCCCAAGCTAAACTCTAGGCTTGTACTGGTGACTGAGTAAAAACAATACTGTAACATGTCAAAGGCAATGTGTTTTACCCAGTAGAGTAGACACGAGGATAAATATCTTTTCAAATGACAATAATTGTTAGGTCTGTCTTGTGCACGAATATATCACAGGAATGACTTCTTTGTATAGATTAATCACATGAATATATTAACGAAGCACCTCCCTATGCTAAGTATCTACCTGTCCTTTTATAACATAAGTACATGATTTTCAAATATAACTATAATTACGAGTATGAATATATATGTTATAGGCGTCAAGAAAAGAAATCGAAAATAATCCTGATTTTAGCCACCGACTTCGATACCGTGTAACGCTCTAAGGAAGTTTTTTCAACATTATTTCCAAATATAGATATTTATTTTTAAACCAAGATTTTTTTTAAGCAAATATTTGTGTTGTTGCACATGCGAAAACTGTTAAACTGTTGTTACTTATTGCTATATAAGCTTCCAAGTTCGTAGGCAAAGTATTAAATTTAATTTTAATTAAATTTGTTAGTATTAAACATACGTGACACCTAATCAATTAAGTCATAAATTTGCATGTCATAAATTTGACGTCTATGAGTGCGGCAGTAAGAAAATATTTCACTAAACAAGCATTCAATTTAATTGACGATTCTGAGTGCGGCAGTTAATGGTGGTTATATAGTTGGGAGTAATAGTTTATTAATCAGAAGGTTTTGGGCAAACATTCGCGGCTAGGTACTGATTTTAATTCAGTATTTTATTACTTACACATTTAGGGAACTAATACGAAAAATATTGATAATAATTTTACTAGCAAGATTACGCTTTATTACTCGTATAATATCGATTGTCTTAACAAAACCGAATCTGCCAACCCCGATTCCACGTGGTCCTATATCTGCCCTACCCCTAGAGTGTTGGTATATAAAAAGCCGGAGGCGCGGAGGGAAGGCGGCCCTCGCCCGCTGTAACCAAACGCAGACATTGTGAGCCGTAAGCCGTGGAAACTGGGTAGGGCACTGGTGTGGGACGCGACGTGCGTTGACACATTCGCCCTATCCCATGTCCAGTCAACCCGTAATCGGGCCGGTGCAGCAGCTGATCAGGCCCAAACCATCAAGCGCCGCAAATATTCATCATTATTAAATAATTACGAATTTGTGGCGCTTGCAGTGGAGACCGTGGGACCTTGGTCAGCCGATATGAAAAGCCCTGCTTAAGGCCCTGCCATCCCGGCTCATAGACACCTCCGGAGATCTTAGAGCTAGTGCTTACCTCTCCCAAAGGATTGGGCTAGCTATGTAGAGTAGTAATGCAACCAGTTGGTGTTCTTTTTATAGTGGTGATTATTTTTTACATCTTTAATATTTGAGTAGCTTAATTTTATTTTAATTTAAATAAGTTTAGTTTTAACTTTTAATAGTATTACCTATATTATGTTAAGTTAGTATTGCAGATGTATTGTTATAAGCGAGTTTTATGTATTACTTACTACCGACCGGCCCTCGCTACGCTTCGGTTAATATAAGTCAAAATAAGCAAAGTTCATCTGGAATAATATACTTTGGAATCATTTCCAAAAGGTGAAAGAATTTATAGATAGGTAAAAGAAAGACGTCCTATCTGACACATTGCGAAATTAAGTTTTTCATGCCGTTAGATATAAAATTCATTTCAAATCATTACTGCCAGCTATTACAGAATCTCTCTCTATTCAATGTTTACAGCCGACCTAGGCCCGCTTGCACGTAAATTTAACCCCAGGTTAACACCAGGTTAAACTAATAAAGACTGTCAGATTCATACAAGAACTGTCAATATTAACAAATTAACCTGTTAACCCGGGGTTAACCTAGGGTTAACATTCACGTGCAAGCGGGCCTAACACAATACAAACAAATTTTGCTTGAAAGTGACGCGCGAAAGGGCTACATACAGTACAGCTGTCCATGGGAAAAACACTCAACGCTCAGGTCTAAGGCCGCGACATTGAATGTTTGACCTTGTGACTTGTTAATTGACATTGAAAACGATAATTTTACGGTAAATTGCAGTCGTTTAAACAGGAAAGGTAGATCCGTTGATATTAATGGAATCTGGGGAATTAAAACGACTTCTCAGCCGCACATTCGGTCAGTATTGTGCACTCTATTATCTATGTTATAAATGTTTTTAAAGATGTTACTTCCAAAAGTGTACCAATTCGGGTGGATTAAGATTCCGTAGTAAAATAATAGGACACCCTACTTTCAAAATCAATTTATGTGGGCAATCCAGAAGGTTGCAAGGAATACAGAAATTCCGTTGGGAAATGGACACCCTATTCCAGGTCGAGCAGTGTCTACAGAGTACTTGATTATTAGTTGGAGACAAAATAGCTCTCTGCTTGAACCAAGGTACAGTCTAAGAATTAATATTATTAATTTCAGGATAAACATTGTCGACTAAGTCTTGAAGGCCATTTACTAAAACGCAAAGTTTTAATTTTCAAGATATTGCTCCTATTATCTTGGGGCATCTGTCCATTTCCTATTTTGAGTAACAACTCAGCAAAGACCCGGTTTTTAAAAACTTCAAAAAAATGGAGTAGGCTCTCAATTCGTCGGGTTTTTTTAATTTATGTTCTCCGATTACTCAAAGACCGCTGGACCTGGACTGGATGATGGGATTTTGGAGAAATCGAGGAAACTCTTTAAATATTTTAGGCAACTATAGCGGTTTGGGTATTTTTCATAGATAGTAACTCGTGCATTTGCTTTTGGAAAGTACTATTTGGTGAAGTAGATGATGATGAAGACCACATCTTAACTTTCGTATCGTTAATTTTCAAGGTAGATAGAAAATCCGTAGACTACAGTAGGATAAACGCCACACTAGTTAAAGTAATTAATTGGTTTACTAGCAACAATTTGCTACTAAATTCTAAGGAAACTAAATGTGTTAGGTTTCTTTTGCCTAATGTTAAACCGGTAGATTCAAGTATTTTTCTAAATGACGAGTGTTTGCAAATGGTAGAGAAGGCAGTTTTCCTAGGCATAACAATAGATAAAAATTTGCAATGGAGTCCTCATATAGCTGTACTAGCAGGCAAACTAAGTTCGGCAGCTTACGCCGTTAGGAAAATTAGACAACTAACCAATGTTGAGACAGCTCGCTTTATAGTTCTTAGTGTCACGTCGTACGGTATTCTGGTTTGGGATAACGCAGCTGACATACAAACTACGAGTATGTTACAAAAAAGGGCCACACGTTCTCTTACAACTTAAATCCCCGTGACTCCTTGTGACACTACGATATACGATATATATAAGTCTCACCTTTTATCAAGTACAGTACATCTTTTCAACTTCTGGATCTGTTCATATTGCACATAAGTAATTCATGTAATAAAGAAAATGAAACTGATATATTTATCTGGTGGAAAGTCCCATTAACATGAACGTTCTAGTGTTCAGGATCTCATACATCGATTGATGAATCGAAGTTCAGATGAAAATCAAGGTCTCGCTGAACGCTGTCCCTGAGAAACTGATATAAGAATATGACCATTCAAGTCTACGGACAATTTACAGTAGTTTAAACTTCCTACGGGAATACAAAATAGGCAAAAGTAATACCCAAATCTTGAATTAATTGCTTGATGAATTTTATATCCAAGGATTTACTACTTAAGCTACCCTTTTCACCTTTCATTCATTCATATATCAAGTCCTTCATTATTTACTCTTTGGCTATTTAAAAATATTGCCCTGACAGAGTGCTCGTTTCAAAAGAGTTATATAAGAGAATTATAAAAAACTACGCACTCTATTTGAGGGTTCCAGGGAATTCCTTTAGTATCTATCATCTTAGCTTCTTAGAGCGCACTAGAGGGATACCCAGTCTGGTGTCGAGTCTCATAGGTCTGGCGTTAGCCAGGGGGCACTACCAGCTCCAGAGCGAGAATGGGGCTCTGCCGTTAGCGCAAACATTTAATGTTTTCCAAACATGTGCTTAGTTTAGTTAATATTCACTCTCATACTTAATCTCATTCCACAATTAGCTCGATAATTTTCTAAAATCCTCAGTGTTAATTAGATTTCCAAAATGTTTGAGTTATCTTTTCCTTACTTCAGGAAATCCTAACTTGTTTTTTTAGATTTGCAGTGTTGCATTTCGGGTTATGACGTACGAGTAGGTTTCTAGTGCTTTATCCCTAGATGGATCACTTGTCCATTACAATTCCGTATTTGCTACAAACAAGATCAATTCTAAAAACATTTTTTGAGTATTAGCGCGGTAGAGTAGGGTATACTCGTATCGTCGGTTTTAGGTGCTTATTCCTAGTTAGGTAGCTTGGGAGGTTACATCCTTAAGAGATTTTTTAAAGAAATTAATATCTTAACTGTAGCGTGTCAATTTATTTATGAGAATATTATTTATGTTATAAAGAATTTAGACTCTTTCACCAAAAATTCTGATGTTCATAATTTAAATACTAGAAATAAAAATAAAATCGCTATTCGAAAATTCCGCGTCCATAAAATATATAAATCATTTTTTGGTCAATGCATTCATTTTTATAATAAATTACCTGACGTAGTTTTAAAGTTCCAGCACCAAAAAAAAAGTCGTTTATATCGAAAGCGTTCTATAGGGTCGAGGATTATCTAACTGACAAAAATGCGTGGCCTAAACCCGAAACTTAGCCAATAATAATGTGTTCAAATGCAAAAGCGTTATCTTGTCTAGGGGACACTGTTGATGGAGGAAAACATATCGAAACTTTTATGTGGTCGTCTTGCACCATCTTATATACACAATAAGTAGGTGTTTTTTTTTTTTCCTTTTCTCCCTCTATCTCTTTTGTAAGATTTTTGCCATGTTTTCCTGCCTTACTACGCATGTTATTTGATATCATATTTAATTGAATATTTGTAGCTTTATATAATGCTAGACTAAGTAGTACCATTGTAATATGAAATATGTTTAAAAAATGACTGACTGCTGAGTTGCGTTTCTTCTCAGCAGTGGTCTTCTCTTGGGAAGCGCTGGTAGATTCTTGACGTGTAAATCTTTTTTTATTTTAAGTGCTGCGATAAGATATCTCGATTAAGGTAGTTGAGCGAATATGACGAAACATATTTAGGTTTAAATACATTACTATGACTTTCCCGCAGCGTTGCTTGCGGCGAGCTTGAAATGTTCTATGGTTTCTCATTAATTGAGAAGTGGGACTACATAACAGTATAAATGGGATCGCTAAAAAGTATACAATAAAATAAAAGTTTGAATAAAATAATAAAAATCTCATATTTGTTTTTAGTTCTAATATGTTGTGCATCATTAAGAATGAATGAATATTTTTTAATAAAATATTAAAAATAAAAATGGTTACTGTGATTCAACCTTAGGCGACAGACATGTGCCATCGCGGAATTTTCTCTAGGTTTTTCTGAGAACTACAACAGGCTAGTGTCCTAAAAAAAATCTAATTAGTCCGTCATTAAACCCACCTCAAAAAAAAAGAATTGATAAAGCAAGAAATAAGTGATTAATATTTTTTGATAATCTTTTTGACGGATTAATTAGATATTTTTTTTACCCAGGTCACATCTCTATTCTTCAGTAAGTACCTACATTATTTTGATATATCTCTTAGGTGTAGCCAGCGTAAGCTATGTAAGCGCCCGAAAATCGAATTTATGACGATTTGGTAAGAAAACATTGAGTTTTCTCAAGTAGATTAAAACCTAATTAGAATGAAATGTACGTATAAAAAATCCGGAATAAATTCGCTAAATGAGTGTGAAAACGGTATCAAAATCTGTTGCGTGGTTTAGAAGGAGTTAGCGGAGAAACAGACGGACAGGCGAGAAGCGACTTTAATAATTTTATACTATTTAGAGATAGAGATTAAAATCGGTCCAATAGTGTAGGAGCTAGCGTGAGGCATCCGATTGTTAATTACATAACCTATACATACATAGGCTGTGTTTCACGCAGTCGGGTAAAAAAGAAGGACAGTTGATTTCGCATAAGCATGCATAAAGTAGACAGCATCGCAATTATAAAAACTACATTCGCATATGGCACCATCACGTCGCACAGTCGCAAAAGCTTTTTCACATGGATTTATTTTCCAAGAACATCTGATTGCGATTATTTGAATAAACAAAATCACATAATGTAATCAAGTATACACAATCTTAGAGGGACACTCGGAAGCGTAAATAATTGGGCAATGTTGTTGTCCAGCAACAGTAAACAAACAAATGTATCAAAACATCGCGTCGTCACCAAAATCGCACGTTTTCGAACGGTGGCGTTGATTTTGCCTTACAACTTGTCAAGTAATCCAATAGTAGGTATAAATAAATAAATAAACATGATGCACGTGCGAGAAGTATGTTATATGTACCTATGTGGGTTAACAACCCAGTACAGATAACCGCTAGGCGAGTGGTTATCGCCGCGGGTCGCGACGCACCGCTGCACCGCCCGGCGGCCCCGGAACCCGCGGGCCCCGCAGCGCCCGCTCGGGGACACGAGCCCATGCCGATACCGGGTCGGCTGAATCAATTTATTTTTAAACAGGTCGTCCAGACGTTAATGCGGTAGGAAATCCCGCTTGCTCGATTGCCTCCTTCTTAATGACAAAAAAACAATGCATCTCTCAGTGCCTCCCTGGCCCTCATACAATTTAGACAGGGACGTACTATGAGAGAACTTATCAATAGATAGGTATGTCTTAGAATTACAAGCACCAACCTTGGGCTCTGTTAGGCTGACTAAAATAATGAGAATGGGTTTAGAAGTTAGTATTTTGTTATAATAAAAGTCTAAGAAAGCATAGAGGCGTTAATCAATTTGACTGGTTACAGTACCTACATTTTTAGCCAGATGTTCGTATTTTAACCTCCGACACAAAAATGGGATATTATATTTATATATTTATACAGGGTATCCCAGAAACCGACGTCAACCCTCCTAGGGCTGATAGCAGCTAAAAAGCTATCGATTTAACCCCTACGTATGTTCAGCGATTTTTGCTAGTTTCGGAGATATTGATCATTTTAATCTGATTTTTTGTAATTTTCCCTTATGTCCGTGACACAAAAAAACGTTAATGTCATGTTTTGTTTCATACGTTTTTCAGTGGTATCTTAAATAAATTAAATCATTATGAATCAGCGAAGTTTTTAAACCTATTTGCTCGTTTCCTTTTAAATATTTTTGTCGGGTAATCACAATAAAGTTTGTTTCTCCATACTAGGTGTCCCAGTGTTTGCTTTTCATTTTGTATGGAAAAAAACAAAGGCCGTGGCAGGATAAGAGACCATCTTGTGCCTTAATAGCTTTCGGCCTGATTTTTTTTCTGATGATGTGCCACGTCATTAGCAAGTGCTATTCTAAATTTCAGCGTTCTCCGCTTCTTAGTTTTGAATTATATTTTTTTTCCTAAAAATGATTTTTCATGAATAATTCCGTTTCATGGAATGAATTCTTTTGTGCTTTACACTTGCTGTACACTTAGTTGAGACTCATAGTCAGGTTAACACTCCATATAAAAAAAAAAATTACATTTGACATTTTTCTTTCAATTTTTTTTATTTTTGACTCAGAGAACAGAGAGGAAATCAGAGACACCTCCATTTCTTACTAGTAATACCCCTATTCATGGCCTTAAACATATATTTAATTCAAGCTCCGAACAGTGGTGCATCATAAAAAAACTAAGTCTGAACTCAATCGTCCTCATCGCTATTAGTCGGGTAGTTAGTGACATCAACTTTGCAAATCTTCAACAAAGGAAGCCGCTTGGCACAGGTGTACCGAGTGGTCATCTGAGCTGATTTAGCCCGTTACCCACGTGGTACCACCCTGAAGGTAGGACGGGGGGAATCCCTGCTATCGCGCTGCACTCTTACATCAAAATCTCCGTAAGTTTAGCAAATAGGTCGTGTTTGATATCTTTTCGTATAATTCAAGGACGAGGAATTCATTTCAGGAAAAATATTTTCACTAGTTCATAGAAAAAAAATTATATCCGTGCTAAAGTAGAAAAATTGGAAATAAAAATTCTTACAAAATCTATGACTACCAATAAACTACGACATTATGCTTTATAAAAAAAATATGATTAAACAGCCCTACTTATATAGAATATATAAACATAAACTTTCCTCATAGATTTAACTTTTTGTGTCAAAGAAATCATTTGCTCCGCGCGGCGGAGCTGAGAACGGGAGAAGTTCGTATTTTAGATAGGATTTGTCACTTATTGTGTAATAATTACTATGATTAGTATAAGTGCTTCTATATCTACAGATAGTTTTCTTAAATAAATATCGAGAGATAATTAACAATATAAAATAATTGAAATAATCACTGAGATAACGACACTATTCTAGTCTAACATGTTAGTTCCAATTCATATTCCTACAATTTTCCTTTAAAAGAATGTTTTGGCGAGCTTGGATTAGTTTTAGAGAGGTATATAATAATAATGAAGTAAACAACAATTTTTTTGAACAGTTTCCGCTGCACCCAGACGTTCGGAGCACCTTATTTCACCTCCCTGCGCATTTTTTCTTGACTCTACACCTAATTAACTCCATGCAAGCAGCGGCTGCTGGCGGTAGGGCGGTCCACACGGCTCCCACATACCATTATTTTTGGCCCAACCCCAGTCAGTAAGTTTTGTATTGGTTTTAAATCCAACTCCGTACATATGTCCTCCCTGATAGGCCACTCGCAAAATATGATTGCGCAGGGCGTCTTTGATTAGTGGTAAATTCTCCAGATGTCTGTCCTTTTTCGTAAATAGCACTTTTCTACACTGATTGATATCAGTGCATGTGCAAGATCTAAAATAAAATAAATGTTACACGACATGCATGCCCACAATAACCTAAATCACTTCAAATGACAAATAAAAAAGCCAACCACCACCTTAACTTACTTTTCATATCAAGCAATGACAAAATTTTCTAATATTGGAAATGCCTGCTCTACATTGCCTTCTTTAGCCTGCTTAAATCCCTCTGTTTATATTAGGCAACCCAATAAATATAATATATTTACACTTTACAATTTGAAAGTAATTCAGGTACATATAAGTTCATTTTCTTTTAGGACCAGAAAAGACGGAAGCATTGCCAATGTTCCACGTCTTTACCGGATGTGATACCGTTTCGTCTTTTGCTGATAAGCGAAATAAGGTGAAAAGAGAAATAAGGTGCTCCGAACTGTGTGGATACAGCGGAAACCGTTCAAAAAAAATGTTGTTTACTTCATTATTATTATATACCTCTGCAAAACTAATCTAAGCTCACCAAAGCATATTTTGTCGATAAATATCTGCTAAGAGTCAAAAATCTTTAAGAATCAAATCGGTCGTTAAGTAATATCATACATAGTTGGTTTAGAAAAATTACGGTGGTAGTTTATAAAATAATAAAACAGCACCAGGAGGGCTAGCACAAGTTATCCGCGACTCGGTTGTCGCTCGGATCTCCCTTTTTAACTGGTCTGTAACGATTTGGCGCTCCTACGCGTCTTATAGCGGATCAAGGTCCTTGTTTCGCTAGTCGAGACATTCGTGACTTCTGCAACTCCACTAATATCAAATTGCACTTGATTACCACTGGTAGCTCGCGAGCTAATGGGCAAGTAGAACTAATGATGTCGACTCTTAAAAATAAGCTCACTGCAGCTGAAACATCAGATAAATCTTGGCAGGATGCTCTCCCGGAGGTGCACTTAAAAAAGCGTATGTTGCTATAGTACCGCGTTGTGTAAATATAGTGATAGCGAGAATATAACGAGACTCAGCAAAGAAGCCGTGTTTCTCAGCAGTATTTCTCATCGGAGACAGCTCGCCAACTACAATTTTGGAAGCGCTGCAACTACGTTTTGGAAGATCCGAGCTAATCATTCACAAGATTACATTACAAGTAAAAAAACTGCAACCGTTGCCGTTTAATTATCACACTGAACTATTGAGTTTTGCAGTCAAGATAAAAAATTACGTCGCCGTCGCTCAATCTCTTAATGAAACAGATTATTTAAGAAGCCCAGAACTACTTAATGCTGTTATATCGAAGTGTCCAAGCATTCTTATTAACAAGTGGGCGGACTACATTTATGAAAATCAAGACGAAAGTAAAGCGAAGTTACAAATATTTTCCGATTTCCTACAAAAAGTAGCTACAAAAGTTGCCGTAGCTGGGATAAGCCACATTCACGTTAAAACATATCCTTACATTCTTTGACATTATATACATTGTACTACTGTGTTGCGATACATTGTAAAATATCAAATAATGTAAAAGTATATTACCGGCAGTTTTTCGATATCACATTTTAAAATACCGGTTTTCCGGTATTTCGATATTTACACAAAAGACAAAAAAGCATTAGAAATCACTTTGTTCGTTAATTTAACCTTCACAGTTGGTTAAGGTAAACGAAGGCTGTAAGTTCTAAACACAATAAAACCGTCAGTCGAAACACTCGAAACAGCAATGTAGCATGTAGCTCAAGTTATTAGCTCTCGGGTTTTTAATATGGATTGTTTGGTTTGGATACAATTTTCTGAGCTGGGGCCCTAATATGGCTGCGTTTATCGCGTGACAAAGTGTGGATATGGCATCCGTCACCTTCTGACACGTAAATAAGTACGAGAGTGACGGATGCTTATCCGCATTTGACCCGCGATATAGACGCAGCCATACTAGGCCCGCTGTACGGCTGGCACAAGCTGATTTTTCTCGCTTGTCGCTCAGTGCGTCTCTATCGTTACAGACCAGTTAAAAAGGGAGATCCGAGCGACAACCGAGTCGCGGATAACTTGTGCTAGCCCTCCTGGTGCTGTTTTATTATTTTATAAACTACCACCGTAATTTTTCTAAACCAACTATGTATGATATTACTTAATGACCGATTTGATTCTTAAAGATTTTTTGACTCTTAGCAGATATTTATCGACAAAATATTGATTCTCTTAAAAACGTGTTCTGTCGAACGGTCGATCGGTGAGCGAAGATATACTTACTATTTGCGAGTTTCAGGCTACCTATTGAGAATGCACGCCCTAAAATATTGTTTGTACTTGTGAGGGTGTGTATGTTTCTAGACACTACACGAGAAAACTTGGTTTGCATTGAATACAGTTTATTTACAAAATTAACATTTATATATTTTAAATAACATATCTTTACTCCAATTACTAATCTTCTGACAACCATGTCGATCCAGCGGCGGCGCGATATCAGTTGGCCTAACGCGCAGGCGTGTGCCAAAAGATGGAGCTGATTAGCCGCCACATACTCTTTGACGCGACAACTTAAGCTCGTCGTTAATTATTGAGTTTTAGAGCGAGTTTGGTAAAAGAATTACTGACATGATTATGCTCGGTTTTTGTTGATAAGGTCATAACCTCAGAATTGGTACCATAAAAATGCTGGCGTGATCAGATGTTGGAATCCAGGAGGAATCGACGGAACTCCTCTTTAATTTTGGCGATACCTATACGTTTAGCAATTAGTGTAATACTAGCAGGTGCCATCGCTTCGCTTCGGTTTATGTGACTTTTCTGTAATACCCGTACAATTATCCATAAAAACCTTCTTCTTGAATCACTCTATTGATTGCTGAAAACTGCATTGAAATCCGTTGCGTAACTACTTTAAAAGATCTACTTAAGCGTACAGAGATGACCACCAGGGCTACTTCTACTTGTTGATTAGAATTTCATGAGGGGCGATTAGATTTCCATATTAAGGTGGTCAAGAAAACAAGAAGAAGAAGAGAAAGACACATTACAATCTGCTTCTACTAATGAAACGCATGTGGTTTGGTGAACCTTAAGCTATGGTAACAGGACAACTTCCGAATGATCAACGTCCGTGCTGTATTAGCTTAGCATGTTATTTTAAAGCTTTTCGGAATGCAGATTTCGGAAATGACGCCTATTTCATTTTTTTATACTAGACACACTAAAAATAGTCCCCACAGGAAAATACTTAGCTGGGATATTCGGATTTTTCAAATTTGAAAATTGGTTTTTCATGTCATATATTGGCCATTGTTTATCTTAGAAACAACTTGAAAATAATGCATGTCAACCCTGAGGAGAAAAGTAATTTGAAAAAATAACGTTGTCGATGGACCGTGCAGTAGCAGAAACCCTCCTGTAAATCCTCTCTGTATTAAGATTTAAAAAAAAACCTAAACCTGTACTGAGCCATGCTAAAATCTTAAATAGCCACTCTTTGGTAAAACTATACTCTTACTTTTAAGTTTTATTATCAAGTTTCCTCATAGTCGACATGAAAAGTAGAGTATTTACCTCGGGTGAAAGTCACCGTTTATTTCCTACTTGAGATATTGGCGCTCTCGGTTATGCTCGAGCGTATATTTATTAAGATTTGCGGGAAGCACATTACTGAAATGATGTTAATTTGTTAATTTTAAATTTAAAACCAGCGACTAAAATTATAAGAGGCGCACGGAAAGGGCTTTGGGTAAAAGTGTTGTTTGTCATTTGTAAAAGTCATACATTTTCAAGGTGAGCGGCCATTCGTAAAAGTGGTAAATTATAATAGAATTATAAAAATTAAACATATGTTGTTATGTAATGTAAAACTCTTAAGTGCATCGGAGCCGAGATATTTAAATATTCATACTTGGGCGTAGTTTTGTACTAAAAACTGAATACCTACTTAAATCTTTAAAATCTCCGCTCCGATATTATTTAATGCCATAAGTTATATATATCTATGTGTATTTAGAGGTCCTCTAAATTTACATAGATATATTACAATAGTTAATGTAAAAATCATCAGTGGCAGGTGAAAAAAAATATGACAATATTCTTCAAACAATTTTACCCAATGCCCTTTAATTAATACTAGAGCTCGCGAACCACATGTTACGAGTACACGCTTACTACGGTACGAGATTTCTCCCTTAGCATTATCTACTTATTTTTAGTTGACCCAAAAAAGGACCAAGTTAAGTTTGGTATACTTACTATGGAAATGAAGCCGCTAACTGAGGGGTTCCTATGGTCACCTTTTGTCTGCATCATCTTGCTAGCTTTATGGTACCTTATATTGTCATCGGAAATACAGTTAGCTATAGTGCGCTCGTTCAAATAGTGTGCATTACAACCCTTTGCAGTCGCCGACACCGCTTTGTGTGCGCCGCGGCGGCTTCTTTGTACCACTTGTTGCGGCACATCAAAGCATGCAACCTATTCGAACGAACGAACTATATAGTCAGTTAGTTACAAGAGAAGCTAATAACAACGTACTTAAAAGAAAACAATACATTGCATGCACTGACCCGAAGTCACCGGGTAACGGCCGATGCAGGCACGTGAAAGAATACTTGGCAGAGTTCTAACGTTGGCACCGGCACTCAAGAACATAAAGGTTTAATAGACAATATTGTCTAACTTTTATTAACGTTACCCAATTTACTATGAACGTTACATTACGTAAGAGTAACGTTAAATTCTAGCTCTATGACTGAGGTATTTTTCTTAAACATATTTTTTTAATACTTTTAGTGATCATAATACGCTGTTACGTAGTCCCACTTCTTGGTTGATATGAAACTTTAAGTTATTTCAAGCGCGCTGCAAGCAACGCCGCGGGAAAGTCATAGTCATATTTCAACAAGTAAATATTCTTCATTGTAGTCGCTCAACTACCTTAATCGAGATATCTTATCGCCACCCTTGAAATCAGTACCGTTGAGGAGTTCCGGTGGCCATCCGTGTTCTTCATCATCAGTTCCAATTCACCAAATGATACTTTCTGAATGCAAATGCTGGACTTGTTACTAAAAATACTACAATCGCTATATGTTTGCCTACAATATTTGAGGAGTTCCCTTAATTCCGATTCAGATTTGGTGACAATGGGACCACCTCGGAAGTATACTCTATCAAACAAAAAAGGTTTTTTAAATCTATCCACAATTGACGGAGCAGTGAACATACATAAAAAAATACATACAGTAAAACGTATAACCTCCTCCTTTTTTGAAGTCGGTTAAAAAGTAACGGTAAATCGTTTAACGTTATGACAAATTACCGGTAAATCGGGCTGACAGTGGTAACGATTCTGACTTTTCAACAGTATTTAAGCCGGATATCAAATTCAAATTCAAATTCATTTATTCTGTAAGTAGGCCCTGTAGGCACTTTTACATGTCTGAGTCTACCAGCGCTTCCAAGGGACTCTGTTGAGAAGAAACGCCGCAAGAAACTCAACAGGAAGTCTTTTTTTTTTATATGAGTAACTTATTACTATGATAAACTTAAGCTAACTAATTTAAATGTCACAGGGATGTACAGGTCCCAGGAGCAATTATGAGACTTAAAGTATATTCAATTTAAATTGGAAATGTAAAGTCTCCAAATTTCAGATAAAAATTAAAAATAGACATAGGTAAGGAGATGTAGAAAGTCTCCACGGTCAATAATACAATTATGGAGATTTAAAGAGTCTCCAAATGTCAAATTAAAATTAAATTTAAGAAATAAACATCCATAGGAGATGTAGAAAGTCTCCACGGTCAATTATGGAGATGTAAAGAGTCTCCAGATGTCAAATTAAAATAATAAGCATACAAAGGAGATGTATATAGTCTCCACGGTCAATAATAATTGTAATACAAACAATTCAGTCCCAAGCATTGTTATCATTCATATAATCTTTGATACTATAATACGCTTTAGAAATTAGTTTACGTTTAACGTAACTTTTAAATTTATTTACTGATAGATGAGTAACACTACTTGGGAGCTTATTATAGAACCTTATACAATTACCCGTGAAAGAGTTTTTTATTTTATGAAGCCGTGTAAAGGGAACTGCGAGCTTATGTTTATTTCTAGTATTAACATTATGTATGTCACAGTTCTTTTTAAAATTAACGATGTTTTTATGAACATGCATAAGGTTTTCATAAATATATTGACTGTATACTGTTAATATATTGGTTTCTTTAAACTTATCTCTAAGAGAGTCTCTATGACCCATCTTGTAAACAGCACGAATAGCCCTCTTCTGCAGAACAAAGATGCTGTTTACGTCAGCACCACTACCCCATAGTAAAATACCATATGACATAATACTATGGAAGTAACTAAAATAAACTAATCGAGCGGTTTTCAAGTCTATTAGTTGCCGAATTTTATTAACTGCAAAAGCTGCAGAACTGAGTCTATTTGCTAATTTAGCCAGATGAGGACCCCATTGGAGTTTGGAGTCTAACGTTAAACCAAGAAATACTGTATCATTAACTAGGTCTAGTTTGTCATTTTTAATAGTTATAGTAGTTTGTCTATTTTTCACATTGGTTGTCATAAATTTAATACATTTAGTCTTTTTCTCATTCAGTAATAAATTATTAACACTGAACCAATCTACTACTTTTGATATAGCATTGTTTACATCAACATTGAACTCCTGTTGTCTTTTAACTTTAAATACGAGTGAGGTATCATCAGCAAACAATACTATATCATGGTTGTCCTTTATAAGGTATGGTAAATCATTTATGTAGATGAGGAATAGAAATGGATGGTTTTTATTAAGTTTAACGCAGTACTTCTAACTCCATAGTGGTGTAGTTTCCTGACCAAAGTGTCATGGTTAACGCAATCGAAAGCCTTGGACAGTCGCAATCGAAAGACTTGGACATCATATTAATGAAATCCATTATAATTTTATTCTTCAGACTTAAGTCGCATGTGCTCAGAAAAGAATCCAGCTCAAGGGTTAACAATTAAAAGGCGTAAGGCTTGATTTCCTCCTACGCTGACAGCGGTCGCTGACGCTGGTCGAGCGTACATACACCGTGTTCTATGGGACACCACACAGCGACGCTGACGTCCGCGGCAGCTTTGGCACATATTCGTTCGCTCGACCGACGTCAGCGACCGATAATATAGTAGGAAATCAAGCTTTAGATTTAAATCGAAAAAATAAACAGTTGTACCTACTTCCCACATTACATTAGAACACGATTTTAATTTTTGATCAGCAAAGCTAAAAGTTAATCTTCCTGGAAATAAGCGAAACCGAACGTAGGGTTTATGTGAAAGGTAAAACGAACTAAGAAACGCGTAACACCTTGCCTGTGGGCTCGGCGGTGCTGCAAGCGTGTCTGTGGGAGCCACCGAACAATGATGCTTGGAATGCGACACGAAAAAATGTGCGAGGGAGAACTAACTAGCCATACGAGAAGGAGGCAGCCTCGCAGCGCGAGCGCGTTTCCGCTCTGACGACATTCAGTTAGAGCCGGCCGGCGGGCTGCCGATCTCACCCACACAAGTTGGCCCAGCAAAGTAAACAAGTCGGAAACTTCGTCAATTTAAGAGAATAATACCGGTTGTTCTAATTAATGTGATTAAAATACGCAATTTCATCCCTGTTGGTAGATTTTATAATTATGGATACTACTGCAGTGGAAACCTATCTATTCAGGTTTAGCGTGTTAGTTTAAGGGCCGAGTTCACCAACCAAATAAACAGACGATTAACTGTTAATCAGCTGTTAGTCAATACATTTGACAACCGTTAAACCGCTAACCGTCCGTTTAATTGTTGGTGAACTCGGCCCTTAGAGTCTTAAATTAAGACATGGTTCATTTGTGTGCCAACTTTTGTCCAAGTCCGTTTAGCCGCGGGATCGTGATCAAGGCAGCGGAAATCCACAGACCTATCTCGATAATAAAGGAACCGAGGTATACTACTTATATTCAAAAATACTACATCAAGTTCATATTTTCGTGTCTTATGACTCTTAAAAGATACTAGCTTCTGCCCGCGACTTCGTCCGCGTAGATTTCGGTTATCGTTATTCCCTCAGGAATTTTTAAATTTTCAGAAATAGAAAGTAGCCTATATGTTAGTCAAAGGTAAAAAAGCTAGCTCCATTCCTAATTCCATCAAAATCCATCCAGCCGTTGCAGCGTGAAAGAGTAACAAACAAACACACAAACTTTCGCATTTATATTATTATAGTGGGATTTAAGTAGGTATAAATGAAGATTCGACTTAAATTGGTAGAAACACTTCCCTTTATGTCTGTCAATGCCCCTTAAACTATCCGTGTATGAAATCCCACGTTGATCGATTGAGACGTTGAACCGTGAACACGGAATAAACGAACAAATACTTTTTCACATTTACAAATTTTACAATAGTGCGACAAAGATAAGTAAATACTTAATAGCAAAGCCGTTCAAGCCATGGTAATGATAATTAGCTACCTTACGTCATTCGATTTATCCTTGATCTTCAAAATCTGCGCACTTCGCGCAGAATTAAGTAGGTAGGTAGGTATATTAGTAGGCTAAACCAAACCAAAATTTCATCTAGATAAGAGCTCATCTTAAATTAAGCTGTTCTATGTATGATGCTTGTGTTATGTACAGTACCTACTATGATGACTATTTGAGTGGCCGATGCTCGACCTGCCTATTTCGCCGTAAAACTAGGTAAACTTCGCATTGAAAAATTAGCGGACTTTACATAGGCGTTCTGTCGCGCGTTCTCAGGAGCGTACAGGGTTGTGATTCTCTCAACAAGCAAAGGTGATCGTTCGCTCGAGTGAAGGTCCAAGCAGCGAGTTTAAGTAGTCCCGACAGAGCGAACAAAACTCATTTTAGCGCATGTATTCAATTTGGCAGCATGACTTCTCGAACGTATAAGGCTGCTAATTGACAATGCACGCGCTAAAATGTGTTTTGTTCGGTCGGACGGGACTACTTAAACTCGCCGCTTTTATTCGCTCGTCCATCCGACCGGCCGCCGTTTTTTGAGAGAATAACACACCAGGATTGCGTGTCGGTAAGCCTGTACGCACAATCGTGCGCGATTATGCTTTTGAAGTTGTTAAAGCTAACGTTCTTTCGCGCGCGATTATTTTTATCAGTTTTTTTTTTAACGGAAAGTGCGAACGTGTAAAGGCTAATCGTGCGTGATAGACCTTGCGAACGTGGCGCGTGTTGGAGTGTGTGCAGTTCACACAGTTTTACTGAGGTAACGCAGTTTTACTAGTAGTGTTGCGGTGGAAAATGGATAGATGTTTTGTTTTTATTGTCTTCGGACCTTATTTTCCAGAGGCACGGAAAAGATTTGTACATTGCTAGTAACTCAACTATATTCTTTATTCCACCTGCGTATGTCCACCTGCGTATGTCTTGTTGTAGCATGCGGCTAACGCGAAAGAATTTTACGTGTAAAGGCAACCTCTAACCACGCGATTGCGCGCACTACTGCTGAACTCATCGCGCGGTCTATCCCTTCCCCTTCCGACATCTTTACACGCGCATTCTTTCGCACAGGATTACCTGTTTCACGCGCGATAGAACGCCTGTGTAAAATCCGCCATTGGCAGTTAAGATTTTAGTACAGGTAGGTTTACCTGTAGACATAATATTGGCCAAAACAATTTGGTTCAGGTAAAAGTTTATCAGGAATCCACCAGTTCCACCACAGTAGGTGAAATTAATAGAGTAATTAATTACACCTATATGAAGGCAAAACATGCGACCTCAAAACAGTACCGACTTCAATTGAGATGTTAACTGTGGTGCTGTTTTCGGTGAGTTCAATATGGGACTGGCCTTACTTGACCTCTGGACGCATAGTGAATCGAATCTGTTTCGCGGGTCCTAGTTGGCTGGTACGAGTAGGTATAATGATGAGCTCGCCGACATTTTACAGTAAGACGATAACATGTCCGACTATCTTATAAATGTACCTTAACACTTGAGATGGACAAGTTCAAAAAATCCACGGTAAACTAAATGCTGTATTCATAATATTAATGTAATGTAGTAATGTTATTCCTCTCATTAACATTGTTCCATATGTTTTGTATTCTTCGTCATCTGTTATTCGATTTATTTATAGTGTCTATTTATATTTCACAATGCTGTTTATGTTTCAAATAAAAAAAAAAGAGTTTGTAGAGTTGAATTAAGAACCTTAGGCTTGGAAGAAGAAAATACTATGCACTATAGCACCGTTTAAGTCTTCCTAAATACAGCATAAGCAAGAACTTTACGACCACAAGAAATTAAACCGTATTTTATCATGCCATTTATAAAAGTTTTTGTGCAGAACTGTACTTTTTTCGGGTATAGTCGTTATATGCTCATTTACACAAATTAAACAAGATTAAACTCAGTGGAACTAGTTTAAGAATAGCGTAGATCCTTTGACCGCCGTCCAGGGCCGTATGAGATCAGCGCTACGACATCTTAATATTGTTGTTTTCAAGTTTACATTAGTTCACAACTTGTGATGTTACAAACTCGCTTCAAACATAGGTACTTGTGAAATAAAATCAAACACTCTTAAACTTAAGGCATTTCGAGTAATTTCACTTATTGGTATAATGTAGACCCATTACAATGCTATATTATTTAGTGTCAAAAAACATTTTTTTACTTATAGGGATAATGGTTATTCCTTACTTAATTACACAATGTTTGCAGGATACTGTAAGCTTAATTCAATGTTCTTAAATGTGTGCAGAAGATTCGCCTATAATAAGCGCAGTTTTTAAAATATGTACCTACTTTGGAGAAAAATTATTAACTGAACCTTATTGACTAATAAGCTTCAGTTAGATTTACAAAGATTTTTCATGATTTCTTACTTTCAGTGAAAAGCCGGTCATATGCGAGTCGCACTCGCGCACCGAGGGTTCCGTATTTAAGATAATAACTATGGCTGGAAAACTCAAAAGAAAATACTCATTTTGTTATGAATTTTATTAAGACTAGCCTAAATTTTATTGCAGAGTTTTAAAAATGTTTACTATTTTTTCCAACACCGTATAATTTGACCACTTCATTTTATTTTAAATATGACTATGAGTTTCCCGCGGCATTGCCTGCGGCGAGTTTTAAATGTCTTAAAGTTTCATATCAACAAAGAAGTGGAACTACATAACAGCTTATTATGATGACTTAAAAGTAAAAAATAAAATTATTATTGTAAAAAACAAACAACCGCCTTCAAAAGCACAAAAAATAACTTCTTTTAAAATGTTAGGTATAGGACAGTCCAATTGAAGTCGGTGACTCACAATATTTGTACTCAAAAGCCGACTTCAGTTGGACTGTCCTATAACTATCATTTTAAAAGAAGTTACCTTGCGTTTTTGAAGGCGGTTCATATTTTAAGTTTCGGTTTAAACTATCTTAACGAATAACAAAAAAATCCAGTTCCCTCACAGGGTTCAACTGTATTTCTAATATCAAAAGACCTTTTGTAACACATGCAATAAGTGATGTGACTATGGCTATTAAGCTGAGAAGTCCGGAACACCCAGCGAAACTTGTTCGGGCCGTTGATTGCGATCATTTATTCGTATTAGTCAAATTTTACGAGTATCAAATGGACAACGCGAATGGATGTCTGCGAACATCAATCGGAAGTGTTTAATTTAACCTTTAAGCATTTCGGAACGTATGCCAAATTTACCAAAATTACCTCACTTAGACGAAAAGCAGCTCTAACTTATTTTTTTGCTAATATTTAGTACTTGTTGTACTATTTTAAAAACGTTGTTTCAAATTATACCAAGTTCTGAGACAACACACACACGCACACACACACGCATGCACGCATGCACACACACACACACACACACACACACACACACACACACACACACACACACACACACACACACACACACACAGACACACACACACACACACACACACACACACCTCCTGCTACAGATAAACTAATTATCTACTAGGAGGCCTCAACAACTTTTGTAAATCTTCGTCTTGAGCAACTTGTTTTTCAAAACGTAAAATCCTTTATGGATTTATTTCAAATGTATTGATACTTTGGAATTACGGTGTTATTTAGTACATTGCTACGTTAAAATTGAGTACATGTAAGAGATTATGTCTTAGAATTATAAATAATAGTTATTTATAGCAAACAAGGGTGTACCGCAAGGTATGAGTAATACTCATATTAATAATAATATCATTAATATCATTCTCTCTCATCATCCATCATATTGAAAAGGGAAACTATTTTAGAGCGGTATAAATCTAGCTTAGGGTATAACTCTAGCTTGATAGCGCGACCGTACCAGTTTGCTCCGACTTTAAGTACCTCGGATGCTTGATACAAAGCGATGACGAGAAAAACCGAACCGTGAAACGTAGAATTAGCGCTGGGTGGGTGAAATGGCGACAGGTTACGAGAACAATTTGCGACCCTCGTATGCCCCTCAAGGTTAAGGGAAAAAATTCATAAGAGCGTAGTAAGACCTGTCGTCTGGCATGGATCAGAGTGCTGGGCTGCAAAGGAGAAGGAAAAAAAAGTGTATTGTATGGGACTGAAATGCGAAAGTTGAGATGGATGTGTGAGGTACCAAGAATGGATAGGATAAGAACCGAGTATGTAAGATGAAGTTTGAAAGTAGCGCGCAGCCAGTGATAGAAAAAATTGAAGGTAATAGGTTGTCATGGTATGGCCATGTCATGTGGAGGGATGAAAGTCATGTTACGAGAAGAGTTTTGAGTATGAATGTGGAGGGTTATAAACCAAGAGGATGACCTAAAAAGAGATGGATGGATTGTGTGAAGAGTGACATGAGAAAGAAGGTAGTGAAATAGGAATGTGTGGAAGGAAAAAACATGCTACGCCGTCCCCAGATAATTGGGATAAGGGAAGGAGATGATGATAAACCTTGCTTACGCTCTGTCTGGATACCCTGTGTAATAACTCCTAAACAAGTTAACATATAAATTCTTTAAAACTATTTGTATTCAGGACCCGTATAAAAGGGGTTTCCTCTGCTGTAATATTTAGGTACGCCAAGTTCTGGCACACCATGAATAAATGTATGTAGAGCATGGACGAGAGTTATACTAGGTAGCCATAGGACTTAATTTATTTCGTGTGTGTTTACAGTCATATGCTACCTATAACTCTTGAAAGCTATAAATCAAAACAAAAGTACAGTGTTACTTTTGTACCTGACACTGATCTTTGACATAGCACGCTATTAAGTGTTTATGAGAGGATTTTTAATGGCTAGTCTAGTACTATAGTGTACCGGTCCCTCCGTAATGTCGTGGCATCAGTAAGCTTAGTATAAAAGTAGCTGACGATGTTTGTTAAATGTAAAAGGGCAAACATTGGGGTGATAGCTAAGTGGCAGTGTTTGTTTCTGAGTCTTGGATGTTTTATACGTACTCGTACCTACCTATGTATGGATTGGTAAAAAACATAAGAAAGTGCCTTTCTTACATGGAGTTGTGAGCTGGGCCTATAGGTGTATGCAAGACGGCAAAAACAATATCGTTTTTCACCTCTAATCGTATTATCAACGTTTTGATTGCTCTTATTTTCTTGACAGTAATGACATTTAAAAAAAATACCATAACAGGTCAAATCATGGTCAAATTCGATTTGGATTTTACCGCCTAGAATACATAGAGGCGCTGTTTGAACAGACGTTCGATATTTGAAATTAGATATGTGTACGTAAACAAAAAGTATGCCTAAGAAGGTTGGTTAATCCTGCCCATTTATCAATTAAGTAATTGTAGTGATAATACTAGGGATAAATAATTATCAATAATATGTTATTGTTTCTGCAATCTCTGAAGTATTTTTTTTTTTGAAGTTTTCATTGTGTAGGTAGTTCTGTCGAATTAGTAAAAAGTATGGAATTAAGTCGTGTAGTCGTGCATTTTTTGGAATCGTTAGACGGCTTAACTAGATGGTTTCCCCTGGTTTGCACCGTTACTATAATGGACGGAAGGCCTTTGAATGTTAGGTATAAACTTTAAAGTGCCGTAATTATGGAGTATCTTAAAAACTACTTGGCGCAAGTTTAGCGACGTGTAAAGACCCCTTTGGTACATAACTCTTCTTAATTGATAATAAAAAGGTGTGCGATTTATGAAACTTAAGCTACCTACTTATTTGTTTTTCTTAGATTGTAGCTCGAGGATAATTTGGTCGGTTGGTGCAAACTTACATTAAGCTTTTTAAAGCATTAATAAACGCCCAGTTTAACTATTTATTTTGCACCCCTGGGCAAATAAGGGAACATGAATTTTTCATTATTTTATAGATTGTACTCCGGGGCAAATTAAGATAGTCGTAAAAAATTAAACATGGCACTTATTCTAAAGATACTTCATTCGAACTTTATAAAAAAAAGGAAAAATAACGGGAAGTTTGTCAAATGTAATCGCAGCGAACGCCCGGTGTCCGCGGGTAGTAGGAGCGCGGCGCGGGGCGGGGAAGAGTGCAACGCATGGCAACGCTCAGTCAGTTACTTTGTGAAGATTGTTGTGTGATCTCTGTGTGCCTATACAGGATGGAAAAAACGAATGCCACACGGGCGGCAACTACCTTTAATATTGGAAATAGCAAATTCTACGCAAAGGAGATTACTTTTATTTTTGAAAACAATTATAACTACATTTATGTTTTTTTTTTAATTTGCCTGCCTTAACAGAAGGTCGAATAAGACAAATTAATATAGGGTTTGTTACGGTCTTTATTTAATTTCTGTATCAATCTTTCGATCTGTACCGTAAAACACGACTTTATTGTTTTGTCATATTCGACCACTTCGATTCCCGGTTAAGGATGAGGGTTTTTTCAAAAACCCAATAATCCAGTATTTTTTGTTTTCAAAAATAAAAGTAAGTTTTCTTTGAGTAGACTTGCTATATCCAATATTTAAGGTTGTTGCCTTCCATTGGGCGTTCGTTTTTTCCAGGCTGTAATATATCTATCTTCTACCTTCTGATTTTGTAACTTAAATTTAAATATAGTCAATTAAAAATCCAAGGAGAAATTAAATTGTGTATTTAAATTATAAAAGATAAATCTAAAAAAAGATAACAGATGTTTATTCAGTAAGTAGGCCGCACGGGCACTTTTACACGTCAAAAATCTACCAGCGCTTCACAAGAGGCCACTGCTGAGAAGAAGCGCCGCAAGAAACTCAACAGTCAGTCGTTCTTTAAATATTACTTAAACAATTATAAAACTTAACCTAGCATTATATAAAACAATTAATTTAACATTAAAATATATATCATGCGTAATTGAGCAGGAAAATGTGTCAAATCTCAGTATGTTCAGAAGAACTCATAAATAGTAATACTAATTATTATTATATATACTTAGCTATGACGGTGCAAAACAACCACATAAAAAGTTTCGATACATTCTCCTACAGAAACAGTGTCCCCTAGACAATAAACAATGTTTACATATTTTTCTGAATATGCTGTAATTAAGTTATTTAGGTGTTCAATTTAGGCCAAGCATTTTTATCTGTTAGATAGTCCTCGACCCTATAATAAGCTTTCAACATCAACGACTTTTTTTAATAATTTTTAAGTGCTGGAAATGATAACTTTAAACCTTCTTCAGGTAATTTATTATAGAAATCAATGCATTGACCAACAAATGATTTATGTACCTTACGGACACGTTTTTTTTTATAGCAATTTTATTTTTATTTCTTGTATTCAAATTATGTATATCACAATTCTTAACAAAAGAGTCTTGATTTTTAATGACATAAATAATATTCTCATAAATAAACTCGTGTGGTTGCCGAGTTAGAATAGTGCCACTCCATGTCTTCCCGTGGATGTCGTATGAGACGACTAAGGGAATAAAGGCTTGTAGTACTGTTAGGCGATGGGCTTGCAACCTGTCACTAATACGCTGGTAAACATCTTAGCCTAATTTGTGCAAATTGTGGTTATAGAATTATCAACAAGTTTTTTAGAGATGTTTGTAATTCAGTAGCTCTGCCTACCCCACTCTGGGAACGAAGGCGTGAGATTATGTTATGTTATAAATAAATTGTGACGCAACTGTCAAAATACTAATTTCTTTAAATAGTAATCTTAAGGAATCACGCGAGTTTAGGTTATGTATAGAACGAATGGCTCTTTTTTGTACCAGGAATGTAGTCTGTATGTCAGCAGCTTTTCCCCAAACCAGAATACCGAACGACATAACACTATGAAAATAACTATGATAAACTAAGCGAGCTGTCTCAACATTGGTAAGTTGCCTGATTTTCCTAAAAGCATAAGCTGCCGAACTTAATTTACCTGCTAGTACTGCTATATGGGGACTCCATTGCAAGTTTCTGTCTATATGTAATCCCTAAGAAAATCGCCTTGTCCACCATTTATACCATATTTATTTCCTGTGTAATATTAGGCAAAACTAACCTAACACATTTAGTTTTCTTAGCATTAAGTAGCAATTATTATTATATATTATTAAACCAATTAAGTACTTTAACCAGCGTGGCATTTATCCTACTGTAATCGACGGATTTTCGGTCCACCTTGAAAATTAATGAAGTCTCATCAACAAATAGCACAATATCACAAAGGTTATCTACCGTGGGTGGTAAGTCATTTACTTACGCCAATTTTGGCAAAGCAGTAACACGCTCTTCTGTCACCTCGGTGTTAGTTTAAAGTTTTATATGTATGTTAATCTATAAGGTAGTTGTAATTATGGGCCTCGTCGCTTGAAATAAAATTTATTATTATTTATTATTATATTATATATAGACCAGAAATAAGAAACGAACTAATATAGAGCCCTGAGGCACACCTAATTTAACAGTTGCTCCAATGGACTGTGTTTGGTTTACAACAACCGTTTGTGTTCTATAACTAAGATATGAAGACATACGATTTAGAGAATTATTTGACAGACCATAATGTTCTAATTTTAATATAAGAGTCGCATGATCTACGCAATCGAAAGCTTTGGAAAGGTCACAAAAAAATCCTATTGCATCACAAGATTTTGTCTAAATATTGTATTTATATTTAATGAGTACAGATGCTGCATCAGTTGTGGATCGTCCTCTTGTGAAGCCGAACTGATTACTGTTAAGCAGTTTATTTCTATTGAATTGACCTAACATATCTTTTAAAATTAACTTCCCAAAAACTTTACTTAAAACCCAAAAACTTTGAATATAAATGGGACGGAAATTCGTTAAATAACTCATGTCGCCCGATTTAAAAACTGGTATGACTTTACTATATTTCATAAGATTTGGAAAACCCACTCCGAAATGCAATTATTGTAGATTAAAGCTAAGTGAGGTGCAATTATATATATGACATGATGGATGACTTTAACTGACGTTCCCCATAAATCCTGTTTTTTTTTAAACTGATCTATTTAAATAACTGAACAATAGAAACTGAATCTACGTGGCTAAAATCAAAGCTTACATTACATTTAGTAACATTAGCATAAAGTAATTTTTGAGCTACAATCGCAGATGATTGAAGACATTTCGTTGTATTAATGGCTATGGTGGAGAAATAATCTTCGAACGCTAAGGCCATGTCTTTGTTTGACGTGATTTGTTTGTCACCCTTGTTTAAGGTGACTTGATTATCACGAGTTTTAGATTAACCCGTTTCTCTATTTATAATTTTCCACACAGTTTTACTTTATTTTCTGAAGATTTGAGTTTAAGACTTAAAAAGTTTAACTTAGCAATTAAGCAAACTTGCTTGAAGGTCCTCGAATAATTCTTAACGTAAACTAAGAAGTCAGCGTTGTTTTTCTCCTCCCTATCTCTATATAGTTCATAAAGCCTATTTCTACTGCTATGAATGCCTACAGTAGCCCATTCACTAAACTTAGTTTTTGACCCAGAAACAGTTTCCATCTCAAAATTGTTATTAAATTGATGAATAATTACACCGAACAAATCTTTATAAATACTATTAGAATCATTATTTGAAAAGGATAACCCAACAGATATTACTCTTAACTTTATTTTTGAATAATTCTAAACGATTGCTGGTTATGTGTCTGTATGCTATTGTCTGGGGTTCTTTATGAAAATCATTTAAAAAGAAGCCTTTTGGCCACTATGATCAGAATTAAAGCATATAAATATTTCCTTATCCAAACATTCGCAATTACAAAAAAATATTTTCTAAACAGGTAGCACTTGAAACACCTATCCGTGTAGGTTCAAAGAACAAATTACCTAAGTTAAAAGATTTAAATAAACTTAATATCTTAATAGTATTAGTTGACGATTCCAGTAAATTAACATTAAAATCTCCACAGACAATAACATGCTTTTGGGTTTTACATGCTAATTTTAACACATTTTCCATACTAGATTCAAATGTGCTAAAATCAGCCGATGGTGGTATGTAAACAAAAATAATTATGTAATTTTCTAGTTCCATGCATGAGATTTCTACAAGCCTCTCTATGGATAGCCTAACAATATCTTTCCTTACTTTGGATTTTACGGTACTTTTAACAATTATTAAAGAACCACCATGAATGGCGGATTTTCTGGCAAAGAAACTAACTAATTTAAAATTAATAAAATCAAAAGTTAATTGATCTGGTCTAAGCCAATGTTCAGTAATACACATAATGTGTACATTTTCAGTATCTAAAAATAATCCTACTTCTAATTCTTTGCTGGAAAACCCTTGAATATTTTGATGAACTATATTTATACTCAAAGGTGTTTCCGTTGTCCTATACTTTAGTTTAAATGATAAGGAATGGCATGCGTACCACTGTTATATATATTTGGTTCTATATTAAAAGCCAAAAGTTCTACCATAGTCAAAATATATTTCTTTGGCAAATGATTTTTTTCAGATGTTAGCATGAGGCGCTTTTTAAATTTATTTAGGTCGAAAAAATTATATTTACTATTATGACATATAGCATACACATTAAAGAATTTAAGTATGCTATTTTATTATTATAATTGTATGGCATATTTTGTGAATATGGTAATGCACAAAGTATAATTTTACCTATGCCCGCCTCTTCAATAAAGTTTAATGTTGACATTAATCTACCTACACTAGACTTATCTATACCAAGATTGTTTCCTACTAGATTTTAATAGAATCACTAGAGTAGTAGAACTGTCATAACTTCCCTTTGATATTAAATGACATAATTGCATAAGATTTGCATTATGACAACAAAAATTTGTTACATTTTGTTAACCGACTTCAAAAAAAAGGAGGTTCTCAGTTTGACCTGTATGTATGAATGTATGTTTGTTCGCGATTATCTCGCGTTTGGCTGAACCGATTTTGATGCGGTTTTCAGAAAAGTATTTGTTACACTTAGGAAAAGGTTTTGGTAGTTTAACCGACTTAAAAAAGAAGGTTATCAGTTTGGCCCGTATCGTTTGATCACGCATAACTTTTTACAGGATAGTACGATTTTAAATATTTGTTTTTGTTTGATTGAGTATACTTTCCACATGGACCCATTGTCACCGAATCTGAATCTGACGAGGGGATCCGTGAGGAATTGAGGGAACTCCTCAAATATTATAGGCATACAAAAAGCGATTTTAGTATTTTGACAAGTCCAGCGTTTGCATTGAGAAAGTATCATTTAGTGAAGTGGAACTGGTGATGAAGACCACAAATGGCTACCGGAACTCCTCAATGGTACCTATTTCAAGGGTGGCGATAAGATAATTATCTCGATTAAGTTAGTTGAGCAATTGTAACGAAGGACATTTAATTGTTTAAATATGAATATGACTTTCCCGCGGCGTTGCTTGCGGCGAGCTTGAAATGTCTTAACGTTTCATATCAACAAAAAAGTGGAACTACATAACAGCTTATCATGATGACTAAAAAGTAAAAAAAAAACAATGTTTTAAAAAACAAAAAACCGCCTTCAAAAACGCAATAAATAACTAACTAACAAGTTTTGAAGGCGGTTTTTTGTGTTTTGTGTCAATTTGTTTCTTAACAAGGAACCCATTTACGGAGCTATCTGATCAAAATAAATAATAGTTTTATTATTACTCATTTGTCTAGGGGACCCATCTAAAACTATTTTTGGGGCACAAAGCTTAGAAATATCAAGAGCCACATCTGGCGGAACCACAGCTGTTGGTACAGTTCCTAAACAATTACAATTACCAATGCCATTATTAATTAAAGAATTAAAACGCTCCTCATTATATCTACTACTCTCCAGCAATTGTGTGAATGCCAGCATGTGCTCCTTGATTTCACTTTGAGCCGTTAAGTATTTTAACGACATGTCCTCAAGTTTATTTCTTAATCTACTAATCTCGGCATTTAATTTGTGAACATTTAAATCTTGTTCAGTACTATTTAAATCTATTTTTTTATTGCATTTTTGCACCCTATCTTTCATAATCGATAACTCTAATTCCATTCTTGAATAATTTTTGACACACCTCTGACTTTTTATTAGCTTCTGTCTGAGTACGCCTTATGTATTTGTTTATGTTAACATATTTTTTATATTTATTGTTACTATTGAAAAAGATTAAGTTCTTAATATTACTGTCCTTATTATCCTTATCACCTACCATCTCTATATATCATATATATAGCATCTCATAATTTGTTGTATGATGAAAAATACGTGTCGTGTTAATAGCTTAATTCCGCATGGTGAAAATGGTCTAAGATCCGAATAGGAAACGACCCAGCTGTTTATTCGATAAAAAGTATTTTATATCAAATTTAATATGTTACGTATAATACGTATATAGCGAATAAGTAGGCTGAAAAAATTCAGTTCAGTATATGATTACTTAATTAAAAATTAACAAACGCAGTGTTTTTTAAAATTGCAATTGCTTGTTTAATAGACAAATTATATACCAATCGAAAGAATGAAGCCTAAGTTTGTTGCAAATTATTAGTACCGACTTCCCTGCTTTATTCCTGCCTCCCCAATAGTTATATGATGGGAGCAAAATAGTCAACCTAACGTTTGCATATTCTATTATATGCTTTATACTTTCGATTTGTATGTAATTTGTATATTTAACAAGAAGTTGCAATTTAAAAAAAAAAAAAAAATTATATACTGGACTGAAAAATTTCAGCCTACCTATATAATTATAATTCGCCATATTATATTACTTAACCAATTAAATTTGATATAAAATACTTTTTATCCATTAAACAGCCCGGTGAAGGTCACCTCCTATTCAGATCCTCTACTAAAACCTCGTATAAAAGCGGACAAAGTTAAACTGAGTTAATAGACCGACCTTACTTTCGAGGTTTCCACCATGTGGAATGATCACTCGATAGTTATTTTCCCAATAGTTTTATAGCTAACGGCACCCTCGAACGACACCTTCAAAGGCCTCGCTAGGCTGCTTGATCAAGAGCTAGATTCAGAAGGCAGTGAATATACTTCAGAAAGCACAAATAATTATGACATTATGATTGATCATATTGTCCGCTCCAATATATTTGATGGTGACTTTACTGTTTCGATATTAGATACTTACCTACTTGTTCATTAACGAACAAAACTCAAAATTAAAAAAATAATTGATTATTCCATTCCTTAAACCTACTTTAATTTTCATTAAAATTTGTATTACGAGTTAAAAAATCCCACTTTCCCACTTAATATCCTATTAATATTATAAATGCGAACGATGGTGTGTTAGTTTGTTACTCCATCACACTGCAACGGCCAAATTAGAAATGGAGATAGCTTAATAAAAGTTCCCAAGGAAATAATAATAACCGATATCTACAGAAGCTATAAAACATAAATTAATAAGTACAGTCCCGGAAAGGGCATGTTAACCGGTTGACATCATCCTTCATTTTGGAACTTAACGTCTAGGCTACTTTTTACACGACTGCCCAAAAAAAGGAGTGTAATGTTTTCAGGGTTCATGTATGTATCTATGTATGTATGATTCTTTATTCCACCATAACTTCTAAACGCCTCAGCTGATTTCGATGTGTGTGGTATCGTTAGAATCCTTTCATCTTCCCGGGTGACATAGGATACCTAAACTGTTAAAATTTAAATAAGAACAACGGCAAAATGTCAATTATTTATGTTAAAAAATAATTAAAGTCTTCTAATTATTACAATATGCGTATCATTTGAAAGGTCTTAATCTGACCATTTCAAATATATACAAATATAGTAGCATTAATAAACGGGTTTACCTGTAAAACATGATAAATACTAGAAAATACCTACATTTATTAGGTCCCTAGAGCACATAAAAAATCAAGTTGGGTTGTTTAAAAGCACATTTTTACCCAAACTAGGCTTTACAAGGCACTAAAAATACTAAAATTTAATAATAAAACAATTAAAAAACCCGATTGCCGTTGAAACAATTTAACTAAAAAGAAAAAAATAAGGTTTTTTTTTCGAATAGGACGGAAAAAGTTTTTGCTAGTATATTTTTTTAATGCAGTCGGGGGAATATTTTCTACTGAGACGATGTTCTTAAAAGTCCTCCGATTGCATTGAAAAACTATACTAACAAAAACTTTTTCCGTCCTATTCGAAAAATAAAACTTTTTTTTTAATTTTTGTTCAATTTTTTTCAACGGCAGGCAGTGCTTTTTTTTCATCATTCATAAAAGTCCCAAAAGAAATAACAATAGTCGAAAGCTACAGAAGGGTCATTATTTGGGCGTTTGTTCCGAATCACTTTCGTGGTCACATTTTTGTAGAAGTGAGTGCAGATTTCGTTTTCGTTTCTGGTTAGGTATCTAAGTTTACCGGACATCTAACAAATATCCAAAAAGGGCATCAAAATATCAGGCGAATTCTTCAAAAATATGTCCACAAAAGTGAGGCGGTTGAAACGCTCGAATAATAACCCAGAAGCTATAAAACATGAATTAATAAGTACAGTCTCGTAAAGGGAATTTTAAGCAGGTTGACATCATTCTCAATTTTGCCGGGTTTTAATATATTCGAATGTAGAAATGTCACCAAATGAAATGTGATTAGCCGTGTGTCATCAGAAATATATCACACGGCAAAATTGGGAGTGATGTCGACCTGCTTAACAATTCCTTTCCGTGACTGTACAATACTTAAGCACCGGTTTCCGAGTCACGAACATAATAAGTAGAGGGTTTAACCTCGTGCCTAACAGGGGTCCATTTTACGGGCTATATTTTTGAAACTTTAAATGACATTACTTAGGGCTTAGCTTACTTTGTTTCTTATGTCATTTTCAAAAGAAGGATGTAGGCACGAGGGTCGAAACCACAGATATTTACATATTAACCCTGTTAATCATAAAACTACAAATCTTTCCATAGCTAAAACACGTGTGTTCAAAATATGTATTGTCCTCGTCATTCATGGATACATTCGAATATATGACACAAAGTGACAAAGCACAATTTAACTAAAATTGGTTTATTGTGCAATTATGAATAAGAGGGTAAGTACCAATTTCACCAAACGATGTTAACCTCTTAACAGACGATTAGAGCGTTAACAGCTGTCAAAATGTATGAACTAACAGTCGATTAACATTGATTAAATTTAACATGGTTTGGTGAAATTGGTACTAAATGTCCAAGAATATTTATTTATATAAAAAGAAAAAATATGCTACTACTACGGTACTTTTGCCCATGCCTCAAGAACCGTGCGTCATCGGTCCGTTTACGCGTGAGTCTGCTTCTGTGGCTTTATTGCTCTAAGGTAATAAGTAATTTAAAACATACAGAAAACTGCATGATCCCGATAAGAATGCCATTTTTTTTATGGGGTGCGTATTTAAAGTAAACCCAATGAATACGATTGTGACGATTTTCAATCGTTTCAAAATTTGCCCCGAAGTACAAAGACCTTTAAATTTGGATAACTACTTTCCGGGGGTTGCACCCCGGTGCGAATTAGATATTGTATTTAGATATTTTTCTAATCATTTCCTCAATTTGCACCGCGTTCTATATTTTTCCCAGAGCCGCAATGGCGGAAAGTAAGTTTTACTTTTACCTATATATTTTTATTTATATGTTCCGTAGGTTGAATTAAATAAAATAAAACGTGCATATGTAGATTGAGATGGATTAAAACGTCTGCCAAATTGCACACCTTTTTTCCCTCGTTAGTTATGACCATTGCATGGTTTTCAACCAATTGCACCCCTTTCCGGAAGGGTGAATTTATTAACGGATGTATAAAGCTTGATTTTTAACCCATACAAAGCAATCAGAAATGTTTTTATCAGTTCTTAGAATTATTTCCAAACCTTAGTAAAATTTCATCTAATTTGCCCGTACTAAGGCAAATTATTACCTATTTAAGTGTGGTAAATGGACGGAATATCGTTAATTGATTTTGTGATAGTGTATCTATTGTTTATACTCAATCCACGATGAAATTGAGGATGGTGAAATGGAGAGTAATTAAACTGATGAACTGACTTGAACTGATCAAACAATGTTATGGAATATTACCCGGTAAATATTACACTTGTTTTGTATTATAAACGTTTTTGTAAACTGTAGAAATCTATATAAAAGAGGGGAACTTTTCACGATTTCTACCAATACCAACGAGTGATCAGTGTTTATTACTTTATATTAGTACGAGTAGGTATGTTGATCGTTGTCTAGTACCCATAGCACAAGCCTATAGCTCAGTTTGGCTCTCGGACAATTTCACAATCACATGATATTTATTATATATTACTTATTATTTACCTATTGGGTAATTACATGGAAAATTCGCAAATACCTCTGTTTAAAGGTACTTCGCCTAAGGGAATATCTACCTACGTCTTAATCTCTGGGGTCGTGGAAGCGACGTTTTTAAGGAATCCAGAATGTAAATAGGATCTCCCTACCTATTCAGTTTATTTGCATCGTAAAATCATCGATGTCTTTAATGGGTATGCCGCGTTCAATGTTCAAGTTGTATAGCGATTAATCAAACGTAGGTACTTTGATAACGCAAGGAATGCAATCTCTGTGTGTCGATCGCGCAAACAGAGCCCCGAGTGGGAAGTGGGAGTGCAAACAGGCGCTCTGTTTAATACGCAGGTGCAGCGTAGGCGTTAAAAAACTAATGTCATTTGTGCATTTCCAGTATTTGTATCGGATACACAACAAAACATGTCATAACATGTCCATACATTCTTATAGCTACCTACTAGCAGATTAGGTGAGACATATAGGTACGTATAGTTGACGAAATAGATAGGTAATTAAGTATAACTTGCATAGATTCGTCTCAGGTTGTTAACAGCGCTAAAATTGTAAACTATTTGTTTGTTAACCGTCGCAGGGTCGTCGCTTACCAACTAATGTTTGTTTGTTACAAAGGGATTAACAATACACAGCTACCTAACTAAAGAGAAAAAGCAATAGACAGTATAGCACAACAACTGAAACGTGATAGGAATCTACCTATACTCGTACCATCCTAGGGTGACGGCACCAATTTTGGAAACTTTTGGCTGAAGGCACCAATAATGGACACTTAACTCTTAATTCAAAGCTCATAAGGCTATAAATTTATTCTCAAAATAAATACATAGGTACTACTTAACCCTTATCTTCCGTAAAACAAGAATCAGGTGTCCATCATTGGTCCTTGTGCATTACTGGTTCAATCTCCCGGTGCGGATCACCGATATCGTACGTACTCGATACTGAAGAAAAAATGGTGGGTAAGGAAACGAGAAGAAGGCTCACCTCTAGCCCAGCCAGTAAGGACGTTGCCGAGGTAGGCCACCTTGTAGATGGGGTCAGGCTCGCTGATGCGCACGCTGTTGGTGCGGCGCAGCAAGCGCCCGATGCCTTTTGAGATGCGCCCGATCGTGCGCGAGGTGAAATCCTTCGCTGAATTTGTTTCAGCGAGTGACACTTCAGCTGGCAGAGTAGACTTCTCTGGAGAGTTGTCTCGCGACTTATGACCCTTCAACTTCGGTATTAACTGCGGCAAAGATTTCTTCTTATTCGGGGTCAAGGTCTTTGCTTGATGAACGCTGTAGACATTACTGTTTTTTTTAAAGCTCTGTCCGCTATTATCTTTGGTTTGATCAGCTCTCTGCTCAGTCTTAACGATTCTATCCGTCTCTTTGTTTTTGGCCTCCGCTCGACCGTTGAAGTTTTCAGAGAGCGAATTATTGTTCAAATTCCCGGCCCGGCCATCGCTAAGGCGTCGTTCGGCGCTAGAGCGGCGCTTCATAAGAGACGGGTTTCTTAGGAGAATGCTTGTCTCACTCGAACTTCGGTTTTTCACAATGTGTATTTTTTTAACACGCGAGACTACGGCATCTGATTCGTCAGCGCTGACAGTCCTTTCTGTCTTGCCTTCCTCATCCAGAAACCGTACCCTAAGTCCACTTGACTTGCACTCACCTTGTTTTTCTGTTTCTTGTCGACGCTCAGGCTCACTTTGTGAATCTGTTTCTAGACAGTAGCGCTCGTTTTCACTTAGTGCACCACCAGCCATATTTTCTACTTGTTTAGACTCGCTTTTTATAACGCTTCATTACATTCTGAAGAGAGAATTATTTGCTCGAGTGTTCACACGGTTTCTGTTCACAAAGGAGCCGCGAGCTAGTTTTGAAGAACGTAAGCAAGGTTACGAGTCCTTCGATAACTGCATAACGTACGCACAGCAATACCAAGCTCGCCTGTTAAAGAACGACACTGGTTTGGAATGCTACCCTCTCCACACTCACTGAATGCACTTGTCTGTTTAATCTGAAGAACACAATTAAATACAAAGATTTGAATAGTTTTACTCTGTCATAAAACAGATCGCGAACTACAGGTGTTTATTGTTGCAGCACTGTCTATATTTTAAGTTATTTTTCCGCTAGGTGGCTAAACGGGCGCGCGGCGCGTGGATACGTGTCGCGCAGCAGTCGGCGGCGGAATGCGGCGGCGCGGGAGGGCCGCGGCGGCGCGGGCGCCTTGCTTCCCCTCGCGGCTCTAGGTTCCACTTTATTTTATCCAACGTAAGTAACTGCCGCGTGCTGTCATTTACGCCAGTCCTGCAACAATTACAAACAACAATAAGTACCTAAATGATTTGCAGGAAGATAAAGATTTTTTTTAACTAACTCGCATTACTACTCGTCTGACGTATTATTAACCGGTGAGTTTAAGTTGTTTTGTCAGATCGTAGGTAAAAACAACATTTTAGGGAGTGCATTCTCAACTAGGTAGGTACCTGCTTACCTACTTAAAACTCGCTCGTATGCGTAGGTAGGTAGGTATGACTTCACTCGTCCGATCGACACTTAGCATCGACAAGAAGCCGTTTTTAGGGTTCCGTAGTTAACAAGGAACCCTTAAAGGTACCTACCTAGTTCCGCCATGTCCGTCTGTCCGTCTGTCGGCGGTTTAACTCAGAGACGCTAAGTACAACAAAGCTGTAATTTGGCTTGGTTATACATTTAAATTAGGTACGTCGACAAAGTTAAGAATAAAATCGGGTAGGTACCTGCCTCTCATCATCGAAATATAATAAGTATGGAAGGGTAATCTCAAACAAAACCGACTGCCAAATCCGCACCAAAACACCCTCTTTTTGAAATGAAAAGGTCTTATGTATCGAGTGGTTTCGATAATGAACTAAAAATTCATTGAGTTAAGGTTTGAAGTCATTTATGTCAGATATTGTTATAGGTAACGTTTGAGTACACAGTAATTTCAGTAAGGTTTTATACCGTTTGAAAGACGAAACTCTGCAATTGGTTACAAGCTCTCTGACACAAGAATTTTATTTGTTAATATTTTTTTCATAAGGTTTAGGTATTTGGACGCGGCCAAGTATTTCAACATTTGACGTGGATGGTTCAACACGAAAAAAAACACAGTAATTGAATAATGAATTATATTTTATATAATGAGTTATATTTTATATATAGTAGTGTTTTAACAAAGTTACTGAATATTCCCCTTGAATCATATAACATTCTTGTATTACTACACTATTACCTATCTATCTTTATACAGGGTGTTAGGTAATGAGTGGATAATCCTTGTATTATGGATAGAGGGCACTTAGGACGTTATAAAAAAAGCTAAAATAGGTTAGGTAAAAGTCGCACGGTTTTCGAGATATTTGGAAACCTCGTAAGGCCCATCATACTAAAATCAGACAGTTTTTTGTGAGTGGGACTTTAAATCTACCATCAAGGCAACAAAGTTCAATTTCGATCGATCGACAAAGCCATTTTCAATTTATGAAGAAAGGAAAAAAAACTTTATTCTTATTGCAATACAGTTCAAATTAAATTGCCTTGGTAATGTACATCCTATTGCACACTGGGCCTTACGAGGTTAAGGTTTTTTTTCGAAAATGAACACCCTTGTTCAATGTTTTGATCAAAGCACCATTTTAAGCTAATTTATTCCAACTTTTATTTTTTCTCAATATTCTTGAATACTTATGTTATCAGATAGGCATCACCATTGATGTGAGACTACAATAGATATATTTTTTTTAAACGCAATCTTATTTTTTGCATTTTCAATCGTAAATTGATAAAACTTTAAGCTCCCATGATGAAAAAAAATACACTACCGTCTAGTTACCCATAAGCTTAAAAACATACCAATTTATTGACAATTTAAAAATAGTAATTACCTTTTGAATTTAAAATCAAAACACAAAAATAATGAAAAAAAAACCCACACTTTTCCTGATTTACTCTTTGTATCCCGGCCGTAGAATTCAAAACTTTTTGTTGCAAAAATGACATTACTGGCCACTAATTTAAATGCTATTTATTCCAAATTTAAAAAATATGCTGGCTGCTTTTTGTTTTTTTTTCCGAGTTCGATTTTGAATTTCGCTATTATTGCGTAATTAATGGTGAATTGTGTGTTTAGATTGTTGTGTTGATTTTTTTTTGTTTAATAATTATTCGAACACAATACACACCGATAGAATATGCTCAAATGCATTACATTTATGGTGAGTGCCAAGGCAACGCTAGTGCTGCTGCAATTTTGTACGTTTAAGGCTACCCAAACAAACGCCATCCCGATTACCGGATTTTCCCTCGAAAGATAGAGTTCTAGGCAATAGGACCTTCACACGTTGGAAATGAAAAGGGTGCAATCCGTGTGTTTTTAGAGTTGCATGCACTTTCCATGTTTTCAGTCCGAGGCTATTTGCTATTCCCGTACGGACAAAGAAGATTTGCCGCTATTAAATCCAGAACATTTTCATCATCTCGCTCCCTCGGTCTGCCCTCGCTATTTCCTCCTACACCCTGGCCAAAAACTGCCTTGATGTAAGCGTTATGGATTCAAGGAAAAATCCGGTATTCGAGCATATTCTATCGGTGTGTATTGTATTCGAATAATTATTAAACAAAAAAAAATCAACACAACAATCTGAACACTAAATTCACCATTCATTACGCAATAATAGCGAAATTAAAAAAAAAAAAACAGAAAGAAGTCGGCATATTTTTTAAATTTGGAATAAATGGCATTTAAATTAGTGGCCAGTAATGTCATTTTTGAAAGAAAAAGTTTTGAATTCTACGCCCGGGATACAAAAAGTTAATCAGGAAAAGTGTGGGCGGGCGTGTATTATTTTTATTATTTTGGCATTATGAATTTAAAGTCAACTATTTTTCAATTTTCAATAAATTGGCATGTTTTTAAACTTATGGGCAACTAGACGGTAGTGTATTTTTTTTTCCCCATGGGAGCTGAAAGTTCGATCAATGTACGATTTAAAAAGCAAAAATTAAGATGGCGATTAAAAAAAAAAACCATTGTATTCTCACATTAATGGTGATGCCTATCTGATAATATAGAATATTGACAAAAAATAAAATTTGGAAAAAAATTGCTTAGAATGGTGCTATGATCAAAACGTTACACAAGGGTGCTCATTTTCGAAAAAAACCTAAAAGTCCAAATATCTCGAGAACCGTGCGACTTTTACCTAACCTATTTTAGCTTTTTTATAACGTCGTAAGTGCCCTCTATCCATAATTCAAGGATTATCCACTCATTACCTAACACCCTGTATATAAAAGGCAAACCTGACTGACTGACTAGATATCAACGCACAGCCGAAACTACTGTACCTAGAAATTGAAATTTGGTACAGGGGTTCCTTTGATGATGTAAGTGAGCACTAAGAAAGGATTTTTAGAAATTCAACCCCTAAGGGGGTGAATTGGGGGGCTAAAGTTTATATGGAAATTTTCTCATTTCTGGACTTAGCAGCATGAAAATAGGTATATAAGTTCTCGAGTACAATTAAAAATGATATGTGTAGGTGAAATGGACAAAATTCCCTCCTCAAGGGGCAAAATGGGGGGTAAAGTTTGTATGGAAGTTTTCTCATTTCTGGTTTAGCAGTATGAAAATAGGTATATAAGTTCTCGATTACAATTTAAAATGTCTGTGTAAAATGGGGGGGTAAAGTTTGTATGGAAATTATCTCATTTCTGGATTAGCAGTATGAAAATAGGTATATAAGTTCTCAAGTACAATTAAAAATGATCTGTGTAGGTGAAATAGACAAATTCCCCCCTAAAGGGTTAAAATGGGGGGTAAAGTTTGTATGGAAATTTTCTAATTTCTAGACTTAGCAATATGAAAATAGTTATATCCTGATAACAAATAAATATGATCTGCGTAGGCAATAATAAAGAAAGAAGAAGTAGCTTTCTATTTATTAGGGGGGAGTTTCTATGAGACTTCCTTATTTCTAGACTTAAAAATATGACTGGTCACAATTTAAAATGATTCGTATGGTGAAGTTGGAACTTCAATTGGGGAGAGGGTTTTTCATACAAAATGTACAACTAAAATGTGGACATTAAATTGATATTTAAAATGATGTGTGAAATAAATTTGCTAATAAGTATGCAGTACCTAACTTAAAGATTACCTACCTTGAAGACTCAGGTTGAGCATAATAAAATGAATAATATTAAGGGAGCGTAATTTTGTGTGATTATCCGTTCTTATAATAATAAATCTTTATTGCTTGAAATAATGTTTAACAAGATCTTAATTTAACAGTCAGTATTGATCTTTTACCTAATTTACAAAATATTACGTACAGTGCAATCTTCCATCTATCTTTATATATATAAAATGCTAAACTGATTGTTGATAAATCAACGCACAGCCCACACCGCTGGGCCTAGAAACTTGAAATTTTGCACATATACTTATACAGAGAGAGAGAGTTGCTATTCAAATGCCTCTTATATGCCGATGATCAAGTTATACTTGCTCCATCGGTACTTGAGTTGCAGGAGATGGTGACAGTGATGAATGAAGGATTTAAGCAAAAAGGGATGAAAGTCAATGTTGCCAAGACCAAGGTCATGGTGATAGAGAAGGACGAGGAGATGACTGAGTGCGTGATCAATATAAATGGTGAATTAGTAGAGCAAGTGAATGAATTTGTGTACCTGGGAAGTATGTTTACAAGAGATGGTAAGTGTGAGAAGGATGTCGAGAGGAGGGTGAATGCGGGAAACCAAATTAATGGGGCCCTGTACTCCTTTGTGAGCAGAAGGGGCGTTTCACAAAAAGCGCGACTGGCTGTTCACAATGGAGTGTTGATCCCTACTCTGATGTATGGTAGTGAATGTTGGGTGTGGCAGGACAAGCATGAAAGTCGTATAAACGCAGTTGAAATGCGCTCTTTGCGTAGTATGTGTGGTGTGAAACTGATTGATAGAGTAAGGAATGAAAAGGTCAGAGAGAAATGTGGACTAAAAGAAGATGTAGTGACTAAGATTGAAAAGGGCATGCTTCAATGGTTCGGTCATTTGGAAAGGATGGATGAAAGAAGATTGACGAAAGAGATATACAGAGCAAAAGTGAGTGGGAGGGTCGAAAGGGGCCGCCCTAGGCGTACTTTTTCGAATCAAATCGGAGAAATACTGGAAAAGGGCCGGATCTTAAGTACCCGAAACCGACGTGCATGCATGACTCGATGTATGAATGTGGAAGAAGCGAAAGAGATTTGTCAGGATCGTAGCAGGTGGAAAGAAGTGGTCTCTGCCTACCCCTCTGGGAAACAGGCGTGATTTAATGTATGTATGTGTATGTACTTATACAGTGAAGAGATCCACTAACGAAGGAATTTTGGTTATAAGGGGGTAAAAAAGGGGATCAACGTTTGTATGAAAGTCCTATGCGTCGATTTTGAAGTTCGAATCTTCAAAAGGGGTTTAGGTCGACATTTTTTTTTTTAAGTTAATCTGTAATCGGCCATTCTAGCCATAATCAGATGGTTTATCTGTCAAAAATTCCTTCATAGGTGGTGTTCCATTGCACACCATCATCATGTTATGTCAGGCTTAGATTCTCTGGTCCAGCTGTAGAATATGCCATCTTTTAAGCCTTGGTATGGATTCTCCCTTGTTTAACAGGTTTCTGGCCACAGGTTACAGGTTTCAGTTCGTTAGAGTGTCTTTAGAGCCTATCTTTATATTTTCTGCAGTATTCTGCTTTGCAGTTGGTAGTTCAGTATATTCATGTATCTCAATATTCCTTGTAAACCATGTAGCACAGGTTATTGAGGTCGACAATTGAAAATTAATTTATTTTATCGCGAATTTAGACAGATTCTCATCTACCAGTGATAAAAAGGGGCACGCCGGCGGATAAAATAAATGCATGTCGGCATCTACAATATAGGTATATGGAAAAAAATGTATCTATCTGACTTCAAATATGCCAACAACTACACTATGATACCAGTCGGGCCAGCAGCTCTACTAAAAATGGCGAAAATCGTATGGCAAGAGATAGATAAACGGTATGATTACATTAAACCGCGAATTCTGTAATATTGTACAAAACACAGATAATCTAAAAAATTACGTGTACCCCGATCCCGATCTACAAAACAACATAAAGAATAGATCATAGTTGTGTGAGAGGGCAATATTACCACCGAAAAACGAAATTGTCGGATGGATAAATGAAAAAAATATGTCTCACGATATTGTGGAGTATCTCTCGGTAAACAATGTCATAGACACCGAGCAAGGGAGTAACCCTCTCATAACTTCATGCTTAAATTTGGTGTCCCGGTACTCCGGTACTCCATGAATATCGTAAGGGCAATAATTATGTCTGGAATTGCTAAAGGAGAAAATGTTTTAATTCCCCACATTCCTATAAGTAATTCCGAAAGATTTACCATTTAACTTTAAAAGAGTGCAATTTCCTTTTAAAAACAGCTTTTGCCACGAACAAACTAACAAAGCGCAAGGAAAAACACTAGAAGTAGCCGGTGTACATTTAGAAGCAAACTGCTTTTCCCATCGGCAACTGTATGCTCAAGAGCATCCAGCCCACGAAATCTTCATCTTTTAGCGAAAGATGGAAAACAAAAAATATTGTATACTAAAAATTAACCTAAATGACGTTATACAATTCAACTTTGTTTTATATTTCGAGCTGAATATAACATTTAAAGGGCATTCTGGCAGGGAGGAAGTGAAACTATAAAATTACTTAAAACTATTAATTTCCTTAACAGCGGTTGACGAGTTCTACGCGGACGAAGTCGCGGGTAAAAGCTAGTACAGTTATAAAAGAGGTATCCTATCGCAAACACTAAAAACGTTTGCCAGCTGTTTCATTTGCCATAATTTTCATTTCCCATAATTTTCATTTTATTCTGAACCCAATAACTTTTCAAAATGTTTAATGAGATATACTTACAGAACCTGTAAGTTAGGTTAGGTTTATTTTATAACAATACAGGAAAGTTAAGCGGTTTCAGAGAAACATGACTTTCGGACAAATTAAAATTACGGCAAATGAAACAGCTGGCAAACGTTTTTTAGTGTTTCAGATAGGTAACCTACAAAAGAATATATCTTTACAGTCAGCATCAAATAGTCTTTAGCCACCAAAGTGCCAAATTTATCGCCACACATCTTTATTCTTATAGGCATAAAGACAAGTGACAATATCATACATAGTTGACGCTTTGGATGCTACAACCTATTTGATGCTTCTGAAAAAATCATGACAAAATAAGCATTAGGTACCTACACAAGTAGTTATACGAAAACATCACAATAATCCGATTGGCATTGTTTCTATTCTACAGTTAAAGATATGTATTTTATTTCCTATTCATTCCAAGTAGTTGTAGTTGTAATTCACATTTTTCAAAGATATATTGCATAACATTGGCCATGACATTTTAGTATGGGAATATTTAAATTTCAATAACTTACTAATGAAAATGAATATCGCTTTGCTTTGCATCGAACCCAAAAACTACAATGTGGAAAAAAAGCACCACTTGGCATTTACGTCCTTTTGTTGAGACGCGCAGTTTTTCGGCAATACTTAACTCAAAAACGGTAGGGAAGTACCTATGTTCATCAAGTTGAAAATAGTTTTCATTGAAAGTGTTTATTAAGGGCTACCTTTAGGTAGGTATACTTTTTTTTATATTTTTTGGACTTACGGTTTCAAAGATAAATAGGTATTTTCATAAATAATCGCTCCAAAAGTAGCATAAATTGTGTCCCCTAATTTATGCTACTTTCGGAGCGATTATTTCTAACAATATCCACTTCATAAAAAATATGCTTAAGTAAATTGTTTTAAAAGAACTGTCGAAATATGTGCCACACGTTGATGTTTGCTGAAAAAAACTTTTGTCACATGTATGGATGGAGTGCCCCCCCTAGATATTATTTTTAACCCTCGCCCGACGCAAAGACGTGTGTGTATGTGTCTGTCTGCGGTACCGTAGCTCTAAAACGGGTGAACCGATTTGGATGCGGTTTTTTTTACTTGAAACCAGGTTTTCCAGCGATGGCTCTTAGCTATGTTTTGTTTAATTAAAAACTCGGTTAAAGTAAAATCTTTTATTGCAGATAATTTTATGACCAACAAAACATTGACATCCTACGTCACAAAACCCAACCATAGAGTTTAACCAAACATCCTCTCTTTTTTGATGAAATAAAACATTAAAGAAACGCTAAATGTCGAGCCTCTGTGGAGGCCGGACACATCGACCGAACCGCTTTCTGTAGGGCTCGGGTTGGTCTTCGACTTCACACCCTTCACAGTCGTGGAACAAGGGCGACGAGTCTCTAGCCTCTTCGAGCGTCTCTCTTTCTTGATAGTCGTACTCGATTATATCTGAATTACCAGATCCTATCTGATGATCTGCCTCATGATCTGCCTCACCGGCGGGAATCAAATGACGTCTGTTTCGGCGTATGAGATTCCCTTTATGTGTTCTTAAATTGTAACTTCTAGGCTCATTCCTTTTGCACAATATTGTCGCATAAGAACTTGAAATTGTGTCCCACACTCTACTGCCAGGAGGCAAATCAGACAAACAGTTTACGTTGTGTCATTTATCATAATTAAATTTCATTTTGCTCTTAATTGTCTGTTCCTTTTCATCGATAATTTTTAAATCTGGACATTTTGGAATAAGACGATCTGATGTTGTTGGGATATAAGTGCGAATCCTGCGACCAAATAACAATTGTGAAGGGCTATATCCATTTTCACCCGGGGCACTTCTGTAGGCCATCAGCCCTAAAATTGGCTCTTCACATTTCAGGACTATATTTTTTAAAATCTTTACACCAGCTTCTGCCATTCCATTACTCCATGATGCATGAGGACTACTAGTGTTATGCGAGAAACCCCAATCTTTCGCAAATATACTGAACTCGGCCGAATTAAACTGTGGTCCATTGTCAGTTCGCACTATCCTCGGAACTCCATATCTGGCAAATATCACCTTCAGATGCGAAATGACAGCTGATGACGTCGCTGTAGTCAAAGTGACTAGCTCAGGAAATCTAGAGTAATAATCAATAACTGATAAGTATTCCTTTTGTTTCGCAGTAAATAAATCAATCGCTACCATTTCCCAAGGATATTTCGCAATGTCTGATGTTATAAGAGGTTCAGCAGGATTTCTCCTGTGCTCAATACACTCCGGGCACTGTTGAACCATTGTTCTTATAGTACTGGATAACCCAGGCCACCATACTGATTCACGAGCGCGTCGACGACATTTCTCTACGCCCAGGTGGCCCTGATGCAATCGCTGCAGAAAATCTTTTTGCAATTTATTTGGAACAAATAATCTGTGACCTCTCATGAAAAGATTATCCCCTAACCCCAACTCTCCTCTATACGGGTAAAATGGTTGCAAGTCACTGTCTAGTGTCCTCTTATCTGGCCAGTCGTATATAATGTATTCCTTTATAATATAGCTGACATCATCTTCTTCCTGACCTCTGCGAACTTCCTCAAGCAGGCAATCTGACATTGGGAGCGATTTAATTTGAGTTTGAATTGCTAGCATGACTTCAGCTTCTTCAGCTTCATCGGCCATCGTCTGGGGAAACGGTAATGGTGCCCGAGAAAGTAGGTCAGCGGAGTGTAAATACTTCCCCGGAACGTGGACAATTGTATATGTGAAACGGGCTAACCGAAGACGAAGCCTCTGCATACGCGCATTCAGATCGGCTATGGGCTTGTCGTCAAGTATCTTGACCAAAGGTTGATGATCCGTCCGCAGTTCAAACCCGGGTAGACCTATAAGGTACATCGAGAACTTCTCACAAGCCCACGTCAATGCTAGAGCTTCTTTATCCAACTGAGCATAATTCTTTTCAGCTGGAGTCAGGGCACGAGATGCAAAACTTATGGGTTTCTAAATTCCCTGTTCAGATTCGTATTGCTCTATGAGACCACCTAAACCGTAGGAGCTTGAATCTGCCGACACCCTTATCTTCTTTTTCGGGTCAAATAAAGCTAAAGATGTAGGCTTCGTCAAATTTTCTTTAATGAGGGTCAGAGAGTCTTCACACTCTTTCGTCCATATGATACCTTGCTCATTCTTCATCCGATCTTTGACCTTTAATAGGTCACGTAATGGGTTGGTGATAGTTGTCAAATTTGGAAGGAACTTGAGATGGTAATGAATCATCCCCAAAAGACTTCGTACAGTAGTGACATCCTTTGGACTTGGCATATTGAGAATAGCATCAACTTTATCTGGGCAAGGCTTTATCCCATTCCTTGTGATCAGATGCCCTAAGAATGTACATTCTTGTACTCGAAATTGGCATTTAATTTTATTAAGTGTTATTCCCTCATCGGACATCCGTCTAAGAACTTGTTTTAATCGTGTATCGTGTTCTTTTAAGGTTCTGCCAGTTATCAAAATGTCATCTTGACAGCAAATGACTCCTTCAATGCCTTCAATCATATTCTGCATTTTCTTTTGAAAAACTTCACTGGCACACGCTATTCCTATGGGCATTCTGTTAAATGTGAACCGACCGAACGGTGTCAAAAACGTAGTGAGAAGTTTAGATTTCGCTTCCAAAGGTAATTGAAAGTAGCCCTTATTAGCGTCTAGTTTTGAATAATATCGCGCGCCGCCTATTTGCGCTAAACATTCGTCAACAGAAGGTAATTGCAACCTTGCTCTGCAAACATTCTTATTCAGTTCTGTATAGTCTACGCAGAGCCTTATATTTCCGTCATCCTTCGGTCTCACGACGATACCGGCGCAATATTCTGTTGGCTTCTCGACTGGAAAAATTACATGTTGTTCTTGTAGAACCTGTAATTCTTTCTTCAGGGCGTCATACAACGGTATTGCGACACGCCTCGGACATACGATCGCAAAGGGTTTAGAATTCGGGACTGTGCAAATTTTATATTCACCCTTGTCCCAAGTCCTTGAAACAATTCAGGAAAATCATGTAACGGATCTAATTCTTGAGAATCAGCATCTTTGACAACATATAGAGAGTGAGACACGTTGTCAATGCGATTTATTAGCCCCAATGCTTCAATGGCTGGCTTGCCCAATAATGGTTGGTCTAATTTTTTTATAACGAACACTTCGGAGGTAACTTTTTTATTTTTCTAAATGATCTCCGCCTTGAACATCCCTTGGACTATGAGTTCACCCTGAGCGGCAGCTCGGAGCTTAGAATTTGTTGGCAACAAAGTAACATTCGTAAGCTTTTTAAAATGATTTTCCCCGATAGCGGTGACATCTGCACCCGAATCAATCTTGAAGTTAATTTCATTATCGTCAACCCGGAGACTAACCCGCCATGGGTCGTTGTTAACAACATAATCATACTGGTCATCAACATAAATTTTAGGGCTGATGGCCTACAGAAGTGCCCCGGGTGAAAATGGATATAGCCCTGCACAATTGTTATTTGGTCGCAGGATTCGCACTAATATCCCAACAATCGTTTCCTATCATTCCTAAAAATAGGTCTTGGTCATGTTGAGTCTCTTCTATCTCATTTACGGTTTTCCCGGATCGACATCGCTGCGCCCAGTGACCGCGCCGCCTGCACCTTGTGCACACGCTATTCTTCGCAGGACATACCGAAAATTGATGTGAGGGACTTTTGCCGCAGTTGCCACACGATTTCATAAATGATCGTTGTTCATTGCTGTTAGGCGGTTTAAAGTAAGAGCGAGTCTTATTTCCTTGCACCGCGCTGATCTCTTCATGTGAAGTGCCCGGTCTTTCTAAACTTTGTTGGCGCAGAACTTCCTCCGCTTGTTTTGATTTCGTGATGACGGTGCTTAAAGTTATATTTGGGTCGAGTTGTAAGGTGTTAGAAAGTTTGGTATCCTTTATCCCGACGATAATCCTGTCTCGGATGAGTTCGTCTTTAATGCTTTCCGGGTATATACAACCCTCTGCTGCCGAGTATACTCGTGCAATAAAATCGTCAATTCTCTCATCAGGTTGTTGGCATAGTTTGTTAAACTTCGCCCGTGCGTGTATCTTGTTTTGCGCCCCAGTGTAGTATGTAGCAAATTCTTTATGGACTTTATCATACTTAAGTTTGTCTTCCTCGGTAAGTTTAAACGACGTTAAAAGGTGATCGGCTTTTTCGCCAAGAATGTACATTAATGTACTAACCTGCCTGGGCTGTGAATGAGTAGCTAGGCCCGAGGCTTGTCGATACCATTCGAAACGTTTACTGAACGCCGTCCAATCCTCGGCCTTGCCCGAGAACGTCGGGGGTGTTAGCACCGGGAATTCACCGGCGGGCGCCGGGGCCGTGGTTTTTGAATCGGTAATTTTTTAAACCGCTGTCACCATGTTTAATCAAACTCGGTTAAAGTAAAATCTTTTATTGCAGATAATTTTATGACCAACAAAACATTGACATCCTACGTCACAAAACCCAACCATAGAGTTTAACCAAACATGTTTCATGAAATTTTTGAGTAAAATGCTGGCGACATACGGACAGACGGATGGACATGACTATAAGGGTTCCGTTTTTTGCCATTTTGGTCAAGGTACTATCAGCCCAATGGAACTCTGACCCACCATAGAACTGTGTCACAGTGACGTTATGATTCAAGTCGTAAGAAGTGTCAAACAAATAGTATTTAGAATGTCACTGTGACGCCGTTCTCTGTTGGGTCAGGGTTCCACTGGGCTGATAGTACAGTCGACTACAAAGAGATGTACTTATGCACTTTTTCACCTTATTGCATTGTAATAAGAGCCAAAAGTGGATACATCTCTCTGTAGTCGACTGTAACACACACTCACTAAAGGAATGTCATGTTTTTGAAATATGTACCTATGTACATTTAAAGAGGTTACTGTCGTATAGGCCAACTAGGTAGGTACTTATTTCCGACAAGACAGTAATGGTAGCAGATTCATTGCATTGCGGCTAATGTGCTATTGAATTTTTCCGCGAGATAAACGGAACGTTTACTATCTGTTTTGACACTTGAAGCTCCAGTTGTAGGCAGTGCTACTGAACAGGAACAGTCTTCTTGTATGTCCTAATCGATTACTTCACCTAAATATTTTACAACCACTTATTCCCTTTTGTATTATGACATTATCATTTAATATCTGAGTTACTTTTAGAATGTATAATTGGTAGAGATTTCTGCAGTAATTTAATTGATAGGTATTTAGTTAGCAATGGCAAAAAAAACATTATAGATAATGTTTTCAGGTGTACGTATGTATAGGTGTACATTTTTTTGCGACTTCCGGTATCGTAGGATTGAGCAGAAGTGAATCTGGACAACCAGCTGGCCTACTTACTGCCTAGGTGGGTTTAGACCAAACAAATAAAGGTCTAGAACCAAAATACAGCATTCATACTTGATATTTTAGTGTAAACAAAAGTTCGTTTTCAGCGTTTACACCACGCGAATATCAACGAGCAACAATGCAAGTCTCTCGAGCACTAGAACGCTTTGAAGAAACCGCCTCGGAAGCGTGCCCGTCCGTACGTTTCTTAACCTTTTTTTGTCCACGGACCCCTTATGAAATCAAGCACAATTTTAAGGACCCCATTATAAAAAAGCAGCAATAAATTCGGACCATTTATTTTAGTACTACAAATTAAAAAAAAATATACTTTTTCATATAAAATAGGTTAATGTGAAGGTTGGTGCCTCTGTTTTGCAACTAAATTAATGATATTTGGGTTGATGTTACTTGTAATCTCAAATCGGATTCCACTTGTAGTCTGTTTCTGTATTTGTTTTTAGTATACAACAAGAGCAGAGAATGCCTTTTCACAGAGGTATGTGGTTGAGAAAAGCAGTAAATGTTTCAGTGCGTCTTCTGATATTTGCTTATAATGTTTTTTTACATTCACCCAAAAACTTGATAAAGAGGATTCTTTGAAATTACGTTTCAAAGCTGAGTCACAGGATATTTCTATTTATTGATTTTCCTGTACCGTTGTTAAGCCAGTGACATCAGTCACGTTAGTGTTGAAAGGGTCTGCTATCCAATTTTTATTTTCATCAGGTACTGGAAAATAGTCCCGAAAGAAGACATCAAAGCGCGGAGGTGTTCAATCATTTCGTCTTTTACTTGTGTTGGCAACGTTGCTCCACCAGAAGATTCCAAAAACGCCGCCAGTGTAGGAAAGTTATTATAGTTTTAATGAATTGTACGATTAGTCCAAAGGTCAAGCTTTTTAAGCATCGTTTCTATTTTGTCTTCAACTTGAAAGATGTTGTTATCTCTCCCTTGTAGTCCCAAGTTCAGCTCGTTAAGGGCACTAAAGATATCAGCTAAGTATGCTGCCATTGTGAGCCATTCAAAGTCATTGAAGTGATCAGCATGTTTATTGACGCCGCGTGTAGAATTATTCAAAAAGAACATTCTGATCTCATCTCTCAGCTCGAAAACACACGACACATCTTTGCCACGAGACAACCAACGCACTTCAGCATGCAATAACAATTGCTTGTGAATGCTTCCCATTTCGTCACAAATCATACCGATTATACGGGAAATTAGAGGCCTAGCTTTAATAAAATTCACTACCTGCACTATTTCTGGCATATTTTTAGCAGCTAATGCCTCTCTATGAATGAATGCAGCAATGATGCCAGATAATAGATGAATTCATCTTCTTCACGCGCGCCTGAAGTCATATTCGCGTACCGGTCATAGCGGGAGCACCGTCAGTGCTAACTGCCACACATTTATCCCACGGTATTTCATGACTGGACATAAAGTTGTTCAATACTTCAAATATTGCTCCACCTGCAGTATGCGAAGGCAGAGGCATACAGAATAAAAAATCCTCACTTCGTCGTCGTTGTATTCGTAACGAACATATATATGCAAGCAAGTTTGCGTCATTGCTAATATCTGTGCTCTCATCTAATTGCAAAGCATAAAATCTGATCGCTTTAACGTTCATAATCAACTGCTCTTTAACATTTCCTGGCATTTCATCAATTCTATTCTTCACTGTACTGTTGGATAAGGATATAGTGTCCAATTTTTTTGAAGCTTTATCTCCCAACATAGCAGAAACCATAATTTTAGCGCACGGTAATATTAATTCTTCAGCAATAGTGTGAGGCTTACCACTTTTTGCAACTAACAAGGATACTTGGTAACGCTAATACAGCACTTTCGTTAATGGTCCCAGTAGCAGTCTTAATCATTGTTTTTTTGCTTCGTTCTAATTCCGAGGCTTTAATTTTGAAAAAGGATTTAGATTTCTCACGATGTTCTTGGTGTTTTGTTTCTAAATGACGTCGGAGTTTGCCCGGTGTCATCGACTCATTCGACAAAACTTCATAGCATATGACGCACTGAAATTATAGGAAGAAAACTTTACGAAGAAAACTGAAAAGAAAATTCAAAATGAAATATTAAAAGAAGGGCAACAGTCTGAATTGGCTTCTACATGTAGTTTTCGTGAAAATACAACATTGAGTCAATTTACTGATACAGACCAGTAAGGATCGTGATTTCATGCCTTCGAATGACTTCTTCGTAATGATCAATTAGAAAAAAAAACCTATAAATCTGAAAATATAGATAGCAATGAAAACTCTGCTAACAAAGACTCTGAAAATAAAGACTGAAGATGAAGACGTTGGAAATGAAGACTCTGGTAATATGAAATCAATAAAAGTTATGGAAGACGTAAAAAAATGGACGGTACAGCATAAACCTAGCAGGTAGGGTATGTAAACCTAGCACTGTATCGAAAAGTAACTTCTTAAATTATGAAAGTTTCTTATGAGACATTCTCGGAAATTTCTGAGAATATTCTTTAATTTTGTACGGAATGAGTACATTCTCAATGCTCTCAAATGTTTCCGATAATATTCTCAGTAATTTCTTGAGAAGATTTCTTAACTTCTGAGAATGTTCCGCAACTTGTACATTTCTACCCTCTCCGCATCTCTAAACGAATTGTTAGTTTTATTGAATAAATAGAAAAGTAGCTGCAACAAATGCATATGCATGCATAAAATGTACAGTTTAATAAAATAAATGTTTAAAAAAAACAAAAAACCGCCTTCAAAAACGCAACAAATAACTTATTTTAAATGGTAGGTAAATAGGTAATTCCAAGTGAAGTCGGCTTTTAGTTAAAAATATTGTACCAAAGTAGCCGACTTCAGCACCTACCTACCATTTAAAAAAAAGTTATTTTTTGCGATTTTGAAGGCGGTTTTTTATTTTTTTAAACATTTATTTTATTTTTTCTACTCGCGTAGTATAAACCGCGAATATTGATATCGTTAATGGTAACACAATACCACCTTTAGCGTAACCGAAAAGTGAAAAGTATTCTATAATGAGCGTTGCCATTGTAATAACAGTTCTATAATAATTATTATAGCATTGTTATTACCATGGTTACAGTCATTCCGGATATCAGTCTTGGCGTTTAGTGAACACTTGACATCTTAATTTGTATAATAAACCGTTAAAAACATTCTATTACCGATTAAAATAACGTACCTATAAAAAACAAAATTAATTTTGAGACTAATTATGAGTTTAAAATTACATTTTTATCAAAATACTGAACAAATCCACCGATTTGTTATTTGGTTACCATGGTTACGTTCAATATGGATACCAAAAAAATGGCGTTTCATTTGGCTTTCCAACTTTTATAATAAAAATTGTCAGAACTGTTTTATTAACTATTAAAATTGGCATGAAATTTGTAAACATATAACAATAAATTTCACAAATTATTAACGCCAATAGGAATAAAGAAAATGACTTTACGGACAAGTAATTTGCTAGCAGAAAAATCGAGGAAAGTATACAAGAAAAGTTAGCGATTTTTTTTTGTCATTATCTTTTTAAGGTAGTCCCATTTCTTAGGTGATGTGAAACTTTAAGGCTTTTCAAGCTGTTATATTTAATCTATTAAATGTTCTTCGGTATATTCACTTAACTATCTTAATCGAGATATATCTTATCGCCATCGCCACCCCTGCAAAAGGTAGGTACCGTTCAGGAGTTCCGGTGGCCATCTGAGGTCTTCATCATCAGTTCCACTTCACCAAATGGTACTTTCAGAAATGAAGACTTGTTACTAAAAATAGTAAAACCGCTATGTGTATACCTATAATATTTGAGTCCCCACATTTCCTCACGGACCCCGTCATCAGATTCAGATTTGGTGACAATGGGACCACTTCGGAAGTATACTCAATCAAACCAAAAAAGAATGTTTGAAATCGGTTTACAATTGACGGAGAAATCGGTGAACATAACTACATAAAAAAACATACAGTGAAACATAGAACCTCCTCCTTTTTTGAAGTCGGTTAAAAAAGGAAGACACATGAGCTATTTGAAGACACATGAGCTGGCAGAACAGACATCAGTTTCCGTTCTAAATTGGATGAAGATGACCATGTGGAAGGATTGTTGAACCTCTGCGCGGAATTTTTAATCTTTAAACACTACAGGAACACAACTCATTCGACCACTGTCAAACAAATAGCTAGTCAAATACTGAATGCGATCGCGGTCACATCGACCTATTATTACCTATTGGTCGCTGATGCAACTCTAAACAGTTTCTCTACACCATTTAGGTCGCAGAAATATGTCTATTTAACCTAAAATTGACTTAATTACCAATAGGTCGTATTTTTAGGTAAAATGTAACCTTTTAGTCGAGCCGACATTTTGTTTGGTTATAATTAAGACGAGTTAAATACGAAAGCCTCAGCCGGAGGACTCAAAAAAAACCCAAATTTACTTAAGGATATTTATTAACTGAAATTACAATAATTTCTTACAACTAATAAGGTGTCGACCCGATCGATGTTAGAAACGAAGTGTCGTGGCGGCGGCGGCCGCGGGCGCGGGCAATGCTGCTACACGTGCTGCTGCATCAGCGTTTCCGTCGTCGTACGATTCTATTGAGGTCAATTCGGGTTGCATCAGATTGGTACCGTGTGCAATGCGTTCTTGGTCAGCGCTTTACTTAAGGTAGGTATATGTAACACCTCCCTCCTGAAGAACAGCGACTATTTTTTCAGGTTTATGAAAAATGTTGCTGGCAGGTCGGTCTTGCTGCGGGGCGCAGTAACTGGACTTCCAGATTGGTTTTCTCGGCCGGGGTTGGTGTCGTTGTCCGCTGGTTCAATACTATGTTGCCGGCGTTTCTTTAAGTGGTGGCGGCATACAAGGGCACTAGCGAGTGCACATGCACTTAATATTATTCCGTAGAAGGGTATGGTGGTGTGGTAGATTGAAATGACCTCTTGTTTCTTCTGGGTAATTGGTTTCTGGGATGCAATTTTCTCGTGTATTATATTGAGTCCTTTGAGGTTGATTGAGTTGAGTAAAAGGGTAGCGCGGGGTGCGGCTTCTGCAGGCTCTATGTTGGCGGGTAGATTCAGGATTCGTACTGGTTGTCCTTCAACGCGATCGTTGGAGTTTACCAGGGTGAACTCCTTTGTGCGCAGCTTGCATCTGTGTGGGATGGTTATCAGATAACTTCCGTTTAAAGTGCTGTAGTCGTCTCGGTCACACGTTAATTGTACTTTTGTTGGCTCGGGGAAAAATACTCCGTAGTGTCTGTCGTCTAGGGGTTCTACAGCTTCCTTAGTCAATGATATGGTGACTTGATGGCAACCTCCGTCTAGTACTTGATCCGTGATGAGTCGTTGGATGCAGTCAGGTTCTGTCCTCGTTTGCTGGTTAAGTTTAGTGTCGCAAAGGTACAGATTTTGGAACTTCGGGCATTCTGCCTCTATGTACACGTAGGACTTACCGTAAGTTGCTATCCAAGGATGTAAGGGTATAAGAGCATGGTTGAATTTATTAGGGAGTATGGGAAGTTTAAACAGCTCGTAAGTCTGGGAAGCTACTATAGGGAACTTAAATATAAAAACTATTTTATCCTTACTATAATATGACCCTGGGGTTATTATGTCATAATATTCCCTTAGGTCTAAATCTAATATTTGATTCTTACTGTATATATTACTAAGTGATTTCATCATACTACTAAGACTATCTATACTTAGCATAGTATGATGCATGCTAGAAGTACGAGTAAAGGCTAAAATATTTTCTATTCTACTCAGCTCGAGAGTTAACTCGTCTATGTTATCTTCAATTATTGTCAGTAGTTGATCGATCTTGGCGACTTTGAGCAAGGTTTTTCCTGTAAAACTTGATGAAGTTAATACCAAGTTTAGGGTCTCATTTAATTTTGCCTGATTTTTTACTATCTGAGCTACAATTTGATCGTGGTACATCATCCATTCTTTGTTAAGACTTATGTGGTTATTCGCTTCCAAAATAATCCTATCTTGGTTTTCCTGTAAAACTCTGATAGCATTATTGTAATTTATTGCGTCAGTTTGGTCTAAATTCCCTGTAATACTTTTTACGATCGAACCTAACCCGTCGACGAGGGCTCTCTTATGACGTGTAGGTTCAAGGCTTTGTAACTGATAAGCACTTTTATCCAGTTTGTACTTTAGGTATTCAACTTGCGTTTCAAATAACCAGTAAGTCTCATTTTTCAATCTGTTGTCGGTCTCTGTCAGTTGACTTTTAACTAAATTAATATTATTTTCTATTACGGTTAGGTCAATGAACTGTAGGAAGGTATGATAGTGGGTTATAAGATTCATAGGTCCAAGTCGAAAAGGGAGTATTCCGGGTCCTTCGGACAGGCTCTCAAGTTTTATCTCTTGAGCCTGTGTCACCAGTACGAGCGTCAGCGTCAGCGAAATCCTGCAACAATTTCTGGGATTTAGGGACGCGTTTAAGCCTAGCTTTCGCTATGGGGCCGCGTTTACGGGACGTGTATATGTGGATCGGTAGGTCCGCTAGGACCGTATCGTGGGTGTAACGGGGAGCAATTTTTTGGCGGCTTGCTGCAGGGTTCTTAATGAACACCTGCTGCTGGGGTTCATACTCAGCCCGGGGTTCTCTACTCTTATTCCTATTTTCTATGAGGGTGGTCCGGTCGGCTAATGAACGTTCATTGATGGTGTCGTAGACGGTCTGCATTTGTTCTCGGTGTGTCTGTATATATTGTTGTAATAAGTGTCCCGTCAGGTCTATGTCGATAGGGTCCCTGGGGTCAAAATGTCCTGTAATGATATCAAACGGTCTGCATTTTGTAAAACTATGCACGGAGCTGTTATAAGCTATGATTGCGTAAGGCATTAAATTTACTATGGGTTCGTTCTTCTTCTGTAAGTGCAGGATGCGTATGTGTTCTAACAGGGTTGAGTGGAATCGTTCGATTATGCCGTTGTCGTTAGGGGAATGTGGTAGGGTCCTATGGTGTCTAATTTTGTAAAGTCTGGTGAATTCCAAAAACATTTGATTTGTGAATTCTGTCCCGTTATCGGTCACAATAGTAAGTGGGAGTCCATGGTGGGTGCTGAATACGAGAAGGGCCTGCAATATGCTTAACGCGGTGGCGTCTCTTAGTGGATACGCCTGGCCGTATTTGGAAAAGACGTCCATAAAGGTTACATACTTTTCGTTTTGGCAAGTGAAAAGGTCCATATGAACTATTTCAAAGGGCTTTGTTGCGGGCGGTACTATGTTGAATTGTTGGCGGATCGGGTTACGGTCGTATTTCGCCTGGCCGCAGATGATACATTCATTAATAAATTCCTTCATTTTGGGCCAAAAGTATTTTCGAGAAAGGGATAGGTAGCACTCGTTGATACCTCGGTGGTTGGTTTTACCCTCGTGATAACAACGTATTAGGTCTTGCTGTTTGAGATACTCCTTGACATTTTCTAATTCAACTTTGGTTAGTACAAGGTTCATTGTGGAACTAACGAATTTGCTCTGTAAAATAGGGATGATTTTATACATAGCCAAGAAGGGGGTTATTAGTAAGCCAGTTTTTATTTTAGGAGATGCATATTCCCTGATTGCATTAATGAGATCTTCTTCGAGGTTAGATTCGGACAGCTGTACTGCAGTTCTGGTGTGGGTATCAAACGGTTTGGTCACTGTGGGTTTTCTTTTTATGTCCCCAGTCACTGTCAGGGATATTTGTCGGTGAAATTTATTTAGGGGTTCGTCTGTAATTGGGATTTCTAGTATTGGGTTCTCCATGTCGGTATGTACTGTATCAGTGGTAGAGCCATCTAAAACGGTTGGGTGGTCGGTCGCGTTTGCTACTATAGAACTAATCTCCTCGTTGTGTAGCTCTATTCGTGACAAGGCGTCGGCGTTAGTGTTGAACTTCCCTTTCTTATATTCTATCGTAAAGTCGTACTCACTAAGTTTCAGTCGCCATCTAGTAAGTCTCGAGTTAGGGTCTTTAATATTCATTATCCATTTCAGAGGGTTATGATCAGTTAAAATTTTAAATTTTCTCCCTAACATATAAGGGCGGAAGTATTTGGTTGCCCAAACTATTGCTAGTAATTATTTCTCTATAGTGTTGTAATTTAACTCGCTATCGTTTAGTGTTCGGGATGCATAGGCGACGGGTTTGTCCGAGCCTATGGGGCCTTGAGAAAGTACTGCACCTATAGCTACGTTAGATGCGTCAGTGGTCAAAAGGAAGTCACGTTTAAAGTCAGGGTATTTTAATATCGGGTCGTTAGTCAGTAGTCTTTTGCACTTCTCGAATGCGGTAATGTAGTTTGAAGTCGGGTATGAATTTACGGTAGTAGCCCACAAGTCCTAGGAACTGCTTTATTTCCTTTGAAGTCTTGGGTAGCGGATATCCTTCTATCGCCTTGATTTTGTCTGGATTGGGTTTAACACCATCCTTGTTTATGATATGTCCTAAATATGCCGTTTCTAATCTCAAAAAGTCTGACTTGTCCATTTGCAATTTAAAGTTAGACTCCCTGAGTCGCTGGAAAACTCGCTCTAAATTAACCATATGCTCCTGGAGGCTTGTGCTGAAGACGATGATGTCGTCAAGGTAAACTAAACAAATGGAATTCTGTAACCCTCTTAGGACGTTGTCCATCACCCTTTGAAAGGTGGAGGGTGAATTCTTTAATCCCATAGGCATTCTAAGAAATTCAAAATGTCCATTTTCTACATTGAAAGCTGTTTTTTGTATGTCGTTGGGGTCCATCTCTACTTGATAAAATCCGCTGGCTAGGTCGAGGGTAGTAAAGTAATGACAGTTTCCTAATTTGTCAAGTACATCAGTAATGTTAGGGATTGGGTATTTGTCGTCATAAGTCTTATCGTTTAACTTTCGAAAGTCCACGACTAAACGCCATTTTCTTTTACCGGAAGCGTCTAATTTCTTTGGTACCACCCAAATGGGCGAACTCCAAGCCGAATCTGAGGGTCTAATGATGCCCTACTCTAACATTTTCGAAATTTGGTCTCTAACCTCGTCTCTATGGATAAATGGGTACCGGTAACTTTTCGTGTGTACTGGGATCTCGTCCGTTGTCCTTATGCAGTGTTTAATTTTATTGGTAAAGAATAGCGGTTCACCTTCGAGGTAAAAAACATCTGGGTACCGAGAGCAAAGCGTAATTAGATTAGCTTTTTCCTCGGCGTTTAGATGCTCTGTACGCAGACGGGACACTACTTCCCTCGCGCGACGCGATGACTCATGCGCTTGTTCGGTGCGTGTGCACTCAATATTACATACCTCCGCCTCCGCCTCCGCGGGCCGGTCTAAGGAAAAAATCATGTCATTATCTGTCTGGTTCTCAACTTCCAGTATTCCGCGACTATTAGTGACGGTTGTTATACACTCGCGTATGAGGCAATTGCACACTACTTGCTCGTGGACTAGCACGTCGCCATCCGGGGCGTTTATGGGTACTTTCATCAATTTGGAAGAGTTGGCGGGAACGATGTCCTCGTATAAATTTACATTTCTAGAGTTGAACATTTTAATGACATTCGAAGCAAATCGCGTCTTTAAAATTTCATTCTTAAGGTCGATTTTTGCTTCAAATTTGGTTAATAAATCGATTCCTATAAGCCCATCGAAATAATCGTGGAATTTGTATACGAATAACTTAATACCGTCTGACTCATTAAATTCCGGGAAACATGATACAGTAATAGAGTAGTCGTTCCTAGTTGTAGCGTGCACGTTTGTAACTTCGAATGGTTCATAGTTTAGTGGAATGTTTGAAAAATATCTTCACTGCCTCTGGGCTTATAAAGGATTGATTAGCACCTGTATCGATTAGCAAATTTAGTGGTGGATTTCCTATTCGTATATAGGGTAGTTGTCTCTGTGTCTGGATGTTAATCTCTATTTTGGTTTGCGTGACGTCTTGGATTTCCGAAAATCCTCGTTCCCGCTAGTAGAAGGTTGAGGTTGGGAATCCAGCTCTACCTGTAGTCCGTCGGTGTTGCAGATTGCCTGCTGGGAATTTTGGCAATAATATGGGTCGTACATACAATCGTAACTGTTGCCGTCATTATTATGTGGGTCGAAGTCTAAATTGTCACTGCCGGCGTAATAGTAATTTTCATAGTCGTTCGTGTCATTGTAACTGGTACAGTCGTTAACGTTTATGTCTGCGGCTTGAAAGTAATTGGTTGAGTTCGGGTTTCCTGGGTTACGCCAACCCTGTCCTGCCGCTGTTGGCGGTAAAACTTTGGGGGCAAAGTGGGATACTCCACTCATGGGCTGAGGGCCCGTCTGTGGTCCGGGATGAAGTCTGAAGACATTGCTCCTCGGGTTATAGTTTGGCGGTAAGGCCCTAAACATTTGTTGGGTACGGGATTGCATCCTATAAGGGGCTTGATGCTGGAACTGCTGGGGCTGTGCGCTTTGAGCGTGAAACTTGAATTGCGGGGTCATTTGAGGACGCGGTTGGGCGTTATGAATCATTTGATTGCTGAAAGTAAAGGGTTTTGTTGCCATGGGCAGAGGGGATGAAGTTACGGGGGTTTGGAAAGGACGCAAATTCGGCTGAGCCGCATGCGACTTAGGGTGCACTAGCGAATCATTTCTCTGTTGCAAATAGATTGTATTTAGCTCTTCCTGGACGAATTCAAGTGCCCTTTCAATTGTCTCCGGTCTCATACACCTAATACGAGATCCAAGGGGTTCTTTCAACCCTCTTATAAAGGTCTGCATAGTTAATTTTTTATAAAGCTCCCTCTTAGCTAATACAGTGGTAGGTACGGTCTCGTGTAGGGTAATATATGTCATAATAGTACTAAATAGAGTTTGACACTTATCAAAAAATTCCTGGGGTATGCTTGGCCCTTGAACCTGCACTGATAAATCATTATAAAGAGCGGTTTCGTCTCTCTGGTCGGAAAAGTTGTTAATAATTACATTTCTTATGCTAGCCCAGTCGTCAGGAATACCATTAGAGTTAATAGTTCTTGCAGCCGATCCTGTGATCTTATTTAAAATACCATTTATTACGCATAAGTTGCTCAGGTTATCTCTCTCCTGGGTGTATGCTGCATTTAACTGGTCACATATTCTTATGAATCTAGTTAATACGTTCGGGTTCCCGTCGAACTCGGGAACATGGCGTAAGGCCTTGAAAATTACATCAGGGTCGGTAGCCATTCTCACCACCTCCTGATCTTCGGAGCTGCTAGAACTATGGGATTCCGTACTTAAATTCAATACCCTATTCCTATCTACTAAACGTTCCCTAGACTCTCGCGATTGAGCAATCTTGGATATTTTAAGGGGTACCTAAAAGGAAGGATAGCAACACTACGAGTAATTCTGTGGTGCACTTACATGAACATCTCGGCACTTTTGAGCTGCTATCAATGTCTGGATACTCCGGCGCTGCTTCGTAGATTCTGGATACTCGTAAAAGGCTTGATAGTCTCCACCGGTCACGGGATGCTGGGATTTTCGGTAAATCCTTTTCGCGATCTCGCGGCCCGGCTCGCGAGTATCCTACCGACTGCGCCAAATACGAAAGCCTCAGCCGGAGGACTCAAAAAAAACCGAAATTTACTTAAGGATATTTATTAACTGAAATTACAATAATTTTTTACAACTAATAAGGTGTCGACCCGATCGATGTTAGAAACGAAGTGTCGTGGCGGCGGCGGCCGCGGGCGCGGGCACTGCTGCTACACGTGCTGCTGCATCAGCGTTTCCGTCGTCGTACGATTCTATTGAGGTCAATTCGGGTTGCATCAGATTGATACCGTGTGCAATGCGTTCTTGGTCAGCGCTTTACTTAAGGTAGGTATATGTAACAAGTTTTTTGAAATTGCGTAATTTAGGTATGTTGTAATATCATGAATAATAAAACACCCAACGGTACTTTTATTATCTTACATAAAAAAATTAAAATGTTTAGTCAGGTTAATATATTCACATACACTAAGGCAAAATTACAAAACTTATTAAGTACTTACAATAATATACCTTGAATTTACAAAAAAACTAATAGCTACTCTTGAATATTTCAAAAGCCCATTGGTAGTTTTGAATGTAAACCTAACATGATGCACGAAAAAATTTTCAGCGCACTAGATTCCATCGTATGAGTATGCGTTATCGACCTAAATTATTTTACATGAGGAAGTGGCCGCCATTATCATTGCAAAACTTTACATTGGTTTTTACATAGACATTTTGTTTCCGAATCGACGTAGCCGGCACGTGCTTTTTTTCCCCATTTAGGTTGATTCTACGTCGACTTGACGTCGATTCGAGGTAACTCATTTTGGTCACCGTGAAATTTGCGACCTATAATAGGTGCTTTTATCGCAATTTTTACGAAAACTGTTTGCTGGGTAAGTTTTGAAACAAAGCTATATGGAAGAGAGTGATGCAGATATTTGCCACTCACTCTTACCCATAGTTGCGTCTCAAAACTTACGTAATAACTTACAGGTGTAATCCCGGCCTTAGGTTCGTTTCCCGGTCAGGGAAAATGTTTTTGTGATGAGCGTGAGTGCCTATTTGTTTCTGATTTTTGGGTATTTTCTATGTACCTATATAAATATTATTATGGTTGACTAGTTCCCATAGTACCTACCTACAAGCCTAGAGCTTAGTTTTGCACTAGGTCAATTTGTGTGACCCTTGGAAGGTGTATATGGCGCCGAAGCCAACGCGCAGAGGCCCTTTAGACAAGTTTGATTTAGTAAAATGATGGGACACCAACCGGCAATTTCACTGAGTTCAAACTATAGAAGTATGCTCCCACGAACAACCACCGGTTAGTGTAAGGCTATGGATGGAAACATTAATAATAACATTAATAATAGGCATATTTAACTGATATATATGTATATGGATTGGTGAACTAGGCTACGCTGCCTGCCTGGCCAATGGTAATTACTTTGGTTGAAATGGCAGGCAGTGACTCGCCAACTCAATGGAATGGGCCTCCCAAAATAGCCGCATATATACATAGCAGCAGGGAGGCAACAGTTCCAGAGGGGCTAAGGGTGGAGGGGTGCTTCTGAATTTTAAACGACCATAAGGTGCCCACTCGCCGCTTATGCAACACATCCGCCCTTCGAGCATATAGCTCTTGCGACTTCACTCTGACCGGCCGGCCAATAAAGGCAAGCCAGAGGCGAGGGTCTGCTCCTCGTTATTGTACACCGCAGCTGGCCGATGAAGGCAAGCGTGAGGTGAGGTGAACAGGACTTACCGTCGGGAGCACTCAGGTCCGTGGTGTCGCCACTCAACAACAGCTCGCCACTAGCTGCCCTGCGGCCTTATTATTATTCCTTAAGACATTATTTCTCAGTATAACTGGTAAATAAATTAATGCCACCTACGGGATAGATCCTATTATTATCATCATGGATGCCATTCCCAATATACCTAAAAATTCATCAGCGATAGCTTTATAATCCATACTATCCATACTAATATTATAAATACGAAAGTAGTCTGTCTGTCTGTTACCTTTTCACGCTTAAGGGCCGAGTTCACCAACAATTAAACGGACGGTTAAGTCTTAATCAGCTGTTAATCTATACATTTGACACCGGTTAAACCCCTAACCGCCCGTTTAATTGTTGGTGAGCTTGGCCCTAAATCGCTAAACCGATTGATGAAAGTTAGAGGCCCCGAAAAGGACATAGGATTGTTTTTATCCCGGAAATTATTCCCTAGGGGGTTTAAAGTTTGTATGGGAGTTTTGTTATTTTTAAGCTATATTCTATGATATCCTTAAGAGGTGAAATAGGGAATTAAACTTCGTGTGGGAGTTTTGTTATTTTTACTTTTGATACGAAGCGCTGCTCTGTGTATTTTGGCATAAACCTGAAAAAAGCTTACAATCTAAAGTGTATTGTATAAATCAATACAGTTAACCAGTTTCCTGTTAAAAAAATATACCTACTTTAGAACAAATAAATAAATGTTTTAGTAGTTTACTGAAAATACTTGTGTTAATCTTTTTTGGCAACAGAAACTGACAATGCTCCTTCCATATTATACGTTTAACGTCTATTAGTTAATGTAGTAAAAGTATCTGTAAACTTATTTGTTACTTATTTTATTTCATGTACCATAAATAATAATTTAACGATTTTTGTTGATTTTGTCAGTTTTTCACTGACGTCTAGATAAAATAAAATAAATAATTATAATTACAGTCTAATAATAGGTACATTCATAATGAAAGTGATTGTTCATTAGGAGTTCATTAATATAATCAACGTTTTATAACTATATTTGTATAATTCTGATGATCCCTCATAAAATATTTTTACAGACTATTTATAATTATTTTAGTGATAATGTCACTAAGTAAATAAAGCAGTAACATAATTAAATTATTAAAAATAAACAAAATACCCGACTGCAATAAAAAAACAAGCTAGTCCAAACGTTAAATTTTTTCAAGACATAGCTTTTGAAATTCATTGTTTGTCCCTGCCCAAAGTCCTGCCTGCAATACCTTTTCCAATATTCAAGTTAAATTTAAACTTTTATAAATATCAATAAGTACATGCTCTTACAATTTTCTGTAGATTATAGAGCTTGTTTTTCGCTTTTCAGATTTTTTTTATTGCAGTCGGCTTTTTTGTTTATTTTTAATAATTTAATTTATTTAAATCTTTTTAGTTTTTATTAATAAAATAGTGGTTTAATTAAATATTACTAGCAATATATGAGCTCTGGAGCTTAAATTTTTAATGTCGCAAAGCCACAAGTGACAAATTACAAGCGAAACTCTCTTTCTCGCGAAAGGAGTTTATTACTTAACATTTACGTATTTTTTTTACTTTTCTGTTAAAATAGTAGCATAAAAGTGTTATAATGTATATATATTTGGAATGGGCTCTTTAATAGCTTTCATTTGATACCCATATTGTTATCATAAAAAGTATATTTTTTTATTCCCCCTCCATATTTTATTTCCAGGGACGCCCTATTGAAATATTATATACCCTATGTCACTTCGGCAATTAAGACGATTCGAATGACACCTCGTAAGTTAAAATCCGTCAAGCCGTTTAGGCTGCTGAGCGTGCCCAGAAATAGACATACATACATACATACATACATAGATACTCTAGAAAAACATAACCCTCCTTCTGACGCAGTCGGGTAAAAATACCAAGAGCATAACTAGTTAAAAGTGCACGAATAAGGCAGCAAAAATGTGATATGCTGCATGATTATGGCACCAATGACGCTTAATAACGTATGTATATCATTGTTAGAAAAATGTTTTACCAGCATATTTAGGCGAATAAAGACGTATAAACGGTTAAAAAAATTAACTCGGCATATTTGCATGCGAATATAAATGTAATATATATTTTGTTTAATTTATAAAGACTGATGAAATGTTGTTTTAATCGGTCCAAAACATATAGTAGCTGATATATTTCTGCGTGGTTTTTAATGAAAACAATAAACATTTCATCAAAAACCTAAGCAATACGAGTGATTTTCCTTATTGTATTTTTGCTGTAAAGTAAGGGTTTTGATATAACCGGTTTATTCGGTTGGGGGTGCGATACGGAGGGGCTTATTTCTGGGCGGTTTGCCCTCCGGGAATATATAAACAACTATGAAATGAAATAATATTAATTTGCATTAAGTGTGGATTACATTGGTCTTGTTAGGGTTTCGCACCAAAATGGTAAAAAATGAATCCTTATGGTGAGACTTCGGTGTCTGTCTGTATGTCACAGCAGTTTTTCTCTGAAACTATACAAGCTATCGCCTTGAAATTTGGCATAGTTTTACTGGCAACTTAATTGAGACCGCCATTTTGTTGCTCCCCGCCCCTCAGTCAGTACTCTACTTTTCACTTTGAATGCGAGGAAAAAAAACGACGTTCAGTGCCGGATTAGCCACGTAGCAAGAGTAGCAAATCTTTCAAAAAAATCATAGATAAATTATCGAGAGCGCGGAAAAAAACAGTAGGTAAATTCGAGATATAAACTTAAAAATACTATAGGGGCCCTCAGAATGAGCAGCAGAACACGGTCCTAAAATTTTTAGAGTTGGTGTCTGTTTATCTGCTTGTCTGTTAAATTTTGTTTCTCCTCGCATCAATTGAAAACCACTGAACCAATTTTAATGCTGTTTTCACTAAAACGTTTCAATAAACGGTGACCAGGTTTATATATAATAAAAAATAAGATATGATAATTAAAGGGGGGGAAAAGAGGAGACAATGTTAGTATGGAAAAAAGTCACCGGATTGAGCTGGTCACTTGAAACTTTGTATATATTACTCTTCGTAATAAATTAAACTATGTAAGGTGGGGTAAGTTGAAAAACGGTGTAAGTTGAAAAACCGTACGTAACTCCCTATTCGTATACATTTTTGGTTCCTGGCAACTTAATTGAGACCGCCATTTTGTTGCTCCCCGCTCCTCAGTCAGTACTCTACTTTTCACTTTGAATGCGAGGAAAAAAAACGACGTTCAGTGCCGGATTAGCCACGTAGCAAGAGTAGCAAATGCTACGGGCCCCGCGCATTGCACGTCTAACCCCTAAAATGCTTATCTGGTAGAAATTCTCCTGTTTTGGTACTTACATCAGTATGCTTGTACTCATATCCATCAGGGATTACGATATGATGAATAATCCAGTCGATATTCTCCAGCAGAATAACCTAAAACAATCCCCCACGCAAAATAGGCGCATACTCGTATCTAAGTTGCCCTGTTGCGGAAAAGAGCCTGTAACCTAAAACAAACCAGAAGTCTCTTTATAGAATTTGCTACGGATCCCGTCCTTGCCCAATCCGGCAATGACGACGTTCTTTACAAAATTACAATATTAATTATAAGAAAGTTTCTTACAAATTTGTTCCGCGGTTTTTTTGTTGTGAATTGCCGCTTTAAATGCTTGCCAAATATTTAGCCAACAGGTTCAAACTTGAAAACTATTTTAAAACTAATTGGACCGCGCATAATAAAATGAATTCATCCTAAATAGAATTAAATTGATTAATATTCGTAATCATTAATCGTGTGTCACGAAATTAAATCATATTTATTTATATTTTTTCACAGACTTTGTCATTATGAGGTCACGTGCTAAAAATTGTCTATAACACAAAATCACTGAAAACGGCGATAATCCTCCATTCACAAACACCGTGATTGGATGTTTAGGTGTTTCGAAAGTAAATTTTAAAAAAAACTTTAATCCCTAGAGATGAATAAGGAGCTTTAGTCCCGATACGCAGAGACTAAAGTAGGTAACATTTTAAGAGCATCAGAAGTGAAAAATATTGATTGATCCAGGCAAGTGCGAGTCGGACACGAGGGGTTTCTACCATTCTTCTAGGTACTAATTATTACCTATTTGTTGCTATAGTGGCAATAGTAGTCACTTTTTACTTTTGTTATGTTAACATGACAATGTGGTAACCTACGTATAGACTAGAACATGTACTCAAGTACTTACAAAGATATCTAAAAGTCCTTACAGAAACATTTAAGTTGAAGATTCAAAATATTAAATTATAAATGTTATCATCGTACAAATAAATAAATACCTAATTTATATAAACTTGTATGTAGACCAGCAAAATAGTAGGTAATCATTTTTTCACAAAGGCAATACGTTAAAGTAGGTTGAAGACAAGCTGGCATTAGTAATTGCTGACGAATAAGTTAATAAAATGTTTCCAATTCAGCCAATTTCGTTTAAATTTTTCATCGACGCTATATGTACCTAATCTGTGAAAATAGGTATGTAATAACTTCTCGAGACAGTTTTAATTTGAGTAATATTACGAGTAATTAAAACTAAGTATGTCAACAACACCGAATGTCGATCTCATTAAGTTTTAGTCTGAATAGTAGGTAGGTATCACAAACCTGATCTTCACAACATTTGTGGCCAATATTTGCGAGCCAATAATAGACATGACCGCATAAGTTCCGTATTATGCCGCGGCCACTGACTGACTGGTCATCGGAATGTCAATCACGTACGTGGACTCTACCAATACTCCCGAGATAACCATTACAGTATCAAATTATCCACGCCTCCTCAGAAGCACCTCACACATGGTGATACAACTAGTAAATATATTTCTCAATTTAATTACAGAAGAATTTGATCCGTTGTTAAATATAAGGAAACGTTTTTCTTACAATGCAAGGTCAAACGTAAAAAGATTATCTGATGCGAAGAACAAGAACTGAGCCTGAGTCGGTGTTTATTTCCACTTGTACTAGTAACAAATAACTATATGACATTGTAAGCAAACACAATCATTCAAAAACATATCGCTTAGACACAATGTCGGAACAAAGGATTATAAGGGGAAGACACCATAGCAGATACTCCGGAATAATCGGTCGACTATCGGTGTGTGCTTCTACGACATTGAGGTATATTAACTAGAGGGGCAGTAACCACGCATAACACGTGCCACGTCAAATGAGCCTGCAGGCTCATAGCGGCCATTTGTCAAGTTAGTTTTCAATCAGACGCCGACCGTAAAAGAAGCTGCGAAAATGGGGAAATGCGCAGTGAAACAGTCCTTATCAAAGTCCTGAAGACACACCAAGGCACAAATAATTACTTTTCACAGGTTAATAATTAGGGCATGCAGTACCGGGCCCGGTTCCGAGACTTCCATTTCCCGGTTCCAAGCAGGGACGGTACCGGGATTCCCGGTTCTCCCGGTTCTATTTTGAGATATAAAACGATTGAAAAACATTAGGAAACTTAATTTTTACAATTATTCCAGTTATGGCTTTTGACTTAGAAACCTCGTCGTGTTGTTCTCCTAGTCATTAGTTTAATGTATTTGACATGTAATATTTTAAATTTTTATATTTATTTGTAATGTTTTTAATTTTTGAATTTGTTTTGATTTATTTGTGATAGTTCTAATAATTAATATTTGTTGCTTTATTACCTTGTAATGCAACTTACTTTTAAGTATTATTGTATTTTATGTTTGAAAAAATGACCTGCTGCTGGAGTTTCTTGCGGCGCTTCTTCTCCGCAATGATGGTCTTGTCCGAAGCGCTAGTAGATTCACTTTATATTACCGACGTGTAAAAGAGCCCGTATGTGGCCAATTTACTGAATAAATATTTTGATTTTGATTTTGATTTTTATAAATATGCCATAAAATCATGCACGTTTTCTTTAACAAAAACATATCTTGATTAAGTAAAATACTTACTAGAAAGTTACTTGTTCTTCCTTTTTACGAATCTAGAGATCAATTATTGCAAATATGCCGCAAAATATGATGGATATTGATGCGATGTTGCCGCTTGTGCCGGTCGTAAAGAACCGGGAGAACCGGGATGTAATCTTCAGTACCGGTTCTTTAGGACCTGTGAAATTCCCGGGATTCCCCGGGAATTACAGAACCGGTATTTCCGGGGAGGATGCCCTATTAATAATATTGTTTCTGTATCTAAATTAATGTAATGAACACGAAAACTTTAATAAAATAGCAGATATTATTTATGTAGGCCGAGTGTTGCGAGTAAAGTATTGTTTCAATTCCCCGAGTTTTCGGGGGAATTCAATATTTACGGCAATCGGTTAAATAAATAAAATTAGATCTAATAATTACTGTTTCGAAACATTTACACTTGTGGGCGCTTAACTTTACTGCTTGAACATTAACAAGTTACGTACTTAATAGTGGTGCGGTGTAGCCTTATATCTGGAGTTCTTAACTTTAACGGAAAACAATCAAACTCAACAACTCAAAACCACAGTATATATATATATATATATATATATATATATATATATATATATATATATATATATATATATATATAGCTAAAGCAGTAAAGAAGCTAGGCCTACTTTTCGAGATACCTACTCTCCAAATGAGCTAAGGAATGTCCTTTAAATTTTTGTAAAATTGAAAAAAGTTGTTCTTTATTGTATCTCAGCTAGTTAGAGGAAAAGCGATATCTGGTGTAGTATGCCACAACGAATCCGTTAACAGATTGAGAAAAAGTAGCGGCCGTCTTGAACTTTTTAGTTTTTTCTCGGATTACTTCCGAAATTGATGTGGGGATCTGTGTGGTCTCCGATAGGGAAACCGTTGTCAGAATGGGAAAAGTTGCCGCTATCTTGAACTTTCCAGTTTTTGGGCCGAATTCTTTCAAAGTCCATATTTGGGGATCTGTGTATTTGGGGGTCTCCTAACTCTCGAAATTGACACTTAATACAAGACTTTGGTTTAAAGCTTTTTATGCTTTTATTTTTTCTACCTGCTCTTACTAAAATTACAATATATGGTTAATATTGTTATATGTATTTATCAGACGTTCGAAATGGCTACACTTGTGTAAAACATTTTGACGCTATGGATATTTTACAGGGCACTTATCGCAAAAAGCTTAAATGAGTTCATTACCATCTCTCCATCTACCAGATTTAAAAAAAGATTTACTCCTTAACTCAGAGATTTGGCAAGCGATTCGTTGTCGGAGACCACAAAGTTCTCCAGATATCGATTTTGGAAGCTATCAGTCCAATACCTAAAAAGTTCAAGATGGCAGCTACTTTTTCACATTCTGTCATCGGATTCGTTGTCGGAGACCACAAAGTTCCCCAGATATCTATTTTGGAAGCCATCAGTCGAATATCTAAAAAGTTCAAGATGGCGGCTACTTTTTCACATTCTATCAACGGATTCCTCGTTGGAGACTACACTGATCCCCAGATATCGATTTTGGAAGCAATCAGTCGAATAACTAAAAAGTTCAAGATGGCGGCTACTTTTTCTCTTTCTAATAATTTAAATGCAAAGGAAACCATTTGCAAACCAAGGATCGAACCCGGGACCGCTAGCTTCATAGGCAGGGTCAGTAACGACTAGGCTACAACGTCGTCAAATAAAATAATTACAAATTTATTACTATCATTCTTGTAAGCGAGAAATGATACAAAATGAAATATTAAAACAATATAATTATTAATTGTAACGATTCATATTATCGAAGAATTTACTCGATTTTTTGGGGGAAAATTTTATTTTGTAGGCAACACTGAACTTTTCATATCAGGTGAGCTCGCCATCTTTGTCTATTCCAGATGATTGCGTATTACTAGCTTATTAGAGTAAAAGAGATAGATATAGTTATTTTGTTCAAATATTATTGGTTTCAAAGCTACGTCGCGATTATTAGTAGTTGGCACGTTTTATGCGTCGCTTTTGATTGACATTTGATTCTCTAGTTAATATACCTCAATGTTCTACGATGTGTGCGGCGTGGCTTCGTCATCGAATATTGAATCACCTGTCGGCCATCTACTAGTTAGTACCAGCCTGTAAACACTATAATAAGTATCGCATCATTAGGCTGCCCAAAGTGACAGACGTGGTGTGTATACTTATTTCTCTTCTTCGTTTCCTCACTACCAGGGGTCGAACTTTTGGTGACGATGTCGTGAAAATGTCGAAATTTTGCACAGGGTGCTTTTATTTAGCAGGTTTTTAGGTATTAACTGGTACAAATAAATAAATAATATGAAATAAAAAGCGTAAATAAAGAGTTAAATACAACTTAATCGCCATCAAAATACGGATCACAACAGCAGCAGTCTTTTTCACTAAAAATTACAAATTAAGTCAATATTGTATTATGGATGTCAATTTGGCGAGTATTGGTCAAAGTAATAATGCCAGCACAGTATTTCATCATATAAATTGTTATTACTGACCTACAACATAAGACCAGTGTTTTTAACAATAATGTGACTCGATGATTATTGCGACCGGCTCCGCGGTCCCCGGACCAAATTTCAACCTTTCAATACTAGTCTTTCATTTTCATTCACCTATATGCAAATTGACGTCATCGGTACCAAAAGTTCGATCCCTGCTCATGAGTAATCGCAACAGCAACCAGTGGTTGCTTGATTCACCATAGCTCTCCAAGGTCGTTCTACTTTGCCATTATTTTAATCACTTGAAACTAGAAAACTTGAGATGAAACTAAAACAAGTTAAAATTGACCGAATGGGAAGTTGAAGTTGAAGTGGTGAGTAACACGCCAGGCCCATGCTGGCGGCCACGGTTGCGCCGCTGTGCACTTTGCCGAACGTTGGAGACGGCTGAACCAAAAAGCGTCTCCTACGGAATGTAGTATGTGCAATGTGCAACCTCATTGTTAACGAAAGATAATCGAATCTGCTTTAGCTATTAAATTTAGAATTCACTTTTCGGCTATTTGTTTGGTACTACATTCACGTTCAATAAGATATGGCATCAGTTTTTGAATATTTGTAACTTTATTACTAAGTACCATGATTGTTATTAGGTTGAACTTAAAACTGTTTTAAAACGTTTGTCTCGGTTCGTTAGTAAATAAACGTGTAGAATAAATGAATGAAAGTCTCTATTTCTGTAATTGATGTTTAATGTTACAAACCAACGTAGTCTCCCAGCGCCATTGAGCCAAGTGCCTTCCCCCCGACCTAGCTGTCAAATGTGCTCGCACATTCGTTCAGAAACTTATCACGTTCTTACAACAAAATGCAACTGACGTATAGATTCACGCGGACAGAATTTAGCTTTGTGAACATTTACATGATTCGAAGCGAAAAATACATGAGCTACAATTTGAAATAATTTAGAATTTAGAATTCTTAGCCAAGCACCTGATATTTTGAACCAAAGTGGCCAATTCAACAAAATTCCAATTTCATAATGTAAGGACCAGTGATGTGCCGTGCCCGGGAACATTACCCAGCGTGGGAATAGTGCCGAACGTGTTGCCGGCAATATTGCTCGTAGTGGGAATCGTTAACATACACATACATACATAATCTCACGCCTTCGTTCCCAGAGTGGGGTAGGCAGAGCTACAGAATTACAAACATCTCTAAAAACTTGTTGATAATTCTATAACCACAATTTGCACAATTAGGCTAAGATGTTTACCAGCGTATTAGTGACAGGTTGCAAGCCCATCGCCTAACAGTACTAAAACCCTTTATTCCCTTAGTCGTCTCTTACGACATCCACGGGAAGACATGGAGTGGCACTATTCTAACTCGGCAACCACACGAGGCACAATGACAATAAGAGTCAAAAAGGTACGCGAATACATTTCCTTGACTGTACATAGGTTTTATCAGTTCTGAACATACCATTAAACATTCTGTGAATATTTCAAGCGTCTACTTGTTGCCGTTATTAATATCGAGCAAAAAAAGGCAAAAAAATACGTTTGTTGTATGGGAGCCCCTTTAAATATTTATTTTATTCGGTTTTTAGTATTTGTTTTTATAGCGGCAACAGAAATAGATATTCTGTGAAAATTTCAACTGTCTAGCTATCATGGTTCATGACATACAGCCTGGTGACAGACGGACAAACGGACAGACGGTCAGCGGAGTCTTAGCAATAGTAGTAAAACAGGAGTTTTTACCCTTTTGGTACGGAATCCTAAAAACATTTTTGAGATTCTCATAACTTCAGAGCCTTTTAAATTTTCCAATTAACCCCCCAAAAGTGGCCCCATGTTTAAAATGTATTTATTTACATTACACGTCCGTATTTAGGTCACTGACTTACATATGTGTACCAAATATCAACTTAATAGGTTCAGTAGTTTCGGAGCACTTTGGCTGTGGCAGACTGACAGACAGACAGACTGACAAACAGACAGACATACAGACAGATATACAGACCGACAGCCAGACAACGGAGTGATCCTATAAGGGTTCCTATTTTCCTTTTGAGGTACGGATCCCTAAAAAGGCCTTGGCTATTGCCGCCATTGCCGGAAACTTCCCTATGTTGCCGGCAATATTGCCGGTGGCAGTTTTCTGGGAATTTGGGAAATTGGCAACGGCACATCACTAGTAAGGACCCAATAGGTTAAATAAATAATACAAAAGCTTAAGTACACATTTTGTAACGCTAAGTCCCGGGCAAGTCAGGTAGTTAATTGATTATTAGGGTTCCGGACCAAAATGGTAAAGTAGGTATAAATCAAAACAACGAAATAAAAAAATTGGCGGCAGTGTACGTTGAATAAAATATAGCAAGCAAGGAATGGCATCTATGATTATTTTTTTCTAAATATTTGAAAAGGGGTATAGAATGTGGGATTGAAAAATGAAAGTAATTTGATTATATCAAATGGAGTGTCATAAAAAAGGGCTCAATCTGCAAATTTCAAAATAATATTTTTTCATAATTTTCTGTGATTTAGGTATTTTGATTTTTACGTACCTATAGAAGCTACATATACTTATTAGCGGGATTTCTTATAGGTATTTACTTACGAGTACAATACAATTATGAAATCTATGTAAATGAATATAAAAGTTTTATTCTCTATTAAAATATTGTGTGTTAGTACGACGTAAAGGTATCAATGCACTCGTTTCACTATTATCGGTTACATTTTGACTCGTAGTCGTTTCATTTGCAATAATTCGCGTCATGTCGCCGTGTTTAATTCGGACAAAATTATGCAAACAGCATGCAACCTTTGTAATGTGAATAGCTTTTTCAACGTTGCACTCCATAGGTCTGTGGAAAGCTCTCCATTTTCCTGCTAAAATACCGAAAGTATTTTCCACGCCACGACAAGCGCGGCAGAGTCTGTTGTACCATCGTTTTCCTGGGTCATGTATAGTTGTTGTTCCAGGAAATGGTCACAATAAAAAAGATTGACATGAAACACCTTTATCGCCGATCAAAACGTGAGGTACGGGTTCGATTGTACCAGGTAGAGGCTTCAGGCCAGGTAATAATACTTTAGTGTGTAAAAATTGACGATAAAACTCGGAATTTTCAAATATATTACTATCACTGTGGCGACCGTAGCCGCCAACGTCTACCACGGTGAATTTATAAAATAGGTCGGCGACGGCAAATAAAACTATTGAGAAATGGTTTTTATAACAGCTTGAGCCACTGCTACGAGGGCATTCAATCTTAACATGTTCCCCGTCAGCACTACGGACACAGTTTGGGAAGTTCCAAATATCTCGATAGCCCAGCTATGATTGCTTCCAAACATCTTCAGTAGGGCTAGGCATATAAACAGGTTGTAAACATTCCCAAATAGCTTTTGATACTTCTTCTATTATCATAGATACAGTAGGTACTCGAACAATGCGAAATGAAAATGAAATAAATACAATTAATACAATGTCTCAAATTAATTAATTGTATGTAGGTATTTAATTAAGTATATGTATTTAATTGATTTTATGTATGTAATTTATGTATTTTTTTTATGAAATGTAGTTTTTATGTGAACTAAATTTTAATTATTATTTTAGTATGTATTTTAGAAAAGTAGAAGTATGTGTGATTTATTACATGCTAAAGTTTTTTTTTCTATACTAGCATACAGGGGTATGCGTATATACTGACAAATATTTAATTTTCTTAAATTGTTGAAGGTTCCAAAGCCAAGGATATTTTGAGAGACGGATATATCAGATACAAAAAAACAGTGAAAGGACAAATTGGGTTCAAGCAGAAAATATTCAAATTAAACATGGAGCTCTCAGATGTCCTTTTTGGATGGTTCTCTTGAGCTACGACCTACTGGCAGTAATATTTAACCATCACAGGAAAGTTTAGATCGGCCACAATCACTGTTGCCTGAACAGCCTTCCTCTTCAACACAACCTCCTTCGCTATCCCCGTCTTCTCCAGAAACATAGCAAAATAAAAGTGGCATTAGCAAAAATGTTTGCGGAGGCCGAATTAGATGAATTGGAAAATAATGCATCAAATTAACTAAACACACAACCTCTTCACCGGCACCGGTAATATACCTGTCGCGCGCATATTCTGTGATATCAGATTATTCAGGTGAACAAACGCAGAATTTCTTTTTGGAAAGTTTTCAAGAACCACCCCAACCATATATTGATATGAGCGATGAGGCTACCGGCGGTGTTGTCCTATCAAGTGGTCAGAATCCAAATCAGAGTGGATCTCTAAACTCATTTGATCCAGAATAGTGAGGATTACTTTAATTATTTATTCTAAACGATGTTCTTCTTCTTCTGTTTTAATATTCATTATTTTTAGGTTTAGATTTTCCACTGTGGAGTAAAACTTTCTAAACTACTTATTTAATTAAGAAATTATTATTTTAGAGGCTTTCAGAGAGAACAGTGAGGATTGCTTTATTTATTTTTAAATATAGATTATCTATTGCGGAGGAAAACTTTCTATCTAAACTAGCAAGTAGTCTAGAAAATTTTACTTCGCAATAGAAAATCTATATGTAACAATAATTTTAAAATAATAATTATAATAATTAATTAAGAAATTATTATTTTAAAATGAAAAAAGGAAACTATACTATTTGGGATTGATTTTCTTATGATTACCTGTAAAAACCCTTAATAGTGTCAGCATTATTTTTAAGAAGAAGCAGAATGTGATTATGTTGAGGTCCTAGCAATTATTTTAAGTGAAGAAAATTTGATTTAATTGTTGATTATTATAATTTTATCTAGTCTTAAGTCCATTCACCTGGAAACCTTAAACAATTTGTAGGTAATAAATAACGTCTATAATAACTTTAAAAATATAGATAATCCGGCTACATATGTACCTATAATCAGTATAATTTTCATATCAATGGTAGATTGTAAGCAGACAAAACATTTTGTAATTTGGTACACTAGTTATTTACAAATAAAAACCTTAAACAACCTGCTAGTCTTTCTCTACTTCCTATAATAGCCTTATTGCAGTTGGTGTCCTTTTATAACAGACTTAAAAAAAGGAGGAGGTTATACGTTCCACTGTTTGTATTTTTTTGGGTTCCGTACCTCAAAAGGAAAAAAGGTACCCTTATAGGATCAGTCGTGCGTCTGTCTGTCTGTCCGTCTGCCGCAGCCGATTTGCTCCAAAACTACTGGACCGATCGAGTTGAAATTTGGTACACATATGTAAGTCAGTGACCCAAAGACGGGCGCGGAACGTAAATAAATGAATTTTGGACAAGGGGGCCACTTTTGGGGGGTAAATTAGGAAATTTAAAAAAAAGTTTTGCAAACCTTATTGTGTGACATGTCAAATGGCTTGTTGTGAGCATCTCAAATATTTTTTTTTATAATTTTAATATACATATTTTTTAAGTTATTTAAGAAAATAGGCGAAAATTGACCATACCATCCCCTTATCTTCGAAACTGCTGCGGGATCGTCGCCATTTGCATATTTTTAACCGACTTCAAAAAAGGAGGAGATTATACGTGCCACTGTATGTATTTTTTTTCATGTACGTTCTTAAGAGGATTGTGTAGCGCCGCAAAAATCGCATAGCTGTCAAAAAAAATCCATAAAAATTTAGCTCCGGGCGTTAACGTTTCTAACCCCTAAATCAAGACCGATTTCCACGATTTTTGAATATGTTGTAGTTATTATAAAGAACTAGGTCTGTACGTTTCTGTTTTTTGTTTTTTTTCAATTTGTTTCATTTTAAGAAATATTTTCGTGTAAAGGAAAACTTACAGACATTTTCATGATATCTATAACACATTAAAAAATCGTAAAGATCGGACTATGTTTAAGGTGAGAAAAAAGTTTTCACATTTTGTATGGAAATTTTTAGCTTCACAATCCTCTTAAATAAAGTTCCAAAACTGCTTATAAATGAAGTTAAAAAACAAATATATTTGAGATGCTCACAACAAGCCCTTTCATTTGACTAGTCACACAATAAGGTTTGCGAAACCTTTTTTTTTAATTTCCTAATTTATCCCCCAAAAGTAGCCCCCTTGTTCAAAATTCATTTATTTACGTTACGCATCCGTCTTTGAGTCACCGATTTACATATTTGTACCAAATTTCAACTCGATCGGTCCAGTAGTTTTGGAGCAAATCTGCTGTGACAGATGGACAGATAGACAGACAGACTAACAGACAGGCATAAGGTATGGAGACGGAACCCTCTCCACGCGAGTCGAACTCGAACTTGGCCGGTTTTTTTTATGTATGTTCACCGATTACTCCGTCAATTGCGCACCGATTTTAAAAAATCTTAAGTGATTGACATGAAGGGATCAGTGAGGAATTGAGGGAACTCCTCAAATATTGTAGGCAAACATACATCGATTTTAGTATTTTTAGTAACAAGTCAAGCATTTGCATTCAGAAAGTATCACTTGGTGAAGTGGAACTGATGATGAAGACCACAGATGGCCACCGGAACTCCTAAACGGTACCTATTTCAAGGGTGGCGATAAGATATCTTCATTAAGATAGTGGAGCGACTACAACGAAGAATATTTACTTGTTGAAATATGACTATTACTTTCCCGTGGCGTTGCTTGCCGCGCACTTGAAATAACTTAAAGTTTCATATCAACTAAGAAGTGGGACTACGTAACAGCGTGTATAACGATCACTAAAACGTATAAAATAAAATAAATGTTATAAAAAACCAAAAAACCGCCTTCAAAAACGCAAAAATAACTTCTTTTAAACCTACGTACCTAATAGGTTATTTATTCCAACTGAGTGGCGTGTGCAGCTCTCTGTAGCACGCGTGGCGTCGACGTGCGCGTCAGGGGAACTGCACACGTCTACGCTTACGTCGACGTTTACGTGCTGCACACGCAACCGGCGTGGCGCGGCCTTTATCCCCATTCTTGAATTGAATCCACACTCATATTCTTCTCCTTTTTCCACTCGCATTTTTCCCATTCGTAATTTTAACCACACTAATATTATAACATTAATATTATTGTAGCTTTTTCCGAGTCGCATGTTGGGTTGTCAACAACAACCAAAAATATTAATGTACTTAAACAAATTCTTGAGAGTGAAAGAAGTTGTGGCTAGAAAGAAAGATTTACTGAATGAAAAGTATGATAGGAGTTTTTCTGACAACTTCCGGTCGAATATTAAACTCTTTTGGAGCTTGATAAAATCGACTCGGGGGAAATCAGAGAAAACTAAATTAAGCGCCGTGAGGGATGAGTGTGGAGACTTGATATGTGAGGAAGAAAAAATGCTTGATAGATGGAAAACTTATTTTGAAAGCTAGTTTGAATGCGAAGATGTTTGCCTTGAGCCAGATAGTATGAGTAAGGATGTAAATAGCGAAGATGATAGTCTGATTAGCATGAGTGAAATCGTGAAAGCTTTAAAAAGTATGAAAGCGGGAAAGTCGGCAGGTTGTGATAGAGTGTCGATAGAAATGCTGAGGAGAGGAGATGGTGTGGTGGGTAGTCTGTTGTACCGCCTTTTCAATGCATGTTGGAGTAGAGGCCGAGTCCCGGAAGATTGGGTCATCATATCGTCCCTCTGTATAAAGGAAAGGGGTCACAGCAAGACTGCAAAAACTACCGCAGTATCAGCCTCCTTAGTGTTGTCGGCAAAGTATACGCGAAGATTTTAATTGAAAGGGTATTGAATGTTACGAATGACAAAATCTGGGATGTACAAGCGGGATTTCGAAAGGGAATGGGATGTACCGATCAGGTCTTTTCACTACGGTCTATCACAGAAAAGTTTTTGGCTGTCAACCAAAAGGTTTTCTGTGCTTTTGTGGACCTGGAAAAGGCCTATGATAGGGTAGATAGAAAGCAGTTGTGGACGGTGCTGTCTAGGTATGGAGTGAGCAGCAACCTGGTGCAGGCTTTGAGGTCCCTTTATGAGGGCTCCAGAGCCTGTGTCAGGATCAATGGGGCATACTCGTCCTGGTTTAATATCTCTAGAGGTGTTAGACAGGGCTGTGTGTACCTGGGAAGTATATTTACAAGAGATGGTAAGTGTGAGAAGGATGTCGAGAGGAGGGTGAATGCTGGAAACCAAATTAATGGGGCCCTGTACTCCTTTGTGAGCAGAAGGGGCGTTTCACAAAAAGCGCGACTGGCTGTTCACAATGGAGTGTTGATCCCTACTCTGATGTATGGTAGTGAATGTTGGGTGTGGCAGGACAAGCATGAAAGTCGTATAAACGCAGTTGAAATGCGCTCTTTGCGTAGTATGTGTGGTGTGAAACTGATTGATAGAATAAGGAATGAAAAGGTCAGAGAGAAATGTGGACTAAAAGAAGATGTAGTGACTAAGATTGAAAAGGGCATGCTTCAATGGTTCGGTCATTTGGAAAGGATGGATGAAAGAAGATTGACGAAAGAGATATACAGAGCAAAAGTGAGTGGGAGGGTCGGAAGGGGCCGACCTAGGCGTACTTTTTCGAATCAAATCGGAGAAATACTGGAAAAGGGCCGTATCTTAAGTACCCGAAACCGACGTGCATGCATGACTCGATGTATGAATGTGGAAGAAGCGAAAGAGATTTGTCAGAATCGTAGCAGGTGGAAAGAAGTGGTCTCTGCCTACCCCTCTGGGAAACAGGCATGATTTAATGTATGTATGTATGTACAAATTCTTATACCTAAGTAAAACGGTCAAGTCCTTAGGCTTGCTTATTTGCAAGTTCCATAGCTATTAAGAGTATTAAATTTAAGTTTTCGCCTATTCATTTAATGAATTACTTAAAAACTAGCCACCGGAGTAAAGTTTATCCATACCTACTTCCTGGAGCCTTTAAAATCAAATTTGGTTCGTTTCCAAAGGTCCTTTCTTCCTCGTAACTGAAACTATATGGTATGACCTTCCCTCCACGATATTTCCTTAACACTATGACATGTCCTCCTTCAAAAAGACTACCTATTATTCACTGAAAGACAACAACTTGACTGTGCCCCTAGTTGATGTTCATGGGCGGCGGTGACTGCTTACCATCAGGTGATCCATCTGTTTGCATTTAATGGGTAGGTATAAAGAAAGCTATGACGAAAGGACAGACAGATAAACGCACTTGCCACACCCTAACAAATACTTACCTACGTAATTATGGAACTGGTACATAATGAATAGACCTCGTTATCCCAGGGCAGCGACGGCAAAATAGGAAAACATGGGGTAATTGGCAGTTTGTTATTTATTTATTTATTTATTTATTGTTTATTAAGATACAAACGGTCTTATACAATTAGGGTAACAATGAAATGGGATATACAATGTGACCTACAGTTTCCTTAATTTATAATTACTTATACTAATAGACATAGCCTAAATGTAATTACCTAACTATATGCCAAGAAGGCACTATTACATGCAAAAAATGGAGTAGGTACCCACAATCATAATGAAGTAGTAATGGACTACATGCATACAATAACCATACGCGAATAAAATAAGGATTACAAATTACTATTATTTAAAACCATGTTTTAGGTTCCTTATTGTACAGTTAAATATATCTATAGGTATCGAGAAGCCCTGGATTATCATTGAATAACCTACAAGCACTCCTCACATAATTATTACGTGCATAACAAGTTCGAACTTTAGATACTGCGAATAATTCATTTTTGCGACATAGGCGCTGCAAGCCACGAGGAACTTTAAAGCTTATCTTATGAAGTACTATGTATGTATGTATGTATACTCTTTATTGTACAAAACACAGAAATTCAAATGCAATATATACAGAAAAGGAATGTACAACGGGGAAGGCGAAGGACAGGCGAAGTAATGAGGCGGCGTCCAAATGACAGTGAAGTATCTTATACAGGGTGTCTGGAAAACCTTTGGAGATATTTGGCGCGGTAATAGTTCGCACGATTCTGATCACGGGGGTATGGTTCATTTTTGTTTCTGTTAAAGTAAAAAAAAAAGAAGGTTTAATTATATTCATTAACCGACTTCAAAAAAGGAGGAGGTTATACGTTCCACCGATTACTCCGTCAGTTGTCGACCGATTTCAATTTTTTTTTTTGGTTTGATAGAGTATACTTCCGAGGTGGTCCCATTGTCACCAAATCTGTATCTGATGAGGGGATCAGTGAGGAATTGAGGGAACTCCTCAAATATTGTAGGCAAACATATAGCGATTTTAGTATTTTTAGTAACAAGTCCAGCATTTGCATTCAGAAAGTATCATTTGGTGTAGTGGAACTGATGATGAAGACCGCAGATGGCCACCGGAACTCCTCAATGGTACCGATTTCAAGGGTGGCGATAAGATATCTCGATTAAGAAGATATTTTTTCAATTGGAACACTAGCTGGTTTTAAATGTAAATTCACTAGATCTCTTGTTCATGCTTTGCCAAGGGTGATCATATCGTCCGTCTTGTCGAGATCTAACCATTTAGATACCAATGTTTTCTGCTCTAAAGTGGCCCATATAACTGGTTTACAGCAAAAATAATTATGACTTGAATATTTGAAAATAACATAATTTAAAAATGACATAATTTAAAAATGACATCTAATGACAGCCATAAATTCATAGACTTCTAAAAGTTCGGATAGACGATGGATATAAAGGTTGTCGCATAATTCATTACAATTTATGATGATGTCACACTTACCATAGAGAAACAAATTTACCAACCTTTCGCAGGCCATGGAATCGATAAACTTACGTAGTACAGCACGATAGCTCTTAGAAGATGCTTCGGGTTTGAACTTCTCTCTCACTCGCTCTTAATAAGAGCGTAGGTATGGGAGCGAGAGACAAGTTCAAACACGAAGCACCTTCTAAGTGCTCACACAAAACAGGTTATATCAAAATCCTTAGTATCCGCGGCGTTTTTTTTTAAGTGTTTTTAGCCAGGATCTGCCATTGTTCTTTGGTAACATGATTCAATGATGTCGAAAAGTCAATTAAATTTAGTGCTTGTTTAGTGAAGTGTTCTCTTACTGCCGCACTCAGAGACGTCAATTAAGTTTAATGCTTGTTTAGTAACGTTTTGTCTTATTCTATTGCTATAGCAAACAAAATGACAGACGCAACTTTAATCAAGCATTAAATTTAATTGAAGTCTCTGAGTAAATGATGGTTGCTACTTAATAATACTGTAGTGTCACCACGTTGATCTCTTCTTACGAAGCTATCCTAAAAGGGGTGATAGACGGGCGAGTAGTACGCCGTACTTTCACGACATTTGGGCATTTCCAGAAAAAGTGTACCCAATTAAGGACTGAAATTAAGGAACTTTACTTTGTCAGTTTTGTGACGAAAATTAGCTATACATTGACGGCCGCCAAAACTGACAAAGTTAAACATCCTTAGTTTCAGTCCTTAATTGAGTACACTTTTTTGTGTAAATGCCCAAGTACGGCGTACGTACTCGCCCGTCTTCACCCCTTTATGTTTTTCTTTCTTCCAGGATACGAATACCTTTCAACAAGTTCAACAACGCGTATGATGCCAGCTTTAAATCTAATTCTGATAAAATGTAACGTGTGCCTAGGGACGATTTTATTTTTACATAAGAAACCTATACCTCTTTTCACAAAGAGTTTTCAATGGTACAAGATTCAAAAAATTACTATGTCAAATTGTCAAAGCACAATCACAAATTAATGTTTGTTTTATAATTGTGTTTTTTAATTGTAGTAGGTAATCCCTGGATAGTGGTACAAATCAATAAAATAAATTCATGATTCGTGATAGTTAAAGAAGTTTGATGTAAGTACGTGTAAAAGTGCTATTTTAGCTGTGAGAGAAGTTAGAAGAGTACGTGTAAAAATCGTAATCGTAAGTTTCATTTTTAAATTATTTCACATAATAGCCCTTATCAGAGACCGTCTTATCATTCACATTACGGAATAATGTGTCAGTTTTCTAAACACCATGGAGCTTTTGACCATGATTAGAAACTATGATGTAGAAATAAGGAACAACTTGTTTATTTACATTACATTGTGACACATGTTATTAATGAAGTAGTTAAGATGGGGCACACTGAGAGCATTGTCAGGAAAGGCGATGATAAATTAGCCTGTAACTCAGTCAAATATTAACTTGAAAAAAAGTTACCAATATAGGGATGATCCAAATCATCCACCATATCCACTGTTAAAATTTCTCCAAAGGTTTTCCAGACACCCTATATAGAGTTATGGTATACACACAATCGCGTCGATTACTCAAGGTCTACTTATTATGGTGTTTCAGAGAATCATAATAATCGGTATACGAATGGCCTCTTCCACCCCCTCCCCCTGACGCATCACCCCCCCCCGCCCCCCCACCGTGAAATGGGTCACGTTAACGGTTTTTTAACTTTCTCGGGACAACTATAATTTAGTTATTAAATTCTAAAAAAAAAGGTTATAAATATGTACCATTTTTTTTTTGTGGAATCGACGGTATTCAAGCTATAGCTACAGTTCCCGCCACTAATATATCACCTTTGTACTTACATCTCATACGATTACCTTTAAGTTTAGACTTATTTATTTGCTATGAAAAGTCATATTGACAAGTACCTACATCAATACTCAAAATGTGAATTGACGATTAGCATAATTTTGTTGATTAACATTGGAAAAATGAAAGACAAAATACCGTGACGATTTAGATTTTTTGGTAAAAATTCAGACTGCTAATAAACTTGAATAAATATAAAATTGTTCCAATTGGCCACATACTCCCCTATTTTGGCACTTGTGAAATTTCACTGCCTTGAGATAACGAGGTCTAATAATGAAGCGCAAGCTCGCGCTCTAACCTTGGCACTCGTACCTTAAGAGCTAATCGTGTACCTACCGTTAAACCACTAAACTATAGGTGAAATTAAAGTACACATACTTAGTACCTACCTGTACCTATCTATACATAATAGTTATTTATGTAACTGGTACATAATGAAGATTGTGCTTGTGCCTATCATTTCATTAGAGAGCTCGCAAGCTCGCGCTCTAACCTCCGCACTCGTACCTTAACAGCTAATTATGAACCGTTGCATACTTACATAAGTTTTTCTACAAGCTTAAAATGGTAGTGGATAGTGTCCGACCGAAACATGTTTTTTTGCCGAAACCGAACATCTGGCCGAAACATGATTTTTGGGCCGAAACTGGTCGAAACCGAAACCAAAACTTCGTCCGGACATTAGTACTGGCTAACTTTTCTTGTATACTTTCCCTGATTTTTTTGCTAAAAACATTTCAGCAAAGTCATTTTCATTATTTCATTTTTATTAGCGTTAACAGTTTGTGAATTTAACTTTTAAATCATTCATAAAAAAATGGCATGCCAAACGAAACACCATTGATATCCATATTGCGCGTAACCATGGTAACCAAATAACAAGTCTATGAATATTCATATTTATTTTATATAACGATATCAATACCAACGGTTTATAGTACGCGAGTTGAAAAAATATTTTAAAATAAAGTGTGTAATCAAACGGTTTGTTTGAACAGAATTACAAGTTCGTTTAAGATAGTAGTTTACGTGACGGCTGCGTAATGCTAATTACGCATAGTTGCGTGCAATACTTTATCTTCACACATATTATAAGTAGGTACTCTAAGATGGTTTCAGAAGCCGAAAGGCAAACGACCAGCATTACCTTACCTGTGGTAGTAGGTGACAGCGATGACAGCTGTAACGTCATTTTGAAATTACGTTATCGAATATTGTAAGGTAATGAGATCCAAATTTAGAACATCTTCCAAAATTAACAGCTGTCATCGCTGTCACCTACTACCACAGGTAATGCTGGTCATTGCCTACGGCTTTTGAACGCATAATAGAGGACTTATGATATGAGTGTAGATAATAATAGTTTACGTGACGGTTGCGTAACGATAATTACGCAGAGTCGCGTACAATACTTTATCTACACACAAAGTAAGTACTCTAAGATGTGTTCAGAATCCGAAAGGAAAATGACCAGCATTACCTTACCTGTGGGTGTGGTTATAATAGAGGACTGATGATTATGTGTGTAGATAAAAGTTATTACGATACAGTTTTTCATCCTTTGTGAATATTCTGTTAATTACGTCATAATAACGGTTTTGCCACATAACCCAAAAAGTCTTTAGAACATTCAACACGCTTTCTCAATTATTGCGTTTATTGTTAACGGAAAGGATGGTTTCCTGAGCTATAGTTATGATTTTCCCTCGAGTAGGTATCTTCCACTATCAGTTTCTCCACTTTTGCAAAATTTTCGTGTAGTGGCGTGGACAGGCCGGCCAGGGCGTGGGCCATCTTTGATGCTCGCTCCCTTGTTTAAATAAACTTGACCACTTTTGGATGGTGAACAAACAAGGAGAAGATTCCATTTAAATAACTTTCACTTCTTGTTTTGTATACTTTTGACCTTTTCCTTGTTTAGTTAAGAGTTTAATAACTTCTGTGTTCTAATTTTACCTACATTGTAAAATGTCCTTGAGCTTGTATTTATTCGGTAATTGCAGAAATACCAATGGACATATATCTGATTCTTTTTTGCATTTTTTTATTGCTTACGATGGACACTAAGGCCAGAATTAAAAACTTTAGTAATAGGGGTTAGAACATTTCGATACCGAGAATATATTGAACACCCCTCGTAACAGCACAGAACGGATTTCGCATTTTTTATAATACGAATACAACACTACACGCAATTCTATCCAACTTGCGAGCGCAGTAGTAGCAGCAGCAGCAGTAGTGAGTAGACTGCACAGCGGCGCACGCACTTTGTCCTATCTATAAAAATGGCTATTATTATTATACTCGTGCGTAGCTGAGGCCCTCGCAAAGTCGCGCGCAGCCTTGTATTTGAATCTTCCTAGAGACGCTGCGATGCGGTGATTAACAGACTAGGTACCGAATATACTACGCGTAGTTTCATACGCCTGAGTCGCCTGACTATGTTCTATTTTTTTTTTCAAGGCGCGTATGGAACCCGGCGGTGTGGTCGTAGGTGCGTTAATTATATAATGGCGATTTTTCTTTTGTAAACAAAATTATTAGGTTCCTGGAATAAAAAGAGTATAATTTTCTACTTTCAGATCATGCTACTAAATTTCACTTTAGTAGAATTGTCTAAAGCTACAATTCTATTTTACGCCCATTCCTTCCACTGCATATTACGAAGTACGAGATGTATTAGGTACAATCTTGTTAAAGTGACCTACAATAACGAGATATTCCGGCACAGAAGTGACATTCAATTTCAGTAGAGCAGCAGACGCTTTGAGCGCAACGCAAACACAATCTGACGCCGTGCCGACCTTAATCTAGCAAATAGGCATTCATCGATCACCCCTACCCACAAGCTGCCCGATGCCCGCACTGATTTACCGACGCATATCTATGACGCCTGGGTTAGTGAATGAAGAATGTCACTGGGCCTAAAACTTTTCGAATTAGTAGGTAGTTACATATTAAAAGTAAAACGATTTATACCATAATAATATAACTACACTGTGTGCTCTTTTGCCTTCTTGCGCTATAAAAAAACTCAAATGGAATGTTAGAGTATTTTAGAGAACGGGAAGAAGTGACAATTATATAACAAAAAAAGGATAGTTTTTATTTAATATTATTTTTCAATTAATTTAAAATATTATTTTGTACAATTAAAGTAAAATAAAATAAGTAAAAAACAATTCACTATTTACCCCTTTAAGTATGCTGTATTTCTTTTTGGATTATTGACGTCGTTTTCACCGATAATATTTTTCGTTTTATTTTCTTTAAAATGAGCATTTTTTTAAATTATAACATCAGATACTCGTTTGTTTAGTAAAATAAAACAATTTATGTTGCACAAGCACAAATGTTCCCAAAAATCGTATACGAGTATAGTTAAGTCACAGGAAAAACAAATGAAGTATTAGAAAACAACTAAAAACATAAATTTTAAGGTAATAATAATAAATACCCCTTTTATTTATATGACCCAAGCTATTATTAATATCTGACTTACAACGTATAAAAAACTTTATTAGTCTAGTGGATTTTTTGCGTTCCTCTAAATTGGTCCCTGAGTGTCATATATCATAACAGTCGACTCGCCGTCGTTTCCCCTCGGTTTACTTATATGAGTTTTTCTGTTACACACGTACGTTAATCAGAATATATTTTAAATAGGGACATAAAATCCTATCGGCAAGTTCCATAAATTAAAGTGGAAGCTGCATGAAAATGGGAATAAATCCGACTTTTTATACTATTCAGGAAAGGAAAGATTATCTACCTAATTGAGCTACAAAAATTAAAAATCGAGCAAGCGTGTGCTATCTATCCAAAGATAAAATCACAAAAAGGGTGGTCAGTTTGTTTAGTCTATTGTTGGATTCAAATTTTAAAGAGCGTCCTCACTCACTGAGAGCTTTCTCGTGTCTAATGAGCATTCGGCGCGAACATCAAGCGGTGTGTAAGCTTTGTAACGCTCGGCTCAACGTCCACACCACTCGAATATTCACGCGAATGCTCTCAGTGAGGAGTTTAGATACATTCAAATTGGTATAAGACTCATAATCCTAATATCCTACTATCCTTCTAATATTATTAATGCGAAAGTTTGTGTGTCGTGTGTTACTTCTTCACGCGGCAACGGCTGGACGGGTTTGGATGAAATTTGGAGTGGAGATAGCTTATACCCTGGATTAACACAAAGGGTACTTTTCATCCCAGAAAATTTAAAAGTTCCCGATGGAGTACGTATAATCAAAATCTAAGCGGACAAAGACACGTTCAGAAGCTATTATCTACTAATCCTACTAATACGAGTATCCTACTAATCCTACTGATATGTACTTTTCATCCCGGAAAATTTAAAAGTTCCCGAGGGAATAACTATAATCGAAATCTAAGCGCACAAAGACGCGTTCAGAAGCTATTATCTACTAATCCTACTATTTAATACGAGTATCCTACTAATCCTACTAATATCTACTTTTCATCCCGGAAAATTTAAAAGTTCCCGTGAGAATAACTATGATCGAAATCTAAGCGTTCTGAAGCTATCCTACTAATATGAGTATCCTACTAATTCTACTAATGTTATAAACCCTAAGGGATAAAAGGAGTTTGTAGAATTTTGTATGAGTTTCGTCATTTTCGCAGTAAGAAACGTGAAAATTGGTATATATTACTAGTAGGTACTACTTTTTACAAATTACATATACAGGGTGAAAAAAACACGCCACGTGGACGGCAACTACCTTAAATATTGGAAATAGCTAAGCAAAGGAGACTTACTTTTATTTTTAAAAACAAAAAATACTGCATTATTGGATTTAAAAAAAAAACCTCTTCCTTACAAAACAATAAAGTCGTGTTTTATGATACAGCTCGAAAGGGTCATTGATAGTGATCATTTATGTCTATATAACACATACACCTTTAAATTAAATAAAGACCGTAAAAAAAAACCCTTCTTTATTATTTTGACATTCAACCAGTGCGATTCCCGGTTAGGGCAGGATTTTTTTCGTAAATTCTATTTGTAGTATAATTGTTTTCAAAAATAAAAGTAAGTCTCCTTTGCGTAGAATTTGCTATTTCCAATATTTGAGGTAAACTCGGATTTATAATTAGATTCCATCAAATCTACCAAGAAATGTCACCGTCACAATAACATCCGTGTTTATGTCAGTATGACGGTCCAGATGCCACCAACCCTTTCTTAATAGTAAAAAATATAATTATCTTACTGCAGGTGAAAAACTCAACGAAAGTCTTTGTAGTGGTGTAAATAATTAAGGGAATTTACGTCCAAATTCAAATATAGTCTCAATTTTCTGTACACAGACATTATACAATTACATAAACGTAGGGTTTCGTTAAGTTTGTCGCCTATACTACTTTGATTTTTAGATGTTTGCTATGTATCGAAGTAAACATTTATATTCATATATTCCTAAATTCTAAGTAAAAAGTATCCTAATTGTTTCGGTCTAATTAGTGAGATAGTTTAACGCCCCTCCTCCAGTTAGGATGCTACAGTCAGGATAATGTTATACACCTTAAAAATAGCCAACAAAACTAGGTAGTAGGTTTTTTTTTAATTTACTTATTTTAGCTATAAGAATGAATAATATACGCACATCTTCAAACGATAATATTATTGTATCAAAACGGATACCTACCAAATGTTATCGAGACCTGAAGTTTTACCATTGCAATATGAATATTTCTACCACAATATTGCTTCAATTAAATATTTATTTATACAACAGGTTTTTATATAAGCATTTTTATTTACACAAAGCATTTAAATGTTATTCTTGAAATTACTAAGTAATTAATTACTTACGCGCATTCTTTCGCCGAGTAAATTTATTAATGTTTGAATGTTTCATTTCAATGGCAACACCGTGGTAGATTTGATGGAATCTAATTATGAATCCGAGTTTAGTTGCCGTCCATGTGGCGTTCGTTTTTCCCACGCTGTATAGCTTTCAGCGATTTTGGAAAAACTACCCTTAAGGGATAAAAGGGGGGTGTAAAAATGTATATGAGAGTAGTTTATGTAGTTAGAAACGTTAAAATTGGTATTACTACTCATTAATAAAAAAATATTACTTTTGGCGATTTTGAAAAAAATATTCCTAAGGGATTGAAATGGGGGGTAGAAGTATGTATCGAAGTTAAATAAACTAATAGATATGAGCTATGATAATGACTGTAATGTACAGGGAGTAAGTACAGTTGGTTAGGTTAATATTGTTTGATCACCCTGGTATGACACGGGGTACTCCGAATGCAGTTGGTTAGGGTAAAGTATTTTTTTTTTTGTCCAGCCAGAATCCGAATAGGCTTGGTTAGGGAAAGTTACTTTTCGACTTTAGTTAATAAATGAAAGTATAATATACAGCGACAAAGTTCTTCGCAGCGTGTTGCGGGCGCCGGGAGTGTATAGCAGTGGCAAAGCCCGCTCGCGCTCATTGATCGAAGAACATCGTCCTTCTTGCTTTGTTTGGGATATTGTCAGTTTGGAGGGATTCAATACAAAATTAAGATCAAAGTAAACTTTTTGTTGTATCGTATAAACGGTAAAACACACAAGCGTCAAATTTGTTATGATTAGGTACATAGTACAAACCCGAAAAACTATAAATACTGAAAACCGGTCAAGTGCGAGTCGGACTCGGGCACCGATGGTATGTTTATCGAATACGATTTCGGCCAGGGCGATTGTGCGCGCTGGATGTACCCATTTACATCCTGTGCTACATGTATTATCAATGCGGAAGGTTATACTTGCGTGAGTTGGTTACTTCTTCACTAAAACGGATGGACGAATTTGGATGGACACAATTTGGAATAGAGTTTGCGTAAACACTGGATTAACGCATAGGCTACCTTGAATCCCAAAATAAATCAGTGTTCCCGTGGGATAGCAAAATTACTAATTCTACGCGGACGAAGTGGCGGACAGAAGCTAGTAATGATATAAATTGTGCGAAAGTTTGTGTGTGTGTTACTTCTTCACGCTGCAACGGCTCGACGGATTTAGATGAAATTTGGAATGGAGATACCCTGGATTAACACATAGGCTACTTTTCATTTCGGAAAATTTAAAAGTTCCCTATGGAGTAACAATAATCGAAATCTAAGCGGACGAAGACGCGTTCAGAAGCTATTATCCACTAAACCTACTAATACTGCTACTACTACTAATACTACTACTAATATTATAAATGCGAAAGTTTGTGTCTTAGTTTGTTACTTCTTCAAGCTGCAATGAATGGACGGTTTTGAAGTTATACCCCGGATAAACACATAATCGAAGTCTACGCGGACGATGTCGAAGACAGAAGCAATTTACAAATAAAAAATATATTTTTCAGTGATTTTAGAAATACTACCCCTAAGGGGTAAAAGGAGGATGTTGAATTTTGTATGAGGGTTTCGTCATTTTTGTAGTTAGGCTACTACACTGGCCCGCAAGACGAAGTATCACACTTTTAATACTAAGTAGTATCACACTTTTAATACTAAGTAGTATCAAACTTTTAATACTAAGTAGTATTAAAAGTGTGATACTTAGTTTTGCGGACCAGTACGAGTAAATTTACAAATAAAAAGTAAAAAATATTCCTAACGGGGTGTAAGGGGGTTAGATAGAAGTATGTATCGAAGTTAAATAAACTAATACCTATGAGCTATGATAATAGCTGTAATGTACTGGGAATGTACAGTTCGTTAGGGTAGGTTAAGTTTTTTTTTACCACCCTGATTTGACTCGGGGCACTCCGAATACATTTGGGTAGGGTTAAGTTTTTTTTTAAAGAAAGAAAGAAAAGAAAAGAAATTGTTTTTGGGACAAACATTAATTAACACAGACAGAATTTTGAACCCAAAAGCATAATTTGTGACGAAATGGTCACAACTCAGCGCGATGCTGGCAGAGCCAGCGGTCTCCTTTTGAGCATCCGGAATCAACATGGGGCACTCTGAATAAGCCTATTCGGGTAGGTTTTTTTTTTACCACCCAGTACCGAAAATTAAACATATAAAAATTTTAATTCACCAACTATTATTTTATTACCTATAGAAGTAAAAACAAATGGGGCACTTACACCTACTATAATACTTTACGCACTAACATCTAAATCATAAAAAATGTTCAGTGTGAAATTATACAGCGACAAAGTTCTTCGCAGCGTCGCGGACTGCGGGAGTAGGTATAAATAGGAGCAGCAAAGCCCGCTCGCGCTCATTGATCGAAGAACTTTGTCCTTATTGCTTTTTTTGGGATATAGTCAATACAAAATTATGATAAAAAAAACTGCAATCCCTTATTCTTTATGTTGCATCGTAAAAAAGTTAAAACACGCGCGTCAAATTTGGTATGATTATACAAACCCAAAAAAAAACAAATACTGAAAACCGGTCAAGTGAGATTCAAACTCGCGCACTGAGGATATTTTTATCGACTACGATTTCGGCCCCCTCTATTTGGCATAACATTTATTGTCCGAAACTGTTGTAGCATAACAGACTTGGCATAATCGGTTTTCGCCGAATAGTAATATGGCAGAAACCTTATTTGGCATAATTTGTAAGTTAACGTCCCGAAAATGAGTTAGTCCGAAATTATGTTCGCATATTATTATTATGACCGATTATTTTTACGCATAATTTAATTCGGCATTATTATCGATTGTCCGAAACTAACTTGGCATACCTAAAAACTTAAGTGCTACTAGAAAAGTAGGTTAGGTTAGAACTGCGACCATTACAAAAACGGACTGCTACCAGAAAAGTAGGTTAGGTTAGGTTAGAATTGAGTCCGAATATGACCGAATAATACTCGGACTAACGTAATTCTGCGTAATCAAACTATGCGTATTTAGATTCTGCGATTTCAGTTTATGCGCAAAGCCTAATATGGCTAAATAGATTATGCCACAAAGAATTATTACCTACTTTCAAAATTGTGCCACAACAGGGTGAACCGTGCACTGGAGGTACCTATTAACATCCTGTCCTGCATGTATTATCAATGCGAAAGGTTATGCGTTCGTGAGTTTGTTACGTCTTCGCTAAAACTGATGGACACACACATACACTGGATTAACACATAGGCTACCTGGAATCCCGAAATAAATCACTGTTCCCGTGGGATGGCAAAATTACTAATTCTACGAGGGCGAAGTCGCGGGCAGAAGCTAGTATAACATAATATCGAACTATGCTGGACATTAAGAGCAAACAATCTATCATGGGAGGGATGGTGCTTTTAGATGGCGAATTTAGACAGATTCTCATCTACCGGAGATAGCTAGCGGCACACCGGCGGATAAAATAAATGCATGACGGCATTTACAATATGGGTAGTATATGTAAAAAAATGTATCCGACTACAAATATGCCAGCCACTAGACAATGATATACAGTCTTCGGGGCAATATGCGGCAGTTTTACTAAAAATTGGCGAAGGTCGTATGGCAAGAGATAGTATCGGTATGATTACATTAAACCGCGAATTCTGTTATATTGTACAAAACACAGATGACCTAAAAAATAACGTGTACCTACTCTACCCCAATCTACAAAACAATATAAAGAATAGAGAATGGTTGTGTGAGAGGGCAATATTAGCACCGACAAACGAAATTGTCGGGTGGATACCTAAATGAAAATAAATTATTAAAAATAAACAAATATTGGTTAAGGTGTTCCAGGCGGGGACAAGCTAGTCCAAATGTTAATTTTTTTCAAGAAATAGGTTTTGAAATTCATTGCTTGTCCCGCCTGCAATACCTTTACCAAAATTCAAGTTAAATTTAAATTGTTATAAATATCAATAAGTACATGCTCTTACAATTTTCTATAGATTTTATAGCTTGTTTTTCGCTTTTCAGTTGTTTTTTTATTGCGGTCGGGTTTTTTGTTTATTTCTAATAATTTAATTTATTTTACTCTTTTTAGATTTTATTAATAAAATAGTGGTTTAATTAATTATTACTAAGCAATATATAAGCTCTGGAACTTAAATTTTTAATATCGCGAAGCTAAGTGATTTCGCTTGTAATTTGAAGCGAAACTCTCTTTCTAGGGAAAGGAGTTTATTACGTAACATTTACGTATTTTTCGACTTTCCTGTCAAATATTTGGAATGGGCAATTTAATAGCTTTCATTTGATACCCATATTGTTATAATAAAAAAACATTTTTTTATATCCCCCATATTTTTTCCCGCGGACGCCATATTGAAATATTATATACCCTATGTCACTTCGGCAATTAAGACGAATCGAATGACACCTCGTATGATAAAATCCGTCAAGCCGTTTAGGCTGCAGAGCGTGCCCAGAAATAGACATACATACATACATGCATACATACATACATACATACATACGCTCGAAAAACATAACCCTCCTTCTGACGCAGTCGGGTACACCTACCTAGGTCGGAACATCGTAAGGACAATAATTATGTTTGGAATTGCTAAAGGAGAAAATGTTTTAATTCACCGCATTCCTATAATTCCGACAGGTTTCCCATTTACCTAACTTTGAAAGAGTGCAGTTCTCTCTAAAAACCGCTTTTACCATGACCATAAACAAAGCGCAAGGACAAACACAAAAAGTAGCCGGTGTACATTTAGAAACAACTGTTTTTCCCATGGGTAACTGTAGGTATGTATAGCATGCTCACGAGTATCCAGCACACGAAATCTTCATGTTTTAGCGAAAGATGGCAAAATAAAAAATATTGTATTTATACTAAAATGTATTAACCTAGATGACGTTATCCAATTCAACTTCTTTTTAAATTTCATTCTGGCCAGGGAGGACATCAAACTATAAAATACTTAAAACTATTAATTTACTTAACTGCGAGAAACAAGTTCTACGCGGACGAAGTCGCGGACAAAAGCTAGTTCGAATATAACTTTTGCAATAAATAGCTTTTGGTTAAAAATATTCTGAGTTGCCGACTTCAGTTTGACGGACCTATAGGTACGTGTACGTATCATTTTAAAAGAAGTTACTTTTTGCGTTTTTGCTGGCGATTTATTGTTTTTTTTAAACATTTTTTTTTTAATATATTTTTAGTGATCATAATAAGCTGTTATGTAGTACCACTTCTTAGTTGATATGAAACTATAAGACATTTCAAGTTCACCGCAAGTAACGCCGCGGAAAAGTCACAGGTAGTCATATTTAAACAATTAAATCCCCTCCCCCCCCTGATCTCCGAAACTACTGAGCCTAACATTATGAAAAAAATATCTGTTCATTGCTTGTAGATTACAGGAAAACCTTAAGAATTCTATCAAAAAAAAGTGTGTACGGAACCCTCTCCTAAAATTTCTAAAAATTATGTTACACGTAGTTATTCGTTTATTCATTTTCTTATAAAAGCCTTGGGGCATCTTAAATAGTAACTATAATTCACCCATCGAAGTACATAATTTGATTGATTCCTTTTTCGTCGTATTCTTGATTGGACATATTCTTGTTTCGGCACATTCCTGTTTGGAAATATTCCGTTTTCGGTATATTCTTGTTTTGTCACATTTTAGTAAATAAATTATATTAAGAAATACTTGTCACTTTGCTTGCGTAATATATTTTTTTTTAAAATTAAATTTGCATTTGTGATATTTACCATTGGAAAATATTATTTTGTGTTTCTTTCTTGCATACTATTTAGTGTATAACTACTATATATGTATGTCTTGAAATTAAAAAATAACGATACCTAGGATTGATTTCATTTGTTGTAAATAATGATTTATGCCAAAAACGGAATGTGCCAAAACAAGAATATGCTGAAAAAGGAATACGTCCATACAGGAATGTGCGGAAACAAGAATATGTCCACTCAGGAATGCGACGAAAAAGGAATCAATCCATAAAATTGTAGAGTATTTCCTCTATATAGAGACGATTCTATCTCTATATAATTAGTAACTGTGGTCATCGCATCGAAAACGGTGGAAACCCCGGGGTAGGTACAGCATTTCCAAAATGTTGAAAAGTTGATATATCTCGTTTTCCGTGCGACTTTAAACATGATTTATCATATTTTCGACACTCCTGCGCTGAGCTATCCAGCCCTGTAAGGACGGCCTCTATCTCCCGGACACCCTGTAATATGATATGATACGGTTGTTTATATGATATTATAATATGTATCTATGGGTTAAAACAAGGTGGATTACAGGTCCTAGTGGCAAATCTTGTCGTGATCTTTCCTATGTAAAGCGTTATGATACCGACAATTTAATTACAGTCGCTTAAATCATTATTAGCTCGACCTTTCTTGCACACAATGAAAAAACCAGTCCAGTTAAATAAAACCGGCTGCAGCGTTGTAACTTTGTAAGGGAGTTAGCCATTAAAATCCTTCCCTAAATCGGGTCATAATTGTTTTTATAAACTATACAGAAAACTAATTTGTTCACAATGTTATGTATACGTATATTCATGAAAACACGTTGTATTTTTTTCATTATAATTAATTGCCATGATGATTTGGTTCCTGTCATCATTCTCATTCTCGAATGTAAACTGCCCATCATTACTCACATTATCAACTAGTCTCTTTTGAGTGGCGTATTTCCTTTTTCTTGGCGCAAAGTGTTAGAAATCCCTCTTCTTCAAGTTTCAAACCCCAGCTCTCTTAATCTCTTTAGGCCCATCACCATTCTTCCATTTCTTTCAACAATTTTAGAGCTACTATCCATGATAAATTTTTCAAATTAAATTTTCGAACCAGCTTTTATCGCCATTTCAATCTGGTTTTCGCCCAGGACACAGTCAGCACTACTGAACTACTCAACGTTGTCGAAGATATTAGACAGGGTATGGAGTCAAAACAGGTAAATGTCCTAGTGCTCATAGATTTCTTAAATGTCTTCAACCACGTAGACCATGACCTTCTTCTTGCCGCGCTTATTCATCCCGGGGCTTCCTCGGAAGCGATCAAATGGTTATCCTCATACCTTTGTTGTTGTGTCCAAGCTGTACGAGCTGCCGTTCGATTTCGGACTGGTGTAACCTTAGCACTGGAGTACCAAAGGTGGAATCACCTCCCATCTCTTACTTTCCGTATTTATTAATCACATAACCTTCAAGCTTGGCAGCTCTTACCATTTATATGCAGACGACTTGCAACTATACGCCAAAGCTAATATTTCTAACGTCACTAATGCCATTTCGCTTATCAACGATGACCTCTGGCATGAATTGCGGTCTGATCTCATCAATTTGGTATTTCTGTTAATCATGTTAAGTGCCAGATTATCATTGCGAGTAGTCCGCGTCAGCTTATGATGTTGGATAGTAGGTATATCTGTTGCACCGATCTCGTTTGATGGCGATGTCATTCCCCTGTCAAAGCACATTAAGAATTTTGGCCATAGTCGATTGTTCTCTCTCGTGGGATGGAACGGTCTGCTTAGGTGAATCGCAAGGTGACTGGTATTCTGCTTGCTCTATATTGGTATAAGAATTTTCTCCCAGTAAGTACCAAAATATTATCTTTTCCTTAACAATGGCATTCGTATTATTTTTGGTTTCCGTAAATTTGACATTTTGTCTTCTTGTTTGAAATAAGGTTGTGTGCTGTGTGTGTACTGGCCACCTTTGTCTATGAACTCATTGACAATGCATTTCAAATTTAAATCTTTGAATTCGGTTTGAAAGAAAAAGTCATTATTAGTTGTTATCAAGAGTGCATCGGTAAAAATGGTTTCAATTGCACATTGCTTTTTGGAATATACTCGTATACAGTGATGGCCCCATAATTAGAGACACTTGCGTTTTTCCCATGCAATTGCCTACAAATATGACTTTTCAATTTTGACAACCAATCAAAAAGTTCTTGCCCAATTTTATTCTTAAATAAATTTACTTTAGATCGCCAACTAAGGTTTAAATTGATGTACAGTGAACTACTGTTAAAAATGGATCTTATATTTTAAAGGGATTTAAAAACTTAGTGCTGACGCGTCCATACAAAATTTAACAACTTTGTATGAACGCCAAAAAAACATTTTTTCAAATCCTTAAAATTAAGGGTTGTTTTCAACAACTATAAATTGTACGTACATTCCGTTGCAAAATGAAAGTATTTGGATGCAGAGCTATGCATATTCCTAACCAGAAACGGACAAAGTTTGTTACCAACATTTTTAAACTCGTCTACACTGGTTTTGCGGATGATGCGAAGGCATACAGACTGATAGACCTAAAGACTGGTAGAGCCCAAGTATGAATATTTAAATATCTCGGCTCCGATGAACTTATTTTTAATTATTCTATCATAATTTACCACTTTTACGAATGGCCGCTCACCTTGAAATTGTATGCATTTTACAAATGACAACACTTTTACCCAAACCCCTTAGAAAATTAATAATCTCTGGAAAGCTGAACTCATTTTAGGAATGAGGATAACTCAGACAAAGTATGGAATGGAGGACTGCAAGTAAGCAGTGACTCCGGCAGCTCCTGACTGTCACTTGAAGAAGTCAGAGCACAAGCCTGATGACAGGATGCCGTATCAAAATCTCATCGGATCCCTGATGTATTTAGCTGTGTACGAGGCCAGACATAACACATGCAGTCAGTGCTCTGAGTTTTTATACCTGCTATGCAGAAGAAAACTAGGTAGCAGCCAAGCGTTTCCTCTGCTATCTCAAAGGAACTAAATCTCGGAATGGTGTATTCTAAAGGATGCTGTTCTGACAGATTCATCCAAGGATATTAAGATGCGTCACGGAGATGATCAAGATAGAAAATCCAAGACTGGCTTTGCGGTTACAGCTCAAGGAGCAACTGTCTGCTGGCAAAGTATTACGGACACATATATATACATATACATATATTATTAACACTATCTACAGCTGAGGCGGAATATGTAGCTATTTCAGAAGCTGCAAGAGAGGCAATATTCCTCAGGAGACTAATTGCGGAGTTCACTAGGAAGAAAGAGGAACTGATTCTTATCCTCAATGATAGCCAATCTGCAATATCGATTGCACAAAATCCAGTACATCTTTAGCGAACGAAGCGTAAGTATAATCGTACGCTATAATTTGTGAGAGAAGCAATCATGAATGGGCAGATAGCCGTTACGTATGTTGAGACTGATCGTATGATTGCTGATGCACTAACTAAAACCTTTGCCAAAAGGAAGGGAGATTGACCATCTTTGTATGGGAGTTGGACCAAGTGCTGCCCAGAATGAACACATAGTGCATTTTGTTCCTTAGACTAACACTAGACTGTAGATTAAAACGCTTCAAGATCTAACCCGGGAGTCATGAAAAAAAAAGACTTTTTGGTGAGAACTTAGTCATCAATTAAATCAGTTAAATAGTACATTACTCTCTTATTGTCCTCATCGTGTCGTTGATAATAGCCGCCTTGGTGTCTAGCCCATCCTAAAAACCAAATTAGGCACGTAACGTGCGCACAACAACCAATTAATGCATCAACAATAACATTATAACTCGGTATCGTGGGCTTAAAAGACTTGTTGACCACATGAGGTGTTTCTGGCGCTCAAAGGGTCCATTTGATAATCGCTCTCAGGAAAACCTTAGAAACCCAAAATTGCAAAGTAAAAACAACAACATAAAAGCTTTTATTTATTTTTATTTCTCTAGAACACACATACTGTAATATATAGCTAGGTAGGTTTAAGATAGTTAGGTAGAATAAGAAATTGTAATGTATCCGATCTCCTTGTATTGATTTATTGATTTATTGATTGTGTTATGTTTTGTTTTGTGTTTATATTGTATTGAATTATTGTATTGAGTTTTAATAAAAGGATGCTTCACACCTACAGACACCATCCCACTTACACATATCACCTTCTCACTCACTCTCGTACACGGCGCACCTGAGCCGCCGTGCTACTAACACCGCCTACGCGCGGTGTTACAAATACCCCCGCCACCGCCATAAAAAACCAGTTAGCTGCCCAACCGCCTCACTGGTCACATCTCCCGCTAACAACACCACTCACCTTCAGCATCGTTATTGTGCACGTACCAAGTTTTATTTCTACGACCTCCTGCTGACGCCCCCGAATACAGTCCACTGCATGGACCCATACGGACCTGACCGTAACAGTGGTCCTTCAGAAGCCGAATATTGGAAGAAACAGCAAGAAAGAAACAAGTACGTGCGAGTTCTTGTTAAACGGTTTACCGTTTATCAAGTATACTTGGTCAAGAACACAGCAAGTAACGAAAAAAGAAACACGAACGTGCGAGTCGTAATCCGGGCTCCGCTTTAGCCCGGTTATTGGCTCGTTAAAAACAGCAGCTGGGTCACCTTGCGGTGTTAAACGACCGTTCGAAGCTGGTGGATGACGAGCAACTCCACCCACCTCTCTCAGGTGTACGCTCAGTCTGCGCCGGTACGGTGAGGTTAGCGAAGGGGACCACAAGTTGGCCAAGAATCTGGCACGGTCGTTCCCACCGTGTCATCAGCAACCCTAAGCTACCGATCCCTCTGCCGGGGGCTTCCATCCCTCCTTTATCCCTTCATTCCCATTCCTGGCGTGACATCACCGCGTTAGGAGTTCACCCAGGCTGATAGTGATAGGGCCTTGTTAGGGACGATAGGGAGTGTTAAATAAGTGTTTTAGTTAGGGAGTGTTAAATTGTTTAATTGTTTAGCTAGGGACCCTCGTGCGCGAATTTTTGAAGAATGTCGGTATCACGTATAACGCGGTCGAACGCGAATTCGAAGACCGTTGTGTCAGAGCAGACGCCTGAGTCCGGAGAGACCACGTCAGCAGACACTAATACATGGAGTAAAGGCACCGGCATTAATGAGCAGGGCAGTGGCATTGAAGATAGGAATGTGATAGGCAATAGAATCGACGCGGAGGCTAGGGATAATGACGTGACGTTACGTGAAAATAGGAGTGCATCGGGCACTGTAGTAAACGCGACGCAAAGCAGTAGGATGTCTGTCCTAATGGCAGAGTTAGAAGCGCATAACGCAGAGTTAGCTAGGGCTTAGGCGGCCGCCGCCGCGGCTAAATGTCGTTTAGAAGTAGCTAGAATTAATGATCTAGCCGCCTCTAGCGATGCGGCGGAACCGCCCCGAATCGAAGGGTCCTCGCATGTTCAACAATGGCTCTCGGAACAGCGCTTAGAACTTAGGCCGGCGATCGCGGATAGAATCGGTGTCCCGGAGGACGAACGCGCACCTAGACAGAGCTCCCACCCGCAACAAGGGTCGGGGGGGGGCGACGTAAAGTCATTAGCCGACGCGATAGTAGCGGCAGTTAACTCAAACGGTAGGGCACACGCGCCCAAATTCATCCATGAACTCCCACATTTCGACGGGACGATAGCCGAATGGATGGCATTTAAAGCAGTATTTGACGACACAGAAAGCATGTTCTCCGACGTGCAAAATGTGGCTCGGTTGCGTAAAGCCATACGCGGAATGGCCCGCGAGTCGGTTAGGGCGTTGCTATATACGTCCAATGAGCCGTACGAAATAATGGATACATTAGAACGAAGGTACGGCCGACCCGACCTAATTATTTTAACTGAGGTAGAAAACATAAAACGGATGCCGCGATTGTCCGAAGACGGGCGAAACTTAGTCGCGTTCGCGAATAGGATCGCAAACACAGTCGCCGCGATTAGGGCACTAAACCAGGAACAATATCTATACGCCCCCGAACTCGTCAACAGGATCGTCGAGAAGCTAAACGTAATATTGAAATACCGTTGGTTCGAGTATAGAGCGACGCACGAAGGTGCCGCACCCGATCTCTTGTTGTTGTCACGGTTTTTAAATACCGTAGGAGATCAGTGCGGGTCCATGTTCACGTACGAGAGCGTGAAGGAGGACCGTCGTAATAGACTCAAACCAAGGGTCAACGTAACGCGTCAACGACCCAACTCTGAAAGCTCAAATTACACTGAATCGGAAACAGAGTATGAACAACCGTCGAGTAGGGCCACGGTGGCAAACGTAAAACAAAAAAAAAGGTCGAAAACTAAAACTCAGTCTAAAGAAAAATCCCCACCACCACCGCCTCCGTCAGAGGCCGCGAAACCGATAGAGAACAAGTGCGCGATTTGTGGAGGGGGTCACTCCCCACCAGAGTGCGCGGATTTCGCAAATTTAAACAACCAGGAGAGGTGGGAGAAGGCGAAACACTTAAGACTGTGTTTTAGGTGTCTGAAGAGCGACCATAGGCGTTTATTCAGATGTAGATATGTTCCTTGCGGTACGAACGGTTGCGAAGCGTCGCATCACAAATTGTTACACAATAAAGAAAAGGATAATAACAAAAAGGGCGAACGCTACGCACCCATTCGCGGAAATGTAGGATCCGTAAACGTGATACAACCCGATACCTACCTAAAAATAATTCCGGTGGAATTGTCAGGACCCCTCGGTGCCGTTTCGACGCACGCCCTACTAGATGAAGGTTCATCTATTACGCTGATTGAAAGGGCGGTCGCGAGCGAGATAGCACCAGAGGGCCGCGCCGGTTTATTGTCGATAGAAGGGGTGGGGGGTCATAGAGTAGACGATCATGAGTCGAGCACGATTAAAGTCACGATTAAAGGTTTATGTAGCCGCAACTTGAACTCGATACAGGCGCATACGATTAGCGAGCTAAGCATAGCCCCACAGCAGGTCGATGAGGATTTAGTCAAAAGGTGCGAACACCTAAGAGACATCCAAGATGAGTTATGCTACGATAGTGCGAAACCGACAATCTTAATAGGCCAAGACAACTGGCACTTGATAACGTCGCGTCAGTTGAAAGTAGGCGGTAAGCACGAGCCCGTAGCATCACTCACCAAGCTGGGATGGGTACTGCATGGTAGGAACTCGTTGTCGCGCGGTACAGTAGCCTTCGTGAACCACGCGCGTTCGGTACAGAGCGACGAAGTCGCAACCAAAATGATCCGGGATTTCTTTAGTATAGAAAGTTTAGGTATCGAGGCGAAAAAACCTAGAACCGATCCCGAGGATCGAGCGCTCAAATTATTAAATGAAACGTGTAAACGTATCGACGGCGAAAATAGATTCGAAGCCGGGTTGCTATGGCGCTCCGACGGAGAGGAGTTGCCAGACAATAGAAACCAGGCCCTCAGCCGACTGTACAATTTAGAGAGAAAGTTAGATAGAAATCCAGAGCAACGCGAAGAATATGAGAAGCAGGTACAAAACTTGATAGACTCGGGATATGCTGAAAGGGCCGAAGCCCCGCCCACGTCTCCTAGAACGTGGTACCTACCACACTTCGCGGTTGTTCACCCTCAAAAGAAAAAAATCCGATTAGTCTTTGACGCCGCGGCAAAATCAGACGGTAAAAGCTTGAACGACGCCTTGTTGACGGGTCCGGACCTTTTACAATCATTGTTCGGAATATTAATCAGATTTAGAGAGGGTAGGATAGCGGTCGTAGCCGATATAAAAGAAATGTTCCTTCAGATTAGGATAGCGGAGCGCGACCGGGACAGCGTACGTTTTTTGTGGAGGGGCAAGGACCGTACGGGGCCGCCGATTGAATATAGGATGAGATCGCTCATTTTCGGAGCGGCCTCATCGCCCTGTACGGCAATCTATATTAAAAACAAAAACGCCGAAAATTATAAAAAATGTTACCCCGAGGTTGCGCGAGCGACCGTTCGAAACTTTTATATGGACGACTATCTGGGCGTTTTCAATGACGAGGGGGAGGCGAAGCGTATAATAAACGCGATGCACAAGGTGCACTTAAACGCGTCTCTTGAACTCCGCGGGTGGGCGTCGAACGTACCCGAAGTCATCGAAAACGTCACAGATAGGAAAAAGTGCGAACAAACAACCCTGGGTAAAAGCGACGTCGAAAGAACGTTAGGTATGATATGGAACCATAGGCGCGACACGTTAGGTTTCAACGTTAACCTGCGAAACTTGCCGAACGAAGTGTCGAAAGGCAAAGCTACCCCGACCAAACGCCAGGTGACGAGCGCGGTGATGTCAGTTTTCGACCCGTTAGGACTGGTATCACCCATCACGATGATAGGAAAAGCTCTAATACAAGACATCTGGCGTAGTGGAGTTCAGTGGGACGAGCCCATAGCTCACGAGCACCACCAGACGTGGTTAGGTTTCATCGCAGCGATAGAATCATTAAAAGAAATCGAAACAAACCGGTATGTACTCGCGCCCACGGGCACAACCGAAATGCACGTATTCTGCGACGCGAGCGAAAAAATATACTCGACGGCAATATATTTCGTGAACACGAGCGACGACGGCTGTAGAAAGTCGCAATTGGTAGCGGGTAAGGCCAAAGTGGCACCGCTCAAACCAATATCAGTCCCGCGACTAGAGTTACAGGCCGCAGTGTTAGGAAGTAGGTTAGCCGAGTCGGTAAAACGAGAATCAGATTACGAAATAAGCAAATGTCATTACTGGTCGGACAGTAAAACGGTACTAGCCTGGATCAAATCGGACCCTAGGACGTTTAAATCATTCGTGGCCCACCGACTGGCCGAAATCGAGAGCGTAACGTCGCCAGCCGACTGGCATTGGGTGCCTTCCGCACTGAACGTCGCCGACGACGCGACCAAAGGCATCCCGGCCAATTTTAACGCGAATCACAGATGGTTTTACGGCCCCGAGTTTATTAGGAACGACCCCGAGTCATGGCCAAAGGAAAAGTCAGTGTCGGCGACGCTACCCCCTTCAGGGGAGGAGCGCGTAATCAAGCCAGTATTACACGTGACAGCCGACAGATCCTTAGACACGTACCTACCGTCAGTAGACCGATTTTCGAATTACAACAAATTACTTCGCACTACTGCCACCGTCCTGCTCGCCGCTGAGGTATTTAAAATAGCCAGAATACTCAGAAAAGACATGAATATCAAATTGAAAGCCGACCACATTAAGATGGCCGAGCTACTATTGATCAGAAGAAGCCAACGCTCATCCTTTCACGAAGAGATAAAACACAAGGAGGCTGGGCGTCCGATTCCGAAGAGCTCGCCGCTGGGCAAATTTGCTGTTGATATTTGCAAAGGCGTGATATACCTAGACAGCCGAGTATCCCAGAACAGAACAACACGGATCCCGGTGCTGCACGCAAAAGAGCAACTGACAAAGATGATCGTGCAATTCGCCCACAGCACCCTCGGACACGGCAACACGGAGACCGTTTTGAACGAATTAAGACAGAAATATCACATAATTGGTTTACGAGGCTGCCTAAGATACATAAGAAACAGGTGCCAATGGTGTCGCACCTACAAAGGGACACCTAACGGAATTCCCGTAGGAAACCTACCACCGGAAAGGCTGATGCACAACCAGCCGCCTTTCACAGCCATCGCGGTAGATTACTTCGGACCGATGAAAGTCGCAATAGGCCGCCGCCATGAGAAGAGGTGGGGCGCACTTTACACGTGCCTCACCACACGTGCCGTGCACGTGGAGTTGGCCACTTCGCTCTCGGCCTCCTCCATGATCCTTACACTAAGGAGAATGATGGCACGTCGCGGCGCACCTACCGTCATATACAGCGACAACGGTACCAATTTCAAAGGCGCAGAACGTGAAATAGAGGAAGCAATCACCACGAACAGAGACGCAATGGACTCTTACCTCAGTCAGAAATCCATTACGTGGAAGAAAATCCCACCGGGAGCTCCAAACATGGGGGGAGCTTGGGAAAGGTTGGTCCGCTCCATAAAAACCGCCTTATACACCGTACTGAAGGAAAAGTACCCCACCGAAGAAGTGCTCCACACGCTCTTGCTCGAAGCGGAGCATTTGGTCAACTCAAGGCCGTTGACCCCAGTAAATCCTGAAATAGATAAGGAATCCCTGACCCCCAATCACTTTCTCATAGGGAGGTCATGTGGTATGTCCCCATTCGGGGCATTTAAGGATACTGGATCACATGCAAACAATTGGAAGGCGGCCCAAGCTATGGCCGACGAATTTTGGACAAGATGGGTAAAGGAATACAAACCTCTATTGCAAGAACGAAGAGGTAACCTCAGAGATGAACACCCAATCAAAGTCGGCGATATCGTTCTTATCGTGGATCAAACCATGCCTAGAGGCACATGGCCCAGAGGCGAAGTGATTACTGTTTTTCCTGGCCCGGACGGCCGGATACGAGTAACAGAAATCCGAACAAAATCTGGTCTCATGCGCCGCCCAGCCTCCCGTCTCATTGTCATAAGTTAGTACTAGTGCTTGCGCACGAGGGGGAGACTGTAATATATAGCTAGGTAGGTTTAAGATAGTTAGGTAGAATAAGAAATTGTAATGTATCCGATCTCCTTGTATTGATTTATTGATTTATTGATTGTGTTATGTTTTGTTTTGTGTTTATATTGTATTGAATTATTGTATTGAGTTTTAATAAAAGGATGCTTCACACCTACAGACACCATCCCACTTACACATATCACCTTCTCACTCACTCTCGTACACGGCGCACCTGAGCCGCCGTGCTACTAACACCGCCTACGCGCGGTGTTACAAATACCCCCGCCACCGCCATAAAAAACCAGTTAGCTGCCCAACCGCCTCACTGGTCACATCTCCCGCTAACAACACCACTCACCTTCAGCATCGTTATTGTGCACGTACCAAGTTTTATTTCTACGACCTCCTGCTGACGCCCCCGAATACAGTCCACTGCATGGACCCATACGGACCTGACCGTAACACATACATATGTACAAACCGGTCAAAATCATAATCCTCCGTTTAGCTTCGCCGTAGTCAGGTAAAAAGGAGGATTATGAATTTGATTATGTATGTTTGTGGGTATGCATTTTTATCTGTTCCCTCATAACTTCTAAACTACTTATCATAATTTGATAAATGAGGTAGGTATCTTTGCAAGCGTCTCGATTATCCGCTGGCTTACTTATCTCTTCCAGTTAACCATTGAGCGATAGGGACATTTTTGAAAACACTAAATAAGTAATTTGTTGTAATTTAATTCGTTGTTGAAGCTTCAAAAATCCTGAAAAACATATTTCATTAGTTATTAGTATTAGCGTAGTTATAAATATTGATCAAAATTCTGTTTAACTGACAGTGACAGATAGACAGACGGACTGGTTAAAACTAAAAGAGTTTAGCAGTTCTACAATATAACCCTAAAAACTGATTATTTTACACACTTGTACACTTTCGTTCACTCATTCAATCAATTCGTGCCAGCTCTTGCGAATCGACCTATTCGTCACAGAAAATTATAAAAAAAATAATTTTCAAATGTGCAGACGTGAGCCCTTTCATATGAGACCGCGTTTGCTATAATCAAATCACTTTCATTTTTCAATCCCCATTCTAGACCCCTTTTCAAATATTTAGGAAAGCTTTTTTTTTTACTAAAAGGGTAAGCTATTTATACAACTATACCAAATTTTAAGTTGATAGCTTCTATTTTTTCTGAGAAAAACAGCTGTGACATACAGACAGACAGACACTGAATTCCACAACGGTTCCTTTTTTCCAATTTGGTATGGGACCCTAAAAAATTAACAAGCAAAAAACATTATCGTGTAAGGTCTGCAAGATTTGTAAATGTGTGATGTGTGAATAAGTAAGTATATAATTAACAGTTTTACGTAAATGACACCTTGCTTTAACCTCGCACATGTCAATGGTGTAGTTCATATAAACACATCAAGACAATAATTACATTGAGGTTACGGTGCGCTGAAAAAACCCCATTTATTTCTCGAAACATTTCCACGATTAATATGCGCTCTTTGTTACTAGGTCCAAGTGTTTTTGTTTTAAACTTTCGCGATATTCACACATATGGTTTTCAATCTAAAACGGGGCTTAATCGCGTAAAATCTTTATATATACATCGATGTTTCGATAGTGTTGCAACGGTCGTGCTTACGAGTAGACTCACGAAACGTCAAAGTATATACAATGTTTTTATGCAATTACGTCCCGTTTTTAACCGACTTCAAAAAAAGGAGGAGGTTCTCAATTCGTCGGGGTTTTTTTTTATGTATGTTCCCCGATTACTCGAAGACCACTGGACCGATTTGAAAAATTTTTTCGTTGTTTGAATGGGTATACTTTCTAGTTGGTCCCATTTTTAACACGTCCGGATCAGATGATGGAATCTTGGAGAAATCAAGAGAACTCCTCAAATATTATAGGCACACCTATAGCGATTTTGGTATTTTTCACTGTAACTCGTGCATTTGCTTTTCAAAAGTACTATATGGTGAAGTGGAACTGATGATGAAGACCACAGATGGCCACCGGAACTCCTTAACGGTACCTATTTCAAGGGTGGCGACAAGATATTTCGATTAAGGTAGTTGAGCGACTATGACGAAGAACATTTAGGTTTAAATATGACTATGACATTCCCGCGGCGTTGTCTGCGGCGAGCTTGAAAAGTTCTATAGTTTCTCATTAATATTTAGAAGTGGAGCTACGTACAGCATAAATAGGATCACTAAAAAGTATAAAATAAAATAAATGTTTAAAAAAACAAAAACCGTTTGTTATACGTTTCTTGTATCGGATTCACCGATACAAGAAACGTTATCTTTGAACGTTTTTCTGCTTTACCTCTTTTGTTAACCAGTAAAGTAAACAAAATGAATACTTATATTATGTATAGAGAAATATGTACTTAAATACATAGAAAACATCCATGACTCAGGAACAAATATTCGCGCTCGTCACTCATACGTATATCTGCCTTTACCGGGATTTGAACCCAGGACCGCTAGCTTCGAAGGCAGAGTCACTACCAACTAGGCCAACAAGTCGTACGTAGTACAAGACGGTATTACTTGCCAAATTTCATAGTTCTAGGTCAACGGAATGCCCTATAAATTTTGATGCCCTTGAGAATGCCTCTTGTCGAAATATAGGTACGTTTTTTGCGGCATAAACGGCCGTATCTTTTACTTACGTCGACTTAGAAGTGATTTTTTCACAGCTTCAAGGGGCTGTAGACTTGAGCATATGGTTTTAATTTCAAATCGATACCTCCACGCATTCCCGAGATAAAGGGTCTTGACAGACAGACGGACGGACGGACGGACGGACAACAAAGTCATCCTATAAGGGTTCCGTTTTTTCCTTTTGAGGCACGGAACCCTAAAAAGAACTCGTTTACTAACTTCTACGAACTCTTCTACTCTTCTACCTCCTTTTCACAACTTAAGGGGTAGTTCTTCCAAAATCACCAAAAGTTGTATTTTCTGTCAATATTTTGTCGAAATATTTAATGTCTCCCCCACCCCACTGTCTTCAGTCTCACTCACAGATTGACTTTTCATAGTGGGTAAAACTTTTCCGTACGATTTAAAAACCTTGTCCTGACAATAACGAACACAACAAAAGAAGATTTATCCAATTTGGTGCAGTAGCTCGGAAGTTATGCCCGTATAGATGAATTAGCAAGAGCGTGGAATTGCATGTGTAGTGGTTGTACCGTTCGCATGAAAAGGAAAACCATTTAAGTTTTTTCCTAAATTTAATGGGATTACCCTAAAGTCGCCGTCAATAGAACTTGTAAACGATGTAAACAAATTAGTACTGTTTCACACATAACCTCAAATATTCACCAAGCGTGTTTTTATTTAAAATAACGTATAATGAATAGTTATATTTTCATCTTAAACTTAATATGAAAATAATGATCCAGTGTATAAACCATTGCAAAGACCTCACTTGATCTTTAAAAGTACGTGATTATCGAGTAATTATGGTGGATTGGTTCTTTTGTTTTTGTTTACATATTTTGCAAGTTTTATTGACGGCAACCTGAAACAATTTTATAAATATTCGAGAGAGAAACACCTGTAGCTTTTTCAACTAATTGGGTGTAAGGTCAATTAAATTTTTTCATTAGAATGAGTTCAAAGTATTTATGACAGTTAAAATTATATGTTTACTTTGATTCTCAATCGGACCAAAATTACTGCCACTTTCTGTCATAATTTTCTGTGTAACTTAAAGTCGTACATGCCCAATAAAAATAATTCTGAAAATTGCGAGAATACAATAAAATAAGACGTATATTTTAGTGCATTGTAAAAAGTATTTAGAATTTGACGCTGACATTATTTTTGTACTTGTTTATTTAATATATAACAAAACTCTTTTTATGCTGATGGTATGAGGAGTAGAGGTAATTTAAATATGAATGCCTGTAAACACACATTACCACTACCATGGTCTAATAAAACAAGGCCTTCTCTTCCGAAAAGGGACACTTTCTACGTCATCACAAAGTTGCCACTTGATTAACCACTACCCGAAAATAAGGAAAAAAAATATTTTAAGTTAGTGTACGATTTTATTTCAAAAATATATAAATCACGAATAATATAAGTCACGAGCATAATTTACATATTTACTTTCATTTAATGTTTTATTTTAATATTGTATATACATTTATGCATGAAAATAACTAACAGGGTTTTTTTTTTTTTTTTTTTTATTATTTATTTATTCCTTGATAAAACAGAGTTTTACATGTCAAAACACAATAATTCTATACAAATGTCTAAAATCTTAAATTAAATGTATGTATACAAAGTATGTCAATATATGTAATTGAGTATATGGAGTCAATTGTTTGGGCAGCGAACCAGTAACTAGTCGGTTTAGCCGTTGAGAAAGTCGACAATAGTGTAATATGCGTCAGATACTAGTTTAGCCTTTAATTTATTAACAAAACGCCTCATGTTTGGTGCATTTCTGATTTCTGAGGGTATCTTGTTGTATATCATCGGGCCTATTGAGTGCAGACATTTTTTTGACTTAGCGAGACGTGTGGCGGGTGGGCGCAGCTCGCCTCGCCGCCTGGTGTTATAGTTGTGCGAGTCACCGCGCGTCGGGAATTGTTCAAGGTTACCCCTCACGTACTTGGCTACTTCAAGGACATAAAGGCTCGGGAGCGTGAGAATTTTGGTTTCCCTGAACAATTCACGAGCTGGATGATCCCAGGCGACACCACATATACAGCGAATCGCTCGTTTTTGAAGCCTAAAAGGTCTCTCACGATTGGCTGAGTTTGCCCACAGATCGATGCCATATATTAAGATGGAGTGGAAATAGCCAAAATATGCTTTTCTTACGCTGTCAGGGTGTAGACTGGCGCGCAGCCTACTGAGTGCGAAACAAGCAGATGACAGACGATCGCATAGTGAGTCTATATGGGAACTCCATGTTAATCCATAATCTATGATAAGACCCAGGTACCTGACTTCGTCAACCTGGGGAACAAGTTGGTTATAACAGGAAATATTTAAGTTGTGTTCTTTTTTCCCGTGTAAAGAAAATTGTATTATGTTCGTTTTTTCTACGTTCAAACATAAAGGTTACATTACAATGTGGAATTACAACCTGATACTACAGGCATCACCGGATTCACCAGATCAAACTGGCCGGTTACTACTTACGGTAACTTGATGTTTCCCGTCATACTATTCGAAACTATGGGAATATCATATTCCGCTCTCGCTCGGTATCATGACGCTAATAACACGCCTATGATTTTCAAGCTGTCGCGGTAAAAGTTGTCGATGACTTTTTTTTTGGAAAATGTAAAATGGTTAAATGCTCTATTAAAAGCTGTAAGAGCAGAAAAGGTAAGACACAGTCGGTTTCTATACTTTTCCACCAAAATAATCGCTTGCCGAGGAGTGGTTGCGATATTGCGGGCCTAAAACCACAGTTAAATGTGGTGAGTAGTATTTTATGTCCTATTGTACCTAAATGAGAGGAAGCGCCTAATAAAAAAGCGCTTATCAATATTCAAGTTCTCATAATCCATAGCCCTATAATATTTAGAACCTATTTTTTATTTAGTTATGAGTATAATCGTATATTTACCATTAAATGTTCAACATTTAAGTGCCGGTGGTCACAGCACCTACGTCAAAATGCAGCAACACGTCTATATCTTTATAAATAAATAAATAAATACGGTTTTTTTATAGAGGACAATAAATGGTCAAAACGTAAAACCTATATACAATGATAGTCTTAAGTTAATATATACGAGCGTATATTTTAAAATTACCCCGATTTTATAGTTTGGAAATTTTCGGTTGACGGATATGACGTAGTACGTGTCCACTCACGTGACCAAGGTTTCTAGGAAGAGAATACCAGGCGAAGTATATTATTGTACCATGACCACTACATATGCAATTCCACGCTCTCTGTAATTCATCTATACAGTCAAGAACTTAAATTTGGTACCCAACTTAGGTTTAAAGTCAATCTGACATTCTACAACATTAAGGTTGAGTTTCCTAAAACTTACAAATGACTTGACATCTCTAATGACATTGACGGCTTCAAGCATATTTTCTTGAAATGGGTCACAAATTAACGTTCGTGACCGTACATACATTTCGGCGATTCATTTTTATTTATATCCTTCTAAGGCCCAAAGTCCTTATAAAAGGCCTTCGTCCGGACATTCAAATAAAGGTCAAGTGCGAAGAAATTAAAGTGGAATTTCTTTTATTTTTATAACTATTGATCAAATTAGAAAATCGAATTTATTTCATTCACATATATAATATTCACATATATATATAATATTCCATTGATAGATTTCGTTGTATGGTGGGCCTTAGGAGGACTTACTCAGGTCGTAGATTGATAGATAACTTCTAATGTTAACTAGCTATAACCGAACCAACGTAGCGGTTAGTTGTGAAAAACCATGTCAAAAAACTACAAGTATAAACTAATTCTCTATTTAAAGTTATTTGGTGCTGTCTTAGATGTTTTTAGTAGGTATAATCACTTTAGTGGCCTGTATCTCAGGATCCAATCGAGTCTACTTAGTCGCAATAGTTTTTCTTTTAAATTCGTTGTATGTACTTTCATTTAAGATATTTTACAGTTTTTAGTATTTGTAGTTTTGGCTTTAGTATGTAAGTAGTAGTACATACATACCTTCACGCCTGTAATGCCAGAGTGGGGTAGGCAGAACTACAGAATTACCTACAACTTTAAAAACTTGTTGATCATGGCTGACCTTGAAACCTGCCGGGGTTGGGGCTGGAAAACTATGCGGGTTGTGATCACCAAAGGTGTCCCTTTCGATGGGTAAACGTTTCGTTCTGCCACATCATGATGTAATTTTCAGTTTATTCGTTTCGTTTATTTTTCAGTATAAAAACTTAATCTAATACATCACATTAAATGCTTACAGAAGCAAAAGAAGAAGAAGAAGAAGTTAAAATAGCGGTATGAGGATGAACAAAAAAAAATGTTCTTCCAGGGTATGCGACCGCAACCCGCTATAATCCAGTGTTCTTAAGTATTATGTATTGCTGTAGTATATGTCGGATCTACCACCGTGTGAGATAAGGTTTAATGCAATAGGAGCTTAGACTATAATAAACAACATGTAAAAAAATACGCAGATCCGACACCTCATAAAAACTCCGCCTATTATAGGATAAGCAAATAAAATCGGTCTAAGTACCATATTTGCTATAAAATCAAAAGACAAAAAATTATTATTTTAATTCATATAAGATAAAATCAAGTTCAAAGAAAATAAATGTTATAAAAAAAAGCTTTAAAATGTTATAAATCTTGATTGATTTAATAATCATGATTTATAACATTTAAAATCTATTTAATTATTTTTACATACATACATAATCTCACGCCTTCGTTCCCAGAGTGGGGTAGGCAGAGCTACAGAATTACAAACATCTCTAAAAACTTGTTGATAATTCTATAACCACAACTTGCACAATTAGGCTAAGATGTTTACCAGCGTATTTTGTAATTATTTTTTATAACATTATTTTCAAAATCTTGAAATTCACAAAGTCGATACGAGTAGTAATTAGATAATAACAAAGGCTGGTTTTCGCACTTTAACGAACGCGGTTAGAAGTGGTACGAAATTACCTTCATGTTTTTTAGGGTTCCGTAGTCACACTAGTCTCTTTCATATTCATCCCCACCCCCGGCTGATTGCGGTATAACGCAGCTCAAACAGGCACAGCTCAAAATATTTTGTGCTTTGACAGGCATCAGTGTCAACGATGCGACGAGTTGTGTCCCTGCGATCGACAAACCCGCTTGCCCAGCGTGGCGATTATGGGCATTTCCCCCGAATGAGCAGAGCAAAAAGAAAACGGCCCCCCGTTCCCGGTAGCTCTGCTATTCCCAACCAAGGCGGCGGTCGCGGTAACGGCAGAGCAGGTAGTACTAAGAATCCCCGGTCTATGGAAGGCCGCCCATCCCAACTGACCCTGGCGGACGGACTGAGTCAAAGGACTTGAACGGGCTTGACTCACATAGCGCAATTGGAAGTGGAGCTGAAGAATATTAGTTGGCATGTCTTGGAGTTATGTGAAGTCCGACGAGAGGGCGAGGACAACTCTAAACTCGGGCCACCTTTTGTACTTCCGCGAGGGTGATAAAACATCCCATGGCATAGGGTATCTCGTCAATAGAGCCCTCTCTAACAATGTTGAAGAAATCTCCAGTGTATCGACCAGGGTGGCATACCTGATAATCTATCAAAACGATATTCTATTAAAATTATTCAGGTATATGCACCAACCTTGACACACGCGGATGATGAAGTCGAGGATATGTAAGAGGACATATACAAAGCCTTGTACAACATCACAGAGACTCACTTCAATGTTGTTATGGGGGACCTGAACGCTAAAGTGGGATTCCGAAATCACAACGAATCCGAAATTTAATGGATATGGATGTCAGAACAGGAGGTGCTCTACTTAATTAACTCGTTCTTTAAGAAGAAGCCCCAGAGGAAGTGGCAAAGTCCCGACACTGTGAACAAAAACGAGATCGACTTAGTCATGACGGATAAACGGCACATATTCAGAGATGTCTCAGTGATCAACAGGTTCAACAACGTATCTGATCACCGACTCCCTCGAGGCTCTCTGAATATCAACTTGAAACTGGAAAGAAGCGGTCTGATAAAGTCCACGCTCCGACCAAATCCGCTCCATGCCATGGCGGGTGGTGTGAAGTTTCAAAAACTTCTTGCTTGCTTGTGGATGAGGGCATCAATCTTTGCAAAATGCGGCACAAAGACAAGAAGTTTAAACTCTCGGACGAAACTCTGCGGCTTATGACAACAAGGTCAGACCTAAACAAGCGAATCACGAAGATGGTACGGCGTGTCCTCCAGAGCTCTAACACACGCCTAATTGAGAAGGCGATTGAGTAAAACCGAGGGTCCAAAGTATTGACTTAGCAGCTTGGAAGATGCCACCTGACGAAGCTCACAACTCATGAGTTGGCAGGACCGTGTTGTTAAATCCGGAGATTTTTGCTGAGATCGAGGACTACTATGGCCGACTTTACGCACATGTCCCTCAGCCGCAGCGACACAGCTGCGATTTTAGAGCCACCCTGACACGCCACTATACCGACGAACTGCCAGAAATCAGCTCTTGTTGGCTCTAATGCAGCTTAAAAATGGAAAAACCCCCGATGAAGATGGAATTACTTCAAAGCTTCTGAAGGCAGGAGGCGCCGTTGGTATCAAGGAGCTTCGGAACCTGTTTAATTCCACCATTCACTGTGGGAGAACTCCAAAGCCGTGGCATGGGGGAATAGTGGTACTGTTCTTTAAAAAGGGAGGCAAAACCATTCTTAAAAACTACAGACCCATTTCTCTCCTAAGCTATGTCTATAAGCTGTTCTCGAGGGTAATCACGAATCGTCTTGCCAGAAGACTTGACGAGTTCCAGCCTCCGGAGCAGGGCTGCTTTCGCACGGGGTATGACACCATGGACCACATTTACACAGTAAGGTAGATTATACAGAAGTCCCAAGAGTATAATCGCCCACTGTGCTTGGCGTTTGTGAACTATGACAAGGCCTTCCGTTCAGTGGAAACCTGGGCTGTTTTGGAATCCTTACAGAGATGCCAAGTAGACTGTCAGTATATCCTTGTACGAATCTGCCTTTATGTGTTTCCAAGTACAGCACATCCAGATAGCTTTTTCAAAAATGTTGCGGGGTTTTCAAGACAATTTGTCGATTAAGGATTCCGTTTAAATATTAAGATTGAAAGTGATATATTTTTTAAGAGTCAAGTGTACTAAGGGAATATAGGCTTGTAGTACTGTTAGACGATGAGCTTGCAACCTTTCACTAATACTTTGGTAAACAACTTAGCCTATTTGTGCAAAATGAGGTTACAGAATTGGCATGCGTTATATAATATCCTCCTTCAAAAGAAAACAAAAAATCTACATTATTTTTCATAAAACCTTGAGTCTAATCGGTAACATTACTTTTCCTATATTTTAAGATACCGGAGACAAATTACCACAACTGGCTTATTTACCATATAATTTAAACACATATGAAGGACAAGACTTGCAATGCGTAGATTTTAATTAAATATCACGGTTTGCATTAAAATATTCCTTTAATGTTGCATCTATACATGGATTTCTTGTTTTTCCAAGATATTAACCTCGATTGATTGAGGTGGCTGACCAGAAAACTGCCAGGCTGATGGCACGCAACCCTATATATTTATGAATGACTGGTATGCTTAGGGCTATCGATCTGCATCGGTTTCGTCGAGCCACCAGATGAGGTAATTGACCTCATTTTTTGGCCTCTTGAATCATGGCTGACCTTTAAACCTGCCAGGGTTGGGACTGGAAACCTATGCGGGTTGTGATCACCAAAGGTGTCCCTTTCGATGGGTAAACGTTTCGTTCTGCCACCTCATGATGTAGTTTTCAGTTAAAATAGTGGTATGAGGATGAACAAAATATAATTTTCTTCCAGGCTATGCGACCGCAAGTACCGCAACCCACTATAATCCAGTGTTCCTAAGTATTATCTATTGCTTTAGTATATGTCGGATCTGCCACCGTATGAGATAAAGTTTTATGCAATAGGAGCTTAGACTATTAGCATATTTGACAACATTTTGAACAACGAAAAATGCATCCAATGTATTTATGAAAAAAAAGCTGGTACCATAAAATATAGTAAGTACCTCTAACCTCTTAAACTAAACTGCTGACGAAATTATTTTAGCGATTTATTTCGAAGACCGTTAGTTTGATTGACTTGTGTGTAAGGTTATGAATAATTAGGCTCATAAGAGTTAATAATAATAATCTTGTTTCATTATATTACAGAAACCTAAAGATATATACTTATAACGCCACATAGTTAAGTGGTCCAATGATCGTAACCTTCCCCTACTTTTTTATACACATGGCTGATGGCACAATAGGCGTGCCATAATTTCCTATGGCGTTAGGCACGCCAGTCGTGTCATGAAATGATTGTCCACCGCCACAGCAAGAAAAGCGCGCGTAGCGAGACTAGAGAAACGCTTAAGGGGTGAAGTCAGGGGACTGAATGACAAAGGACCGTGCGCGCGCGCGGAAACATGGTTTTTATAAAGTCGAGGGTCTCAGGTAGACAAATCATGAAATCACCGAACATTACGCGGTCCGCGATTTTTGCACACGAACATCCCATAATTACTGACTACCTATTGCTATTTTAGAGAAACAGTTTAATTTGAAACACTCAGTAATGACTTTAACTGTTTGAATGGCATGTCACTTGCTTATGCCACATTAAGAGTTAATTTACTTATGCTAAAATACAATCATCAGTGACATCTGACTTAATTTATTGTATATACTATGTTGAGACCCTATTTCATCAGTTTCTTTTGCTGTTGAGTGTACCGCGGCCTTCCGAGTTGCCCGATGAGGCTCAGTTTCAATCATTCTGGACTAATGGTATCAAGGTTCAATTTTATTCACCTATCGCATTGACCACATGTTCTAGATCCGTTTAGGCCTATAAGAAAGCATTTTACTTGTCAGGTGTTCGCGAATGATGATGACCAGTTAAATCACACAAAATACCATATGGTAAGTACCATACGAGTTTAGTACCGCTACTATAGAAAACTAGTCTCTAATTTAAAAACAAATATATCAGTTTATTTGAGAAAAACAATGCAAAAAATATAACGATCAGAAATTTTTACATTTTAAAGTTACTAGTACAATGAATGTACGATCACGGACGTTAATTTATGACCATTTAAAAAAAAAAATGCTTGAAGTCGTCAATGTCATTAGAGATGCCAAGTCATTTGTAACTTATAGGAAACTCAACCTTATTGTTGTAGAATGTCAGATTGACTTTGAACCTAAGGTGGATCACAAATTTAATTCTTTGACTGTACTTACTGCGTGTCGTGTTTGGGCGGCGAGGAGAAAGTTCAGAGCGGCCGGAGACTACGAACGCCAAGGCGGGCGGGCGCGGACGCGACTTACTCTGAACTGGAGTGGAGCGGCCCGCCCCGGCAAGGCACGCCACCGGCGCGGCGGCGGCCTGCGTCACGGGAACTTTCACACGCTGACTCCTGTTTCACTTACGATATTAAGAAGAACTTTTGTGTGCTGTTTAGGTTTGGAAACATTATACAATACTCTCTGCCATGTTCAAAAAATTTTTTTTTTTTTGTAAAACAGATTTTAAATAAAACAGGTCTTTAAAAAAATCATAAGCAATGTAAAAAGTTGAAAACTAATACCCGAATGGCGACATTTCTTGTCCAACAAGATGCTTGGGAGTTCGATGTACCGTAAAACGGGGTAAATAGGAATCAAGGGGTAAATAGGGACACAACCTAAAATAAGTCATAACTTGTTACAAATAAGAACAAGTACTAAATGGACAATAACGTTACGTCTATTGGAAATAATTATTATTATTAACATATGCTTCATTTTAGGTAATGTCCCTATTTACCCCTTGATTCCTTTTTATTAACGATTTTGTATGAATACATTATACCTACTGTTACATATCTATAGTAACAAAGTACGTTCACCGAATTAGGTGGAGGTCGCACATGTAACTGAGTTAGTTACTGGGTCGTTTAAATTTAATTTAGTTAACTAGAATTTACTCCCCGCAGATATGCAAGTTATGTCGATTTTAATCTATTTATTGCAAAATTAGGTCAGTGGATCTCGGCTTGCATCTAGTATCACTGCAGCCTCCCGGGCTCGCCGCCGCGAGGGCCTGCCTCATCCTCGAGAAAGCTTTGTTTACTGAGGGGCCAACAAAATCTCTATGCTATCAACATATCGTTCGCATTTCTCCAGTCGATGTTCAGTTCCCTTTCAATAGTGATGGTGATGGTAAAAACATTTAGGTACGTCTTTATTGTGTAGGGAATATGCATTTTTTTACAGCTTCAATAAAGGCTGATTCATGTTAAAAACAGGTGAGAAAAATCATTTTTTGAATAGCTATAAAAATAAACAAGGTATAAACCCACAAAGATTTGTTCCTATCTCTTTCTAGCAAAACAGAATTTTACGTGGAGTTTATACGGCCGTACTGCACAATGACGTCAACGTTGCACTTCTGATCTCTCTGTCTAATTAGCATTTTAAAATGCTTGTATCAGCCGTATTTCATGACCGGTTTTAATTTTAATTTCACTTTTGGTGATCTCTTTTACGGTATTTTCATATTTTGTTGAGAAATGCGATTTAAAAAATCCATGCATAACTATTCCCTATTATGCTAGAAAGAGGTAGGAATAAATATATAAAAGAAATTGGTTCACCCATAAAGATAATTAATAATAGAAATTAATTCAATATTTGCATGCCTTAATTATTGTTGTCTTTCGTTATTTTATTTTTACTGTTTGTGTTGTCTACCTTATCTTGCATTCTGCGGTGACAACAATCAAGTTAAACACATGTTTTTTTTATTATAACCATGTTGTCATGGTAGTGATGTACTTATATCTTATATGAGAATAAATGTCTTTAAACCTAAACCTATATTCCAAAAATAATATTTCCACCATTTCGGTGGGCCTTATTAGGAGTAAGAAAAAAACAGTTATATGTATACTTAGGAAATAAGTAACAAAGACCCAAAGCTTAATAGGCCCTTAGTTACATTCTGAACATAAGAAATAAAAACATTTTTTTTTTATTAGCACCACGTTAAATGGTTAAGTTTATTAAAGAAGATGACATATTTGACTAAGTAAATACACTAAACATATGAGAACTTTTAATTTCAAACCTAAACTAGATACCTAAGGTACCTATCTATTTAAGTTTTAAAATTAAGTTCCGGTGATCTAATTCTAGTATCTATACCTATCTAAATAATTACCAAAATGACTCATTTTAACCGAAGTAACCGATATTCTATAGCCCTAATAAGATTGCCGCAGCTGCGATTAACTAATCATTTGAACGTGGTATCCTGATGTATCTACTTATACATATAACTAAGAGTGGAAAATTTATATTTTCAACGGTTTAAGAGTAAATGTCTTGTAAATCTACTTTTTACTTTAACCTGTAACTAGGTTAGATTAGGTGAGGCACAGGTTAATGTAACTCTTGGAAGGTTAAAGAGACATATGTGCACTATTGTGCAGGTTAGTGTGAATATTGGCAAGCTAAAGTGAATAACTTTTTTGAATAATTTTAATTTAATAACTTGCATATAATTTCCCAGAAAAGCTTTACAGATGCTTAAGCAGTACCCTAACAGTGGTCTACCAAAGTAAATGTAGGGAATTGCTTTTTTATTGTATTTTAATATAGCTCTCTTTAACATGGAACCTTTTATCCTGTCTAATGAAACCTTGACCTGCATCTCCAATATTTCAACACGCCTTAATTACAATATTTTCATGAATATTCCGTTCCCTTTTATAAATATGTAACAATTGGAACTCCACGAAGCTTATTTTAAGCAAAGAAGGTAAAAAAACACAACACTTTTTTTTGGAGAAACTAGCCTGTCTTTGCCACTTTTATTAGAATTACCCCGGTACGGTTCAGAAAGTAAGTAGTCATGAAGAAAATGTATACATTTTGAACTCGTAGGTATAAACGATTCTCGATCCACGTGTCACTTCTGTTATTGCCTATTTGTCATAATCTTTCACTACTGTCAAATCGTGTTTGCCCCCGCGATAACGATGTATGATCATTATTCAAAAAATTAAAATATTAAGTACTATGCGCAATTTATTTACCTAAACTATTCTGTGACGCACGCAACGCAAGCTTATTTGAGGTAAGCGTCCACATGTCGGTATCGCACGCATCGGAAGCATCGCATCGAACGGATGAGTTTTTCACAATGCGTCCACTGTATCGGCAGTGACCGGATTTGCCGATGCGACTACCAGTAATCGGATTGCCGATACCAGTTCATTCGGATTTTCGTCGTATGACGTCATCGGCACGCATCGCAAAAGTTGCCTCTCGAAGCATCGGCGTCGGCATTGCCGATGAGCTGATTCGTGCGGTCCGTGTGGTGCGGATCAGTGGACGCACTTGTGTCACTTTGTATACAAAGAATACTACGATACGTTTGATGCGATGCTTCCGATGCGTACGATACCGACATGTGGACGCTTACTTCGAGCACCATCGAAGCATTCGATTCATCGTCCGCTTGGCGTCAAATTCACACAGGGTGAGAGGGACGGAGGATTTCAGTGTCTATTGAGAAAGCATGATGGTGGGCCATTCTCAAAAACGGACACAAATTTTAAAAATTATAAATTGTTTTAGATATGCTTTTAGCTGTCTCAAATTAATGATACAGCCTATCCTACGTTAAGTTCCACTTATGAGCCGAGCTATTTTCTAGTTAATTTTCGTGAAAAAAAAGAAAAGAAAAATTAAAACGAGTGGTTTTGAAGAAAAAATAATGAAAAATGAAAAAACGTTTATTGGTCACAATCAGTGTGTTTACAATAAGGATAGGGTTGGGACCTTCTAGTAAGTATGGCAATACTTGTGACGGAAGATCCCGCTCTTCCAGTATCAAGATTAAGGGTACAAAAACAACCAATACAATACAGAGTTCACAAGAAAGTTAACAGTTAACTAGTTTATATATTTAACTTACGCTAAAGACTTATAACCTAAGAACCTAAGTAGGTAAGTTTTGTTACTCTTTATGGTTAATTATGTGTGTGTGTGTGTGCGTGTGTGCGTGCGTGTATGTGTGTGTGTGTGTGTGCGCGTGTGTGTGTGCGCGCGTCTGCATACATGCGATTAGAGAATTTAAGTGACGTCAAATTAAGATGGTATACTATTTAACAATTTAAGAGCAATTATATTTTTCTACAGTTTTAATAACATAATAATATTTCAGTCTCATCATAGTTTAGAGTAGTTATTTAACAATTCTAAGATAACTTTTTTACACCTGTAAGGGATAAATAGAGACATGAGGTCCACGGAAGTGACCTTTGCCCTTCTTTTTTTGCGTTTTATCTCTCTTGACTTCTTTTAGATGGCTCCATAATTATCTTGTGTCTAGAACGATTTTTTTTTATAATAATTTCACTTCCGTGGACACGAAATCAACGTGGGTGACGTCCATGGAGGTGACATTTTGACACTAGAACGTATTTTGTTATAATCTCCTTTACTGAATATAAAATTCAATAATATACCTTAATTTATAAATAAATACTCGAATTGTTTATTATTTAACGTTAAACGATAGGCCTTATTGTAATAAATATTTTAATATATGTGATCCACAAAAGTGACCAAAGTAGCATGCTAAATTTGGAAAAAACTAACCTTTTAAATTAGTATAAATAATAAATAACAAATAATATCAGGGGACAATCTCACACAAATTGACCTAGTCCCAAACTAAGCTCGAGGCTTTTACTATGGGTACTAGGCAACGATAAATTTACTTATATAGATAAATACTCGCGCTCATCACACAAATATTTGCCCATACCGGGGATCGAACCCGGGACCGCTAGATTCGTAGGCAGGGTCACTACCGACTAGGCTACCGCGTCGTCCAAAGTATTACAACATTGTTCGCCATGAGCTGACCAACTGTCATAAACTTGCAAGATGGCGTTATACTTGTCTATGGATGTTCAGAACCTACGTTCACTGTATTATTCAAAAATGGGCGCGTTTAATAAGTTTGTCCATGGAGGTGACACAAATGTTATAAATTATGTAGGTTTTTATTCCACGTTTTTAATAAATAATTAGTATTCTTTAGAATGTTTATTATAAAAAATAACAATAGGTTAATTTTATAAAACCTTACTCACATATTTTTTTCATTTTTTTTTATATTATTTTATTTATATGAGTATTACTAAACATCTTAAGAAATTAAACTACTGCGATATGTATGCAGTGGAAAGTCTTTAAAAATTGGAGGACGCCGACTTCAGTTTGACTGACCTACCATTTTAAAGGAAGTGTTTTTGTGTTTTTGAAGGCGGTTTTTGTTTTTATACATATTTATTAAATTTTATGCTTCTTAGTGATTACTGATTACAATCACGCAAAAGAGGTTATCGGGCCTTGTTTTTCTCAACACGTCCACAAAAATAAAGATATTGATATAGACGAGATGATTATATTGATTATAAGAAGACTTTAGACACAATACAATATCCCGCCATTTGGAAAACTTTACAAGATCAAGGAGTACAAAACGCATACTTGGCAGTAATTAAAAATATCTATAAGAATTCAAGCATTTCTTATTGAAAGAGGAGTAAGACAGGGAGACCCACTATCCCCAAGAATTTTCATATTTCGTGCTGGAATCAGTTTTCAGAAAGCTAAATTGGAAATCACATAGCATTGACTTTGCAGGGAAAAGCCTGACACACCTTAGATTTGCAGAGGATTTAGCCCTATTTACAAATAGGAAAGGTAGTAAGTTCAAATCTCAAATAGGTACATGATGAACACATTTATTGTTGAGAGAAACAAGGTGGGACTTGAAATGAACCTAAAGTTACGACCAAATGTAACAAAAATCTAATAAATGTGAAAAATGAACATATAGACCAGTACACATACCTTGTCGAACAAATAAGCTTTAACCCTAAATCAAACGAACAGGAAATAGAAGAACAAAAAACGGAACAAATACTGGAGTTAAAAGAAACCCTAAAAAGCGACTTACCTACTCAGCTCAAAAAGAAGGTAATGAATATGTGCCTACTCCCCACAATGACCTACGCATGCCAAACATGGAAATTTTCATCAAAGGCTAAAAGGATGGTAGTTTCATGCCAAAAAGGGATGGAATATAAACCATATAAACCATTCCTTAATTAGGAATAGAACAAAAGTCATAGACGCACTAAGCCAGGCTCAGAAACTTAAATGGAGTTGGGCTGGACATGTCGCCAGACTCCAGGACGATAGATGGACATCCCGAATTACAACTTCGAAAGGTCCAATGGGAAAAAGAAATAAAGGTCGGCCACTGGCACGCTGGGATGACTAAATTGTAGAAACAGCTGGAAATAACTGGGTTTGGAGGGCCCGACAGGAAGTGGTGGAAGTCTCCGGAAGAGGCCTTTACTTTATCTCATAGACGGTTCTGGTGTGCAATTTTATTAAAGATACCATTAAAATTTAATTACTACCTAACAATTGACAACATTTCAAAAAAATTAGCATTTCTGTTTTTTCGCGTTTATAATAGCTGGTTAAAAATTAGATTACCCGTGTTTCTCGGTTTTTCTTTATTTAACTTAAATTCGTCGTTAATAATTTATTAAAGAAATAGTCATTAAAAAGACCGTATATGATATAAAATAAAAAAGTAACTTTAAACAGAAACAGAACTGACTGTCATGTCATGTCACTTGTCAACAATAACAACTATAACAACATAAATTCGTCGACTTTGGGCAGATTGCTTTTACAAATCCGGTAGTCACTTTCATTTTAAATAGCGTATATCAAAACAATAGTATTACGAGAATCGAAAGCGTGTCGTTAGAATCAAGTAATCCGTCAGACAGATAAAAAATTGTCATGACAGTTGTATATTTTTTTCAATTCCTATCTTAATAATTGGTAATAAATGGACTAAGGGCACTATAAGTGTATTCCTAACATTCACAATCCAACTTTTTCTACTGCTTTTCCGAAATATAAAAAACTACGGCATAAAAAAATCCAAAAATATTTTTACTGTAATCAACAGTGTAAAATCTACAAACGGTATTTTAATTTACTACCTTAGCACATATGAATTGTTGTCAATTAAAACTAAGTGTTTAAGATTAGTTTGGAAGTTTCTATCTTTGTTAACCCAGAAATAAAAGGCTTTTTTATTTATTTATTTTATAGACAAGATAACAAATAAATTCAGCATAAAACAAAAATATAACCGAGTTTGTACTTAAAACAATACATAACTAATAAAAATTAAGGGGGTGTCCCCATACAAGTAATGTTTTTTTGGCTGTATCTTAGAAAAGGCAATACAAAAAGCGTTAAACTTGGTGAACGTACTTCAAGTGCAAACACGTCCAAACGTTGAACAAAAAGTATGTACTATAAAGCGGGTAAGTGTGAGCAGGGCTCAAGCTAAGGATAACAACAGAATGACAAAATGCATTTTTTTATAAATCGATACCTTAGTGCACAATGGTACTAAATGATTTTTATTTGCCAGTAAAGTTACGAACTTATTATTTGTGTACAAACATACTAATTACAATAACTTTTCAAATGTAATTAGTACAATTGTGAACCAAGGTATCGAAATACACATATATGGAATATTGTCAAATCCTGTGGTGGTACGGCACTCTCGGTCAATGGTCCGACTCGCATGTGGCCGAAAAGGGTCTGTATTGACTGCCATAAAGTTAGTTTAGATTATTGTTGTCCAAAAACGTTTTACATTATACCTACCTATTAAGTCATAATGTTAAAAGTCATAATATTGAAGAGTATAAATCGGAATCTCAATTATTGTGGGTCATATTTGTTGGAAGTCATAAAATTCATAGTCATACCAATTTATGTCATAATAATTAAACTTCATAATGACAAAGGTAACAATAGTAATTGTAATAAATGTTAGTAGGTCAAAACTTGTTAGTCATAAAAGTACAACACATACAACTTACAACAGACATGTATGATGTGACAGGGTGGACGGAGCTCCGCTTGGCGGAGCTCATATTTCTGAGTAGTTACGGCCTTCGGCCTTGAGGAAATAATAACCTAACCTAACCAATTGAACTAATTTTATCGTCTATGCAGAGGTTTTTTGGTTTGGCGGGGGCTGCGCCCCCCGTACCCATCCGCTTCCACGAAAAGTTGCCTTATAATGATTTCAATTATAGAAATAGGTATGATTATTAAAAACGAAATGAAGGTATGAATAAAAATAATTGATGCTATAAAAAATATGTCCTAAAATCTTTCTGACTGATTATAAATATGCCTTTGAATGTTATAGGGATATGACTTTTGTATATTATAATCTTTTACATTATGGATAATTAAATTTTGAATTATAAAGTGTTATGACCTAAAAAATTTATGACTTCCGATAGTTATGAACATAAATACAAAAGTCTGACTTTCAATAATAGAAAAAATAAATGTGTGGCGATCAAATGGATCCCGGCCGAACATCTGCGTTCGGCAGTTAGGTGACCACCCCCTAATCTGAAGTCTGGATCCGCGCCTGGATTGACGTTTACTTTGACGTATATTACTAAACCAGTTTCAATAAAATTCATGACGAATCCAAAGCGGGGCAAAATTAAATAAAGATTTTAAATATTACTTACCTATTAGATGTGTATAAAATCACAACTACCATTTTGACACGTGTCGTATTCACCGAAAGTGCTTTTTGTCAAAACCGAAAATAATGATTACCTAATTATTAATCTAAATCTAAAATGAACGTATAAGTACCAACTAAATGACAAAGTGTAGGTATAAATTGTTAGTAAGAAAATGATCATTAAAAGTACCTACGTGATTACGAATTAACCATGGTAAATTGGTTTGTTTATTCGCGTATAAAGATAAAAAAAGATAAAAGATGTTTATTCAGTAAGTAGGCCGCACGGGCACTTTTACACATCAAAAATCTACCAGCGCTTCACAAGAGGCCACTGCTGAGAAGAAGCGCCGCAAGAAACTCACCAGTCAGTCGTTTTTTAAATATAGCTTATGATAATTATACAATTACAAAACTTAACCCAGCATTATATAAAACAATGAATCTAACATAAAAAGGGGGGAACGGTCATTTTTGTACATTTTTGGCTATTCATCAAAAAGTACGTCACGGAAAATTATACAAAAATCGTTTCGAAATGTGCAGATTGAGTTCTTTCATACGACACCCCGTTTGCTATAATCGAATCACCTTCATTTTTCAACCCTCCATTCTAGACCCCTTTTCAAATAAGTATTTAGTAAAATAATTTCATCAATTATTAGGGGAGGCCTATGTCCAGCAGTGGACTAATACAGGCTGATGATGATGATGATGAAAAAAATGTCATATTGGTTTTACTAAAAACAGATGAAGGCAAGCAAGTTGTTCAACTATGCCAAATTTCAGGTTGATAGCTTCTATAGTTTCAGACAAAAACTGCTATGACATACAGACAGACAGACATTATCACTATGGTACGGATCCTTAATAATGAATCCCAGTTCTTTTTGTTGTGTTCGTTATTACAACCCATGTCCTGAATATTTTCAGGACATGGGTTGTACAAAAAATCCGCTTACACCCGGACAGCTAAGTATTTAATAAAAAAAATCAGGATTCCTTCGGTGTATGTAAAGTAAAAGATTTTTAATTTAACAGCAAAGGATTTTAAACTCTATCTCTAATTTCGTGGATTTATGATGGACGTTGTTTCTAAATTGAGATTTGTATCGGCAGACTGCTTAAGTATCTACGAGGGTAGATCAATAAGTTTTTAGAATCGGTATAAAAAATGGGAGATATGTAAATCGTTATATTTTAATTGGAACATGCACACTTTCTATATTTAGAAACATTTATTAACGTCATTGAAATGTTTTATTTTACCCCTATAAAAATATATTTACTTTTGGAGGTCAAATTTTGTACCTTCACTAAGTCATCATCAGCTTGTGATTTTTATGTAGTTGTTTTTGAACATTGGTGAGTGAGAAGTAGTAGTCAAAAGTTAGGGCTAAATAACAGAGGGAGCGGTTATCAGTTCTGAACTTAGGTCGGAGAGCAGCATCCTTGTGAATAAGATGGCTCTGAAGCATAATTCCTGCCAAAAATAGGTAATTTTTTTTAATCACTTTCTTTTTAAAAAAAATTCACTAACTATACGGCAGAATAATGTTAAATAACTCTCCTAAGTTATTTGGTTAATTGTTAAAAGCTAATATCACAGTATTTATTTGTAAGCCTCAATAATCCCGGAAAAGGCCAAAAAAGCCACCCTAAATGCCGACCGAGCTGGAAATAAAAAAGTCCACTGCGAAGATAACTTGTTTATCCTTAAAATCATAATGATAAACCAAGGTTTCATTTTCAATAACATTTTTTTTATTAGGACTTCAGGACTTTCTCCTCACCGCTCCAAATAATTACAAAACTAACTCTTATTTTTGCCGTCTTGTAAGATTGTTCATATAGATGTTTTTTGTTTAGCTATCACAGAAAAACAAATGAATATTGTTAAAAAAAAAACTGTAATTTAACGTTGATTAGTGCCATGGTATAGTCCACATCAAAATAATAAGATTATGAGGATGGTTCATACCGATTCTAAAAACTTATTGATCATCCACCTACGCTCATGTTCGGCTGTGTTTGTGCTGTTTACAGAGTTGGTGCATCCATCGAATACACATTCTCCCTGGGTAGTTTTTAGTCTTTTCTACATTATTATTTATTTTGTTAGAAAGTGCATTGTTTTTATTCGAAAAATAGATTCCTCGTCCTTAATTTATCCGAAAATGATATATCGCATGCCCTATGTAAGTATATATTAGAGAAATGTTTATTCAATTAAAGCTCGGCAGCGTCGAACTTCCTCCCCCTCTCCCCACTAAATGCGCGGTGTCTCTCGATGGCTCCCGGTCTGAATCAACTTAAGACCAGCTAAGAGTCAACTGTGCCAAGTTTCAGCGCATAGTCCCAAGTGCAAAGTGTCGTGCAGCAATACCCTAGCTAAACGCACTTTACTGAAAATCGACCGTTTTTCGGAGCTCATATCCAGACAAGGATTGAAAATGGGTAAAATATTATAGAATCAAAGTTGCAGAGAATTTTATCAGCTTTAATAATGCAATACAACAACATTTCCTATGACGCATCGTTTTGAAGATGTAAACAATAAACAAAAAAACGGGACCTTCTTTGTGCCCCCCTCCAGGGCTCACCTCCGAGGGGTGGGGACTTTTAGTACGTTAATCTCCTAACTACTTAGTCCAAACAAAGTTCCGAAGGCAAACTTTCTGCTTTCGGCCATTCCATCCAAACCCCATTTGAGCATTCATTTACCAAGCTATTTTTAAATAGTTAAATTAGTTACCAGTTACTCTACATATATGCATCGCAGAAATCGTTCCGAGGATAGCTATGACTAAAGAAAGATTGGAAGCGTTTGAGATATGGCGTTGGCATACCATGCAACATATTAGATGGATGGAAGAGAAAACTAACAATGAGGTTTTGAAAATGGTACACTAAACACTATCGAAGGACGAAGCAGTAGGTACGCTTAAAACGTCACCACATTGTTACTCGACTGCGCGACGCAAAGGAGAGTAATGTGTTTATCAACCTATACGAGTATATGTATGTTTAAAACGTCACCACATTGTTACTCGACTGCGCGACGCAAAGGAGAGTAATGTGTTTATCAACCTATACGAGTATATGTATGTTTGGATGTATGTTTGTTCGTTTGTGGCGCTCTAGAAACTAAAAGCGTGAACCGAGTTTGATGATTCTTATGTCAATCGATTTGTCTCAATCTTGTAAGTGGCTCTAAAGATATGACAGTAATACTAAAATAATATGGCGACAACCAAATGCCATATTGTTAAAAAGAAAAAAGTTAAGTCGACAAATTATGACAAGTGAGGTATCGTTGAATAGGTATTTAAAAGTCATCTTTAGCATTTGTCATCATTTTTTATTTTGAATGATCGTTTAGGATTTGTAACGATTTATAGTTGGTTAGCAACAATCGGTTTCCTTAAAGCTTGCCTTTTGTTAGACTTGTTGAACATTCCGAAAAGCAAAGTTGAAGGAAAAAGAGAAAATATAATGCACCTATAATATAAACGCCTATAGAACGAGTTTAATACTTACTTTACTGGCAGCAGTTATCTGGATTTTCTAACCTAACCTAACCGAGTCGGCTCTTCCCTGATTCGTCTTGCTCGTGGCATTTTCTGGGTAGTCAAAACAAATTACAAGCAAGACCTTTCTGGTACAGTCGAGTTCATAGATATGTGTACACTTTATTACCTTTTCTATTTATTTCATGTAATGTTTAAACTGCCATAAGTATATGAATTGTCACAGCGATTAAAGTGACAAGGTATTTAAGTTTACACATATTTTTGAAATCGACTCTACCCGCTCCTTTGAGTACCTACCTATTGAGTATAGCATACGATATTAGATCTTATAATCCTTATACTAAAAGATAACATATAATATGATCGCTATATGTCATGTATGTTATACGAACTGAAATTAGATAATGTGAGTGTTATAGAAAAAAACGTTATATAAAATGAATATTAGGAGAAGATAGTATAGTATCGGACACATTTTAGTTTTAACAAATAAAGACTTGAATTTGGAGACTTTAAACCATTTTAAATAATAATTGTGCACATTGAAGTTCATTCGTTATACCGTTTTGGTAAAAAGTATAATAACTTTATCGATAACCGATTTATATCAATTATTATTTTATATTTTTTTAGTATACTATCGGACATCATGCGATAGTATCGGAAAGTATACTTTTTTGGCCAAACAAATATTATATTCCTAATAAGCGTGAGAATAGGTGAATACCTAATTTCAATAAATACCTTGCAAACATTTTCGTCAAGGGAGTTATTAATAAAATTTAAGAAGAAAGTAAAATAACACTAATTCGTTAAGTATCCGACAGTTTCGTTTAGTAACGGACATCTTATTATTTTACTATTATTATTTATTATTTATCGATATTAAGTAAGAGACGAATGTAAGTAGGTGCGAAGGTAGGTAGGTAACAATACTGGTAATAAAAAGTCGACTAAACTGGTTTAGTATTATTTAATTCGTTTAATTTTCTTTTTTTTTTATTTGAACTACCTACACAAGTACCTATCACAGTATAGATAACGAGCAGTAAAGAAGCTACGAACAAACGTTCGAAACGGAACACTCACACAGACGCATGCCTCTACGAGACCGCTAAGCGGACATGGCGGTGCTGCAAGACGCGAGTGTCGCGTCGAGACGTACACTTACGAGCAAAACAATTGCATCACTTTGCATTTTTTGAGGTCCACCGATTATCTTTGTAAACCGACTTTTCTTTCTGAAATATTTAAATGAATTCATGTTTCCTGTAATCTAAGCTTAACAAGAAGTAAACAAACATGGAAATTATCGAAACATTATTTAATTTTAATATTTCAGAAACAAAAGCCGGTTTACAAAGATAATGGGTGGACATGAAAAAATTAAAACTGCAATTGTTTTGCTCGTAAGTGTATGGTTTTCATTGCATTTTATATTCTTTCTTCTTTCTTTAGTTATTCGACTGATGGTTTCCAAAATTGATGTCCGGGGATCTGTATGGTCTCCGACAACTAATCCGTTGACAGATTGAGAAAAAGTAGCCGCCATCTTGAACTTTTTAGTTATTCGACTGATTGCTTCCAAAATCGATATCTGAGGATCTGTGTGGTCACCGACAACTAATCCGTTGACAGATTGAGAAAAACTAGCCGCCATCTTGAACTTTTTAGTTATTCGACTGATTGCTTCCAAAATTGATGTCCGGGGATCTGTATGGTCTCCGACAAGGAATCCATTGACAGATTAAGAAAAAGTATCCGCCATCTTTAACTTTTTACTTTTTCGACGGATTGCTTCCAAAATCGATGTCTGGGGATCAGTATGGTCTCCGACAACGAATCCATTGATGGATTGAGAAAAAGCAGCCGCCATCTTGAACTTTTTAGTTCTGGTATGATATAATATATTCGGCGAAAACTCACACATACCCATACATTATGATACGATTTTATTTTATTATATAGTATTATAATTATATAAGTTAATAAAAAAAAACTGCTTGATATTATGCATTCATTGTAAAGATACACCAGAGCATGCATGGCCGGATTTTATCGTGTACAGTCTTTAGTAACTTGTAATAATTAAAAGTGTTAGGTACTATTTCATTAATTTTTGGGTAAGTCTATTATTATTTATTATTAACTTACGTGTAGTAATGGACGCGCGGACGTTTCCCATACTATACGAAACTTCCCTGTCCGATACAATACAACACGACTAACACAATAAAAAAATAAATTAAAAAAGAACACGCCATTTCTCATTTGTTTTAGTATCATAAATTAAATCTGTAATAAACTTATGATACACTTGTAACGTTTGCTGTTTGTAATAACTTAAATTGTGCAGATAGTAAACAAAGCAAAAAAACTATTCCTTAAGTTGAAATTGATTTATTCACACAAATCGATGCGGCGCGCGCAGGGGCGTCGGCAAGTTGCCACTGACTGGTTCATCGCGTGTCTAGGATGGTATATTTTGCTTGTGCGTTCATAGAATGGCGCTTACACGCGAAATAGAGATGTTATCGACATTGTCCGATACTATACACTGTCCGATACTATACTATCTTCCCCTATGTTAATTAACCGTATATCCTTAAAAGAATATTGATTTTGTTATTATAGCTAACATTTATTATACCTTTTAAACGTTATTAACATGAAATTATAGACTTTGTAGTTATATCTTGTGAGACGCACCCCATTTGGGGTCTTAAGATTTCAATTGAAAGAATGTAGTCTTGAGAATATCTATGGAGCACAGATCCCACTTATCGTCAGGTAACATGTGTGCTCGTTTGCGTTTCCCATGGCATAAAAAACAGGACCCTTTAGACCTAGTTAGGTACTTGAGCCACTAATGCCAGGTTTCAATATTCAAGAAACGAATCGTTTTCCTTACGTCTCGTTAAAATTTGACATTTGCTACGTACAAAATGTGTAAAATTTTAACGAGACGTAAGGAAAACTATTCGTTTCTTGAATATTGAAACCGGGCATAAGACAGCAGGCCAATGACGTGTTGTGTTCAGAGGCAAAAAAGGAAGACTGCTGGCGGAGAAAAGAACGTGGTTCTTAAATAAGGTGATGGTAGTTCGATTGATGAATAAAAATTTAATGGTTCTAAGAGACGTCTATGTCGGGCAAATGAAACTACTTATAGGCATACGAGCCGAGAAGCGCGTAACCAGTGCTCATCCAAAGAGCAGCCATTTCCTCGAGTACGCTTATTGACTTCTACGCCGCACGAGAACAAATTGCCGGGTACATTACATCCCGCCGCGCTGTCCTCGCACACAAACACAGGCCCTGTTAACAAATTGCATCCAACGCTTATATTGTATGAATATGGGCATGTGCATACAAATATGCATCTCGCTTAGCTACAGTATCCGCCACGAACCAACGTAGAGCATACTGGTCTGAGCCTTAATCACGCAAACAGTGTTGACATCCGTCGCAGATTAATATGGATTCATTTAAGACAAGATTGATCTTAAAGCCGAATTTCCTATGTATACAATTGACAATGATACGACTAATGGCCGCTACCATTCCACGAAGTTAAAGCGTGTAAACAAACAGGTCTACACCTACGTATTCGTTTGGCTTAAACCCTGTTTTGTGATGATGTAGTGTTTTTATCCACTTAATAGTGAGAAGATACCATACCTATTCTTCGAAAGTAAGACTATCTGAATAATAACAACTGATATACATGCGTAAACATATGAACAAAACGTTCTAATCGCTAAACTACGCATCTCTATGAAACATAAGTCTGTAAATCAAAGCAACTGACATAAGTAAACCAACAAACATCTAGATTCGTAGTTTTAAGTATAGTTTCCTTGTGTCAAAATGTATCGAACTGTAAATCTTACATCTAGAATTAAAGAGTAATCTAGAAAAATAATTTTCGTGCAATAGTTTACTAGGTACCCAAGATCGGGAATCCGCCATTTTTGGATGTGTTCTATAAGTTAATGAAAGTTTACAGAACCTTGAGTTGGTAGTAGACAATGGCAAAGTTAAAAGTATGTTTTTAACATTCTTTTGCAAATAGTTGGTAATGCATCTCGTTAAGGCTTTTAATACCAGGACAACCTCCATCCGAATGTAGTGCAATAAATCCAGACTGCCCTTAGTTTGAAGCACCGTATCTCAGTACCTAACAAATTATCGCGCAAATAGTCTTGTTAATTTCATTACAACATAACTTAAAATTCTTCATTGTGAAACTCATAGGATATAATTTAGGATATAATTAATCAAACTGTAAAAACGTAAAAAATTGAAGAAAATAACATTGCAGAGCCCAAGGCAGAACCCCAAGGTCGAAAACTTGGATTTTTAGGATTCCGTGGTTAAACTAGGAACCCTTATATTTTCAGCTCAGGGACTGTACAATTCTTAGTTCTTGGAAGCTGTATTTGGTAGCAATATACATATTATTCACGCCAACACAGTGGTTTTTGTCTCGTTACCCTATAGTAGGAGTGTCGTTAGATATAGGTAGTTCTTTCAAAAATATTGGGATTTAAAGTTTATTTTAAATATACAACGTGTCCCAAAACTCAACGATAAGCCGGCACCAGAGGATGGAGCTGCTTATGATTAGTCGAGAAAAAATAAAAAAGATAAAAAAGATAAAAGAAATTTATTTAGTAAGTAGGCCGCTCGGGCACTTTTACACGTCAAGATACTACCAATACCAATACCAATAAGGAAAAGATATATTTTTTTCCTTATTTTTTCTCGACTAATCATAAGCAGCTCCATCCTCTGGTGCCAGCTTATCGTTGAGTTTTGGGACACGTGGTATATAACTATTTTTAAGTCACGATTTTTTTAGATTTTTTGTCTATAAACTTCGGAGATACGGGCGATGGGGGAACGGTCATTTCTTGTAGGTACATTTTTGTCAAATCAAAAAATACGTCACGGAAAATTATAATGAAATTAGTTTCGAAATTTACGGATTGAACCCAGACAGACACCAAAGTCAAACCGTAAGGGTTAAATTAGGCGTTATAAAAACAATCTTTAAAGTGTCATATTTACATTTAGTAACGACATAGGATACAACACACAACACTTTTATGATAAGTTACTCGCAAAGAGCCTACGCTACACGTTGGCCTACATTGTGAATCCGGTGATCGCGTTTACACGCGCTAAACAAGGTTTAATTATTCTAACCAACGAAATACGCATAATTGATTAACTAGTATCAGACATGTCATATAAAACGATTTCATCTCAAAAGCATTTGTGCTAATGATGTGAATAATCTTACACCAAATTGTGGCGAGTACCTATTGTTAGAACAACTAATCACAATCGCAATCAGCCCAAATCTAGAATGGCCGGTAGTTAACTACCACGCGCACCTAAAATAGAACAGTTCATACATATTGTGTCCCGCACAGAGCCGCCGGGACAGGAACTCTGCAATTGGGCCGCGCTTGCGCACACGTTCTCGATATATTTACCTCCCGCTGACACACGCCATTATATGCGACGTTCCGTGCAGAAGGGACCTTATCTATGCCAGGTATTGAGTTAAGCACAGATCCATAATTAACACTAGGGTACACCGGGGACAATAGTAACACGGGTCAATAGTACAGTCAACAGCATAAATAAGTGATCGTTTATGTACCTTGTCACTTTAACGTTGTGTTTGAAATATCATACAAAATTATGAAACGATTGAAAGCGACAAGGTACATAAATGATCACTTATTTATGCTGTTGACTGTACCATCGCCTATATCTCTGCAACTACATCGAAATATGCATGTCTCTGAATACACGAGTGTGCCTTAAACGTGTCTGGACTAGCCGGCCACTCGCTGCCGCGCGACGAGCTAGGCGACGATTTGTATTTTTGACTGACAAAAGTAGGTATTTACGATTTACGTTTTGTACTACTTGTACTATGACTTATTCTGTGCTATTGTTTACAATTGAATAGTCGTAGTATGAAAGTTTTACAGAATTGCTGAATTGTGATTCTCTAGTTATTAAAGATTGTAATGTGCCACAGTATGCGGGTCAGTTATATATAGAAATCGAGATTTGTGAAGTTTAATGAGTGCGAGTAAAAAAGGTCAATTGTACCACCAAATTCGGGGTCAATTGTAACGTTACGATTGACCCCGTGCTACAATTGACCCAGAGTTTTTTAAAAATAAGACAATCGAAGCAAATTATTTCTGTAACAAGTTCCATCTCGGGTATTTAAATTTGTACCTATGATTCATCCCAACGATTCATTTCGATACTTCGGGATGTATATAAATTATAATACCCACAATGTGCTCCGTTTCAACAGTATTATTTAAAACTATTTTGCTGTGAAGGATGGGGTTGATTCGTAATTGTTAAATTATTCTATATTTTTGATCTATTGAGGTTTTGTAATTGCTTGAGAGGTGTGCTTTGAGCACTCTTAAGTGATTTTTATAATAACTCGTCACAATATGTTCCAAAAACTTGGAGAATATTATTTTTCGTATACGAATACTGACGTGTGACGAGTTATTTGAACTATAGTTCAACTGAAATGATCGCTTTATAATAGTCTAAATACGAGTCTCTATGCTTAAGACTGATGTAACGTAACAGACGATTCGTCTTAGGAAATTAACAATAAATACTGATTAATTAGTCCATTATTTTGGGTTTTATTTACATGTGTTTTTCTGTTACAATTGACCCGTACCTACTGGGGGTCAATTGTAACACAAGGACTCCATGAACAAAAACTCAATTTCCACCATTCTGATGCGATCAAATGAAAATTATTTTAATTAAAGTGTTACCACTTTGTATGAACATCAAATATATTTTTTTAAATCTTTATTAAATGAAAGGTTCATTTTCAACATTTAAATAAAATTGTACATACATTTAAACCTTAGTTTATTAGGTAACGATAAGTGTAACTTACAATGAAATTGGTTAAGAGCTTTTTGATTTGTCGTCAAAATTAAAGAGTCATATTTGTAGGGGAAAAACGCCAGCGTCCCTAATTATGTGACCACCGCTGTATACATACGAGTAACAATCATAATTTCTTTAATGTTACTTACAGGTTGACAAAAGCTGATGTTTGATTAGAACATGGCGCTGATGTCAAATGGCAATTTGCCTACTTTTTCATTAATATTTTGAGATCTTTATTATAAGTATTTGTCAGGAAACATATTAACTAACTTGTTAGACTTTGAAATAAAAGTATAAATAGTTTATTTTAATTAAGTAATGTAAATATTTATTTTCTCCTTATGTATAATTCCTATCAGACGACGAAAGTGACACAAAGGTTTTACAAATTAACCGACTTCAAAAAGGAGGAGGTTACACGTTTCACTGTATGTTTTTTTTTAATGGATGTTCACCGATTATTCCGTCAACTGTGGACCGATTTTAAAAAATCTTTTTTGGTTTTATAGAGTATATTTCCGAGGTGGTCCCATTGTCACCAAATCTGTATATGATGAGGGGATCAGTGAGGAATTGAGGGAACTCCTCAAATATTGTAGGCAAACATATAGCGATTTTAGTATTTTTAATAACAAGTCTAGCATTTGCATTCAGAAACTATCATTTGGTGAAGTGGAACTGATGATGAAGACCACAGATGGCCACCGGAACTCCTCAACGGTACCGATTTCATGGGTGGCGATAAGATATCTCGATTAAGATAGTTGAGCGACTACAACGAAAAATATTTACTTGTTGAAATAATTAAGACTATGACTTTCCCGCAGCGTTGCTTGCGGCACGCTGAAATAACTCAATGTTTATCATATCATATCAACTAAGAAGTGGGACTACGTAAAATCGTATTATGATCCCTAAAAAGTATAAAATAAAATAAATCTTTCGAAAAACAAAAAACCGCCGTCAAAACGCAAAAAATAACTTCTTTAAAATTGTAGGCACCTATTAGGTTAGTCCAACTGAAGTCGGCGACCACAACATTTTCAACAAAAAGCCGACATCAGTTTGACTAACCTATTAGGTGCCTACAATTTTAAAGAAGTTATTTCGCGTTTTTGAAGGTGGTTTTTTTGTTTTTATTGTATATAAATAATTTTAAATTTTAGAAGCTATTAAAGTACCTACTTATAGCTATTAGTTCCATGGAACTGTATAGGTATATTTTGGAAAAGGGCCTTTATCAAAACAAAAAATCACTGATAATTACAGTACGTGTTCATATAAACATTATTTAAATAGTAATGTTGTGTTTGTGTATTACAAGTAAGTAACACTTAAAAATATAGGTACGCCATTCATAATCTAATGAATAACACGTTTTATATTATGAATGAAAAAACAACGACGCATGGTGAGGCTAAAAAACCAAACTTCGATAATTTTCCTGAAAAAACATTTTAAAAAGTGCCATTTGAGTGCAACAAATATGTACACTGATTGCGTTCAGTAAATCTACTCTAGTAACGAGAATCATGCAGAAAGTGCTGTATTAATTGAAATATAGGTAAGTAGTAAGACAAATACGAGTAAGCAATGATAGGTAATAAATATATTGTGTTGCGATTGCTTGTTTTTCAACTCGCGTACTATAAACCGCTGATATTGATATCGTTAATGGTATCAGAGTACCACCTATAGCGTAACCGAAGCGAGAAAACAAATCATAATGAGCGTTGCCTTGATCATAACAGTTCTATAATAATTATTATAGCATTGTTTTTACCATGATTACGGTAATTCCGGATATCACACTTGGCGTTTAGTGACCACTTGACATCCTAATTTGTATAATAAATCGTTAAAAATATTTTAAAACCAATTAAAATTACGTACCAATATTAAATACAAAATTAATTTTGAGACTGATTATGTGTTCAAAATTATATTTTTATTAAATTACTAAAAAAAGATGATGAATAAGTATCCATCGATTAGTTATTGGTTTACCACGGCTACGTTCAATATGGATATCAACAAAATTACATTTCGACTAGCATTTCAACGTTTATGATAAATTTTCAGAACAATTTTAGTAACTATTAAAATATGCATGAAATTTGAAAACATTTAACAATAAAATTCACGAACCACCAATCGAAATTAGGAAAAAGCATAGAAAAGTAAGTATGCAAGAAAAGTTAGCCATTGTTTATTTTTGTCACTATCATTTTAAGCTTGTAGAAATGCTTATATGTATGCAACGGTACATAATTAGCTCTAACGATACTCGTGCCTGTCATTCATTAGAGTGCTCGCTCCGCTATCGGTCGCGCTCTAACCTCGGCAGTCGGCACTCTTACCTTAAGAAACTTCACTCATTAATGTAAATAACTATTACTTTGTTTGAATGTGGTTCGTCTATTATTCAGATAACTAATTAAAAGAAAACGTCTTTGAAAATAGCTTCGCCATTTTATCGTAGTAGAACCTTACCAAAGGTTATTCTTGCGAATAAAAATGTAAAAACCCGCTGTTTTTTTTTAGGTTTAACCCAGTTATAAACCGTTGCATACATAAGTATATACACAATCTTAAAATGATAATCACAAAAATAAATATGCCTAACTTATCTTGTATACTTTCCTTGATTTTTCTGCTAATATAATAAATTACTTGTCAGGAAAGTTGTTCACTATTTCGATTGGAATTAATACTTTGTGAATTTTAATATTAAATTTTTACAAATTTTGATAGTTACTAATGGCCTGTTGTTTGATCGGTAGTTAAACTAAGTAATGGTCAAAATCGTTACTAATGGTTAAAATCTTAAGGAAATGTGTCAAAATTTCCATTCCTTTTTCGAATTTTAACAATTAGTTAGTTTAACTACTGATCAAACAACAGGGCCTAAAACAGTTCCGACAATGTATCAATTCATTTTGATTACGAAACGAAAAGCCATTGTTGATATCCATCCATATTAAGCGTAACCGTGGTAACGAAATATATATATGAAATGAAATGAAATGAAAAATAATTTATTTAGCACATAAAAAAAAGCTCATAAGCATAAATCATTTCTTAATCTACTTAAATAAGTACATTTCTTTACGGCCAAAATGGTGTCCGCTTAGTTTTAAGCCTGTGAATGTTGTTGATGCACTCACTCAGTGACGCTGGTTTTCAGTGAGACCAGGAGAGTATGGCGATCGATTAATATGTGTGTGTGTGTGTGTGTGTGTGTGTGTGTGTGTGTGTGTGTGTGTGTGTGTGTGTGTGTGTGTGTGTGTGCGCGTGCGTGCGTGTGTGTGTGTGTGTGTGTGTGTGTGTGGTGTGTGTGTGTGTGGTGGTGTGTTTGTGTGTGTGTGTGTGTGTGTTTGTGTGCACGCGCGCGTGTGTGTGTGTTTACAACTACTTATGATCCAGATATTTAGGATTTCGGTTAGCTAATCAATATTTCTTGAAATGGTGTTTAAACTTTTAGCTACTGATTTTAACAACAACTTATTAACAACAAATAACAAGTTGATGATTGCTGATATCCATATTAAGCGTAACCATGGTAGTCAATAACAAATCGATGAATATTAAGATAAGATAAGAGTAATTATCTTTTTTAGGAAATTAATAACAATGTAATTTTGAACACATGATGTCTCAAAATAATTTTGCTTTTAATCTAGCTTATTTCCATCCGTTATAAAATCATTTTTACATACATACATACATAATCTCACGCCTTCGTTCCCAGAGTGGGGTAGGCAGAGCTACAGAATTACAAACATCTCTAAAAACTTGTTGATAATTCTATAACCACAATTTGCACAATTAGGCTAAGATGTTTACCAGCGTATTAAAACATTTTTAACGATTGAATATACAAATTAGAATGTCCAGTGTTCGCTAAACGCCAAGACTGATAAACAGAATAACCGTAACCATGGTAATAACAATGCTATAATGGTTATAAAATAACAGTTATTACTATGGCAACGCTCATTATACAACAATTTTCACGCTTTGGTTAGCTATGGGAATCGAAATATAATATTTCGTTGGCTATGGGTGGCATTCTGATACTGTTAACGAAATATACAATAGCGATTTATAGTACGCTAGTAGAAAAAACTGTCAGAGTTAAATCTAGACTGTGACAGTTTCGACATTTTGGCAAAACTTGACTATACTTTAGACTTAAACTAGAGGTATATTTATATTTTTGATGCATTGCTTCGCTGGTAATTCCTGTTGTCTTGAAAATATTTGAAACGTTTTATATTACTGAAAGTTAAATACATCATTACTTTAAATTAAATGGTCACACTGCCGTAATACGAAAGAAGGCGGCTAATTGCTATGTTATAGTCAAAGCATATACTCTATTAGTAACCGCATTAAATGCGAAATGCTCATACCATTACTATGCAGTTAGCCGCCTTCTTTATTATTACGGCAGCACAGCGAATCAAGTGGAAACCCTTTTAGACACAGCTATTTGGCCTCAAAAGTACTGAAGAAAAAGTATCTAATTTATATTCTTAATAAAAATCTTCGATATCGAGTGAAAAGTACTTATTAGAGTGTATGATTGTCCATTATCTCCTCGAGTTAAGTGTAATGTGAAATACGCCAACATTCCCACCTAGGGTATCATTGCCCATAATGCTATTTACAAACAAATTCGTTAATGTGGAAAAAATCTTCTTCTTTATGGCAACATTATTTACTATGGTAGAAAATAAACTCGGGTCGTGTCGTTTGACCAAAAAACGTTTCACCAAATGATTCATTTCACAAACATATCATTTGACAAACCGCTATTTTTTCCGGAACTGTAAATATTTCAGGATTTATTTCAGGACCATCGTGTAGAACCCTACAGGTTAAGTTAGGTTTGATTTTTAAAAATCCTGAGATATTTACAGTTTCGGAAAAAAAGCGGTTTGTCAAATGATATGTTTGTGAAATGAATCATTTGGTGAAACGTTTTTTGGTTTAACATTAGTGAACCAAATAAACTATATTTGTGACGAAACTGCGGTTGGCATTCGTCTCTAAGATCACTCAGAAGCTAGTTGCAACTCGTTGAAGGTGATGTGTGTTTTTGCGGGCAATAATTTGGTCAGAAGTGCATGTCTACTATTCATCATAGCGAAGACGCAGGTGAGTGTATCCAATTGTATTTAATAAAATACACCTTGCAGAGTATTTTAGCTTAGGATTGAATATCCTAGGTTTTATATAACTAAAGTTATGACCATGGGTAAATTTACCCGTTAATTTTTGAACGTGTGACCGTCAATTTTGCCCGATGTCGAAAGAGCGTCAGGGTTGTCACATTTCATAAATTCTTAGTGAGTAGTTAATGCCAAAATGGGACACGAGCTGTTAATATACCTAGTAAACTATATTTTCTCGAGAAAGATTCCTTAAGTATTATTGAGTTCGTACCGGTTGTTATTTATTTATTTATCAAAATAGATTGTAGGCATATAGTAAGTGACAAATCTTTTTTCGTGAGTTTGTATAATGTCCAAGTAACCGAAACTTTACTTAATGTATTTTTATATTAGAACATTATATCTTTAAAAAATTGAAGGATATCAATTGACAACAATTTATATGTGCTAAGGTAGTAAAATAAAATACCGTTTGTAGAGTTTACACTGCTGATTACAGTAAAAATATTTTTGGATTTTTTTATGCAGTAGTTTTTTTATATTTAGGAGAAACAGTAAAAAAAGTTGGATTGTGAATGTTAGGAATACATTTACCCTTAGTCCATTTATTACCATAGGAATTGAAAAAATATACAACTGTCATGACAATTTTCTGACGGATTACTTGATTCTAACGACACGCTTTCGATTCTCGTAATACTATTGTTTTGATATATGCTATTTAAAATGAAAGTCACTAATGGATTTATAAAAGCGGATAGCCGCAATCTGTCCAAAGTCGACGAATTTATGTTGTTACTGTTGTTATGGTTGACAAGTGACATGACATGACAGTCAGTTCTGTCTCTGTTTAAAGTAACTTTTTTTATTTCATATCATGCTAAGATCACGACATCAGTATTCCTAACTTTGTATATACGGTATTTTTAATGAATATTTCTTTAATAAATTATTAACGACGAATTTAAGTTAAATAAAGAAAAACCGAGAAACACGGGTAGTTTAATTTTTAACCAGCTATTATAAACGAGAAAAAAAATATGTTTTTTTTTAAATGTTGTCAATTACCTATATTATGGAGATTAAGTGAAGTGAAGAGGTACAAGTAACCTATAAGAAGTTATTTGGAGTTTGTTATTTCTATTTTCATTTTTTTTATTATAATAAAAGTAAAACTTTAAAAATATCGTATATAATTTTGTTAATTTTAATATTGTATGTCCTAAAACTCGAAAATGAGAAATAAATAAATTAAATAATTCAAAATAGGTTCATTTAAATATTTAAGCGTAATGTGAAAACCCTAACATTTTGAAACGTATGAAAATGAGCAGAAATGCCTAGGTAACATTGCCCACTCATTTTAAAGCGAAATCACAGAAGCGACTCCCTGTGACAGCAAACATGCGAATTTAAATCTACTCAGAACGCGTTAACGATTGTAATACAAGTGCACGGCACGGAAGTGACCTTGGTTACATATCTACGATCGATAGTGGGGGCGCTCCTAACGAGTCAAAATGCACCTTAAATCTGCTCCGCGAAAGTCTGTATTATTTCGCCCATGATGAGCTTTACTGACTCCGCCCACTTCGCAGGGCCGGCAGTTACTTGTACTAAGTATTACTTATTCTGTGGTAGTTGTACCAAAACAAATTGAATTTATTATTAATTGTAGTTGTCTTATGTAGTTCGCTTAAGTTAAATGACGAGAAAACCAGAACATGCCTTGTTGGGCTGGCAAATGTTGTCCGCGACTTGTTTGTTGTTTGCTCGGATCTCCCTATGTATCAACGTAATAACTTAATAAGACGTAGTTTACTAGTTTTATCGTAGTATTGTGTTGTTTTAAACTTCAAAATATCTGTTAATTCTAATTTTTTTTGTAATTTTTCTGTAATGTGATAAATGCCTAGTTTTTAGTTTTATTGATCCCCGACTGTGCTAAAATACTGTTGCAAACCTGTGTTTAACTAATAACCAGTATATGCGGACCTTGTTTAAGTAGGCAGTCACTATTACCGGGAGATCTACTTACACTGAACGCTCTTAAAGGTAAGTATGTAATTGATTTTTGATGCGAATAAGTCGAAAACTGCGATGCTGCGGACACGGGTCGTTAATAAAATAAATAATATTATACCGCTCTTTTTTCGTCGAGGATTCAAAACTGTAATGATTGTGTCAGTAATTAAGTACAGCTACTCGTAACTTACCTACCTAGATCGAAGTTATTTATTATTATGCTATGCAGTACCTTTTGGCTTTTCGAGTAGCCATAGGTACCTATTCAAACAAAAACTGGATTACTTTGGCAGCGTATGGCGGCGCTCATAAGACGAGCGCTCGCGTGACACTCAACTGATTAGCCACCCGTGGGTGGCCGCACATTTTGTAGGCGATAGCGTAGAGTGTCACCGTCCTGGTGAAAGTTAAGGTGATATCTACTCAACGATTAAAATAAACGGTATAATTTCACTAAATCTTGACCTGTTGCTCATTTCAACTGCGTAGGGGCATGCAATCAACAGGCGGAAAATCATCAAGGGCAATGTTGGCTGAAAGTCCAGATAACGGGTCTATATTGACTGACATAATTATTTTTAGTCATAATGTGCTTTAGGTCATAATCATAGCAAGTCATAACGTGTTTTTTTAAAGAAACTGTTACTTTTTCAGGATTTTTATAAATCAAACCTAACCTAACCTAGCCTTGTCTACACGTTAGATATTTCAGAACTTCTGAAAAGTTTACAGTTTCATCGATTTAAAAAATGATGACTATCAAAAATTATGTCAACAATTACATTATGACCAATAAAATTATGGGAAACAAAGATAACATTGCCCGCCATTAAAATCGATAAAATCAAGACTTAGGACTTTTTTCTCAACATGAATGGAAGCACATGATCATATAGCTTCAGCAAAGATTACAATAAAACATAGGTCTTATAGAAAAAAATCTAATAAAATGATTTTTCATAAAATTCTGGCAATGTTGGCGTATTTTACGGTATTGAATAAAATGGCTTGTTTTATGTCAACAACAACAACAACCATATGCAACCATACGCATACGGAACAATCTACCATATTAGGGTTGTGCGTGCTCGTTCACTGAGCGGATCGCTCCAAACTAGTACAATCGCTCTAATGTACTAATTCGGTCTTTTAGTTCTTTTAGTACACTAGTACACTGAAAGAAACTGGTCTGTTCATGCTCTTTTGACCAAATGAATGGCCGGCTTAGCTGTCAGTGTCACTCACTGCTCTGTTCGGTTCTTGCTCCGCGTGTACTAAATGAACTAAGAGCAGAAACTTCACGGAATAGTTCGTTCTAGTACAGTGACGGGAATTAATTCTTTTTGGCTCTTAGTACATGTACTACACAACCCTATACCATATGCTGAGCGCTGCACTTATGATATAGTCCATTCGCTTAGATAGTGTCGCTACACTCACAAGTAGTTGTGGTTATTGTAATATAATATGAATATAATTCGAAGTATACTGCGAAATTCACTTGAGGCGTAACAACCGCAAGTGAATTTGTCAATTTACATCGAATTATATTCGTATTTTATTACAATAACCACACGTATGTGTGAGTGTCGTGACACTATCTAAGCGAATGGACTATACATAATGGGTGCCCCAGACTAGCAGTCCTCCAGCCGATTTTGGCCTGTCTGTTCAACGTATTAGAACAGACACTTATATAACTTCCCACTGCAATAGAAAGCTGCGTCCCTCAAAGCGTTTCATTCTGACTATTAGTTTGGGGTTGCCCAGCTTAGGTCCACGTGCAGTCGTCGTGGAAGTTTTAGGTGACACAGAAAACCACTCCCCCGCAACTAATTCGTGGCGCAACCACCAATAAGGGCTCGTCTCCACTCCATTAATGAGCCCAAGATACCTATTTCGCAATTATTCAATTATTCGATATATGCTAGCAATGATATGCTTTCATTAAGGTTACCGCTAGTTAAAGCCGAGCAGCCAAGTATAGAGCACGCTCCGATTGATGCGGATGCGGTCTATTTATTGCACTTTCGCACCCACCACTACCTACGGGCTTGTCTATTTATGCAAATCATGTTTGATATGCCGATAGAATTCCATTCCTATTACGTATGCTCCCACGTAATAGGAATGGAACACAAGTCAATAATTCTATCGTTGTTCTCAATGTTGGAAAGATTTAGTAACTTCTGGTTAAAATTAGACATATATAACTTGAGTCTGTGTGAATTGAAATTGGCAAAAAATTAAACAACACCAAACGAACCAATTTGCCATTATTACTCGATAGTTAAGTACTTTTAAAGATCATTTGAGGTGTTTGCAATGGTTTATACACTCGATCTTTATTCTCATATTAAGTTTAACATTAAATGACTATTAATTTTACCTACGTTATCTATTATAGATAACGTAGACACACACACGTAACTTACACGTTACATCTTAAGTTTATGTACGAACTTACTTGTAATAGACTAGGCCCAAAACTGAAAAACGCGTCTCTAAACCATTGCAAGCGGCAAATCATGTTACAGTTGGTGTGACAACGTTATCAGAAGGTTTTGACCCTGCGGAATACGGATCTGCCTGTCGCCATTCCGAAATTTGAACCGGAAGTACGCTATACCGGAAAAGGTGCAGCCCATAGAAAAATGTTCGTCGTACATTTTGTAAATCGTTGTTCCGGGACCCTAAAAAAGTTCCGATTGTTATGGTTTTTTAATATGTTGTAAAGGACAACATATCCATGGTAACCCAAATTTCTTTGAAGTTCATTTTAGTGCTAATCATGGTTCGGCAATATTTGTAGAGTACAAAATTTGCTAAAACTTTTAGGTTCTAAGATTTTTTCAACGACCTCTTGGAACGAACATATGGAATCGTCTATGGGGAGCTAGCGTTAAAAATGACTACTTTTTTCTAGTTTTCCTTCCATATTTACGTTTTGGTGCATTTTAGCGCAATGTACTTCGGCAATTAGATCACAGAATTTGCTGTAACTTTTGGCTTGAAACATTTTTTCCACGACCTCTAGGAAACAAGATATGGAATCATCTATGGAGTGCTACCGTCAAAAATTGTTACCTTTTCCATTTTTCTTCCCATATTACGTTTTAGTGCATTTTAGTGCAAAACGAAGATCTGCAATTTCACACATTATAAAAAATGGAGTTAAAATTCATACATTGACGAAAATGGTGGCATAAATTGGTGCATGCCAATACGTTCTTCATGCACGAACACATGGTAGTCAGATACTGGGATGAACAATTGAAATATACAATATCCGTGCAGGCTTTGAGGACGGGCTCAATGGTCACTAGAATGGGAATACATATATTGGTTTTGATGAAGTCTTCACCCATATGACTTATTTCCCATTACCACCGGTCGGGTATGTTGAGCATTTCCCCATAAATTCACCTGAAAGACTAATTAAATATTCAGTAACGCAAATTTATTTTACACTAGCACTCCATAGATGATTCCATATCTTTTATCATAGAAATCGTGGAAAAAAAAAATCAAGACAAAAGTTACAACAAATTTTGTGATCTACAATATTATATTACCGAAATTCAGTTTGCTCTAAAATGCACCAAAACGTAAATATGGAAGGAAAATTAGAAAAAGTAGCAATTTTTAACGCTAGCTCCCCATAGACGATTCCATATCTTCGTTCCTAGAGGTCGTGGAAACAATCATTGAACCCAAAACTTTTTGCAAGTTTTATTCAATATTGCCCAACCATGATTAGCACTAAAATGAACTTAAACGATAGTATCGGCAAAAAACAGAAAAATGCGACAGTTTTTTCAAGATGGCGGTGAAACAAATATGTAGAGCTGGAGGGACAAAAAAATGGGTTATTATGGCTATATTGTTTTTCACAACATATTAAAAAACCATAACAATCGAACCTTTTTTAGGGTACCGGAACAACGATTTACAAAATATACGAGGATTTTTTTTGTATGGGCTGCACCTTTTCCGCTATAGCATACTTCCGGTTCAAATTTCGGAATGGCGACAGGCAGATCCGTATTCTGCAAGGTCAAAACCCTCTGATAACGTTGTCAGGTTGTCACCCCAACTGTTACATGATTTGCCGCTTGCATTGTAATTCTTCAAAAATGGTCCTAGTCTATTATTGTTTTTAGTGCAATAAAGAGTTTACATACATGCAAACATACATACATAATATACCTATATACAAATGAATCCCTGTTTCCTTTGGTCACGCTATAACTCGAGAATGGCTCGACCGATTTGAATACAGAATAAAGAATTTATTGATAAAAATACAATAACATTTTACAAGTCAATTTAAATATTTAAAATAGGTATAGTCAGTTAATTACAATTAAAAATATTAAAATAAGTATTTGATTTACAAATAAGTTAAATGCGCATATGGGTTCAGACCGAAAATTAGGCATTAAAAACGTTAACTTCTGGTATTTCCACAGGAAAGACGATTCTAGATCTATGCTGTGTATGACCCAAGTACCTACTTCATCAAAGGTAGTTACGTTATCAGTGCTATCACTACATATTTAGTTTGTTGGGTCAATGATCCTTCTGAGTGAACTCATCCATGCTGTCACATGCCCTGTCAGTCAAAAGCGATTTTAGCTTGTTTTTAAAAGTCTTGGAGTCTTTGATTTCGGTAGATACTGAACTGTGTTATAAAGTTGGTCAAATGATGCTAAGCGATCGTCGCGACTTGGGCAGCCAGCACCGCGGGGCGACCAGCAAGGGGCCGCCTGAGGGCTGCGGCTGTACTGTCGCGGGTTGAGACGTTGGTTATGTAAGGTGAACGTACGAGTGCTCGACATGCGATCACAAAATATTTATTTGCGTCGAGATATTATGGTCAATTATACATCTACACAAAACATTTTCATGTGATTTGGGAGACGTGACCTTTACTTTTGTTAGTGGGAAATTGTTTTATATGGTGACCTTGTACATTTTGTATGAAAAACCCTCTCCCCAATTGAAGTTCCAACTTCACCATACGAATCATTTTAAATTGTGACCAGTCATATTTTTAAGTCTAGAAATAAGGAAGTCTCATAGAAACTCCCCCCTAATAAATAGAAAGCTACTTCTTCTTTCTTTATTATTGCCTACGCAGATCATATTTATTTGTTATCAGGATATACCAATTTTCATACTGCTAAGTCTAGAAATTAGAAAATGTCCATACAAACTTTACCCCCCATTTTATCCCTTTAGGAGGGAATTTTGTCTATTTTACCGACACAGATCATTTTAAATTGTAATCGAGAACTTATATACCTATTTTCATACTGCTAAACCAGAAATAAGAAAATTTCCACACAACCTTTAGCCCCCCAATTTACCCCTTTAGGGGCAAATTTTGGCCATTTCACCTACACAGATCATTTTTAATTGTAATCGAGAACTTATATACCTATTTTCATACTCCTAAGTCCAGAAATGAGAAAATTCCATATATTCTTCCCCCTCCCTATTTTACCCCCTTAGGGGTTGAATTTCTAAAAATCCTTTCTTAGTGCTCACTTGCATCATGAAAGGAAGCCCTGTACCAAATTTCAAATTTCTAGGTATAGTAGTTTCGGCTGTGCGTTGATATCTAAGTCGGTCAGTCAGGTTTGCCTTATATATATATATATATATATATATATATATATATATATATATATATATATATATATATATATATATATATATATATATATATATATATATATATATATATATATATATATATATATATATATATATATATAATATATTATATTATATAGAATATAGATATAGAATAGATATATAGATAGATATCAGAAAAAAATAAACTGATATCGAAAGTACGTTTCCCAATGAGTAAAATCACATCACTAACTTTTTTTAAATAATTCCAGAAATATCCCAAGTATTAACTTAAACCCCTCCCATACATTTAGTACGCCGTTCGTTTATCAGTGATAAAACTGTTTAAGATTCATAATTTACAAGAATAAACTGTGATAAATAAAAAACATCATGAATCATATGATAATGGTGAAATAACTAGGCATTTTAAACTAAAGCCTCAATGAACGGCGTACTAAATGTATGGGAGGGGTTTAAGTTAATATTTGGCAGAGATGGGCAAAATTTATTCGAATGACGAATAACGAATAAGAATGACCAAGTTATTCGCGAATAACGAATTAAATTCTCGAAAATTATTCGAATGAAAAATAATTCGTAATATTTTTATTCGAGCATAATTTATTCGTCGAATAATTTATTTGCGAATGATTTATTCGCGAATAAATTATCCACGAATGAATCATTCGACTACTTTTCGAATGACGAATAATTTCTGACATTTTAGAATTAAATAACCGGCCAATTTTCTTTTTATTACTGCTCATGTATTGCCACAATTAATTAACCAACCGCCCGAAAAATAAAATGACTGCCCGTTTTTATCCAAACGATCATAATAATCTAATATTAAATACTTAACAGCCGCGCCGTAGAAACAATACGCCTTGAGTAAGTCTTGAAAATGACGGAAAAATAAACTGGATAATTATGTCAACGCTGTCAACATCAATCTGACACCGCTGCTTTTAACATAGACTAACAAAACAGAATGTACAAAGCCTATCCAATGTTGTCACACTGAGTGGTTGAAGCCAAAGGAGAAATAAAATAATTAATTAAACAATATGGTCAAATAATGACTAATATAGAATAATATTTCATGTTAGGTACTATAACAATTTATGGAACTCTATGATCCTGAAATAAATCATTAATTCAAAAATGTTTGCGTTATTTTATTATGGTTAGTTTATGCAGTAGGTACTGTTTTTTTTTTACTCCTAGTAACGAAATTCTTTTTTTATTTCAATATCTGATTGATAAACAACACCCAAAAAAATTAGGTATTTGTGACATACGCTATAGATGTGAAATTATAAAGTTTCTCTTTTTACTATAATACTGCGGATCCCAAAGGAGTGAATCAGTAATGATCTAAATTGGGGACCCCTTCGTTTGTATAATGTTTTTTGGAATAATTGCATAAGGCATAAACTTTAAGCATAAGTACGCATACGGTATACATACGGTATAGTATTGTTTCGCAGAAATCATTACGCATCATATTTGTTGATCGAATAATCTTAATGCATAAAATTCATAAGTCGAATGTTCGTAAGGAATAAATAATGAAACGCATAAACTTATTAAGCAGAATAATGTTTCGGAATAAACATTTTAAACTGCATAAGCATGAAAATAAGGCAGCAAGAAGTTCCCGGCTTATATTAAAAAACCCTAACAACCTTACCTATCCGAGTCGCTTCTGCCCTGACCTATGTTGCTCGCTTGCTGCGCTCGCTCCCATTATGCTACACAACATTTTATACAATTTGACCATTATACTAAACGAAATTTTATTCGTTTGAAATTCAGTTTTACCAACAGTTTACTATATTAAAATCTACCAAACAATCATTCGGATATTTACCAATACGTTTTCAATGACGTCAACAATCCTCTAAATAATATTAGGTATACTAAATATGTTATGCCAAGGACGTTTAGGACACTAAAATCAGCAACCTAAAATTGCTAAATCAAAGCTAAGTTAAAATCGGAGATTGGTTGTCCAAATATTGTCTTCATTATAGATTCGAACTTTTCGCATTAATCATGGCGTCGCATTTATTACAACAACAAATTGGAACAATTTATTTTGCCCCTTTATAACATTTTGTAACTGTTTTTTTTTAAATCCTTGAATCAAGTTTCTATGTAATAAACGGAGAATAAAACTTTGACATTTGTAATCACCCAAATTAATCAAGAGCCCTCAAATAGGGTTTTAAAGAATTTCCTATAATTGGACTTATTTGATAAATTCTTAATTGTTTTAACTTGAATCGAGAAATCCTGAAATAGGTATAGTTTAATTTGTTACGAAGACATACAAACATACAAAGTTTCAAGTGACCAGTTCAATCCGGTAACTTTTCCATACTAACTTTGACCCCTCTTTACCCCCCCTTTTATAATCATAATCTTATTTTTTATTATATATGAACCTGGTCCCCGTTTATTGAAACCTTTTAGTGAAAACCGTATTAAAATTGGTTCAGTGGTTTTCAATTGATGCGAGGAGAAACAAAATTAAACAGACAAACAGACAAACACACAAACAGACAAACAGACACCAAGTCTAAAAATTGTAGAAACGTGTTCTGCTGCTCATTCTGAGGGCCCCTATAGTATTTTTAATTTTTTATCTCGAATTTACAGATTTTTTCCCTTCTACAACTTTATTATATGTATAGATATAGATATAGATTCATTATGGTTGTGTTCAAATCTCAATGGGAAAATAATTTCATCGTGTCATTTGATCATACACATACATACATAATCTCACGCCTTCGTTCCCATAGTGGGGTAGGCAGAGCTACAGAATTACAAACATCTCTAAAAACTTGTTGATAATTCTATAACCCCAATTTGCACAATTAGGCTAAGATGTTTGTTGATGTTTTGTTGTTTGTTGTTTTATGTTTGTTTGTTTTGTGATTGTTCATTTGATCATATTGGTTGAAATTCATCAACGCGCCATCATACAATCATAATTTAGCCAATTTAGCGAAACACATGACTGTACTCGTACTGCGTATCATTATTACATTTTAAAATCTCTGAAGCTTGCGTATTATTGCATTATTACATTTGAAGATTTCTGAAGCTTGCATACATAGAATAATATATTTTAGCAAGAACAATAAATATAAAAGCCAGAATAAACCATAAAACATATTAATTATGATATAAATATGTTTTTATGACGAAAAAACATTGCAGTCACAAGTGGTCACACAGTTACTAGATTGTGTTGACGTGTGTCGACCAGAAATTTAATTGGTAACAAAGTTACTGAATTCACAAAATAGAAAACAGTTGTGTAGAACCAGCAAAAAAATAATAATTTGAAACTTTTCTGAAAATATTCCATCACCTATATTCATCAGGGATAATGTAGGATTCTATTGGCGAAAGAATTTTTCAAATCGGTCCAGTAGTTTCGGAGCCTATTCAATGCAAACAAACAAACAAACAATGAAATTTTTCCTCTTCATAATATTATTAGCGTAGATGTAGATTAGTGTAGATAAAATATGACATATCTTAATGATGGGTTTATATTGACTGACATAATTATTTTTAGTTATAATGTGCTTTAGGTCATAATCATCGCAAGTCATAACGTGTTTTTGTAAAGAAACTGTTACTTTTTCAGGGTTTTTATAAATCAAACCTAACCTAACCTAGCCTTGTCTACACGTTAGATATTTGAGAACTTCTGAAAAGTTTACAGTTTCAGCGATATAAAAAATTATGACTATCAAAAATTATGTCAACAATTACTTTATGACCAATAAAATTATGGGAAACAAATACCTAAAATTTCGAGAATCATTCATTCCACATTTTATTTTACGAACATATTGTGTCTATATATTAAACAAATGAATCTAATTTAATATGCATATAAAATATCAATTAATAATATGCGATGATTTTTATTTTGTCGTTCATAATATCTCTTATTGTTGCACAATAAAATACCCAAATAAGCAAAGGCAGTGAGAAATCGGAACGTTTTTATAAGTATGTATAGGTATACTATTAAATAAAAAATTGAATTGCTAATAAAGAAATGTGTTGTGCCACGTATATTTAAATCGGTCGCTTATTAAGCTTCATGTTGCTTACGTATTTCAAATGTTTATTTTAAATCTAAACGTCACTTAAATTACTCACCTACCTACCAATATATTTCCGTAGGTTTTTGTTTGTGGTACAGGCACATATTCCATCTTCTGTTATTAATGCATTTAATTTTTTTAGGTAGGTACAGGTAATAAGCGGTTGGGTCTAACAAAAGATAACAATGCCATTCATCGCAGCTAAGTTTTCAAGTGGAAATAGTGATTCTAAATAGTTTCTGCTATAACTCGAGTCACTCTGGCTCTCAGGTAAAAGATTAACGTTGTTATTAACAAAAGATAAGCGTGCCCGACCACCGGATTAAAGTCGGCCAATACATATTTCCTGAACTATAACAAGTTATATTTCGCCAATGTCGAGTTATAGACAATCACCATGAACGTAAATAAAGAAACAAGTCTATGGATATCACACGCGAGGACAATCGGTCAAAGAGTATTTACTCTGATGCACTAAACAGAAGCACATGGGGTTAACTAGCTCCACGCGCTTCTGTCAATTCCACTCTCTTATACATACTGGTCAGAAGGTGACAGTTGTTTTAACCACGTTTATCCACCTCGATAAACACGACCATAATAGGCCTGCAGAAGCCCGTTTCACGAAGCTACAAGTTACAAATTACAAGCGGAAGTCTCTTTCTAACTCCTTTTGCTAGAAAGAGAGGTCCGCTTGTAATTTGTAACTTGTAGCTTCGTGTAACGGGCCACAGGTGGTGCAATGCCGATGCCGCTGTTATGCAAGGGCAATGTGATTAGTATTATTGTACACTAAATATATATACATTTATTTTATTTTTATTCATTATTCGACTGGACCGCGCTCGTAACTGTAACTCGCGTTTAGAATTTTTTACTTCTCAAAGAAAATTCAGTAAACTACACAACAATTTCTAAAATTGGATACTTATCAAGATGATATGTTGCTGGAAGTGGCATGCGAGGTCGCTAAGTAAAGACACACTAAGAATACATAATGTTGACAAGATAACTTTAAATTACTGAGTCACATGTGACTATCCATAATCATACTAATATTATACATGCGAAAATTTGTGTGTGGGTGTGTTAGTTTGTTACTCCTTCACGCTGCAACGGCTGGACGGAATTGGATGGAATTTGAAAAGGAGATAGCTTATACCCTGGATTAAAACATAGGCTCTTTTCATCCCGGATAATTTAAAAGTTCCCGAGGGAATTACAATTATCGAACTCTAAGCGGACAAAGACGCGGGCAGAAGCTATTATCCACTTATCCTACTAATACGAGTATCCTACTAATCCTACTAATATTGTTACTCCTTCACGCTGCAACGATTGGACGGATATGGATAAAGTTTGAAATGGAGATAGCTTATACCCCGGATTAACACAGGCTATTTTTCATCCCGAAAAATTAAAAAGTTCTCGAGGGAATAACCATAATCGAATTCTACGCGGACAAAGTCGCGGGCAGAAGCTAGTACAATATAATAATTGTTACAGCAAGACACAATTAATATGGCGCGCGGATCAGGCAATATTTGACTCTTGGTCAACGGCGTAAGAGCTTTGACGCACGCCATGTTAATTGTGTCCGCTGCTATACCAGTGTTATGAACTACTAGCTTCGCCCGCGACTTCGTCAGGGTTGACCGCCCCACCGTCGCGACGGCGACGACGTTCTGCGGCTCTATTCAAGACGGTAAAAACAATATCGTATTTGATCTGTTATCAAATTGTCAACGTTTTGATAGCTCTTATTGTCTTGACAGTAATGGCGCCTGACGTCGTAACAATACCATTACAGGAAAACTACGATATCGTTTTTACCGCCTAGAATAGAAGCGCTGTAAAGAAGGTATAGGTATATTTTTGTATTTGCAACCTTTTTGTTTGAGGGATAATTATTTTGTCACATTTTGACGTTTCAGCGCGGGTAGCACAAGACGTATTTTCTCGCTTGTCGCTCAGTACGTCTCTATCGTTACAAACTAGAAAGAAAGGGATTTCCGAGCGACAAACAAGTCGCGGACAACATGTGCTAACCGTGCAGGAGTAACACACATTTATTTTTATTGTTGTTGTTATTAACAGACTGACATTTTTGGCCTTCATATCAATTTGTGGCCATTTCACATGAGGCAGAGTGAACAAATCATTAACCTATTTAATGTGATGTAAGTACATAAACTACATAACAAAGTTTGCTACCAAACCAAAATTAAGGCCAAAAAATGCATTGTGTTGTAAAGGTATTGATCTTAATATAGCAATACCTAGTTTTGAAAAATATACGGAAATTAAATTTATACATCGATTTAAATGTGGCTCGGGCTTCCCTTCCGTTACAATATACATTTAATGATATAAATTGAAAGAAAGTAAAATGGGGATAAATAAATGCTTTACTTAATTGAAAATATAGTAAGGTATGAAAATACGTTTTTATTTTAATATGAATATATTTAAAAAAAAAACTTTGACAGTTAGACGTTATGAGGTTTACTCAACAAATTTATTTTAAAGTTAATCCACATAATACACAAATAGCAATGTTTATCAATTGGGGATTTAATTATAAAATAAAATGTTAGTTATTTTCCAAGGACGGTAACGAAAAAAATGGTAACGACATCTCTGCAGTTATACTAAGATCCCAAATTCACAAAAGCTTTGTTAACCCGACTGACCAAAGCAAAATGAGGGTTATGGTTATTGCATGTTTATAGTGGTAACATGTTAGACTTTCAAAACATCGTGTGATGGGAAAGTAGCAGCCAGTAGCAGAATTTGTTTTTTTAAGAGAAATGACGGTGTCCGCTGGTTCTTCCAGTCTGATTCGGACTTCGTATTCGAGTTCAGGTTTATTTAAAAGTTCATACTTGATTCACCTTGACATGGTTAACAGTAGTTTAACCTAGTTTATAAAAAAATCATAAGGGTACCAAAAGAATATGCCAAAAAAGGGTGGAGAGAGACTACACTAAATAAAGTGTTTATGACCATGAAGGGCGTGGGACAATAGTAAGTCGAAAAACGTAGTGGAGCTGAAGGTGGAGGAGATGTGGAACAGCAGGAGCACGCAACACGAGGAACCCTCGAAGAGTAGTGAAGGTACAGCAGTAGCACGCGGTATCCTCGTAGTGTAGATTGTCTCAGTACCGACAGAGACGTGGAGATGGAGAAGACAGGCCTACTTCCAACACAAACGAGGCATGAGAGTCCACGTTAGACATCAGCCCAAATGGAGCCCCGGCGGAAAGCCAGACCTAGAGTTGGAGAAAGTAACTTAGTTTAGTTTGTTCACTTCTTGAAGCTGGAGTAGGAATGAACATAAATGCGGGACATATGCGCTTTTATACTTTCCAGGACGACGATGCTAATTTTCAAAATTTTTCAATTATAGAAACATTTTCGAGACGATTTCTTGTGTGCCAAAAGAATTTTTAGATCAAACTCTCGAAAGAAAACGTTATGGCTCGACTCTTCGAAAGAAAAAAATGACAATGTCAGACTGTCAAAGATCGTGTCAAAATATACAAAAACTGAAATAATCATGAAGCAGAAGAATTAAAAGTGTTAAAATGTATATTAATAGAGAGGAAAAATTCGCCGCACCGCCTAAAACGGCGCGCGGCTTGGATAAAGCCGTGAAAAGTACGAAGTAAGACGGCGCTTCAAAAATTCAGCCTAAGATAAGGCCCTAAAGCATAAGTAAATACTATACATTCCATCTTACCCCATGAGTTTTTTAGTAATAAGTGTAACTTTATTTTAACATTTTCAATAACAAAAGTATTTACTTAAACTAAAACTTACTTGTTTTAGTTTAAATATAAAGATTCATATGCCCTCTTTACCAAAAGCATAGCTTCCGTAACTAGTCCTCATATTATTAGTATAATATCACTTTAAACAAAACACCTCTCATCTCGTGTAAAATCCATTAAATCTTACCCCAATAAGGTAAGCCTTATTTCGAATACGAGCACCCCATCTCTATTACTTTATCTGTGTTTTAACACATACTCGTAGTCAATGATATAATATTGTAAAAATTATATCGTTTATATATTGTTTGTAATTATAGTTAGTAATATTATATAATTATGTCCTTCTTTTTTTAAATGTGTGAGAGATGAAATGCTATATCATTGTTTAATAATTAAAAGTGGTGGTATGCACAAATTCGTCTTTTTAAAAGCAAACTTGCAGTACCTAACTTATATAACCAAATTCATGGTCTTCCTTTTATTTCTGACACTATGTTATTTAGCAGAAAATTATTCTTATGATGAAGCCTTTCGATCGGTATGCTAAAGCTACAGGGTAATTATTTTTCTCGTGTAACGGGTTCGATTCCCTGTTCAACCATGTAATTATTTAAATATCTATGAATGCAGTTAATTATTTTTTTTAATTCAAATAATGTCTTTTTTCAGTAAAATGTTCCATTTACAATATTCAAGGTACCTACTTTCCTTCCATGTGGCATAGCCGTGGGACGCCCTGTATATAATTCACTTGTAAACTCCCACCTAAACTACCTCATAGAAATGTGGGGTAGTGCAAATAAAACTTTAATAAAAGATCTACAGATATCCCAAAACAAAATTATAAAAACCCTTTTTCGATATGACTTTCTCACATCGAGCCGCAATATTTATTCGGAAACAAAAATCTGGAATCTCACCTAGCTTTACTTCTATAAAACTTGCATTTTAATAAGGAAAACTTTAGATAAAAAATCAACTCGCAGTTGATCTTCAAAACCAAATTCGAGAAAGGACTACGTCCATTATTCGTTCGTCGGTATTTGTGAATTTAATCAAAGAATTTAATGTCTTTGCTGTCTGTCACTTGTCACTTGTCGTCGCGTGTGAATCACAAAGGGATCCACAGAAAACCAGCGTTGTAGCACCGAGTGCTGCAACACATGCTGAGTGGGACCCTTATTGGTGTCACATTCCACCACTATCATTTTTAAATTAAGCTTTGTTTTATTATGTTATTATGTTGGTGGAGGTGTGTCTTATCAATAAAATGTTTTTCTTTCTTTCTTTTTTTTTCATTACGGAACGCTAATGAACTAACTCTCCAACCAGCGCGGACAAAATTTGGTAAAAAAAGTATAACTTATGAAGGAGCACAATTCTATAATAAAGTACCTAAAAATATAAAAGAATGCAAAAGTTTCAATAGTTTTAAACGAAAATTACTGCAATATGTAATGGACAAAATCTAAGTCCGGCCTGGCGCTGCTGCACTGTCTGCAGGAACAAAGTGTCTTATCGGGCCTCCCTTTATCTATTTTGTTTTCGCTTTCTGTAAGCAGTGTATGTATGCATACCGCAATAAAATGCATATTTTTACAACCGAGTACCTACTTTATGCCTTTTTGTTAACGTAGCTAGTAAATATTAATCAGCAACCGTAAATGTTATTATTATTTGCATGCCCACTTTTTTAAATATCCTGTTTTAAGCTCATCTCACCTTTTATATAACTTATGTTGCTTACGTTGTTATTATTAATCTTTGTTCACTCAAAACCATAACTTTAAGCCATCTATGTTTTCTCTGCATAAGTGAAATGTATATATACCTATTTCTTTAGAGAAAATAAAGTTCTTTAACCACAAATAAATGTATCTTTATCTTTACATATGCGAAAGTTTGTGTGTGTGTGTTAGTTTGTTACTCCTTCCCGCTGCATTAGCTGGACGGATTTGGGTGAAATTTAAAATCGAGATAGCTTGTACCCTGGATTAACACATAGGCTGCCTTTTTATCCCGGATTTTTTCAAGTTCCTGAAGGAATAACGATAATCAAAATCCCCTGTAACATGGCAGGGATGTCCGAATAACTAATTCTACGTGGACGGAACTACCAGGCCCAATGTCATAAAGTTAGCTCTAGGCTTGTATAGTTCGAGTACCTACTTGTTTACCAAAACTTGTTTACAAACGTATTTATTACATAAAGAAGTTTAAAGTGGTCCAGGTGTTCCCGAATTTACTTCACCGAATGCCTCTGGATCCAATTCAGCCTCATCTTCGATAGTTACAAAAAAATTAAGTTTTTCACTCTATTTGTTTTTTTTTTGTGTTTTTAGTATAGATTGATGCAACTTTTATTCCAGAATTGAATTGTAGATCTTTGATTTAGTTTAAAATGATACCAAACTTGTCTTAGCACCCAAACTTAAACAGTTATTAACCTCAGACATCGCCGGGGCGGACAATCCCCCCCATGAAAAATCTGCGTGGCTCCACTTCTTAAAAACATCTGAGGAACCCAAACATTAATCCTGAAAAGGAAATCTTTGGTTCAGAAAAAGCCGTATTTGACCTTTTCATGTCGTGTAGAAACGCAACTATAAAATAAAACCCTTTCCTTGAATTTTTTTACGTAAAAAACCTGGTGTACTGCTTTTTTTTTTACAAGAAAGCGAAGTTTTCGGTATACATTATGTTTTTTTTAAATACGCTTTAGTTTTCTTTCGATTGACATCCTAATTTTTGAAATCGGTGCAGCCGTTTAGCTTGAACATTTTTTTGAAAAATGAAAAGTGGTGCCATCTCTTTTCCTAAGGGGTGAAAGTTTTGCTGCTGCGGGTGAAACCACTTATTTTGATTTCTACTATCACTGTGCAAAGCGGCTTGCTTACTGAAAATTCACCATATCAGCTAAGGGCCTGTTGTTTGATCAGTAGTTTTTAAAGTAACTAATCGTTAAAAACCGTGACTAATGGTTAAATCTCAAGGAAATGTGTCTAACTGCTGATCAAACAACAGGCCCTAAGACTAATAATTAAAACGAAGTTAAAAATATTAAAAACACAAATTATTCGGCGGTTGAGGTGGAAAACTTAGATATAATATATTTAAACTCAAGGCCTGATGTACATATTCGGTTATTGCATTACCTTCTGTACTTTATACTACTTATTACATAGGTACAAACGTATAACGTGCTACCGTTTGGTAATGAGAAGTACGGATCTAACATAGTTATCCGGAATTTGGTTTGAAAGAAACTGAGTTAGGTAGGTACTAATACTAACCCTTATCGGTACCCTTATATTTTTCTTATATCACACGGATATTTGAATTAATTATGTTGAATGCCCGTGATGTCAGTGCAGTTTTTAAAGGTCGATATTTGCGGCGGTGGCGTGGCAGTGCGCCTTGAACTGTAGAACTTTGCTTAGGCACGAGTATAAACACACGAATAAAGATAATATTTCATTAGGTACGTACCTCCTTTATCATCAATCCTCGCCATTATTCACTGGTACTAATGCGGCACTAATATTGCAGTTTACAATGCAATGAGTAAACAGCACACAGTGCGCAACGGCACGTACGTAACTCGCCCGAATATTCCAACTGCAGCGGCTCCGGCGGCGGCGGTCGCCCTGCCTCTTCGGGGAAACTCGGCAAAGATTGTACGAAATTACAATAGATTCTGCGAGCATACAATAGTAGCACGGAAAGTGGCCACGAATGTAAAACGAAACCACAATAAAAGTCATAGTTTGTGGTTGAATTTTACTCAGGCTTCGTAGTGTTTTTTTCATACTTACTAATATTAATATTTTAACGAATGTAATTAATTAGTATGAAAAAAACCGGGTTTTGAGCATGTCGGACCATGCTCAGGGTTCTAACACCGTTAAGTCGCTACAAACATAAAAAAACTATCTCGAAAAAGCAAGCTTTTAAAACCCGGCTGCATCTTTAGTAATAATTATATATAAGTTGCCATGGATATTTTTAATTTCGCCATTTTGAAATGTTTAGGGTTCAGTGGCCGAAGGGAGCCCAACGGGATCCTATTAATATGCCTCCGCTGTCCATCCGTCCGTCCGTGCGTCCTAACTTTGAACAGCTGTATCTTTTGAACCGTAAAAGATAGCGGGTTGTTTTTTTTTTCAGAATTAAGACATTCTGAAAAAAATAACAACTCTGAAAAAAAAGGCAGATTTACTAACAAATATAAAAGAATAATTAATATAATTCTATATAAAAGAATTAAGAAAACGAAATAATAATGAGGGTCCCCATACAAGAAACATTTTCTTTCACCATATTTTTATTTTTATTTTATCTTAAAAACGGTAAAACATCCAAGCGTCAATTTTGGTGTGATTATTTTACAAACCCTGAAGAAAAACCACTAATCAGCGGGTCCTAAAAAATGGTCAAGTATGAGTTGGGCTTGCACTGATTAGATTCAAAATCTAATTCAAAATGGAATATAATAATACCTACTGTGCGGCGGCACGGAACCCTCGGTGCGCGAGCCCGACGCGCACTTGACGAGCTTTTATTATTAATGTAACCGGTCACACTCGCGAGACGCTAAGACGAATCTAACGATATCGGGCCATCCGTTCCGCTTCTACGAGGGAACAAAGAACCATACATACAGGCCAAAATAATACATACCCTCCTTCTTCGGCAGTCAGGTAAAAACTACAAGTATGAAAGAATTTACCATTTTAATGTTAAAGGCTCTGTCTTGGATGATTTTTAGTAGGTATAAACACTTTCGCCTGTATCTCAAGAACCAATCAAGTCCGTTTAAATTCGCTATTATGTGCTTTCATTTAACATATTTTATTTTATTGCTTTACAGACGGAGATTTTATATGCGAGCCAAATTACAGCTTTGTTACCTACTATAAACCAAGTCTCGAACTAGACTGCGGAATGGCGAGACTATAAGACAAGAGTTCCTAGTTTGCCTTCGGAACCCTAAAATCCCTGGCAAGAGCATGTCGGACCATGCTCATTGTAGGGTTCAGTTGCCGTTATAACAAACACTTTGTCCGAAAACCACAAGTCCCTATGAGATCTTTATGATACAAGTTTGCTAAGTTGGGCATTACAGTCGAGGTGGGATTGCAGCCCGAGCTGTGTACCTAATGAAATGACCAATGCTCACACGTTTTATGTCGCTTTTCAACAAAATTGCGATAACAAATATAATTTCATTTTCTTGTACTGTTAAAACCAGCCCGGTAGTTTGTTTTTCTACAAACCTTGTCCTGACCATTATTACGGTTACATTTTTTTTAAAATTTAAATCCGATGAGCCAATCTCAATTTTTTGCGAGACTCACGTAGTGCACGGATGTAACAAAAATTACCACTTAAAAAATGATATTTTATATTAAGATACGTCATCTGCGCGCAAAAGCGTTCCTCGAAAAGGTAGGTACCTTACTATCGTTCAGTCGCGCCGTGGCCGCTGACACGCACGCGTCAAAAACAGTAAAGTTTTATTACCGAATTACATAAAAAAATCCGTCTTACGTTTCTCGAGGCTGCCGAAATTGTACTGTAACTATAAAAGGAAGAAAGGATGTCTCATTTCATTCGTAAGTACCGTAAATATTTTTAACATTTTGTTTTACATCGCCATACTTTGTTTAATTTGCACCGGTGGCGTCACTGTCACCTGTGAAACATGAGATACACAATTAGATATCGCATGAGTGCGATAAAGACGGATAGCTATTTGGCAGCCATGAGCGGGCACGCCGCGTCATTCGGGTACGCATTTGAAACAACTATTTATCTCTTTCTATTCTAACAATAGCGTTCGCTACGAATTGCCGTCTTTGTCTGTAGAAATATGGCAACGTAGCAACTGTCAGTAATTGGCGACGGTTTTCGAATGCGTTTAGTATGAGCATAACGTATCTAAATATAAAATATCATTGCCACTTAAAGCTTAATATTTTGCAAAAGGATCCCTTAATCGAAGAATGAATTTCCCATACCCCCACTATTTTTGAAAACGCTATTGCCAATGGCATCGCACACAATTAATAGTCGAGTAAAAAACATCCCCGTTTTAAGAACAAACATATTATAACTTTGTCGGCCTGATTAGTATTTATGTATTTTCACACCTCATGCTCTTAAAATATTACTTTAGTCTCTGCACATCGGGACTAAAACTCCTTATTAATCTCTAGGGATTAAAGTATATTTTTTTTTAATTTACTTTGGAAACCCCTAAACAGCCAATCACTGTGTTTGTTATTGCCTTTATTGCCATTTTCAGTGATTATGTATGGACCATTTTTAAGCCATGGAAATAACCTCAAAATGACAACTGTGCAAATATATTAAAAAAAACGATTTAATTTCGTGAAACACGAATAATAATTACGAATATAATTATATTCTCCTATTTTGGTACTATTAAATACTATTATATTTAATTATATTAAGGATGAATTCATTTTATTACCTATGCATGGTGCAATTAGTATTAAAATAGTTTTCAAGTTTGAACCTGTTGGCTAAATATGCAAGCATTTAAAGCGGCACTGTACAAAAAAATAATAAAAGAAAAGAAAAACCGCGGAACGAATTACTAAGAAACTTTATTACAATTAATATTGTAGTTTTGTATAGAACATCGTCAGTGCCGGATTGAGCAAGCACGGGGTCCGTAGCAAATTCTATAAAGAGACCCCGGTTCGCTTTAGGTTACAGGTTGTGGCGGGCTCATTTCTGCAACTGGCCGACTTATGAGATTTGCGCCTATTTTGTGTGGGGGTTTGTTTTAGGTTATTCTGCTGGAGAATATCGACTGGATTATTCATCCTATCGTCAATCCTGATGGATATGAGTACACGAATACTGATGTAAGTACCAAAACAGGAGAATAGCGGCCTTTACACGTAGAGTTCGGACCGCGGGAAACGCCACGCGCCATTTCAATCTTCTAGCCGAACCGTACGTGTAAAGGCAACTGTAATAGTAAAATAGTAAAAATTTACGGTTCGGAGCGAAGATTGGATTGGATTAGCCGCTTTTTTAGAGGTTAGACGTGGGTGCGCGGGGCCACCCAATGCGCAGGGCCCGTAGCATTTGCTACTCTTGCTACGTGGCGAATCTGGCACCGAACGTCGTTTTTTTTCCTCCCATTCAAAGTGAAAAGTAGAGTGTTTAACGCGAGACTAAACAACCATAATGACACTCGAACTATAGCCACTCTCGCTCGCTCGCGTGGCTAAATATCTCTTGTCATTATGGCTTGTTTTAGTCCCTTGTTGAACAATCTACTATTACGTAGGTATAACCATGCCCAATTATAGCTACAGAGCTTTTATTCTCTCTTGAACTGACTCTTGGTACTAATGGTACTACAGAATGTCGAAAGTCCCTAAGTTTACCCGCAGACGGACGTCCGGACGTTCAGGCGGACATGTTGAAACTATAACGCCTGTAGTACCTACACAGCCACGACCCCATTGCGATACATTTCTATTTTGACTAAAAAATGTATCTGGTTTCGGTCCGGTTCTGTTTCGGTTTTGCGGCCAGTGTGCTGCAGGCATACTTAATGGTTTCTTGTTGACTACGGATTCCTAACAAACAGAAGTAAGGTCCTCAATAAAATCATCACGTTATAAAAAGTTAGTTATTTACCTACACACGATCTTTTCTTGTTGAATTCATCGCATTGCGGTCTCTCGATACAGTAAATAATAACGGCCACGTCGTCGGTACAGAATGCTGATCAGTGATCACCGCACCGTCGGCACTTGCCGCGTCGCGCGTTGCCCAAGCGGGCCGGTTCCGGACTGCTGCGCGCCACCGGAATGCCGCGACCGGACGCCATTTGCCAGCGCTGGCCGTCAGCTTCACCCAATAACCCACATATCTACATACTTATATCAGTTATTATATTAACTAAAAATTACCTTTATTCCCATACATCGTAAACAATGTAAAATTGAATAAAAAACTTAACATAAGTAGTTAACATAGACGTAATACATTTTTTGTGTCTATATGTATTCAGTTTTTACTTACTCATTCACATACAGAGTGTAATAGGAGGAGTGGATCAAACGAAGCAGGTCGATAGAGGACGTCAAGACCCATCGATTTCACCCCCATGGATGTTCAGCAATTTTCTACTGTTCCAAAGTTATTTAAGTAGATTTTGAAGCTAAAAATTTCCATACAGAATGCGATAACGTTTTTCGCCCCTTAAACCTAGTCCGATTATTATGATTGTTTAATATGTTATATGTTAGATATCATGAAAAACTATGTCTGTACGTTTTCCTTTTCAAGAAAATATTTCTAAGAATGAAACAAGATTTAAAAAAGCGTAATACAGAAAAGTACAGACTACACTCTGTTTCATCTAAGATGAGTTCTGTGACAGCCGTATTTCGTAATTTCAACCACTATGCTCACATGCGAGGTACTTAAATATAGGCGATTAATTATTTAAGTTCTTGAACCGCGTCGTTATGTGTGTACCAATTATTGGGGTATTCCGAAAATGACACAATTATTTCTTATTTAACTTTATTTAAACACTTTCAAAGTATAAACCCTTAATTATTTCTTAAAAGTCTAGGTAGCACAATTATTAGTTCATTGGAACACCTGCTTTCTAGCTCGTCATGAACGGAATGGCTGTCCCTTCTTAATTCGACATGAAGTTAGTTTTTCTCCTCCGCCTCCCTTGGCGCCACCGGAACCACTAGTTGTTATCGTCAAATTAGAGACTGCATTAATAAATTAAATATGATTAGACTACTTTATAATCCATCCTGGCCATCCTGTTGTAGGCGAGTCCCATCGCATACGAGGGGCGGCTGAAAAATTATCTACCTGACTATGAAAGAAAAGACCTCCCTGGCTAGTTTTTTTTTTATTGTTCTATGTAATCTCCTTCTACCGAAATGCACTTGTTACACTTGTCAAATAAGGACAAAAACCGTAAAAAAAATATCTTTTGGTTTCTCGTCAAAATAGTCGTTCACCGCCATTTCACCGCGGCTATCATCTCATCATTCGGTAGAAAATCTAGACCCCCTGAGATCTGTCTTGAGAAGACTGAATAGGAAATAGTCAGAGGGGGCTTAATCTGGGCTGTAAGGGGGATGTCGATGACATCGAAGCCATTTCTGGTCATGGCTAGCCATGTTGTGGGAGCCGTATGCACAGGTGCATTTAGGGCTTCCATTCCGTAATTACGTAATTTCGCAATTCCGTAATTACGGATGGATTTCGGACCTTTTGTAATTACGTTATTTTAAGCTGCAATTCCGTAATTACGTAAGTACGTATCTTTACTTGTTTATTGGAAAAACTGACGAAAATAGATTCAATTTTATTCTAAAATACATTAAATCATACATAGAATACCTAACTTACACAAGGAAACGGCACAGGAACTCCCGCGTACCGGTTATTCCCCGCCCCGTGTAGTTTGGCTCGGATAGTTAGCATACCTACTACAACACGACTCGTATTTAATGAAAATATTTTTTGTCTAATAAACAATAGAGTTCGATGTCATCTCAACAATATTTTAAGGGGAACTCCCGAATATTAGGATACCGGTGCGGTGCGGTGCGGGTAAAATCCCACCGGGGAAGTTTTTGAATAAGTATTACTTGCAAATTTGGAAAAATGTTTTATTCATTGCTCGATCGTCCGTCGGCCGTCAAATGCAGTTCATTGATTTGGCAATTGGCATGGCATGTATTGTTTTATTTTCAAGGTGAATGGTGTTGTTGTAAATGAATTATTGGTTTATCTGTGAATCTTAGACGCGTAACAACTTTTAGAAATTTCAATTTTTAATTTAAATTAATAATTATTAGCAACTGATATTTTTCTTTAAAATTCCAGACAAATTACGTAATTACGTAATAACGTATTTGAAATAAATATATTCGTAACTGGTTACGTAATTGAAATGTCCGTAATTTTGGATGCTCTAGGTGCATTGTCATGCAAAATCAAAATTCCGTTGTTAAGTTTGCCTCTCCGTTTTTCTTTTATAGCGTGCATCAGCTGGCAAAGTAAATTTGCGTAATAACTGGCATTCATTGTCGTTTTTTTTGGCAAATAATCAATGGTCAATATCCCTTCTGAATCCCAAAAAAATGTCACTATGAGTTTACTAGCCGAAGGACGAACCTTGAACTTCCAAGGAGGCCTTTCGTCTTTGAATTTCCATTGTAGGGACTCCTGTTTACTTTCTAGATCCCATTGTCTAATCCAAGTCTCATCACACGTCACAATCCTGGAAATAATTTCTTCCTCTTTCCCGCGAATCATGTCTAAAAACTCTTGAAAACATTTGGCACGTCTGTCTTTGTCTAACGGAATCAGCATTTTGGGTACCCAGCGTGCCTCGACATATTTAAATGACCGTGAATTATTTCGTTTACCCGTTCCTTACTTATGCCCACATGTCTAGCTATCTCCCACTGTTTTACCCGTCGGTCTTCTAGAATAACTTTTTTCACTTTGGCCACGTGTTCTTCAGTGAGAGCAGAAATTGGTCGTCCGCTTCGAGGATCATCTTCTAGGCAATCACGACCAGATTTAAATTGTTTACACCAAAACTTTCATGGTAATATTCGAAGGGCACGAATCACCTAATACAGGTCACATACGCTGTTTGATCTGTGATGGCGTAAATTCACCTTTCTAGAAGAAATTTTATGACTGCATTCTGCTCAATTTGAATCAAATTAGTTTTTTCAAGGGATATGTTCCAAGCAACGAAGTGCAAAAACAAATGAAAAGCAACGAACAAATGAGCGTTCAGAATTTTGAAAAAAGAACCGTCAATTAAGATGAATTCATAGTGACCAGTATTTCTTTAACTATACATAGGCTAGGTAGATAACTTCTCAGCCACCCCTCGTAATTATATAAAACAAAAATAATTCATGATCATCTTACATTAAATATAATTATACAGGGTGTATTGCAAGTCGTGTGCCAAATGAATAGGGTGGGTAGCTAGGGTCACTTGCAACACGTTTTGGGCCAATTAACACTCATCCTACCCACGGAGTTCTTTTAATAAATTTTTTGAAAAAAATCTCGGTTTCTTCCAAAAGTTAACCATTTTGTTTACATATCTTATTTTTTTAATGTGATAGCACAAAAGTAATTATATTTTTTTATCTCTAATGTATGCGTATTCTAATGAAATGTTACATTTATTCAAGAAGTTACAAATAAAAAAAAAATTGCCGACAAAGTGTGAAGGACAGAAAATAAAATCGTAACCGTCAACTTTATAACACAATTTAAAAAAAAATAGAAGCTCCTCAGATCTTCCAACATCACAAAAACTTCTTCAGCTCCTGACTATTCTTACGGTATACCACATGTCTAGAATCACGTTCAGTTTTTCGGCAAAATATGGTTTCAATCTAAAATGGTGGTTTACATTACCCAGTACTTCTTTGAAACTACCTATTTACTTGAAAGTAAGATTCGATCACATAAATTAATTGAGACTATTTTTTTTTTACTTATGATAAAAAGGCATAAAATAGTCATCTAAAATGATTAAAAACCTATTAATAGTATTACTTTATTTCAATAACTAAGTATCCGATAGGTACGCAAGTAACTAAAAAATAACGCATTTTTTTTTCTTGAGTTTATTACAGCTTATTACCTAATTAAAAATAAACTTAATAAAAAAGAAAATCAAAAAGTTAATTGCGCGGGAAAACATTTAAATAAACAGAAATAGGGATTATTTTAATTTTATTGTTGATGTCGACATTTATTGACATGGCTACATACAGCAACGAAGAATACGTTGCTGTAGACGTTGCTTTAGACGTTGCTGTTGAAGAACGCATTCTTACTGCATTTGGGTCATTATTTGGGCGTTTGTTCCGAATAACTTTCGTGGTCACATTTTTGTAGAAGTGGCTGCAGATTTCGATTTCGTTTCTGGTTAGGTATCTAAGTTTACCGGACATCTAACAAATATCCAAAAACGGCATCAAAATATACACCCAATTCTTCAAAAAGATGTCCACAAAAGTGAGGCGGTTGAAACGCTCGAATAATGACCCATTTCATGATGATCCCACTACCAGCATACGAAATGTAGCTGAGACGCTGAGAATCAGCATTTGAAAGTGTGGTCGGTTTTAAGAAGGGAAGAAAAACATGCTTTCCACTACATTCCAGTGCAAGGTATTGTTCTTTTTGGTTTTTCTCTTTATTATGCATTTATGCTAAGTTTAAACAATGTAGGCTCAGGTTTTAATTAGCTTTTCGATTTAGCAATAAATACAACAAATATCAACCAAAAAAAATTACAAATGCATTAAATTTTCACTATCAATTTTTAGGCACTGATGTTTTTAATTTGTTTTAAGGTCTTGAAGATGATGATTATGCCAGACGTGTGCAGTTTTGCCGTTTTTTACTTCAATACGTTCCTCAACAGCAACGTCTACAGCAACGTGTTCTTCGTTGCTGTATGTAGCCATGTCAATAAATGTCGATAACAACAATAAAATTAAAATAATGCCTACCTGTTTATTTAAATGTTTTCCCGCGCAATTAAAATTTTGATTTTCTTTTTTATTATTTGTATTTTTAATTAGGTAGTAACATTAAAATAAAGAAAAAAAAAGTTGCGTTATTTTTGATCGTAACTTGCGTAACTATCGGGTACTTAGTTATTAAAATAAATTAACACTATTGTTAGGTTTTTAATCATTTTAGATGACTATTTTATGCTTTTTTATCATTAATAAAAAAAAATGGTCTCAATTCATTTATCTGATCGCTGTAATATCTTAAATATCTTATTATGGGCCACACACAGATGGAATGTGCCTGCCGATTTTGTAAAGTAATACCAGAGGCATCTTTGCCTAAAAAGTACAATGTCAAATATTTACAATGGAGATTTTTTCAAAAACTATGCCACACTTAAACACTACGTCTATTACACCTGGAAAGAGCAGGTGACCCATGTGTGGTAGATTTGAGGACTTTAAAATAAACACCTCACAGTCCGGTTGAGTTTAAACTTCGCTTTGATGACATCTGGACTATTCCACCTCAAAGATTCAGTGATAGTTCAGAACATCAAGCAATTCCTCAGCTAAGGTTGGATTTGTAAGTTACGCCCACACCAATGCTTAAAAAACGGTGACGGTACGGAATCGCAGTGACGCGTCGTATCCGTACCGTTTTTGACGCATGCCCTCCACACCGCCGCTGCTTAAAATACGGTGTCGTTGCGTAAACAAAAGACGGGGTCATAGTAACAATATGGCGCCGTTTTTGACGCACCGTAATATACGCACCGTTAAGCAGCGGTGTGGGGAGCGTGCTTCAAAAACGGTACGGATACGACGCGTCACTGCGTTTCCGTACCGTCGCCGTATTTTAAGCAGCGGTGTGTGGAGCATGCGTCAAATACGGTAACAATACGACGCGTCACTGCGATTCCGTACAGTCACCGTATTTTAAGCAGCGGTGTGGTCGGATTTTTAATGTTCCCACAGAAAAAATGTAAACAAAGGTGTTGCCGTTAACGAAAAACATTTGCAGTTTTAAAATATTTAAACTTTCCACATTTATAAGAAATCTACTTTCTATAAAAAATATATATATTGTAATCAAGATTGAAGTATTTAATCTGTTGATGGCAAACTTAATTTTGATATAAATTGTTTGTTGTATTAATTTAAAACGAGAGAACTGTTTTTGTATGCATAATTTATTTATTGCACTGGTATCATTGATTCGATACACCTGTGTCAACAAGTTAAAGGCCGCTTGATTGATATGAGATGTAACTTCACTCGCTTCGCTTCACAATTCGTTCTCCCGTCGTAATCGCTTTCCAGTGACTCATTTGTGCGATTTTAATTTCAATTATTTCTTAAATTTATTTTTATATCACGATACAAGCGAAATGATAACTTAATATTATATTTCTTGCTGGCCCAAACCGAGATTCCCTGAAATGTCACTTTGACAGTGACGTAACTTTGTTTACATTTTTTTCTGTGGGAATAAAAATCCGACCTTATATTCTGGACCTGTCCCTATTCAAAAACGAAAGTGCATTTATAGTTGAGAAAAAAAAAACTAGCCGATCTCTTTTTACGGAGACACGTTATTTAAGTTCGTCTATTGTTACTCTTAAGAGATTCTCCTTAGTTAATTTAATAAACAAATACATACATTTCGTTTCATTTTGTACCATAAAACTTAATAAGCAAAATTATCGTAACTCAACAACTTTCAGTCAATACTAGAACAAAAATCGATTATCTTACGAATAACTGTAAATTTAATAAAAAGTGTTTGCGTGAGTTATTCGAATATTTGTAAAATTAATGACTGGCTATCAAGGTATCTCATGAAACTAACAAGAACTTATTTGATCAATCACAATAATTTAAAGAATGTTTATTGTTCCTCCTAGAAACATGATGATCTCCAGGGGCCCGTTTCACAAAACGTATTAGTCTAATAATATTAGTGTTTTGTCTCGTAAATACTAAAAACTGAGACAAAACACCAATATTATTAGACTAATACTTTTTGAGAAACGGGCCCCTGATACGAGTTTTTTTTTTCAAGTACTGACGATATGTGGCCTCTTAAGACAAGTTTATCCCTGACAAATAAAACAAAGAATATTTTTTTGGATTTTATTTCGCTTACAATAACAGGTTCTTAGATCCTGGAAGGATACAGCATCTGAAAAGAAATAATAGGGATATTACAAAAGAACATTTTACGGAATAATTCACACAGAATAATAAGTCTAATGATAAATTCAGACAAATAAGTAGTAGTCACACATTATCCTTAAAATCTCAACTTGTTTGCTTTTGACCAGAACGCGTATGTGTTGCTATCCAGTATCCATGTAGGTATACGAGGGTGGTTTGATAAGTCGGTATAGATATAGTATAGTCCACCCAACGAAGACCAAAAACTGCCTATCAGGGGCAAAAACTCGTGAATGAACACATTTTGGCATAGTTGTAGGGAATAGTGTTTTAAACCACATACTAAAAGTAGTGATGGTTGGGGGTGGAGCTATCGGGTGGGGGGATGTAAAGGACCCTTTTTTAGTTTTTCGTAAATAACTCGTAAACAGTGGCCCACAAAAAATGTTCCATTACGTAAGTAATCTACATAAATTTCTCTACAAAAAAGATCCAATACACTTTTTTCTGGGATCAACATTTAATGAGATATGGAGGGGAGGAGATAGACGGTAAAAAATACGAGGGCAGAGTGAGAAGTCTGGTAAAAATCATATTAGGGGTATTTTTATCACAAATTCATTAATGTCAAGTTGTAATGCAGCCTTTTTGGAGGTAAATCGTATATTTTCGGCCAGTTCGCGCGGCTAGTTTTTTTTGACAGCTATGAAAAACAAAACAATCACTTTGGTGTTTGCAAACATGGAGAAAAGTGAGTTTCGTGTTCTGATTAAACATTATTTTTTGCGAAAAAAAACAATTACGGAAACAAAAAAAAATTAGACAAATATTACGGGAACTCTGCTCCATCGATTAAAATCATCCACAAGTGGTTTACGGATTTTCGTTGTGGCCGTACAAGCACTGCTGACGCCGACCGACCCGGACGCCCAGTTGAAGTCACTAAACCAGAGATGATCACCAAAATCCATGACATCGTATTGAACGACCGAAGAGTAAAGGTCCGTGAGATAGCTGATATTGTAAGCATTTCAGACGAACGGGTTCGTAATATCCTTCACACTTGTTTGGATATGAAGAAGCTCTCCGCCCGTTGGGTGCCGCGATTGCTCACAGTGGATCAAAAACGCACTAGGGTGACCCTGTCAGAGGCATGTTTGGCGAAATTTAGGTATAATGAAAAGGACTTCTTGCGTCGTTTCATAACTGTTGACGAAACCTGGATTCATCATCATACACCAGAAACCAAGGAGCAGTCAAAACAATGGAATGCTTCAGGTGAACCTGCACCAAAGAAGGCCAAAGCAGTTTTATCTGCGAATAAAGTTATGGCTACTGTCTTCTGGGATGCTCGTGGTGTAATATAATTATGTTGATTACCTTCAGAAAGGCAAAACGATTAACGGCGAATATTATGCCAACTTGTTACAGCGATTTCATGAAATTTTAGTGGAAAAATGACCCCATTTGGCGAAAAAGAAAATCATTTTTCACCAAGACAACACACGGGTCCACACTTGTGCCGTTGCTATGGCTAAAATCCACGAGCTGCGTGTTTTTAGATATATATTTGCGATATTTAAAGAAATTCAAGTTTGTTTTTTATCGTCCATCTTCTTCCCTCCATAATAATATCTCATTAAATATTGATCCCAGCAAAAAACTGTATTGGATTTTTTTGTAGAGAATTTTATGTAGTTTACTTATGTACATACGTCGTTATCGCGGGGGCAAAAACAAATCTATAAAAGAACACATATAACAGAATGTCTGTTTAGTATAAACGGAATATTCTGCCTATACATTCTAAGCCTCTAAGAAGTTCTTCATATCTAGCACGAAGTTTTCGCTGGAAACGGTCAATCAAACTCGTCTTACTTAGTGTAACTTTACTCAGTGTAAACGCTTTTATAAGTCAACGTGTCAACTTTAATAATATTTTTTTTATTATGTCAAATCAGTCAGTATTTTTTTCCAAAACTAGTTTTAACTTTTTAAATATTTGTTTTCCATTTGCACTCAAATTTAATTAAGATATATTTTTGTATGTTTTTGTACATATCAAATCAATCAAGAATGACAAATGTCTAAAGTAGCAGGAAAAGTGACTGAAGAGGTTGAGGTAAGGTTTGCGTAGGTAAACTTTTTAAATATGTACTACTAATCAAGTCAACTACGGAGGTAAGATAATTGAAAGAAAATGTAAACATTTTGAACTTGTAGGTATAAACGTTTCTCGATAGGCGTGTCACTTCTGTTATTGCCTATTTGTCGTAATCTTTCACTACTGTCAAATCGTTTTTGCCCCCGCTATAACGTATGTAATGGAACATTTTTTGTGGGCCACCGTTTACGAGTAATTTACGAAAGCCTAAAAAAAGGGACCTTTACATTCCCCCCACCCGTTAAGCTTTACCCCCACCCATCAGTACTTTTAGTATGTGGTTTAAAGCACCATTCCCTACGACTATGCCAAAATTGGCTTCTAAACGAGTGTTTTCACGTGATTTTCCTTCGTTGCTTAGGCTAGTAAATAATGTTTAGCCATCGTTTACTGTCGGGAAAGCTCGTGTTTATCTTGCAGTCTCAGTCAACTTTAGTACCCACCGATAAGCTAATTAAGAAAGCAAGATCAATACGAACTTATTAAACATGCCAAGGTCCAGCGGAAACAACGACCACGTAAGACAACCCCCCGAACTGACGCCCTAATTGTTAGAATGGCGAAAAAGAATCCTAAACTGTCTTCTATTCAGATAAAACGTCAACTTTTTGGGGAAAAATCTGGTCTAGCAGCTCGTACTATAAGAAAACGACTGAAAGAAGCGAATTTATTTGGTAGAGTAGCTCGCGAGAAACCATTAGTGAGCAACAAAAACAGAGACGCAAGAATTAAATTTGCAAAAGGACACAAAGACTGGACTTTGTCTCAGTGGAAGCATGTGTTATGGTCTGATGAAACTAAAATAAACAGAATTGGATCAGACGGTCAAATCTACGTTCGCCGACCACCAAATACAGCGTTTAATCCCAAGTATACTACCGTAACAGTGAAACATGGGGGCGTGAATATTAAATTATGGGGTTGTTTTTCTTGGCATGGTGGGACCATTGGTGCGAATTGACGGTATTATGAACCAGCATGTTTACAGAGATATTTTGGAGAACACCATGCTGCCATATGCTAAAGAAAATTTACCAGTTGTTTGGGAATTTCAACAAGACAACGATCCCAAACACACTGCGAAAACTGTAAAGGACTGGTTTCATCGTAATTCTGTTTCTGTAATGACATGGCCCTCCTGCAGTCCAGATCTCAATCCTATAGAGAACCTCTTGAATGATGTCAAAAAATCTCTAGCCAATAATAATATTAAAAATCTAAACGAACTTTATGACGCGGCACTCGAAGCGTGGATATCTATGCCTGTAGAAAGGTGCAGAGTCCTAGTCGAGTCTATGACGAAAAGATGTCTAGCAGTGCTGCAGAACAAGGGATTCCCGAGCAAATATTAACATAACTTTAACATTTTCTTTGATAATTCATGACTTTTCGTGTATGGTCTTAATTGGTGTGCCAGCTTATTTTTCAATGTTATGGGATAAGTTAATTTCAAATGGTCTTTTTATTATTATCTATAAAGTTATTATTGCTAAAACTTGTTTTAATCAATTTCACATATACTCAAATTAAATAATAGTAAACGAATACAAATAAAACTTTCAATATGAAAGTAACACTTAGAAACAAATATATATTGTCAAATAAAATTCTTGTGTCAGAGAGCTTGTGACCAATTGCCGATTTTTGTCTTTCAAACGGTATAAAACCTTACTGAAATTACTGTCTACTCATACGTTATATCAATATCTTACATAAATGATTTCAAACCTTAATTTAATTAATATTTAGTTGATTATTCAAACCACTCGATACATAGGATCATTTCATTTCAAAAAGTGGGCGTATTGGAGCGGATTTGGCAGTGGTTTTTGTTTGAGGTTACCCTTCCATACTTATTATATTTCGATGGTAATAAATAACCCCCAGATCAGCAACAGTCACTGAACGGCTTGGGTAAGCAAAAGCATAGTTAATGAAAAAAAATAATGACATTGTGGGACATTATAAAATAAAGAAATAATATGAAAATTAGGGCAATTTGTTAGGGTACAAATATAAGAAAAAATTATATCAGAATCTTATTGATAATCTTACTTCTTTATAGAAGTTGACTTATCAAACTGCACTCATAAGTGTGAGTAAAATAAGTTTTGTTTAGTCCCTGATTAGATACTTTCATGAAACATTGAATGTATGATGATGAGAACACATGCTTGTGTGCAGATAGGCAACTTTTTATGTAATTATATAAAATGTAAGAATCTTACTAATATTATAAATGAGAAAGTTTGGATGTTTGTTACTCAATCACACTTCAATCACTGAACAGATCGGGATAAAACTTGGCAGAAATATAGTTAAGGGCCTGGAATAGGACATAAAATAGTTTTTATCCCGGAAAAACATCTCACTCCTACAGGAAGATTTAGAATTTAGAATTTTAATATTTAGAGTCTAAGTAAGAATATAAGAAACGCACATTATTGAAATAAACAGTTTAAAAAAAAATATTTCTTGTAGTATATCAAATTAATCCTTAAAAGCTGTGAATTTGCTCACAAGGCGGCGCCACTTTTTATGGACGTGTAACAAAATTAAAAAGGTGAAATGTCAGCTAGCCATGTGTATACTCCATACCATCTAACTTGTCTTATTTAGTAAACGCTTCTAGTTACAACCTCATAATGCTCCCGTTTCGCCTAAAATAACCATACATGATGTAAAATCAGGAAAATAGTGTGCAAAACGTGGTCTCTAGTTGCTTTATTCACCAGATTGGTATGGACTTAAGGTAGTGTTTTTATTTCCGTTTACCTTTGTCATCCTGTAATCCTTTCAGTTTGTATTTATTGATGTCTGCATGTGCATAGAAAAAAATACTAAAGACACACTTAGTTCTCCATATACGAACTGGATTGAGCACTGTGGATCGAAAATGGCCTCTCCATAGAAATAAGGACTTAATTTTCTAAGTGCCTATTTTTTTTAATTGAACTAATCTACTCCTCATAATTAGGTAAAAAAATTAATATGGGTCAATTTGGCTGGAAAACCGCCGCGTAATATTTTTTTTACGAAAGTTCTGTATGGAGCGTATATGAAAAAACGGGATATCTCAGAAAGTTCACAACTTCCCGTAATATCATTCCGCACGAATTTAGTACCAATTATTTACGAGTAAAAAATAACAAAATTACTCTTAATTATTCCTAATAGTTGGCATTAAGTAAAAGTATAAATGAATGCTAGCAAATGGCACTTAGAAAATTAAGTCCCTATTTCCATGGAGAGGCCATTTTCGATCCACAGTGTGGCCGTAGCTCAGATTTAAATCTCGGTATCTTGTTGCCTCTGTGTAGTTACAGTCACTTGGTGGTTAAGCAATTTCCCCTAATCCGCGCAATATAAGCTTTGTTTCGTTATCGGTTTGCTTAGGATAAAATTAAGGTTTCTGCATACGTATTGTGATTTTACACAGATGGGACAGGAAATTTTAACAATTTGTGTTTCATAGAAAATGTATCAGAATGTGCATATGTAATGATTACACAGACAGGACAGGAATGTGACACGAAAACCAAAAATGTATCCAACCACGTGCCGTCCCCATCCTGATCACGTTACGTATGCAGAGACCTTTATCTTATTCATCCTAGTAAGATCAAATTCTGAAGTCCACGCAAACGAAATCACAAGCAGGAACATAACATATTTTTATAAAATGTCATATAACAGATCTACACCAGCATGTTGAAGATTAGGGCAACATCACAAATATCATTACAGACCAGCGTTGCCAAAACATCCTAAAACAGACGATTTTTGTCTGTTTAGACATTGCCATGTCCTTTCGATGTCCATTCTTATATTCTGTCCCTTTTCAAATAGCCAGCTACAATACTTTTCTTTATCACAAAAAATGCATTATAAAATGCAAATAACAAATGCAGATATAAAAATTTACAAAAATGCTTTTCATTTCATTAATTTATTCATCTAAGTAGATGAGTAAAACTAAACGCCACTAGAGGCACGTAGTTTGATTATGCAATTACTTCAGACCGCTGCTGAAGAATATCGCCAGCCATCATTTCTCCATGCGCAGTGATCCTATATCACTTGCCTGTACGTTCCACGCATACAGTTAAATAATATTAATTTTTTAAAGATTAATATTTCTTCAACTGTCCTTTAAATCCAAAAATCATCCTGTTTCATATAGCGAATCCTCAGAAACTCAATGCAAGTACTAACAACATTGGACAGAACTGATTTTGCATCTTCATCAGTCTTATTTTGAAAGCTGTCTTGTTTTAAACCTATTTTTAGCATTACAGTGATTTAATGGTAAATTGGCCAATAAAATATAATAGATGATTAAACTTACAATTTTATAACTATCAATTTAAAAAACATGTACAGTTGTGTGCAAAATAATAACAGTGTAGGTATTTGAGTAAATATCTTCTAAAATAAGCCAAGTGCTCAAAAGAGGGCCTCACATTTAAAAACTATTCACTCAGGGATTGTTAGCACTGGCTAGCAATACAATATATTTTTTTAATTCTTACTTTAATTTACGAATTTCGAAAATATATATTCCATATAAATAGCAGTGTCACGAAAATGTCCTCATTACATAGTTTTTTCCGACTCGGATGATACAATTACTATCTATTCATAGTATAATAGACAATTGGTCGCTGTGTAAAAGTAATTAAGGCTAGAAAAAAATTACGACTATGGGAAGACGAAGGCATTGTTCCAGAGAAATGAGAATTTTGATTTAAAGGTTGATTCAAGAAAGAAAAACATATAAAGATATTCAAGAAATTTTAAAATGTTCTGCTAAGATGATCAGTAATGCTCTGAAGTGGGAAGAAAAACCTGAAACAAGAGGTAGAAAAAGGGCTACAATGAAAAAAGGGGATTCAAGAATTGTTCGTCTGTCGAAAAAGCACCCATTTCTGTCTTCAAAACACATTAAAAGCTCATTAAATTTAAATGTGAGTACTTCTACAGTTCGTCGTCGTCTCATTGAAGCTAATCTGCACGCCAGAAGTCCGAGAAAGGTGCCACTGTTGACTAAGAGGCACATAAAACAGAGGCTTATTTTTGCTAAAGAACATGCAGATTGGCCCTTGGAGAAATGGCGTAATATTCTATGGAGTGATGAAAGTAAAGTAGTACTGTTTGGGTGTAAAGGACGTCGAGAGTACGTTAGGAGACCTGCGGGTGCCGCTTTCATGCCGCAGTATACAATAAAGACGGTCAAACATGGCGGACTTAGTTTGATGGTATGGGGATGTTTTTCATACAATGCTGTAGGCCCTATCATTGAAATTGTGGGCATAATGAACAAAGAATACTATTTAAAGAAGGTGCTCCAGGAAGTAATGTATCCATATGCCAATGACACTATGCCGCTCAGATGGGTTTTTCAACAAGACAATGACCCTAAACACACGAGTAAAGTTGTGAAAGAGTGGTTTAGAGTCAACAAAGTAAATGTTTTACCTTGGGTGGCTCAGTCGCCGGACTAATCCAATTGAGAACTTGTGGACAGACATTAAGAACGCTGTAAGTGATCAAAAACCTACCACGAAGTCCCAATTATGGAATGTAGTACAGTCAGCATGGAACAATATCCCTATAGAGAGATGTCAAGCTTTAGTAGACTCAATGCCGAGAAGATGTGAAGCTGTTATTAGAAATAAAGGTCAAGCCACTAAATACTAACAAGGACTTTTTTTTGGTTGATTGTTTGATTACAAATTATTATTTGCCTTATAATGAATAAACTGCTATTATTTTGAAAACGGTATTCTTGATTTTTTTTATGTTTACCTCAAAAATACTTGAGATTATTTTATGGTTCATTTTGATTTAGTACTATTAGACAGAATTGTAAATGTAGGTAAGATATATAATCTTAAGTTAACTTAATAAGTTTTAATCTTTAGTTTGCCTTTACTGCTATTATTTTGCACACAACTGTATGTACTTAAAATAAATAATGCATACCACTCTTATCCTATGTCCCATGGCATGTGCTGGGAGGTTGGACTTGAAACGCGCGCGCACGCCTCCAGAGTTACCATGAGGACGGGTCACCTTGCCCCAGATCGCACGCAGCTTAGTCTTCTTGCCACGGGGACCACCAGCAATTGGGGTCCTTTTCTTAGCACGGTACACATACACGCACCGCTTGCCGGCGTAGTAGTTGGCATCATCGCGGTCACGGGCGCCTTCAATCTGAGACAGTTCACCAGAGTCAAACAAAAGGCCCGTAAGAGAGCTAACTATTATAACAACATCACACTTTATCAGATTAAATTAAAGCCACATGGTTTGGTTCAGGTTTCAAATGTCTGAAGGCATCATTTAGAGATCCTAATATAACCGTTTCCTAATAGATAATATATAGAATAATAGAGAATCAACGAAAAGGAATCAATACAAAACATTAAGTGGTCTTAGCTTCATATTATATTTTGCCTTTTATTATATAGATTGTAACATTCGCGTAGCTCATTTCATAGAACATTTTTACATAGACCTTAAATACATGGACTTGACAGGGACGTAGGGGCTGACTTGATATGAAACTACTCTATTAACCGTGCACGTTAATCGCAAAAGCAGATTGTTAATAAAACTTACCCTAAGGAGAGCAGTATTCTCATGTTGGTTTCTCAGACCACGCTTGTAGCCTGTGAACACAGCCTTGGCGTATAGTCTGCCATGTCGTGCTTTCGACGATACTTTGCGGATCGCCTTCGGGGGTTCGACGGGCGCCACTGGAGCTGCCTTAGCGGCCTTCTCCTTGGGCGCCTTGGTCTTAGGCGCTTTCACCTTCGGGGCGGGTGCCGGCGTGTCAGCCATTCCTAAAATATCACTTAATTATTGAAAGTCATAGGGATTCTACTCGCACATTGAGCCAAAGGTTATGTTGACATTCAAGTCTGGAGAAATCCCAAATTATCGCTGCGAGAATGCGTAATCCAATATTTCTAATGTTACGGCACAAACAAAATGAACTTGAAATACAAACAAATGCGTTTATTTTAATCCCGCACCTTAATTTACTAAATAAAACTAAAATATAATGGCACACTAACCGGAAATTATTTGTGGAAAGAATGAGCGAGAGTTAGTGTTGCTAGAATTTATATCCAACAAAGTTGCCAGTTTATCCTCAATATTTCAGGTTCCATAAAAGATGTTCCTTCTGGTATGCATGTGTATAGGCGCTTCAAATTCGCGCGAAAACTATGCGTGAACGCGTAAAAGTGTGAATGTGGAGCCGATTCGCATATTTTTCGCGGGTTTGCGCCTTGTTAACTTTGCGTCGGTTTTTTTTGCCCGCGAACGTAGAGAGAATGCGTGAATGTAGAGAGCCCAAAAGTCTGCAGAACGCGCGAACGCTGCGTAAACACAACAGACACCACATTCGCGCGTTACTTTTATAAAACATTAGTCCAATACCACTAATACTGAACAAAAGATTACAAACCTGTTCTATTACGATGAATACTCGTCATACGTGAACACTGCGAATGTGGGACCAAAAAGAGTTCACTCGCAATTCCCGCTGCGATTCGCGACGCGATTCACGCCCTCACATTGTGTGTGAATGAAAAGCGCCACTTAAGGAGTTTAAGGGCCTGCTAGACGGTTGCCAATAAACCCTACCGACAGCGCGACCTTAGTCGACACCGACCGTGCAGGCAGTTGTTTCCAGCAAAAAATCCAATTTGCTACCCAACTTGGGTCCAGAGTTCTATACTTTTTAATAAACGTAAAGCTAAATTTATAAACGTTTTGAGTCAGCCAGTTCGGACCAGTGCTCTTTCTATACAATATATAAAATCTATGTGAAACTTTACTACGACACAAACAAAAATAACAGAGAAAATATAAAAAATAAAATATATATATTTGGGTTGATTTGGTTTTTATGACAGTTTTACATAAATTTTAGGATTCTATTTAGGTACTTCATCTTCATTAGGATACACCCGAACTCTTGCTGGGGTCCTATTGAGCAAAAGTGTTACAATATTGTAAGATTATATTGCTATACAGGTCAAACTGAGTTGAAAAAGCAGTTTAAGGCCTTTACGCATTATCCTTCTTGACGTACAGCCGCGCACGACCGTCAGGCACGATGGTGCGGTACGCACTATCTTGCAAAGTATCCAACATGCTGTCACAGACCACAAATTCTTAAATCGCTCATTCCGTTTCATTCAGAAATTGTGGCTGCTACACTCGCTTCAAGAATCCGGCACCACACTTCGCTATTCGCTATTCGTTATTCGGCTAATGCGCCTACATTCGACGAAGTGTGGAGGGTTTATTCGTCTATGTTTTCTCTATTCGCACGCATAACGCATAAGCGCGATAGCAAATATTTTAACAAATACGGCGCAGCCGCATAACGAATAGCGAATAGCGAAGTGTGGCGCCGGCATTATGTGTATAATATGTTTTTTGTATTACACAAGCGAAATTCTAAAATCCAGTAGATTTTTTGTGGGAAAAACAGTAGTGCAGTAGATACACCCCAAAACAAGTAGCTCCCCTGTAAAAACAGGAGATCTGGCAACACTGCGAAGATTCGACGGATGTCGACTGAAGGACCTAGCATCCACGGTCAAGAAACATAATTAAAAAAAAACAAAATGACGGACGTCAAGTCTACGTATTATTATTTATTTATTTTAATGGCGTTTACAAGTTATGTAATTTCCATGCAAGCACGATGCACGATTCGTTATATATCGTTTTGCGTCGTGCATCGTGCCCGGAGGGATGCCACGGATGGAAAATGCGTAGGGGGCTTTAGAAAGACAAGTTCGGTGTCCATTTCGGATAAATCAAAGACGGCCAATTCATTGGCCATCCCATATTTGTATGTTCTCATAGAAAAAAAATAAAAATACCTACAATTGTGTACTATAAGTGGTAAAAAAATATAAAAGAACCCTAATATTTTCAGATTTTTATATGGGAGATGGTAAACAAAAATACTCAACAAAAAGCCCTTTAAGTGTAGATTGCAAAAACATTAACATTAAATAACTTGGTACACATTAAAAATTAATAAAACATATATGTATGGCGGTGTTCGGTGCCATAGCACGAAAAACAGCTAAAATATGGCAAATACCCATTTTGATTGTGTCGTTTCATATTCAGATAGGTACATACGAGGGTTACCTTTTTTTTTAAGTTGTGTCGTTTGAAATAACCATAGACAATTTGGAAAGTGTATTATAATTTATTGTTTGTCGAGAATTTACCACGATATTTGATACACTTTACCATGCTCTCGAACCAGTTTTGAAAACACTTATTCCACTCAAGTGAGGGTTGCCAAAATGGCCGATTTGTATGCGTCCACCCCTTCTTCAGGCGTGTGAAAACGTTGATCACGAAGACTGTTTAATTTTTGGGAACGTAAAAAAATCGTTAGAACTTAAGTCAGGGCTACGTGGCGGGAAGTCTAGAATTTCCACGTTTTCCTTGCTTAAAAACGGTTTTGTCACTCGGGAAGTGTAAGAGCTTGCATTGTCGTGGTGCAGTATCATTCGGCGTTTCGAGTTGTTTTTTCGGAACTATGCGATAACTTGTGGCAATCAAACTAAAGCCAGGATAAAGATAAGATAAGGATAAACCAGATTACGTACTGCAAAGAGATTTATTTTGACGTTCTAGTAACAGTCACGATTTCATTACGAAAATCTGAATTATGGTTTAAGGCTTAATGATTTTATTTATAATAACATTTATATATATTTCGGACGGGATCGTTGTTACATAAAAATAATAATAATAGGCAGGCGTCGTAGTTTAGTTAGTCTCGTTAGTCTCGTCTCGTCTAAAACGCAGATGGTCTAAGCAATAAGTGTTCTAAAACGCAGCTGGTCTGGGGCACGTTTTATAAAGCTACAAGATACAATTTTACAGGTCTTAACCGGCAACACTGCTCAAATCGCTGATCGTCATTGGTTGAGGTTGTGTCAAATGGAAACTTGTAACCTGTAAATTGTAATTTGTAGCTTTATAAAACAGGCCCCTGGTCTTATATAGCAAGCGGTCTAAAACGTAGCTGGTCTAAGTAGCAAGTGGTCTAAAACGCAGTTGGTCTTATGAAGAAAGTGGTCTAAGTTCGCAACTGCCCTATTTATTTTCTTAATTCCTTCCTTATCCAACAAGTTGGCGGAGTCCCGCTGTGCGGGGCTCCTATTTCTGGGCGGTTTATCTTAAAAAACCTAACGCTATAAAAAAAAACAAAAGACAAATGGCTAAAAAGGAATAAAGTAAAGTAGTATCTAGCTCAATCAATCTAATTTATAATAGGGTCAAACTGAAAGTTCTTAGAATATCAAAAACTGAGCAAACTAGCAAGTTATTAGTTTTATTATATTTTCAAAATAGGTTCCATTCACATCAATAAATCGCAGGATCCGATGGAACCACTGAGAAAAGCACTCTGCCCATGCGTCCTTAGGGGTGTCTTCGACGGCCTTGTCAAACACAGCCACTGCTTCCTCGGCGTCCATAAAACGTTATAAACATAAAGGAGTAAGATCTGGCTTATTTTCAGTCAATGTAGTAACTATCTTGAGTGGCATGTGGCTGAAAAGAAAATTACAGAATTATCCTCAATAATATATTATCTGTATGTATGTCCCCTATGGACTCCAAAACGGCTGGACCGATTTTGATGAAGTTTACCGGCAATCTTCGGATACCCCTTGCTGGGGTATCCGAAGTGATCCTCTGAAGTTTGGTAGCGATTGGATATTAATATTATTATTTTAGACAGGCAGTTGACACTGATATGTCTAAATCACTGGTCACCAAACCGAAAACAAAAAAAGTATTGGCAGCAAGGTGCCGGGTACTAGCTAGTAATTTAATAAAAACTGACGAATAGGCCGATAGTATCCACCGAAACTTATTTATCGATATTTCAATCACGATTCACGAACAACCCTATCTGTCAAAAGTACTATTTAATTAAGTACGAAAATATTCGTTTTGCGTCGTGCATCGTGCCCGGAGGGATGGCACGGAAGGATAATGCGTAGGGGGCTTGACGCAGTTTTTTTGGTACGATTTAAGCGATCGGAGTCAGTAACAAAATTTATTCGATAATCGTTCTCGATTTTAGTTTGCACCGTTTTTAGCCTAGTGTGGACGAAAATCGGAGCAATTATTCAGTTCGTTGACAAAAGCATAGGAGGCATTATGTATTCTTTACGTAGAACTTCCTACAAAGCATCACAGGTTTCAGGAATTACCTATTTGACTGAGTGCCTGTTTTGATATTATCGTAGAAACCTTCATGTATTCGTAGGAGCGTCCTGTAGCTAAAAATCTCTGTGTTGCGGACAATCTTTCATGAGGACTTATTGCTTCTCTCAATAGGGTATTACTTTTTTGTATTAGCGGAGTGACTAAAGTTAGGAGGTGTAAGTAAGTTTCTTCATTCAATCTCTAATAGTTATGCCAATCTTTTGGGGCAAATTTCAACTCATTCAATAAATTTATATGAGACTATGACTTCCGTTTAAGAAGGCAATCTTTACACCATATACTACGTGTTTTTTTTTCTCTTTTTGCACAACAGAGTTTTAGCAGAGAACTGAAAATCGACCCTAAAATCGTAGATGTGTGGACACATTATGGGCGTTCGATTTTAGCGAGTAAGCCGGCTTCGTACTTGAATCGTTACGATAATCGTTGTAGTGTGGACCGGGCATAAGAAAGGACACCAATACAAGTTCGATTTTGAAAGAGAATCAAAGGTTTGCACGGAAAGATTATGTACCTTTGTGCAGGGCTTTAAAACTTGGCTTTATCACAACCGTGCACGTGAAATGTGAAATGTCTGATTTGGACCAATCAGGACAGACCACGAAAAGTGCCAAAGGAAAGATGGATTGTAGCACTGTCAACTAATTAGTTTGTAATGAACTAATGAAATTACATATAATTCACTGAACAGTCGCATTTGTGATTAATAATAATGATGGACTACCTAGTGAACTTTAATTGGAACAAAATAACACCATGCCTCTTTTTATTAGTGTTAGAAATAGTGTTAGAGTGTAAGTTTAACATTGACCGCTGTTCGCTAGATTTACTCCGGTATATTGTGTTACGTTTATAAATGAGCGGTGTGGAATAGTTTCAGATTGTGCGACCCCGGCGGAGGTGAACAAGCACCTGGAGCTAGGGCGTGACTTCCTGGCCCGCGGGCAGCTCTCAGACGCGCTCACGCACTATCATGCCGCAGTAGGTGAGTGCTCGCACACGTATTGCCTATTCTCCGCAAATATAAATTTTCATGTACTTCTTTATGTCAGAGGATACATACATACATACATACATACATTAAATCAAGCCTGTTTCCCAGAGGGGTAGGCAGGGACCACTTCTTTCCACCTGCTACGATCCTGACAAATCGCTTTCGCTTCAACCACATTCATACATCGAGTCATGCATGCACGTCGGTTTCGGGTACTTAAGATCCGGCCCTTTTCCAGTATTTATTTATGTCAGAGGTTAATATTTCAATAATCAGATAAGATACTTTAAGGAGAGATTTCATAAAGGGCATACATTTTATACAACAATGTAGATTTCACTGTATCATACTTATAGATAATGTATCATAATCATGTTTTCTTGTTTGGCAGAGGGTGACCCACACAACTACCTCACATATTTCAAGCGTGGTACCGTTTACTATGCCCTGGGTAAAGCCAAGTTCGCTTTGCAAGACTTTAGTAAGGTATGTTTGCAGTTATTCTATCTGACTCTATTATATTAGTTGTTGGTATATTATACAAGTTCTATAACAATGGTAAATGAAGGCTCATAGTAGGGGAGCCCAAGAGGGGATTTCGGGATTTACTCAAGCGGCAGATTAACATAAGGGGGCATCCTTGTACCCTGTTGAGTACCTCCAGCATATATGAGCACTTTATCCTGGAATGTACGTCCAGGATAGTGATCAGAATAGTAAAAAAAAACAATAGCTTGAAATACTCGAGTGCGTCAGATTAAGGTAAGGTAGGTTAATTACCAGTGATTGGAATAGGTAGTATCCAGCATCCGGAATTCAATAAAAATAAATTAATATTTCACCTGGTTGTAACCACTGTATATTATGTCCTTTTGCGAACTTAAGGTAAATATACTCTACCTATTTCGATTACTGTTAATTACGTGCAAAAAAGTATATATTTTAATAATGTGATGATTTCATCATAACACAAGGGGGTGGGAGGGTCACAAATTGGCAAAAAAACGTTACCTCGACTTTCTCGTTCAAGAATGATAGAAAAAATATATTCTGACGATTTCCATAAGCCAAAGTATCAAAAATTATCATTAAAGTTTAGCGGTTCTATTAGCCTTTATCCAACCTGTGTGTGTGTATTATTTTGTGGGTGCTCCATATATTAATTGAGCTAAAATAGTATCTCCCTTGTAATTAACTTTATCGGACGCATTATTGCCAGAGTATCGATTCAGTGACGCGCATAAGTGTTTTCGTGGCCAGTTAACAGTGCAAGTGCGGTACAATCCTGATTATCTGCCGTCTACGCGCGACCGTGTTTTTATTGAGTACGTTAGGTAGATTTACGCTGGAACCTCGCAGTGTAAGCACGTACATTTATTCTCACTGTGTATTGGTAGCCACGAACTAAAACAACTGTTCTGCAAGTTATTTATATAAACTAGTAACCGTCATTTTTCTTTAATATGGTTTGTGGAACTAAAACAAAACAACTAAAACAACTGTTCTGCAAGTTATTTATATAAACTAGTAACCGTCATTTTTCTTTAATATGGTTTGTGGAAAGTGCACAAAGGACATGAGTGATGCTGAGTTAATAAAGTGCAGTGGGTGCAATCTGGAAATGCACTTTAACTGCGCGCAATTACCCAAAGTCGATTTTAAGAAGATGCTGCCGATGAACAAGGCGAAATGGAAATTCCAAAATTGTAAAAAACCAAAACAAAATCCATCGCAAAATGCTCAACTAAACCTGCCGGCATCTATAGTTAACCTAGACGGCGACGCTTTGATGAACTACATTGACAACAAATTCTCGACTTTTCGCAAGGAACTCCAACGTGATTTAAAATCTATGCTTAGTGATGTGAATGCGAAACTTGTGGATGTCAGCAACACGGTCCAGCAGTACACAAGCATAATTGATATCCTTGAGAGTGAATCATCGCGCGTCAACTCTGAGATGAGCCGCTTAGCTGAGGAAAACGCGGCTCTTAAAGTTGAAATTCAATCCCTGCACAGAAGTTGGGATGATATGGAGCAGAGATCGCGCTTATGTAACATTGAGGTTTAAAATGTACCGGAACGTAAGGGCGAAAATCTTTATAGCTTAGTGGATACGATTGGCAAAGTGATTGGTATAGTATTGTCACCGGACAGCATTCGTTCCATACACAGAGTTGCTCAAAATACGCCAACGGAAAGACCTAAAAATATAATTGTTCAGTTATCATCACGTCGGCTCCGGGATGATTTCATCGCAGCGGCAAGGGCGCGTCGCGGCTTCACTGCGGAACACCTCAAGCTAGGATATGGCAAGGCAGATCAGTCGGTCTACGTCAACGAACATCTGACACTCAAAAATAAAATATTGTATTCTAAGGCCCGCGGAGTTACAGCAAGCAAGCAATACGAATTTTTATGGGTCAAATATGGAAGCATCCTTGCTAGGAAATCTGACGGAAGCCGTGTGGTCCCCATCAGGCACGAAGCCGATCTGAGCAAGCTGTGACTTGCATTTTTGGTGTCATTATTATCATACGCTGTTTTGCCACCCCGCTTTAGCTATTTTAAAAACCTTTTGATAATACGAGGGCTGCCTTTTAAGTTCTGTCGTTTGCAAAACTCCCGTGATTATTAAAAAAAAAACTAGTATCATCTTAAAATATTTGAATTTAGAATTCAAAAACAAAAGAATGTCTCGAGATCGGCCGATTCGTTTTAGTACAGCGTCGGTTCAAAGTTGACAAGTCGGTTGTGAAAATGGAAATTTCGAAGGAAAATTTATGTGCGATAATATTTTACAACTTTAAAAGGGGTTTAACGCGTCTTCAGTGCTTTGAAGAGCTGACTACGGTTTTTAAAAATGAAGCACCATGCATCCGGACTGTGGAACGTTGGTATTTGGAATTTCAACGTGGTTGCTCTAGTCTTAGTGATAGGCATCGTGAAGGCCGACCAAAAACAGCTGTAACCCAGGAAAACATTGATGCTGTACGGCAACTGATCGTCCAAGATCGCCATGCGATATACCGCGAGATAGAAGCTTCATTAAGCATTTCAGGGACCAGAGTTCAAAATATATTGCATGATCACTTAGGTGTAAAAAAATTGATCTCACGCTGGATACCACATTTACTTAGTGAAGACCAAAAAACGGCTCGCGTTAGATGGTGCCGCAAAACTCTGCGGCAATTCAACCGAGGAGACTCTAAACACGTTTATGACATTATCAGTGGTGACGAATCTTGGATATATGCCTACGATCCGGATTCTAAACAGCAGTCGACTGTTTGGGTGTTTCAAGATGAGCCAAAACCGACCAAAGTAATACGCTCACGGAGCACTTCGAAAAAAATGGTCGCCACGTTTGTAGCGAAAAGTGGCCACGTTGCGACCATCGTGCTCGAAGATCGTAAAACAGTTAATGCTGACTGGTATACCACTGTTTGTTTACCAGAAGTTATGGGCGAGTTCCGAAAAAATAACCCAAGACGTCGTATAGTACTGCACCACGATAATGCTAGCTCGCACACCGCCCGGCAGACAATTGCGTTTTTAAAAGAACAAAACGTCGAAAATTTGGATCACCCGCCGTACAGTCCAGACTTAAGCCCTAATGACTTCTTCACTTTTCCAAAAATCAAGCAACGACTTCGTGGTCAACGGTACCGGACGCCTGAAGAAGCGGTTGAGGCATACAAAACGGCCATTTTGGAGACCCCGACTTCGAAATGGAATAAGTGTTTCGAAAACTGGTTCGATCGAATGAAAAAGTGTATTACATATCACGGTGATTACTTTGAAAAACAATAAATACCATTTAACACTTAAATTGTCTTTAGTTTTTTCAAACGACAGAACTTAAAAGGCACCCCTCGTATTATTGTATACTTTTAATCGCAAACACCAATCATTTTTTCACAGAGATATTTTATATGTCATTTATCTTTCTAACTCCTTGCGTGTTAATTTTTGTGTGGAAGAGAATATAATCTTTAAAAATAAAATTATTTACCTCTCTAAATTGTTTTATTTAAGTGTTTATCGGTATTGCTTGTTAACCCATAACATTGCACTATGTAAAAAATACATTACCCCTCCTATGTGTAGCTATAGATGTCATCGGCACTCTGGCGCGCGGTATTGTCAACAAATTAAGCAATACCTCCGCGTTTTTCTTAAACCGACCTAATGAAGAATGTCAGTAGGTACGCCAAATCGCTTGAAACTTTGTAGCAGTAAAGTTTATAAATAAACAAACATATTACTTTTATTTTATTCAAAAAGACTTAGTAGTTTTGATTCTATGAACGTTTAAAATTTGGGTCAATAATATTAAAGCCCGCGGGGGCCATCTTGCTGAGGTGACGTCATGGCTTAACAGCGGTACGCGCCCTTATATGAAAAAGTAAGTTTACAGGGCTATAACTTTTAACCGTTATAAGTAGCCAGTTGATTTTTTCACTGAATACGTGTTATTATAAAATCTATCGTTTAAAATTGTACAATGAACAATAAATTAAATCCCAAGAGGGGTCCCCATACAAGAAACATGAAAATAAATCATTTTTTTGAGCATTTTTATACGGATTGTATTTTTAAAATGGATTCTTATTTTGATGCTATTTTGAGCTTAAATTGTAGTCTAATTTTTGTAGTTTACGACTAAATACCAATGTCAAGTAAAACTGCTACAAATATGAGACAAAACTGATTTTATCAACACGATATTTTAAGCGGTCACCCATCCTGTTTTAGACTACGCGTGTAGTTGCTTAATTTTGGAAGGCGAAGTACGGGTTGTATTTGTATAATAGCTTTTTATTTCAGTGTCACATTAAGTTTAGATAATAATCAAAACTCCATACAAACATATATAGTTTACGAACAAACAGTAAACTGTAGTAAAACTCTTAAAAATATGTTAAAAAGTGCCTAGTTTAAATCAACACGATCGATGTTTAGGTAAGCGGTGGTTGCTTAACTTTGGTGGTAGGCCTTTCGTTACAAATCACGTGTTAATTTAGAATTAGGTAATATCGCTACTGTATAAAAGAGTGAACTATATAACATGAATTTTTTGATTGACCTAGCAGTAGTTCTGATACTTCGTGTATTCATTTCATCGATTTCTACCAAGTCGATAGACGTACCTACCTACATACCTACAACACTCTCGCTTTGCTAGGTTTAGGCATTATTGCCACTATCCCAAAATTTAAAGTGCTTGATTATTATTCTAATTTAATTTAAGCAACTTATTCGACAAACATTACAAATAGAAAAGCCGGTCAGTGACAGACAGTTAGTTATGTAATACAAAATAATAGATAAACATACCTGCCATAGTAATATCAAAACGAATTCGTAAAAATATTACGACTTACAAATTTAAGCAAGTACAAGCGTAGTCTATACAGTTTTGTCACATATTTGTAGCAGTTTTACTTGAGATTGCTATTTAGTCGGAAACTATGAAAATTAGACTACAATTTAAGCTCAAAAGAGCATCAAAATAAGAAGCCATTATAAAAATACAATCGGTATAAAAATGCTAATAAAATTATTTATTTTCATGTTTCTTGTATGGGGACCCCTCTTGGGATATGATTTATTGTTCATTGTACAATTTTACACGATAGATTTTATAATAAGACGTATTCTGTGAAAAATTTAACTGGCTACTTATAACGGTTAAAAAGTTATAGCCCTGTAAACTTACTTTTTCATAAAAGGGCGCGTACCGCTGTTAAGCGATGACGTCATCATCCGTGAGCGCTAGCCGCCGGGTTTCGAGCGCCGCATACGAAGTTTAAAATTTAATATCTCGAAAAGTATTTGACATCTCGAAATGATTTTTTTACAGCTATTTTTAGTTTTTAATGAATAATACGGTAAGCCAAAAATCTAAACTGGCTGACATTCTCTATTCCCAATGATATAAGAGTTTATTACCAAAATTGCGGCGGTATGAAGTCTAAACTGGGTCAATTGCGCCTTAACATCTTATCGAATGACTATGATATATTAATATTCACTGAAACATGGCTAAATAGCAGTAGTTTAGGCTCGGAAATTTGAAATGACCAGTTTGCACTATATTTCGTAAAGATAGAAGTACGTACTCCTCTAGTAAAACCCATGGCGGCGGAGTGCTGATCGCAATCCGGTCGCATATTACAGCTTATCGATGTATTGAGTACGAAAACAGTCACTTGAGGAAATATATGTATCTATTAGTCTTAAAAACAATAATTTAATTTTATGTGGAGTTTACATACCCCCATCCTCGGATCTAGCTTCGTATGAAGCTCACTTTTTCAACTTCAAGATTGTCTAGATAGCCGCCCCAACTCTGTACTATGCGTCGTAGGAGACTACAATATCCCTCACTTGAACTGGTCATATAATTCTAATAATTTAAATGGTACTCCGGGCCCACCGTCAACCAGCACGGCCACCTTACTTTTAGATTCGTGTGCATACATGCATCTTCTTAAACAATATAATTTTAAACAAAACGTTAACTTACGATTTCTCGACTTGGTGTTATGTAATAATGAGTAATAGTCACACGCCCCGCTGATTCGTTACTGAACCCAGACAGGCATCACCCTCCCATTGAATTCAAATTAACTCTTACTCTCAAAAAAATCATGACCCCTATCGAAACAAAGAAATACAATTTTTATAAAGCCAACTATTGCGAAATAATCCGTAAGCTTGACTCCATATACTGGCATGACGAACTTGGCAACTTAAGTGCAACTCAGGCTGTAAATAAATTATACAGTATAAATAAATTACACATATTATTTATCTAGTTTTAGATGAATTCGTACCAATTATTAAGTTACGTTCTAATCGTTATCCCTGTTGGTTCTCTAAACCTTTAATCTCTTCTTTAAAAAGGAAATTAAAGATTTGGAAAAAAAAGGAAATCTTATGGAAATCGACGTGACTACTCAGAATTCAGTCTTTTACGATTACGATGTAAGGAGTTAATCAGTCAATGCCATAGTACATATTTAAATAATGTGCAAGACTTAATTCCCAAGAATGTTAAATGTTTCTGGAAGTATGTCCCTCAATTAAATCAGTCCAAAAAGGGATTTCCTACTAAAATGTTTTACAGATCGCTAACGTCCGAAGACCCGAAAGAAGTTAGTGATATGTTTTCCAGTTACTTTGGATCAGTATTCGAGCCGAGTTTTTATGTCACTGATGAGGAATTAATGTCAATAAATCCAAAACCTGAAGCACCGTTGCTAAACCAAATAAGTGTTAAAGTTTCGCTAGTCAAGCAGCTCTCGAGATCCCTGGATACTAACAAGGGACCTGGGCCTGATGGCATTTCTCCATATTTTGCATATAAAACCAACTCATCGCTTTGCTTACCTTTGACAAATATTTTTAACAAATGTCTCGTGGTAGGTGTTTTTCCTGATAGATGGAAACTTGCATACATCCCGCCGTTACATAAGTCGGGCTCAAAGTCACAAGTAGAGAATTACCGGCGAATATCGATTTTGTCGACCATTCCGAAGATATTTGAGAAGGTTGTACACGCTTTGATTTATCCATCATTGGACCTTAATACTTGAAGAGCAACACGGGTTTGTAAAGAAGCGGTCAACTGTAACAAACTTAACTATCTTTTCGAACTACCTTAATGTAATTAATAGTAACATATCAAAATAAATTGTCATAACTTCCCGTGTTGCTCAAGGGTCCATTATTGGGCCGTTGCAATATAGTTATTCTGTTCATTAATGACATTAAACGTTGTTTTAAGTATAGCAGCTTTTTGATGCCCGCTGATGACTTGAAAATTTATAGAACTATTGAAACCTATGATGATTGTACGAAACTACAGGAAGACATTGGTCGCCTTTATTTATATTATATTGAAAATAAGTTGTCTCTTGCCAACAACAAATGCCACAGTATTACTTTTTCCAAAAAAATATCTACACTTAAATATAACTACAATATTAATGGACATGCACTGCTGTTGACCAAATACGTGACCTAGGCGTGCAATTGGACAGGAAACTAGTTTTTGATAGTCACATAAGCAACATATGCAATAAGGCATATAGTTTGTTAGGCTTTATATTTCGATGCACTGTAGGCTTTAAAATACCCTTAACTTATATTATCTTGTATAAGGCACTGGTCCGTTCACAGCTGGAATATGCAAGTAGTATTTGGAGTCCTCACTATAATGTTTATAGGGACAAAATCGAAATGATTCAAGAAAGGTTTCTCCGCAGATTGAACTGGAGGCTAGGGTTGCAACATATATCCTATAAGGATCTCTTAATAAAATATAAAATGACTTCGCTAGCCGACCGACGAACTTCTGCAGATGTTCTCGTGCTCTGGAACATCTGCTCTAATGCATACAATTGCCCATCTTTAGTAGGAAAAGTAAAATATGCGGTATCTAACATAAAAACTAGATCAAAAAAATTGTTTCACTTGCCTAAGACACGCACAAACGCTGGCCGACGCGCCCCAATCTATCGCATGACAAACTTGTATAACAAGAAGTTTTTAAATATTGACATATTCTAAATAAAATCAAATTTAGGTCAGAGGTGAGTAAAATCCACACATCAGGGAAATTATTTTGCCTATATCTTACACCGTCGCAGTTTCTGGTATTTGTTTTTATTGCCTAGAATCACACCGGTTGTTTTCAATCCGCGTCCTCGCCATGCCGATGACAACTCCCTTCTTCTTATTTTACTTGTTTTTTTTTGAAGTGTTCTTGTTACTGTTTCTGTTAAATATGTTACGATGTTATTATGTATTTTTAAGTTATTGTATTATTTGTACTGGGTGTTTGCATCTCAAATTGGTTTTTAATCACAAATACTGTCTGTGCAAGTAACTGTCTGATTATCGTTAGTATTTTGTCGTAGGTATAGTTCATTCTCAGCTCTCACTATTATATTGTATCGTGTCTTTGTGAGAATTGTTCATGGGGTCAAATTTGTTCATTACGATTGTACTACTCTACCTGTATAGTTACTTTCTATATTTGTATCCTGTCTTTTCTCCTTATAAAATATCTGACGCGCTCGAATATCTTTTTTTTTCCCATTTTCAACTCTTCCATACGGGCACCCCCACCATGCAAACCGGCAGATTAACATGCTTCCGTTATCAGAGACACGTGGGAGTTATACACTATCAATATCCGAGGCGCTCGAGTATTTACGTTACACTGTTATTTTTTTACATTTTTAAAAACCTGTCCACGCTTCCCCCACCGGTGAATGGATAAACATCATATAACGTTATTTCCTTTCTACCATCTAATCTTCAAAATCTAATAGGTCCCCACGACGCTCGAGTAAATCCCCAATTAGCACCTTGGGCTCCCCTAGTATCCAATTACAACTGTCATTTGTTATTTTATTATTATGTAAAAGTATTGCATTTAGATGTTTTTAAAGTTATAACCAAGTCCTGAATTGTTTGTTGTAGTTGTACAGCATTATAAATTTTCGTTAATATGTTTCTTACAATATTGCCTTATTTTGACAATGCATTTAGCATTGTTGGTAATGACCCTATACAAGACTATTGTAGTCCTGGGTTTGATCCCTGGTAATGGCAAATGTTTGATTCTGAGTCTTGGATGTTTTTTTATGTATTTAAATATTGATTCCTTTTAAAGTATGTTTATTATTGTTTAGTACCCATACTGCAAGTATAGAACGGTGGGGACTAGGTATATTTGTGATATTTATTACCGTCATTTATTTGTTACTAGGTACTAGAACTGAAATCTGACTTCACATCGGCACAGTTGCAGCGTGCTAATGTCTACCTTAAACTAGCTCAGTATAGAGAGGCCAAAGAAGATTTTCTGGCTGTTGTGAGTATTGTTTTTTTTTTCATTACAAGATTGGATGGATTTATTGAACGTTGGTTTGAATGCGTTCCACTTAGGGTTCTTGCACTATAGCATGGTGCCTGGAACATTTACCGTAACATATGTTTCTACTTCTGGAAGATGCTGCGGTCAATACACATAATGTGGTATTTTTGGTGTGCCTTAAATATATTATTATTCAATTCATTTATAATAATAGCTAATTATCATTTTATAAATAAACAAGGTAAATCTGTATCAGCCATAGCTTAAACATTACAAATAATTATTTTTATTACCTAAGGTGATGGAACCAGTAATGGACAAGGCACCAATAAAGGACATTTGATTCTTATTTTACAGAAGATAAGGGTTATGCATTTGTTTTGCAACAATTAATTTAGGACCGCATGAAGTTTGGATTAAGAGTGAAGTGTCCATTACTGGTGCCTTTCAGCTAAAAGTGTCCATCATTGGTGCCGTCATCCTACTAGTTTATTTGTGAAAACCATGTAAAGTAATAAATTTTCTGTAATTAATCCTCTTTAATTTGTTCTTATCTAGCCTAGTCGTATGATAACGGTTGTTTACTGCTGACATAGAGCATTGGTCCCTCTGGCACTAGCACATTAGACAAAAAGCAATGAATGCTTAATGTTGGCGATAAACGGGATTGTACGTGCTAGCTCAACAGTCCCGTATGTGTTAAAATTAAATTGTATTATAGTGTATTGTTACGCCGATGGGATAAGCCGTCTCATTTTCAATCGTAGATTTCGGTGCTTTAGAAGCGTTTTCAGCAGGCTCAAACTGTCGTTTCAGTACGCTTCAGTGGTAGCTCTATCACATACCAGATTATCAAAATTTCGACCAACTTGCCATTGGTTTCAGGCGCCTGAAACATGTTTTCAGTCCGTTTTAGGCCACCCTCTATCAGACTACGCCATAACCTGAAAACGCATTTTCAGTACCCCTTGTGGGCCTTTTAAGTACGTTTCAGTATATGGCAATTTTCCACTAAGAGTGAAAGAGATAGCATGATTAGAAAGAGGCAGCGATACTGGGAACCTTCGAGAAGCGTACGGCGTTCTGGAATAGTCGGACACGGGAACTATAAAAGGTGGACCGCGATTGCGGGTAGATCAGTCTTTACTTGGAAAGCGAACAGTGCGAATAAGAGCGACCCGAGCTATCATCCTAAGTATTCGAAGTTTTTGTGCGATAATTGTTTTGTAATGGTTAAAGTGAGTGCGTTATTAACAAACCCCGGGGTTTTCGGTGCGGCCCATTCCACATGGGTAAATTGGTTCAAATTCAAATAGAAAACCATCAAAAAATACTATTATTACCATAATTAAGACAAGAAAAATAGCAATAACAAATTAAACGATTTATTCCACTCTGTCCATACATATAAATTTTCTACTGATAAAGCATGAAATAGTGTGCAGTATGATTTATTGTTAGTTACGTGGCGCAATCGCAATCTTTTGACAGTTGCGGCGCTGTTGCAGTTATTTTTAATTACCCTGTTGTTTACAGAAATATTTGAAGTATGCCCACATCTCTTTAGCAATTTAAACTCTCATGTGAAGTCACCACCTGACTTTCATAGTGTTTAACTCCAATGTAGTATTAAATAAAAAAACAATCGTATCATATTATTAAAAAAAAACCTTCAACCGACGTCCACGCATAAAAGTTCGCCTACCGCAGTAGGTTCCGCAAAACAGTTCGTCTACCACTTAGTTGAATCTCCTTTACTGCCAATAACTGCCTTAAGTCTCAGCATAGTAGCTACCAATTCTTCACATTCTTATGGAGTTGTAGAATTCAAGACTGACTAAATTTTCTATTTTAAATCTGCTTTTGATCTTGATGAAAACTTGCGTAACTTTTTCTTAAATTTCCACCACAGGGTTTCAATAGGCGACAAATCTGGACTGTTGGACGGCCATTCCATCGTAGGGTTTCTTTAGAGTTAAGTCAAGCTATCATCGTCTCCTTCGCTGTGTGACGGGAAGCACCATCTTGTTGAAAAGTGAAGGCATTTTGATGTTTCAAATTCGAAATGGATGGCAGTAGACTCGTTTCCAAAATGTTTTGGTATTTCACCGCATTAGCAGTCCCTTCTACAAAATGCAGGCGACCCACACCTTGTGCTAACATGCAACCCCAAATCATTACCGAGCCCGGAAACTTCACCTTCCTCTTAAGGGCTACCATGCCCGTAACAGACGTTTTTGATAAAGTTTAGGTTCTTATAACTCAGTCAAAATCGAATTTAAATTTATGAAAAAATATATTGTAATTATCCATATATTCATCTTTGATTCTGACTAACAGAATTTCCAAATAACTCATGGTTATTTTTTTATATTTTTTAAAAAACATGGCTATGAAAACACAAAATTTGAAATAACTTTTTCATGTTGGCGACAATTGACATGGAAACTACATCTAAATATTCTTCATTAATATATCTAATAATAAATCAACGAAGGAATTTTTCTAAAGTGAAAAATATGGAAAAAAGGTGCCAAAAAACTACTTTTTTGGAGTAAAAATGTTAAACTTTGATAGCATAAATCTCGATATCAGTGACTTTTGAGAGAGATTTGTGATGGCAGCTAGTTAGAACAGTAGTTTTAATGTAAATAGGTTTTAACAACAACTGAAAGATTAGAGCTTCAGATCGAAGGCCATCTGCCCATGGTAGCCCCTTAATGCAATCTTTATGAAACACTTCGTCTATAGTTCGAATGATTTTTTTCCTTTCATAACCGGTAGCTATCACAAATTTGGACTCTCGGTCACTCCATATTATTTGCCGCCAATGGTCAGCAGTCCAGCTTAAGTGATCGCGAGCGGATTTCAATCTCTTCTGGTTTTTCTTTAGCCGTATGAAAACCATCACCCATTCTCTTCAGAACTATTTTACAGGTATCGACCGATACATCGTTCTGCTGCTCGTGCACGACGGTTTTTCTTGATAATTTTCTTCAAGACCCTATTTTCACCTTCACTCGTAATACGAGGGCGGCCCCGTCTCTTCAAACACGGAACTGTGCCGTTCTTTCCGTAATTCTGGACGATTGACTGAATAGTAGACCTATTCAGGTGTAAGTCTTTGGCGGTTTGTTAATTAGATTTTCCAATTACTACTAGAAATTATGATTTTACGGACTTCTTCATGGGTTTTCCACAACCCATATCAAAATGATTTAGGAAACTAATGAATACTTACTTGGAACATGTCTTTTAATACCATGTGACATCTTTATACGGTCAAATAATTTCGATTTTTAATTTGAATTTTATTCATTTTCTATATAACAATTAGTTAACGCTAGCCACGAACTTTTTTACATCAATTAATAACTGTTTGCGTGAGCATTCGTAAAGTAATAAAGGTTGAACACGCCAAAACTGGGGCACACAAAGATTAATATTAAATATTTTTGGCAATAAATAACTACATTGTATTTTCCACATTTAATGACAAATTTAATGAAGTTTAGAATAATATTTCCTATTTTCGTTATTGTCTACACAGTAAGCCATACTTCTAACTTTCTTACGCACATGGCTCATAAGACTTTGCACCATCTCATTAGGGCACCGTTTCGACGCCCATGTACGCGAAATGTCGTACTTTTTTTTTAGTTGTGCTTTAAAATGTTACAAAATTTGGAAAATAATTCCTAGAACTTCTAACTTCAAATCCTTTTATTAGCAAAATTTTGCATTTTTTTGGCATACATTTTTATTTCTCGTAATCACGGGTTCATTGGCTATTTGAAAAATGCTTTTTTTTATTTCTAAATGACGAAATTTTTACACAATTACTAGTTTAAGGTCGAAAGGCAGGTGTTTTAAAAAAAAACTAAAAACGTGAATAACTCTAAAACCAATGAGTTTTGACCCCTGGTTGACTGGATTTAAATCATTACAAATGAGCTGTAGAATAACCCCTTTCATGGAATACGGCGAATTTCCAGTCACCCTGTATATCTCTTTTACACTAATACGCTAGTAATACGCAGTCATCTGGAATAGACAAAGATGGCGAGCTCACCTGATATGAAAAGTTCAGTATTGCCTACAACATGAAAATTTCCCCCAAAAAATCGAGTATTTTTTTGTTGATAATATGAATCGATACCATTAATATATTGTTTTAATATTGCATTTTGTTTCATTTCTTGCTTACAATAATGGTAGTAGTAATAAATTTGAAATTATTTTATTTGACGACCCTGCCCATGAAGCGAGCGCTCCCGGATTCGATCCTTTGCATTTTATATTATTTCTTCTTTCTTTAGTTATTTGACTGATTGTTTCCAAAATCGATATCTGGGGATCTGAGAGGTCTCCGACAACGAATCCGTTGACAGATTGGGAAAAAGTAGCCGCCATCTTGAACTTTTTAGTTATTCGACTGATTGCTTTCAAAATTGATATCTGGGGATCTGTGTGGTCTCCGACAACGAATCCGTTGACAGAATAAGAAAAAAATTTGCCGCCATCTTGAACTTTTAGATTATTCGACGGATTGCTTCCAAAATCGATATCTGGGGATCTGTCTAGTCTCCAACAAGGAATCCGTTGACAGAATGTGAAAAAGTAGCCGCCATCTTGAACTTTTTAGATATTCGACTGATGGCTTCCAAAATCGATATCTGGGGAACTTTTTAGTCTCCGACAACGAACCCGTTGACAAAAGGGGAAAAGTTGCCGCCATCTTGAACTTTCCAGTTTTTTTGGTCTCCTATAACTCTCAACACTGGAATGACAAATTAATACAACACTTTGTTTAAAAGCTTTCCATACTTGTATTTTTTTCTACCTGCTCTTACTAAAATTACCAGGAGTCGGACAAAAAGTGTGGATGACGTCAAACCACTTATAGGATGGTTTCAAATAGTATTTTTGATTTTCATAATCAATTATTATTACCTGAGTGGTCACCGGGTTAGAATAGTGCCACTTCATGTCAGCTCGTGGATGTCGTAAGAGGCGACTAAGGGAATAATAAAGGTTAAACAAACTTATTAATGTTATGGATACCGCGAAATGGTTGGCTAAATTTTGTTTCCCCGGTCAATCAATTGAGGAAAAAAAAACATTCAAGCATATTTTAAGTCTGTGAAAACACTTGTTAGAAAAATAGTCATTAATCTATGCATAATTTCATTAAAAAATAAGTAGGTATAATAACATCATTTTTTTTTACTAATCCTACCTGCTGTTCCCACCTTTGAGTATTAAACCTATTTATCTGAGGTTCCCACAGATTTGTCCTAATTAATTTTAAATAATCGTACCTTATGGTGACAAGTTTCGAGAAATTTATTTTATTCACTACATCACCCTACCACCTGTATTATTAATTCCATGGATTTATTTACGATTATTTTGTTACGACACGGAAGTTTAAATACAAACATCACCTGTCATTTTTACGTCATCCGCACTTTTCGTCCGACCCCTGAAAATTAATATTTATGGAATATATTGTTATATTTGTCAGACGTTCCAAATGGCTACGCTTGTGAAAAACATTTTGACGATATGGATATTTTACAGGGAATGCATCGCAAAAAGCTTAAAAGATGGGGACTTTTTTTTCTCAATCTGTCCTCGGATTTATTGTCGGAGACCACAGAGTTCCTCAGAAATCGATTTTGGAAGCAATCAGTCGAATAACTTAAAAGTTCAAGATAGCGGCAACTTTTTCTTTTTCTGTCAACGGATTCGATATCGGAGACCATACAGATCCCCAGATACCGATTTTGGAAGCAATCAGTCGAATAATTAAAAAGTTCAAGATGGCGGCTACTTTTCCCATTCTGTCAACGGATTCCCTGTCGGAGACCACACAGAACCCCAAATATCGATTTTGGAAGCAATCAGTTGAATAACTAAAATGTTCAAGATGGCGGCTACTTTTTCTCAATCTGTCAACGGATTTGCTGTCGGAGACCACACAGATCCCCAGATATCAATTTTGGAAGTAATCCGAGGAAAAACTGAAAAGTTCAAGATGGCGGCTACTTTTTTTTATTCTGTCAGCGGATTCGTTATCGGATATCACACTGATCCCCAGATATCAATTTCGGAAGTCATCCGAGAAAAAACTGAGAAGTTCAAGATGGCGGCTACTTTTTTTTATTCTGTCAGCGGATTCGTTATCGGATATCACACTGATCCCCAGATATCAATTTCGGAAGTAATCCGAGGAAAAACTGAAAAGTTCAAGATGGCGGCTACTTTTTTTTATTCTGTCAGCGGATTCGTTATCGGATATCACACTGATCCCCAGATATCAATTTCGGAAGTCATCCGAGGAAAAACTGAGAAGTTCAAGATGGCGGCTACTTTTTTTATTTCTGTCAGCGGATTCGTTATCGGATATCACACTGATCCCCAGATATCAATTTCGGAAGTCATCCGACGAAAAACTGAAAAGTTCAAGATGGCGGCTACTTTTTCTCAATCTGTTAACGGATTCGTCAGACCACACCAGTGGCCCTTGCGAAGTTGCACTACGCTAACTAGCGTTTCTATTCGTTTCATTTTTAAACCAATCGCGTCACTGGGAGATGACATGATACGAAAAGTCACGTGATCTACCAGTGACGCGATTGGTTTAAAAACGAAACGAATAGAAACGCTAGTTAGCGTAATGCATCTTGGCAAGGGCCTCAGATATCGATTTTGCTTTAACTAGCTGAGAACAATAAAGAACAACTTTTTTCAATTCTACAAAAAATTATAGGACATCCCTTACGCTCATTTGCAGAGTAGGTATTTATCTCGAAAAGTAGGCCTAGCTTCTTTACTGCTTTAGCTAGGCTTTGAGTTGTTGAGTTTGATTGTTTTCCGTTAAAGTTAAGAACTCCAAATAAGTACCTAGATATAAGGCTGCACCGCACCATTATTAAGTACGTAACTTGTTAATGTTGAAGCAGTAAAATTAAGCGCCCACAAGTGTAAACGTTTAGAAACAGTAATTATTACATCTAATTTTATTTATTTAACGGTTTGCCGAAAATATTGAATTCCCCAGAAAACTCGGGGAAATGAAACAATGCTTTACTTGCAACACTGGGCCTATAAAATGATATCTGTTATTTTATTAAAGTTTTCGTGTTAATTAAATTAATTTTGATACAGAAACAATATATTAACCTGTGAAAAGTAATTCCTTGTGCTTTATTGTCTTTCAGAATTTCAGAATTTGATAAGCACTCTTTCACCGCGCATTTTCCCATTTTTCGCATACGGTTGGCGTCTGTTTGACAACTAACTTGACAAATGGCCGACCGGTGACTGCAGTCACCAATGACGTGGCAACGGGTTATGCGTGGTGACTGCCCCTCTAGTTAAAATACCTCAATGGTTGTACGTAATTCTTTTGCTCCCAAATTGCTGCAAGAAAATTAATTGAAATAAATCATAAAAACATACAAATAGAACACAAGCATTCCAAATTCAAAATTGGAAAAAGAATTAGATAGCTGCCAGTATTATTATGTTTAATTTTTTAAAGTAAAAGTTTGTCTCAAAACTTATGAACACACGAGGTATAGGTACGTATTTATATAGGCTAGACGAACTCTTTTCATTGGGGCTCGTATGATCGAAATTATTGATCAATTTCCCAGAACTTTGTTATTGCCATGTTACAATAATATATACGCCTGGATTCTCCTCCGAGAAGCAGTAGTGCGTGATGGGTCGTTTTCAAAAATATTGTATACTAGCGACCCGCCCTCGCTTCGCTTCGGTTAATATAAGTAAAAATAACCCAAGTTCATCTGGAATAATATACTTTTCAAATGGTGAAAGGATTTTTAGATAGGTGCATTTACATATAGAGGTTTGCAGAGGGATGCAGAATTCACTTTAATTGGCCACAAACAAATTAGAAGTTCTTGTGGACTTAAGTTCGGTCTACTTTCATGTTCAGTAGAAGATTCTCTGGCTCTCTGAGATCTGTTTATCCCTGTTGCCTATAGACCGAACGTCACGCTCAGTAGAAGGTTCTCTGGCTCGCTGAGATCTGTCTATCCCTATCAACTCTAAGATGAACGTCAAGTTTAATAGATGATTCTCTTTTTTAACCGACTTCAAAAAAAGGAGGAGGTTCTCAATTCGTCGGGATATTTTTTTTTTCATTTTTTTTTATGTATGTTCCCCGATTACTCGAAGACCACTGGACCGATTTGAAAAATTTTTTCGTTGTTCGAATGGGTATACTTTCTAGTTGGTCCCATTGTCACCACGTCAGGATCTGATGATGGGATCATGGAGAAATCAAGAGAACTCCTCAAATATTATAGGCACACCTATAGCGATTTTGGTATTTTTCACTGTAACTCATGCATTTGCTTTTGAAAAGTACTATATGGTGAAGTGGAACTGATGATGAAGATCACAGATGGCCACCGGAACTCCTTAACGGTACCTATTTCAAGGGTGGCGATAAGATATTTCGATAAAGGAAGTTGAGCGACTATGACGAAGCACATTTAGGTTTAAATATGACTATGACATTCCCGCGGCGTTGTCTGCGGCGAGCTTGAAATGTTCTATAGTTTCTTATTAATATTTAGAAGTGGAGCTACGTAACAGCATAAATAGGATCACTAAAAAGTATAAAATAAAATAAATGTTTAAAAAAACAAAAAACGCCTTCAAAAAGCAAAAAATAACTTCTTTAAAATGATAGGTAAATAGGTCAGTCCAACTGAAGTCGGCGTCCAACAATATTTTAACCAAAAGCAGACTTCAGTTGGACTGACCTATTTACCTATCATTTTAAAGAAGTTATTTTTTGCTATTTGAAGGCGGTTTTTTGTTTTTTTAAACATTTATCTTCGCAAATAATTACCTACTTTGTCTTCTATTTCACAGCCCGATTTCCCTTTCTTCTTCGATTTCATCATTAAGATGTAAATTGTTTCTCTTATTATCCCTAGTTCGACGACCTATATTTATTTGTTTTTAAATGAATTATAAGTTGTAATGAACGTATTCTATGCATTTTGTGGTTTTATTTCCAAATGCAAAAGGTTTACGGCAATGTGCTTTGTAGGTATAAAGTGAAATACGTCGCAAGTGTTTCAAATTATACTCGTATGTCCACCACTGTATACACTTCACGACTTCTTAGAGGCATAATTCATTTTGAGTTTACTCCTTAACCCTTAAACGGATTTTGTCCGTTTTAAAGGACACATCAATTAAATGCTCACCCTTCTAATTTCAAATAACTGTCGCATAGATTCAGTACCAAGTGGCATTAATTATTTTATCTCTTTCCCACTTATGCATTAAGAACGACACTGCACCAGACGAGAACAAGACGCGAGCAAATTAAAAATAGATAATTTAATCACTTGAAAATTTACATGATATTTTTCTTTTCTTACCTTAATTTCTACTGTAGTTATAGTTTAAAAAAAAACAACCGCTGAAATGTAGAGAGATCATTTTAGGGTTAAAAAAAATCTATTAACCCAAATCCACAAAATTACACAAACAAAAACAAATTGCTACTAAACTAACACCCGCCAGGCTATGGTAACATGCTAAAAGCATATAAGTTAACATTTATTTTTAAATTACCAACAAGATATTTGTAAAGTACCTATATTCGAAATATTTACAACACAAGCTAAAAATAAGAAAAATTGAGTTTTATCCCTTAAATCCACAAATAAAATAATAAACATTACCTCTCGTTGATAACCTAATTTAATTTATATACGTATTTTCGTATCAATGCACTATCGAGCATTTTGCTTTCAAAATCGGACAAAAATATTTGGAGTAATTTTCAAATTGGAAATAAATGAAAATACATGGAAAAGCTTATTAAAAGTATATTTTAGTAAAAATAAATACATATTTGAAAAAAATACATTTATTCTTCTTCATCCATTAATGAATCGTCGTTATTTGGTTCGGGCTTGAAAAGGTCTATTGTTTCTTTTAAAAACGGCTGGCTTTTGCTGGGTTTCCTTTTTCTTCCACAGCTGGTCAATGGATCTGATGTGAGAAGAAGCCTATTTAAGACGTCTTCGTTACATTGTAACCGCGAAAACTTCCTTGCGAAATTTTGGCGGTAGGAGCGGTAATGCTTGTTCCGTGCCTCCGCAGCCTCTTCAGATAGCTGACCGATAGGTAATATGGCATGATCCACTACGGTAGGGCCATGTACTATAATTTTGTGCAGAGTGGGCCTCATAGGATGCCAACCGTAAAGCTCGACGTACATTTTAGCAGTATCCTTACAAAACTCTTCAAACTTTTTTGTATCGAGTTGGTGTCCAGAAGATATTGCTTCTAGGATAATTTTTAGTTTTATGATAAAATCTTTATTAATGCCAGTGATATCGGCTGCTAAATCTGGGTCGGCGAAGAATCTTCGAGATGTATTGCCTGAATTCGGATTTCCAAACCCAGCTTTAGGAATATCTATAATCAGTCCCGTTCTTTCTCCTCTCCTTAACAATGTTCTTTTCTTCCGTGGTTCGAGCTTGCCATTTCTTGAAAGGAAGCTTATATGCGAGATGCAGCACAGTTTCAAATAGTCGAATTCTTGCATGAAGAATCGACAAACCGAAACTTAATGACTGCGGGTCTTCTTCAGTTCTGTTCTTCTTCTTCCTTACTTGGACGTCCAGGCTTATTAACACTTTGTGTCCAATCATGAATTGGTATCGAAACATTAAGCCATTCGGCGTTTTTCTGCAAAAATCTTTCTTCGATATAGTTGGCGGATGTGAACCTCTTCTTCAATTACGATTTAAAGTGCCTAAGATCTAGACTTAGGGTGTGATATTGATCTTCGGGGCATTTCATCATCTCTCGCAGTTTAAGTTCCACAAATGATGCTTTTTCGTCAATTTTTCTTGCTGGGCTTTCTTTAAAAAGCATGGAAAGCGATTTTCGAGACATCTCCATGACATTACATGTCAAATCTGCGACAAAATGAAAATTGTTTACAAAATTGAAAAATACCTATGCACTTTAAAGTCCTTTAATTCAAAGTCGTGGAAAGATGTGGAAAGTGTTTTTACTGTTATAGCAGGGTAATATCCTATAGAATACTATATAAAAAAAAATTACTCGATCTTCCTCGACACTATAACATAAACCCCTTTTTTGTCAAAGAAAAACAAAGAAAAACCAATTTTTTACCCTTCTTCATTTTTTAAATTAAATACATACCTTGTTCCAAAGGATCCATAACTCAAACTTGTCACTTTAACTCCAAAAAAACATATAACTCGTAACTAAAAGTTAAGAAGAAATAGAGCGTATCGAGAATGTAGGCGTGCGTTCTGAACGATGTCTAGATTCCGACTACCTGTGCAGCGGAGGAGTGCGGAAAGGGTCTACTTCAAACCCTTTCCCGGATAGTACGTTAACTTAGGTACAAAATAACTATGGTCTTGGTGTCATTAGCTACATTTGGATTTTTTTACTTTTGTCCGATTTTGAAAGCAAAATGCTCGTTATTGTAATATGTATTAAAAAAACACAGGAAAAAAATCTTACGCCAGCCAGGCTATGCTAAAAGCATAAAACTTAATCAATTTACCTATATTAATTTATTTACCTATTACCTAAATTAATTAATTTACTTATACTATGATGTATTCAAAAAATATGAAATACAATATAAAAATAAATTTTAATCAAAACCTAAACTCAATCTAGTTAGATAAGAGAACCTACCCATTTCCCTTGCAAAGCTTGTATTTCTGTATTAATATGAATAAAAGGTATTCCCAGGTTCTTAATAGCTTTCGGCTGGCTATCGCTATCACGCTTGCACTTGCAACTGACAGTATATTTGTCACTCGTGTGTCATAGAAAAATGAAGATTGCCGATCGCTATTAGCAAAATGGTAGCACTGTAGGGTGACGGCACCAATTCAGTTTAACTATCACCAAGACACTTTTAGCTGACAGGCACCTGTAATGGACACTTCACTCTTAATTCAAATTGTATACGGACCAAAATTGATTCTGTAAAATAAGAATCAAGTGTACATTATTGGTGCCTTGTGTATTACTGGTTCCATCACCCTAAGTAGGCAACAGGAGATCAGCTCCGATGCACGTCTGATAATTTCAAAATGTTTGTTATTATAGGTACTGTAAAGGACTCTAATTGTTGAGCCACTATGGAACCCTGTCGCTTAACGATAATCATTAATTTTAGCGTAATTTCTTTCATGTGGCTTGTCGCTATCATTATATCAGGGTTTCATAGTAGCTCAACAATTAAAGCTCTGGACTGTGTACAGTCGAGTTCATAAATATGTGTACACTTTAGTACCTTGTCACTTTAATCGCTGTGACAATTCATAAATGGCAGTATAAACATGACATTATAGGTATATAGGCAAGGTACTAAAGTCTACACATATTTATGAACTCGACTGTACTAAGGCGAAGCGCGGCTATAGGCCCGGCCAACCGTTTCGATAATACAGATTTAGGTTGCGCGTAATTTTGAATCTACGATATCTTCTAAAGTATTATTTAAATAATATAGTGTAAAGGATAATTTTAATCTACATTAAATGCCCAAGGTAACTAACTTATTTATCTGGATAAGGATAAACACTGAATCTGAAAAAATAGCTTCGCAAATAACCTAATGTTTTTTAATAAAAAAATAAAGTTAAAAATGGTTACTGTGAGTCAAACTTAGGATATAGACATATGTCATCGCGGACTTTTCACTAGGTTTTTTGAAGATCTACAATTCTTCAGTACATTATTTTGATATATCTCTTAAGGTTTAGCCAGCGTAAGCGCCCGAAAATCGATTTTTTGACGACTAGCTCAGAAAACATTCAGTTTTCTCAACTTTATTAATACATAATTATAATGAAATATACATATAAACCATCCGGAATGAATTCTCTAAATGCCAGTGAAAACCGTATCAAAATCCGTTGCGTGGTTTAGGAGTTAGAGGAAATACAGACAGACAGACGCGGAGGGCGACTTCATTTTATACTATGTATTGATTGATGATTAAAGGCTTATTGAAAACAAAATCACGATCGCGTTCGGTACCGAAAATATATTGGACACAGATATAATATATTGGATATACAGGGGCCCTCGTATCTTTTTTGAGTAGTAAATCTGTAATGTCTGGGTAATGATCGTGTTTACTTTGGCCTCAGACATACGCGGATCCGTACAACGAGGAGGCGATAGCGCAGTACCACAAGATCGACGAGTACATGGAGGAGATGCGGCTGGTGGAGGCGTACTACCGCGGCGGCGACCACCGCGCCGCCGCCGAGCTGGCCTCGCGCCTGCTGGAGCTGTCCCCCTGGTCCGCACAGCTGCGCCAGCTTCGCGCCGAGTGCTACATAGCCTTGGTACCGACAGCCAATTACCTAGTCGGTCCTTAAGTTTTGTCACAAAGGTTTATTACAATTTAAAAAATAAATAAAAGAGTTTCATAAACCTGTAGTACATCAATCAAAACTTTATTTTATATACAGGGTGTTAGGCAGAAGGTTGGACTAACTTCAGGGACTAACTCTGTAGGTCATACTCATCAACTTTTATTATGGGACCAACATCCAAATCGCGAAAAAAAAACAGCTGTTCCATACAAACTTTGAGAGCTAAACAGCCGAAATGTATGGAACAGCTGATTTATTTTCGCGATTTGGATGTTGGTCCCATAATAAAAGTTGATGAGTATGACCTACAGAGTTAGTCCCTGAAGTTTGTCCAACCTTCTGCCTAACAACCTGTAGAATAAAAAGAAGCGTGATTTGTGTTCTTTACCATTGCAATAATTTGATGTACGAGCTTTAAGCATTCCCATTCGGGGCAGGAAAGCATGGGTCAAAACACGCCCGACCACGATACTGATAACGGCTACAACTCATGTAAGAGTTCTCGTATTGAGTTGTAATTTGCGTGAAATATTGACCAGACTTTTTTATCTTTAAATTCTGATACAAATGTCTTCCAAGCAACTAAAGATCAAATAAAGGTCAATCTTCATGTCTCATTAAATTTACCTTACGTTTCACATCAATTTGCACAAATACGAAAACACCAAATTTCGTGCTTCGTTAGCTGGTTTTTGAGTGTCGTTAAGAAAATAATGCTGGTCTCTAAACATACCTAGAGATGAGAGGCTACACGATATTAAATAAAAAAGTTTCCCCGTTAAAAAAGACTAACCTTTAAAGAGTTTTCAAAAACTTAATTTTTCAGAAAACTCGTGCGTATTTTAATCGGTGCCGGCCGTGACTGTTAAAAGATCGTATCAAAAATTGCGGCGACTATGTGGAATGATGATTAGTTCTAAAAATGTACATTAATTAAGTTTTTAATTTTTATATATTATAAAAGTTCGTTTTATTTGACTAACCTGTTGTGACAGAACTTAAGGACCGACTTGGTACATATCGGTGGGCCCCACCAGTAGGGGCTACAGTTCGTGTGAAATATCTCAGTTTTGACTATACACCGGGCCCGGGACGTACCCGAAGGAAGTTATCAGCGTGTTCCTGGGGTAATTTGGAGTTAAAAATGTCGTTTAAAGTAGGCTCGATTCTAGTTTTTGAGATATATCCGATTTTGTGAAAAACACCAGTTACAAAAACTTAGGTGCAACAGACCCTTATAATTGCGACGTTGCCACAATTGACTAAATTAAATGAAACTCGCACGCAAAACACATCCATAACTTTTGCAGTTATGGTTTATATTCGTCTGCAACGTGCCCTGAACTTGTTGCCTATAACACTCAGAAGAATGAATGAATATGACAAGTACGAGTATGCTAGTGTCATTGTCATTGTTTACATGTTAGTGCAGTAGCCACTGTCTGTTTTATTCAGTGATTAATAACAGGCTGAATCTTCGTGAGTTCGTTCGGTTCGACGAGACGCCCAAGTTTTTCCTCTGTGCACATTCTCAAAGAGGTAGCTAATGAACTGCGCAGATGTAAAACATGCCGATTTGGTAGGGTGTCGAAATTGTCTGACTAACAGTATTTTTTTTTATTGAAATCTTAAGATAATATGGTAATAAACTCGGAAAAACAATTGTCCTACAAAATCGATGGTTTGAGTTGGAGCGACCTCCACGCCGAATATGTCGAAATAACGAGGTCATAAAAATTATTAATAACCAGCTGATTTTTTGTATGCAGCTTAGTAAATAGTAGTATAATTGATTGGCCACAAAGTCCTACAAATTTAGTGGTAGTTTTTCCTAGTCCTACGCTTGGAAGTTGTCGATTCCACGGTAACATTTTTTTCATTAATAACAACCTAGGTTTGAGTTTGTCATATCGGGAATAAAGTGTAGAACACAATTTTACCACTGTCCTACACCAAAAGTGGTATGTATTTCTAGGAATTGATATATTTTGTCCACATATTTAACTTTACATTTCAATACAGAGTTAAATTCGTAAACAATCCCGAGTAAATCACGTTGTCGTTAGCTAAAACATTCACAAAATAGTTGATCTGAGTACGGGAAAGAAAAAATTGTACCTCGACATCAACGAAATTTATGTCAAGCTTGGCGAACAGTTATCGCGGTCGCTGGCTATATGCCACATTTTTACGGGTAACGACTACGACCCGGCTTTCTACCGGAAAGGAAAGAAGAGACCTTTTGAAATTTACTCACTTTAATCGGCGATTGTATTATTTATTCGGTTTCAGCCTACCAATGTTCATCGGTGTAAGATGAGACTTCTTTTCTTATTTATTACTTATTACCCTTAGGTATGTGATTTTAATAAAGTTCCACTCACGAATCTCATTTTTCATTGAACTTAGGCGTAGCTCAGAACAAGAAATATGTTAGAGGACCACATTTTCTTGTAGAAATCAGCACCAGCAGCTAGACCAAAATCTCAATAACTTTGTATTCGTATTACATTTTTTTCTTTAATATGTGCTCTTTGGGAGTAACAAAAATGGTTAAGATTATGTTTTGGCCTCGACTTTGAGTTTTAGGCAACAGCGGTAGCGATAGATAATAGCTAACAAGTAGGTAGGTACATACATAAAGACGAAGAAATGATGTACGCCACGCGACTCTAACATGGACCATGGACCAGCACGGCTAGCACAAGTTGCCCGCGACTTCTTTGTCGCTCGGATCTCCCTTCCTATCCAGTCCGTAACGATAGAGACGCACTGAGCGACAATCGAGAAAATACAACTTGTGCTACCCGTGCAGGCAAGACAGTAAGAATAAGGGGGTCATAGCGATAATAGGAAGTAATCGGTTGAGAGAAAGAGACGTATCTTACAAAAATATTCATGGTTAATGCGGAGGGCTATTAGACCTAAAAAGACATAATTTGTGTAAATTTGACTACCACATATCATTTATGTTAGGTAAAACGAAGGTAATAACTACTAAGTTGGTATAATGAAGGCAGTGATGAGTGAAATCAGAAAACATGCTGCGATGACCCTAGATTGGGTTGGATAAAGCGGCGATCAATTACGTCTAGTGGCTCTTGCAGGATTTACCTAAGTTTCCGTCCGTATTATAAAGTGCTGTTTTAGTTTTGGAGGACAAAACTCCGTTACACAAAAAACATTGTTGTACAATGTCCAAACGAAGTAGGTACCCAAATAGCTTAGCTACCCGGTGGACTCATTTGAGGACTCTGCTGACGCATTCGTCTACTTTGGTAGCGGAGTCGCTGAATTTGGCAGGGGCCTTCCAACTTAAAGTGTGGCCCACTCATAGTTACACCAAGCTCTGATAACCTTAACTTGCATTTAGTGGGGTCCAGGGCAAGTCTGGCGCTAGATCACTGTTGCCACTAGGTACTGCAAAAGACGTGAAATAGGTATACCACCACTGATACCAACCTTGGTCATCCATCATTGTTCGTTTGGCACCATCGGTGCGTACAGTCATATGCCATATCGGTATTACTTCTATCACGGGGGTAGATACGCGGACCATCAACGAATTTGAAGCTCTAAGTCCACCCTCACTTTTTAAGTTGTTATGTATTTTATTTATCTTATGTAAAAAACTAATTGGAGCGTATGTTATGCGCCAATATGTGTAAAGACACATGTATCTAAAATACGGTGCTTTTGAGCCAAGCCTTTTAAATTATTCAGGGTTTAAAGAGAATTTATGAATGACTTTTCTTAGTAAATCCTGCTTTGAAATAATCTATGCTTATTATTCATGTCACGGTTTAATCTATTTCTTCGATTAACTCTTATAACATCACAAGTAGGAAAGCGACAAATTACTCACTTTCATAACTTTCAAGGAGATTTTCCAAAAACAAGTGCTAATTACAAGAAAAGGCTTGCCAGCACGTCTTTAGGCTGTGTTTCCTGGAGAAGCGAAAATATCCCATTTAACTTGTATGAAAAAAATTAAAAATTTAAAAATGCCGAATTCGACCTACGTTAAATAACATTTTTAACTCCATTTAACCTCAGAAACACTGTTAAAATCCTTCGGGTACGTCCCAGACACGGTGTATGAAGGCTACAGCGGTTAATCACCAGTATAACTGTTACCTTATACCTATTATTTAGATCTCCCGATACATGTGTTACACGTAATTAACCTTTTCAACGCCACAGTCGGCTCTGGCCGTCAACTAAAAGTCGTGCCACTGACGACACGTCGGCTACAGCCGACAAGAGTTCAAGATTAAAAGAGACGTTGTTTGGTAGCAATAAGGTGTAATTTGCATAGCATAGCAAACATGTTTGGCGTGTGGGTGGCACATTTTGTATACGACGTATGGCGTTCAAAAGGTTAAGGCCCGGCAGCACGGGCATCCGTGTCTGTTTAGCCCTGGAGCTGTTACGAGTAAGTCTCGGAATTACATGGATCCGCGTATACCTAGTACGAGTTTTATGAAGTGACCCGATATGCAAAGAGATGTGTTTAACAGAAAGGGCCAGTTTATAAAGTTCTTACCATACGTAAAACCCGCCTTAAAGTCCCTTTAAGTTCGGACATAGATGCTCGTGCGGGCGGTCCTCAGTTATAACCGCGGGTAATTAAGATTCGTTGATCCGTGTCCGGGCATAAACACGAACTAACCAACGGGCACTCTTTCAGAACTGGCCATAAACAATACTCGACCGCGAGCCCTACTTTATACTGTGTTCGTTAAACCTAAATTCCAATTGTATAAAAATATTTGATTATACGACTGTCGCGGCGCAGTATGAAAAGATTCGTCACCTTTACCTATTTTATTTAATCCTGTTTTTGCACTCGCCGGCGACTATGCAATATAATTTTCACTTCTCAGGCTCTTAAATGACTTATTATAACCTTGTATAGCGGACTAAAGTGATGCATTTAATCCCTAGGGATTAAACGAAACTTTACTCCCTAGGGACTAAAATACTTTTTCTTTTTAATTTACTTTGGAAACGAATCACGGTGTTTGTGAATGGAGGAGGTCTTATTGCCATTTTCAGTGACTGTGTATGGACCATTTTTAGGCCGTGGAAATACCCTCAAAATGACAACTATACAAAATTATAAAAGAAACGATTTAATTTCGTGAAACACGATTAATGATTACGAAGATGAATCTATTTAAATATATTAAGGATCACTTTATTTTATTAGGCATGGTCCAAATAGTTTTCAAGTTTGTATCTGTTGGCTAAATATACAATCATTTAAAGAGTCACTTTACAAAAAACTAACAACTGGGAAACAAATTTGTCAGCAACTTCGTTACATATTAAAAGATAAAAAGATAAAATATATTTATTCAGTAAGTAGGCCGCACGGGTACTTTTACACGTCAAGAATCTACCAGCGCTTCCCAAGAGGAGACCACTGCTGAGAAGAAACGCCGCAAGAAACTCAGCAGTCAGTCATTTTTTAACATATTGCATTGGTTACTACCTAGTCTTGCATTATTTATAAAGCAATAAATATTAAATTAAATATTATACTTATTGTTGCGTAGTTCAGCAGGAAAACATGCCAAAAAGCTTACGAGAGAGACAGAGGGAGAAAAGGAAAAAAAGCATCTATTTATGTGTATTTATATACACTTACAAGCAAAACAATTGCATCACTTTGCATTTTTTGATCTCCAACGAAAAAGATTTTTGATTATCTTTGTAAACCGACTTTTCTTTTTGAAATATTTAAATGAATTCATATTTCTTGTAATCTAAGCTTTACAAGATGTAAAAAAACATGGAATTTATCGAAACATTATTTTATTTTAATATTTCAGAAAGAAAAGCCGGTTTACAAAGATAATGGGTGGGCATGAAAAAATTAAAAGTAATGCAATTGTTTTGCTCGTAAGTGTATATATACACATAAATAGGTGTTTTTTTTTTCCTTTTCTACAACATTACATAAAAGTTTCCATATGATTTCCTACATCAACGTTGTCCCCTAGACAAGATAAAGCTTTTGCATTTGAATAAATTATTATTGACTAAGTTTCGGGTTTAGGCCATGCATTTTTGTCTGTTAGATAATCCTCGACCCTATAATCCGCTTTAGACATTAACGACTTTTTCATGTAATTTTTAAGTGTAGGAAAGGGTAACTTTAAACCGACGTCAGGTGATTTATTATAAAAATGAATGCATTGACCAACAAATGATTTATATACTTTACGGCCGCGGAATTTTCGAATAGCGATTTTATTTTTATTTCTAGTATATAAATTATGTATATCAGAATTTTTGGTGAAAGAATCTAAATTCTTAATAACATCTCATAAATAAATTGAGACGCTACAGTTAAGATATTAATTTCTTTAAAAAGTTCTCTTAATGAGTCGCGGGAATTTAAGTTGTAAATAGAACGAATGCAAATTAGTTTGTATTTCAGCTGCCTTACCCCAAACCAGAATACCGTACGACATGACACTATGGAAATAACTATAATAAACTAAGCGAGCTGTCTCATCATTGGTTAGTTGTCTGATTTTCCTAACGCCGTAAGCTGCCGAACTTAGTTTACCTGCCAGTAGGTACAGCTATATGAGGACTCCATTGCAAATTTTTATCTATTGTTATGCCTAGGAAAACTGCCTTATCTACCATTTGCAAACACTCGTCATTTAGAAAAATAATATAATCTATATTTGTTAAATAGGTATTGTAATTTTGTATAGAACGTCGTTTTTTTTCCTCGCATTCAAAGTGAAAAGTAGAGTGTTTAACGCGAGACTAAACAACCGTTATGACACTCGAACTATAAACATCTCGAGTCATTATGGCTTGTTTAAGTCCCTTGTTGAGCAATCTACTATAATAGTTCAAGAGCTCTTACCCTTCTAAGACCCAGGTTCTCACTTGAGGACATAACGACAAATATAAAAGGCATCCTATAGTAAATTCCATAAGGTTGCAATTACAATGTTACTAAAATAAGTATTGGGTCTTACGAGGATAATTTGAGGCACCGAGGAAACTTGCAGAGTATTTCTTCTGTCATATTTAAATACTAAAAGGTAGACCTGGCTGAAAAAATTAACTTTAACAACCATAACTCGGTTAGCCCTAATACCTTTCAGCCAGGTCAGCCTATTTGTGTTTAAATATAATAAAAGAAGTACTGTACTGGTTTCCTCGGCGCCTCAAACACCTACTTTGAAATTCTTAACAGCTCTCCTCCTATAAGTAAGGCAGTATATTAGACTGAATAATTAAATACAGATAAAGCGCATAAACGTACGACACCGTATTTTATTGGATAAGTTCGTACCGTAAAACGGGGCGAGTAGGGATTAAGAGGTGAATAGGAACACAACCTAAAATAAGTCATAATTTGTTACAAATAAGAACAATTATTAAATGGACAATAACGTTACGTCTATTGGAAATAATTTCAGTCTTATAATTAGTAACATATGATTCATTTTAGGTTGTGTCCCTACTTACCCCTTAATCGCTACTCACCCCGTTTTACGGAATTCGTTCTGTTTTCTCAATTAGCTTATCAATGTTTACTAAAATTGACTGAGAGAGCAAGATAATTACGAACTCTTGCGACCAAATACGATTACGTTTGGTTATTCACCACATCTGTACAATTGTTATTATTATTATTAACGAAACGTCGTGGTTGTAGAACGATCTCTTCTCGGCGGTATCCGACATTCGATCTGTGAATCGGCTCCAGCAAGACTCCACTGACGGGTACTACAGACTAGCTACTTTATTGTATCAGTTAGGTCACGTCAGCGATGCTCTGAAGGTAAGTTAAAAGCCACCAAATTAAATTAATGTTCAAGTTCTACATTTTTGTATGTTCACAATATTCATGAATTTATAAATGATTACAGGAGGTCCGAGAGTGCCTCAAACTGGATCCTGAACACAAGCAATGCTTCCCGTTTTATAAGAAAATAAAGAAAGTTGATAAATTATTGTTGGACTGCGAAGAGAAGAGTGAAGCTAGGGATTATCTCAAGTGTATGAGTAGTGCAGAGAAGGTCCTTAAAATTGAAGATGAAGTTTCTTTAGTTGTGTTTGAAGCAAAACGATGGCTCTGCAGTTGTGCGACTAAGGTATTATAGTAATATCATTTTAGTACCAGCACCGCTAAGTACAAGCTTTGAGTGTTAATTATTTTATAGTTTTGGATGACATAATGTTTAGCAAATGCGTAAGTGTGTGTTTTAAAATGAATGTTGGTCGGTGTTGGTCAGGAGGAGCAGTACACGGAGGCGCTGGGGCACTGCGCGGCGGCGCTGGCGATCAAGCAGGACGCGCGCGTGCTGTGCGACCGCGCCGACGCGCTCGTGGGGCTCGACATGTTCGACGACGGTAAGCCACCACGTGCCGCACACAAAAACATAACACATACCCCATATGACCACTACACCACTCTGCTCACCTTTTGGAATCTCATTCATCAGATCATACAATGTTATTTTCATTTATAGTACTTCTATGTTAGTTTAACCCCTTTTAAACAATGCTTAAAGTAAATGCACAGCCCTCACCCCCAGTAGATACCGCTTATTGCTAATTTTGTTAAACGTCTAAATCACCGAACATGGAGGTAGGCACGGGATGCGGGGAAAGAGGAAGCGATGACGTGATTGGATATAGGTCCTCCGATCTTTCACCGACCGAGTACGGATGGGACAATACAAATATTGTATTTAGAATCAACACCGGACATCACTACGAAATCAGAAAGGGACAATATATTGGGACTGACCTAATGCCTAATGAGTAAAAGAGACGTTACGAAAAAGGCCATTATAACTTGACCATTGAAACGTGTTCGTCATTTTTAAAATTTGATGTTCTTGATGACTTTCCACACCATTTCACGGAACACGAAGGCATTTAGAGTAATTTCTTATATATCTGTATAATTTTTATGACATGTTTCTAACTCAAACGGGAGGCGTAAGGAAACGCATAGGTCTAAAAACATGGTTAACACTGACAGTACATAGGCGCAATTTCGCATATGAGTGGTGAACATCGGCTGCCTTGTAAGCGGTATCTATGGCGGTGATCTGTGAGTAAAGGTGGTTTTTACCATGTTTACCCAGAAAGGTAGATTTTGCAAAGACCCTGAAAAAAAATGTTCAATTTTCGGTACTGGGTGGTCGAAAAATAACTTAACCTTTCCAAGCTTATTCGGACTGGATTCGGAGTACCCCGGGTCATACCAGGGTGGTCAAAAAAAAACCTAACCAACTGTAGGTACTTACTCCCAGTACTTTGCAGCTATGATCATAGCTCATACCTACCTACCTACCTCTCTACCTCTACCCCCATTTCAACCCCTTAGGGTATTTTTTTTCAATATCGCCAAAATATTATGAGCAGTACCAATTTTAAAGTTTCTAACTACAAAAATGACGAAACTCTCATATAAAAACCTACACCCAGCTTTTATCCCTTAGGGGTATTTGTTCGAAAATCGCTGAAAGCTATATTTGTTTTTAGTCAAAAGTAGCCTATATACCAATTTTCACGTTTCTAACTTCAAAAACCCGCCTTCAAAAATGCAAAAGATAACTTCTTTTAAAATGGTAGGTCAGTCCAACTGCATTCGGCTTTTGGTTTAAAATATTGTGGGACGCCGACTTCAGTTGAACTGACCTACCATTTTAAAAGAAGTTATTTTTTGCATTTTTGAAGGCGGGTTTTTGTTTTTTTAAACATTTATTTTATTTTATACTTTTTAGTGATCCTATTTATGCTGTTACGTAGCTCCACTTCTAAATATTAATGAGAAACTATAGAACATTTCAAACTCGCCGCAGACAACGCCGCGGGAATGTCATAGTCATATTTAAACCTAAATGTGCTTCGTCATAGTCGCTGAACTACCTTAATCGAAATATCTTATCGCCACCCTTGAAATAGGTACCGTTTAGGAGTTCCGGTAGCCATCTGTGGTCTTCATCATCAGTTCCACTTCACCATATAGTACTTTTCAAAAGCAAATGAACGAGTTACAGTGAAAAATACCAAAATCGCTATAGGTGTGCCTATAATATTTGAGGAGTTCTCGTTGATTTCTCCAAGATCCCATCATCAGATCCTGGCGCGTTGACAATGGGACCAACTAGAAAGTATATCCATACAAACAACGAAAAAAAATTTCAAGTCGGTCCAGTGGTCTTCGAGTAATCGGGGAAAATACATTTAAAAAAAAACCCTCTGAATTGAGAACCTCCTCCTTTTTTTAAAGTCGGTTAAAAATGACGAAGCTCATACAAAACTTTACACCCTCCTTTTAACCCTTAAGGTTTATAATATTAGTAGGATTAGTAGGATACTCGTATTAGTAGGATTAGTGGATAATAGCTTCTGAACGCGCTTAGATTTCGATTATAGTTATTCCCTCGGGAACTATTAAATTTTCCGGGATGAAAAGTAGCCTATTTAGTAGATTTGTCAGGATCGTAGCAGGTGGGAAGAAGTTGTCTCTGCATACCCCTTTGGGAAACAGACGTGATTGAATGTATCTAAAAGTAGCCTACGTGTTAATCCAGGGTATAAGCTATCTCCATTCCAAATTTCATCCAAATCCGTCCAGCCGTGGCAGCGTGAAGAAGTTACAAACACACACACACACACACAAACACACACACACACACAAACTTTCGAATTTATAATATTAGTAGGATTGTTTATCTTTACACAACAAAACATATTAATCTGATGAATCATGTTTCCTCTTTCAAGTTATAATAATTGGGTTTGTGTGATTTTTCAGCAATACATATGTACAAAGAGGCTTTAGATATAGATGAAGGCTTCCAAAGAGCTAAAGATGGTATGAGTCGTGCGCAAAAATTACAGAAACAATCGGAACAAAGGGATTATTATAAGATTTTAGGAGTTAAGAGGTAAGATTTGATTTATGGTCACGTCTTTGCTATTTATTTTCTTTAATTAAGTCAACTGTCGCGTGACATGTCGTTTGAGTCAATTCATTACTTCATATAATATTTCCATGTCTGTATTATGTTCGCCCTAATCTCAGGAAGGGATGGTGGATTTTATACGGTTTTTACGACCATTTAGACCATTTATTTCTCAAGAAAGATATCGAAAAAATCATTGATATTTTGTCTCGGTGTGAATTCCGGGCGGGTCGTTGTGTCGTACAATTAGTAAAATACTGCTGAACTAATGTTTAATAATTTGTACAATACAGAACTGCAAATAAACAAGAAATTACTAAGGCGTACCGTAAAGCGGCGCAGAAATGGCATCCTGACAACTACCAAGGTGATGAGAAAAAGGTCGCCGAGAAGAAGTTCATAGACATCGCTGCAGCCAAAGAGGTACCAACTTATTGTCTCTGATAATTGTAATCGTGTACTATAAAACTAACTGTGAGACTTTGCCTTAGCTCATACAGGAGCACTTACTCAACGAAGTTATTCAAAATTCAAAATTCAAAATATTTCTTCGGTAAATTGGCCATATGAGGGCTCTTTTACACGTCGGTAATGTATATTTAGTGAATCTACTCGCGCTTCGGACAAGACCGTCATTGTGCAGAAGAAGCGGCGCAAGAAACTCCAGCAGAAGGTCATTTTTTCAATCATAAAATACAATAATACTTAAAAAAGTCAACTTTAACATTACAAGGTAATATTTTTTGTAAAACTTACACAAATAAAATCATTACAAATGTAGACTCAATAACATTAAATTAAAAATAGTGACTAGGAGAACAACATAACCAGGTCTCTACGTCAGGAACGATAATTAAAATAACTAACTGGAAAACAGGTAACAAAACGGACCACACAGACAGAAACCCTTTCACGAGTATGACGCGTATCTCAGCCATCGCCTCCCTCAACGATGTGTTTGCGGGATAACGAGCCGATCCACGATTTTTTAAGTTATATCGTCAATCTGCAGGATGTATACTATTAAATAGTATCAGTGACATGATGGATACTCACTTGTTTGGACACACAACTGGTTTTATTTCTACTATAACTTATGTAATTTGTAAATATTACGATCTCGCTTAAAAAGTGAAAGAAAACATAGTTTTCTTCCAAATACGCAATAATTTTATCATAACTGCACTAAACAAAATCTTTTCAAGTCTCGGGGCAAAAAACGGGATTGTTTCTGTTTGGCCCATTAGTTGACTGGTAGAGAATGCCTTAAGGGATTAAGTCTGCCATTTGTACCTATTTTGTGTATTTTGCAATAAAGTTTAAATAAATAAATATAAATAATATTTCTATCATGAGAGTTATGGGTTTTCCGGGAAGCTAGTGTTGAAACATAATTATAAGTGTTATTGCTATTTAAAATGGTTACCTATCTGAACTCCGAAAAATGTTTGACCGAATTTTGGTTCGAAAAATAATTTTCGACAATTATGGTTTGGTTATTTTTACGTTTGCCCGAAAGATCACTTCGAATATTTGCATTTAGTCATTACTTGTTGTGGTTTTTTACCGATTTGACAAATTATCTATTCCTTATTACTGGTTTCGGTCAAATGAAATTCGGTCAAAGATTTTTCGAGGTTGCGATAGGTTACCATTTAAAATAATTTCTTAAATAAAAGTAACCTCGCCTATATGGGTATTTTTCGTCTAAGATTTAGAAAGACGGTTTTTTATTATCTGTGATCTATTTTAAAAGTCATAATAAACGAACGTCATTCAAACATAATAGTGGGTAACCATCGCAACCTCGAAATTGTTTTGACCAATTCGGCCGAAAACGTTTCGCTTTTTAACGTTTCTCCGATGGCACGATTCGTAATTTTTTTATTTCCCTATTTGACATTAAGTAGTAGTCATCTTTAGTCGGAGCAACTTTTCTCCCTGTAGTAACTTGCCCTATGTATTGTTACGTATTTTATTCCAAAGCCTATTTTTCATTATACCAGTGCTACAACTAGCCTAGGGATCGTTTCGTATTTTTTTTCTTAACCCATTTTTTCACTTCATCAATATAGTTTTCGATACGTTACGTCAAATATTTATTTCAGCCCAGAAAGTTTTGCTTGTAATTTGTTACTATCCACAAAATGCAACGAGCAAGACGAATTAGGGCAGAACCGATTCAGCTTTGCTCCCGCCTTGGCCTTCGAGGTTATTTTTTTTCCTGTCTAAAAAATCTTGCTTGTAATTTATCCAAAAAATCGGGGTAGAACCGACTCAGATAGGTTAGCCTAGTCCATTTTAAAATAGGTACACTATTAATAAACCGAGCTGTTACATTGTGCAAATGATACTAAGGTAAAATCGGAAAAACCCGGTTACAGACACGCCAAGGATATTCTCTATCGGACAAGCAAAACTAGTAGCCCAAATGCCAAGCCCACCGTACTTTACGGGGAGGGTTGCTTGAGACCAACAGGTGAGTGTGAGATGTTAAATTTTTTGCTAGAAGTTAATTTTAAAACATTGACTTGGAAGTTCGTTATGTTTTTCATATAAACGTTGCATGATAACTATATATAAAATATTTCTTTTTTTAAAGCTGAATAAATGTTCTTTAAGATATTATTTTTTTCTTTTCAAAAACTTCTGTATTTTCAAAGACTCTGACACTATTTAATAAAAAAAAATATAAACCAGTGTTGATAATTTCGACAATATTTTACTTATTTTCTAGGAAACTGTATATTAAATGTTTCAAAAATGAATTCCTCATGCCTAGTTCATCAAAACATGACACCACACTCTAGGTGGTAGATAAGTTTCAAGGCTTCGTGGCGAGTTTGCGTCTCAGTTAGTTCCGTCCGCTGTGTTAATTTGCGCCGCCGCGCGGGTAAATTTATTTATTCTACTCGTCTCAAATAAATGGTATAAATTAAACTATATGTTTTTTAAATCTGCATAAATTGGACTTTTCAACCGTATTTTTTGTGAACATGATGTTGTACATATATTATAAAATATTGTGTGTTGAAACGAAGAAGACAAGCTGATGTTGTGAAACTTCGTTATATATCATCATAAATTTATATGAAGGAGTGTAATTATTGTATCAATAATGAAAGCCACATCTATGGTTTATCAGAAAATGACATCACATTCGAGGTGATAGGTAAACTGAAGCCGATATAAATTTTTATCTGAAGCGCGGCGGCGGCTTGTAACTTTGAATACCCCCGCTCCCTACCCCCCGGGGGTAGGCCGATGGCTACCGGGCTAAATCAGCTCAGTTTGTCCTAGATGTATATCTGTGCCAAGTGAATTCATCCGATACCAAATTTTGACCTCTCCATACATTGGGTGACACTACCGCCCGTACTATTGGTAAAAACCCACGATTTTATCCGAACGCTGATAGTTGCTATGTATGGCTACGTTAAAACAACAGCTACTATTGCTCATACAACGCCCAATCAGCTATTATTACTGGACACCGTCGTTATTAGTCGTTTTAATAGGGTTGCTATGGCCACGTTTCAACAAAACTACCAAATCTTATTTATGTTTACGTTAACGCGTAGCGTCGGGCGGCGCGGTCTGCACTAAATTCAAACATATCGCGTTGTATAAAAGCGTTTACGGAGAAGCGGTTTTACGCGCGTTTGCTTCAAACACAGCGGTACTTGCGGAGCCCGCGGATGGCATCGCCGCGTTGCAAGCAGCGTGACACGCGTCAATAACAGCGGTTGCCGCCGCTGCGCCCGCGGCGGGGCCCGCGGTGGCACCCGCGGCGGAACCTTCTGACAGTCTTGTGCTCCGCCGCGCGCTCCGCTACATACTCGAGAGTCACCGCTACACTCTACGCCTCGCGTCACGCGCCGCCTCACACCCCGCATCTTCATAAATAACACCGTACATTGCCATATGTTTGTGTTTGCGCGAGTGATGACGCGGTCCGCTGCACGCGCCGCCTCTCTGTACGAGGGGTGCCTTTTAAGTTCTGTCGTTTGAAAAAACTAAAGACAATTTAAGTGTTAAATGGTATTTATTGTTTTTCAAAGTAATCACCGTGATATGTAATACACTTTTTCATTCGATCGAACCAGTTTTCGAAACACTTATTCCATTCCGAAGTCGGGGTCTCCAAAATGGCCGTTTTGTATGCCTCAACCGCTTCTTCAGGCGTCCGGTACAGTTGACCACGAAAACGTTGCTTGATTTTTGGAAAAGTGAAGAAGTCATTAGGGCTTAAGTCTGGACTGTACGGCGGGTGATCCAAATTTTCGACGTTTTGTTCTTTTAAAAACGCAATTGTCTGCCGGGCGGTGTGCGAGCTAGCATTATCGTGGTGCAGTACTATACGACGTCTTGGGTTATTTTTTCGGAACTCGCCGATAACTTCTGGTAAACAAACAGTGGTATACCAGTCAGCATTAACTGTTTTACGATCTTCGAGCACGATGGTCGCAACGTGGCCACTTTTCGCTACAAACGTGGCGACCATTTTTTTCGAAGTGCTCCGTGAGCGTATTACTTTGGTCGGTTTTGGCTCATCTTGAAACACCCAAACAGTCGACTGCTGTTTAGAATCCGGATCGTAGCCATATATCCAAGATTCGTCACCACTGATAATGTCATAAACGTGTTTAGAGTCTCCTCGGTTGAATTGCCGCAGAGTTTTGCGGCACCATCTAACGCGAGCCGTTTTTTGGTCTTCACTAAGTAAATGTGGTATCCAGCGTGAGATCAATTTTTTTACACCTAAGTGATCATGCAATATATTTTGAACACTGGTCCCTGAAATGCTTAATGAAGCTTCTATCTCGCGGTATGTCGCATGGCGATCTTCGACGATCAGTTGCCGTACAGCATCAATGTTTTCCTGGGTTACAGCTGTTTTTGGTCGGCCTTCACGATGCCTATCACTAAGACTAGAGCAATCACGTTGAAATTCCAAATACCAACGTTCCACAGTCCGGATGCATGGTGCTTTATTTTTAAAAACCGTAGTCAGCTCTTCAAAGCACTGAAGACGCGTTAAACCCCTTTTAAATTTGTAAAATATTATCGCACGTAAATTTTCCTTCGAAATTTCCATTTTCACAACCGACTTGTCAACTTTGAACCGACGCTGTACTAAAACGAATCGGCCGATCTCGAGACATTCTTTTGTTTTTGAATTCTAAATTCAAATATTTTAAGATGATACTAGATTTTTTTTAATAATCACGGGAGTTTTGCAAACGACAGAACTTAAAAGGCAGCCCTCGTAAACGAAAATAAATGTTTAAAAATCAAAAATAACTTCATTTAAAATTGTAGGTACCTAATAGGTTAGTCCAACTGATGTCGGCTTTTTTGTTGAAAATATTGTGGCCGACTTCAGTCGGACTAACCTATTAGGTACAGTCAACAGCATAAATAAATGATCATTTATGCTGTTGGCTGTACCTCCAATTTTAAATTAAGTTATAACTATTTTGCGTTTTGGAAGGCGGTTTTTTGTTTTTTAAACATTTATTTTATTTTATACTTTTTAGTGATCATAATACGCTGTTACGTAGTCCCACTTCTTGATAGATATAAAACTTTAAGTTATATCAAGCGCGCCGCAAGCAACGCCGCGGGAAAGTCATAGTCATATTTCAACAAGTAGGTAAATATTCTTCGTTGTAGTCGCTCAACTATCTTAATCGAGATATCTTATCGCCACCCTTGAAATCAGTACCGTTGAGGAGTACTGGTGGCCATCCGTGGTCTTCATCATCAGTTCCATTTCACCAAATGATAGGTACTTTCTGGAAGCAACTGCTGGACTTGTTACTAAAAATACTAAAATCGCTATATGTTTGCCTACAATATTTGAGGAGTTCCCTCAATTCCTCACTTATCCCCTCATCAGATTCAGATTTGGTGACCATGGGACCACCTCGGAAGTATACTCTATCAAACTTAAATAGAATTTTTAAAATCGGTCCACAATTGGCGGAGTAATCGGTGAACATACAGTGGAACGTATAACCTCTTCCTTTTTTGAAGTCGGTTAAAAACGCCCGACGCGCCGCGTAACGTTAAGCCGCACGCCACGCGCGCCGCTCCGCGTCTCCGTAAACAAGACCTGAGTCGTTCACCTAATGCGGTCGCCGATTTCGCCGAACTTGTTACAAACTACTTCGGCCAAAGTTTGTCGTCTTCACATTAGTCTGGCCGCCTACTGCGTGGCCGCACGACTCTGATACGGATTCGTTCAACGAACGTCGTCTTTACACTATGGTGAATATTTGAGAATGATTTATTTTATTAGAAACATTTGTCTTTGTGATAAATGTCGTGTTAACGCAACTCAGGTAATCATATTATCTAGACTAGACACTAAAATAACGAATTGTAAAAGAGGCACGTGTCGCTAAAGCTGATTTTGTCCAAAATCGAAAAAAATGTAAACAGAGGTGTTGAGTATAATGACAAAGTGTGAGGAGAATGACAATTGTTTAGATTTATATGATGCTTTGATGAGAAGAATGACACAGTCAACTTTTTTGGCATAAATTAAAGGAACAGACGTAGCGAAATGATTTTGTTTTTTGGTAACTGTAGTAACATTATTTAGTGGCTTAGTGTAAGGCTAAGCTTGACAAAATTATCTTAATATTAATCAAATCAATCATGCAAAAAACGGTAACTATTTTTTACGTGTTCATTGAAGTCTGACTAAGTACATAGTGTACCTGCGAAAATATAATTATTTTGTAACATTATAATAATAAAATTTATTTATTTATTGAATTGCACTCATAATATAGAAAAGCTTTGCCCTTTCTCCACACTGTAGTCTGTAACAAATTAAATATGAACTAATTCTTCGCATAATAATATAGAAAAAAACCGCCTTCAAAAACGCAAAAAATAACTTCTTTAAAATTGTAGGCACCTAATAGGTTAGTCCAACTGAAGTCGGCTTTTTGTTGAAAATGTTGTGGTCGCCGACTTCAGTTGGACTAACCTATTAGGTGCCTACAATTTTAAAGAAGTTATTTTTTGCGTTTTTGAAGGCGGTTTTTTGTTTTTTAAAACATTTATTTTATTTTACACTGTTTAGTGATCATAATACGCTGTTACGTAGTCCCACTTCTTAGTTGAAATGAAACTTTAAGTTATTTCAAGCGCGCCGCAAGCAACGCCGCGGGAAAGTCATAGTCATATTTCAATAACCTCCTTTTTTGAATTCGGTTAACAAGTAAATATTCTTCGTTGTAGTCGCTCAACTATCTTAATCGAGATATCTTATCGCCACCCTTGAAATCGGTACAGTTAAGGAGTTCCGGTGGCCATCTGTGGTCTTCATCATCAGTTCCACTTCACCAAATGATACTTTCTGAATGCAAATGCTGAATTTGTTACTAAAAATACTAAAATCGCTATATGTTTGCCTACAATATTTGAGGAGTTCCCTCAATTCCTCACGGATCCTCTCATCAGATTCAGATTTGGTGACAATGGGACCACCTCGAAAGTATACTCTACCAAACCAAAAAAAAATTTTTGAGATCGGTCGACAATTGACGGAGTAATCGGTGAATATACATTAAAAAAAAAAATACAGACAGTGGAACGTATAACCTCCTCCTTTTTTGAAGTCGGTTAAAAATATACTCAAATTTCTTTTTTATTTAACTTAACTAAATCTCACTTTCAACTTTTACAAATTAAACTGTTTTAATAAATAGGTAGGTATAGCTCATGTATCAATGAACATTAAATATTTATTTTTGTAGCTATATCAAGAGCGACTTTTTTGATTTACGTAAACTAACTGGGTATATTATGAATATCCATAGTCTAATGATTACATAGTCTTATATATAAAACTTCAGTGATAAATAGAAACACTTCCCTATTTCGGTATTTGTTTTGTAATTAAACTTGTTTAAACATTTCAACCTTACTAAATATTATTCTCTATCTACAATAGGTAACATTATTTTTTATTTTATGTACATTAAACACAGGAAAGTTCCTCTTTCTCTGCGCCGTTATATTTAATAAATTAGATTAATATCATTTATAATTATAACAAAGAAAACACTTCTGAATTGTTAATTGTAACTCTTTAAAAATCTCACTTTTAACAAAATAAACTTATTATTTATTAACTAATATAGGTAGGCAACAAACATTTTTGATTTTAGGTAGGCATCAAGCAGCGTTCTTGAGGAGAATGACGTTGAGGAAAATGACTTTTAGGACAAAACTTATCGTAACCTGCAAGTTTACGTTCAAATAAAATCTCGCCTCAGATATAAGTAAATCGTAACAAATTTGTCATAAAATGAAATAATTTTCTTACAATTGAAGTGTACGCTTATGAAATAAAGATAGAAAAGATCTATGACGACAACTATGACAAGTTCGAGCAGCGAGGAACAAACGTTAAAATATTTCCAAACTAACAATGTAGTTTGGTTGAGCGTTCGCGGGCGAATGAGGAGCAGTGTGCGGGGGGGGTTGGAACGACATTCGTTCCGTTATAAGTATTTTTGTTAACAAAATATGCCAAATAAGCATCGCTGAGAAGAATGACGAATTATTTGTGACAATTTTTTAGCTTCATGTTTTGAATGAAACAGTGATTAAGTATTCTTTTTTTTTTACTTGGATTTTAAAAACCAAGTATTAAACTATAAATATAAATAGAATTATCTTTTTTAAGTTCATAAATTAGCGTGTAATCCTTTTCATTTAAATTTATGTCGTGTTGTGACACGAGAAATATTGCAATTATGGGTAGTTTTTAAATATACGAAATGAAACTTTTAAGTAAGTGCACCCACAAGAATACTTAATGTAGAATCAAATCACATTCATTAATTGAGACTTTCTGTTATTATTGGATCACAAAGTAAATAGACACTCTTTTTCGCCGTTTCAAATATTCACCCACTAGTCCGTCCGCCTAATGCGGTGACCGACTGCGGTGGCGGAATGCGGCGACCGTATGCGGCGGCTGAACTACAAAGTCATTCATCCCGGTAAAAGCAATGTTAAAAGCATTCATTTTTGTTGTGAGGATATATATTTGTTCCCGAGTCTTGGATGTTTCTATATATTTAAGTATTTATTTATCTATAGTGTGAGTCTTATTAATGTGCACATTTCTTTTTATTTACATGTATGTAGTATGGAATTGCGAAATAAAAAACTAAAAAAAACATAAAAAATTCAAAATAGCCAAAAGATTTTTTCAACGTTTTTTGTGTCGATAAAACTAGGCGTAGTTTCTCCCATTCTGCTATGTGCACATTAAGAAGACTCACACTGTATATTCGTAATTATACTGCTGTCTAGTACTCATAGTACCTACAAGCCTAGAGCTCAGTTTGGGACTGAGTCAATTTGTGTAAGATTATCCCTGATATTTATTTATTTTTTAAATACTAACAATATCAGCAAAACTCTACTTTGAAAACGTAGATACATTTACGAAAAGAACATCTCGAAAAAACTTTCATGAAAAACCGAATAAGTACTTATCCATTTAATATTACAGGTAAGGTACTGCCCTATTTCAAAACTACAGACTTACACCCTAATCATATTAACTATATATAAGCATGTACGTACGTCTGACGTTTGTTATTTATGACAAATTCACATATAAGTGGCCAATGCCAACGATATCATCAATACATTTGAATACAGATTTTACTTTATCGAATGATCTGCGTTCGCCGCAATCGGTGACCTGATTAGGCCGACAGACTCCGTATTTACACTACTTCGGTCACCTGATTAGGCTGTTGCAGCTGTCGCTCGCCGAATGCGGCCGACTACCGTGTTCTTTACACTTTTTTCTACTCGCGTACTATAAACCGCTAATATTGATATCGTTAATGGTATCAGAATACCACCTATAGCGTAACCGAAGCGTAAAAAAAATCTATAATAAGCGTTGCCATGGTTATAACAGTTCTATACTAATTATTATAGCACTTTTATTACCATGGTTACGGTCATTCCGGATATCAGTCTTGGCGTTTGGTGAACACTTGACATCTTCATTTGTATAATAAACCGGTTAAAATATTTTAAAACCAACTGAAATTACGTGTTTTAAAAACAAAATTATTTTTTAGACTAGTTATGTGTTTAAAATTACATTTTTATTAAATTACTAAAAATAGATGATTAATATCCACCGATTTGTTATTTGGTTACCATAGTTACGTTCAATATGGATGTCAACAAAATGGCGTTTCGTTTAGCATTCCAACTTGTATGACAAATTGTCGGAACTGTTTTAGTTAGTAACTAATAAAACATTCACACACTATTAACGCCAATCGGAATAATGAAAATTACTTTGCCGATAAGTAATTTGTTAGCAGAAAAATCGAGGAAAGTATACAAGAAAAGTTAGCGATTGTTTAAAAGATAAAAAGATAAAAGAAATTTATTCAGTAAGTAGGCCGCACGGGCACTTTTACACGTCAAGAATCTACCAGCGCTTCCCAAGAGAAGACCACTGCTGAGAAGAAACGCCGCAAGAAACTCGGCAGTCAGTCATTTTTTAAACATATTTCTTATTACAATGGTACTACTTAGTCTAGCATTATATAAAGCTATAAATATTAAATTAAATATAGTATCAAATAACATGCGTAGTTCAGCAGGAAAACATGCCAATTAAGAATCTTACGGGAGAGATAGAGAGAAAAAAAAACCACATACTTATGTGTATATAAGATGGTGCGAGACGACCACATAAAAGTTTCGATATGTTTTCCTACATCAACGGTGTCCCCTAGACAAGATAAAGATTTTGCATTTGAATAAATTATTATTGACTAAGTTTCGGGTTTAGGCCATGCATTTTTGTCTGTTAGATAGTCCTCGATCCTATAATACGCTTTAGACATTAACGACCTTTTCAAGTAATTTTTAAGTGCTGGAAAGGGTAACTTTAAAACTTCGTCAGGTAATTTATTATAGAAATGAATGCATTGACCAACAAATTATTTATATACTTTACGGACGCGGAATTTTCGGATAGCGATTTTATTTTTATTTCTGGTATTTAAATTATGTATATCAGAATTTTTGGTGAAAGAATCTAAATTTCTAATAACGTAAATAATATTCTCATAAATAAATTGAGACGCTACGGTCAAGATATTAATTTCTTTAAAAAGTTCTCTTATTGAGTCACGGGAATTTAAATTGTAAATAGAACGAATGGCTCTTTTTGTAACACAAATATAGTTTATATGTCAGCTGCCTTACCCCAAACCAGAATACCGTACGACATGACACTATGGAAATAACTATAATAGACTAAGCGAGCTGTCTCAACATTGGTTAGTTGTCTAATTTTCCTAACGGCGTAAGCTGCCGAACTTAGTTTACCTGCCAGTACAGCTATATGGGGACTCCATTGCAAATATTTATCTAATGTTATGCCTAAGAAAATTGCCTTATCTACCATTTGCAAACACTCGTCATTTAGAAAAATACTAGAATGTACCGGTTTAACATTAGGCAAAGCGAACCTAACACATTTCGTTTTCTTAGCATTTAGTAGCAAATTGTTGCTAGTAAACCAATTAAGTACTTTAACTAGTGTGGTGTTAATCCTACTGTAGTCTACGGATTTTCTATCTACCTTGAAAATTAGTGAAGTATCATCAGCAGAAAGTACAATATCACAAAGTTTATCTACTGTTGGTGGCAAGTCATTTATGTAAACCAAAAATAAAAAAGGACCTAAAATAGAGCCTCGAGGCACACCTATTTTCACTGTAGCTCCAACAGATTGCGTTTTGTTTACAACAACTGTTTGAGTTCTATCACTTAGATAAGAAGACATAAGCCTTAAAGCTTTATTGGACAATCCAAAATGTTTTAATTTTAAAATAAGGGTCGTATGATCCACGCAATCAAAAGCTTTAGAAAGATCACAAAATATTCCTACTGCATCGCAAGATTTCTCCCAACTGTTATATATATGTTTAATGAGTACAGATGCCGCATCAATTGTTGATCGACCTCTGGTAAAGCCAAACTGGTTATTGTTAAGTAGTTTATTTCTGTTAAAGTGACCTAACATATCCTTCAGCATTACTTTCTCAAAGACTTTACTTAAAACTGGTAGTATGGAAATGGGACGGAAGTTCGTTATATCACTCATCTCGTCCGATTTAAAAAGAGGTATTACTTTACTATATTTCATGAGATCTGGAAAGACCCCCTCTGATATGCAATTATTGTAGATTAATGCTAGATGGGGTGCAATTACATCTATGATATGAAAGAGTACCTTAACTGATGTGCCCCACAAATCATCAGTCTTTTTTAAACTAAGTGATTTAAATATCTTGACTATTGAATCTGAATTTACAGGGCTGAAATCAAAGTTTATGTTACATTTACTGACATTAGTGCTAAGTAATGATTGAGCTTCAACTGCGGATGATTTAAGACATTTCGTAATATTAATGGCTATGTTAGAAAAATAATCTTCGAATGCTAAGGCAACGTCTTTATTTGACGTGATTTGTTGGTCACCTGTGTTCAGAGTGACTTGATTATCACGAGTTTTTGATTTGCCCGTTTCTCTATTTATAATATTCCATACAGTTTTTACCTTGTTGTCAGATGATTTAAGTTTGAGACTAAGAAAATTTACCTTGGCAGTTAAACAAACTTGCTTAAAGGTCCTTGAATAATTCTTAACATAATTTAGGAAGTCAGCATTCTTATTGTCCTCCCTCTCTCTATATAGGTCATAAAGCCCATTTCTACTTTTATGAATGCCTGCAGTAGCCCATTCACTAAATTTTGTTTTCGACCTAGAAATAGTTTTCATTTTAAAATTGTTGTTAAATTGATGTAGAATTACGCCGAAGAAGTCTTTATACAAACTATTACACTCATTCTGTAAAAAAGGTAACACTGAAAGATTACTCTGAACTTTATTTTTGAATAATTCCAAACGATTACTAGTTATAGGTCGGTATGTTACGAGTATTGTGTCAGGTTTTTGATAAAAATCATAGATGAAAGATGCCTTCTGACCACTATGGTCAGAATTAAAACAATTAAATATTTCTTTATCCAAACATTCGCAACTACAAAAAATATTATCTAAGCAGGTTGCACTACTAACACCTATTCGTGTGGGTTCTAAGAACAGATTACCTAAATTAAAAGATTTAAATAAACTAAGTAACCTAGTGGTATTATTTGACGTTTCGAGTAAGTTAATGTTAAAATCTCCACAAACTATAACATGCTTCTGGGTATTACATGCTAATTTTAACACATGTTCCATAGTAGATTCAAATGTGCAAAAATCAGCCAACGGTGGTCTGTAAACACATATTATTATATAACTTTCTAGTTCTGCGCAAGAAATTTCTACAATCCTTTCTATCGATAGCTTTACAATATCCTTTCTTTCTTTGGATTTTAGAGTACTCTTTACAATTATTAAAGAGCCACCATGTTTATTTTTGTCATTATCATTTTAAGCTTGTAGAAAAAGTTATGTATGCAACGGTACATAATTAGCTCTTAAGGTACTCGTGCCTGTAATTAGAGCGCTCGCAAGCTCGCGCTCTAACCTCGGCGCTCGTACCTTAAAAACCTTCATTATGTCCCAGTTACAAAAATAACTATAGCGGTCGCCGCGTGCAACATCCGGCGAACGACTCCGTGTAATTGCCGCTTCATGTTATAACAGAAAACTATTTTCTACTTTTCTTGATTAAATAGCATCTGTCTCGTAGAATATTTTGCCTGTGTCAATATAATAAAATAATGCCAATGAACCTAATTAATTACTTTAACCTTCATGTTTTGCGTACCTAAGAATCAGAATCTCTTTACCAAAGTGTAAACTAAACAATTAGTAAGTAGGGTGACAAATAATTTAGATAAAGTTATTTTCAAAACAAAAATTAAGTATTACAAAAAAAAAGTTTGGTTCCATGTAATTGCGACTGTAACGTGATTGACATAAATTACTGAATTAGAAAAATTGGTAGGTACCTGATCACCGATTAAAAATCATAGTGTATAAATGTCGCCGCTCTTGCAGAATGTACAAGTTAAGCAATAATCGTTGGTTGCTAGATAGCTAAAATAAGCCATACCTAGTACCACGAGATGGTTATTAAAAATTGGTGGTTGGAAAATGGTTCGAGGGGTACCTAATATGGCTTTTAGACCCCAGTAATACACTCTACTTTTCACTTCGATTGTGAGAAAATAAAAACATTACCTATACAAAGGTAAAAAATTAGCAAAGATTATCCACCACAAATTCCACGGCAAAAATATCGTTTTAATTTGGCAGCATGTATTTTTTTAACTACTTTGACACAGATACATAATATAGACACCGCAAATAAACGCCACTAGCCGTGTGAGTATTTAGCGCTTCAAGATTTAATCATATTTTAACGATTGTACAATAGGGACTAAAAACACCTAATGTTTTGAGTAATGAATTCTCTTACCTGATTGGTCGATTTTAATACAGCTGTATTCTGGTTGGTTGATACCAACTACAAAGTTTTTTTTTAAAGCGTTAAGTTAGTTAAAGAGTATACATACCAAAAAGAACCTAACATTCCGATTGACAGTCGATGTGTATTGTGATTGTCGGATTTAATTTGGTGAAATATTTTGATTGGTGGATTTAATTTGGTGAAGTATTTTGATTGGTCAAATTAAAATGTTTTGTAAATGTAAATCATTCTATTTTCCATTTCATATTTTCCCTATATAATGTATTCTCTAGGGTTTACATGTACTACTTGAGTCTCGCTTGATAAGTCTAATATGACACACTTTTTGGGCATGAGAACTGAAAAAAATATTGTACGTTGGGTGCAGGTGCTGACAGACCCGGAGAAGCGGGCGCAGTTCGACGCGGGCGTGGACCCGCTGGACCCCGAGGCGCAGCGCGGCGGCGGCGGCGGAGGACCCTTCAACAACCCCTTCCACCACTTCCAGCAGGGCGGCTCACCCTTCCAGTTCAAGTTCCACTTCAACTAACGCGCCTCTGACAAATAATTCGCTACAGTACAATTCTAACGTGGTTTAATTTACTCGACCGCTACCGACTCGACTACGGTCAAGTCATAAACTGTTGAAGTCTGTTAATCGTATCATGAAGCCGAATGTAAAGATTATGTTTCCAAATGTAATACAATAAGACTTAGAGTTCGTTTTTGCTCAGTCTATGCCTTAAGTCTTCCTCGAAATGAACCTGTTTTGTGATAAATGTAATTTCTGTTAATTACGCCTTAACCATCATTGCCATGAACTTGTTTATGTATTAAATTTACACAACACCTTAATGATAAATTATTTTGCGTGACCGTGAAGGTTCACTAAAGTTTCATTTACTTTGGAAAATTATATCATTTTACAAACTTTCATTTCGCAAAGAGGTACTTCCCGCTGCATTATTTTTATTTTTTCTGTGGTCATAAGTCTAACCCAACGTAACTTATTTAATAAGCCCATTTAGCCTATGTAATATGGAATGGTTTGCGCAAAAATACGTTTTTGCGAAATGAAAGTTTGTAAAATAATACGTTTGTCAAACGTACTTTTGGTCAAATGAACGGACCCCGATCGGAATATACGTTAGAAACACTCAAAAAGTAACATTTGGAATTTTATGCGCGGTTGGAATATTGGAACAGGCATAGATCGTTTCCCATTTTGTTTTTTTATATATTTATCAAGTCATTCTTATATATTTGTATGGGCGTTTCTAAATGTGTGATGTTTACTACATGGATTTATAATGAGAATTTATTTATATACTAAAATATAAATTAATTGTCAAATCGTGGTACTCTCTTATGTTCAGATTCAAATGTTAACCAAGGCTATGCACTTATTATATATAGTTGTTTTTAAAATGGGAGTATAAATGATCTTGAAGCGGATTTTATAATATTTTTCATATCTTATTGCGCCTGTGGCAGATGTCGTTTGGCAAATTTAGTGATGCTGCTAATTAACATCGCATTCATTTGTTTTGATTATCGATTAGGTTTATAAAGGAAATGTAATCGATTTAGTATTCTATTATAGATTTATTAACTTAATTTTATTAACCTCCTGACTATAAAAAAAAAATGGTAGTTATAGGTCCGTCCAACTCCGCTTCCGTCACTCTCGTACTTATATACGTGTGAAAAGGCGACGGATTTTTTATCCACATTTTGTCACGCGATAAACGCAGCCATATAAGGCCTCCTCAGGTCGGCTCTTGGTTAAAAATATTGTGAGTCGCTGAATTCAGTTTGACTGACCTATACCTACCATTTTAAAAGAAGTTATTTTTTGCGATTGAAGGCGGTTTTTGTTTTTTAAAACATTTTATTTTATACTTTTTAGTGATCACAATAAGCTGTTATGTAGTCCCATTTCTTAGTTGATATAAAACATTAAGACATTTCAAGCTCGCCAGCAAAGCAAGCTAGCCAGGTCTACAAACCTGACATGACTTCACCCAATATCAACCAATTGCAGGTCTTGAAACCGTAAACTAGCAACCATTGTTAGCGTAGGTAGAAATTATGATTGGACATCGAAAAACGAAAAGCCTGCGTTTTTATCCGAACGCTGATAGTTGTTACGGCTACGTTTAAACAACAGAGCTACTATTGGTCATACAACGCCCAATCGGCTATTCTAACTGAACACAGTCCTTATTGGTCGTTTTATAGGGTTGCTATGGCCACGTTTCAATATAACTACCAAATTTCGCTGACGTTTACATTATAACAGAAAATTATTATCTTTTTGATTAAATAGCCTAAGCATCGAAGACAAATCAGTGGAAAAAACTCGTGTATAAGCGAATTTTGGCATAGTTGTAGGGAATGGTGTTTTAAACCACATACTAAAAGTACTGATGGGTGGGAGTGGAGCTAACGGGTGGAGGGGGGTGTAAAGGTCCCTTTTTTTAGTTTTTCGTAAATAACTCGTAAACGGTGGTCCATAGCAAAACATGTTCCATTACATAATTAATCTACATGTTTCCGAGTCGAGTTTTTCCCCTGAGGGCAGTTTTTGGTCTTCGTTGCTTAGGCTATAAATAGCGTGTCTCGTAGAATATTTTGCCAGTGTCAATTTAATAAAATAAAGTTAATGAACCTAATTTCTTTAACCTTCATGTTGTGCATAGCTAAGAATCAGGATCTCTTTACCAAAGCGATAACTAAACAATTGGGATACACCAAAAAAAATATACAGCTTGCTTTTACATTTTTAATCGAAATAATAGCCTTTTCTAAGCATCTGATTTGAAACATTTCATGATTAAAAGTGTTATTGCTATTTAAAATACCCGTCAAGTGTCCGGCCCTTGATTTACACAAGTTCACGAAATGTCCAGCTGATTTTGGAGATATTTTTATTTCCTGTTTGATTTTAGAAAAAGGTGAATTGTTTACGATTGGTATAATTATATTTTATGATTGATATATCAATGGAAAGATAAAAAAAACAGGCAAGGCACGTAGAAGGGTATAAAGATTATGCACTTACGTTTTGCTGATGAAAATAAATGATTCAATTAATCAAATATATTATTATTAGGTTTTGATATTTTTTTCATCCGATCGGTTTATTCTTTGACACACTGCTCTTAATATATTGCCACATTTCACTTTTCTATTGTTAAACTATCACCATTATAAGTTTACGCGCCGAATTCAACAATTTATTTATGATTAGACACATAAACAACATCACAAAAATTATGTGTTTACGGATTATTTTTTTACACTAGCAGGGTCTTCATTTATGAAATTTAAATTCTCCAATCACAGCGCCGTCCTGCGCACAACTGTTGTGCGTAGGACACGACCGGCCAAAATTTTCTACACACAACTGTTGTGCGCTGGACACCTGACGGGTTAAAATAATTAAATAAAAGTAACCCCGCCTACTTACTACGACAAAATGGAGGAGCTACTTAGAAAGATGGGTATACTTCGTCCAAGATTTAGATTTTTAGAAAGACGATTTTTTATTATCTGTTATCTGTTATCGAAGCCATAACATAATAGACGAACGTCATTCAAACATAATGTAAACAAACAATCGCAATACGATATAATTTATTATTTCATAGCATTATAAGCATTTAACCATTGCTTATTACCTAGACCTCAATTAATACAACACTTCCTACTTGATCCTTGTTTCTAGACTAGATTTACTGAACACAATCACATTAAATTTGTTGAACAGGCGGATTCCATACTTCCAATCATGAGTTTCTACAATAAATGTTGATGCCGTCGTATTGAATCTCTCGGAAAACCTCACCACACAAATTATTAACATTCATCACATCACACATAACTCGAAAGAGAAATGGTCTCATTAATATATTAATTTCATCTTAAGAATTACAGTCAATTTGTAAACAAATAAATTTGACTGACATCAGCTGTCTTCAAACGTAGGTGTCAGGTAGATACCTAAATGGTACTTATAAAATAAAATATTGGAGAGGTTTTATATGTTTTATGTAAAACCACAAAATAGGTTAATATAGCGAAATTCGGACCGGCATTATGGGGTCAAATGAAGGTCATTTCATAATTTTATTATAATTAATTCATTGTAACATATTTTTTTAATCTAACTACAGCGATCGATTTAAAGAAGCCTATTCCTCGATATGGTTTTGAAATTTTCATACATTATTAAAAATGGCTGTATTCCAATTAGTTGGGTGACAATTAATTTCGATAAAGTTATTTACAAAATAAAAATTTAGTATTACAAAAAAAGGTTGGTTCCATGTAACTGCGACTGCAACGTGATCGCCATCAATTACTGAATTAGAACATTGGTGCCTGATCAGTCTGGTCACCGATTAAAAAGCACCGTGTATGTTATGATGTGCATAACTAGTTTTCCATAATAACATACATATCTTATATAGTTAAGAAAAACTATGCATAGTTTTTCAAAATTGTTTTTTAAAAATGCGTAAAATAATAATTATGGTTTTATTTTATATATTTTTTAAGTTGACTGCTCAATTGTTTGGAACAACGTTCGCGTGAAATGAAAAAACTTCTATCAGTCATAGGCACAATAAGATATGAAAAATATTATAGTTCAAACATGCACAGGGAGGGAGGGGAGGGCATGCCGTTCATGGCGTGTAATCTGTCTAAGTCCGAAGGATTGCCAAGCTCTGAAACCTCGAATTTACACTGGGTTATTTGCTTTGTAATATAATATCACGCTGTATTTCTTTATTTTAAAAGTACAAATTCAAAGTCGTAAGTTAATTCGAGCTGCGTTGACACGGACCGACGGTTCGGGAGCCATTGTCTGTGGTTCTCGAGAAAGTTTCGGCCATTCAACATTTTTAACCAATAGCATTTAATTCGTTGGGGTGTTAATGGTAAAAACACTGCCGAGCTCTGGACTAAGCTTTATTTCTATCATAGTCAGCTAGTGTACATTTTTAACAAAATGATATCAACGCAGATTGAACTGGTTTTCTTTCCCAGCGTAGGTTGAAAGGAGGTACGTGAGCTTTGAGATCTCTTAGTTTAATCCAGCCATGATCACGTTAATCAGAATTGTTCATGCCATTTTAAATTAAGTGGTTTTATATTTATAGTAGCCTGGTCAATTTTGATGGGTGCATTGGCTGGGATTCTGCCGAACGTTTGGGCCGCATGATACACTGGATTTTTAGCTCTGGCCAGAATAAATATTGTAGCAGGCCATACAGCGCCTACTACAACGTCGCTCACTTGGTGGATCATATCATAACATTATGTACCAAATCCTGGCAAGAGAATAATGGAATGCGGTCCTAACTTTCACTAACGTGTAATAGTTTATTTTGCATAAGTTATTTTGTTTTGATTCCTGTATCTTTGTAAATATTCTAGAATAATAAGTCATTACGATATACCCTGTGTTTTTATTAATATTTATTATTAGTATGGATATTAAATAGATAATGTACATTAAAATAAACCAGATTTTTGGAAACTCTATTATAATTCATTCAGTCTTCTTATTTACTGGAATAATTTATGGAAGTAATTCAACAAAATTACGTCAAAGGCAAATATTTGCTAAGGGACGCATTATTACTTCTCAGTTTCCTGGAAACCCTTTCTATTTCGTTGCTGAGTTTGTTTTTGTCTTCTGCCTTTTCGCAGACGTATCTGTGTTTAAGCCCACAGTCCTGTCCCCTGTAGCCGAGCGCTCGGAGCGCGGGGTCGTAGATGAGCGCGAGGCAGCGGCCCTCGCCGACGATGGCGACGGCGCTGTCGCCGCCCGCGCCGCCCGCCGCCGTGGCGTTGCCCGCCACCGGCCGCGCAGAGTTCGACCAGATCCAAAGTAAACCGGGATTGAGGCCGCCGGTCCACCAGTCCAAAGCTGTCGGTTGACATTACATTTAAGTGTGGAGTAATGTAACATGGCTTACATGGCTCGATTAAATGCAGTTAATACGCACCTTTCAGCTTTTTATCAGCGAGCAAGTGCGCGAATGCTTTACGGCGCTCCGACTCAGTTTCGAGTTCTAGCAAATTGGAGCGGAGGCGCCGGCAGGCCAGGTTAGCAGTTTTCCAGTCCGAAGCCTCCGGCGAGAAATGGTAACAGGTCTCGCCCACGCGAGTGAAGTTTGTCACACAAGGATCTGCAAACAGAGCATAAAGACATACAATTATGTTTAAGGGAGCTTTCACATTAGTCGATGCAGCGCCATCGTTACGCTGCAGTCTTTATTAGGTACTAAGTAGCGCTGTAACCGCGCAGTGAATAATTTGTGATGGCATCCGCTGCTGCCGCGCGGAAATAAACCGCCTAATTGTGAAAGCGCTCCAACGAAAGCATTAATAGAAGATTGTTCAACAAGGGACTAAAACAAGCCATAATGACACGAGATGTTTAGCCACCCAAGCGAAGCGCGGAGAATATCGACTGGATTATACGCGCAAAATAGGCGCATATCTAAGTCGCCCAGTTGCGAAAAAGAGCCCGCCGCTAAAACAAACCACGGTTCTCTTTATAGGATTTGCTACGGACCCCGTGCTTGCACAATCCGGCACTGACGACGTTCTATACAAAATTACAATATTGATTATAAGAAAGTTTCTTAAGACGGGGGTCTTAAGAAACTTACATGTAGGGGCCGATCGGTTCAGGCCGAACTGCGTCAGTTCCGCCTGACCGGATCGAGTGGCCATACATGTAAAGACCGATGTGATCAGGCCAAACTGCGTCAGTTCCGCCTGACCGCATCGAGTGGCGATACTTTTAGAGGCCGATCGGTTCAGGCCGAACTGCGTCAGTTCCGCCTGACCGGATCGAGTGGCCATACATGTAAAGACCGATGTGATCAGGCCAAACAGCGTCAGTTCCGCCTGACCGGATCGAGTGGCCATACGTTTAGAGGCCGATCGGTTCAGGCCGAACTGCTTCAGTTCCGGAAAGGCGCCCATACATGATCAGTTTTTCCAACGGCCAATCGTTCAGGCGAACGGATGCGATTTGCCTTCAGGCCAAATTACACATACACGATGTTATTTTGCATCCGGTCGGTTAGATCTGAAGGTAAAACTGATCATGTATGGAGTTCTGTCCGGTCAGGCAAATCGTTCAGGCGGTCCGATGCGATTTGCATTCAGGCCAAATTACACATACTCGACGCTATTTTGCATTCGGTCAGATAGAACTGAAAGCAAAACCGATCATGTATGGAGTACAATTTTTTTCCGCGGTTCTTTTTTTGTGAAGTGCCGCTTTAAATGCTTGTATATTTAGCCAACAGGTTCAAACTTGAAAATTATTTTAAAGCTAATTGGACAATGCATTATAAAATTAATTCATCCTTAATATAATTAAATAGATTCATATTCGTTATCACTTATCGTGTTTCACGAAATTAAATCATTTTTATTTTTATTTTATCACAGTTGTCATTTTGAGGTTTAATACCACGTCCTAAAAATTGTCTATACAAAATCACTGAAAATGGCGATAAACCTCCATTCACAAACACCGTAATTGAATGTTTAGGAGTTTCCAAAGTAAAATAAAAAAATATACTTTAATCCCTAGAGATTAATAAGGAGCTTTAGTCCCGATATGTAGAGTCTAAAGTAACATTTTAAGAGCATGAGAAGTGAAAATACTATTGTGAGTGAGTGAATATTTGAAGATGTACATATTACGCGGCGATTGCTAAAGAACTATTTAAAATTGTATTACCTAATCAAAACAATCATGGTTTTTATTTATACATTAAATAACTCTTGTATTATAGAATAATGTATATAATACATATGAATTTTAAATATAAATATGATTAATTTATACAAAAAGTCGTCAAATCTCATTACCAGTCGTGTCCCAAATCCCAAGTTTGAACAGTATATGTTAAAAATAATACATTTTTACGCTGAAGATCGTATGTTTATGCAGCTATTTGTTTAATATAATTGTGTTTTTATTAATGTTTTTAATTAAACGGCTCAAAGAACACTTTCAAGTGATTTGTTATCGCTTAGGAAAATGTCTCAGAGCCTGACACTCATTACCGTTCGTTATAATAACGTGGCAAAAAATACATTTCGTGCCTTTTTTAAATTTCTCAAAGATCAAAGCGCAGGTGATCCAGTTCCCGTTGGCGACTGAAGTGACCCGCACGAGTTTTAGTGACTTCGCGCTGAAATAAGTACATCGCTAATCACCGGTCGGAAATAGTTTTGGTCAGATAAAGATAAAAGATAAAAAGATAAAAGATGTTTATTCAGTAAGTAGGCCGCACGGGCACTTTTACACGTCAAAAATCTACCAGCGCTTCGCAAGAGACCACTGCTGAGAAGAAACGCCGCAAGAAACTCAGCAGTCAGTCATTTATTAAACATTATGAGAATCAGAATAATATTATTTACTATTTAATGGATAATTTAGACTTATTGTAAATGCTACATTGTTATACATTTTTGATAAACCAATTTATATATTAGGTAGTTACGTACATACTTTTATCTACACTCATATCATAAGTCCTCTATTATGCGTTCAAAACCCGTATGCAATGACCAGCATGACCTGTGGTAGTAGGTGACAGCGATGACAGCTGTTAAATTTGGAAGATGTTCCAAAGGGGTTTGGGTAAAAGTGTTGTCATTTGTAAAATTCATACATTTTCAAGGTGAGCGGCCATTCGTAAAAGTGGTAAATTATGATAGAATTATTAAAAATAAACATATTTTGTTATGTAATGTAATACTCTTAAGTGCATCGGAGCGGAGGTATTTAAATATTCATACTTGGGCGTACTTTTGTACTAAAAACTGAATACTTAAATCTTTAAAATCTCCGCTCCGATATTATTTAACGCCATAAATTATATATATATCTATGTGTATTTAGAGGTCCTCTAAATAACTATGTAAAAATCATACGTGGCCGCTGAAAAAAAAAGTGACAATATTCTTCAAACAAATTTACCCAATGCCCTTTGGATCTCATTACCTTACAATATTCGATAACGTTATTTTAATAGTACATTATTGCCTAGGCATGGAAGTAGGCAATTGCGGGCCGAGTATTGTTTTAAACGGACGAGCTTGCGAGTCACGTAAACTGTTATAACATGTCGTCATATCCTACGATAAGAGCCACAATCGCAAAATACTTACTTTTCAGGAGAAGCATTTTTGTGTTTATTTTAAAAGTTACATAAAAAATATATAATTTTGCAATTAGATCATGTGGAATTGTGTTCTAGGGTCCTACTGAAATTGGATTTACGTTTGTAATGGTATTTTATAATTATATTTTGTCCCTTAAATCCTTATTCGTCGGAGTAAATAGGTGTAAGAGAGCCATTACCTACATTGTGCCTCTTATCATCGGAAAATTCAGGGCCACTATTGCCGTTAGGACCAGTTTTTAAAAATCGCGCTTCGAATACATATACAGGGTGTAACAGGAGGAGTGGATCAAACGAAGCACGTCGATAGAGGATGTCAATACCTATCGATTTCACCCCCATGTATGTTCAGCGATTTTCTTCTGTTCCAAAGTTATTTAAAGTTTTGTAATTTTTTACTAGCACCCTATGTTACCACCTATTTTTGCTGATTTAATCTAAACAATTGAATTTACAGCTATGATTTTTGTTATTTAGGTAGTGGAATAGTTGATCTTGAGTATCCAATTAAAAACGTGATCAAAAAACTTGCTAATTTTTAGAAAATCGTACGTGTACTTGAATTTTTCTGTAAACTTAACTTTAACTTGAACTTTCGAAGATGTTTGTAAACAAAATTCCCATAAAAAAATAACTTGAAATAACTCTAAAAACTGCGCTAATTAATGATAAATCTCCTGTACAAAATTTATTGTGTTTGGTTTACAGGATATTGTAAAAACCAAGTTAAGTGTCACAAGAGCGACATTAACGAACTTCTGCTTCGGCATCTACTGCAACACTTTCAATTATAAAAATAACAATTCGATATTACGTGAATATTTTGAAGGAGCTAAGAATAGTTAATCGGTTATCAATAAAAACCTATCTGGTTATTCAATTCCTAGTAACCACCTAGATTGTTCGGTGTCCAATATTTGTGTTAGGATAAGGTTACCCAATTTTAGAGTAATTTTATTTATTGATGCAATTAAAAGTCCCTGCTTACCGGATCATCGCTCAAACTTTAACTACATGAAGATTTGAATTAAAAAAAGACGGCAATTTGAACATTCACTTATTCACTTCACAGATTCACTTATTGATGAAATTCAGGCTCAACAACATACTTTAATTTCGTTTGACACGCAAGCTTTTACTTAAAGAAAAATTGTTAATTTCACACTTGTTGACGTAATAAACTAAATTTTAAATGATCCTGTTATTTGTAATAAAATATATACCGAAGATTTATCATTAACTAGGGCAGTTTTTGGAATAGTTTGTAAAAAAATTATTAAAATTTTATTGGCTTATGGGCCCGAAAGTTGGAGTTTTAAAGTTGGGTTTACGGTGATAGTACAATAACTAATTATTTTATTAAAAATCGGTAATACTTTTGACCGTGACGTAAATTGGAGACTCAAGATCAACTATTACACTACCAATAAAACAGAAATCACAGCTGTGGATTCAACTATTTAGATTGTACTAGTAACCTTAGATGGTAATAGAGGGTGTCAGTAAAATTTAACAAAAACATAAATAACATACATGGGAGAGAAATCGATAGTTCTTGACGTCCTCTATCTACCTGCTTCATTTAATTTTGATCCACTCCTCATGTTACATCCTGTATTTTAGTCACTTAATTAAAAAAACTTATATTTAGTTGAATACATTATTTATTTATCACAAAATATTAAGTACGAACAATATGTAACAAAATAGATTGTTTATTTCAGAACTTAATAAAAATTGCTTCATTTTTAATTTCGTTTATAAATTGGTAAGTAACAAAAAATATATAACTTCTTGCCTCGTTCCCAGAATGCAAGAGATGGATACTCTTACGTGTTTTTTTCTCTGCAAAATAAAAATAACAAATAGTTTACTTTTATACTAATAGTATAAATGTGTAATTTCGTCTATTTTTGACGGCGTAAGTCGTCTAAGTTTGAAGGCATGGATTGTGATCGTTGGACGAACTAGAATTTAACCAATTTTTTTCTGGATGATGTCACGGGAAGAGCTTGTCAAGAATAAAAATCTCAGCTGAGAAAATATTTAGAATTTAAAAGAACCCATTAGCAAAAACTCGTGCAAGTTCACATACTGACATAACAAACAAAATAACAGTTGTAATTTGTCAGAATCAAGCGTTTTGTATAATATTTAACGCATTTTATACAGGAATAAAGCCCCAACTGCCATTAGAGCCCAAAAATAAAATACGCAAACGGACATCTTCAAAATTCACATTTTTATCAAAAAGCAATAAAATCACTTCAAACATTCGTATAGTTTGCAAGCCACCCAAATTATATCTTTAAAAAGCGAAAATTAAAACAATAACAAAACAAAACACAATTTGAAAGTAGAAAAAGGACACAAAGGTCATTGTGGCCACACATTTGCCATACAATGGAAATTAAGCAATTCCGTAAAATAGTGCCACAATTACCGTTCAGGCTTTATTCAACGGAATATACACTAATTCATTAAATTGGGCTAGTTTCTGATACTAATTATTTTAATATGTGTTATAAATATTCTTTAAAAATTCATTGTAAATATATATTGTTAAAAAAGTACTAAATATGATTTCAACAATGACTAGAATATTAAAATCCATTTTATTTAACTTACTTGGTGCATTCCGTTTTTTTCACCATCTTTTTTTACCACCATTTTTCCTAGTCTGTGTCCTCGACGATTAATTTAGTATTTACAACATACAGTTAACGAATAAAAACGATCTTCCAAATGTAAAATAAAACTGTTAGAACGCCAAAATACTCAATGCCGCTGTCCGCCGAGTACGGGAGAAATGGCGCTTGCGCCCCCTCCTTCCGCACGCGCCGCTCAGTACCTATCGCACGGTGAAAAAGGACATTAATATATTAATGGCTTTACTCCGCGTTAAAAGTAAGTCTAATGCAATAGTGGCTTATTGAAAAACTCTATTTACTATTGAATAAAATATGTTTATACACAAATTTTTGATGTCATCTTATGTAACTTGAGACGTAGAATTCAATTTTACAATAAAAACAAAAAGCCACTGTGGTAATTGTGGCTCTTATCGTAGGATAGGACGATGTGTCTGTGAACTATAAAGAAAATATTATTTCAATATTTAAATCTTGATTTAACACGTACTAATTTTATTAAGTTTTCCCAATACAAGTAACTTCTAAGGAGGTATGAACTTAGCCAGTATTACTTATATATTTTATTTTTTAACAGCTACTATACTATAAAGCTCTTTTTATTTTTGAAGCTCACGTAAGACTTGTTTTTTTTTGCAAATATGATTAAAAATAGTTTTTTTATGTATAATCGTTATCCTAATTACCAGTTTTGAAACTCCCTTTACAAAATGGTTATTTCTCACTACCATTTCATAAATTATCCTTACCATCGATACGTACCTACTAATTACTTACCATTCATAAAATTCTCATTACCGTACGTGTTATTTCTCATTACCGTTTACAGAAAAAATTAACTCTGAAATATATAGGTACGTATTGATGCAATTACTGTCCCTTTTGATTTTTTCCCATATTAATAATACGTTGATCCATGTGTAAAACCAATAAAAATCCACATCTGAGTCGATATTTTGTTTTTTTTCTTACTCCTCAAATATGTTCATCTTCAAATATTCACCCGAGTAATGTGTAGAACAGTAAGTATAGGTAAAAAACGTAAAGATCCTCTTGCCTTCTGTAACGGTTTATACAGGGTTTGTACTTCTCTCTCATACGCTCCTAATAAGAGCGTGTGAAAGCGAGTGAGAAACATATACAAACCCGAAGCACCTTCTAAGAGCTATCGCACTGTAGGTACATAGTAGCGATAGCGGCAAACATTCATTCGTGTGTAGAGGTGAACAATACGTCATCGACAAGTATCGATGACTTGCCCCCCGCGCGGACCACGGGAGTATGACGAATGAATTTGCCAAGCTACAGAATTTAATACGTTATATGTATATTGTAAACACGATAAACCCAAGTAAATACTAGCTATTTAATTAATATTTAGGAATAATACCTGGTTGATGAGTATTGCCAGCGACCAAAAGAAGCATTGAGTCTTCTAATTTCCGTAACCTCTTTTCCATCAGATCTGCGCGGTATACCAGTTTTTCAATTGCTGTCAGCAAGTATAAATCGGTCTCGGTGACCTGCTTTCGCGGAGGATCGTCTACCCGGTCTATGGAGTTAGGTCGCTGGGGCTGTTGAGGATAGGCGGATTGCGGTTGTTGTGAGTAAGCTGGTTTGTTTTGTTGTGGTGTCTGAAATTAAAAATAAGCAGTTTAATATTTTTTAACGGTAAGAAGTTCGAAATACAACAACTTGTTTTTCGTCAACAGTGTTTAATAATAATAATACTTACATGACTGGGTTTAAACTTATCCTTGTAAGGGTTAGGAGGTCGATTGACTATCTTTCCTGGGCCGGGTGGTGGCGGCGGCGCGGGCGACCACTCCTCGTAGGGCCGCGGCTGCGCGGGCGGCGGTGGCGGCGTCAGGGGGCCGTCGATGCGGTCCGAGATGTAGTAGCCGGAGGAAGGCGGGAGCGCCATTATTCTACCTGTTCAGTACAGCAAATTTTATTACATCAGATAACAGCACTCAAATAATTGACGATGTGAGGAAACTGCCCCATTGTTTCCACCCTACTAAGTAATTGTTGACACCATGAACTTTATTTCAACGCAAGCGCAATTCAAAAACCACTAATCCCCATTTTATTTAACGACCTAGTATAGGCTTCTCTCACTCGCACAGTGTCATACAAAAGATAGAGGCAAGTAGCCAAGTGGGCGGCAACAAACGATAATCTTCTTAAGTAGGACTCATTCACAATGGTATTTGAAACTAAAAGATTAAGGTGACATCGGTCGGTTTCACTACCCAAGTCGCAGGTAAACGATACACAATAAGTCGCAAAAAGGGACACAAACGCGTCCGCACCGAACAGACGCAAGAGCCGACTGATTACCCGTTCCATTGTGAGTGCGGCTTTAGTGGATTCTCATTAGCCAATAACGTGAAACTGCACTTTTCCAGTGCTAGGTCTGCTTATAACTGCTATTTTAGTTACCAATACTGCGGTTGCCTGTTTGGACTTTATAATTCCTGGAATATGCTTGCTACCTAGCAAGAGTTTATTTTACTAAGCACTTTATAGGTTTATAACAATCAAAATGTGATGACCTTGTCTAGTGGAGCGTATCTCCAGCCCCGCGGAGGTCGCCCACTCCTCCAGCAGCGCGCCCCACGGGCCCGCCTCGTGCTCGCCACACGTGTCGGTCGCGTCGGTCTCGTCCGTCGCGTCCGTCGTATTCGATGTGCTCGCGGGCTTCAATATGGATATGGTGATCGTTATCAATACGGACACTTTCATCTTGCCTGTAAAAAAAATACGGACCCGATTTATTAATTTTGTGTTTTATAATATAGATACTAGGGATCCCCCCTAGCTTCGCTTCGGATTATGTGATTATTGTGAGTTTTCTGTAACGCCCGTACATAATCAAAAGGGGTTTGGGTAAAAGTGTTGTCATTTGTAAAATTCATACTGTTTCAAGGTGAGCGGCCATTTGTAAAAGTGGTAAATTATGACAGAATTATTAAAAATAAACATATTTTGTTATGTAATGTAATACTCTTAAGTGCATCGGGGCCGAGATATTTAAATATTTATACTTGGGTGTACTTTTGTACTAAAAACTGAATACTTAAATCTTTAAAATCTCTGGTCCGATATTATTTAGCGCCATAAATGATATATATCTATGTGTATTTAGAGGTCCTCTAAATAACTATGTAAAAATCATCCGTGGCTGCTGAAAAAAAAATGACAATATTCTTCAAACAAATTTACCCAATGCCTTTTATTATAAAAGTATTCATATTCATTTATTCCTTGCAACCATGGTATTTACAAGATATTATTTCTTAAATAGCCAGTACAAAACATGGACCCTACACACTCGCTTCACCCGCTAGCTCACGCCGTGGCAGGGACCGTTTTCGACTTTTCGTTACGGTATTAACAGTATGGTACCGGTATTGGATATCGATACCGCTTCGTTATAAAGGTAGAACTATACCGGTTTAAATATAAAGGTACGATACCGGTATAAAATAACGGTATCGGTATTTTTGATAGGTGTACTTAAACCTGGCCTTTATTAAAACGGTAGTCAACCGGTATTATTTCGGAACCGATATAATAACCAATCCGCCGAACGAAATCTAACAATAATAGGTAGGTTTTAGGCATACACTCGATAACTAGCGCTGCGGTAACGTGTGATTCTCTCAAAAACGCGGTCGGACGAACGACCCAATGAATGTCGCAGCGGCGAGTTTAAGTAGTCCCGTGAGCGAACAAAACACATTTTAGCGCGTGCATTTTCAATTTGGCAGCATGGCTTCTGTCGATAAGATCGAACGTATAAGTCTCGTTCACTCGTTCGTCCATCCGACCTCCGTTGTTGAGAGAATCACACCCCTGATTGGTTGGCGCTGTTGGCGGCACTCTCATAAAGCCCAAACGCTACATTTATGAAAACGGTTCAGATATCGAAAAAACAACGGTACCGTTATATTCCGGTCCCGATAAAATATTTTGCGCTACCGAAAGGAAACAGTATGACGTCATTAAAACGGTACCTTTATTTTCCGGTTATGCAGTCCCTGCGCCGCCGTGGTCCGTCGCTCCACCCTGGGTATTACAGTACCTAACACTATTTGACCGTCGCTTCACTTGAGCTTGAGCGTGCGTAGTCGGAGCTCTTAAATTTATATCTATGTCACTCATACGCATAAATAAGCGGGTATTAAACGTTTCTATCCCTTTCGGTGAAAAAGTTATCCATCTTTTGCCTAAGGTGGCGCCTGTGTACGATTTATAGTTATCAATCAAACTCAAAACAAAGTTTGTCTTTCAAGGCACGTGGTTGTTTGTTGCGCAAGTCCTCCACAAATATAATGAAATACCTAAAATTACAATTTATATTGTGATTTTAAGTTTTACCTTCTTATTTTATAAAAAAATTATAGAAAATTCTGGGACCCAAAACATTACTTATAATGTTACCATTTTTTTGTTTTTTAATTTCAACTAAAGAGGATCGTTAAATTTAGGTGTTATTGGATTTTGTTCCCTATTTTGAATATCAAAATGACTTATTTACGATATTAAACAAACTTATATAAATAGACTAATATATTACAAAGAAAAGAAACATAAGAGGAAATTGGTCAGATATTAAAGAAATAAAATATTTTCCAATAATGGGTGAGCGCCTGATTTCGACCGCCAGCACGCGCGGTGAATCAGCGGTATTTTGTAGGTACTTTAGCACGGGTGAAGCGAGGGTTCATTGAGGTCGGGTACTATAGTACCCAGTATGAAGCGAGTGGCTACTAGGGTGTAGCAATAAATGTAACTACGAGTATACATATAATTTAGTACCCATGGACATTTTTCTACTCGCGAAACCGCTAATATTGATATCGTTAACCGATTCGTTGCGTCTTCCATTTTCGAAAACTTTTGGCTGTGGCGGCGAACAATTATTTTATGACACGCCAGGCGTGCCTTACGCCACAGAATATGATGGCACGCCTATCCTGTCATCAGCCATGTGTAAAAAATTATGTTCTAATTTGTTTTTTTTTTCACTGATTTAGACTTGATTTTACTCGAGCGTCGTGTGGACCTATAAGATTTTGAAGATTTGATGGTAGTGAGGAACAAACGTTATATGATGTGTAACCATTCAGCGGTCGGGGAATCGTCTACAGGTTTACAAAAATGTAAAAAAAAAACAGTCAAACGGAAATACTCGGGCGCGTCAGATATTGATAGTGTATAACTCGCACGAGTCTCTGATAACGGAAGCATGTTAATCTGCCGGTTTGCATGGTGGGGGCACGGACAGAAGGGTTGAAAATGGGAAAATAAAAGATATTCGAGCGCGTCAGATTTTCAGAGGGTATGTTAAGTGAACCCGAAAGAACCTCCCATTGCAAAGACTGACGATTCGGACGTGACGCAAGCTGTTGGCGGCTTTTTGAAAATGCTAAAAAATCGAAATATTGAAAAACTCGAGCGTGACAGATTTTTATAGATGGTTCAGCTTGATGTCTAAGATGTGCTGACCCATAATCTGACGATTACTTGGAGGGGTTTTCTTAATCTGACGGTTTGAAAAAGATTTTTTTTATAAATCAATGAATGTATAAAAAAATGCACGGAGAATAGAATGCAAATAAAAAAACCATTTCTTTTAATTTTCATATATACCTATTTTCCGAAAAAATAGCAAACTGTTCATAATATTTATTTTTTAGCTGTGCGGTTACCGACTTAGAATAGTACCACTTCATGTCTTCCCGTGGATGACTCGTAGCATTGATAGCCCAACTAGCAAAATAACCTTATAATATAACTTCAAAATTATATGGCCAAAACCCTTGTAATTCTTTTATAAAAGCATAAGTTGTTCCAATGTCTTTAGGTATAATAGCTCATTATAAGAGATTTTGGGTAATACCGCTTTTATTCTTATAATTCTGGACATCAGAGCCAACTGTTCGGATGTGCATTTTTGACACTTTTCAGGACAAGCAAAAGTAACTTTAAAACGTTTGACACCAACTAACAGTATTAAAATAAAGAAAACTAGTAATTAATATAGAAAGAGCATATAACTGCAAGTATTTTCTGACATCAAAAGGGTGTGACATCCGACCTAAAATTGACAAGGCATATGCTATGCTGTGGTCGGATATTAACATCCGATATTTTGGTTGTAAGAAAATTTGTGAACACGCAATAAGTATAGGATATGTTTAAATCAGACTATATGGCTCGAAATGAAATGGAAATATAATTCAATCTTATGTGAACATCAGACATTTTGGTCCAGGGAATCTCCATTATAAGACTTATTGGTTTTAATTTTTTCTTAGAACGGAGCGTCCGATGTTTATTTCAGACTTTTTGGTTCGGGGAATCTCCACAATATCCACAACAAACAGAGATAGCGATAAATTTTAATGGGCGATGGAAAGAGACAAAAAGCAAACAGACGCCCGACGGTTCTCTATCGTTTGACCCAATTTCATGTCATAAATTTATATGCCATAACGAATCATGTTGCCTGATCATTTCGTATATTTTCACTTGACGTAACTGTTGGGTGCCATAACGATACGTATGCCATATTTTTCATTTTCCCTATTATCAAGTGTTATAAAATTGTATGCTATAAATTTTAAACGCCATAATAATTATTTGCCATAAAACATTCAGAATGCGTATTATCTTCTTGTTTTTTTTGTTGTCGCGTAAGTACGAGTATAGCACTATAAAAAAATCGGGTCTGGCGTTTCGCCGGCCGGTCGGTAAGGTCGCAGTTTTACCTAACACTCCTCGCTTCGCTCGTCGTCGTACCTAACGGGAGACCTTCCTTACAATAGATAGGTGAGAATAGGTAAGTTATTTAAATAGTAGTACGTAATCCAGATTGTACCAGTACCTACTTCATTATACCCACTGAAACACAATAATACAGTCTGGGTCTGCTTTTTCCGAAATTATGGCAAATGAAGTGTTATGGCATATAATATTAGGGATTATGGACATTATAGAAAGTAAATATTATTGAAAGTGTTATTATGGTATCTGATATTAGGGAGGTTGAACATTATGACACTAGACTATTATGGCATTCAAAAATTATGGTATGTGATATTAGGGAAAATGAAGGTTATGGCCAGTGACCATTATGGCAAATGAAATTAGTGCAAATGAATTTATGAAAAATGAAGGGATACCGTTTAAAAACGAATGCACAAAACAAAACTTGTAGGTAGGTAATGAAATATTTGAGTTTAGACACCTTGATTTCTTTTATTTTCTGCCTTTCGTAACTCTTGGAATATCCTGATGACATGTGGATTCGTCGTACCATTTAACAATAAAAGCACTTGCAATTGTTAACCAATTAATTAATTTTCACTGAATTTTCATATGCGCGGTCTAGACACACACTGGTTTATACATGTCAATCGCCGGCCGGCCGCGCTCGGCTATACGTAAGGTTTAGGCAATCGTCGGGCGTATGTGTGCTATCTGTCTCTTTTCATCGCCCATTAAAATTTATCGCTAACTCTTTTGGTTGTGGATATTGTGGAGATTCCCCGAACCAAAAGGTCTGATATAAACATCAGACGCTCCGTTCTAATAAAAAAATAAAACCAATATGTCTTATGTGAACATCAGACCTACTTTTAAAGCCATACATTAAGATTTCTAGATGCAAGAAGTCATATTTAAACATCCGTTATTTTTCTTCTAAGGTATTGTGGACATCCGACCTTTTTTATTAAATCTAACTTCGTTAATAAAAGAGATAGCGATTTAACGGTTAGATGGCCTGAAAGAGGACAAAAAATTGAGTATGATTCTAAAAAAATCTGATTTTGGTAAAAATTGGACATCCGACCAGTTGGCTCTGTTGTCCAGAATTTAGGTTGAATAAAGGCTAATATGGCCGAGTTGTAACAAGTATATAATCTGTGGCCGAGTTCCTAAAACGACCACAATAAAAAAATCCCTTGTAAGAGTTGTTTATAAGAGATTTTAGCTCTCGCAGCCTCTATTCTTATAATTTAGGTTGGATAAAGGCTATATGACCGCTAAACTTTAATGATATTTTTTGATAATTCGGCTTATGGAAATCGTCAGATAAATTATCATTCTTGAACTATTTCCTTCAAAATAAAATAAAAAAAGACCGCGCTTGGGAAAGTCAAGCTAACGTTTTTTTTGCAAATTTGTGACTCTCCCACCCCCTTGCGTTACGCTTAAATCGCCAGATTATTGAAATATATACTTTTTTGCACGTAATTAACCTACCTTACCTTAATCTGACGCGCTCGAGTATTTCAAGCTATTTCGTCTGCGTAGAACTCGTTTACCGCAGTTAAGAAAATTAATAGTTTTAAGTAATTTTATAGTTTGACTTCCTCCCTGTCCTGGCCAGAATGACCTTTAAATCACAATGTTATACTCAGCTCGAAATTTAAAAAGAAGTTGAATTGCATAACGCCATCTAGGTTAATAAAGGGGTTTGGGTAAAAGTGTTGTCATTTTTAAAATTCATACATTTTCAAGGTGAGCGGCCATTCGTAAAAGTGGCAAATTATGATAGAATTATTAAAAATAAACATATTTTTCTCAAAAATGTCCGGAAATGTTGACATTCCTATCTACATATTGAGACGCGAAGTACATAGTTTTCTGACAGTTCTCAAATTAAAAAAAAAACATTGCGTGCTCGCTACACAAGCCCGCAATGTTGCATACAAATTCCATTACTATCTAGCTTGTAACTTTTTAAGAAGTGAAAAGGGCCATTATAAAATGAGGGCACAAGTCTTATACATCCAAATTTTACTCGAAACATAACTTTTTTATTTGTGCCTGGAATAGCTTGTTTTTTTTTTAAAACAACAATTGCGTTTCTCCTTGTCATAAACAAAAAGGCGGTAAGGAGTGATGGTTTTTTCACATGAAGTTTCTGTTTGTATACAATACAAAAAATGAGTTCAAGCTATGAAGATTTGACTCCAACACAATTTTTTTCCTGCGATTTTTGAGAAAAGCACTATATTTGCCTCGGCAGGAACAGCAATTGCGGGCTTCGTATTTTTAAACGGACTCGCAAGCTCGTCCGTTTAATCCAATACTCCGCCCGCAATTGCCTACTTCCATGCCTAGGCAATAATGTACTATTATTATGTAATGTAATACTCTTAAGTGCATCGGAGCTGAGATATTTAAATATTCATCCTTGGGCGTACTTTTGTACTAAAAACTGAAAACTTAAATCTTTAAAATCTCCGCTCCGATATTATTTAACGCCATAAATTATATATATCTATGTGTAATAATGTGTATTTAGAGGTCCTGTAAATAACTATGTAAGAATCATCAGTGGCCGCTGAAAAAAAAAGACAATATTCTTCAAACAAATTTACCCAATGCCCTTTTAGTATACAATATTTTTTGTTTTGCCATCTTTCGCTAAAACATGAAGATTTTATGGGCTGGATACTCTTCAGCATGCTACATACAGTTGCCTATGGGAAAAAGAGTTTGCTTCTAAGTGTACACCGGCAACTTCTAGTGTTTGTCCTTGCGCTTTGTTTATGTTTATGGCAAAAGCTGTTTTTAAAGTTAAATGATACTCTTTTAAAGTTAAATGGTAAATCTTTCGGAATTACTTATAGGAATGCGGGGAATTAAAACATTTTCACCTTTAGCAATTCCAGACATAATTGTTGCCCTTACGATATTGATGGAGTTCTGGAGTACCGGGACACCAAATTTAAGCATGAACTTATGAGAGGGCACTCCCGATAGCTCCAAAGAGTTCAGGAACTCTAAGGATAGGACTTGACCTGCTCGGTGTCTATGACATTGTCTACCGCGAGATACTCCACAATATCGCCTTCTACGTGAGACATATTTTTTTCATTTATCCACCCGACAATTTCGTTTGTCGTTGCTAATATTGCCCTCTCACACAACTATTATCTATTCTTTATGTTGTTTTGAAGATCATCCGTGTTTTGTACAATATTACAGAATTCGCGGTTTAATGTAATCATACCGTTACTATCTCTTGCCATACGATTTTCGCCATTTTTAGTAGAGCTGCTGGCCCGACGGTATCATAGTGTAGTTGTTGGCATATTTGTAGCCAGTTAGATATGTTTTTTCTACAGTAATGGAACCAGTAATCGACAAGGACCCACGATCGACACTTGATTCTTATTTTACAGAAGATAAGGGTTATTCATTTGTTTTGTAACACTCGATTTATGACCGTATGATCTTTGAATTAAGAGTTAAGTGTCGATTACTGGTGCATGTCAGCTTAAAGTGTCGAACACTGGTGCCATTACGTATATTGTATATGCCGACCTGCATTTATTTTATGCGCCGGCGTGCCTCTAATTATCACTGGTAGATGAGAATCTGTCTAAATTCGCCATCTTAAAGCACTACCCCCTTGATAGCTTCGTTGCTCTTAATGTCCATCATAGTTCGATAATATATATTATGAGTCTTAATACCAATTTTAATGTACATAACATTATAAATGGCCGAACTGCCTAACATAAATGTCCAAATTCTCATACAAACTACCATCACAAATCTCACCCCTTAGGAGATGATTTTCTAGATACAAAGTATAAATTTAATCTAATTCGGTTTAGCGGAAAAATATTAAAATCTGGATATGTCAACCATTGAGGTATATTAACTAGAGGGCAAGTAACCACGCGTAACCCGTGACACTTCAGATGAGCCTGCAGGCTCATAGCGGCCATTTGTCAAGTTAGAGTCTGGCCAGTATAAGTTGGCAATGGAAAATAGCGGCAAATTTAAAAAAAATAGGATTGGCAACCCATTTTTTGGCAAAAAGAAAACCTGTCACAATGACGTTTTGCACTGGTAACCCTGTGAATTAATGGAATAAATAAATTTGATACTTGTTATACTTTTTATTAGTACATTTCTCTTTTCAGATTAGTGGTCAAACTTGCACATGTTTCGGAGTGCTTTGATGACGACTTTGAAAATTGTGTCATCTTTCACATTGAATTATTTATATATTTCTTATTACGATAAGAAATATTAATGAGTGTTACGTTAGAATAATTCACTGCGGCTATGTATTCTTTATACTTAAAACTTGTGCAAGATTGACCGTTAAATCTATTTTTTAGGGCCTGTTGTTTGATCAATAGTTAACTCAACTAATTGTTAAAATTCGATAAAGGAATCGAAAATTTGACACATTTCCTTGAGATTTAACCATTAGTTACGATTTTTAACAACTAGTTAGTTTAACTACTGATCAAAGAACAGGCCCTTGGGGTGGTAAGCAATTTCTTGTTGACTGTGCAGTCAATGCCCCAACCTAAGGACCAACTCCGCCATACTATACATACAGGGTGGAAAAGACGAACGCTACATGGACGGTAACTATCTTAAATATTGGAAATAGCAAGTTCTACGCAAAGGGGACTTACTTTTATTTCTGAAAACTAAAAAATACTGCATTATTGCATTTTATTTAAGGTAGTTGCCGTCCATGTGGTTTTCGTTTTTTTCCACCTTGTATAGAACTCTAGGTGTATAGAGAAGTGGATAGTTATGTTAGGCAACTGACCGTCCATAGAATAATATTTTTTAGGACAAACAAATCACAATACCGTAATGTTTAAGGCCAAGAAAAAAACACCTCAGTTTTAAATACTTTTACTTATTCTAGGTCAGATTCCAAGTATTCAATGTCTTCATAAAAATCTGTGTCATCATCATCACTATCACTTTCATTACCTACATTAATAATGAATGGCTCTAACTCATTGTCCAATATATTGTCTTTTACTCTATATTGCTCTTCAACTCTCAGAACATGGTCTGTGCATTTCTTCCAATCCTCTGTCTTAACACTGAGAAAACATTCTTTAATTAAGTTTTCCATTTCTGAAGCAGGAACTCCCATGTTTCTACTAGCTACTCTTCTTTTAGCTAAACTCCATATCATCTCAATAGGATTTAGGTCACAGTGATATGGAGGAAGCTTCAGGACTTCATGACCATGTTGTTTCAAAATTTCTTCAGCTTCATATACTGGTACTTGTTTATTTTCATTAATTAGGCATAATAATTCTGCCTTGGTGAAACATTCCTCAAATGGGATATTTTTGCTTCTAAGCCATTCCTGTAATGTGGCTTTTAAATTTTGCATTGTAGGTGCTTTATTTAATTGTTTCATATGGTAGCTTGCATTGTCCATTACAATGACAGAGGGTACATTCAAATTAGGTATAAGTTTTTCTTTCAGCCATTTTGTGAAATTTTCTGAATTCATGTCATTGTGATAGTCTGCCGATTTTGATTTGGTGCTGAACACCAGGAGTCCATTGGGTACAAAGCCATTTTCAGAACCGGCATGTACTATAATGTATCTCTTCCCTGGTGAAATTTTGTCTGTCACACCACTGGTGGACGGACCTTGCCAGGATTTTTTAACTCTATAGTTGAGATGTACATAAGTCTCGTCCAAATATACTATAGGTTTTCCTTCTGCTCTTTTTGCTGCAATTGATCTAAGATATTTATGCCTCCATGCTGATATTTCAAATCGCTCAATAAGTGTTGACCTTTCATTTTGATTGGTTTTAAATACAAATCCATTTTTTAGCAGTATTTGCCTTAAAGTTTCTCGGCATCCCACAAATCGAATTGCTTCTCGGAGTTCTGTGAGTAATGTTCTCAGCGTAGGAACCTGTTTTCTTACTATGTAGAACTCATTGATTTTGTTTCTGATAGCAGAAATGTCAAAATCGTCAAGGTTTGATACAGTCGTTTTACGACCCCTTTTTTTACCAGGTGTATTCCAGACACCTCCATTTAGAGATCCTTCTTTTTTAATTCTGATCAACGTCCTAACAGATACATCTGAAAAGAGGAAAATAAATTATGGGGATATTATTATATGATCACTACATAACTACATAGTATAAAACAAAGTCGCTTCACGCTGTCTGTCTGTCCCTATGTATGATTAGATCTTTAAAAATACGCAACGGATTTAGATGCTTTTTTTTTTTAGATAGAGTGATTCAAAAGGTAGGTTTTTATGTTTATTAAATTCTGGTTTATGTACAGGTGCTACAGAAAACTCACATAAAACGAAGCGAAGCGAGGGCAGGTTGCTAGTATTATATAAAAGAAAGAAAGATAGATTCTTATAATTATATGGATAATGCAAGCAGACTAGTTATGATCTGTAATTTTATAATTTACCTATAAATATCACGATAAAAGTAGTTTAGGATTGGAGCTGATACGCTGATGTAGTATTTTAGTTAATCAATAACAACACGAACCTGTCATGGATGAAATTGTTTCCATATATTTCGATTGGGAATGCAATACTTTATTTTCCTCAATTTCTTTAAGTTTTCCAACTGCTGCTGTGATCACTTCGCTATTCTCCAAGTTAGCTGAAACAATCACGTAAAATATGAAACACACGGTACTTCAAAAATAATGTGATGTAAAATAAATAGTGTCGATCGATACTTATCAATCAAAGTATCAAAACCAATTTGCTAAAGAACCTACCTGCAGATGCGATGATCGTATCTAAGTATTGCGTTTTCAACTCAAATTCAGATTCAATTTCACTTTTCACATGTTGATACTTATTGATCATAGTGTGCAAGATTTCCCTCGCACTGCTTTTGACTATTTTGGGCATGATAAAACGTTTTAATCACAAAATTCCGAACAAAAACAAACAGTGTCTATAGTAGCAATGGCGATTTTTGACGGAATAAAAATGTTGCTACAATTTAATTTAATTTACATTGCTGCATGCCGATCTGATTTATAGGGTTGCCAAAATGAGGTTTGCTTTACATTGCTTGTGACAAGTTACGCTGGCCAGACTCTAGTTGTCAAACGGACGTCGACCGTAAAAGAACCTGCGAAAAATGGGGAAATTCGCGGTGTAACAGTGCTTATCAAAGTCTGAAAGACACACTAAGGCTGGGTTTTATAAAGATCCGTTAGATCAAATTTCGGTCAGGAATGTCAAAACTTGTATGACGTTACTAAAATTTTACCTGTCATTTTTACTTACGGGCCTTTATAAAACCGGCCCAGAAAATAATAATGGCACAAATAATTACTTTTCACAGGTTAATACATTGTTTCTGTATCTAAATTAATTTAATTAACAATAAAACTTTAATAAAATAGGTATCAGATATTATTGTTATAGGCCCAGTGTTGCAAGTAAAGCATTGTTTCATATCCCCGAGTTTTCGGGGGAATTCAATATTTTCGGCCATCCGTAAAACAAGTAAAATTAGTTCTAATAATTAATGTTTCTAAACGTTTACACTTGTGGGCGCTTAACTTGACTGCTTGAGCATCAACAAGTTACGTACTTAATAGTGGTGCGGTGTAGTCTTATATCTAGATATTTGGAGTTCTTAACTTTAACGGAAAACAATCAAACTCAACAACTCAAAACAACAAATATATGTAAAGCTAAAGCAGTAAAGAAGCTAGGCCTACTTTTCGAGATAAATAACTATTCTCCAAATGAGCGTAAGGAATGTCCTTTAAATTTTTGTAAAATTGAAAAAAGTTGTTCTTTGTTGTATCTCAGATAGTTAGAGCACAATCGATATCTGAGGCTCGTTTCATGAAGCTACAAGTCACAAATTACAAGCGGAAGTCTCTTTCTAACTCCTTTAGCTAGAAAGAGACTTCCGCTTGTAATTTGTAACTTGTAGCTTCGTGAAACGGGCCACTGGTGTGGTCTGCGACAACGAATCCGTTAACAGATTGAGAAAAAGTAGCCGCCATCTTGAACTTTTTAGTTTTTCCTCGAATTACTTCCGAAATTGATATCTGGGGATCTGTGTGACATCCGACCACGAATCTGCTGACAGATAAAAAAAAAAGTAGCCGCCATCCCGAACTTTTTATTTATTCGTCTGAACCGTTCCGCTTAAATTAAATGTTTGCTATGATAATGAATTAGTTGTACAAGTAGTATTAAGTTTTTAGGGTTAACTATCGACAAAAACTTAAATTGGAAGGCACATATAGATTCCTTATGTTCCAAGTTGAATCGTTTCGTTTTTGCCTTGAGGAAACTAAGGAGAACGGTCTCTGCAGAGGCAGCAACTATAGCCTACCATGGTTATGTTGCTTCTTCACTTAATTACGGTTTAATTTTGTGGGGAAACTCGGTGGACATAGACAGGGTGTTTAAAATCCAGAAAAAATGTGTGCGTGCCATTAGCAATGCATGGTTCTTGGACAGCTGCAAACCCTTATTTAAAGAACTAAAAATTTTACCTTTAGCATGTTTGTACATATTTAATCTCTGCTTGTTTTGTAGAGCGCACCCAGGGTTCTTTAGCCAGCGTCATGAAGTCTTTAGCAGAAATCCTAGGACTCAATACAAGCATCTGCTGCATAAACCTTTATGTCACTCAGATATTTATAAAAGGAACGCATGTAATATGTGCATTACAGTATACAACGCCCTTCCTACACAAATAATAATGCTTCAGGGCAAAAAATTCAAAATTGAGTTACTGAGATGGCTCCTTGACAATTGTTTCTACAAAGTTAATGAATATATAAATCGTAATTAACTATTTTATGACCTCCAATATGTATTTCACTGTGTGTTATATCTTGATATTAAATTAATAATGGAACCTGATATTTAATTTTGTAAATGGTAATCTAGACATCAATAATTGGAAAGATTTTAAGTTGACTTTATGTACCTAACCTAAATTTACATGTCGTTTTATCGATTGAATGCCTGTTCTACCTAATAATCTGACACCTATGTATCGCATTCTAGCAAATAAACATTCATTTCATTTCATTTATTTGGTCTGCCGCGATGCCGGATTCTACACATTTGTAGGTTACATATAATAATAGGTATGTCCGTAACTAAAACTATTGTTGACTGAGTGCAAAGAATAAGTAATAGTACAACTGAGGGTTGGAGGGAGGGACCCCTCAGAAGGGGACAAGATATTCATTCTTCTGAGTGTTATAGGCAACAAGTTCGAGGCACGTTGCAGACGAATATAAACCATATCTGTAGAAGTTATGGATGTGTTTTGCGTGCGAGTATCATTTGATTTTGTTAATTGTGATATGTATGATTTTACTCGCCTTAAAAGTGGCAACGTCGCAATTATAAGTAACTTAAGTTTTTGTAACCGGCGTTTTTCACAAAATTAGATATATCTCAAAAACTAGACCGAATCGAGCTTACTTTATAAGACATTGTCCCGGCACGGTGTATAAATATTTTACGAATATTGATATTAAGGTATATTATGATTTATACAATAGTAACTAACTAGTAACAAAAGTGGAACGTCAGATTCATGAAGGTAATGGGAAAGACATGTGTTGAGTGCTCAGTGAAATTTTACATTGATAAGCACTAATAAAGCATCGAAAACCTTTAAGTATTATTTATCTAGTGGTTTCAATTCCCGCCGCTTAAATATTTACTAATACTAAATGAGTTTTTACCAATAAATCTGAACCTGAATCTGAATGTGACTAACCTACCTCGTTCCTAGTAGCGTGGATTGAACACCATAACGAACTCTATAGATCCGATTATACTATCTTAGTGGTATGGCTATGTGAAATTAAAATAAAAGTGTTAAAAGTCGGAGGAAACTGGTGGTGCTTTTTGGGGAAAGCCTATATACAGCCATGGAGCTGTTTCCTCGAAATTTTACAATTTAGAATTTCTTCATCCCGACTTTGTTTAACCCCGGTCGCTAGCGCAAGTTAAAAGGTAATATAAATTTTAAAATTGTAAACAATGCTATTCTAAGTCTTACTTGTGACCTCGCTCCCCTCACGGTAAAAAAACCCTACACTGTGCATATCAATGCAACGTTAATTTAACTGGCAGGGCGTGCCGACGTGGATAGAAAACACTGTAAGTACCTAGTAAGTTAATGGTTATTATTATACAATCGCGATTTAAGGTTTGTTTTGTTAAGCGCATTGCCTCATCGGCCGCTTCGTCGGCTGAAGCCGCGAGGTCGCGCTGGCGGTCACGTCCGTCGGCGGCGGCGCGGCGTGGCGTAATGTTATGTAACGCAACATCGCGTAGAGAGAAAGTGCCCGCCGGGCGGCATCCGGCACCGTGCCCGGTGTAAACAAGGACTGCAAGCGGTTTCACGATATCCGTTTCGTGGTAATTCGTGTTGCAGGTATTTCCCCGGCAGTATTTTATAATTGGCGCACACCTACGCAGCGTTAATGTAGTTAGGTACTCGTACAGCTACGGCGATGTTATTTATTAACTCAGTAACGTAACATAATTCGATCGCGCATCACATTTTACAACTAAGTATCAATAAGTAAAGTATACCTCCGTATTCGGCTAAATCTAGAAATTGTTTTTTTTTGCTAGGTTATTTTTAATTCATAGCTTTCTTCCCGCGCCTTCGTCCTCGGAGAGTCAAATCTTCCAGAACTCACGTTAAAAAGTACCTAGGTACAAATACAGTTAACAATGTTAACATCTCCTTAAAAGGATATGTTTTTCCAAAAAACGTAAAGAACAGGTTTTTTTTTAAGTACCTAAGCGGTCGGTCGGGAGCTCGGGAGAGGCCTTTGCCCAGCAGTGGGACAATATTAATAATTCGGGCTATGAAAAAAAAGGTTTATACAACTTCCACTTCATGGCTCTAAACTTTTAAACAATAAATAACAAAATATTCACAAAATATTTATCCCTTCGTTCAACATTATGTTTTATTTAATTGACCGTATAGATTAACGTATTTTTTTTTCTATTTTATAATTAAGTCGCTTTATTACTTATTTCCGATACAAATATGCAACTCTCCCATTTAGGAGTTGATTTACGAAAAAACACCAAAGATGGTTATTTTATTTTTATACTTAGCATTCTCAATAGGTAGGTACCTACTTTCACGCCATGTATGTAACATCATTCATCAATTATTTGATTTTCATTTCTATACAAACTTCCCAGACAGTAGTTCAAGATCCGAAGTTTCAGACTTTAATTAGGTATTAAAAAATACCTGACTTCAATATAAACTTTCACCTCTCCGTTTGATCTTTAATGGACATATATTTAAAAAACGATGACGCTTATACTTTTTTTTAAATCAACCAAAACCCCTAATAAAACCAAACTCACATAAAAACTTTCACCTTATTAGGGGCTAATTAACTTATTTCTCATTTATATAGGTTAATTAACTAGCGACTCGCCCTCGCTTCGCTTCGGTTTCCGTGAGTTTTCTGTACATTACCTATCTATTTTAATAAAAACCATCCTCTTGAATAAGTCTATCTGTCGATGACCGCATTAAAATCCATTGTGTCGTTTGAAAGATCTAAGCGTACATGTCTACAGAGGGAATGCCGCAGGAAGCTGCTTCGGTATATTTTTATTTATAACCTAAACAACGATCTCCAATGTCTAACCTCCATGTCACCTCTTTAGTTAGGGGTAGATTTTTTCATAATTCGCCTGATGCTATATCTTTATGTATAAACTGTACCCTAAACATACATTTTTACATCACTCCCTTCAAAAATTACCAGATTTCCTTTCTAACAAGGACGGTGAAAGTCATATTCTTTATTTATAAGCAGCAGGTAGCCTAAAATACTATTTTGCACGTTTCTCACTTAAAATGCCTGAACTCGCCGCCATCAACTCCGGGTACCTACTTGATTTTCCACCGGTTCTATAAAAGTATGGGAATATATTTTCGGGAATTACTTATGCAATTTTCCAGCATTAAATTAAAATATCGCCTGTGCTTTTAACTATCCATACCGTGAAGACGGAATAAACAAACATTTGTAATAGTGAAACCTGGATAACTGGGACATTAGGGGCCCGCAAATTTGACTCACTTAAAGAGGCATTCCGCTTTTCCAGTGTCCCATATATCCAGGTATAAATAAATATCAGTCTCATTCACAGATAGTCCATTAATAGAGGTGAGAATAGAGGTTGTTTCATTTAGAGGTGCAATTATTAAATAAAATAACGTATTTCGTAAACATTCAACATGAGTTGTATTAATCTAACTAAATTTAACAATAAAAAAAACTAATTAAAAAATTAAATAGCATCTTGTAGTCCGGTCATTATTTACAATTCTTTTTAGTGGCTTACTGAAAGAGGTTTGTTTTTTGTTAAGATTTTATTTCATCACCTTTTTTTCATCACTTCACCGTATGCATTTCGATGAGCAAAGGCAAAGGGTAACCTTTGTAAAGAATTCTACGTCACCCGTAAAGTCCCTATGTGTTCCGGTGGTCATCTGTGGTCTTCATCGTCAGTTCTATTTCATCAAATGATGCTTTCGGAACGGAAATACTTGAGTTATAGAAAATACTCAAATCGCTGTACACGTGCCTATAACATTTCAAGAGTTCCGTCGAATAGGTACTCATGGATCCCATCATCAGGACCACCCCGCAGGTATACAGGGTGGCTCATTAATATCGGTCAGTATGGAAAAGTCTGTAACTATAAGACATACGAAGATCTGTTCTTAGGAACCATGTCATTGATTTTATTAACAAGAAAAACTGCATTCATACATTAAAAAAACCTGTGCTCAGCTCGGGAATCGAACACGGATTTTTTGAAAAATAAAACAAACACTATTTCCATTTAGATATTATCGATTGTGTAGGTCTTAAGCCATAAATGTTACTATGAAACATGATGCCTAAAATGAATATGATATGAATAAAATGCATTGTTTTCATATTCTTCAATGTTTAATTCAAAATTCAATATGTTTAGGTGCGTAAAATTGTCTCGTTGGTAATTTCGAACACTTACTAAAATAAATTAAAGAATGTGAAAACTATGTATGTTATTCATTTTAGACATCATGTTTCATAGTTATTTCTATACTTGTAAAATTATTTCTATACTTACCCAGAAAATAGAAAATTATTATGCCTTAAACTTTTATGCGTAATTTTTTCTTTATGCGTACTTAACTGTATAAGAATAAATAACAGGTAACTACGGTAACTGCGGTAGTCTTGCGACATGTTATGTTTTATTTTTAACAGAAATATATTTAGTAGGTTCATATAAAATTATAAACTGTTACGATATCCCACCGCAAACATAAAATAACGTAGAAAATAGGCCAAGTTTTCATGTGCCAAGTTTGGCACTAGATTGTTAACATTCAGACTAATTTATTGCCACTAGTTGCATTTTGAGCCCTAACTTGGCAGTTTTCTATAAAGTATGTTGCCACCATCGCGTTGTAATCTGTTGGTATTTAGGAAAACTGACAAGTTCAGGCTCAGACTGCATTTAGTCGCAATAAATTGGTCTGACTGTTCACAATCTAGTGACAGTTAACAACCTTTTGATGGGATATACGGGTGTCCGGTATATAGTGGACTACCTTACAGGGCTCAGCTCAGGAGTGTTGAAAATATGATAAATCATCTTTAGTAAAAGTCGCACGGTAAACGAGATATCTCAACTTATCTAAATTTTGGAAATGCGGTACCCTTGTTCACCATTTTTGATGCCACGGCCACAGTTATTAGAATTTTTCAGTTTTGCTGTGAAAGAAAGCTGATTAAATTTGCTTAAAGTCACAAATAACGAAATTAATAAATATATAGCATTTGTTTTAAATTTTCTAGTCAAATTTAAAGTTTAAGAATCTGAGTTTTTCTTCCGGCAAGTTTGACATCGCACAGTGTAAAAAAAATATTGTGATATCATTTTAGAATCTCCATTAAACAGGCAATTTTTTAAGAAAGCAGCACTACAGGTTATAATAAAAAAAAATACACTGTGCGATGTCAAACTTGCCGGAAGAAAAATTCGGATTCTTAAACTTTAAATTTCACTTGAAAATTAAAGAAAAGAGCTTTCTATTTATTAATTTTGTTATTAGAAACATAAAGCAAATTTATTCAGCATTCTCAGCAAACGAAACTGTAAAATTCTAATCACTGTGGTCATGGCATCGAAAACGGTGTACCGGGGTACCGCATTTCTAAAATAGAGAAAAGTTGGTATATCTCGTTTCCCGTGCGACTATTACTAAACATGATTTATCATATTTTCAACACTCCTGAGCTGAGCTATCCAGCCCTGTAAGGTAGTCCACTATATACCGGACACCCTGTATAGTACCTAGCCTATATTAGTCAGGAATGATGTGGCTTCCTAATAGTAAACCGTTTATTAAAATCGGCTTTGTATTTCAAGAGTTTACCGCCTAACATACAAACAAAGAAACGCACAACTTCACGTTTAATAATATTAGTATTGCTATAGATAGTTTAGAAGTTAAGAAGAAAGCGTAGTAAGTTGTTTAAATCATAAGAACGAAGAAGGCTATCGTGATAGGTTTAATGAAAGCCAATATCAAATTAGAAAGTAACACTGGCTTACCTATAATTTATTCCAATCAGCAGTCGAATAACTTCTCAGACCACAGCTGAGCGTGCGATCACAGGCCACTTTTACTGTGAATCGTGGAAAAGTTGGTATACGCGGGTATCCGTGCGCTTGGCGCCACTCTCTCGTTATATTTAAAGACATATTATACGCGTTGGGCCCTGGTAGGTATTGTTCGAAGTGGGGATCTACCACGTTGTTATAGCAATGAAATCATTTTTGAAAGTTGAATGTCATATTCATATCGCATCACTTAAACTTTTGGACGCACTACTTTAAGTAGATATTCTACGTCTTTCCACACCACAGTTCCACTTAGTTAATAGGTAGGTATGTGGAACTGCGGAAAGACGCGGCTCCACACAGCCTAATCTAATTGGTTACCTATTTACCTGTTATAATATGAAAGAATATACCTATATTGGCTGGCCTAAACTAAACACCTTAATACCTTAATAATAACGTAGTCATAAAAATATGTAAACATTGTATTATGTCTAGGGGACACGGTTTCTGTAGGAGAATGTATCGAAACTTTTATGTGGTTGTCTTGCATAGGACATCCAAAATTACGGACATTTCAATTACGTAACCAGTTACGAATTTATTTATTTAAAATACGTAATTACGGTAAACGAGATACATATTATCTCAACTTTTCAAAATTTTGGAAATGCGGTACCCTTGTTCACCATTTTCGATGCCACGCCCACAGTTATTATACGTAATTACGTAATTTATCTGTTGAAATTTTCAAGTAATATTCACGGACTTCCCCGTCGGGTTTTATCCGCACCGCACCGCACTGCACCGGTATACTAATATTCGGGAGTTCTCCTTAAAATATTTCTTTAGACGACATTGATCTCCATTGTTTATTAGACAACATTTATTTTCAGTAAATACGAGTAGTGTTGTAGTAGGTACTAACTGTAGTAGGTTGGTCCGAGAACTATCCGAGCCAAACTATAATACACGGGGCGGGAATGACCGGTAGGCGGGGATTCCTGTGCCTTTTCCTTGAGTAGGTTAGGTATACCTACCATGTATGATTTAACGTATTTTAGGGTAAAATTGGATCTATTTTCGTCACTTATTCCAATAAACAAGTAAAGATACGTACTTACGTAATTACAGAATTGTGGCTTGCAATAACGTAATAAGAAAAGGTCCGAAATCAATCCGTAATTACGGTATTGCGAAATTACGGAATGGAAGCCCTTTGCACCCTCAAAGGTAAGTATAATTTGTATAATTTTTATTCTTTTATTACTACTACTTATTAGCTCTCGTGAAAATTTTGAGTTTTGACACATTTTCCTGTTCAACTGCGCATGAATATATTTATTTTTTATTTTATGTTAGATTCATTGTTTTATATAATGTTAGGTTAAGTTTTGTAATTGTGTAATATCATACATAAACTATATTAAAAAAAACGACTGACTGTTGAGTTTCTTGCGGCGCTTCTTCTCAGCAGTGGCCTCTTGCGAAGCGCTGGTAGATTTTTGACGCGTAAAAGTGCCCGTGCGGCCTACTTACTGAATAAACATCTTTTATCTTTTTTTTTATGCATACAATCTATATTTGTATTGCGCAAAAGGATCGTTGAACTCGTTCTACAGTGTGTGTGTACGAGAATAGTTATTTGTTATACAAGGGGAAGGGGGGGGGAAATTGTATTTTACCTGCGAGTGTTCTTTTGAAACACGAGCTAGCGAAAGGATTCTATGATTAACCACGAGCGAAGCGAGTGGTTCAATAATGGAATCCTGATCGTAGCGAGTGTTTCAACACACGAGACGTAAAATAAATTTTCACACGTGTATAACACAAAACTTTTCACCTCACTACAGCGAGGAAAATAAGAAAAAGGGTTTGTACTATTAATCACTATTTATTTTGCACGGTTTCCCGTAATTCCACAGGTGTTAATACGTTTTCGTCACTCGAATCACTCATTTTTAATAACAAAACAAACTAGAAAAACATGCGAATATTTAACGTTGACGGCTTAATTGAAAAGTTTTGACTTAAGTTTTTTTTTATTATTTCGGATGCGTTTTGTTCGCACATTGACTTACTTGGACTGTCAGAACATTTTATCCGTTTTTACAACAAGAATGAAGGTTAATGTTGAATGCTGATATTTATGAATTAAAATAAAGTTGTAAGACTGTACCTATTTAGTGTTTTTTACTCGATGCAATTCATTAATTGTGATGTTAAAAATTCAGCACTTTTAATGTTTTACGTTTTGTTAGCTGTCAAATATCACTTACAGCTTAAGTGATATTTGACAGCTAACAAAACGCGACAGCTTCAAATGTCAAAACTCTTTCTTCACGTGTGGATAAAAAGCGATTTTCTCAATAGATATCAAACAACCAAAAAGGGCTTTCCGAGCTAGTGAGATGAAAAATATTTTAACGACGGTTAATATGCATCCTAACTAACATAAAAACATGCGTATCGTTAACATAATCTGTATTTAATTTATCTTTATACTAATTCGCCACGCAATTTATCAAAAATAGGTCAATTATCCCCCATTAACTTGCAATTAACTTAGGCTTAGTACCATTTTCACCAAACGATGTTAAAAGTTAAACGCCTGTTAGTGCAGTGTTCACCAACAATTAAACGGACGGTGAGCGGTTTGACGGTTGTCAAATGTATTGACCTATTGACTAACAACTCGATCGGCCCGTTCTACATTTTGACGGCCCGCTGCACGTAAATGTTAAGCCGAGGTTAACCCTAAGTTAACAGGTTAGTGTCGAGTTCAACTACAACATAATCATTGATTACTTAATCGCTCCGTGAACATTTAACAAGTGTTCACCAACCGTTTCTAACGAACGGTCAACTAACCATGTTTCAACTGACATAGGTTCAAAGGCTCTCGGGTTCGGGACAAATTGGTTGGACTCGTAGAGCGATTGAGAGAGACACTATACACACACACATGATGTCCTTTACTATCTTTGTTTACGTTTCGTATGTTTAGAATTAAAGTCAATGCAAAAATCGTGTAAACGAAATAAATCTTTCTCGAAATAATTGCGCTGTATTTGGAATATATGAGGTGGGCCTAAAATTCGCTCAATATCTTCAAAATGATCCAGCACATTATTTTCATCAAATATACGCCGTGCCCGGGACGTACCCGAAGGATCTTAACGGCGTGGTCCTGAGGTTAAATGGAGTTGAAAATGTTAATATAACATAGGTCGAATCCGGCTTTTTTAAATTTCAATTTTGTGCATACAAGTTAAATGGAATATTTTCGCTTCTCCAGGAAACACAGCCTAAGGACGAGCTGGCAACGCTTTTCTTGTAATTAGCAGTTGTTTTTCGGAAATCCCCTTGGAAGTTATGAAAATGAGTAATATGTCCCTTTCTTACTTGTGATGTTGGAAGAGTTAATCGAAGAAAGAGAGTAAACTGTGATATGAATAAGATGTTAGTGTATAATTAGCGTAAAAAGCATAGATTATTTCAAAGAAGGGTTTATTTAGAAAAGTCAATCCTTTTTAACATAAGCACCGTATTTCAGATAAATAAAATAAATAAAACTAAAATAATTTATTTTGGTTAACACTAATATAATAGTGCATGTTATTAGAGGATGACATCTCCTAGAAGGACAAAGGAGTTCAAAAAAAATTAAAAATTAAAAATATTTATTCAGTAAATTGGCCACATGAGGGCTCTTTTACACGTCGGTAATATGGAGTGAATCTACTAGCGCTTCGGACAAGACCATCATTGCGGAGAAGAAGCGCCGCAAGAAACTCCAGCAGAAGGTCATTTTTTCCAATCATAAAATACAATAATACTTAAAAGTAACATTACAAGATAATAAAGTAATAAATAATTATTTTAAAACTAACACAAATAAAATCATTACAAATGTAAGCTAAATTAAATTAAAAATAGTGTCTAGGAGAACAACATGACGAGGTCTCTACGTCAGGAACGATAATTAAAATAACTAACTGGAAAACAGGTCCTTGCAAGCGTGAACAGACCGGACCCCACAGACAGCACCCGCTCACGAGTATGACGTGTATCTCATCCATCGCCTCCCTCAACCATGTGTTCGGGAAGGTGGCGACCCGATCAACGACACCGCCGTAAGCAAAGTGAGCATGACAATGCTCATGCTGCCGGACAAAATATATCAATAAAAATGTAGCTGTCCGATGAGAAACATCACAATGTGTTCTCACTTCTAAAGTGTCTTGCTTGTTGCACAAGAACCAATACAATTACAAAAAAAAAACATAAGTTATACTTAAATTTAAAATGTGTAATGTGACGAGCGGACCCACGTAATTTGTTAGGTTGTACATCTATCCAATGATTAAAGAAACTAAAGGATCGGGCATAAAAATACATACAAATATACATATCGTTATCTCTTTCTAACTAACCTGTATTCTTGTAAGTAAAAAAGGATCACTATACTTTTGTCGGAACCCAAAAAATACCTAATGCGGCAGGGTTTTGAGAGGACAGCCATTTTATGTAACACCGTTCGATAGTACTTGAGTTGTCAATGCGTCGTGTTTGTGTTTTAAATTATTAAATAAGTGGAGTTTCGTGGCGACATTACAACATTAAAGTATACCTAAGTGTGAGGAACATTTTTGTTATAGGTAATGACGAAATACAGTGTTATAGGATGTGGAGCAAGTAAAAGTGGAAATCAACAAAGTTTAACATTGCACCGGTAAGTTTCAAGTTTTTATTGAAATATTGGTCTGTACTAACAATATTGCGTATTTTCAGTATGTAACATATTATTATTAAACAATAGACCAGGATTAATCATGCGTTATATTAAGATTGTGTTTTATTTTAGATATTTTCGTACTTAATTAAATAGTACTTTTGACAGATAGGGTTGTTCGTGAATCGTGATTGAAATATCGATAAATAAGTTACGGTGGATACTTTCGGCCTATTCGTCAGTTTTTATTAAATTACTAGCTAGTACCCGGCGCCTTGCTGCCAATACTTTTTTGTTTTCGGTTTGGTGACCAGTGATTTAGACATATCAGTGTCAACTGCCTGTCTAAAATAATAATAATAATATCCGATCGCTACCAAACTTCAGAGGATCACCCCTTGCTGGGGTATCCGAAGATTGCCTGTAAACTTCATCAAAATCGATGCAGCCGTTTTGGAGTCCATAGGGGACACACATACAGATAATATATTGTTGAGGATAATTCTGTAATTTTCTTTTCAGCCACATGCCACTCAAGATAATTCTACTACACTGACTGAAAATAAGCCAGATCTTACTCCTTTATGTTTATAACATTTTATGGACGCCGAGGAAGCAGTAGCTGCGTTTGAAAAGGCCGTCGAAGACACCCCTAAGGACGCATGGGCAAAGTGCTTTTCTCAGTGGTTCCATCGGATCCTGCGATTTATTAATGTGAATGGACACTATTTTGAAAATATATTAAAACTAATAGCTTGCTAGTTTGCTCAGTTTTTGATATTTTAAGAACTTTCAGTTTGACCCTATTATAAATTACATTGATTGAGCTACATACTACTTTACTCAAAACACTGACACACACAAAGTAGGTAGGTTAGGTTTGTGAGGTAACTTCAAATGCCCGAAGGGTAAACCGCCCAGAAATAGGAGCCCCGTACAGCGGGACTCCGCCAACTTGTTGCATAAGGAAGGAATTTAGAAAATAAATAGGGAGGTTGCGAACTTAGACCACTTGCTACATAAGATCAACTGCGTTTGAGACCACTTGCGACTTAGACCAGCGACGTTTTAGACCGATTGCTATATAAGACCAGGGGCCTGTTTTATAAAGCTACAAATTACAATTTACAGGTTAAGTTTCCATTTGACACTACCTCGACCAATGACGATCAGCCATTTGAGCAGTGTTGCCAGTTTAGACCTGTAAAATTGTAACTTGTAGCTTTATAAAACGTGCCCCAGACCAGCTGCGTTCTAAACCACTTGCTACTTAGACCAGTTGCGTTTTAGACGAGACGATACTAACCCGATGAAACTACGACGCCTGCCTATTATTATTATTAAATAACAACGATCCCGTCCGAAATAAATGATTGATATTAATGTTATTATAAATAAAAACATTAGGCCTTAAACCGTAATTCAGATATTCGTAATTAAATCGTGACTGTTACTAGAACGTCAAAATAAATCTCTATGCAGTACGTAATCTGGTTTATCGATAAACATGATTACTACCACCATCACTATAACAGCTGACAATCCGCCATTTTATGTTCCATAAACGTCAAAAACTGGCACGTTTTTTTCGTAGGTATTGCGGGTCCTTTAGTTTCTATAGTCAAAGCATCTATCTCGCCGTTCGCGTGCGATAGAAAAGGCGTTCGGCCGCGCTCGCCCGTCTTCGGTCTCGCTCGGCTCACGGTCGGCTCGCGCTTCCCGCTCTCCCCGCCCGCGATCTACAGATAGCTTCCGCTGCGCAACAAATATCTTCTATAATCCACGCCTTCGTTAAATTTGTGCCTAAACTTGTCTATTGTTACACCAATAAACGTTTTGTGAACAGTAAATGTGTTTTAAACCATTACAAATGTCTAAATTATTGGGCTTAAACTTAAAGGCATCTTGCAATAAGCGCTGCTCAGTGCTCAGCTATTATAACTACCTATTCAATTATTTTTTTAAACGAACCAATGTTTCAGTAATAACTCACACTACTTAAAAATGTCTTTTTCATCTAGGAAGTCATTTACAGTATAATATGCCTTACCCAGCAAGCAGCACTTAATGTGTGACTTAAATTTATTGGACGGCATATTGACAATATAAGTCGGTATCTTATTGTAGAAGCGTATACAGTTCCCCACGAACGATGTGCTTACTTTACGAAGACGGTGAACTGGAACTACGAGTTTATCTTTATTTCGCGTGTTGAGCTTGTGAACGTCACGGTTATGTCGTATCAGGAGTATGAGTCTTGTATCAGGAGACCTCGCTCTCCCACAATAAGTAAGAAGTGTTTGAAGTTGCTAAAAGAAACTAATACAAATTGTTTAAGATTTCTTACTTATAGATTACTTACCCTATGGTTAGTATGTGTGTGTGTGCATGTGTGGGTGCGTGCGTGCGTGTGTGTATGTGTGTGTGTGTGAGAGTTTGTGTTTAGTAGTTTGTGTGTGTTTATAAATGCCTAGAACTAGCGGTATAACAGTGCTTCACACTCATCGTAACTTAGTCCAATTAGCCAATCAAACACCGTCCTTTTACATTCATAGGGTTTTAAGGAGTGAATATTTATTTCATTATTTACCTTGTTTTAATATACGCAGACTGTACTTCTAACTGCGTTTTTTCGAATAGTGATCTACCTACTTAACGGTATATGCGCTGGCCGGTTTAGGTACTGTGGTAGCCTTCAGCAGCGGCTACTTCCTCAATGCTTCCCTAGCTCGACTTTTACTTGCCCTATATATGTTTAAATAATACTGCACTGGTTATTTCTTTTTATATATATTTCTTCCGTAAATTCTTCAATAAATACATTTATTTCTTTTTACGGGCCTTCACTATCCCGATACACATAAGCAACTGCCGTCGCCCCTAAAAACAAGACAATTCTACTCCTATTTGAATTACCACTTCGAATATCAGTGACGTAATAACCAGCCAGTAAAACTTAGATGTAGCCGGCACACTACAAGTACAAGTAGTGAACCTTCACAGTACCTACTACTCTTCTTTTTGATATCGGGCTTGAACGGAAGAGTTTTGAAAAGTTTTAAAGTTAGGTACCGCAGTAATGTTCAGCTTGCGCATACTCGATAGTTTACAATCATTATACAATTGTATTGTTGGATACCTACAAGGTTTAAAGGACATAGTTTTAAGTAAGCTCCGCTGACCTCTCTCCACGTCTAGGAATTTGCATTTCGTAGCACCACCACAAACTGTGGTCATTATTGTTTGGGCAAGGGCTCTAGAAAGTAGTTCTAGATATATGTCTGAGTGTTTTAAAGAGCCAAATGAGCTGGCGAATTATGTTGTTTATAAATTCTGTGTGGGTGCCAAGAGAGAAGCTGGTCGATGATAATTCCGAGTAGAGTTGACTTTTTCTAACTGTGTACAGTCACATTCACAGGGTGTATAAGCAGCAGATTGACAGTTGTGTATTCTGAGTTTAAGGTTTAAGGTGGGTTTGAGGTGGATGAGTTTTGTTAGTTTTGGTGAAACATATATAATTTGTCTGTGCAGTGTTCAAAGTGAGTAGATTGGAGATTAGCCACAAGTTTATTTTGTGAAGGGCCCTTTCCGCAGTCCGATGAACCGCTTCCGAGCTCCTGTCAGCGAAAATAACAAGTGTCATAGGCATACAGGATGATATGTCCTTCCTGCCTACAAACCTCCGCTAAGGGCCTGTTGTTTAATCAGTAGTTAAACTAATTAATCGTTAAAAACCGTAACTAATGGTTAAATCTCAAGGAAACGTGTCAAACTTTCGATTCCTTTTTAAAATTTTAACAATTAGTTTTGAGTTAACTGCTGTTCGAACAACAGGCCCTAAGTCGTTGATATATATGAGGAAAAGAGTGGGGTCTAGGACACTTCCTTGTGGAATACCGTATGTGATGTCTGTTTACATAATCTCCAACCCGAGAAGATAGTAGAAGTAGATAGTCACCCAGCAAATCAAGTGGTTTCCCTCTGATGCTATGATTTTCTAACTTGTTTATTAGAACGGGGAGAGAGACCGTGTCGAATGCCTTTTTTAGGTCTAGCAACACAGCCAGCCAACTGTTCCCTCGGTCCACTTCTGTAGTGATTAATTTAGATAGGTTTAACACAGCATCCTCTGTAGATTTACCATTTCTGAATCCGTATTGTGGTTTTGAGGTTAGGTTATATTTAGTAAGGTAATCAGTTAGTCTAGTATTTATAAGCTTTTCGATAATTTTAGAGACTGAAGTTAGAACCGAGATGGGCCTATAATTATTTGGATCGGTTCTCTCCCCGCTCTTATAGACAGGTGTGACTTTTTAAGTGCAGATGGGAAAACACCCTGTGCATTTGCTACACTCTTTTTCACCTAAGATGAGTCTGTGACAGCTCATATAAACACGTGGTACACACCTAGCGACGCCACTACTTCAGGAACTTAAATAATTAATCTCCTATTTAATAATACCTATTGAAATTATGAAAAACGGCTGTCACAGGACTCATCTTAGGTGAAAAAGAGTGTAGGTGACTAATCACCGGGACAATAATTTCTTTACAGTATTTTTTCTACTCGCATACTATAAACCGCTAGTATTGATATCGTAAATGGTACCACAATACCACCTATAGCGTAGGTAACCGAAACGTGAAAACTATTCTATAATAAGCGTTGCCATGGTAATAACAGTTCTATAATAATTATTATAGCATTGTTATTACCATGGTTACGGTCATTTCGGATGTCAGTCTTGGCGTTCAGTGAACACTTGACGTTCTAATTTGTATAATAAACCGTTAAAAATATATTAATATCAATAAAAATTACGTATACTAAAAACAAAATTAATTTTGAGACTAATTATGTGTTTAAAATTACATTTTTAACAAATTGCAAAAAATAGATGATTAACATCCATCGATTTGTTATTTGGTTACCATGTTTACGTTCAATATGGATACCAACAAAATGGCGTTTCAGTTGGCATTCCAACTTGTATGATAAATTGTCAGAACTGTTTTATTAACTATTAAAATTGGCATGAAATTTGTAAACATATTATAAACAATAAAATTCACAATCTATTAACGCCAATCGGAATAATGAAAATGACTTTTCTGACAAGTAATTTGTTAGCAGAAAAATCGAGGAAAGTATACAAGAAAAGTTAGCGATTGTTTATTTTTGTCATTATCATTTTAAGCTTGTAGAAAAAGTTATGTATGCAACGGTACGGCTCGCAAGCTCACGCTCTAACCTCGGCACTCGTACCTTAAGAAGCTTCATTATGTGCCAGTTACATAAATAACTATTAATAGACTTGCAGGCACACCCATCATAGCCAGTTGGCACTGTCCGATTTTAGTAACATTATGATATTATGAACTTCCTGGGAGTCTGTATCAAGGAGAACGAATGATGTCAAAGGGGTAAGTATAATGTGCCGGTTTAGGGCTGTTAGAGCGGTTCCGCACTACGTCCGATCCGAATCCGATCCGAACCCGTGAAAATATGGTCCGTAGTAACCGTAGAACTATTTCTATGGTAATTTACGCACTAGGTCCGATCTCCGTCATCCGATTTCTTTCCGTCATTCTAGAATCTCGATACCGGAGAAAAAAATTGACGGACCGAAGTAGCCATAGTATTATTTGTATGAACGCTCGTGCACTGCGTCCGAGTTCAAGCCGAGCTGCGTATAAACGAGTAGAGAGGCAGCCAGCGGGGCGGGCAGGGTTGTTAGAAGAGGTTTCAGCAAACATCTAAACTCTATCGCAATACTACTGGCTGTACATATGTGCTTTATCTATCTGTCATACTGTCATGTATGATTATTAAAAAAATATGGAAATTTACCTCAACAGGGGTATGCGGCTGAAGCGGCAGGCATCCAGTGCAAAAGCCCGTCGCTTTTGCGGATGTCGCCACTAGATACCTACCTGTTTTATTATTATTATTAGTTCCTAATATATATATATATACAAATCGTTCCGCGAAAGAACGATGAGTTAAAAGCGAAATGATATTGTAGTTGCGCTAATTTATTCAAAAAAAGTGTATCTCGTAGACTACGGTAATGTTGACTATTTTCTTTGGAGTTTATCAGTTCTCAATGTAAATCATTGCCATCAAGCCTGGTATGTTCTTTTTTGCAGTACTTACTCTAAATCAAACTTTAACCTCTTTTACATAAATAATGGTGTTTAAAGCCATAATAGTTAATATGTGCCAACAACGTGTCTTAACTATTATTGGTCTTTAAGTACCTGTTGTGTTTTTGTATGAATAAAGGGGTGGCGAATAGCTTACGTATGTGGTTGTGTATAAGCACATGCTTACACACACATATGCATAGAATTAGTTCCATGAACACGAACTAGATGGCAGAGGTTACGACACAAACGTCACGAACAGAAAAAACACAGAGTTGCCAGTCTATATCCCAGTATACAATAGTAGTCTTTGATCCAGTGTGGCAGCGACCGCATGCGCACGTTATTATTTGCATTATGTTTCCCTACGATGTTTTTACTTTAATTGAAAATGTTGAAAATAAGCCCTGTATATGGGACAAAACTATACACGATTACAAAAACACAACAGTGACAAGGAATGAATAGATTGAAATATGCAAGTTCTTTGAGCCTTCGTTTGATACGTTTGAGGATAAAAAGAAAACTGAGACAAGTAAGTTAAATAGATATTTATTTTTCGCACCAATTTTAATAAGACTTATTTTAGTTCAATAATTATATTTTATAGACATTTGCCAAGGTAGTTATCCATATGGGCTCCTAAAATAATTAGCAAAATTAGTTCTAATTTCATTTACTGCCCTACCAGCAGGCATGTACATATCTGTAGGTCTATATCCGTCTCGTTCTCGAACAATATTAAGTAGAACAACACATGATTTCACATTTTGAGACACACCTACAGAAAAGTTCAAGAGGCGGTGAAAAATTCGCCATTTGTTTGCTAATATGCCGAAACCACATTCGACATACCGCCTTGCTCGACATAGTCTACAACGTGTTACAAAATACCCCGTAAAAAACATAATCAAAGCCAAAAATATTGTCAACCCTAGTAAGCTGTCATGTCAGGGAACCGGAGTTAGCATAGATTATTTAACAGAGAGGCCTAACTACCAATTTTAATAATTGTCAACTTTAATGGTTTTTCTGTTTTTCATCCACAAAGGTTCAATACTATGATGTCATTATGCTTAAAGTACTGGCTTTAAAAAACGTCAAGACGGAATAAAAATTATGTTGTCAATTTCAAAACTTCTTATCGATATTCTACAATTGTTCCGTGTTTTTCCATATTTTTTTCCAAAATGACGATGTTTTCTAACTCAGAATACGATATGATGTTATGCGTAGGCCATGAAGATAGCAATTTAAATCGTGCTCGCGAACTGTATCGGCATCGATTAATCGATGGAAGACCACCCGCTGAACAGCGACGGCTACCTTCGTACCAGTGTTTTCTCAACATGTCAAGACGCCTACATTCCATAGGCTCCTTTCATCGGCCTTCTGGAAGTGGACGTCCAAGCACAGTCGATGCCAGGCAGGCTGAGTTAGTGTTAGAGCATTTTGAAGAAGAGCCAACCACGAGTACGAGACGAGCCGGAGCAAGATTCGGTATGAACCATGTTGCAGTTTGGCGAATTCTTCGTGACGACAACCGTCACCCTTATCATTATCGCCGTACACAGGAGCTGATACCCTCTGATCTTGCTCCCAGGAGGAACTTCTGCGAGTGGTATCTGAGGCAGTTAGAGGAGAACCCTAATTTCGTAAACTATGTTATGTGGACGGATGAGGCAACTTTCACGAGGTCAGGACTTTCAAATGTGCATAACGATCACGTTTGGGCTCGCGAGAATCCACACGCTTCACGGCAGGGCAGATTCCAACATCAGTGGCGGCTGAATGTGTGGGCTGGCATTTATGACGGGCATGTCGTTGGTCCCGTCATTTTGCCATCACGTCTGAACGGGGGCAACTACCTAACGTTTTTACAAACGGAATTCGAAGAGGCGATTGACGACTTTCCTGTGGCTGACAGGGATTACTTTGACAACCAAAGGAACATGGTGTTTCAACACGATGGAGCTCCGGCTCATTTTGCTCGCGACGTGCGAGAGTATCTCAACGTTCGCTTTCCACGAAGATGGATCGGACGTGGAGTACCGGTGCTACGGCCCGCTCGTACTCCGGACATCACACCCTTGGACTTCTTCTTATGGGGTTATGTGAAGGACAGAGTCTATTTCTCCGATTGCCCAACGGTTTTCGAGATGGAGCAGCGTGTAAGATCGGTGTTCGCGTCAATAACACCAACGATGGTGCGAAATGCCACACAAGCCATATACCGACGAGCGAGGTTGTGCATTGAGCAAGGCGGAGCTCACTTTGAGCCGTTCCTGTAAATTTAACGTTCATTACGAAAAAGTGTTAGTTTAGGTTTCTTCGTTTAAAATCTTCCAAAACTCGACTTGTAATATGTATCTAATCGAATTCTGTTCATTTTGTTTATTTCGCTAATTAGGTAAAAATGTACTTAACATTCTGCGTAGTTTACTCTTTAATCTTACTGAAATAGGGTTAGCACATGAATGAAAAAAATAATGGTTTTTATTTTTTGGCGGTAAGTCATATAGTGATAGTACGGCTCTCAAATATTGTAAATGGACTTGTTATAAGGGACCATTTAACCCCCTTTCGGCTTTACGGGTATTTTTGTAACACCCTGTATAATTGAATATGCGTTGTTCTACATTGAGATTTAAGCCTCCGTATGGTCGAAATAGATTTGGGCCTAGTGGGAATACTTCGTCACCAACAAAAACATGTGGTGTTCTTTTGTTTAGGCTTGAGTGTAGAGGAGTTGGCGTAGGTATGGGTAGTCTTCCATCAGTAAGTTGCTGGTAAAAATTTGTACGCTGAAAGATGGCCGAATCGCAGTCTTTCCCATATGAACCAATGTTAACGAAAATGAATTTATAGTCTGCGTCCACTAGCGCCAAAAACACGATGGAGAAATACCCTTTGTAATTTAAAAACATAGTCCCGGAGTTGGGGAATTTTTCAATACGTAACTATATGCTTTCCGTCAACTGCGCCTAAACAATTTGGGAAGTTACCTAGCTCTTTTCTAGAATTCATCAGCTATTGCTTTCCATTTTTCCTCAGTGGGTGGTGCAAGGAATTGTAGTCTGAAGATTTCCCATATACTGCAACACACTGCGTTCACTATTTCGGCTAGCGTCGAAACCCCTAATTTGTAACTGTAATACATATCTGTGAAAGTATTTCCGCTGGCCAAGTACCTGTAAAAGAAAATTAATGATTAATTCTTTTTTTTCAGTAAATTTTGTTCATGAAAAAGTGGAACAATATTCGGACACCTTCAAGAAATCTTTAGGAACAAAATCAGGACAAGCTTCAAAGAAGAAATATGTTTATCACGCACAATTGCAGTTTCTATTAAAAGTATTCCAGCCACAAAATACAGCTGATAACTATAACTCTGATAGCACTCAAGATAGCAGTGCTCAAATTTCCACAAACGAATCTGACTGCCCTAAACCATCAACTAGTACTCAAATTCCCTCAAACGAATCTGTCTGCCTTACACCATCAACAAGTACTGCTAATCCATTACCAACACGAAATAAAAAAAGGATGAATCCAGTTGATGTTGATATTTTACATGCAATTCAAACATGTGGAACCGATTCAATAAAACAACCAGAATCCATTCAAATTGATGACGATGTGGCGTTTTTCCAATCTATGTTACCGTCGATCAAACAAATAACAGCAGATGATAAGCTTGAATTTCGTATGGAAATGATGCAATTACTCCGTAAATATACAAATAAAGAGCGATAGAGACATTTGTCTACTGATAGCTTCGGTTCAACAGCTTCACAGACTGCGTCTGCAGCTTGGACCAGTGCGGCAGTTATGACACCATCGCAACATAATGTAACTCATGATATAGAAATTTCTGAACAAATCATAGATGAGAACATCCAGACCAATACGGAACTCATTACTCCATCGCCTGGGGAAACAGAAACTAAAAAACGGGAGACTCCAAATTCCTTTTCCGAGGTATTTAATCATAATTTCAGCGATGATGTGTAGTTTTAGTTTACCTTCATACCTACTTACAAATAGTCAGAAATAAATATTATAATTATTTAGAACTGAGTTTTACTTACCTTAATGTGACTGCAAGCATTTCGTCTGGCGGTATACATTGTCTAAATGTTGTCTTGTCGCAAGATATTATCTTTTATGTGATGTAAAATGAAGTCGAAAGTCGACACACTAATACGGTAGTAATTGTAAAATTTCCTGTCGTATTGACGTAACACTGCGTGCTCATTGTAAAAAGCTCATTTAAATCGTCGGTCTTGTAAGAGAGGGTGCATATCTCGACTATCCAACATGCTGAAGAGTTCATATTTGTATGCGTGACTGCCGCTCATGTGCATAGGCTATCCTCAAAAAGCGATGGTAGTGCGGCAGCAGATTTCGCCAGAAATAATTAAGTAATATGTGTTTTCGCGACCCAAAAGTAATTTTTGGTCCTTCTTTGAATGCGTCTGTCTCTAATACGATTTACTCGAATTAAAAAAATATATTATATAGTTTGTAATTAGATGCTTGAGATTAATATGTAAACAATGGTTTTGGGATTACTTTAACAGTTATTTTTCATTTCGATTTTTTTTCGGATCATTTTGGTTGGGGTACCTTCGTAGGCTCAGGGCGACTTTGGCTCCAGTCCTATTTCGTCACCTTCTTAACTGGTCCACAATGCCATGTCATCAGCATGTAATTCCTAAATCGGCACCTTCCTAACTCGTCCACTTTCTGATATCGTCAATACCCGGGTGAATTTTTAGAGCAGTTTTTTAGATGTCCCAAGGCTTTAAAAAAAACCAGTGAACAATCTACGAGAAAAATATTTTTATACATTAAACAGGATAAAATTTTGAAATTTCAGATTACTAGGAGCACTAAATCTGTGAGGCCTGTCCCACTCGCGGTTTCCTCCAAAGAAATTATTATAACTTTACTTCTAGTCAACTTATTAATAAGTTATATACATTATTAGAAAGAAGAATAAACAACGCGTTTAAATAACCATTACTCATTGCTAATATTTTGTCTTTGTCCCACGATTAGCAACTAAGGTAAGGGCACCGATTACCGCTCCCCCAAAAATGGGCACCCATTACCGCGGTATTTTTAAAACTGCGTTTTATGAACATGTCGATTTACTCACTAAGAAACTTATTTTACACGAGCAAAGCTCAGTTTGTAGACTACCGGTATTTTTGGCGCTAGTGTTTAAGCATCAAATAAACAACTCGCAAACCGCCAGTATCCGCGACGCCGGCGCAGAAGCAGGTTGTGCCAAAGAAACGCGAGACGCCACACGTAAGAAAACTCACATTTTATTTAGTGATTTGCGTAATAGATGTAATGACTAAGCTAATGCTAAGATTTTTAAATTATTCATTATTGTTTTCTTTGCGACTTCTAAATACTATTTTTGAGAGTTTTTGTCTGGAAATACGTTAAAATTAGAATATTAAATACCGCGGTAATCGGTTTCGTTTTTTGCTATGGCTCCTAAATCCGAGGTATACCACGGTAATGCTCTAATGGTATTTTAGGTTCAATGGCCTTTATTTTTTATATCTGCTGTCGGTTATTTACTTTTTTAGTGTTATAAAAAACTTTATGTATCTAAGCAGTTAAAGAGCAATTTCCGTGGTATGAAAAATACTAATAGAGGCCTTATTTTTTATTAAAAACTAGTGCACTATATTACTTGTTTCCATAGAAAGCCCTAAATGTTTGAGTCTTTTTAATATAAAGATATATTAAAAGATATTCTTATTAGTTTTATGGGTTTAGTTTTATTAGATGGTTAAAATGTTAAGTATTTATTTGTTTAACCAACGTCACGATAACTTTATTTTTTTATGGGTCGTAATTAGGTTTTATAGTACCGTGAATTTATCCTATTACCGAGGGTAAGAAAAGATAACCCTCGGTAATAGGATGTATGGGAACCTAGTTCCGAGGTATTTAGGTTTTTTATGGGTCGGAGTTAGGATCCCATACTATCTCCTATTACCGTGTGTCATTAAATGAAATAACAATTTTAGGGTACAGTAGTCCGGATTCCTTAATAATTTTTTTTTTTTTATAGTAAAGCTTATCTGTTGGAAACTGTTATTCTAACTGATGGTACAACGCTTAATCTGGTAGACTGGGTTTTTATGTTAGTCTGTCGAAATCTGGGATAATAATACTAAGCGTATGTTTACTTTGTATTTCAAAAATTTCGGTAAAACTTGCTCTTTTTATAGTTTTAATTTATGTTTTTTAGCACCCATAATGTACTTACATTATGAACACAAGTGCTCATTATTTTAAACTCACTATCAAACGTGGATATTCATAGCTACGCACGAGAGAGTATATCGTTACTACTTTAGAAAAAAATCGTATCTGATATTTCGATATGTATAAGTTTGAACTTAATTCTTTACTAATGTGGTTTTTATTGTTAAGAATCAAACAATAAAATGGTTTTTTTTACATGATAAGCCTGTTAGTTAGCCAGTTTAGAGTAAAACATATAGTTGAATACTTAATCCGCTTCCAGTTATCGCATTGATTTGACATTTTTATATACATAATTATGTAAATCTGATGACAATACAGTCATCTTGTACTTATCGAAATTGTTATATTGTATTAAGCAGAGATGGGCTTTATATTGTATTAAACAAATATGTTCAATATTAAATGTACGGAACCAAAAATACTTTTATCCTCTACCCTCGGTAATAGGATCCTCATCCGCGGTAATAGGGTCAAAGCCCGTCCAATACCTCGGTAATAGGAGAATCCGACTTTTTGTGTTTAATATTTATTTTATACCATATAATAACCTAAAATAAGCCCAAAAAGGTGCAAATTACAAAGTTCAATCACCACACTTTTATAAAAAAATACCTTTCGGTCGTTAGGGTGTCTTGATACTCTTAATTTCTGTCTATTATTTGAAAACTACCTTAACTCCCACGGTAATAGGTGCCGTTACCTTATTTTATAACGTTCAAACACCTGCTGTTATCTAATTAGTCGACGTACCTACCGCCATATGTGCGGTCCTATTGAGTCGACCATTAGATCTGCTTCGGTCATTCAGTCTTCACGGCAGTGAATCCAGTAGAAGCGTTGCCGAACTTTCATTAAGGTCCTCTTCACTCCAAGGTGCCCACCGGAAATTCCGTCACGGAAGGATCTCAACACATCACTTACCCTTTTTCTTGGAACAACTATCTGTAGGTGAGCATCCTTTCCATTTTCCGTCTCCCATTTTCTGCACAGTACGCCATTATGTATGACCAGACTTTCCCATTGGGCCCAGTCGCTTTTTGTTACAGTACTCATTGGGGCTACTTCACACCATTTCGGTTTGGGAACGCCTGCTTTGATCCAATCGAAAATGGGTTTAATGTCCTGGTCTTCTTGCTGCGCTTGTTTCATGACTTCATTACTCCATTCTTCACTTACAGTATCAGTCCGCAACATTCTCACACAATCTTTGCCCTCTTGCCTTAAACAATGTTTACAGTCATCCGGACAAGGTCTTCGGGAAAGCGCGTCCGCGTTGCAGTGTGATTTTCCACTGCGATGTTCAACGATAAAGTCATATTCCTGTATTTGTTCAATCCATCGTGCTACTTGACCCTCAGGATTTTTAAACTCCAATAACCATTTCAAAGCAGCATGGTCAGTTCTGATCCGAAATTGCGCCCAAGCAGATATTTACTGAAATGCTGCAACGTCTTGACAACTGCCAGCAATTCTCTCCGAGTGACGCAGTAATTCCTCTCTGGTTTCGATAATGACTTACTAAAGTAGGCGATAACAACTTCATGATCTCCTTTCTTTTGTGACAAAACTCCTCCGACACCAGTATTACTTGCGTCTGTGTCAACAATAAAATCATTCTCAGGGTCTGGGTATCCCAATATAGGAGTTTCACAAAGCCTTTGTTTGAGATCGGCAAAAGCTGCTGCACACTGATCATTCCAGTCAAATCTTCGTTTCTCTTCCGTAAGCTGGTGCAAGGGCTTCGCTATATCTGAGAAGTTTTTCAAGAAACGTCGATAATATGAGCAAAGTCCCAAAAAGGCACGAACTGCGGTCTTGTCCCTCTGTATAGGCCAATCCTTAACGGCACTTATCTTCTCAGGAACTGTCTGGATACCGTCTGTTGACACCACGTGTCCTAAATAATTCACCTTACGCTTGAAAAGTGAGCATTTTTCGGACTGAGTTTCAGGTTCGCATCTCGCAGCTTAGCCAAAACTTGCTCCAATTTTCTAAGGTGATCGTCGAAGTCTCTACCAACAATTATAATGTCATCCAGATATACCAGGCAAGTATCTTCAAGTAGACCAGCAAGTATTTGTTCCATCAATCTCTCAAAGGTAGCTGGTGCATTACACAATCCAAACGGCATATCATTGAACTGCCACAGTCCCTTTCCGGTCGAGAAGGCGGTTTTCTCCTTCTCGTGGTCCTTGATTTCCACTTGCCAGTAGCCACTTTTAAATCCAACGTGGAAAACCATTTCATTCCATTTAAAGTGTCTAACGTGTCGTCGATTCGTGGCAGTGGATAACAATCCTTTTTGGTTATATCGTTAAGTCGGCGATAGTCAACACAAAATCTCATGGTGCCGTCCTTCTTCTTTACCAAAACTACCGGTAAACATCAAGGACTTGTTGATGGCTCAATAACTCTGTTCTTCTTCATCTCTTCAATAATGTCTTCCACTTCCTTTTCGCGAGCTACTGGAACTCGCCGAGGATTTTGTCGGATAGGCATGGTTCCGCCAGTGTTGATCTCATGTTGTACAACTCCAGTTCTTCCAATATCACCGTCGTGCGCAGAGAAAACATTGCTGTAACGCAGCAGTAAATTACGCGCCTTCAGGAGTTCTTCCTTCGTGAGATTGTTTTGGCAATCATCCAATAATCCTGTAATGTCCACTCCTCTACTTGCAGGTTGTCCGCTTCCATTCGATCCCTGGCAACTTCGTATCCAAGAAATTTCTTCGCAAGTCCCGATAAGGCTTCCTTTACTAAGGGCATGTTTAGAGTCGCTGAGGTTTAGGACCCTTATAAACGTTGCAGATGACGTTGTCACAACCGTGCGAGCTGTTATCCACGGTTGACTACCATCATTTTTTTCTACTAATACGCAGCGATGAGATCCTCGTCCTGCATAGTGTGGTAATTTTACAGGAACTAGGGCATGCGATTGCGATCTTGGTCGAAGAATGGTCCTTCTGGCGCAGTAGACTTGTCCACTTACGCCACCTTCCATAGGCACTTCATCAACTCCGAATTTCAGGACTCCGCCTTTCAAGTCGATTTTGCAGCCATGTTTTCCCTTAAAATCCAATCCAATAATGCAATTGTCGATGATGTTAGCAACGATGACTTTGTGCCTGTAGTTCTTAACCCAAATTTGCACCGCCACTCCTTGCTCCCCCAGGACGGAAATGTACTGGCCGGTAGCCGTTTGCAGCTGAAGATGCTTGGGTCGAACTAGATGATCTCTGGTTAAATGTTTCAGTAGCCGAGAACTGATCACAGTCCGAGAAGCTCCGGTGTCTATAGTAAGGTGACATGGTATTCCACCGATTTCTCCTTTGACGACCAGACTGTTCCCATCATTCACCTGTGAGATCATAACTGGGACATTTTGACCACCACTCAGCACTTGTCCCTTAGTCCTGGCTTATACTCGTTTCCCTGATGCGGCTCTAATGCATAAGAGCCTGCTGGCCTCTCCGTTGGGCCTGTTGTATCTCGTTGTGTTCTATTTCGTTTTGGGCAACTAGATTGTATGTGCCCGCGTTCTTCACACCAATAACACCTTGGCCCAAATTCACGGCGAGGAGCAGTTGGCTCCCTGGCCGAAACCTCTCGCACCCTAAAAGGCCTCGAGTCCTGGCGTACAGCTTCGACCTCCAAGGCGTGGGCAACTGCATCCTTCACGCTCCCATGATGTCCAAATCGCACAGCAGCTCTGACTTCTAAATCACGGATTCCGTCAATGAAGGCCTGTACTAGCATGCTGTCTACAAACGAAGCGGATGCACTTTGGTACGCTTTTCGGACCAATTTTTCTATTTCGAGAGCCCACTGTTGTAATGACTCACTACGTCCTTGGGCTCTATCCTTCAGTTGAGCTCTGATTACATGCTCTAGATGGCTGTCCCCGTAACGTGCCTAAAAAGCTTCAAGAAGGCGGTCGTATGTCTTATTCTCTCCCAGAGCTTCCAGCACGGTGAGGGCTTCATCTCGAAGTGCCAAAGTTAGAGCCGTCTTCGCCTGGTCTTTATTCCAGCCATTCGCCTGGGAAACCGACTCAAACTGCAATTTATAGGCCGTCCATGATGAAGTTGCATCAAATGGAGGTACTTTGAATCTTCCAGCTACAGGGTTGGATATTTCAGGTCCACAGGTACCGTTGACCACTTTGATTTCTAGCTTTTTCACTTCGTTTCTTATGGTTTGGAGGCGATTCTCGTGGTCCTCAACTTTTTCCTTGAAGTCATGGAGGTGATTTTTCAACCTTTTCATTAACTCCCTGAAGACGGTTCTCGAACTTAATGTCCAACTCAACAAGTTTTCCTTGAACCTCAGTTATTTCCTTCTTCCAATCTGAAGTGGCCTCTCGTACCTCTAGGAGAATTCTCGATTGTTCCTCTTGTGCTCTGGATTGTACTTGAATAACACTCGATTATTCCTTCAACAGGATAAAGATCGCGTTGACGTCGATTTCCGGCTTAGGTGACGCAGCTGTAGTAGCCGCTGTTGTAGCGGTGGACGTACTTATACCGGTCGTAACTGCAGAGTCGTCAGCTGCAGTTTGGCTCCGGGTTTTCACCCCCTCCTGCTCTTGATCTCGCGGAGTTACTGGCATTTTCTATCCCACTTCTGACACCAAATGTTACGTAGGTGAGGGTAGGTAACTGATAGAAATGCACGAATACACCGATAATCATAAGTAGACTTTAATTACGCACTCACTTAAACCGTTACAAAACAATTATCGCACAATAAACTTCGAATACTCAGGTGATCGCTCGGGTCGCTCTTATTCGCACTGTTCGCTTTCCAAGTAAAGACTGACTCGTCGCAACCGGTGTCTGCCGTTTTATAGCTCCCGTGTCCGATCATTCCAGAATGCCTTTCCGGAATGATCGATGTACTTCGACCCGCCAAGGTCGATTGCTATGACCTTGACTCACGGGTCTGGATGAGTCTGGAATGTTCCGTGTGTTGCTGTCTCATTTCGTGTTATCTCTTTCACACGCTTCTGGAAGGTTCTAAGTATCGCCGTCTCTTTCTAATCGTGTTATCTCTTTCACGCACTTCTCGAAGGTTCTCAGTATTGCTGTCTCTTTCTAGGCGTGTTTTCTTTTTCAGACACTTCTCGAAGGTTCTCAGTTATTGCTGTCTCTTTCTGATCATGCTATCTCTTTCACTCTTAGTGGAAAAATGCCATATACTGAAATGTACTTCAAAGGCCCATAAGGGGTCCTGAAAATGCCTGAAAATCGGTTTTCAGGTTATGGCGTAATCTGATAAAGGGTGGCCTGAAACGGACTGAAAACATGTGTCATGCGCCTGAAAACAACGGTTAGTTGGTCGAAATTTTGATAATCTGGTATGTGATAGAGCTACCTCTGAAACTGACTGAAACGATATTTCAGCCTTCTGAAAACGCTTCTAAAGCACCAACATTAATGATTAAAAATGCGACGCCTTATGCCATCGGCGTAATAGTACTTTATGAGGAAAAAAGATAATACGATTAACAACAGAACATTTTATTAACAGTTATTACAAAGTTAAATACAATGATCCATGGAATAAACTAAATAACTAATGTAATGCATTGGTTAACAAGTTCAGAAGTTAATAAAATAAAATACAAATTACGTATGTTTTATTTTAAGTGGTCGGCCATAAGTATTTCTTTCAAATGGAAAATGCTACCTCCTAATCTAAGCCACAAAGATACACATAACTTAGACCATAACTTAGACCTCTGTGACAAAAAACTTTTTTTCCTTATTTATTTTAAACATTGTACCTATAGGATGTTTTAGTTCCAACCCAGATTACCTACAAGATTAAAGACATTTTCCAAAAAAAAAAAATGTTTTTTGGGCGGTAGTATATTATCATTTCACCGTTCTACTTTACAAATTTATTGCGTGTTACAGGCAGGTTCCCAAAAGAATTTCCGATTCACGTGTCACACGCCTGGATGGGTATCCGTGTTCTTAGCCCCGGAGACATTAAGCGTCCGAACTACTCGGATCCTTGTAATACCCGCGTCAAAGTCCGTGTTTAAGTCCAGACACGGATACCCGTGCGGACGGGCCTTAGTTACCCGCGGGTATTACCCGCCCACGATGGGTTGAGGCAGGTACGGGCTGCTGTTACAAATCCACAATATATTCGTAACTAAATACATTCATTCATAATTTGAATAGACAACGACAACGACCCTGGCTGAGCGCTATCCGTCCTAGACGGGAATTGAGATCCGTGTCCGGGTATAAACACGGACTAACTACACGAGTATCAAGGTACCCGTTCGAAACTGGCCATAAGCACGTGTCCGTGTAACACGGAAACGGATACCCTACACGTGTACACGAAACCCAGATACCACCGCCGCGAGCCCTAGTTCCTAAGGGGGTTGTTTGTAAGGTCATCTGCTACTAATATTATTTCATTTATAAATTCGTCAAAGATCTCAAAATTACATTACAGAAGGTTTTTAAAAAACAACATTTATGTCATTTTACAGATCAGTTTAAAATAACTCCAAAGATATTAAAATGCTAAAAGTGACGAAAAGCGCAAGTGGAGCACAAAACGGTAAGTAAAGGGTGTCCCAGAAGTAAAGAGACAGTTTTCATTGACAAATTGGTCAAAGATAAAACATGCAAAAGAAGGTTAAACCAACTCTCATGTCATGAGTCGATGTTAAATCTTTCAAATAAGCCGGGAGTCGGGTACTTTTTCGCTTGGTTTCAATAATAAAGAGAGCGGAACAAGAACTAATTGAGAAAAGAGTTTTTCAGTATTATCAATGTCACGGGAAAACGCATCACGATACATAATTTTATTAAAGAGGAAGCTAGAAGAACCAGTAATAACAGAAATATAAATATGTTTAGTGAAAAGAAAACCGACATTTTAAATAGATTATTAGACGATAACGTACAGTTTCGACCGTTCAAAACATAACTAAGGTAAAAGAGACGTTTGAGCAAGTTCCATTGACATCTGTTAGAGTTACAGCAGTAAAATTAAAGATATTAATATCTGGTGTGGCCAGGATGAGGGTTAATGATTCAGCGTTTAAACATTTCTTAAATGATTGGCGCAAAAGTTTATAAAAGGGCAGGAGGAGCACGTTTAAACAGATTGTGATATAGTTTACGATAAAACATAGAAAGTTCTCATTATTAATGTCGAGACCTGCAGTCTTCTGATACATGGTTGTATTGCTGGCAAGCGATATGTTATTGCTTTAAATTGAGGTTGATAGATATGGTCATTATGTTAAAAAGCAAGCGGATAAACCCAAATCTTTCACTGCATTTAACCGTCGGTGGACTAGATTGGCTAAAACGGTAGCTTTGAGATCTGGAAAAGCTGTGATGAGACAGAGCAAATAACCTTCAAAAAATTGGTAAAAAAGTTGAAGTATGCGCCAATCGATATAGTTTATTCCATTTTAATAATACAAGGTTTATTATGAACAAATTAACCTTAACTGAATTGCATTCTTTATATTAAATATTTCTGACCTAATTTTGTCTCTTTACTTCTGGGACATCCCATATAATGCCGCTGCCTGTGAAGTCTCACGATAATTCTCTCCATAACTGTTACAATACAAATCAATATCACCTTACAAATAAAGTAACATCATAAAATCACTGAAGTACTCTTCAAACCGAGTGTTTATCAATATAGTTTCAATACGAATACGTCAAGATTCGGTCTCGGCATTACTCCGCCCTTTTTTCCAACAGTTAATAAAATTCTAGACATTACTCACAAACCTAACTTATATTACTTACAAGGGAGTTCCATTAAAAAAAAAAAATGTCGTACATTGAATGAGCAGGCCTTCTATGAATTCAAACTGGAAAAAAATCTTAACATTGTTGGTCTGTTCCATTGAGCAAGTCGACCAATCACATCGGTCCGCTAATCACTGATTCGACCAATCAGAACACGACTTGTGCTGCATATGAAATTAATTTGGCCAGTGAGAAGTCGTTTTGTTTTTTAATAATATTCATCCCTTCACGGATAGGCAAAGGAATCAGATTCCATACAGCCTAATATGTCTGTTTTTAATTATCTGAAATATAATTCTGGCACGGTCAGTGTCGTCAGTTTAAAAAACACCTTTGAATGACTGGCCACTAAGAACGGTATCGTTAAAAAAAAAAGTAAAAATTGGCGGGAGAGCGTAACATTTTCAGCGTGTTGTAAATTTATCATACTCGTAAGAATTGATTTTTATTTCCTCGCAGTAGTCGTGAAAAGCACTCTGTTAAGCCTCGGCCGAAAGTGCAATAGATGGACTCTTACTTTCGAGGGCCTCCGCTACGCGTCGGCCCTCGAACTAACTCGTCCATGTATTGCTTACTTTTTAACCTCTGCAACAATGTACTATTCCAGTTTTTACAATATGACTGACAATCGACTTAGATTCAATTTTCTAATCATGGCATTCACACTAGGTTCATATTCCATTGGCAAATTTGGTTGTAAGGTGGGCCGTAGGAGGTTAAGTATCCGAGCTAGAGTTGAGGTGAATGATTTCACATACAGCTACATACAAAGTTTGTTTACATTATGTTTGAATGACGTTCGTCTATTATGTATGACTTTTAAAACAGATCACAGATAGTAAAAATTAACGTCTTTCCAAATAGATCCGCCATTTTTTCGTGGTAAGTAGGCGAGGTTACTTTTATTTAATAAATTATTTTAAATAACGATTACATTTTTAATCATGACATGCTTTAAATTTGATCCTTATAAAAGGCTATTAATTCGAATAAAAATTAAACCGCGAGCAGTTTATATTTTATTTCAGTATTTCCGATCGGCTACATTTTTAATTCTACTCTCATTTGTAATTCTCAAGTGTACTGTCAAAGAAATATAATTACTAGAGACGGGAACTTTCGTGGTACTTTTCAATAACGCTAATGAGTTCGCATTTATCGACTCCCGACATACATTATCGATACAATACAATACAGAACACAACATTCAAAAGAAGATTAAAAATGGAGGTTACCAACAAGTGGAATTACGCAAAAGAGCGATCTCTACCAGATAACCTTTAGGAAGCTGAAAATTTGAAATCGACATATGAAATCAATATAAAAGTTACTTACAAAATCAAAATGTAAAAAAAACAATTAATTCTCTAGTTCCTTCCTAAATAAATAGATTGTCCTATTTTTGCCATATTATTTGGTTACTTGCATATTGCTAACAATCAATCTAGCCCAAAAGTGCTACGAAAATTCCGGTCCCTGGTTATTAACGTGAATTACCTACCTACATAACTTTTTACCGGACTGTAAGGTGATTACTATAACGGAGATTGTATAATTCGTATAATTTTCAATTCCCATGCCAAATCCCAAACTTCGAGAAATAGTAAATTAATAATTCTAAATATAAGCAAAGTATGTATACACCACAGTATCAAAAGGGTTTAATACATATTCGACTCGATGCATTACATTTTATTGCAACCTTCCGCGGATATTAATTTTTACTGTTGACAGCCGTCAAATATATCGGAGCAGACAAGGCGTTCAAACATATTTGATAGATTGTCTATTCCGATATGTTTGACAGCTAAAGCACGAGTAAGCACATGACGTACAGTCGTATGACAATATTCGTCACTTTTCAACTCTATTTGAATACCTCCGTAACGCCTGTAGTACACTGGTCACGAAACCGAAACATGCCGAAACGGAATCGGACCGAACTCAGATATTCTAATCAAAATTGACCTTTATCGCAATGCAGTGTTTCGGTTTCGGTCCGGCGTCGCTATTGTCGGGTTATTCCCACGTGTTACCACCAATTTGTTACCACTGGTAACAGCTGGGATTTTTTTTCCCACCTGTTACCACTAAAGTACTCGGTAGTAACAAGTGGGAATAGTTTTCCCATTTATTACCACTAAAATATTTGGTGATTATTACCACCAAGTAGTTTAGTGGTAACAGCTGGGAATTTTTATTCCCAGTAGTTACCAGTGGTAACAGGTGGGAAAAAAATTCCCAGCTGTTACCAGTGGTAACAAATTGGTGGTAACAGGTGGGAATAACCCCTACTGTCTAACGCACTCGCAAACAAAGTGGAACAATTGTTTTCATTTTGTATGCAGACTCGCCTTCGACTTTTAAAATGAACACGATTGCGATTGCGAGTGCGTTCGGCCCCCCGGTTCGTTTTGCTTTCGCGGCAGCGGGCTACGGGCGTTCAAGTGTTTTTAAAATGGAGTCAAAAAGCGACGAATCTATTCATACCACGGGCGACTGTCCATCATGTGCTTACTCGTGACGAATATTTTCATACCGCGATAATACCATGTACACTACACGCACATACATCAATTATATCCGTCTCTACCGGTATCTAAACGGTTCGACGAAACCGTTTACTATAAAACAATGAATCCTTATAAATATAATATACATGTTTTGGTACAAGGTAATCCATGCTGGTTAACAACTAACAATAAATGTTATTCTTGGATAATACACTACATTGTATTTTATAAACCCTAACATTTAGGTCTATCTTCAGCCATATTTGTAATAAATATAACGCATTATCAAATATACAAATTCAACTCTAGAGCTTTATGTTTGTATGACGTGGAAGGCTGTGTGAGGTACAACATCTGTTAATTAATGAATATTTTTTACCTTCTAAGCTTTTTAGACGGGCCTGCTAGTTTCTAAAAAAGGAATTGAAGATAGTTATAAGAATCTGTCTGATCTTTATAACATAAGGTTTGCTACCTACAAGTGCCATGCTTATGCAAAAACTGGGCTTATAGGACATCCCAGGGCTCCTCGGGTGCCTACTTAATGTGATAAAAAACACTTTTAGTATGTTAAACAGGGCTTAATCGCGGTAAAATCTTCTGACTGGTTTCGACGACGTCGTTTAACTTGATATGATAACAGCGTGCGTGAACGCGGTTTAAAACAACCGTACGATGATATTATCGTGAATGTCCGCTGTGTAGTTATTATAATTAGCGCATTAGTTTTTTTATGAATACAGTCAAAGGAAGCATGGACATCCTTCCTTCTAACCACTTCAAGCCGCCTCATAGAGTCAGTCAGTGCAGAGTGGAGAGAGAGAAGGCACGACCAGGAGATACACACGCTTCCACGTCAAAGCTTCATATTCACTAAGCAGGTCCCGCGAGCTGTCAACAGCGACCAGCCTACCTAAGTAAAAATAATTGAGTATTCTGCAGTTATTTAAACTGGCTTTTAGACCATTGATCTAGCATAATTTGTATGAATTTGCTGGCGAGTAGTTCACTATAGTTAAATTGGAACAGGTAGTTGGCGCGGGTGCAACCGGGTCAGAAGTAGACCGTGAGGTTCATGTGCTCCGCCACGGCGGGGTTCGTCGCCTCGTTCACTTCGCCTTCGCCGCTTCCCTGCCAAAAGAAATCGCGATTTTAATAACTCTCACTCATAGGTTACAACAGACGACAGTGTACTTTTTTTTAAGGGAAGTAATTAAATAGTCAGCCGTTATTAAAATTAATTCGCAAAAAAAATAAGCAATTAACTCATGTGGGCAGCATACAAAGATTTAGTTGGCAATAAATAAAAATCGGGCTGCAACTCTTGTTCAGCAAACATAAATTGTTTGTCAAACGGTTAACATTTTAATCAATATCAATCTGCTTTTTTATCATTTGTCTGCCTAATAAACAGTCGACCTGCAAAATAATTACTTGGGCAGCAAGATTTTACAATATAAACAGAGGAAATATGTCTGTAAGCAGTTTAATTGAAAGGTGTGCATAATAAAATAATGGTTATGGTGGATTGCGTTTAGTTTGAAAAATCAGACCACGTGACGCGAACACCCAATCGTGTGCGTGTTTTTTCATTACTCATTCGGTGATTGTCAGCTGTCAAGTAGCAGTGTTATACGTATTTGTCAGTGATTGTTACCGTTTTGGTATTATTGAGGCTAGTAGAGGTGTAAAATGGGTTATAAGAGTAATGATAAAAGCGTCGAAGAAAGCATACGACTAATTCCCGAGTATGAATCGGACACGGACTGCAGTGACAATGAAATGCCAGTGGTTAAAAAAAGAAAGTTTCTTTTGGATGTGAACAAGCTGAAACAACCGTTAAATCTGAAGGTTTATCGCCACGAAACTGAAGACGGAATAAAAAAATACTATAGATGTAAAAAGTGGAAAAAGCTTGGTCCACAATGTTCCGCAAGGATGTATTTATTATTTGAAAATACTTCAGACTCTGTGTTAATGTTCAAGACAGATGCGGCTCCCGATCATAACAATAAAAAGGAGAATACCTCGTCACACGGCTTGAGTGACACTGTGAAGAGTGCAGTTAATATGTTATTCGATTTAAAAATGAAAGCAAAGGCAATAATGCAACGCCTCGCAAAAATGGAAAATATACAAGTTCCTAAAATGGGTCAGTTAAGAAACTACTTGAGCGATCGACGTCGTGCTATATAAGGCCAGCAGACTATAAGTTTAGGAGAACTTGAAGCTTGGATACTTTCACACTTAGACCTTCCTCTGGATCCACATGAAGTTTTGTGGTGTGTTACCAAATTGATGGTAGTGACGAAAAAATACCACTTTTAGCTTTGTTATGTCAACAAAATATTTAATAGAAATTGCAAAAGATGTCAATGTTGTTCACGCTGACGCTACGTACAAAATCATCTGGCAGGGATTCCCTGTTTTGGTATGTGGAACCACCGATAAAAGCCGGAAACTTTACCCTCTTTGTTTAACAGTAGCAAGCAATGAACAAAAAGAAGATTTCAAATTGATGTTCCAAGGACTTAAAAACCAAATTCAAAAAATCTTTAAAATTTCATGGAATCCAAAAGTTTGTGATGCTGCTAAAAGTATCCAAAATCCATTTCGTGAGGTTTTTGGACAAAATGTGGTAGTTCGCATGTGTTGGGCACATGCAAAAAGAAAGATTCTAGAGAGGGTAGAACGGATAAAAAACAGGGAACTGCACAATGTTATCCTGAATTATGTTGATATTTTACAATCTATAACAGACTTGACTGTATTTGATTTAGCTTCTTTAGCTTTTCTGCAGAAATATAATAATCAGACTGAATTTATCACTTATTTTAAAGCACAGTGGTTAGTACAAAATGCAATTGGTTCTTGGGCGCAGCTCCAAATTCTCCATCAACAAACAACGCTCTGGAGTCTTTTAACAGGGTAATAAAAGATAGCAATACCCTTCGGGAACGTTTTTCTCTGTCCAGATTTTTGGTGGTTGCAAAGGAAATGGCAAGCCAGTGGTCTAATAAATATATTACTAATCCAGAAGACAATTACATTGCTGAAATATCCTCTTTACTTACCAAGGACTGGACTGATGCTTACCAGTGGGCAAAAATTCCTAAAGAGGGTCACCTCTTAGGACTTCCGCTTGTCATCTTTACTCACTACAGTCATGTAGTGAGTAAAGATGACAACTATAATTACCTACTATCAAATTCCTGCTGGCCAAGCACTTCATTGTGAAATTTATGATGCAGAGTGGGAAAGTTTTGATAATTTTAAGAATCAATATTTCAGCAAACTGCTTGTCTTATTGCCAACAGACAAATATAAATGGAGAAATGGAATATGTAATTGTCCAGCTTTTTACAGTTTTTATACAGGGTGTCTGGAAAACCTTTGGAGATATTTGGCGCGGTAATAGTTCGCACGATTCTGATCACGGGGATATGGTTAATTTTTGTTTCTGTTAATGTAAAAAAAAAGAAGATTTAATTATATTCATTTTGTAACTTGATGTATCGCAGCCGATATCTTGACCTTGACATTTTGATGTTGATACTATACTAATCCAAACGTTCGTAGTAACTAACGTCAAAAGTCTAAGTTCAAGGTCAATGACCTAGGACCATACGTTGTTTACATGGTGTGTAAACAGTTCGCCCCATATAAACAAAAATCAAATTACAAAAAAAATATTAATTTTAATGCAACTCATTGTATTTTTGTTTTTACAATTGAACATTTAAGCTGGTTTTGTAATGTTCACTAGATCTGTTGGAACACGCACTGCCGAGCTCTGATCGTATCGTCTGTTTCATATTAATGTCGAGATCTAAACATTCACCTTTTTTCTGCTCTAAAATAGCCCATTTATTGTTTTACAGCAAGATTAATTCAGACTATTATTATTATTTATTCAGACTAGTTCAATTCTTTGATATATGGCTTCTGTCCAGTGGGACAATTCTGCCAGTGTCAAGGTTGGAAGTTACACGTGATCGGTGTAAATGATATCAAAAAAATCATAAGTCGACGTTGTACGGTGATCCTCTAGCCTCCGTGAAGCGATGTAACTTTACGAAGACCAGATGGGATTTTCTTGGAGCAATCCTTCCAAAGGCGAAACGTGTTCAAACTTGAATTCTTCATTATACTGCACATTTGAATGTTAATTTACTGCATATACATCATTACTATCCATTAAACAACAAAATATGCAAAAAATAAATTACAACTAAGAAAGCGACGCCATCTTGTCGAAAACCCAAAGAGAATCTATTCAGACTAGAAAATCTGAAATTTAATTTACCTGACATCTAATGACAACCATAAATTTTAAAGCTGGCATCATACATGTTGTTGAAAGATTTTCGTATCCTAGAACAAGTTCAATTCTTTGATAAATGGCTACTGTCATAGACTGCTGAAAGTTCGGATGGACATGAAATGAACGATCCGGTTATTGCTGTCCGTATTGATCTGTATGGTATTCGTCGCGCGGTATAGCTAACAGTCCGAATATAAAGGCCGTCGCATAATTGATTAAATTTGTATGATCGCACTTGTCATAGAGAAAAAAAAAGACCGGCCTTTCCCAGGCCATGGAATCATGGAATCGATATACGTACGTAGTAGTTACTTACATAACACATACATATTCATTCCATGTTCCGGACTTAGAGCATTCAATAAGGCTACGTTCGCACGGACGTGCAGAAAGGCGTTGCGTTAGCGGGGCGATCTCGCATCGTCAACGCCTAGGAACCAGAGGTGTTCGCATAGACGTAAAAAAGTCACATGTCGTTTTGTGCTCACACGGTTCTCATTCTTCTAGGATACGAAACTCTTTCAACAACGTGTATGATGCCAGCTTTAAATGTAATTCTGATTAAACATAACGTGTAGGAACGATTTTATTTTTACAAAAGAAACCTCTTTTCATAAAGAGTTTTCAATGGTAAAAGATTTAAAAAAATACTATGTCAAACTGTCAAAGCACAATCACAACTTAATGATTATTTTTAATTATTGTGTTTTTTATTCGTATTACTCCTTGATAGTTGTGCAAATCAATAAAATAAATCCATGATTCATGATCTCGTAAAATAAGTCTAATGTACGAGTACAAGTGCTATTTTAGCTGAGTGTGGGAAGAGTGTGAGTAATAATAGTAATCGTAAGTTTAATTTTTAAATTATTTCACATAATAGCTCTTATCAGAGACCGTCTTTTCATTCACATTACAGAATAATGTGTCTGTGTTCTAAACACCGAGCTTTTGACCATGATTAGAGACATTGTTGATAACTATAAGGAACAACTTGTTTATTTACATTACGTTGTGACACATGTTATGAATGAAGTAGTTAAGATGGGGCACACTGAGAGCATCGTCAGGAAAGGCGATGATAAATTAGCCTGTAACTCAGTCAAATATTAACTTTAAAAAAAGTTACCTATATAGGGATGATCCAAATCATCCACCCTATCTACTGTTAAAATTTCTCCAAAGGTTTTCCAGACACCCTGTATATGTAAGCATGTGATTGGTTTAGCGATTCGCTTAAAGTATACGACAACTCCGCCTGAAGCTAAATGTATTTCTATAGGGGAAATTTAGATAAGTTAATAATTTAGAGCAGTTCAGACATATACACCGTGCCCGGGACGTACCCGAAGGATTTTAACAGCGTGTTCCTGAGTTAATTTGGAGTTAAAAATGTCGTATAAAGTAGGCTCGATTCAGTATAGTTTTTGAGATATATCCATTTTTGTGAAAAAAACTTGTTGCGAAAACTTACGTGCAACACACCCTTATAAATGAGACGTTGCTACTTTTAATCCTAGTAAAGTCATGTAGGGATTCATGTTAAAAAAAACTAAGTAAAGTAAACTCGCATGCAAAAGTCCTCCATAACTTCTAGAAGTATGGTTTAAATTCGTCTGCAACATACCATGAACTTAGTTTACCTTAATCTTTTATATGTCACTCATGAGTAGACCCCGCTATCGGAGGTGCAAAATGGTAGCTGTCAAGTTCTTAGGGATGGGTAAAAATTATTTTGAAATACTAGCTATATGTCGATAATTATACCTAAAGTCTGTTCCTATTCATTCGGTCACTCTTATAAACAAATCAATTTACCATTATAACTAGATATTCGCGTACTTTTGAAGGTTGAGCATAGTCATATTATTTATTTATACACTTAATCATTGTCTTCATGTCCATTTTAAGGTAAAAATCTCTATTTAACATTGTATTTTTCGAATAAAAGCCCTTTGGGTAAAATACGATGACACTGACTGGTGCTTGACATATACATTTAGTTTTTTCGAAATATAATCTGTAATAAAAAGGTAGTGATGTCTTAATAGATTTGATTGATTAACTAGTTAAGATGCACCAGTGCGACAGAGACGAAATAAACGGTTTAAATACCAATAGAATGTACGGTGCTGAGAGAGGCACGACGTCGTGGAAACTCCCAATACCAGCGATAAATAGTCGTTTAGCTTGGTGCTTCCACATTATTGCTACCAAACAAAGTCTCTTTTAATCTTGAACTCTTGTCGGCTGTATCCGACGTGGGGTCAGTGGCACGGCTTTTAGTTGACGGCCAGAGCCGACTGTGGCGTTGAAAAGGTTAAGAGAATCACATCGTTTTTGGCCTTTTTTCGAAACACGCATACATACCGGTGGCCACATCGAATTGTTGTATTTAAAACGTGAATGTGCACTTTAGTAATATTTAAATTCAACCGACATTGTGACATTATATTTTCATTTTTAAAATTATAAATAGATAGTTAAAAAAAATTGACTTGCCGTAAAAGTTTCTGTACATCAATAAATTTGGTACGTGGTGGCATAGGCATTTTTCTTACTCAAACATTGACGGGTTTAATTATGCCTATCGTTCAGATACATACTGTATTGTTGTCTCCATAGCATGGCCCGATATGCTTTCGCCCGGTTATTTTAAATCTCTTTTTGAGATTTTGTTCATCTGACATGAGTAAGATATTTATTGGGCGTACGGATCCCGTCACGTAAAAAGGCCGATGAGCGACAAAGAGGGCATGTGGCGCGTTTTACGCGCAATACGGATACCGGCGGAGTGTTCCCCTGTCCCGCCTCATTCGTACCATTAATTTCGACAATAAATTTGCGCAGACTGCGCAGTTACATCGCCAACGGCCTACTACGAGGGGCACACCGAAATGATCGGGAATTAAAAAAACTACAAGTATTTTATACCTAAATTATATTTAATTGTTATTCGAAGTATTCTTCCTTGCAATTAATGCACTTTTTCATTCTTTCGAACCAGTTATTAAAGGAGTAACTCGACTCTGAAGTGGACGTTTCCAAAATGGCCGATTTATACGCTTGTTCTGCCGCTTCTGGGTCTTGACATCGTTGACCAAGTAACAAATCCTTAATTTATAGGAATGTAAAAAATCGTTGGAGCACAAGTCAGGACTATATGGAGGATGAGACATTAACTCTACGTTTTCCTGGTTCAAAACCTTTTTTGTTTTCGAGCGGTATGGAAGCTCACATTGTCGTGGTGTAAGATGATGCGGCGTGTACCATTACCTCTACGGAGTTCAGTCATCGTTCCTGGCAAACAAACCAAAGTTTAGCAATCGACGGTAACCGTTCTATGTTTCTGTAAAGGAATTGTGGCCACGTGTCCTTTTTTGGAATCAAACGGAGCGATCATTTTCTTCGATACGCTACGGGAACGCACCACTTTCGTTGGCTTCACCTCGCTTCCGTGGACCCAAACTGCCGACTGATATTTTCTTTCAGGTTTATAAGAATAAATCCATAATTCGTCACCTAAGACGATGTTATAGACAGGTTTTGACTTCCCTCCATCGAAGCGTTTCAGAGTAGACCGACACCTCTCAACACGAGCCGCCTTTTGCTCTTCAGACAAATTATGGGGTACCCAGCGGGAAATTAACTTTCTGATGCCCAACTCATTATGCAAAATATTTTGTTTTGCAGTCATTCCAATTCCTATGAAAGCGTGAATCTGTTCGTATGTCACATGTCGATCATCTTGTAGAATTTTTTTCACAGCCGTCACGTTTTCTGGCGTTACTGCTGTTTATGGTCGACCACTAGAATGTACGGTGCTGAGAGAGGCACGACGTCTTCGAAACTCCCAATACCAGCGATAAATAGTCGTTTGGCTTGGTGCTTCCACATCATATATGGAAACAAGCTCACCGAGACATTCATCTTGAGATAACCCTCGCCGAAAGTTGTGAAAATTATGCAACGGAAATTTTCACGCCTGAGCTCCATTTTGCCTATCGTCTTGTCAAATTTAAACTGGCATTACGAAAAAAAACGAGTTTTTTTAAAATTGTATAAATGTCATTACGGTTGCAAGTTGCCAGTAATCACGTAACAAAAAAGGTTTTATGCTAAGTCAATCCCAAGTACTCAATTCCCGATCATTTCGGTGTGTCCCTCATACTACTACTTATACCTGGTCGCCGTCGTCCCAGCTAAGCTTCTTGACGCGCGCAGGGATGGTGGCGCTGGGCCAGGCGACGCCGGAGCGGCCGCCGGCGCGCTGCAGGTGGTCGCTCATGAGCGCGGCGCGCGGCGCGGGCGCCCCCGGCGCGCCCGGCGACACCGGCGCCACCGGCGCGCCCGGGGACACCGGCGCGGGCGCCACGCGCGTCTGCCCGAACCGATGTGAGTGCCGCCCCACCGTTGCGTCTGAACACATCATACACACAATCAGCTTTGGCCACCAGTGATGAAAATTGAGCTAAAATTCAATCGCATTGGAAAATTACAGACTACATAAACAGTTCGGAAATGACAGGCTACCTACTTAAACGGTTGGGAAATTATAGGTTACTTAAAATGCTAAAATTGTGTTGGTTTATCTCAGAAATGTGGAGTTCTGTGTTAACAAAGCCACTGCCAGTTTTTTGTAACACGCTACCAAAATCACTAAGCTTCGATTTACTGCTGCTGCTTTACTTGGCTAAACTAGCATCAAATACATTATACGGAAAACACAACATCTAGATCATTTGTAGGAATATGTCAAATCAGAGCTCTGATAAGTGCTTTTGGAGTGTAACGTAGTATAATAAAAGCGGCGAGACTGTACTAACTAGCGTGGGTGGCGGAGTGCAGGTCCAGGCTGCTGGTGGAGTTGGCAAGGATTGTACTAGCGCCGGCACTGACGCTGAGAAGCGAGCCCGAGCTGGCAGCGCCCAGCGCGCCCGCCGCCTTCTCCGGTGCTTCCGCCGCCCGCGCCACCCGCACCGCCTCGTCCGGAGACTCCTTCGACCGCCGACTGCTAAATAACATGAAAAAACCGATTTAACCAACCCATTGACAAACTATAGAGGCAATATTAGGTAACACGCAGTAGCTATTTGAGGGACAAAGCGCCGCCGCTAATCTTTTTGCGTTACCTCCTATAATGCCACGTCAACGTCTATACTTGTTTAGTGATCAGATATAAACACAGACCACTTAACCTCTAGACCCCTCTTGGAACAATTTTGTCTAGTATCTCATTAAAAACGCGGCTTTTTTGAAGGCGGTTTTTTGTTTTTTTTAAACGTTTATTTTATTTTATACTTTTTAGTGGTCAGCATAAGCTGTTATGTAGTCCCTTTTCTTAGTTGATATGAAACTTTAAGACGTTTCAAGTTTACCGCAAGTAACGCAGCGGAAAAGTCATAGTCATATTTAAACAATTAAATGTTCTACGTTATAGTCGCTCAACTATCTTACTCAAGATATCTTATCGCCACCCCTGAAATAGGTACCGTTGAAAAGTTCCGTTGGCCATCTGTATCTGTATCTTTATCATCGGTTCCGCTTCACTAAATGATATTTTTTGAATGCAATTGCTGGACTTGTTACTAATAAAAAGCAAAATTAAAATTTTTGAAAAACCCTCTACTGTTAAAACGTTATTGAAAAAGGATAAATAATTAAAAACCCCCCGACTTAAAGAATTTATGTAACGAGAGATAATAAACGTAAAAAGCTTTTATAAGTAGAGTTCGTCTCTCGCGGAGTAACACATACTGTCAATTTTCATGCAATAGTTTGATTTTATTTCTGGGGTCCTAGTGAAAAAGGGTACAAATCTACTTAACTCTTAAAAAAAAGAGCATATACATGAACGGAGTATACAACACTTAAACCTTTTTTTTTTTGATCTTCAGAAGACTTATACCCTGTTCAACTAGGACCCTAGATTTATGGAGATTACGCGATAATACAAATTTTGTCGCTATAAGTTCCCGACTCAGAATCGTTTTTTTATTACGCTTAACAATTTAAAGCACATTTGAATTGGGTCTACCAAAGGTCCGAAGCCCCTATCTAAATTATACTTAAATAGAAATAAAATTGAACACTGGTGGTTTCATAATTCTTCATAAGTAATGTACATTTCAGTACAACTATATGACATAATTTATTTGAAAAATAATAGTTTGTTATTTTTTTTACCCACGACGGTACGGAGACGGTATATGCGTTTGGGGTGAGAGGAAGTTTGTTTGTTTGTGCAAACCAATGTTGCCAATTATCTCCAAAACTACTGGTCCGATTTTGATGCGGTTTTCAGTGATAGGTTCGGGATTGATTGGTGCATGTTCTTAGATAAGTGTTACGGTTACAACTCGCCAGGGGGCGCTGCAGTAAACATTTGTTTGTGCAAACCAATGTTGCCATTTACCTCCAAAACGACTAGTCCGATTTTGATGCGGTTTTCAGTTATGTGTTTGGGTTTGATTGGTCTAGTTCTTAGATAAGCTGTTACGGTGACAACTGACCAGGGGCGCTGCAGTAAAAATTTGTTTGTGCAAAACCAAAACTACTAGTCCGATTTTGATACGGTGATTACGGCTTCTGTGTTTGATAAGTGAGGGTCCTTAAATAGGGGTATAAACCAAAATAAATGTACATAAAGACACTATTTAAACGTCACTTAAATAATGACTAACTTACAATTTCGTTACAAAAATGTATGCGTTTTAAGTGCAGTAGTTGTGCGTGGCCTGTTTGCGTAGACTAATGATTTAACATAGCCCCACAAAAAATAATCTAATGGCGTTAAATCAGAAGATCTTGGCGGCCACTCGATGTCTCCAAATCTGCTGATTATACGTCCATTAAAACGCTCCTTCCATAGATCCATGGCACGAAACGTTTTTCTTATCGAACTGTCGCTTTGATAATACATTTTTTACCCGACTACGGCGAAGCAAAAAGGAGGATTATGTTATTTCTAAACTTTGGTGATCTTTATATCGCTCCATAATTAAATGGCAGATACTAGCGTTTAATTTTTTCCCAAAACGGCGGCAAAAAAAAGTAAAGTTTTCTTTTTAATTTATGGACAAAGACGCTTACTCTTACTGAAAGACCCTGTATAACCGCCCTATCGACTGTAGTGCCCTGTAGTTTGTGGACAGTAACGGCCCAACTTAATTTGAGTGAAGTTATCACTCTCTCTATTTTCACCCACGACGGTACTGAGACGGTATATGCGTTTGGGTTTAGAGGATGTTTGTTCCAGAACCTTTATTCCCTTGAAGAGCTACTCGTTGGAGGTGGTTTTCGAAGATTTAGATGTGGCAATAACATATTCAACTACCTATGAACTTGGTAAAAAACCCAAGAATATCCGTCGGGGGCTGCCACTATTTTAAATTTCAACATAAGTATAAATAAGTATAGCAATAAAAAATCTCTGCAAAAAAAACTAGTTCATTTAATGGCAGCCCCGGACGGATATTCATGGGATTTTTACTAAGTTCATAGGTAGTTGAATATGTTATTGCCACATCTATATCTGCGAAAACCGAATAGGTATGTAGGGAAGTGCCATGAAAACTGATACTCTATAGTTAATATGACCGACTCCGCGATAGACGAACTCTACTTAAAAAAGGTTTTTACGTTTATTATCTCTCGTTACATAATTTTTTTAAGTCGGGGGTTTTTAATTATTTTATTCTTTTTCAATAACGTTTTAACAGTCGTGGGTTTTTTCAATTTTTTTCATTTTTCTTTTATGGTAATGATAACGTGATGATGAGGTAAACCATGCCCGTAACACATTAAAACAATCGTTCGCCAAATTCAACGACTCTTCTTATAGTTGTCTCGGTGGCTAAGAGGTGTAGCGTAGGGCTACTGCGTTGGAGAGCGCGGGTTCAAGCCTGCGCAGTGTAATATTTTTTTGTATTTTAAATTGTTAGTATTAAGTTAAAATATCAACGGTTGCATTTCGGCGAGTCATTCCAACCCATAACAATGCCCGACGTTGGGGGCCATTGTTATGGGTTGAGGTATCAAATAACAGAACAAATAAATAATGCAATAATGAGTATAATTATGATAAAGAAGTAAAACACCTATCCTATATTTACGTCTAACTTAACTAAGGTTGAGCTAACTAATTCTTATACTAATATTGACCTAACTAATTTTGCTCCGAAAGGCATATACTTAGGCTAAAACAAAGAGACCATCAGTCAACACACATTCAGATGATGGCATGGATAACTTGATTGCGTCTTTATCTTAATAACTAGCACTCATCCCTTCGCCGTAACAAACAGAACACAATATTTAAACTTGTAATTAAATGACCACAACTTCCATAAATGTCCGTAATAATTATTTCACATTTCTCACATAATTACTTCATAGCAAATGGGTACTCCGAGATAGTGGCTACGTATCAGACACGGGTGTGCATTAGACTAGGCCCAAAACTGAAAAACGCGTCTCTAAACCATTGCAACCGGCAAATCAAGTAACAGTTGGGGTGACAACGTTATCAGAGGGTTTTGACCCTGCAGAATACGGATCTGCCTGTCGCCATTCCAAAATTTGAAACGGAAGTATGCTATACCGGAAAAATTGCAGCCCATACAAAAATTTTCGTCCTACATTTTGTAAATCGTTGTTACGGTACCCTAAAAAAGGTCCGATTGTTATGGTTTTTTAAAATGTTGTAAAGGACAATATAGCCTTGGTAACCCAAATTCTTCGGCCCTCCAGCTCTATTTATTTCTCCGCCATCTTGCAAAAACTGTCACTTTTTTTCTGTATTTTTGCCCATACTGTCGTTGAAGTTCATTCTAGTGCTAATCATGGTTCGGCAATATTGTATAGTACCAAACTTGGTTAAACATTTGGGTTCAAAGATTTTTTCCACAATCCCTAGGAACGAAGATATGGAATCGTATATGGGGAGCTAGCGTTAAACATTGCTAGTTTTTTCTAGTTTTCCTTCCATATTTACGTTTTGGTGCATTAAAATGCAAACTGTACTTCGGCAATATTGTAGATCACAAAATTTACTGTAACTTTTGGCTTGAAACATTTTTCCCACGACCTCTAAGCAAGAAGATATGGAATCATCTATGGAGTGTTACCGTCAAAAATTTGTTTTCTTTTCCAGTTTTCTCCCATATTTACTTTTTAGTGCATTCCAGCGCAAACCGAAGTTCTGCAATCTTTTAGAAGACAAAATTATCTACATATTGAAAGTTTCTACGATACCTAGTAATAGTAATATGGAGTGCTCAGGCTTAGCTCGTAAACCTTGTAAAAATTGTGACTTTTAAACCATGACATCATAAAAAATGGGAGTTAAAATTCAAACATTGACGAAAACGGTGGCACAACTTGGTGCATGCCAATCCGTTCTTCATGCACGAGCACATGGTATTCAGGTACTGGGATGAACAATTGATAGATACAATATACGTGCAGGCTTTGAGTATGGGCTCGAGGGTCATTAGAATGGGAATATATTGGTTTTGATGAAGTTTTCACCCATATAACTTATTTTCCATCCCCAGAGTCGAGTATAATGAGCATTTTCCCATACGTTCACCTGAAAGACTAAACGGCAAACCCTATACTCAAACCGTGGACAGATAAGGCTGACATCTGGTTAAATTTTGACATTTGCCCATACAAAATGTGTCAAACTTTAATCCGAAGTAAGCCTATCTCCGCGGTTTGAATATAGGGTTCGGCCATAAATAAATATTCAGTAACGCAATTGATTTTACACTAGCACTTAATAGATGATTCCGTATCTATTTTTCTGGAGGTCGTGGAAAGAATCTTTAAGTTTTAGCAAATTTTGTACTCTATAATATTGCCGAAGTACAGTTTGCGCTAAAATGTACCAAAACGTAAATATGGAAGGAAAACAAGAAAAAGTAGCAATTTTTAACGCTAGCTCCCCATAGACGATTCCATATCTTCGTTCCTAGGGGTCGTGGAAAAAATCTTTGAAACCAAAAGTTTTAGCAAATTTTGTACCTACTCTACAATATTGCCTAACCATGATTAGCACTAGAATGAACTTCAACGACAGTATGGGCAAAAACCAGAAAAAAGTGTCAGTTTTTGCAAGATGGCGGAGAAATGAATAGAGCTGGAGGGACGAAAAATTTGGGTTACCATGGCTATATTGTCCTAATACAACATTATAAAAAACCATAACAATCGGACCTTTTTTAGGGTACCGTAACAACGATTTACAAAATGTACGGCGAAAATCTTTGTATGGGCTGCAACTTTTCCGGTATAGCATACTTCCGGTCAAATTTCGGAATGGCGACAAGCAGATCCGTATTCTGCAGGGTCAAAACCCTGTGATAACGTTGTCACCCCAACTGTTACATGATTTGCCGCTTGCATTCTAATTCTTCAAAAATGGTCCTAGACCTGGAATGACTCGCCGAAATGCAACTGTTCATATTTTAACTTTATACTAACAATTTAAAATACAAAAAAATATTACACTGTGCACTTGCGCAGGCTTGAACCCGCGCCCTCCAACGCCGTGGCCCTACGCTAGACCTCTTAGCCACCGAGACAACTAGAAGAGTCGTTGAATTTAGCGAACGGTTGTTTTATGTGTTACGGGCAAAGTTTACGTCATCATCACATTATCATTACCATAACACTGTACGCAAAGTTTTAAACCATAGCTCATCATAGTTTTACGTGTATCGAAACCTAAGAAATCAGTACTTCACATCACTTCAGTGGTTAGAAAAAGACGGAATTGGCAAAATCAGTATGCGAAAGAAAGAGACCACTGTTGAAAGTTGAAATACATCAAAGCGACGGCATTTTTGCAATAAAGGTTTCAATTTTTAATTATTAAATTATTATTGTTTTAAGTAACAACAGCTTACCTGTGAAATGAAATTCCATTCTTTTGGAGGCTAGATGTCTTGCTACACTTTCCACACAAATTAATCATACAATACGGCATATTTTTGACACTTTATTCGCAAAGTAAATAACCGAATATTAGATGTTGCTATGTCAACAGGCGGCCACGTACTAAAAGACTGTTTGGGGGCGCCTTTGTATGCGGGGTCTAGAGGGTAAGTGGTCTGTGGATATAAACAATTCACGGCCTTAACATATAAACAAAGGACATGGCAAAAAAGTAGTTGATATTAAATATCTCGATTGTAAGAACAAACATAGTTTTGGGAATATTATGAGGATATAAAAACTTACGCCCGATACATGTATGCGAGCGCGAGCGCTAGCAGCGCCAGCACGAGCAACGCGACGAGCGCGAGCGCACCCGCGAACACGATCACACCGCCGGCGCGCGCGCTCCGCGCCAGCAGCCGCGGGCTCACGTGTACGACCACCGGCACCGACGTCTGCACACACACCATCTCATGCACTAAGGCCCGCATAATTAAACTGATCTTGGCTAAGCTGCCCATCTCAAAATACGTCAAAGTAAACGTCAAGTCTCAATAATTAAATATAGCGTATTATTCCACGCCTTCCTCGTACTAAATACATAATATCCGGCGGCCAAAAGTTTCTAAACATTGAATCCGGGGTAATTTTAAAATATTTGCTCGTAGAGTTAAAAATTACATTTCACGCAAATGGAACGGGAACACTCTTGTACTATTTTATTGCTCATTTCAAAATGAAAAATTTCTTGGTTCCGATTTTAACAACATACCGAAGTAACACGAGATCGAATAATCAAAATATTTTAAAGTTATACAAAAAGTCTGTCTGTCTGTTTTTCTATGGTGCGGCACATTAAAGCCCGATAATCCAAATTGCGTTGATGTTAAAGGCCGATATTTTTAAGGGCGATGATAAAGAAGGGCAACATTTAATATCCACAGATTAGGGGAATAGGGCCTCAATACCATAGATAAGATTGTAATAAATATGTGCCGGCTGAATAAAAGAAGAATAAGTAAAAAACACAACTAAGCACGATAGAAGATCAAAGATGAAACGATTCATAAAAATCGTACAAGAGCCCCAGCATACATTAAATTAAAGTATCCGACAGACCGTTAGGTAATTTGAAATCGAAATTGTCCTTCTTAAGGGTACTTCGGGTAGGGATAAATAAAGTGGCAGCTGTAGACATAGAGTCAGATCCCAGTCACCCCAGACTTCCGTAATTTAGGAAAGATGAAATTTTTAGGATCGGTAGTATAACATAAACTTAGAAAGCGGTGCTGTTTTATAGGTACCAGGCATCAAAGGTGGAAAAAAACCATGCTAAATTGCGTCAAAGTCGGAACGCTGGTTTTTGCATACGTCATATAATGATATTGTTATAAACAAACATATACAGTTGCCAGACACTCTCTGTGGGCCATAACTTCTGACATACACTTTAAGTCGTAAAAAAATGGGGGAATTTACGTCATTTCAGGAAGGCTGAATTTTATAATATATTATTAAGTATAATATTTTAAACTATTTTCCAATGAGCCAGACAAATCTAACAGGCCAAACATCCTCCAAAACTCGTTAAAAGATCCGCTGTGCGCGGAAGCGCGAGAGCATCAGAGCATTATTCAAGCGCATATGTACAAGTGAGATGCATTCTGACTCGTGAATATCTCTCTTACAACTCGTGGCTACTCTTGATTCGAGGCTCCGGCACACCAAACGCGTGTCTATGTGTGTTGTGGTGTTCTATGTATAAACGCATATTATCAGGTAGTTAAGTCCATTTACTTCAGCACCGCAACACTCAAAGTGACTTTCTACCGCCATCCTAGCTACCCAATCAAGTTCACGGCACTCAACTGTGTGTTTTACATAGATGGCGACGCCGCCTCGTTTCTTGCGCTTTCGACAGAAATGAGCAACATTTTTATATCCCTCAATCTGTAAAATTTCGGTTTCTTCATCTTTAAAAAATGTCTCGGTAAAGCAACAGATATCTATACATTGCTCATGAAGCATTAATTATAATTGGTCGAGATTAGAGTTTATGCTCTGTGTATTAAGATGCAGAATAACAAGGTTGATTTGTATTTTTCTAGACACATTACTATCTTTATTTACGAAAAACGTGTGACTGGTTATGTTGTTCTTGTAAGTTTGTTTATTTTTGGTCGACAAGTATTCTGTGATAAGTTTTGACGTGTGTATGTTTTGCGATAGATTGTCGTTTGTTTTTTTACATGTATGTGCTCTTTACTTTTATTTTTGTAACTAATGCGTAAAATTTCTCTTAACAACCACCCACCAGTGAGTTTACATTTTTGCAGGATATTTTCATATTCAAAATGCATGTATGTTGCATATGTTGACTCGGAACAAGCCATTGATTTACATATATGTGTTAGTTTTTCGGTTTTATTTTCATAAGCTAATATTTGTTTTTTCAAACAGAATTTTTCTAAGCCCAAGTTTTCAATTTCAGTTTCAGCCGCTTGTAGTTCCGTCTCCAATTTGGTTATTTTAATTTTTAATTCTTCTATGTCTTCTTTCATACTGTGCCCGTATTTAGGACAGCTGCGGTTCAAAATCGATGAGTAGTCTTCATTGCAGTCGTCTTCAGACGGTAGTGATTCGAATGAGTTTCCCATAGGTATTTTTGGGTTAATTTTAGTACGTTCTGTTACGTAGTTAGTAGGAGTGTAGAAATTTCGTGTATTTGTTGTTGTTGCTTTCTATGGTGACACTGGCAAAGACTTTGAGTCATCTAGCACATGAACACACTTAATACATTTCCAGTTTTTGGATTCCTTTGCTCGCATTAGATTAAATAGTTTGTCGCTCCTGACGTCCTGAGCTCCTGACACGCGTTTGGTATGCCGGAGCCTCGAATCAAGAGTAGCCACGAGTTGTAAGAGAGATATTCACGAGTCAGAGTGCATCTCACTTGTACTTATGCGCTTGAATAATGCTCTAATGCTCTCGCGCTTCTATGCACAGTGGAACTTTTAACGAGTCTGGGAGGATGTTCGGCCCGTCAGATTTGTCTGGCTCATTGGAAAATAGTTTAAAATATTATACTTAATAATATATATAAAATTCAGCCTTCCTAAAATGACGTAAGTTCCCACATTTTTTTACGACTTTTAAAGTGTCTGTCAAAAGTTATGGCCCACAGGAAGTGTCTGGCAACTGTAAATGTTTGTTTATAACAATATCATATAATTATGACATAATGTAAAAACCAGCCTTCCTACTTTGACGTAAGTTAGCATGTTTTTTTTCCACCTTTGACACCTGTTGCCTGTAAAACGGCCCCACTTTCAGCTTAGCGAGTATCCATTCCTTTCTAAGTTTATGTTATACTACCGATCCTAAAAAAAAATTCTTTAAACGCACTTTTCACAATCATAATTACAAATTACTGGTTTTTACTTACACTTAGTACAGGATTTACTTAATTGTGACGCCATAGTTGAATATATTTTTAGGGTTCCGTACCTCAAAAGGAAGAAACCCTTATAGGATCACTTTTTTGTCCGTCCGTCGCGTCCGTCCATCCGTTCGTCTGTCTGTCAAGACCCTTTATTTCGGGAACGCGTGGAGGTATCGAGTTGAAATTAAAACCATATGCTCAAGTCTACAGTCCCTTGAAGCTGTGAAAAATCAAACTTACAAGTTAACGTAAAAAAAAATGCCGCAATAAACGAATAATTCGACACTCTCAAGGGAATCAAAATTTATAGGGTACTTTCCGTTGACCTAGAACTATGAAATTTGGCAAGTAAATCTGAAAACAAAAAGTTGTTAATATAATAACTATGGTAACTATATTTTGCTAGGTGATCACGTAGGAGTAGTCTGAAGTCGCCCTGTGTCTATATAATCCTAACCTACAGCTTTTCATATCAGCCTCAGGTTGCATTCGACCATGCTGGAATAAAGTCTTATACCTAGATTAAAGTTAAACGCCCAATTTGTATAGACTAATCTCGGGGTAAAGTCTTATTCCACTTCGGTGAAATGCGGTCTAAATCTGTTAAAATGAAGTCGGCGGAAAAAGTACCAATGCTTTTTACTTCATTGTATAATGAAATACAATGTGCCCTTATCGCTGGCCAATCACGAGCATTCTAAGTTTTCTGGTACTAACTCTTTAACGTGAACGTGGTATAGTCGGTTCATTGTTTTTATAAACATTCAGGTGGTATTTTATTTTAACAAGTTGCAACCAGTGGCAAGTAGTGTCTGTGGAGTACCGCCTGCAGTCGTACCTGCCGGGGCGGGGAGCCCGAGTCCACCGCGGTAGCCACCACGTGCAGCACCGACGAGTTGAGCGCCGCCAGAGCGTTCTGCCGCATGAACATCTCGCCGGCGTCGTTAATGTAGAACATACTAACAACCAAAAAAACAACATACATTTTCAACTTTCCTTAAGACAAAATTAGAGCTAACCAAGATAGATTTTCTGTTATAGTGAAAGGCAGATAAGAAGTCTATCCTGACACTATCAATCCCGTACAAATTATAAGCTCAAAACCAAGAATAGTTTTTCTTCTTTAAATTAATTGCGGTCCACCAAGTGATTTCGCCAGTGTCAGTGAGAGAGTATAATCAGTAAATAGAACAAATAAAAATTAACAAAAGTAAAAGCCGGACATTTTTAAATCGCCATCTTCCCTCCCCGAAGGTTACGGGAATCCCAAGAATAGTTTATAAATAATACTGCGATGACAGGTGTCAGGATTCACATCAAATCAACCCAAGATAATACTCGTATTAACAACAGCCAGTTATTTGCGGCTAGCTTTTGCCTGCGGCTTCGCTCGCGTCTCATACGGAGTATATCTCTTAAGGTACGAGTGCCGAGCTTAGAGGACGAGCTTGCGAGCTGAAAAATTTATTATGTACCAGTTACATAAATAACTATTTTTGATTTTCATAATTCCACATATACTAAATATTATTAAAGAAAAAACATTAAGACGCTAGAATAGTTCTCAATTAACATTTTAAACTTTAATGCTTTATACATTACGTAACACGCAATATTACCTACTAAATGCCTAAAGCTCAGCCGCTCATTAATTTTTAAAAATAGCTCTCAATGCACTTTATCTATCCACACAGCAAAAATGAAAACTTTTAATCTTCTCATAAGTATTTTTTTCCTGTCTAAGCGACTAATACGGATTGTTTTAATGTGTATCGTTATTCATTTTTAACAAATCAAGCTAAAAGGGAAATAGTAAATGATTAATGAGCCATAAGAGCATAGAACACAAAGAATATAGTTGCGTCTAACGAGATTGCTATTGTTGTGAATAAGCGTCTTGACTGCACACAAGCTAAACAAGACGTCCGATACATCAACTAAGATGTTAGTTGAATATATCTATCTATATATATAAAAGGCAAAACTAACTGATATCAACGCACAGCCGAAACTACTGTACCTAGAAACTTGACATTTGGCACAGGGGTTCCTTTCATGATGTAAGTGAGCACTAAGAAAGGATTTTTAGAAATTCAACCACTAAGGGGATGAAATAGGGGGGTGAAGTTTATATCGACAGTGGAAAGGTAAAAATGCTTAAGCGCCATATTGGAAACTTTACAGAAATGAGGTTTAAAGTTTTTTTTTTTGAGAAAAAAAATCATATCTCAAAAAGTTTTATGACTATTTCCATGAAAATCAAAATGTATAAGTTAGAATGTGCCAGCTATTTATTTATGAAACAAGTTCTGACCTAGTCCTTCTAGTTACAGAGATAGATGTCGCTTAAGCAATAATTGTGTAGCAAGTTCCAAAAATGTCAGTCAGGTAAAAAATGCTTAAATCGCAACTAACTATAAACCAAAATGACTAACGGTACATATTTTTTATGTCTAGCAAAAAACAAAATTTACTTATATTACTTCATCTTTCTAGAAACTGGTAAAGTAAAAAATCTAACGAATGATAATAACTGTTATCTTGGATGGTGAATTTACTTAAAGTCACTAATTATTTATTATTTATAAATTATATATCACTTAACTACCTAATTTTACTCATTATTCAAATATAAAATGGTTTAAAGCAAGCATTTTTGTTTCTACACGGACTACTAAAAGCTTAAATTCTAACTAATACATTAATACTTAGTGACTTTGACGTCATTTAAGAAAGAGAAGTACCAAAATGTATTTTAACGGGTACGTATCATAATATTATAAAGTTTAATAATAATGGGATACATAATGGTTCATAATATAAAATGGTGTTTTATCTGAAATCGTAAACTTTTCGGGATTGTTATAACATAAACCTAACCTAACATAATGGGTTCTATACAATGACATTTTAAAAAATCCTGAAAAGTTTATAGCTGCATAAATAAAACCATTATTATTGGTAGAAGTTTTAGATACTTGCAAAATTTTAGTGAGAAAGAATAGTTGATTGACCCAGATACGTGTCGAATTTTTGGAGTCGGTTGAAAAATAACCTTTTCATTTTTTTTGCAGATTGCAATTAAAACATCATCAAAAATCTATTGAATCGATAGAATTCCTTCTGCTAACTATAAGAATAATTATTAACAGTTCACTAGGTATCTAAGTTATACCAGCCTGAATTACCAGTCTACCTGGAACCATTCAAAATAGGATCTAACATATTTGCTATAAATTCAAATGACATAGAATTATATTCTAAATAGTCATATGTTTTTAAATCACTTGCTATAATTTTGGTTACAAAAGCCATGTTCTAAAACTTTTAGAAATTATAATTTTAATATGTCTAATATTCATAATACAATACAATTACAACTTTTATCATTATTTTTTATAATATTCACAATGTTTAATCGTTTAAACCAAAAACTCAAACAAATGCCAATTTTCACACCATAATGAATACGGTTAAAAGTGATAATATGAAACCTCACTCATATATTTATTATTTTCTTTATATATTTGTGTTTGACGAGGCCCTTTTGGCTTTCGGCTCCTATTTCGTGCTCTGAAGAATAAAATAATATTAAAAAACCTACCTACCTTACAAAAAATTTTGGTTAGGTTAATTTTTCATGGCGAGCCTTGCCCTCCTATCTCCGTTTCAATGCGGGGATTGCCCTCCGCCTTCCACAACCACCCGCTATGTTGGTTCCATTATAGCAAGTAAAAATTCCAGATTTGAATGTAATAAAGGTACTAAATAAATCTTAAGGCTGATGATTAGTAGACGAAATGACTTTGATATAAAATTTATGCTAAGCGAAGATTTTAGAAATTAACTTTTATAAAATTTGAATTTACAGGAAATTAATTAAGAGGAAATGTAATTGTAGTGTTTGATTTTATAGCAAATAAGGGAATACGTTCACAAAAATGTTGATTTTTTACCCACTAGCCAACATTCTACTTGTATTTACTTCGAAAGATAGGAACTGAATTCCGTTTTTTTAATTTAACATAGTAAAATTTAAAAATTACATACGTGGGTATGTACTGGATGGAAAACTTTGCAAGGCGTACATGGAGCGGAAGCCAACATGCAGAGGCCCTTTAGTCAACATTAATTTAGTAAAGTGATGGGACAGTAACTGGCGTTTGTCCCTGAGTTCACACTATAGATGTATGCTCCCACGGGCAGACACCGGTTAGTGTAAGACTAAATGAGATGGACCGGTGAACTAGGCTATTGATAAACCTATGACGCCAATGCTAATTACTTTGGTTGAAATGACAGACAGTGACTCGCCAAGTCAATGGAATGGGTCTCCTAAAATAGCCTTAATACGTAGTACCAGACAGGCAATAGTTCCAGAGGGGTTGATAAGGTCGAAAAGGTGCATCTGGACTTTAAACGACGATAAGTTGCCCACTCACCACTTATGCAACATCCGCCCTTCGAGCATATATAGCTCTTGCGACTCCAATCTGACCGGCTAATAAAAGATAGCCAGAGGTGAGAGTCTATTCCTCGTCATCGTACACTCCAGCGGGCCGGTGAAGGCAAGCGTGAGGTGAGGAACAGGACCTTCCCTCGGAACCAAAAGCTCGCTACTAGCTGCTGCTGTAGCGTGACGTATTATTATTATCACACAAGATGCTTGACATCGCAAAGTTCACAAGATATGCACTTACTTATTATATACATCATCACTGTCGCGCTCGTCGTCACCATGGACTGAGTGTCCCGATTCAACAGGTTTTATGCGATAAACGGGAGCTTACACTCGAGCGAAGTTTGTATTTTCTTAAATGTTTTTCGAGTTTTTTCTTACTAGTAATGAACACCCATATTTTTATAAGAAACTGAATCCGAAATAAGACTTAAGCAGTGTAAAATTCTAAAATGAAATATGTCTACTTTCACTAAATCAAAGTAAATAGTTTTTATTTTATTTTATATTCTACTAACATCCTAATTCTACAGATTGAGATGACCTAGATTGTGCTTAAACACATTTTTCTTTAAAAACGTGGAATAGCATTTTTGCTTAAGCGCCAAATAGTAAATTATTGCATGAAGATAAAAATTCTAATACGAAAAAAAAATATGTATCACAATAATTTGAAATTGCTAACAGTAATAACTCGACTAAAGATAAGAATAAAAAAAATCTAATACGTTTGCATCCCAAAATTTTCCCTAAGGTTAAATGACTAACATGCTTCAACACGAAAAACATCAAAATAAACGTCGCTTTAGTTGTCACGTTCTCAAAAAAACGTGAAAAATTTGCCTGCTTAAGCGCCAAAAAAGTGCTCCGATCGACGTGGGTCCTAGACAGATCTACGCAGAAAAAAAAAGAAATTAAACTGTATATATAACTCATTTTCGGCCAAAGTGGCGCTTAAGCATTTTTACCTTTCCACTGTCGATATGGAATTTTCTCATTTCTGGACTTAGAAGTATGAAAATATGTATATAAGTTTTCGAATATAATTAATAATGATCTGTGTAGGTGAAATGGATAAAATTCCCCCTAAAGGGGTAAAATGGGGGTAAAGTTTGTATGGAAATTTTCTAATTTTCGGATTTACAAGTATGAAATAGTAGATTGTACAACAAGTGCATAAAACGCACCATTTTACGCGAGACGTTTCTCTGAGAGAGCTCGCAAGCTCGCTTGGATGGATATAAAGTCGAGTGTTTAATGGGTTTTATGGACGAGTTGTACACTCTAATTTTCACTTCGATTGCGAGGAAATGAAACAGCAACATGTAAATTATTGTAACACAAATATTGACAATGACAAAATAAGTATGGTTCCCGCCAATAAACTTTTTTTTCATTAGGTACGTGACATCTGACTTAGGTCGATACATACCGCTCAGTTATAAAAACATTTTGTTTTTTATATCTATGATAACTTATTGTCATGCTTTAAATATATTGATTTACTCAAATATAATAATAATAATGATAATAAATGCAACAGAATAAAAATTATAAATTTATTTCATGAACTTTTATTGTGTACTTTGGCTGTTGGTATCCTTGCCTTGGTCTTAGAATACTAACGAAACGAAATAAAATAAAGAGGTTATTCTATGAAGTTAAAGTTGTTGGTGTGGCTGTTGGACCGATTGCCTTGGTTGTTGGACCGATTGCCATGCACTAGAGCATAAAAAGCGAGTTTATGTCGCCTACGCACGACATAAAGAAGGACTTTTGGAGCGTGAGAAGTGAAAATAGGTATTTAAGTTCTCCATTACAATTAAAAATGATCTGTGCAGGTGAAATGGACAAATTTCCCCCCTAAAATGTTAAAATGGGGGGCTAAAGTATGTATGGAAATCTTCTCATTTCTGAACTAGCAGTATGAAAATTGGTATATAAGTTCTCGATTACAATTAAAAATGATTTGTGTAGATGAAATAGACAAAATTCCCCTTAAGGGGGTAAAATGGGGGGTAAAGTTTGTATGGAAATTTTCTAATTTCTAGACTTAGTAGTATGAAAATTGGTATATGGGGTCCTGATTACAAATAAATATGATCTGCGTAGGCAAAGATAAAGAAAGAAGAAGTAGAAGTAGGGGAGTTTCTATGGGATTCCCTTATTTCTGGACTTAAAAATATGACTGGTCGCTATTTAAAATGATTCGTATGGCGAAGTTGGCGACTTCAATTGGGGAGGGGGTTTCTCATACAAAATGTACAACTAAAATGTGGAAATTACATTGATATTTAAAATGTGTGAAATAAATTTGCTAATAAGTATGCAGTACCTAACTTAAAGATTACTTATCAGCAAACCAAGCAAGTCACGTCCTTAGGGTTTCTGAACTCATTGGAGCTATCGGGAGTGCCCTCTCAGTTCATGCTTAAATTGGGTATCCCGGTACTCCATCAATATCGTAAGGGCAATAATTATGTCTGGAATTGGTAAAGGAGAAAATGTTTTAATTCCCCGCATTCCTATAAGTAATCCCGAAAGATTTACCATTAAAAAGAGTGCAATTCTCTTTAAAAACAGCTTTAGCCTAACATAAACAAAATGCTCAAGAGTATCCAGCCCACGAAATCTTACTGTTTTAGCGAAAGATGGCTAAACAAAAAATATTGTATACTAAGGTTTATTAACCTAGATGACGTTATCAAATTCAACTTCTTTTTAAATTTCGAGCTGAATATAACATGTGATTTAAAGGTCATTCTGGCCAGGGAGGAAGTCAAATTATAAAATTACTTAAAATTACTAATTTACTTAACTGCGGTAAACGAGTTCTACGCGAACGAAGTCGCGGGCTAAAGCTAGTATTTTTATATTTTTTAATAAGGTAGTTTATGTACTTGCAAAGACTTTAATCCTTCACATCTTCCATCCCTATCAAACATGTGCACTAATGCTATGGCCATCGTTATCTACGGGCGTCGCATTCGGACATTTTAATGTCAAATCACTCTTCGTTAAACCGCCATATTGTGAGCATCTCATCTCATATAACTCGTGTCGTAGTTCTGACTATTATTTAAGAGCTTTTAAGCAAAGGACAACAAGGCTAACGGTGCGGTGAAGTGGTTCGATGCCCGGCAAGCAAGGAAATTCAGGTGAGTGCGCATGTTCACATCCTTTCTTCCTTCTCTCATCGACCTTATTTATTTCCATACAAACTACAAGCCGATGCAAGTGATTTGTTAGTCTTTTGTGTTAAACGTTCTCGCATAAAAACCATTTAAAAACCAATACAGTCCACTTTTCCATAACCTCGTGCCTGGGTTCCCAAACATATCGAAGTTTAATTCTCGCCTTATCCAAAGGTGGAGTAAAAGGCACCTCCACTATCCAAAGCCGTAGAGTAGTCCACAAAGTCTAAAACCTGCCTCTTCAGGTGGTTGGTGGCTATCGAGTTTACCAGAAATGCGACCATCTATGACTTTTATAAAAGCCTTATATATGTGAGAAGTAATGCTTATTGGTCGGTAGTCTGTTGTTAATGTCTGCTTTGTCACCTTTTTTATGTAATAATATAATATTAGATTGACAAAACTTGTCTGGAAATGTACCTGATTTTAAAATACATTTAAAAAGGTTTTAATGTGCGGTAGAAGTGTAGGTTCGCCTATTTTTAGTACCTCTGCCAGTGGCGTAACTATACCATTCGAGGCCCATGGCAAATTCGTAGGATAGGGCCCTTTCTTTCACTTTTATTAAGAATAAAATAAATATTAGGTTCCTCCTGTGCTTGCGGCCTTTCAGACCGGGCCCCTCACAGGCCGGGCCAGTGGCATTTTGCCAGCACTGCCACCCTATACGAGGGCTGCCTTTTAAGTTCTGTCGTTTGCAAAACTCCCGTGATTATAAAAAAAAAACTAGTATCATCTTAAAATATTTGAATTTAGAATTCAAAAACAAAAGAATGTCTCGAGATCGGCCGATTCGTTTTAGTACAGCGTCGGTTCAAAGTTGACAAGTCGGTTGTGAAAATGGAAATTTCGAAGGAAAATTTACGTGCGATAATATTTACATACATACATAAACTCACGCCTTCGTTCCCAGAGTGGGGTAGGCAGAGCTACAGAATTACAAACATCTCTAAAAACTTGTTGATAATTCTATAACCACAATTTGCACAATTAGGCTGAGATGTTTACCAGCGTATTAGTGACAGGTTGCAAGCCCATCGCCTAACAGTACTACAAGCCTTTATTCCCTTAGTCGTCTTTTACGACATCCACGGGAAGACATGGAGTGGCACTATTCTAACTCGGCAACCACACGAGGAAACATAATAATAATATAATAATAACAAAATAATATAATAATAATATTTAATAATAATATTATTTTGGATAATATTTTACAACTTTAAAAGGGGTTTAACGCGTCTTCAGTGCTTTGAAGAGCTGACTACGGTTTTTAAAAATGAAGCACCATGCATCCGGACTGTGGAACGTTGGTATTTGGAATTTCAACGTGGTTGCTCTAGTCTTAGTGATAGGCATCGTGAAGGCCGACCAAAAACAGCTGTAACCCAGGAAAACATTGATGCTGTACGGCAACTGATCGTCGAAGATCGCCATGCGACATACCGCGAGATAGAAGCTTCATTAAGCATTTCAGGGACCACTGTTCAAAATATATTGCATGATCACTTAGGTGTAAAAAAATTGATCTCACGCTGGATACCACATTTACTTAGTGAAGACTAAAAAACGGCTCGCGTTAGATGGTGCCGCAAAACTCTGCGGCAATTCAACCGAGGAGACTCTAAACACGTTTATGACATTATCAGTGGTGACGAATCTTGGATATATGCCTACGATCCGGATTCTAAACAGCAGTCGACTGTTTGGGTGTTTCAAGATGAGCCAAAACCGACCAAAGTAATACGCTCACGGAGCACTTCGAAAAAAATTGTCGCCACGTTTGTAGCGAAAAGTGGCCACGTTGCGACTACCGTGCTCGAAGATCGTAAAACAGTTAATGCTGACTGGTATACCACTGTTTGTTTACCAGAAGTTATCGGCGAGTTCCGAAAAAATAACCCAAGACGTCGTATAGTACTGCACCACGATAATGCTAGCTCGCACACCGCCCGGCAGACAATTGCGTTTTTGAAAGAACAAAACGTCGAAAATTTGGATCACCCGCCGTACAGTCCAGACTTAAGCCCTAATGACTTCTTCACTTTTCCAAAAATCAAGCAACGACTTCGTGGTCAACGGTACCGGACGCCTGAAGAAGCGTTTGAGGCATACAAAACCATTTTGGAGACCCCGAATTCGGAATGGAATAAGTGTTTCGAAAACTGGTTCGATCGAATGAAAAAGTGTATTACATATCACGGTGATTACTTTGAAAAACAATAAATACCATTTAACACTTAAATTGTCTTTAGTTTTTTCAAACGACAGAACTTAAAAGGCACCCCTCGTAGTTACGCCACTGACCTCTGCCGTGATACCATCTTCGCCAGGACTCTTGCTGTAGGTACTTCATCTTAGTGAGTGCAACACGCTCCTCGTAACCAGTTATGGGCGGGACGCTATCAGGACAGAAGTCGCTAGGTGTAGATTGGCGTATGGATGTTATCAGAATCATTGTAAAGGTTTTTATAGTAGTTTGTACAGATTTTTTAAATGTTATCGCTGTTGCCATAAGAATAAACAGTAACTACACGTAGAAGCGAATCTCCTTTACCCAGGCACACACTTGGTCTTCTCACACTCCTCCTCGCGTCAGCGAGTAGGTGTGGGGCAGCCTTTTCAGGGCGGTGTGCCCTTTCAGGCGGCAGCTGTCGCGGCCCGCAACCGCGGGCCGGTGTTGGGTTGACTTTGTTCGTCAGTGGACCCTGTATTGTAATATGGCCTCTTCTCTCTCTTTGTGGGGTCCGTGGAATCTGAGGCCTCGTAGCTCAAAGTGCGGCCCAGGATTGGGCCGCCAGTTCGGCTCGGCTGCGTTGGTTTTTAGTGGCGTCGGGGATCGTTTGGCAGAGCGGAAGGGCGCGCACTGCCATGGTCCGCTGTCTGGGGTTCTCCATTTTGTAACTGGTAATTCGTTTACTTCTTCCATGAAGTTCCAGGATTCTCTCAGCCGGCTACCTCGACTGAGGCTTTCTGCTTCAAGGCCCTTGAAGAGATCCCTGTAGTGCTCCTCCAGTACACTGAATCTCTTCTTGTAGGCGTTGTTGTTCAGCAGGCAAATATCATGCGTCGGCTCTTCCGCCGGCGCGGCTTCTATGTGGATCTCCTTTACCCAGGCCCCAAATGCCGCGCTTTTAATACCTACTTCCCCCTCCACCCCGCTACGCCCCACTGTCTTCCGCGTCCAAAGTCAGGGCTGTCACTTGTGAAATATTTTAATCGGTTTATGGATGTGTCATACAAGTTTAGTCACGAAATGTTATTTATGTTTTCCTTCAACGTGGAAACATTGTTACAAAATGAGTTTTTTACATTTACGTTAAATTAAGTAATAATATTTTTTATAATATTAAGATTAACTCCAGAAAATTTAATGGCTTATGTGGCTATTAATCATCTATAAAACACAGAAACGAGTTTATAAATAAACAACCTTTTAAGCTCAATAAGTTTTAAGTATAGTCTGGGATCCGGAGTTACTTTTTAAGTTCCTTTCTGGACCATTAATTTAAATTTTTATTAAGTTGAAAAAGCTTTATTACAAAATACTATTCTTATCTATTAATTCGTTTTTAATGTTTCCGGTTTTTTATCTTCAACATCTGGGGATGTACTATTTAACAAATAAAACTTCTTCATTCAATCAATTACCTATTTCCAATTATTTTGCCGTAAATAGTCGTTCACTTTTTAAAACACTATCTTAGTTCAACCATAAACACTAAAATCAACACAAATACGAAAACCAATTCAAGACACAATAACAATATCTTGGTTAATACATATATATTCCATCTGTGACGCCCCTGACGACTAGACAGCTCAGGCAGGCATATTTTTCTTCTATACAAAACGACAAAGTACATCCGATCAATACCTACAACGTATTGTAGGCATATAAAACATATGTATAATGCTGCCCGAACGCGCCTAAATAAACCTTATTTACTCGTGTTGAAAATTCATTTTTCGAAGTTTCCATCGAACGAATAGTGATACCTACGTTTGCACGCTCGAACGGTAGGGTTGTCAACACAATGAAAATATTAATATGAATACATTATTATAAGAAAAACTTTATTACACAAAAAACTACTTACTTACATACTTTATTTTTTACTTTAATAAGGGTCGCTCAATAGTTATTACAACTAAGAGCCATTCCTGAAGTACAAGAATTATATCTCAGAAAGAATTTTGCAAATCGGCGCAGTACCTAGTTGTTAGTGGTTACATATTACATAAATCTGGGTCAAAAAATTAACCTCATTTTTATGTTAGCTACCTACTGTACCTACCTACTTACATCTAAGAACTTACGTATTAATTAATTCGCTATCACTAAGGTATAGGTATAAGGTTTTTGTAATAAAATAAGTAACAATTTTATACTGGTGTCCGTTATTTTCTTCTTGGTATCATTTTTTTTTACTTAAGACCCTTTCGAATATGTACATAATCACCCTAACATGTTTATAATAAGTAAACTAAGTAGGTTGGTAATCAAATCGTTCTAACCTGATGAGTACTGTTTCGTGTTGATCACTTTAAATCTTTAGTTCTCTTGTCATCCACTCACACAGCAATAATGAGTAATTTTTTATTATATAAATTCACCAACACAACACAAAAAACAACAACAAATCTAACCCAACTTGACGAAATGAATAGAATGCACTACCTACTTGCCTACTTGCATCTCGCTTGACGTGTCTCAAACTCTCGACAGTCAAAAACCTTTCGAACGAGCTGGCCTCGCCGCGCGCGGGCATCCTTCATGTATTAGCATCGGCAACTATGTTCCGTGAGGCGGTGATTACCGTACATACCTCGCGCAGAGAAATATCTGTTACGTAGTAACTCTTATTTAATCTGTGCCTCAGGTGTCGCCAGGCGGTGGGTATTTAAAGCGCCAAGCGCGCGTCCGGAGCCGGGAGTTTTGCTTCTACGTGTAGTTGTTTATTCTTATGCTGATGCTTTGTTTCACACCTCTCTCATCTCGCAAACTTGATATTCATGTTTTACATTTGTTTATTCCTTGTTTTACTGATTTCAATGATCGATTCTTTTCTAATGCTACCTGAATTAAATTGTTATTATTATTGTTATTTCCCTGTATACATAATGTCATGTTTACAATTGAATTGATGAATTGTCACAGCGAGCATCGATTCCCCTTGAATCATAAAACATTCTTATGTTACACTATTATAAAGTTATAAAAGATCTTTACAGTCAGCATCAAATAGTCTTTGGCATCCAAAGTGCCAAATGTATCGCAACACATCTTTATTCTTATAGGCATAAAGATACGTGAAAATATATAAATTGTTTTGTTGTGATAATAGCTTAATTACGAAGATCATCGTAGTTAATTAAGTTCTTACGAGAAAAAGATTATACCTAAGCATGCATATGCATATCGATCATAAGTTTAGAGGCTCAGGTACCTAATAAAAGTGTGATAAACCACTCGACGTCTGATACTCGGTGTCATTAATAGTACATTGTGCATCAAGGGTAGTATGAAGGGAATTACTTACGAGATTGTTAGAAGCCCGACGCCGCCGAAGGCGGAGGGCTTTTAATGACTCGAGTTAGTAATCCCCTTACTGCCTGTGATACACACAATGGTTTTCATCACATTTGCGAGGAAAAAAACAAAGAGAAAATTAAATAGTACATTTCTTTCGATTTGGCGGGTAACATATTGCCATGTATTACTTCAGCTGCATCTCTTAGTTCCGGTGGTGTATTGGTGATAATTAATCTTGTGTCCGAATCCTGGGATGAAGAAGCCATTTTCTTTTTTGTTTTGTACCTATCTGTTTTAAAATAAAACACTTTAACTCTGCAAAATATAAAGAAATAACTTTTGACGAACGGGAACGTAAATGGAAACGATATTTTTTCGTGACCTCTACCACAGATAATAACTGCGTTTAGTTTCGACCTGGATTCGAGCCAGATTTAGCCAATTTGATAAAAATGTATAATTACTAAAATTAATGATAAATGTTGATATAAACTTGAAATAGGTATAAAAATAATGAAGTTTAATGAAGCGTATAGGTTTTGTGTAATGTAAGTTAGTCTATAGCTAATTTTTAAAGATGAAATTAGAAACCGATTTAATTTTTGGCTGAAAATTAAACCTCCTTAGTCAGAAATGATGTACGAAAGAGTTGCAAATTTTAAAAAGAAAGTCATTACTCCCTAGGGTTGACAAACTCGCCATAATTCCCGCGGGAACAATTTAGGCCATTGTCCTTCTGTATACAGGCATGGAATAACACCATTTACGAGCAAGTGCGATGAAAAATTATTTTAAATACATTTTGGCAACGTACTGTGTGTACAATTTGGGACTGCGAGTAATGTACTATTGTTCTCCTGGTACTTTACATAAAAATGCAAATGCTTTGGTTTGATGCATGGCTTAGGATATTTAAAAAAAAACAGCTATCTAGACTGTTCATAAACACAGCCGCCATGTTTACACTGAAATTAAAAAAAACGTTCATTGTTTTGTTTAATACGCATAGCGGCAGAATGCCATGATGCCTGTGCCACAAATTTATTTGGAATGGAAATTAAAAAAGAGGACTTTGCCGGCCTAGTACGATTTGTATGAAATTCCATTAACGACCTCTTGTCCTAGCCGCACCTGAAACGTCATACTTGGCGGCCTATTATAAGGAACATAACATCAATATTTCATTGCATGTTTGAGAAAAGGTAATTAGGGGTGCGTAGCGCAACTTAGATCGCAGGCGGTGCGCTGCGGGGACCGGCGGGCGGGCGGGCGCACCCGACACAGCGCGGATGACTGAGCACTGTAGGTTACTTTTAATGATAATGCACTCCTAGTAATTTGAGTTCGTAATTTTTGTTTTAATTTTTTTAATGAATTGTTATTATGTTTGAGAAAAGCACTATACATACCTCGGCGGGAAATATGGGGTTGCCCGCCTCAAAGCTATCCGCTAGCTTTGCTCGGCCGTCTATATGTCTTTGGCCGGCAACTCCTGTCCAGGCCTCTGTAGTAATGTACTATTACCATTACAATTCTCCAGCATACCCTTATAATGGCTTAATATTTAATTCTGCTAGCAGAAAAGTTGGATAGGTTAGGTTACAACTCCAATTGCAACACAAACGAGATGTTGCCAGAATAAAACGTTAGAACTCCAACTCCTCTAACTTTGACCTTCGTTTGATCCACCCCCCCATTAACACCCTGAATAATCTGCGATTTAGGCCTTCGAGTTTCACCTGGCGTCGGAGCCCCTGAGCGTCAGGGTGACGTTGTCTCCGGCGTCCCCGTCGAACACCTCGAGCCGACCGACGGGCAGCAGCCCCCCGCGCGCCGCGCCCGCGCCCCCGCCCCCGCTCTCGCCATCGTCCTCGCCCTCCACTTGGAACTCGTACTGCGGGTACTTGAAGCGCGGCTCCCACTCGTTCACATTCAGCACCGTTATGTTTATTGACGCTGTGTCATTCTGAAACAGGATACATGAATCCTTTAGAAACTTCTTCACAAAATGAATTGATTTGTCTAGTTTAAGTGCTCCACTTACGTCAATACCGTCTGTGACCATAACTTGATACTGGTAATCCGGTGTGGTCTCATAGTCAAGCGCTCTTCGGAGTAAGACCTCACCCGCACTGTTTATAGCAAACTTATCCAAAAAACTGCGGTCGGATACGTAAAACTGCAGAGGAGGCTGTTAGAAAAATAATGGTATTATTTATTAAAAAAACTAGAATCGATCCCTGAGAAAAATTAATATGGCATGTCTAAGATAGACAGCTTGTCTGACATTCCTACTTTAAACATTAAATCTGATAATTGAGTTACGGATTATTTAATCTTATCTAATACCATAAGAATAAATACTATTAGAAGGGTAACTTCATCCCCACCACGCGCGCTCTCGCGTGGCCTGTCAACAGTCCAGGACTACTTATCGCAGCAAACACTAGCGGGTTGCCACCCGGAATCGGCGCTTGGAGTAAACGTGCAACAATATTTCAAATGAAGCTCTCAAAGGCGCCACTGTCTACGCAAACTGTGGTTTTACCATACGAAATTGTTAGTTCCGTATTTGACCACGTGCTTTATGACAATAATTGTAGGACGATATCAACGAAGTTTGAATCTTTATTTATTATTTGTAACATAAGCACATTAAGTAAAGAGCGTTAAAATGAAAGAATTAAATAAATACATTATTTACGTATGCACTTTATGTTTTATCCAATATTAATCGTAATTAAGTAAGTCTAAGATAGTATATCACTGGTTACGTTATAAAATAAAGAGTTGCTAAATCTACATCTACACTAATATTATAAAGAGGAAAGATTTGATATTTTGTTTGTTTGAATTGAATAGGCTCCGAAACTACTGGACCGATTTGGAAAATTCTTTCACCCATAGAATCCTACATTATCCCTGATGAACATAGGCTATGTTTTATTATTCTGCGCGAACGGAGTCGCGGGCAACAGCTAGTTAATTAATAAAATACACAAATACGTCCTACATATATAAATTAGTTTTATTGGCTTTGCGTTTGTTCTTACGACTTTATATCTGATTTAATTGTAATAAAAGACCTTTAATTTTATTTTTACATAGACTACTTAGCGCCGACTTGTGCCGCTGTCATTCGCTGTCACACTCATACGTCAGTGAACTATTGGAAAGTCTTACGGATTTGAAATATTACGGACATTTTAATTTTATTAAGTATATTTTATTTTATCGTATCGTTTTACAGGTAAATAAACTAATTCTACGCGAACGAGGTTGCGGGCTCAGTTAGTATTATATACTTGTGACAACCCTAATTTTGCGACAGGCGAGAGAGGGGTAAGGCGGGGCGTGGGGCGCTGTAGGTAATTATTTGACGGCTTTGCTGTCAAATCCATACAACGACGCCGAAGATGCCCTTCTAATAGTATTTATTGTTATGCTAATACCTTTAAACGAACAATATATACAGTGGTGGTCACACAAGGGACACTTGTTTTTTTCCCATATAATTGCCTACAAATATGGCTTTTCAATTTTGACAACCAATCAAAAAGTTCTTAGTCAATTATATTTTTAGTTACACTTATCGTTAACTAATAAAGTAAAGTTTAAATGTATGTACAATTTATCTCTGTTGAGATCGGATCTTTCATTTTATAAGGATTAGAAAAAATAAATATTTGGCGCTCATACAAAGTTGTAGAATTTTGTATGGACGCGTCAGCACTTAGTTTTTAAATCCCTATAAAATATAAGGTCCGTTTTTAATATTAGTTCACTATACATCAGTTTAAACCTTAGTTAATTATGTAAAGTAAAATGTATTTAGCAATTAAATTGGAAGAGAACTTTTTGATTAGTGGTCAAAATTTAAAAGTCATATTTGTAGGCAATTGTATGTGGAAAAATCAAGTGCCCTAATTATGTGGCCACCACTGTGTATATATATAATCTGAATCTCGGAAATAGGGGTTTACGGGGGCGAAAAATCGATCCAACAATGACGGTACGCTCTTGGAGGCCCAAGCATTATAATAATATTTTTGTTTAATAAAATTTCTTACGATTGTATTATTAAGTTATGCGATATGTCCCACCAAATAAATAAAACATTCAAGGCGGAAAAAAACGACCGCCACATGGATTGCCAGGGACGCCTTAAATATCACTTACGACTTTTACTATTGAAAATAATAAATACTGCATATGGATGCAAATTTTTGAAAATTCGTCTAAAACTTAATCTAGAATAGAACCAGTCAAACATGACAAAAAAATCATGCCTTATTAGCATTACCAACACAAACAACGTTAGTTTCGTTAATTTTAAAGTGTATGTTATATGTTATAGTATAACAGATAAATGATCTTTATCAATAAACCATTCGTACTGAAACATATAATAAATCACGTTTTTTTGTCATAATCGTATTTGACCGGTGCGATACCCGATTAAGACAGACAAATTTTCAAAACTCCATGTATGCAGTTTTATGCTTTCCCGCTGCTGTAGAAATACCCCACTATACCGAACGTTTATTTCCCTGGATCGGATTGTAACTATAAAGCACTAAATTCGAAACAGCGGATGCCCCATCCTTTTCACGGGTATGTAATGTTAAGTATAAAACAAATGGTTTAATTTTCATTTTATTTAACACAAATTGCATAATCTCGATCTCTATAATAAACCAACGACGTAATAATTATGATTTATGATGCATAAAACGAAATGCATAATTTCAAAAACTATGTCCATAAATTAAAAAATAAATATTTCTAACGGCTTTCATTGCTATTAATGTGGTCACAGTTCTAACCTAATCTAACCTAGTTAGAAGAAATTGACTAAACATGCATAATAACAAGAAAATTATAGTTATAATAAATTAGTGTTATGTTATTCGATCGTAAGCCTGATGAAATTATACAATTGGTTTTTATGCTAAACGTTCATTATACTTTTCGTGGTTAGTTAAATTTTTTTTAACTGTTAAGTTAAGTTTTTAGACTGATTGAAGCGCACCCCCTTTTTACTCGTCCTTCGAGTCTAAATAGGTAGAAAGAAATAACGTAGGTACTCGTAATCGAACTTCGTTTTTCAAACAAGGGCCCCAGTGTAGCGCTACTCACGTGGTCCCTGGAGGCGACGGGCTCGGTGGCGAGCGTGACGAGCACTGTGCCGGGCGGCGCGTGCTCGGGCACCCGCGCCGCGAACGCGCGCCGCGTGAAGCGTACCGCGCGCCGGCTCAGCGCGCCCGACCGCCGGCTTAGCGACAGCGTTGTCAGCGCGTAGCGGTCCGCGTTGTCCACTTGGGTTGCCTTTCACACATACAATATATAAAATAAAATAAAATATCAGAGGACAATGTCACACCAATTGACCTAGTCCCAAACTAAGCTCTAGGCTTGTACTAAGTATGGGTACCAGACAACGAAATAAATACTTATACTTATCTATACTATTAATAAAGAGAGAACCGGAATGCGCGTCACTCATCAACGCCCAGCCGAAACTACTGAAGCTAGAAACATGAAACTTTAACAGTACGTATGTTTTTGACGTAAGCAAGTAATAAGAAGGGATTTTTCGAAATTCAACCCCTAAAGGGGTGAAATAGGGGATGCACCATTGTATGGAAGTCCGCCATTTTTAAAGCTACGAACATGAAATTTAGTATTAAGGCTTATAAATATAAGGCTGTAAATGTACCATATTAATTTTTTTTTATTTCGTCTCTAAAGGGTCGAAATAGTGGATTAAAGTTTGTATGGGAGATACGTCATTTTTGAAGTAAAGTACGTCATATTTAAAATTTAGGCTGCGGGTACGAATTAAAGAAACATAATTTTACCGTTTATGGAAATTCAACCCTAAAGGGTCAAAATAGTGCATTAAAGTTTGTATGGGAGACACGTCATTTTTGAAGTAAATTACATCAAATTTAACATGTAGGATCCTGGTACGAATTAAAGAAAGGAAGAATGTCAGTAGGTACGCCAAATCGCTTGAAACTTTGTAGCAGTAAAGTTTATAAATAAACAAACATACTACTTTTTCTTTTATTCGAAAAGACTCAGTAGTTTTGATTCTATGAACGTTTAAAATTTGGGTCAATAATATTAAAGCGCGCGGGGGCCATCTTGCTGAGGTGACGTCATCGCTTAACAGCGGTACGCGCCCTTATATGAAAAAGTAAGTTTACAGGGCTATAACTTTTTAACCGTTATAAGTAGCCAGTTGAATTTTTCCCAGAATACGTGTTATTATAAAATCTATCTTTTAAAATTGTACAATGAACAATAAATCAAATCCCAAGAGGGGTCCCCATACAAGAAACATGAAAATAAATCTTTTTTTTTAGCCTTTTTATATGGATTGTATTTTATAATGGCTTCTTATTTTGATGCTATTTTGAGCTTAAATATTTTTTGTAGTTTACGACTAAATAGCAATGTCAAGTAAAACTGCTACAAATATGTGACAAAACTGATTTTATCAACACGATATTTTAAGCGGTCACCCATCCTGTTTTAGACTACGAGTGTAGTTGCTTAAATTTGGAAGGCGAAGTACGGGGTGTATTTGTATAATAGCTTTTTATTTCGGTGTCACATTCAGTTTAGATAATAATCAAAACTCCATACAAACATATATAGTTTACGACCAAACAGTAAACTGCAGTAAAACTCTTACAAATATGTTAAAAAGTGCCTAGTTTAAATCAACACGATCGATGTTTAGGTAAGCGGTGGTTGCTTAACTTTGGTGGTAGGCCTTTCTTTACAAATTTCGTGTTAATTTAGAATTAATATCTCTACTGTATAAAAGAGTGAACTATAAAACATGATTTTTTTATTGACCTAGCAGTAGTCCTGATATAGTAGACCAAGGCGAATCGGATCAATGGGTGAATCGGATCAAAATAAGAAATCCCTATTTATGATACGTATTTCTTAGACGACTGGCGTTTTAAGACCCCTCTCGCCCCGAACCTTCCGCAATCGGAAGTATTTGGTAGTATTACGTTTTACCCGTTTGATCCGATTCACCCATTGATCCGATTCGCCACGGTCTACCCTACTTCCTGTATTCATTTCATCGATTTCAAATTTCGCGCGCGGGCGCTACGAAGTCGATAAACGTACAGTCGCCATCAGATATATTGTAGCGGGCGAGGTACTCAAATATTTCGGAGCAGCATTACTTTTCAATAAATTCGTTACACTAGATATGGTCAATAACACCAGAACATGCAATTTGTCATAAATATAAGAGCAGCGACTTTTCATTAAATTCGGAACATATAACGAGGTAAAAATATCAGAAAGCACAGAACGTCAAAGGTATCTACGCACTCAGGGTGATCATAAAGATCGGAACATTTATGCATGTCGATCTTTGGCATGACGTATTTATGTTTTGTTTGGAATGCATAATAATTATAGTAACGAATTTAAACTGTGTGATACAGACTTAAGGTATATTTTCCATAAATGTTCCGATCTTTATGATCACCCTGAGAGCGTAGATACCTTTGACGTTCTGTGCTTTCTGATATTTTTACCTCGTTAAATGTTCCGAATTTATTGAAAAGTCGCTGCTCTTATACTTATGACAAACTGCATGTTCTGGTGTTATTGACCATAACTAGTGTAACGAATTTATTGAAAAGTAATGCTGCTCCGAAATATATGAGTACCTCGCCCGCTACAATATATCTGATGGCGACTGTACCTACCTACATACCTACAACACTCGCTTTGCTAGGTCTAGGCATTATTGCCACTATACCAAAAAGTGCTTGATTATTATTCTAATTTTATTTAACCAATTTATTCGACAAACATTCAAATAGAAAAGCCGGTCAGTGATAGTCAGTTAAAAAAATAAAAAATAAAAAAAAAATCATTTATTTGAATGTGTACAAATACTACAATAAATTAGAGCTACACATTAAAGTAGTAAACTAAATTAGAGGTACACACGCAGTTTGACTTGTGAAGAAACAAACAGAGGCCCCCAAACTAGGCGAAGCCTGTATCTTGGGAGACCGAGGTAGATTAGCAATGTAAATATAAATATGAGTATACATATGCACATACATGCATGCAAACATACACGCATATATACACACACACATACACATCACATATATATAATTTTATGTATTTTCTTTACCAATGCTTGAATACTAATTATAAAATTAATACTTTTAAGAGTGGTCAGAACATACAATTCAAATTGTAGAAGTTTTAATAGTTGAATTTTTTAAAAATATCTTCAGAAACATAGTAGTCCAAAGTAAGCAACCATTCTGTGAGCATATATTTAGCTTTGTGAATTTTACAGTCTCTGATTTTACAAAACTTTAGAACTGCATTATATACCGATGCTCTAACATAATCACCAAATCTTTTTGCAAAGTTTGAGTTGAGTTGTTTTTTAGTTAGTTATGTAATACAAAATAATAGATAAACATAGCTGCCATAGTAACATCAAAACGAATTCGTAAAAATATTACGACTTACAAAGTTAAGCAAGTACAAGCGTAGTCTATAACAGGATAGGTGACCGCCTAAAACATCGTGTTGATAAAATCAGTTTTGTCACATATTTGTATCAGTTTTACTTGAGATTGCTATTTGGTCGGAAACTATGAAAATTAGACCACAATTTAAGCTTAAAATAGCATCAAAATAAGAAGCCATTATAAAAATACAATCCGTATAAAAATGCTATTTTTTTTCATGTTTCTTGTATGGAGACCCCTCTTGGAATTTGATTTATTGTTCATTGTACAATTTTAAACGTTAGATTTTATAATAACACGTTTTCTGTGAAAAAATCAACTGGCTACTTATAACGGTTAAAAAGTTATAGCCCTGTAAACTTACTTTTTCATATAAGGGCGCGTACCGCTGTTAAGCGATGACGTCATCATCCGCGAGCGCTAGCCGCCTAGTTTCGAGCGCCGCATACGAAGTTTAAAATTTAATATCTCGGAAACTATTTGACGTATCGAAATTATTTTTTTACAGTTATTTTTAGTTTTGAATGAATAATACGGTAAGCCAAAAATCTAAACTGGCCGACATTCCCTATTATAATTTTACCGCTTATGGAAATTCAACCCATAAGGGAAAAAAAGGGGTTGAAAATTTTTACGGTATTCCCGTTGTTTCAAAGCTGCTGACACTATAAATTATGTTTTCAAAAATCAGATTTAAATTGGTTAAATTTATGTATCCGTTTTTCACGACTGCAGCTAAAGAGAAGCGAGTGTTATGTTGAAACATTTATTCCATAACAAAGCATTGACATTTCTGTTCAAATCCGATTATCTCAGAAAGGAAAAACTAAAATCTACACTTCTTATTAGATCGTTTTCAGTCTTCACCGTAGGTACAGTCGCCATCAGATATATTGTAGCGGGCGAGGTACACAAATATTTCGGAGCAGCATTACTTTTCAATAAATTCGTTACACTAGTTATGGTCAATAACACCAGAACATGCAATTTGTCATAAATATAAGAGCAGCGACTTTTCAATAAATTCGGAACATATAACGAGGTAAAAATATCAGAAAGCACAGAACGTCAAAGGTATCTACGCAGTCAGGGTGATCATAAAGATCGGAACACGAACGAATTTATTGAAAAGTAATGCTGCTCCGAAATATTTGAGTACCTCGCCCGCTACAATATATCTGATGGCGACTGTACTTAAACAATAAGTTAAACATTTCACTTTTCTGACAACCTTTTTTTCTAGCTGTACTTTATTATTGCATTGTCAGTGGGTTTATATTGTATACCAAATTTCAGCCAAATCCTATAACGGGAACTGGTTAAAAATAAACTTCCAAAATTAGACTCCCACATTATAACGTACCTACATGCTACATACTAACAAAACAAGTTGAATAAAAGATTGTAAAAAGGCCAGAAGTAACGGCAGACAGACACCCGTATTTACAAACGTAACTATGAGGTCTCACAGTGCTCACGAACGCACAGGGTGGTTCAAATCGTCTCATAAACAAGAGATCGGTCAAAAAGTACCAATCAGAAAGCTGTATTGACCGCAGTGCGTTTACTCAGTGAAGGATCCCTTAAGTATTCTATTGCTTTTTCTAATAAGGGCCTGTTGTTTGATCCGTAGTTAACTCAACTAATTGTTAAAATTAAAAATTGGAATCGAAAATTTGACACATTTCCTTGACATTTAACCATTAGTTACGGTTTTTATTGATTAGTTAGTTTAACTATTGATCAAACAACAGGCCCTTAGTAATGACGATGTTCCCTTTTTATTCGACTTTCAAATTTATTCATTATTTATTCATTTATTATTTTTTACATTATAATTATTAATAAACAGTGAATGTTAAGTCATTAACGTGTTGTTTTATTAATGAAGAAAATCCATCTTCGCTTACCTAAACAATCTAGGTAAATAAACTATAGGTCTAGGGTGGTAGCCAAGATGACCAACGTTTAGCTTTCGTTTAACTAAATCGGCAGGAAATGTATGGAGTGACATTCGATGACGCCTGTTAGGTCCTGGATACATTATGTTTCTAATACATTTCAAATTTATAATTATTAATGATGACAATATCATATTTTGGGTATCCTGCCTTTTGGCCGAAATACGTTTGGCCGAATGTATCGTTCCAACTGTTTCATTTGCTAACGCACTTTTATTTCTGTAACTGTAAATATTTCAGGATTCATTTCAGTACCTTCGTGTAGACCCTATAACCTAACCTAACCTAACCTAACCTAACCTAACCTAACCTAGGTTAGGTTAGTTTTTATAAAAATCCTGAAATATTTACAGTTACAGAAATAAAAGCGGGTTGGCAAATGAAACGGTTGGGAAACGATACATTCGGCCAAACATATTTCGGCCAAAAGGCAGAGAACCCATATTTTGATATGATGATAACTAGCACTAACTTTAACCTAGAATTAACATACTAAACCACACCCGAGCGAAGCCGGGCGGGCCGCTATTATACATAAAAACCTTCCTCTTGAATCACTCTGCCTATTGATGAGAACCGCATTCAAATCCGTTGCGTTTAGAAGATCGACGGCGGAAGCGAGCTTGTTTTATACTGTGTAACAGATAAAGATAAAGATACCTAAAACAAAGTCGCTGATAAATACACCGGCGTCCGTCCCTCTGTATGCACGCTTAGATCTTTCAAACTGCGCAACGGATTTTAATGCGGTTTTGATTAATAGTGATTTAAGAGGAAAGTTTTTATGTATTAGTAGGAGGTCCGAATAGGAGACGATTTGCACCGGGCTGTTTATTCGATACAAAGTATTTTATACCAAACTTAATATGCTAAGTAATATATGGCGAATAGGTAGGCTGAAAAAATTCAGTCCAGAACATAATTAATTAAAAATTTAAAAACTAACTTTTTTTTTAAAAGTGCAATAGCTTGTTTAATGGACAAATTACATACCAATCGAAAGTGTGAAGCCTATAAAATATGCAAACGTTAGGTTGACAATTTTTTTCCCGTCAAACTATTGGGTAGGCTGGTATAAACAGGTAAGTCGGTACTAATCATTTGCACCAAACCTAACGTTTGCATATTCTATAGACTTCATACTTTCGATTAGTATGTAATTTGCCTATTAAACAAGCATTTGTAATTTTAAAAAAAGTTCATTTTTAATAAAAAAATTAATGATTTAAGTACTGGACCGAAATTTTTCAGCCTACCGATTAGCCACATATTATTTAGCGTATTAAATTTGATATAAAAACTTTTCATCGAATAAACCGCCCGGTGCAAATAGTCTCCTATTCGGATCTTAGACCATATAGTAATATCCTGGTTTATGTACGGGTGTTAGAGAAAAACATAAACCGAAGCGAAGCGAGAGCGGGTCGCTAGTAGACAAATATAATTCTTAAATACATAGAAAATATCCATGACTCGTCGACGATGAAGCGAGCTCACCCAGAAGATGCCTATTCACCCTAGCTTTAAATAGGTTCAGATAGTATGCACTCGGAATATACACACGTAAAGGCTTCGACTCTTTTGCAGTACTCATTATGACGGATGATTCAAAGCGTTCCGTTCGAAAACAATAACAGTTATAGCATAAATGTGTAAAAATACGCAAAGAGCTTTATGTGCTACTTTAATTAAACTAGCACACAAAAACTAGGGGGGGTTAATTAATAACTAGGTAATAAATAACGTTATGCTTACAAATTTTTAGCCGACAGTGAGTCATCGGTCAGCGTTTCAAATGTTCTCACTTCTCATTTTATGCTCGACTTAAATATCCGCCCTTGCCTTTTTGGTTCAGGCGGAATAGTACATTACTACAGAGACCGGGAACAAGGCCGTTGCGGGATGAGTATGAGTTAGCGCGGCCGAGACGCAGTCAAGGCCGGGCTGTATACGAGCAACCGCCCTTCCCGGCCGTGCTTTTCTCCAACAATGCGAGAAACTTTACAATACTTTTTAACATATTTAAGCTCAGTCTCAAAATTGCCTTCGAAAAACGCCACTTAGTACAGTCAAAAATATCTATACGCCCCTACATCACTGATAATAAGGGCTAGTATACTATATTTGGCGCCAATGGCCGTATAGATAATGATAGCTTTAATTATGGCTTTGACTGTACAACACTGAAATATACCATTACATAAAATGGCAATTTTAAATGCACAGTCGAGTTCATAAATATGTATACACCTTGTCTATTCAATGTGTTTAAACTGCTATATACGAATTGTTACAGCGATTACAGTGACAAGGCACTAAAGTGTACAGATATTTATGAACTCGACTGTAATAGAAGAAACACCGCCAGAAACTCAGCAGTCAGTCATTTTTAGGCTTCCGTAGTCAAACTAGGAACCCTTATAGTTTCGCCATGTCCGTCCGTCCGTCCGTCCGTCTGTCTGTCCGCAGCCTAGCTCAGAGACTCTTAAAAGAAAGCTTAAAGCTTGAAAGCTTGTTGAAAGCTTTTTCTTAGAAAGCTGTATGTAATCTGGCATGAATTTACATATTAGTCACGCCAACAAAGTGGTAAAATAAAATCATGAAAATTTCAGTGTACCTTCAGGGATGTATTTTTTTTTCTCGTCTACCCCATGTGGGGTGTCGTTGGATAGGTCTTTTACCTTAGACGCGTCCAGTCGTATGAATCCGACTATAGGGATGCGGCTAAAAATCTTATTTTACTCAGTAGTTGAGGATATGATGTAAACGAATCGAGAATAATGAGTTATAAGTATGTGTAATGTAAGTAATTGTTTTTATTTTTAATCTGACTAATAATGTATAAGAATCTTTTAATTTTTATTATTTACAAAAGTATTCCGAGAGTATAACACATAATTTAGTTTACTTCTGGTTTTACTACGATGAACAGTATCTACAACACTAGTACTTTTAATGTTATCTAAAGTGTCCAGCGCCAGAGTCGCATATATCCAACCGTTTGCGACGTCATAAGCGGACACAATGCGATAATATTTAGTGCGGGTAAGTACTTGTGTTTGTATTTCTAAGAAAAATTAAGTGAGTACTTACTTACCTGATTAAGTATAGTTTGATTGTGGCTGTGATGGAATGTTAAAGAAGGTTTTAATTTATTTATTACCTATTGCAACTCCTATAATTGATAGAGGTTAATTTTAACTAACTTTGGATTCTAGTTTTTCTTCTTATAAAACCAATTTTCAAAATTACGTTTTTGACATCCGCATTGTAGAGGTTAACAGTGAATAGCAAAATGACAACTGTGGAAGAATTAAGAAGGTCATGAGGAAGAAACTGAAGAATTTTAGACAGATGAAGAAATAGAATTGGATGCTCCTGGCAGTTAGCGTACATGGAGCAGATCTGCTACTCAGAATACGAAAGGTTAAGGTACTTATAATCACTATCAAACTTTATAATGAAGTATGAATAGACATTATTAATTATAATATAGCTCATAATAGTAAAATTAATAATGGTAATAATATTGATAAACGGCTTGCAATCACTATCCACTTTAACGCCTTTTATCCATTTTCCTTTAATTTCTGCCGCCAGGGTCGAATATTTCCAACAAAAGTGATTCCAAAAACAACATTTTGTAAAAATATCGAAAAATTTTAATCCAGGATATGGTAGTTTTCATTTGCCAGATTTTAGTATGTGTGATGCCGTTTATTTAAATTTCGTTAATTTTTGCAGGATTATCAAATAAATCAAAATTTAACTGGCTTCGTAAGTTTTTATAACAACCGTATGATTGTGTTATCGTAGCAGTTTATCACATCACTATAGTTTCAGTATGAAACAGGAGTTTGGGGCTAGGAGCACATTTTTTCAAAGGAGCACCGGGCGGTTAAATAAAATATTTTTCTCAAAAATGTCTGGAAATGTTGACATTACTATATACATATTGAGACGCGAAGGACATAGTTTACTGACAGATCTCAAATAAAATAAAAAAACATTTCGTGCTCGCTACACAAGCCCGCAATGTTGCATACAAATTCCATTACTATCTAGCTTGTAACTTTTTTTAAAGTGAAAAACCCCATAATAAAGTTAGGGCACAAGTCTTATACATCCGAATTTTATTCGAAACATAACTTTTTTATCTGTGTCTGGAATAGCTAATGTTTTTTTTTTAAACAAAGCTTGCGATTTTCCTTGTCATAAACAAAAAGGCGGTAAAGAGTGATAGTTTTTTCACATGAAGTTTGTTTGTATGCAATTAAAAAAATGAGTTCAAGCGATGAAGATTTTACTCCAACACAAAAAAAATCTTGCGATTTTTGAGAAAAGCACTATATTTGCCTCGGCAGGAACAGCAATTGCGGGCTTCGTATTTTTAAACGGACTCGCAAGCTAGTCCGTTTAAAACAATACTCGGCCCGCAATTGCCTACTTCCATGCCTAGGCAATAATGTACTATTAAAAAAAGTTTTGAAATGTGCAGATTGAGCCCTTTCATATTATGACACATCATTTGCTATAATCAAACCACTTTCATTTTTCAACCCCCATTCTAGGCCCTTTTTCAAGTATTTATAAAATTAATTTCATATTTTTTTACTAAAAACTGATGCGGGCAAGCAAGTTGTACAACTATGCCGAATTTCAAATTGATAGCATTTTTAGTTGCTGAGAAAACCTTCTGTGACATACAGACAGACAACGAAGTCTCGCCATAAGGGTTCCTTTTTTACCATTTTGGTACGGAAACCTAAAAATATTAAGCCAACGTTGCAAACCTACAAATCTAGAAACAGACAAATATACAAACCTTCATATATAATCATGCAAATACACAAACGACGTGACCGTAATACCTTTGCTTCGCCGGGTAAAGTACAGTGGTGGCCGGGATATTCTCTGTGACTGTACCCTATTTAGTACTGGTTGGATAATGGGAAGAAAAAAAAAAAAAAAACCACTATCCAACCTGGGTTGGATGGCTAGGTTGGAAGCTGGGAATCACTCAATGAAATTTAAAGGAAAACTATCACGACTAAGTAGACTTTCTTTGTTCCTGAGATACAGGCGACCAAAGTGTTTATACCTACTAAAATCATCTGACAGCACCAAATAACTTTAAATAGAGAATATACTCGTAGTTTTTGTGTAGTAACGGCTTCGGAACCCTACACTGAGCATGGTCAGACATGCTCTTGCCCGGTTTTTAAACATATATCAATATCACATTACAATGATAAACCATATTTGAACAAATTAGGGCCGAGTTCACCTACAATTAAACGGAAGGTTAGAGGTTTAACGGGTGTCAAATGTATTGATTAACAACTGATTAAGACTTAACCGTCTGTTCAATTGGTTGGTGAACTCGGCCCGTTTTAAGTTAAGTAGTTTTTGAGTTCATTCGTTACAAACATACAAAAATAAAAAGTGATACATGGTATAACTTAAACCATGTATCACTTTTTATTTTTGTATGTTTGTAACGAATGAACTCAAAAACTACTAGATCGATTTCAAAAATTCTTTCACCATTAGAATGCTACGTTATCCTTGATTGGCATAGGCTATGTTTTATTTTTCTGCGCAGAAGCTACGGAGTCGCGGGCAACAGCTAGTATACACTAATATTATAGAGAGGAAAGATTTGATTGATTGTTTGCATTGAATAGGCTCCGAAACTACTGGACCAATTTGTAAAAATATTTCACCATTAAGTATAATCTTACATTATCCCTGCTGAACATAGGCTGTTTTATTGTTGGTATTGAAATATTCTGTGTTCTGCTAAATGGAATACAAATTATATTTTCGACTTGAAAATAACTAATCAGATTAAGTATGAAGCCTTTTAGAGCTTTAAATACAACCTCACGGAAAACACGTGAGGTTGTATTGTAACCATTGCGTCGGGCACTGCCCGCCAGAGAACAGTTTCTCAACAGGTAAAAAGTGCATTCACTGTAGGGTGAAAGTGTACAATCATTATTATTATTACCCTTATAACGATGGTTACAGGATCGTCGACTAGTAACAGCCGTTGGGTGGCGGCGACGCGGCCCGTCTCTCTGTCGATGGTCACCATCTCCCGTTTGTCTCCTGTGACAGAGTAGTATAGCGGCGCGTGGATGCCGACATCTTGATCCACGGCCGCAATGGGCCCCGGCGCCGTCACCAATATTGTACCCTGGAATAAATAAAATAAATAAATTAATATCTGGGGACAAAGTCACACAAATTGAGATAATTGAGATAGTTCAAAACGAATCTTTAGGCTTGTAAAGTCAAGTACAAAATTATGTATTGAAAGAATCCTCTCATAAATATGTTACGAAGTTCTTATTATATTACACCGGAATAAGACACATTGGGACATATTTTTGAGACGTTGCGCTCTCCCATATTTTTACACTTGACTGTAAAGTCGTATTTTTCTAAAATTTCCGAATGTTCATAAAGAGCTTATCTTTGGCAGTTCAAAACGAAAGGAAATATGCTAAAAGATAACCCGCTCAAACAGCTACCTTCCTTCTTAAATTATAAGGTTTAAGTTTTAATGGCTTGACATCAAAAACAGTAGCGGCCCTTGCCACGCGCCTCGCCAGCCGTCTAGCTGGGTGAGCTCCGAAAGCGACATATCATAGCCATTACAACTTGAACCTTATAGCTTAGAAGAGAAGGTAGCTATTTGAGCGGAATGCCTTTTTACATATTTCTTTTCGTTCTGAACTGCTAAAGATGAGCTCTTTAAGACCATTCGGACATCTTATAAAAATATGACTATATTATGGGTAATAGAAGACGATAAACATACTTATATAGAGAAATACATAGAATACATCCAAGGCTCAGGAACAAATACTCATACTCATCACCAATATTTGCCCTCACCGGGAGATCAACCCAGGACCGTTAGCTTCATAGGCAGCATCTAAGGTTACTATTAAACCAACTAGGCTTACTGCGTCGTCACCTGGGCACACAAACAAACAAACTCCCCAAGTTCTTTGGAACAGAACTCCTGCTATCGAATGAGATAAAGTATCTAGGAGTCATACTTGATAGCAAATTGAACTGGAGCAATCACCTGGGCCTGTATTATGGTCGCCTTTATCGCGGTGGATAAAGCATCCGTCACTCTCACACTTACAAACTGGTCAGAAAGTGACAGATGTTTTATCGACATCCATAAAGACGACCATAATAGGCATACTGAACAACAAGATAGACAAAGCAACAATCGCTTTCTGTCAGTGCCGCAGGATGGTAGGTAAAACCTGGGAACTACACCCCAAGATCATCCTATGGCTCTACACGTCAGTGATACGACCAATCATAGCCTATGGTGTGGTAGTATGGCGGCCACGCACCAGACTGTCCACTGTGGAAGCGAAACTACAACGACTCCAGAGACTAGCCGGTATGGCAGCCACCGGATGCATGCCCACAGCATCCCTGGAAGCCCTCCTCGACCTCCCGCCACTGCATCTCTTCATCCAGCAGGAGGCGGCGGTGACAGCGGTACGTCTTAGGAACTTGCACCTGTAAAAACCTGCCAAGGTACCACACACCGAAATACTCTATGAAGTGGTTAACGAGGAACCGCTCATAGAGGCAGCTACCGACAGAATACCGAAGCAGTTTATCTTCGACAAGAAGTACAAAATATAACTGCACGAAGATGCGTGGGAAGGCCTCAACTTCAGGGAAGTAAGGATCTTGACAGATGGATCCAAGACTACGTCGGGATCAGGAGCAGGTACTTTTTCGGAAGATCTAAACATACACATCTCAACACCATTAGGAGCCCATAGCACAGTCTTCCAGGCGGAATCCGTGGGCATAATTATGGCTACAAAAGCGATCGAGCAAAGGATGGTAAAGGACCTCCCTATCCGAATACTCTCCGACAGCCGATCATTTCTCCTTGCCCTACAGTGCTACACGGCAACCTCAGGGTCAGTGCCAACAACCCCTCACGCAAAATAGGCGCATAATTTTAAGTCGTCGAGTTGCGGAAAAGAGCCCGCCACAACCTTTAACCTATACTGCGTCGTCAACGCAGCTGTTCAGGAATATTATAAAAACAATAGATATGATAATAAAAAATAAACGGCATGATGTTTTCGGAAATGTCCTGTAGACTACAGAAAGCTGTATTATGCTACAAAAAGCTTATAGACTGATTAGTCTACGGAAAAATTGACGAATTAAATAAAAAAACATGAAAATAACTTTATAGGTAATTATTAAAAAGGGGTTTTTAACTGGATGGTTATACATTAAAGTGAGAGTTCATTCGCAAAAAGAGGGGTGTTATAAGTTTAACGCGTGTATTAGCGTATCTGTGGCACCGTAGCTCCCAGATCGCGCTCGATAGACCGATTCAGCCGCGGTTTCTTTTAATAGAAGGCTAATTTGAGTGGATTTTAGCTAGGTTTGATGAAAATCGGTAGAGCCGTTGAAAAGTTATCATCTCTGAAAGTAGCCCTTATAACAGAAAAAACCATGACACTTATAACCATTTCTAGTACAGGTACTTGCGTTAACAAGGGTCCGACTCGCACTTAAATGGTGTTTATAGTATTTCAAGCACGCAAAAGATAATTTGGGAGCAGATTTGATTGCTCTGCTTTCTTTTGACATAGAACTTGATGCAAGCTCTGCTCCTCATTTATTTTTTCCTGCGTTCTTGTGGATCATTGAGTTGAGACTTGGACCGGGTAAAAAAACTTAAACTAGGTATTAAAGATTTACCTCAACAGCATCATCAGGGAGAAGTGCAGAGTAATGGTCATGACTAAATTTAGGATTTTGATCATCTGCATCCAGCACCTCTACAAACAAGGTGGTGTCATTGTGCAATGGTGGACGACCCTGATCTTGGGCTCTTAGAGTCACTGTGAAGTTGTTTAGCGTTTCGTAATCTAAAGGTTGTTTGACCATCAATATGCTGTCCAGCTCATTTGCGAAACCGAAGTATTTCTGTGGAGAAAAACTAGGAGTCAAAAACACAAAAAAACATGTCGTCATTATTGCAATTAACTCCATCAAAGAACAAGTACTTAAATTCAAATTATTAAACAAATCAAACACATATCAAGTTTGAAATTGTCAATCGCTTTAGCATGTTTATAATAAAGCAACAATAGCGCACAAACCATCAACTGCTTTTGCAATATTCTAACAAGTAGTCCAACGTTCTTGTAGAGCAAACTATGTGTAAAGCTTTTTTCAAACAAGTAATTTAAATAAGCACTAGCACATAATAATTTAAAAAGTAGCTGTGCATTGGAGTATTGAGAGAACAGAAGCCAAAATAAACCTATCATAACGAATAATATAAAGAGAGTCAACAATTGCCGTAAATAATGCTACATTATAATATAATCATAATTATCCTGTTAATACACACATGTCTTTGAATTAATAATTATATAATTAATTATGCTCAGTGTAAATTGGGAAAATTATACACTTTGTTGAATACTTTGCAGTAAACATATTTAGATATTTACTGTGTAAAAGTTTTGTAACAATATTTTTATTCATGAATAAGTTAGAATTGTCATATCAAAATGAACTGTTTTTTTTATTTAAATTTTACATTGACTTAAAAACTTTTTTTTCTCCCAGTTTACACTAGTATTATTCGACAAGAGGAATTCCTCAAATATTGAGAGCAGGGCAATTCCATTACGCAGGTGCAACATTTAGACTCATTTAAGACATTTTACTAAAAAAGTAGAAGATATTTTAGAGAAACCATTCTTTGAAGGGTTACATTTAAACTTGTTTTATCAATCATTTATTTCAGCATAACACATAAAAAAATAACACATTAAAATATAATCAGCAACAGGCTTCAGGACGTCAAGGCATTTTACATAGGTTTGATAGGTATGACTTGTATTGAAATTAAATGTATTAATGTGTGGCATTATTTTGGTGTGTGGTAGCTACCAGAAAGGATTAAATTGCTATTGCAACTTGCAACCAAATCAGCCCACCTACTCAGATCATAAAACAAAAACACAACAGGCTCTTTGTTTATTATATTGTGTCCTAATATTATGAAAAATAATAAGTTGATCAACCATTGAGTAATGAAAACTATAAAAAATGCAAATAATCTTGGAATTATTCACTTTTAAGCAATCGCCAGTGCTACATTAGCTTAAATCAAACCGATTTTTTTTGTTTCTAAACTTGCTACAAATTCTAATGTGACTGTAGGTATAAGAAAACAGTTTTGTTTTGTTTAATTTAGATCTTATTTTTCATATCATCGCCAAAAACTTAGTATTGTGATTCATAGAATGATGTTGAACATTGTCTTGAGTAGAATCGCCCAGCAATAGAACTTATAAATGATATTAAAAATGATATTTGAATACAAACAGCGTTAGGTCCAGGCACCACAGAATAATGTATAGTAGCATGGGGTCCAGGTTGATCTGCATCTGTGGCCCGCAAGCCAGGCAACACACGGGAGCCCACAGCTGTTAATTCAGACAGCCTTACTCTGTATGGGGATCCTACCCACATTGGAGCGTTGTCATTCACATCCCAAACACGCACTGATACCGGAATTATAAAACTCTAAAATAATTAAAAGATCAAATGTTAATTATTTGTCTCATGACACCTCAATACAGTGTAGTAAGAGAAAATTAATATGTTACCGGGTCTGACGTCCGACGACGGTCACAACGCACGTTGACATATACATTGGAAGGGCCATTTTTCTCCTCTCGATCTAGTGCTCTAAACAATGTTACGTTTTTTGTACCTGGAGCAATACCCAATGCGGCATCTTTCTCCTGTAGTTTAAGTGATATATTGCCTTCATCATCACTGGGATCGCCATTAACACTGAGGGTGCCTAAAATGTAAAAGTTAAGAAAGTATTTAAGATTTGGACGAATAATGTCCCACTCACAAAACGTCTCTCCACCAAAATTACGTCCCATTCGCATAACATCTTCTTTGCAAACGGTCCCTTGTGCAAAATACCCCTTTCGCATTACGTGCCTTTCTCAAAAGGTCCCATCCCTTTCGCAAAATGTCCGTTCTGTAAAATCCCCTTTCACTGAATGTCCCACCTGCATAACGGCCCTTTCGCAAAACGTCCCGTATGCGGAATGTCACATAAGCCAAATGTCCTGTCTGCAAAATGCTTATTTAATTAAAAATAAACTTGGCCCTCTTCTCATGGATTGAAGAGAGAGTAAGAAGAGCTAAGTCCCTGAATTCACATAATAAGAATATAAAAAATTGGCTACATAACTACTAAGAGGCGAAATATAAGGGAATTTATAATTATTATAACTTTTGTGCAACAAAATCAAAACTCATAAAATTATAAACATGCTCGCGCCGGGATATTTTGGTTCCTAAAGATTTTTATTTCAATTTGAGGAGCTGATGGTTTTTAATTATACAAAGACATTTCTTATGTTAAGTTGAATTTGAATCCATAAGTACATTTTCAGTAATTACTGAACAACGTTTGATTTTTTTTTTTTTTTTTACGATGCTCAACAATGACCATAAAACCAAGTAAGGTTTTCTTCAAAGTCATTACAACAGTTTTCATAAGGGAATACACTTTCCTGAAATTGACTGCCACAGTAAATAGTATAGTCAACTAGGCATAGACAGCAGAAGTATAGTCCATTCGCTTAGATAGTGTCGCTACACTCGCACGTACTTGTGGTTATTGTAATAAAATACGAATATAATTCGATGTGAACCGCCTAATTAACTTGCGGGTGTTACGCCACAAGTGAATTTGGCAGTTCACATCGAATTATATTCGTATTTTATTACAATTACCACAAGTACGTGTGAGTGTAGCGACACTATATAAGCGAATGGACTATAAACGTAGACTAAAGAGCCCAAATAGATTTAACCACGACTTTATACAGGACATTTGCGAATGGGAAAGGAACGTATTAGCTATTATTAGAATAGCCTTACGTACCGATGACGCTGCCGACTGGCGTATCTTCACTTATGAAGAAACTTTCCACCGCACCCCCATTCATTAAATAGCAGCGGCTGTCTTGAATGGCTGTAAAAAAAGTCGAACATTAATTTTTTTGAGTAATACTGGTACTATACAGTTCTTCTTCTTCTTTAAATTAATGGCGGTCCACCAAGTGATTTCGCCAGTGGCAGTGAGAGAGTATAATCAGTATTATTATTATTTATTTATTTTAATGGCGTCTACAAGTTATTATTATTTATTTTATTTAATGACGTCTACAAGTTATGTAATTTTGCCGATGTCAAGTATATACGAGTATAAACAATTGTACGGTGAATCGTCGTTGTCATCGGCGTCTTCCAGTCACTTGAATGGATTTGGGTGTTCTTGACCGCTTGCTCATTCAGAATCAACTTTTCACTGTTATTTTATTTGATGCATATTCTTCGTCAGTGTTGGAGGTTACTTCACAAAATTTCCCTGGACCTACGAACCAAAATCAATGATAAAGTAATATACAAAAATTTTTATAAATGGACAGATGTTTTCAAAATAACAGATATACAAGAACCCGTCTACAAGTTGTATAATCAGTATTATTATTTATGTAATGGCAACCGGTCGCAATATCTAGCAACCATTTCTGCCAATGTCAAGTTTATATTTTACATTTACATGTCAAAAAAAATCATAAGGCAACGTTGTATGGTGATCCTCTAGCCTCCGTGAAGCGATGTAGGTAGAACTATACGAAGACCAGATGGGATTATCTTGGAGCAATCCTTCCAAAGGCGATATGTGTTCAAACTTGAATTCTTCATTATACTACACATTTAAATGTTAATTTACTGCATGTTAATACATCATTACTGTCCATTCAACAACAAAATATGCAAAAAAATAAAAACAATTAAGAAAGACTCCACTCCATCTTTTCAAATACCCAAAGAGAATCCCTGTATAATCAGTAAAGTGTACTTTGATTTGACAGATTGAAAGACGTAAAAACCTGTGCGTTATAATCTGTGAATCAGAAATCAAAAATGATATTGCCATATTATCACAAAAGTGAACCGTGCGGAAAATAAATTTATCCAATTCATATTAGTGGCAAGCATTCAAAAATAAATTTACTCCATTATGGTACTTGGCACTTGTAAATTAGTGTCAATAGAGTCATCCCATGATAACTCTGCAATGAGGTGACAACAGCAGAAATCATAAGTTTGTTTATGGCAATACAGAACGGATTCATAAATTATTTCACCATTAGAATGCTACATTATCCCTGAGTATCATAGACTGTTTTATTTTTCTGCGTCAATGGAGTTGCAGCAACATCTAGTTAACTATAAATGCGAAAGTATGGTTATCGCTTTCATAAACTGGTGCACTTTGGCATAGGGATAGTTTGAGTACGAGAGGAAATAGCCTACTTTTTATCCTGGATAATTCGGCAGTTCCTGATGAAACGCGATGAACTAATTCTAGACAGACAAGGTCGCAGGCAAAAATGTATGTCGCATAAGTATGATAATTATAATTTGAGGTGTTACATGCATAAGGCACCGTCAAAGAATTTGGTTCGCAGGCCACTTTGGACTGTGTCATGACGTACCTAATCAATCAAAACGTAAGAGACTTCATAAGATTTTATTTACAGTGACACTTTGACATAGTCCAAAGCGGTCCAAGAATCAAATTCTTTGTTTATACTTAATAAAACACAAAACATTTTTTGACATGTTTACCTAGTCACCAAATGAGATAGGTATCTGAGTCTAAAAATTCCACTCTAACTGTACTTTTCTTCCTGAACTTTAACTTTTCCAAACCCTTCTCATCTTTCAACTCTCATCATCACTTTGCACATTTATAATGTATGTTAGGTTCAATTTGTCTAGTTCTATCATGCTCTGTACAGAATTTGCGAATGAAATCCATGTTGTAGTATGAACAGCTTCAGATAATTCACCTTGAAGAAATTAACCCCTCGTATGCGGGAGGTCAAAAAAGTACCAAGTTCTAGTCTCTTGTGATTACGATATAGTCCATAAAATTAAGCTTAAAAAAATAATACAAAAAGATATCCAAATTTTGATCACGGATCTGTGCCTAAGCATACTAGGGGTTAATAAACAAGTTAAAATACAATCCAACTATATTATTATAAATGTGAATGTTTGTGTGTGCGTGTGTGTTAGTTCGTTACTCCTTCACGTTGCAACGGGTTGACGAATTTGGATGAAATTTGACATGGAGGTAGCTTATACCTTGGATTAACGCATAGGCTACTTTTCATCCCGGAATATTTAAAATTTCCCGCGGGAATAACTGTAATCGACATTTACGCGGACGAAGTCGCGGGCAGAAGCCAGTATTATAATAAAATAACATTATCTTAGTCTAATCATTTAGTTAATATGTTATGTTTTCATAATGGAATATTATTTTATGGTATCAATATAAAATAACACAGAAAGTAGTAATAATATATCAAGAATTTATTAGGGACTTACTCGTAGAGTTTAGAATTTCATGTAAACATTGCTCCTTTTGTTTACGGACGGACTCCATTTCTTCTTTTACATTTTGGAAATAAGTTATCATCTTGAATATAAGTTCTCCAACTCCACTTATAATAGGTTTACCCAATGTTTGAGTGACATGAAAGAACACAGATTATACCTAAGGGTATTTTACGGGATACCGTTTAATATCTAATGCCGGCACCACACTTCGCTATTCGCTATTCGTTATGCGGCTGCGCCGTATTTGTTAAAATATTTGCTATCGCTTTTATGCGTTATGCGTGCGAATAAAGAAAACATAGACGAATAAACCCTCCACACTTCGTCGAATGTAGGTGCATAAGCCGAATAACGAATAGCGAATAGCGAAGTGTGGTGCCGGCATAAAAATATTGGTTATATGCGCGAACAACAAACATGCCCCTCACACTTCGTAGCGCAGCAATATCTACCCTTATCTGTGGTAGCGATCAACGTGTCGACATTGCAAAGATCCATCTAATATTTATATTAATCCTATTACTTTTTCGTTCATCCATTTTTTTAAATTAATAACCTGCTAAACAAACTTCAATCAATCATATTCCAATACCCCGGACGGATAAAAACTTGGAAAATCACGTCGAGACACCACAGATTATAATATGGGGGCAAATTAATGAGTGGACGAAGTGTGGGCAGTCGATGCGCTATTCGACTTATTCGTGTCTTTTGATGTGTGCCAAAAAACCGACAAGTCGACGGATACGCGTTTTCGCTATTCGCGCTTATGCGTTATGCGTGCGAATAAAGCAAATATAGACGAATAAACCCTCCACACTTCGTCGAATGTAGGCGAATAAGCCAAATAACGAATAGCGAATAGCGAAGTGTGGTGCCGGCATTATGCAAAATTATTATGGGATGACTCTAGCCCGTTATAAAGTTAAAAAAAAACTCGATGGCATTGTATCACACATGGAATTAGTAAGTACTTACTAATTCCATGGTATCACAGCATTGTATACAGATCTAGTGAATAATCCTTTCACATCGTGAAAACTCGGAACTCACGTCTATTTCCGAATGATGCCGACGTGTCTATGAATTATTGAATTATTCAGTGACATGTTTGCATGGAATTAGTAAGTACTTACGTACATCTGGAAGGTGCACTACACCGATAACGCGAGCCGAAAGAAACTTACTAAAACTTAGTGCGTCCCTTTCTAGTAAAGGTGACCATATTTTAATTGATAACAATAAAAAAAAAAAAACGGTTTTTATGCTTTTATTATAGCTGGTTAAAAATTAGACTACCCGTGTTTCACGGTTTTTCTTTATTTAACTTAAATTCGTCGTTAATAATTTATTAAAGAAATAGTCATTAAAAAGACCGTATATACAAAGTTAGGAATACTGATGTCGTGATCTTAGCATGATATAAAATTAAAAAGGTAACTTTCAACAGAAACAGAGGCCCTACTTCGAAATTCGAAGTTCGAAGTTACGTTAGCTTCATCCCTGTCACTCGTCATTCGAGACTAAATCGAGAGAAAGGGATGAAGGTAACGTAATTTCGAACTTCGAATTTCAAAGTAGGGCCTCTGAGGCCCTACTTTAAAAATCGAAGTTCGAAGTTACGTTAGCTCTATCTCTGTCACACGTCCTTCGAGACTAAATCGAGAGAAAGGGATGGAGCTAACGTAACTTCGAACTTCGATTTTCAAAGTAGGGCCTCTGAACTGACTGTCATGTCATGTCACTTGTCAACCATAACAACTGTAACAACATGAATTCGTCGACTTTGGGCAGATTGCGGCTACCCGCTTTTACAAATCCTTCAGTTACTTTCATTTTTAATAGTAATAGTCTCGTAATAGTATCAAAACAATAGTATTACGAGAATCGAAAGCGTGTCGTTAGAATCAAGTAATCCGTCAGACAGATGAAAAATGGACATGACAGTTGTATTTTTTTCAATTCCTATGGTAATAAATGGACTAAGGGCACTATAAGTGTATTCCTAACATTCACAATCCAACTTTTTTACTGTTTTTCCCAAATATAAAAAAAACTACTAGATAAAAAAAAAACAAAAATATTTTTACTGTAATCAGCAGTATAAAATCTACAAACGGTATTTTATTTTACTACTTTAGCAGATATGAATTGTTGTCAATTGGTTCCCCTTGTTTACGCATAATCATAAACTGTCCGAAAGTATGATTCAATAGTTCCCAATTTGATAACGAGGTATAAAATTACAATCCGGCATGCAGTCTTGAAGTAACATGCAAGATATTAATGATTCTTTTAACAAAAATTATTACAATATTCTGTCTAGGTATTTTTCATATTTACCTACAATGACAAACACAACGGGAAAAACTCGATCAAGGAACCCTAACGTCATCAGCAAAACACGTAAATTTGTAAAAAATATTTGGAGACCCTAAATATTTATTTAGATCTCCCAAAATTCATTTCTCATGAGCCTTTGAAGATGTCTAAAGATACCTCACGACTTTTAATTTTAGTCATTAATATCCAAGTATCAAAAAAGTATTACAAAGTTCGCGCACACAACTGTCAATTACGTTTCATAGTTTCATACAACATAAATAATATAGGTACCTAAGTAACGGTATTTTAACATTTTCTCCCTTTTTTTATGTAAAAATTTGGCATTGTCCGGCACGGCGGGCATGTAATAATATCCCGCATATTTGGCAATGTCCTGTGTGACGGACATAGTTTTTCACAAAATCTAAAAAAACTAGTTTTTTTTAAATATTTTTTCTGTCCTCCTGATGCTTTTATTAACCAACATATTTAATGAGTAATTTTACCGTATTACCTTAAATTACCTTAGGAAAAATAGATGGAACTACTCCAGTGGCCCGTTTCACGAAGCTACAAGTTGAAAATTACAAGCGGAACTCTCTTTCTAGCAAAAGGAGTTAGAAAGAGAATTCCGCTTGTAATTTGTAACTTGTAGCTTCGTGAAACGGGCCTCAGATATCTTTTTTTTTCTAGCTTCCGTCACATAATCTTCAGGTTTGAAATGTAAACTACATAATTATAACAGAGTTGTTAGTTACTTTACCAGGAATCGCTTCAATCCATTTCTTATTTACTTCAACATTCGCAGGAAGTCTGAAATCAAATCGTTTTTGTTAGGTAACTTCGCTACGCTAGCAATAATGATATTAATGATTGCTCATGGTCACCCTACTAACAGAAATCTCACAAACTTGCCTGTGAAAGGATATCCCACAACCTGGATATGATTCAGTATTGCAGCCACTCACAGCACAACTAGTATTTACCATTGTTTTTAAGAAAACCACATACCTATTAACACATAAAAGCCGAAATAGGTCTCATTGCAACAATGAGAGATTATTAAAGTGACCGCCAATCGCCATTTTGTTTTATTAGTGTTGCTAGTTTTATTTTATAAACTCCTACCATTACCATGATGAGCAATGATTGAAGCGGGTTAACTTTAATATTAATTTAATATGTAATACTTTAATACATTCCTAGTGCCTAATTTAAATATATATACTGTGATAATCCACACAATTTTAAAAATTAACATGTTCCACCTAGTTAACATTTCGTACTAAGAAAATCGTAACCTTTTAACATGGCAACTGTGTAAGAGGGACAAACAAAGACAAAGTAAGTCTCATTAGGCTTGTGCACTTGATTACCACAAAGTCAGCCTTCTGCCTTCAGATATTGAGTTCAATTTTACTTGCCGCGATTTAGGAAGTAAGCATTCCAGATGTACTTACTAATTCCATGCATGTTTGTATTAAATAAATAGAGTACTTTAGTTATCACTGTTATCAGTGTCAAATGTCAAACCACGAGTTTGAAGTATATCACACCGAGATGTTAAAACCACCACGATCAAATATATAGAAATTAGGTGTAGGTAAACAAGAAGAAATATAAATAAATGTTGAATATAATCACAGGCTTGTCGATCTAAACGTTTCCCAGGTCTTAAACTTAATATTAATAAAAAAATATATACGCTGGTATTAACCAGTCTATATCGATTATCACTCTCGCGATGCGACGTTCCCCCACGTTGTCTTGATGGGTACTGAGTCAGACTGAAGTAGCATGACAAATACGAACATTTCCGAGAAAATACGATGTGAAAGGATATTTCACTACATCTGTACGTACCTACCTATGCGCTTATTAATGGCTTATTATATTGGCACTACTAAAATCACAACAGCCGCCCTAAGGTGTGACGAGGTTGGGGGTAACGCTGAATCCAAGGACCTTTTACTCATAATCGCGTATACTCTGTTCTACGCCTCTATTCTAGGCGGTAAAAACGATATCGTAGTTTACCTGTTATGGTATTGTTATAACGTCAGCCGCCATTACTGTCAAGAAAATAAGAGCCATTGAGGTATATTAACTAGAGAAGCAAATGCCAATCAAAAGCGACGCATAAAACGTGCCAACTACTAATAATCGCGACGTAGCTTTGAAACCAATAATATTTGAACAAAAAAACTATATCTACTTATCTCTTTTACAATAATACTTACACTAGTAGAACGCAGTCATATGGAATAAACAAAGATGGCGACCTCATCTGGTATGAAAAGTTCAGTGTAGCCTAGAACATGCATTTTTCCCCCAAAAAATCGAGTAAATTTCTTGATAATATGAATCGTTACAATTGACAACATTAAAAAAAAAAAGCCTTTTTGTTTTTTCGCGTTTATAATAGCTGGTTAAAAATTAGAGTACCCTTGTTTCTCGGTTTTTCTTTATTTATCTTAAATTCGTCGTTAATAATTTATTAAAGAAATAGTTATTAAAAAGACCGTATATACAAAGTTAGAAATACTGATGTCGTGATCTTAGCATGAAATAAAATAAAAAAGTAACTTTAAACAGAACTGACTGTCATGTCATGTCACTTGTCAACAATAAAAACTGTAACAACATAAATTTGTCGACTTTGGCCAGATTGCAGCTATCCGCTTTTACAAATCCGTTAGTCACTTTCATTTTGAATAGCGTATATCAAAACAATCGTATTACGAGAATCGAAAGCGTGTCATTAGAATCAAGTAATCCGTCAGACAGATAAAAAATTGACATGACAGTCGTATATTTTTTTCAATTCCTATGGTAATAAATGGACTAAGGGCACTATTAGTGTATTCCTAACATTCACAATCCAACTATTTTTACTGTTTTTCTTAAATATAAAAAAACTATTGCATAAAAAATCCAAATGTAATCAGCAGTGTAAAATCTACAACCGGTATTTTAATTTACTACCTTAGCACATATGAATTGTTGTCAATTAATACATTGTTTTAATATTTCATTTTGTTTCATTTCTCTTTTACAAAAATGGTAGTAATAAATTTACAATTATTTTATTAAAATTTGACGACATCGTAGCCTAATCGATAGTGACTCTATCTATGAAGCTAGCGGTCCGGTCCGGGTTCGATCCTTGGGTTGCAAATGGTTTCCTTTTCATTTTATGTTCTTTCTTCTTTCTTTAGTTATTCGACTGATTGTTTCCAAAATCGATATCTGGGGATCTGTGTTGTCTCCGACAACGAATCCGTTGACAGATTGTGAAAAATAGCCACCATTTTGAACTTTTTAGTTATTCGACTGATTGCTTCCATAATCGACATCTGAGGACCTGTGTGGTCTCCGACAACGAATCCGTTGACAGAATTAGAAAAAGTAGCCGCCATCTTGAACTTTTTGGTTATACGACATATTGTTTCAAAATCGATATCTGGGGATCTGAATGTGTGTGGTCCGTTGACAAAATGGGAAAAGTTGCCGCCATCTTGTACTTTCCAGTTTTAGGGCCGAATGAAGAATGTCAGTAGGTACGCCAAATCGCTTGAAACTTTGTAGCAGTAAATTTTATAAATAAACAAACATACTACTTTTTATTTTATTCAAAAAGACTCAGTAGTTTTGATTCTATGAACGTTTAAAATTTGGGTCAATAATATTAAAGCGCGCGGGGGCCATCTTGCTGGGGTGACGTCATCGCTTAACAGCGGTACGCGCCCTTATATGAAAAAGTAAGTTTACAGGGCTATAACTTTTTAACCGTTATAAGTAGCCAGTTGAATTTTTCACAGAATACGTGTTATTATAAAATCTATCGTTTAAAATTGTACAATGAACAATAAATCAAATCCCAAGAGGGGTCCCCATACAAGAAACATGAATATAAATCATTTTTTTAGCATTTTTATACAGATTGTATTTTTATAATGGCTTCTTATTTTGATGCTATTTTGAGCTTAAATTGTAGTCTAATTTTTGTAGTTTACGACTAAATAGCAATGTCAAGTAAAACTGCTACAAATATGTGACAAAACTGATTTTATCAACACGATATTTTAAGCGGTCACCCATCCTGTTTTAGACTACGCGTGTAGTAGCTTCACTTCGGAAGGCGAAGTACGGGTTGTATTTGTATTTGTATTTGTATTATTTGCTTTTTATTTCGGTGTCACATTAAGTTTAGATAATAATCAAAACTCCATACAAACACATTATAGTTTACGACCAAACAGTAAACTGTAGTAAAACTCTTACAAATATGTTAAAAAGTGCCTAGTTTAAATCAACACGTTCGATGTTTAGGTAAGCGGTGGTTGTTTAACTTTGGCGGTAGGCCTTTTCGTGTTAATTTATAATTAATATCGCTACTGTATAAAAGAGTGAACTATAAAACATGAATTTTTGATTGACCTAGCAGTAGTTCTGATACTTCGTGTATTCATTTCATCGCTACCAAGTCGATAGACGTACCTACCTACATACCTACAACACTCTCGCTTTGCTAGGTCTAGGCATGATTGCCACTATCCCAAAATTTAAAGTGCTTGATTATTATTCTAATTTTATTTAACCAACTTATTCGACAAACATTACAAATAGAAAAGCCGGTCAGTGACAGACAGTTAGTTATGTAATACAAAATAATAGATAAACATAGCTGCCATAGTAACATCAAAACGAATTCGTAAAAATATTACGACTTACAAATTTAAGCAAGTACAAGCGTAGTCTATAACAGGATGGGTGACAGCCTAAAACATCGTGTTGATAAAATCAGTTTTGTCACATATTTGTAGCAGTTTTACTTGATATTGCTATTTAGTCGGAAACTATGAAAATTAGACTACAATTTAAGCTTAAAATAGCATCAAAATAAGAAGCCATTATAAAAATACAATCCGTATAAAAATGCTAAAAAAAATGATTTATTTTCATGTTTCTTGTATGGGGACCCCTCTTGGGATTTGATTTATTGTTCATTGTACAATTTTAAACGATATATTTTATAATAACACGTATTCTGTGTAAAATTCAACTGGCTACTTATAATGGTTAAAAAGTTATAGCCCTGTAAACTTACTTTTTCATATAAGGGCGCGTACCGCTGTTAAGCGATGACGTCATCATCCGTGAGCGCTAGCCGCCAGGTTTCGAGCGCCGCATACGAAGTTTAAAATTTAATATCTCGAAAACTATTTGACGTATCGAAATGTTTTTTTTACAGTTATTTTTAGTTTTTAATTAATAATACGGTAAGCCAAAAATCTAAACTGGCTGATATTCTCTATTGTTTCAAAGTCGATATTTGGGGATCTGTGTGTGTGGTCTCGTATAACTCTCGAAATTGAAATTTGAATGACAACTTAATAGCTTTAAGGGGGTGATAGACGAGGTATTTTTGAACTTTTTTATCTGTATAGTCTGTACGTCTTAGACGAAATTGGGTAGTTTTTTTTAAAATTGAAAAATTAAGGATTTTACAGAAAATATCCAGAATTTGATAGTTATGTGTTAAGAATGCCCCAATAAGCGATGCCTTGTAAATAACATAATTTATTTTGGATAGTTTAATGTCTATTAGACCAAATTAAACAAGTGTTAAGCGTCTTTATTGTATTAAAAACAAAATGGAGGCATTCGAAATGATTAAAAATGTTTCAGATATTGGATCAGTCATTTTTTGTGCCTCAAAAAAATAAAAAAATCTTTGAAATTTTCAAATACTTTTAAAAATATGCCTACTTATTGTTCTTTCTTTTAACGTATCTGTCATTCACATCGCTTGCCAGATCTGATTCTTTCCAGGGAAAATTTGCAAATGGAAGGAACGGGCCAGTAAAATCATAGTAGTTATCTATTTAGGCGCGAAACCGAAATACCCATAGCGCGAGCCCTTAAGGTGGAGTAATATTTTAACCACATTTACGTGCTCTGTACTTGCTAAAACGTTGGCACCACATAAATCCCGAGATATCGATTTTGAAAGCAATCAGTCGAATAAGTAAAAAGTTCAAGATGGCGGCTACTTTTTCTCATTCTACCCATGGATGTGTTGTCGGAGACCACAAAGTTCCCCAGAGGCCCGTTTCACGAAGCAACAAGTTACAAATTAAAGGCGGAAGTCTCTTTCTAACTGCTTTTACTGGAAAAAGAGTTCCGCTTGTAATTAGTAACTTGTTGCTTCGTGAAACGGGCCTCAGGTATCGTTTTTGGAAACAATCAGTCGAATAAGTAAAAAGTTCAAGATGGCGGCTAGTTTTTCTTATTCTGTCCAGGGATTTATTGTCGGAGACCACAAAGTGCCCTAGATATCGATTTTGGAAGCCATCAGTCCAATATCTAGAAAGTTCAAGATGGCGGCTACTTTTTCACATTCTGTCAACGGATTCCTTGTTCGAGACTACACAGATCCCCAGATATCGATTTTGGAAGCAATCCGTCGTATAACCTAAAAGTTCAAGATGGCGGCTACTTTTTCTGATTCTGTCAACGGATTCGTTGTCGGAGACCACACAGATCCCCAGATATCGATTTTGGAAGCGATCAGTCGAATAACTAAAAAGTTCAGAATGGCGGCTACTTTTTTTTTATTCTGTCAGCAGAGGACTTTCCTTACGCTCATTTGGAGAGTAGGTATTTATCTCGAAAAGTAGGTAGTAGCTTCTTAACTGCTTTAGCTAAACATATATATACATATATATTATATATATATATATATATATATATATATATATATATAGCTAAACATATATATACATATATTATATATATATATATATATATATATATATACTGTGGTTTTGAGTTGTTGAGTTTGATTGTTTTCCGTTAAAGTTAAGAACTCCAAATATCTAGATATAAGACTACACCGCACCACTATTAAGTACGTAACTTGTTGATTTTCAAGCAGTAAAGTTGAGCGCCCACAAGCGTAAATGTTTAGAAACATTAATTATTAGAAATAATTTTATTTCTTTCACGGATGGCCGAAAATATTGAATTCCCCCGAAAACTCGGGGATATGAAACAATGCTTTACTTGCAACACTGGGCCTATGATAATAATATCTGATATTTTATTAAAGTTGTATTGTTAATTACATTAATTTAGATACAGAAACAATATATTAACCTGTGAAAAGTAATTATTTGTGCCATAGTGTGTCTTTCAGACTTTGATAAGCACTGTTTCACCGCGAATTTCCCCATTTTTCGCAGCTTCTTTTACGGTCCGCGTCTGTTTGACAACTAATTTGACAAATGGCCGCTATGAGCCTGCAGACTCATCTGAAGTGTCACGGGTTATGCGTGGTTACTGCCCCTCTAGTTAATATACCTCAATGATAAGAGCTATCAAAACGTTGGCAATACGATAAGACGATAACAGATCAAATGCGATATTGATTTTACCGTCTTGAATAGAGGCGCTAGTCGTCATCAGGGGCCTGTTTTATGCCTAAAGCTACAAATTACAATTTACAGGTTACAAGTTCCCATTTGACACAACCTCGACTAATGACGACCCCCTGTTTATCAAAACTTACAAGTCTACAAGTTCACAAGTTACACTTTACAAGATTTTTTTTACATGTTCGTGTAAATTATTTTTATCATTAAAAACCTGCAAGGTTTGTAAAATTGGACTCTTGTAAATTCCACTTGTAAGTTCTAAAATGTGACAGTTTTTTATAAGTCTACAAGTTCACAAGATACACTTTACAAGTTTTTTTTTACATGTTCGTGTAAATTATGTTTATCAATAAAAACCTACAAGGTTTGTAAAATTGGAAACTTGTAAATTCCACTTGTAAGTTCTAAAATGTGACAGTTTTTATAAGTCTACAAGTGCACAAGTTATACTTTACAAGTTTTCTTTTTACATGTTCGTGTAAATTACGTTTATCAATAAAAACCTACAAGGTTTGTAAAATTGGACACTTGTAAATTCCACTTGTAAGTTCTAAAATGTGACAGTTTTTTATAAGTCTACAAGTTCACAAGTTACACTTTACAAGATTTTTTTTACATGTTCGTGTAAATTATGTTTATCAATAAAAACCTACAAGGTTTGTAAAATTTGACACTTGTAAATTCCACTTGTAAGTTCTATAATGTGACAGTTTTTTATTGATTGTGCTCTACTTAAACGCATGGCAAATGGTATATTGTCTGTGCATGATATCGCACATGACAATCAATACCGTCTTAACTCGAAATGTGACAGTGTTGAAAAATTGATTCTAATTTCAAACTAGTACAAAGAGTTATGCATTACAATTTATTTTTGAGTTAATACGGTATTGAATGTCATGTGCGATATGAAAAGGTCAATAAAAATAGTAGCGACGAAATACTTATCCCGCTTATTTCCCGTCTATTGAAACTATAATTGGACAAGTATTCATGAACTTTTAGATAAATAACTCTTGAAAATGTCTCGAAATGATAGTAAAATAACTCTCCTCCAAATGATTCGCAACAAAAAGGTCATTTTATTCGGTGCGTTTAGCGATAGATTGTTGAAAGACAAAAAAATAAAAGAATGGATTTTTTTTTTAACTTGTTTGGTCTACAGAAAAGACTACACTTATGTTCGGGACACCTTTTATTCAAACTTAAAAAGATTTGGTAAGTACCTAAACATTAGTTGCCCAACACATACCACAACATTTTATGTCATATTTTTAAGCCAGATATCAATACATGTAAATGGCGATACTTAAATTAATTCATATACTTAATTATACAAATACCGTAAGTAAGTATTGCAGAGTATAGATAATTTTAACTTTTTCGTCCTTTTTTAACACCGTTTTTGTTTTCTTACATACCTACTGTTTAATCTTCTTTCGTTTATTCATGAGTGTTTTTGAAATATAGGTGCTAATTAATTTGTCTATTTTTAACATGAAGTTATAGATAAAAGTGGAGGCAACACTCTCTGAAGCCGAATGAAGCGTCCTTGAAGTCATTCTATCTCAAACACTTAGGTCCCCTCCTCTCTTTCTAACTACCCTAGTTAGAAAGAGAGGAGGGGACCTAAGTGTTTGAGATAGAATGACGTCAAAGTACATTCAAGACGCTTAATTTGGGTATAGAGAGTGTTTGCCTCCATCTTTATCTATAACTTCATGATTTTTTATCAGAGTAAAAGAGACAACCCAAGAAACTGTGAACTGCATTGCATACACTTCCTTTGGTAACACCATGCATGTCCGAAACCGTATGGTATTGAGCTCCGGTACGGTACCCAACCAATGCAGAGCTATTTTGTAACTTCAATTTCGGTGACACTGCCTTGTTTCTGTTTGTTTCTATTTAAATTGTTGCCCAAAATAACAATTAAGTGTTCCATTTTTCCTCTTTCAGACGAAACCTTTAATTGAATTCGTAGGTCGTCTCCATATGGCCATAGTCAATTCTTGGCTTATATTGCCTAGGTTCCGTTATTCAACGTTTTCGTCGTCGCTCGAATACTTGACCACATTTTGAAAAGAAAACCGATTTAAAAATTGTAATTTTTAAATTACTGAGCCCGACACTCGTTAACTTGTAATACGGAATGGAGGGTCGCCGGGCACTTTAAGGTTTTGCATGATTTTTAACAAGTTGTAACTTACAAATAATTTTTTGATAAACAAAATCACGAATATAATTGTAAAAATATACTTGTGAAATTAAAAACGTCACTTGTAACTTGTAGCCTACAAGTGCAGTTTTGATGAACAGGTGCACGTTTTACAAAGCAACAAGTTACAATTTTACAGGTCTAAACTGGCAATACTGCTCAAATGGGTGGTTGTCATTGGTCGAGGTTGTGTCAAATGGAAATTTGTAACCTGTAAATTGTAATTTGTAGCTTTATAAAACAGGCCGCAGATATTTGTAATAAAGAAAATGTTTATAGGCAAAATGCTTGTAATAAAAGGCTTGTAAGTTTTGATATACAGGGCACAGCAATGATATTTTATATTTAGATAAGTACGTTATGCTCATACTAAACGCATTCGAAAACCGTCTCCAATTACTGACAGTTGCCACGTTGCCATATTTCTACAGACAAAGACGGCAATTCGTACCGAACGCTATTGTTAGAAAGAGATAAATAGTTGTTTCAAATTGCGTACCCGAATGACGCGGCGTGCCCGCTCATGGCTGCCATATAGCTGCCCGTCTTTATCGCACTCATGCGATATCTATTCGTGTCTATCATGTTTCACAGGTGAAAGTGACGCCACCGGTGCAAATTAAACAAAGTATGGCGATGTAAAAAATATTTACGGTTCTTACGAATGAAATGAGACATCCTTTCTTCCTTTTATAGTTACAGTATAATTTCGGCAGCCTCAAAAAACATAAGACGGCATTTTTTATGACTTATATTTGTTGCATTTCGGTAATAAAACTTTACTGTTTTTGACGCGTGCGTGTCAGCGGCCACGGCGCGACTGAGCGATAGTAAGGTAATTACCTTCCTTTTCGAGGAACGCTTTTGCGCGCAGATGACTTATCTTAATATAAAATATCATTGGGGCACAGTGGCCCGTTTCACGAAGCTACAAGTTACAAAATTACAAGCGGAAGTCTCTTTCTAACTCCTTTTGCTAGAAAAAGAGTTCCTTTTGTAATTTGTAACTTGTAGCTTCGTGAAACGGGCTACAGGGGCACGTTTTATAAAGCTACAAGTAACAAAATAGTCTTTAATTGAACAATGACCACTTATCAACCCCTTTTATTAAATGATATGGCCACTTAAAATGCGCAGAAGGTAGTAACTCGTTTATTTACACAATTGCATTTCTACTAAAGAGTCATTTTAAAGTATATGTAAAATAAATGATATTTATAGATAAGGAACATTTTCATTTTGTTTATTTAGTTAACCCTCGACAGCATTTATTAATTATTAACAATAAAATATTTCCCAAAATCCCGGGAAATCCCGAGTAACATCCATGTTAAGCATAACGTTTGAGGTCGTTCACCCCAAATTGCATCCTAGATCCGATCACTGTTTATAAAGCTACAAATTACAATTTACAGATTACGAGTTTCTATTTGACACAACCTCGACTAATGACGACCAGTCATTTGAGCAGTGTTGCCAGTTTAAACATGTAAAATTGTTACTTGTAGCTATATAAAACGTGCCCCTGAGGCCCGTTTCACAAAGCTACAAGTTACAAATTACAAGCGGAAGTCTCTTTCTAAGTCTTTTTGCTAGAAAGAGAGTTCCGCTTGTAATTTGTAACTTGTAGCTTCGTGAAACGGGCCACTGGTCATGACGATGTGTCAGTCAGTATCATAATCGTATGATCACAAGGTATCATTTATGAATAAAGGTCTAGGGGAAGATGGGGTGGCTTCGTACAAAGGGAGCATTCGTACAGTGGTCATATCTCGACTATCCAACATGCTGAAGCGTTCATATTTGTATTTGTGACTGCCGCTCATACGAGGGGCGGCTGAAAAGTAATCTACCTAACAATGAAACAAAAGACTGTCGTGGCTAATTTTTTTTTATTTTTCTATATAGTCCCCTGCTAGTAAAATGCACTTATTAAATTTTTCAAATATTGAATTTAAACCATTAAAAAAAAAAACTTTCGGTTTGTCGTCAAAAAAGTCAGTAACCGCAGCCTTCATTTCGTCATCGGTCATAAACCTTCGTCCCCTGAGGTCTTTCTTGAGAAGTCTAAACAGAAAATAGTCACAGGGGGCTAAATCTGGACTATAAGGGGGGTGGTCAATGGTTTCGAAGCCATTGTCTTTAATTGCTAGCTTCGTTGTGCGGGCGGTATGCACTGGTGCGTTATCGTGCAAAATCAGAATACCTTTGTTTAGTTTACCTCGCCGTTTTTCTTTTATTGTCTCTCTTAGTTGGTATAGTAAGTTTGAGTAATAATCAGCATTCATTGTAGTTTTCTTCGGTAAATAATCTATGAGCAAAATCCCTTCTATGTCCCAAAAGATTGTAGCCATAAGTTTACCTGCCGATGGACAGACCTTGAATTTCCGAGGCGGCTTCTCATCCTTAAATTTCCACTGTAACGACTCTTGCTTACTTTCCGGGTCCCATTGTCGAATCCAAGTCTCATCACATGTTACAATTCTAGAAATTATTTCTTCCTCTTTCCCTCGACTCATCTCCAAAAACTCTTCGCAACATTTGACACGCCTCTCCATGTCAAATGCAGTCAACATTCTGGGGACCCAACGTGCACTAACCTTGGACATGTTCAAATGCTCATGAATTATTTCATTGACTCGCTCTTTACTGACGCCCACATCTCTAGCTATCTCCCACTGCTTCACTCGTCGGTCCTCTAATATAATTTTTTTCACCCTGGCTACATTTTCATCGGTGACGGCCGAAACTGGTCTTCCGCTACGAGGATCATCTTCCAGACTCTCACGACCTAACTTAAACTGCTTTGACCAAAACTTTATAACAAATTCGGAAGAACACAAACTGCCAAACACACGTAACATACGCTGTCTGATCTCCGAAGGCGTATTCCCTTCTTTAGTCAAAAACTTAATCACCGCACGCTGCTCGATTTTATCCATTTTCACTTTTTCTACCGACATGTTTGAAACAATTGTAGGAGACAAATAAACGTGATGCAATAAACAAATGAATGTAATACATTTTGAAAATAGAATAACAAACGAATATAAATCCATACCAGCCAGCATTATTTTTGTATATATTTCTGACCAAGGAGATTACTTATCAGCCGCCCCTCGTATGCATAGGCTACCCTCAAAAAGCGATGGGAGTGCGGCAGCAGATTTCGCCAGAAATAATTAATATGTGTTTTCGCGACCCGAAAGTAATTTTTGGTTCTCTTTTGAATGCGTCTGTCTCTAATAAGTTTTACTCGAATAAGAAAAAATATTTTTATATAGTTTGTAATTTGATGCTTGAGATTATTTTATTTTTGATTGAGTTATTTTATTCAGTTTTTTTTTCGGATCGTTTTGGTTGAGGTACCTTCGTAGTCAAAATGTATGTAATTTTATACTGTACGAATGCACCCCATGAAAGTTAAAAAACTGTATATCAAGTATAATTATAATCACAAAACCAGGTCAGTAAGATATGCCTAAAAAGTGGCTGAAATAGGTGAAATAGCTGAAAATCCAATGAATCCTGGGAAAAAACGAATAGTGTACGAAGCCACCCCACGTATGGGGTGCATTCGTACGTTTCCCACTTTTTGGGAAATCCATTTTGGCACAGTTGCTTTGTATCCACACTGAAATACACAATTATTATAGCCAAATAAGTGGAAGATGAAGTAACATTCATCTCATTTAAAAACAGCGGTTAGTTTTTTTTTTACAAGGCTTAGAGTAAAAAGTGTACGAAGCCACCCCATCTTTATTTAGCTAGTATATTGCCATGGACTTCTTTTTACTTTTAAATGTGTCATGAGATTCCGGTAGATCTATGCCGTGCGTGAGAAATAACAATCGAGAAATTTCAATCAAATTGTTAATCGTGACTCGCCCAAAATTCACATGATTCCTTACCTACCTACCTATTTTTAATGGAATGATTTGTAGCCAGGAAGTTCATGTCATCAATATGTTTAATGGCGCGGTATAGAGGTCGTCGCCGCCTGCCTTTAGCGAGTATTTAAGTCCAGCACTTATCTATCCAGGACGCGGGGTGGCATTTCCTGCGCCGCATGCCATGGCAAATGGAACACAATGACTGGTGTTTTAGTATCCTAAACGATGGCGCCGCAGTCAGCACAATAAACTAGGGGTTTGCTGGCACTGTTATGAGTCGCTGTGATGGGATCATGCAAATCCAGCTTGTAATAAAGGTGCAAACCCAAGTCTTGGACCAAGATTGTTATTTTTAGGGTCCCATACAAAAAATGAAAAAAAACGGAACCCTTATAGGATTACTCGTGCGTGTCTGTCCGTCCGTCTGTCACAGCCAATTTGCAATCAGGTGAAATTTGGTAGGATGGTGTAATCCTATGACCCAAACACAGATGTGCAAAGAAAATAAATATTTTTTGAGGTGAAACGTCTTTAAAATCGGTACCATACACGGGGTACCATGTCAGAAAACCAGACCGTAACGAATTGGTCTATATCGTCTGACATCAATAACTACAAAACTACTCATCGTAGAAACATGAATTTAGTGACATTATTTAGCATGTATAGTCAGCTCAGTGCTAAGACCTTGAGTTTGCACCGGGGCCGGGCGGGACTGCGGAGGAGGGGCACTACGTAGAACAACGGAAACCGGCGCTCTCGCTGTTTCTATTCAGTATAACTCACGACTTACACGTGTTTCTTTCGTATATTTACAGATTTCATTTAGACCAATCGATTTAAATAATAATAAATGTGACTTGGACGATATTTTTAGTTAAAAATAACAAATAAGTGTAAAAAAAAAAAAACAATATGTCGACCTCAGCTCGTGCAAGGGCCAGCAAGAAATATAAAGCACGGCTATCGTGGGAAAGAGGGGGTTATGGGCCATGCACAGGTACTCCAATGTCCGGCGCCGAGCGAGCGAGGCGGTTTCGGGAGCGTCGCAAAGCTGCGAAGGCCCGCTCAGTAAACAACGCGGATTCCGCGAACACTTCTACCTCTGCCGCCGACCGCGCAAGCACCTCTACCGCTGCTGTACCTGTACGGGTTTCTTTCAATATTTAACACTAAAAGCGACTCGCAGATATACACGTTTCACGTTAAAACCAAAGGCCGTGTGCATCGACACATCCCCACCCGATTTTAAAAATAAGTGGTCATTTTCGGGGACAAATTAGGAAAGAAAAAAATATTGAAAATCTAACTGTGCCGTATATTAAATGAAAGGGCTCGTTATGAGGATCTCAAATATATTTTTGTTATTATTGTAAAATAAATAGTTTTGATTTTATTCATGAAAGAAGACGAAAATCGACCATACGGGTGGCCTCCGAAACTACTCTATTTAAAAAAACGCATCAAAATCCGTCGCGTAGTTTTAAAGATCTAAGGATACACAGGGACAGACAGACAGCGGGAAGCGACTTTGTGTGATTATGTACGTATGTAATAACTTTAATGTACAAAAAACCGAAAATCAAATACAATATTTACAGAATTGGAATGTACAAAGGCGAACTTATCCCTTTAAGGAATCTCTTCCAGCTAACCTTTGGGTGATTGAGGAAAATAAGAAAAGTAGAATTTGGTAGACATTATTCAAAATAAACATACAGACCTATTTTATTATGTAATGTAATAGCCTAATAAAAACATCGGAATGTTTAAGTTAAGTGCATCGGAGCCGAGATCGAGATATTTAAATATTGATACCTGAGCGTACTTTTAGTACCTACCAAAAACTGAATAGCTAGAAGAATAGCACTTGGCTAAATTTTCGTTGTTCAGACACATTTAGTTACTAAAATACTCGCTACTAGACTTAAATACTAACCTAGTGAAGGGTCCGAACAAGCCTTAACGGTGCGCATTGCACAGTCGACGTCATAAATATGTTACACTTTAGTATAGCGCACGAGCGCGCATTTACCCTGAATGACTCTAGGTAACTACAACGCAAAAAAGAAAAAAACGTTTTTTAAAATGGTCTATTTTGCAATAAAAACAGACGATCATTTTTTCCGGTCTATGCCCATATTGACCATTCAACGCCGCGCCACAACAATTATTCTAAAACTGTCTGTGTGTGGACTGTGGAGTAAGGCATTTTAAACCGGTTGTACCTACTATAACTACATAATTATATGAATAACTAAACGTGGCATGTAAAATCACTTTACGTAGAAATATTTCGATCGTGGCAGATTTTATGCTGCCTAACCCGCAGTTAAATAATTGTAAATGTTTGTTTGATTTACTTCAATAAATAAATGGTCACAACGGAAGACCAGCGCTGGCTCCGCCAGCATCACGCCGAGTTGTGAACTTTTAAATAATGTTTGTCACGAATAAACTATTTATTTTCTTTTTCTTTTCTAAATAAAAACCTAACTACCCCAACCTTACCGCCACCGCGGACTGGCGAAAGATTATTGAGATTTAGGTTTCACCACAATGTCCAGTGTACATGCGTCAGAAAAAGTATTTGTTTGTTTAATAATTTACCAGTATTCAATTTCAATTTGACACACTAAACTAGCTTAACTTATCCAACTTCGTTGCGGTCAATCCCAATAAGATGACCCATAAGTCTAAGCTCCGCTTCGCTGATTGTACTTTCTACAATTTGCATTCTAATCTGTAGTTACGTTTCAAATAACCATAAATTATACCTGCACAGCTACAATATAAAAAGATCTACCGGTCAATATCTTCTTTTGTATGTACAGGTAAGTATGTTTGTTTTGTGGCTTTCAACATTTGTGTTGCCACTCTGTGATTCCGCCAGTGTCAGGTTGAAGGAAGGCACACGTTTACCGAGAAATTGATCAGACTGATCAGTTTTAAAAAGGGGGATAAAAAATAAAGTTTGTTTAGGTTTCCTACATACAAAACCAAAATTATAATAAATACTGAATTATTACTAAAAAATAAAAAACAAAAAACCGCCATCAAAAACGCAAAAAATAACTTCTTTAAAATTATAGGCACCTAATAGGTTAGTCCAACTGATGTCGGCTTTTTGTTGAAAATGTTGTGGTCGCCGACTTCAGTTGGACTAACCTATTAGGTGCCTATAATTTTAAAGAAGTTATTTTTTGCGTTTTTGAAGGCGGCTTTTTGTTTTTTAAAACATTTATTTTATTTTATACTTTTTAGTGATCATAATACGCTGTTACGTAGTCCCACTTCTTAGTTGAAATGAAACTTTAACTTATATCAAGCGCGCCGCAAGCAACGCCGCGGGAAAGTCATAGTCATATTTCAACAAGTAAATATTATTCGTTGTAGGTAGTCGCTCAAATATCTTAATCAAGATATTTTATCGCCACCCTTGAAATCGGTACCATTGAGGAGTTCCGGTGGCCATCTGTGGTCTTCATCATCAGTTTCACTACACCAAATGATACTTTCTGAACGCAAATGCTAGACTTGTTACTAAAAATACTAAAATCGCTATATGTTTGCCTACAATATTTGAGGAGTTCCCTCAATTCCTCACTGATCATCAGATATAGATTTGGTGACAATGGGACCACCTCGGAAGTACACTCTATCAAACCAAAAAAAAATTTTTGAAATCGGTCGGCAATTGACGGAGTAATCGGTGAACATACATAAAAAAAAAAATACATACAGTGGAACGTATAACCTCCTCCTTTTTTGAAGTCGGTTAAAAATAAGAATCACCGACACTCATTTCTTAGGAAGTTTTATTCGCCGAATTTTCATTTCATCTACCTACAGGCATTTCCACGTGCAGGAATTATGTATAGTTTTTTTATGGTTACACGTCTAACCTGACCTACATAACCATTGCTTATGATAACCTAAAAACCACAAGGTTCCAGCAGAAATTAGCTTTCGATGAAATAATACATTCGATCGATGAGTGTCGGTTATTCAAGGGGATCCCGAACACGTTTCATGTATTACCCTCTTATTGTTTCACTTTATTTATTTGTTAGTAAATGCGCAGTGCGCTATCTATTATGGCTCAAAACATACAGCTCTTTAAAGTTAGGACAGACGGACGTACGGACGGACGGCGTAGGCATATTAATAGGGTCCCGTTGGGCTAGCCTTCAGGCAGAGGGGTTGCACTGGGCGTGTCGCGCCGCCTTAGTAACCTTCCCGCTCGTCCATTCTGAGAATGGATATCAGTCCGGACTCCGGGGCCGGCACCGAGCGAGCGAGCACGCGTGCGACACGATGTGCCTGCCGCCGTCTTGAACGAACGATCTCGGAGCGTGCCGTACCTAATTACGTAGTGAAGTTAGTTTTGTGAATAACCTTAAACTTTTTATTATTTACTTGTTATGTGCACACTCCGAAACGCGGTTACATGTAAATGGTTGTTTAAATAAACAAAAGGACGTAAAATATTCTTTTTTTACGTTGCCGACAAACTGTGAACGGTAAGTTTATAATTTTATTACTTAATAGGTAGGTAAGTACTTTTTACGAAATTGCACAATTTAGTATAAACGGGTTGTTACCACGGTCTGGGTTTTTGTTGTCTCGCCCGATATTTCGACGATGTTACAATCGTTTATATTATATTTATAGGTACTGTTATTATATTAAACACGTTATTAAGGGAACATACATAAAGAAATAAAACGACGAATGGAGAACCTCCTTTTTCTTGAAGTCGGTTAAAAACACTTGAATATGACCGCCGCAAGCGAGCGAGCGACATCTGTGGCCCGTTTCACGAAGCTACAAGTTACAAATTACAAGCGGAACTCTCTTTCTAGTAAGAGAAGTTAGAAAGAGACTTCCGCTTGTAATTTGTAACTTGTAGCTTCGTGGAACGGGCCTCTGGTGAGCTATAGTACATTACTGCACAGACCGGGAAATACGCCGTTGCGGGACGAGTAGAGTTAGCGTGGCCGAGACGCAGTCGAGGCCGCGATATATACGAGTCCAGCAACCGCCCTTCCCGGTCGAGGCTTGTATACTTAGTGCTTTTCTCCAAGATGTGAGGAAATTTAACACAATTGTTAATAATATTAAACACAGTCCCAACATTTCCTTGAAAAAAAGAACAGAAACGTACGATTTAGTATGACACTGAAATAAAGCATTAAATAAAATCACAAATTATTTAAATGTAATAAATTCAATTTGAATAAAATATAGTTTAAACTATAACATTTATTACGCGTTTATGTTATTTCCGCAATTTATTTTGTTTATGAACGCAATTTCTATTAAAAAAATGTCAAACTATTTGACACACTTTTAAATACGTTGTAAATGCTGTTTGAAAAGGCTTAACTTTTTAGTCTATGACATTTAAAAAGTAAAATATACAAGGAAGAATTTTGATTGCACGAGTGTTTGGCTGTTTGGAGATAGTTATCCTAGTCCAAACATGGTTTTAAAAAGTAAATCACCAGGTACGTAATGAAATTTCATACATTTGTCGCGGCCGCTGCCGTTGGTAAATAATAACTTTGTTTTCTTTTAATTTTGCCTGGACCTGGAACTTAGAACTTCGCGGGCTGATTTGACAACAGTAAGGTTAACATTTCCGAGCATGTGGGAGAAATAGTACATTATTGCCTAGGCATGGAAGTAGGCAATTGCGGGCCGAGTATTGGATTAAACGGACGAGCTTGCGAGTCCGTTTAAAAATACGAAGCCCGCAATTGCTGTTCCTGCCGAGGCAAATATAGTGCTTTTCTCAAAAATCGCAAGAAAAAAATTTTGTTGGAGTCAAATCTTCATCGCTTAAACTCATTTTTTGAATTGCATACAAACAGAGACTTCATGTAAAAAAACCATCACTCCTTACCGCCTTTTTGTTTATGACAAGGAGAAACGCAATTCTTGTTTTAAAAAAACATAAGCTATTCTAGGCACAAATAAAAAAGTTATGTTTCGAGTAAAATTTGGATGTATAAGACTTGTGCCCTCATTTTATTATGGCCCTTTTCACTTTTTAAAAAGTTACAAGGTAGATAGTAATGGAATTTGTATGCAACATTGCGGGCTTGTGTAGCGAGCACGCAATGTTTTTTTTTTTTAAATTTGAGAACTGTCAGTAAACTATGTACTTCGCGTCTCAATATGTAGATAGGAATGTCAACATTTCCGGACATTTTTGAGAAAAAACATTTTAGCCCTCATTGATGTATTCTAGGCCTGTGACAACCCTATCACTACACGTGCCGCGTGCGAATGAATACAAGTTATACGATAGTAAGAGAGGCATAGAGTAGGCACGTTTCTTATGCCTAAACAGCGTTTTTACACGGGAGTGCAACTTCTGTACTTGTACTATTACTTATTCTGTGCTTCAGGTTCGGAACCCTAAAAAGTATGTCCTGGTGGTCAGGCTTAAAAATCGCACCCAAAGGATATTGAAATCAGGGCCGAGATTCTACACGGTAAAACCTTATTACTTTTGACGCGTTTATTTATATTGTTTTCGTATTGTTAACGTTCCCCCGCCGATCGTAGCGGCTTCCGTTCCATTGGATTACGGGGGACTAGGTAGAGAGAGGGTATCTGCGGTTGCGCATCCGCTTATACACTTAAAAATTTTCCTGCGCAGATGACTGTTTTCGAATATGGATTCTGAATGACGGAAAGTCCCGTGGCGATGGGTCGAGGTAGAGAGGTCCGGTTTGGTGCAGACTGGGCTTTGTCTGAGGCCTGCATGCGGGCGACTTCGGGAGTTGTTCTTAGAATGCCGTTGTCGCTTTCTCTCTGATCTGGAGGGACAGAAAGGATTCGGCAGCACCTGGAGTGATAGAGAAGCCCTGTCCAACAAACATATACTAAATATATACAAATATGCGACTAGCTAACAGAAATAAAGATGATATCTAAGGCTCGAGAAGAAAACTAAACAGAGAAAGACGAAAGGTAAAACTCACGAAGCTGTTCCTTAAAACTAAATTTATTAGGAGCTTGTTGTATGTGCAAAGGCAAAGCATTCCAGAGTCTTGCTGCTTGAACTGCAAAAGACTCTGAAAAAAAGCGGGTATGAGAAAGAGTGGTGCAAAGTTGGCGACTCCGCGACGAACGTACAGGTCGGCAATGACTCTCTGAGACGAACTTAAATTTGCTTTTGAGATAAGAAGGAGCTAGGAGTTAATACTGAAAACAGCACAGAAAGTATTCGAAGTTTCCTACGTTCCCGTATCGGTAGCAATTTAAGCTGAGATCGATAACTTGAGATGTGGTCGAATTTCCTAACACCGAAGATGAACCGTATGCAGTTGTTTAGGAGACGTTCAAGTTTATTAAGATAACACTCGTTCAGGTCTAGGTAACACACACCTGCATAATCAATGATGGGAAGGATGAGAGTTTGTACTAGCATGAGTTTTGTCTCGGACGGTAAAGGCCCGGAGGGCCCTCAATGTCCCAGTCACTCGACGGCTGACATCCGTCACCTGAGCAGACCAATTAAGGTTGTTGTCAATTAGCAGGCCTAGGTCTTTAACATGCGAACTGAATGAATGGTATAGGTTTGTCAACAAAAGTAACAGGTTCTAAATTGTTTAAATTTACCTTGGAAATTAAACGGCTACTTCCCACTATCATGGATTGGCATTTTGCCGGGTTGACGTCAATACCATATCTTAGTGACCAGTCGGAGATAGTTTTTAAATCTTCGTTCAGCCTTGAGTTCGCGCCCGAAAGCTCACTAACACTAGACCGAACATAAAGCTGCAAGTCGTCAGCATACAGATGGTATGAGCAGCGAAGGTCTTTAGTGATAAGATTGATGAAGTTAGAAAACATTAAAGGAGAAAGGATACCGCCTTGAGGTACGCCAGCAGTCAGATCACACCAATCAGAAAGAGAGCTTTCAAATCGTACAGACTGTTTGCGACCTCGAAGATATGAAGAGGACCACTTTAAGGCTGAAGAAGAAACTTTATGGAGAGAGAGAATGGCCAAAAGAATATCATGATCAACAGTATTGAAGGCGTTTGGAAAATCAATAAGAACAAGGGTTGTAATTTCAGTTTCATCCATACCAGCACGGATGTCATGCGTTACCTTGAGAAGTGCAGTGGCGGTGCTATGGCCCGGACGAAAACCGGACTGATACGGGCTAAGGAGGTTATTATTGTACATGTGCCGAGACAGCTGTTTATGGACACACGCCTCTAAAACTTTTGACAAAAACGGAAGTATTGAAATTGGCCGAAAATGGTTTGCTGCGGCGGGATTGGAGATTTTAGGAAGAGGAAGTACAAAGGCTTTACGCCAGACGGATGGAAATTGACCTGATTCTAATGAAAAGTTAACCAAGTGGGTAAGAATAGGAAGGAGAGGATCTAATGCCGACGCTATCATGACGCGGCTAACGTCATCGCAACCCACGGCTTGGGATTTAATAGATAGGAGTATCTTTTTAATGTCCGACTGACTGACAAGAGTGAAATTAAAGGAGAGGAGGCTGTCGGGCGCCGCCATAGCACCAATTTCCGCAACAGTTTGAGATGTGGTATGGAGGTTTAAAGAAGAACTCGTAGAGAAATGAAAGTTGATATCGTCAAGAGTCACAGGAAGCACAGTGCCTTGCTGCTGAACTTTGCCGATACCAAGGGTTCGAAGGAACCTCCAAATATCCGCAGAAGAAGTATTACAAACGTTAGAATCGATATAACGACGTTACGCTTAGCCGCTCGCACCGTCTGATTGCAACGATTTCTTGCAACTTTAAAACAGTGCCAGGTGTCCGCACATCTATCCCTCTTATAGCTGCGAAAAGCTCTATCCCGTCGCCTCATTGCCATGTGAATGCCTCTGGTCATCCATGGCGCAGGTGGACGCTTTACTCTAACATTATGGATCGGTGCATGCGTATCGTATACTTTTATGAGCATGGAGTTAAACATGGCAATTTTGACATCAATACAAGAAGCGCTTTCAATGGGCTCCCAATTAAGCTCCGACACATCAGGACATCAGCCTGCAACTTATCCGTATCCATCCGAGCAAAACTCCGCAGGTGAAGACCTTTAGGACAGTGTTTAGGAGGACGAATCTTATAAGACATGAAAATTAGGTCGTGGCGGGAGAAGCCCGGGGCAGAAATCTGGCCATGCGTGGCAACAAGTCCGGGACAAGAGGTGAACATAAGATCGATCCACGTGTCATCTGTGTCTAAATTGTGGTGAGTGGGATTTAAAGGAAGAAGAGACAGATTAGAGGAATTTAAAATTGATAGCGGCCTCCGCGATCGTAAGGAATCCTTTTTAATGAGATTGGTATTAACATCGCCCATTGTTATGAGATGCGCGTACTCAGGAGCTAGCGAGTCAAGAGTGATTTCTAAATCCGAAAAGTAGTCTATGGACGGGGGACAATTTACGACACCAAGAACTGCTTTTGTACCCTTGAAATCAAGTTCAACAAAAAAATATTCAGCAGAACCAGGGGTAGAAGACGTGGCTATGATTTTAAAAGAGATGTGACTACGTAAGTAGATCGCCACCAGGCCATGCCTGAACCAGATCGCATAACCAGGTAACGGGTATGACGTTAAAAACAAACTGGGCTTCAGCCAACTCTCGGATACCAAAATCGCATCCATCACACCAGCACCGAACACCTCCAGCAGTTCAGAAAAATGGCTTGGAATGCTTTGCGCGTTGATGTGACATACATTAAAATATTTTTATAGTTTACTGTTTAGAGATGCTTAAGGAGCAGCTTGTTTAAGTTATCCAAAGGCTCATCACAGGATAAGAAGGAGCCTTCGGAGTCATTTAAAGAATGAAAAGAATCATCATCAGACATTTCAACTAGTTACAAATATATATATATATATAAATAAATATACAATAAAATACCAAAATATACAATAAAAACAACAAATATTCAGTTGAATTCCGCTCCATTATAACAATATGGGTATCAAATTAAAGCTAATAAATAGCCCATTGCAAATAATACATACATTATAACATTTTATGCTACTATGTTGACAGGAAAGTCAAAAAATACGTAAATGTTAAGCAATAAATTCCTTTCGCTAGAAAGAGAGTTTCGCTCCAAATTACAAGCGAAATCACTTTTAGCTTCGCGACATTAAAAGTGTAAGCTCCAGTGGCCCGTTTCACTAAGCTACAAGTTACAAATTACAAGCGGAACCCTCTTTCTAGCAAAAGGAGTTAGAAAGAGACTTCCGCTTGTAATTTGTAACTTATAGCTTCGTGAAACGGGCCCCAGAGCTTTATATATTGCTTAGTAATAATTAATTAAACCACTATTTTATTAATAAAAACTAAAAAGAGATAAATAAATTAAATCATTAAAATAAACAAAAAACCCGACCGCAATAAAAAAAACAACTGAAAAGCGAAAAACAAGCTATATAATCTATGCCCGCCTATGAACACCTTTTCCAATATTCAAGTTAAATTGAAATTGTTATACATAAATATCAATAAGTACATGCTCTTACAATTTTCTATAGATTTTTATAGCTTGTTTTTCGCTTTTCAGTTGTTTTTTTATTGCAGTCGGGTTTTTGTTTATTTTCAATAAAAAAAAAAATTATACACATGTCTAATGGTGTGCCATCATTTTCTACGGCGTTAGAGGCACGCCAGTTGTGTCATGAAATATTGTTCACCGCCACAGCAAGAAAAGCGAGCGTAGCGAGACTAGAGCAACGGTAAAGGGACGGAGGGGGGGACTGTATGACAAAGGACCAGGCGCGCGCGCGGCAACATGGCTTTCTATAAGGTCGGGGGTCTCAGGTAGACAAATCACCAAACATTTCGCGCTCCGCGATTTTTGCAAACAAACATCCCTTTGGCGCCTGCTCTACTTATATGATTGAGTAAGTTTACAGTGCAACCATTTTCTTAATAGCGATCGGCAATAATCGTTTTTCCATGACACAAATATACTGTCAGTTGCGAGCGCAAGCGTGATAGCGATAGCCAGCCGAAAGCTATTAAGAACCTGGGAATACTGTAGTACTGTAGGGGGCTATATCTTTTTAACCGTACTAAGTAAACAGTTGAAATTTTCACAGAATACGTGTTATTTAAACTCTATCAAAACAAAACATTAATCACATCCCAAGAGGGGTCCCCATACAAGAATCATGACAAAAAAAAAACATTTTTGTTATAATTTTTATACGGATTGTATTTTTGTAATGGCTTCTTATTTTAATGCTACCTATCCGATCCGATGCGATGGAGGATGGATTTGAAAAAAACCCAACAACAATAATAATATCAACTGAAAAGCGAAAAACAAGCTATATAATCTATAGAAAATTGTAAGAGCAATGTACTTATTGATATTTATAACAATTTCAATTTAACTTGAATATTGGAAAAGGTGTTCCAGGCGGGCACAAGCTCGTCCAAATGTTAATTTTTTTCAAGAAATAGGTTTTGTAATTCTTTGCTTGTCCCGCCTGCAATACCTTTTCCAATATTCAAGTTAAATTTAAATTGTTATAAATATCAATAAGAACATTGCTCTTAAACATTTCTATAGATTATAGAGCTTGTTTTTCGCTTTTCAGTTGATTTTATTATTGCAGTCAGGTTTTTTTGTATTTTTAAATAATTTACCTTATTGGATTCATTTGATAATAGTTTTTTTTTCGAACCTCACATTAAGGCACCTAAAATCCGACATGTTGATTTTTTTTGACGTCACTTATCCTAGGACACTTGGGTTGCCGAGACAAATCCAACGATACCTTAATTTTAGAAATCCGTCCAGTCGTTTGAATGATACAAGGTAATAATAAACAATATTACACACATACTACATACATAGATACGCGCGAAAAACATTACCCTTCTTGGCAGTCGGGTAAAAAGGGCAATCGGACAATCTACTAAAAATACATGGGCTTATGATCGCTGACTATTTTTCAAGGAACAGTAAATTTTTACTACCCATGCGAGGAGCGAAGTGACAGTTAGTTTATTTAAACTGTATTTAATATAAAACAATAGATAACCATAACTAACAAGTAACATCAAAAAGAATTCGTAAAAATATTACGACTTCCAAAGTTAAGCAACTCCAAGCTTAGTCTAAAACAGGATGGATGACCGCTTAAAACAATAGTGTTGATAAAATCAATTTTGTCACATACTTGTAGCAGTTTTACTTGAGATTACTATTTAGTCGTAAACTATGAAAGTTAGACTACAATTTAAGCTTAAAATAGCATCAAAATAAGAAACCATTATAAAAATACAATCCGTATAAAAATGCTAATAAAAAATGTTTTTTTTTTCATGTTCCTTTGGATTTGATTTATTGTTCATTTTATAATATTTAACGATAGAGTTTATAATAACACGTATACATACTGTGAAAATTTCAGCTGGTTACTTATTATATTACGGTTAAAAATATATAGCCCTGTAAACTTACTCAATCATAAAAGGGCGCGTACCGCTCTGTGAAGCAATGACGTCACTCCAGCAAGAAGGCGCCCGCGCCCTTTTATATTATTGACCAAAATTTTAAACGTTCGTATAATCAAAACTACTGGGTCTATTTGAATGAAACAAAAAGTAGTATGTTTGTTTATATATAAGTTTTACATACTGTTACAAAGTTTCAAGCGATTTGGCGTACCTACTGACATTCTTCATTGTAACTGTTATTTAATTTGACTCTTATGCATTAAATTTTTATTGTATGGATTATTGTAATATGTACTACACGTAGGTACAGTCTAATGTATTGAATTAATCACTACAGCCATCGCGTTAAATATAAGTGTATAGCCTGACCAGATATTGCGGAAGTTAGTAATTACAGTCGGCCAAAAATGTGGTCTACCACCGCCCTACGGTTGAAGTTCATTTGCACGTCATGGTACAAGTGAGGAGTGTCTTTTCAAAAGGGCTTAATTCCATTATTTTTTTTAACTATAAGTGAAATTCTGCTTAAATCAGAAAAATACATATATTCTGTGAGGTTAAAGTTCAAAAAAGTCTCTTTTTGTTCTCTAAAAACAGATTCAAATATCAAAGTTCGCATCAAAAGATTTCTTCCTTATATACCTACACTTATTACCCATGTTGAATTAGAACGTTTTGTAGGACTTGAAGTAGGACTAGAAGTAGAACTTTTTGTAGGACTTGAAGTAGGAATAGAAGTAAATTCGAAGCTAGAAATAAACAGGTAAAAAAAAAAAATGCATTTTGTACCTTTTTCTTTAGCTAGAAATCTCATTGGAATAATTTCCCGATAATAAATAATTATTTTTATTATGGCACCAAAATTGCGTTTAGATTTAACAATGATAATAAGAGTTTATTTTTGTAATGAACAAATTAAAAAGGTTTATTTCTCACAAGGCCACAACAAAACGGCTTAATTCCAAAAGTTCGCATCAAAAGAACCTTACTTTGAAAATTATGTAAGTATGGTAATTTACATACCTAATTATTCAGGTAGATAAAGCAATGTATGTAATGCCAAAACATTTATGTTAAATTACTTTAATTAAATCAAATTCAATTAAAAACCATATATTTCAGATAAACACATCCATATTGTTAGTAACATGCCTATTCTATGTTAGTTAAATTGATTGCACACATTAAATATTAAAAATCAAACGCTGGTCACTGGCGGGACACATGTATTTATGACCACCGCTGTATTAGTGCCGAGTCCCATCGGTCCACGAACACACTCAGGATACTATTGCTGCTGCCTCGGAGCCGGGCCTGCAACGCTGCGCAGCGCTTGCGCATGATGAATGGATGATACCATTTCGAAAATAAAATAATAATTTCATTTCATGTTTTTTTCGATTTCCCAAAAAAAGTTTATAGTGGAAATAAGCCGTTTTGAAAAGAAACTCCTCAAATGTCAACCTTAGCGATCTCACAGAAACTTTTGTCAAAACTGGTAGACCACTTTCTTGGCCGACCGTACCTATAGGTATTACCTGTCATTTCTATTGCAATTCACGAAACACGGACTAATAAAAAAAGTATTAGTGGCGATCCCATTAAAGGTTTTATATTTTTTCATCACACTTGCTCGGAAAGGGTTTTATAACACGCAGGCGTAAAGGGCAGTTATAGCCGATTAGCTCCCTAGGGAGTTATGAATTTAGTTTTAAAATATAGAATCCACTCGTACATAATTTCAGACTAAGGAGGTATAAATTAGCCAAGGTTTATTTCCTATATAACTTGGCTACAAACCTATTTTACTGTGTAAATAAACTTATACGGTAAGATTATCTGCATTATATTTATATTTTACAATTATTTCAGAGACATTAGCAATTATTTTATTAAATTTCATTTTGATTATCGGTACAATCTGGCAGTATGGCCTGTCAAGTTTAAAAACAAAAGCAGTTCTAAGAATAACTAAAAAGTTCAAGATGGCCGCTACTTTTTCTAATTCTGTCAACGGATTCGTTTTCGGAGACCACACTGATCCCCAGATTTCGATTTTGGAAGCAATCAGTCGAATAACTAAAAATTTCAAGATGGCGGCTACTTTTTTTTATTCTGTCAATTTCGGAAGTAATCCCAGGAAAAACTAAAAATTTAAAGATATCCGCCATCTTGAACTTTTTCTCAATCTGTTAACGGATTCGTTGTCGCATACCACACCAGGGGCCTGTTTTATAAAGCTACAAAATTACAATTTACAGGTTATAAGTTCCATTTGACACAGCCTCGACCAATGACGACCAGCTGTATGAGCAGTGTTGCCAGTTTAGACCTGTAAAATTGTAACTTGTAACTTTATAAAACGTGCCCCAGATATCGATTTTGCTCTAGCTAGCTGAGATACAATAAAGAACAACTTTTTTCAATTGTACAAATATTTAAAGGACATCCCTTACGCTCATTTGGAGAGTAGGTATTTATCTCGAAAAGTAGGCCTAGCTTCTATACTACTTTAGCTATATACTGTGGTTTTGAGTTGTTGAGTTTGATTGTTTTCCGTTAAAATTAAGAACTGCAAATACCTAGCTACACCGCACCACTATTAAGTACGTAACTTGTTGATGCTCAAGCAGTAAAGTTAAGCGCCCACAAGTGTAAACGTTTAGAAACATTAATTATTAGATCTAATTTTATTTATTTAGCGGATTGACGAAAATTTTGAATTCCCCCGAAATCTCGGGGAAATGAAACAATACTTTACTTGCAACACTGGGCCTACATAAATAATATCTGCTATTTTATTAAATTTTTCGTGTTCATTACATTAATTTATATACAGAAACAATGCATTAACCTGTGAAAAGTAATTATTTGTGCCTTAGTGTATCTTTCAGACAGATAAGCACTGTTTCACCGCGCTTTTCCCCGTTTTTCGCTTCTTTTATGGTCGGCGTCTGTTTGACAACTAACTTGACAAATGGTCGCTATGAGCCTGCAAGCTCATCTGACGTGGCACGGGTTATGCGTGGTTACTGCCCCTCTAGTTAATATACCTCGATGTTTTTTCCGCAACAAGGCGACTTACATGTAGGGGTTTTTTTTAGGTTATTCTGCTGGAGAATATCGACTGGATTATTCATCGTATAATCAACCCTGATGGATATGAGTACACGCATACTGATGTAAGTACTAAAACAGGAGAATTTCTACCAGACAAGTATTTTAGAATTTAGAGGTGGGTGCGCGGGGCCACCCAGTGCGCGGGGCCCGTAGCATTTGCTACTCTTGATACGTGGCTAATCAGGCACTGAACATCGTTTTTTTTCCTCGCATTCAAAGTGAAAAGTAGAGTGTTTAACGCTAGACTAAACAACCATAATGACACTCGAACTATAGCCACTCTCGCTCACCCGCGCGCTCGCGTGGCTAAATATCTCTTGACATTATGACTTGTTTTAGTCTCTTGTGGAACAATCTACTATTATCATTTAGCGTCACCTACTGTCCAATAGCTGAAATAAGTTTTCTTATTACTTTCATGCGTATTTTGCTACTAAACGCTAGATGGCATTCCTGATGTATTTTTCTATGAAAATGTTCCCAATGGCCACTCTATTACCTATAATATTAAATCTCTTTGTGTTCTACCTACCAAAGACGCGCGTTGGTGTGATCTAGGCACGATTATAACTATCGTCGAAAAAAGCATGTGGAATACTAGACTATTACATTGTTGTCAATGTAATTGCCATTGGCGTTTCGGTGTTTCTAAATACCTACAATCGACAATGAAGGCATGATCGAATAAATTACGACAACAACGTTAAATTAAATAGGTACCTATATCTATTATAGTGGAGCGCGACTTGGTGGGTTAAAAATACTATATCAGAAGTAACGGCAAGTGTGATAAGCTGATAAGAGACATAATCAATGATTTTGAATAATATGCACGCATAAACGTACTTTACTAAAGCAAATTAAGGAACTTACAAGGTACTTACCTGTTAGGTACTTTCTCTATTTCGCCGTTACTAGGATACAAAGCGAGCTACTAAACAAAATTAAACCATTACAATAAACCCAAACGTGCAATAAATTTAATGTTTATCACTAAGGATCGCATCACAACTGTGAAGGGAGAAAATCAGCAAACTCACCACGAGACTTGATGGAGAGCGCTATGGCGGCGATAGTGGCCGACCGCGCCGGAGCCCCCGGCTCGGCGCCGCTCTCTGAACACCACAAATAATAAGTCTCCTGTCTAACCCCCTTACTAATAAACGTTGAGTAACGGTGGTATAGCTATACAATGTTTTGTCCTTATCTGTCATTGTGTAATTTGAATTTGACAGATTAGGACAAAAGACTGTATAGCTATACCACCGTTACTCAACGTTTATTAGTAAGGGGGTAAGAGGCTGGCTTGTTTTACTAGCTGTTTCACACAGTTGTTTTGCTTTTGAAATCTTATGTTAATAAGAGGTGACAGACCTTTTATTAACATAAGATTTCGAAAGCAAAACCACAGGAGAATACCTAGTGCCTAAGTGTGGCCGCAGTGAGTTGAAGAGTAATTCCTGGTGGCCCAACAAAAACAATTCGTGAGTTTCTATAGTAGTTGCAAAGCTAGCTAGGTACCAGTACCTAATGGCTAGATTACCGCTATATTGCCCGTTTGCACTAAACTTGGGTTAGGCTTGCCCTAGTTAAGATACACCTAAGCTTAAGAGCAGCCTAGCTAAAAAGAGTAAGAGTGGAGTAAGGAATAGCTTAAGGTTGGTGCAAGCTAATTTTTCGCTAGGAGTAGCCTAAACAAGTTAAGCAAGAAATTAGGCGATTCTTAAGTTTAGTGCAAACGGGCATAAGTGTCCTCTCTTAAGATGATTATTTTACATCAGTAGGAAGGTATAATTTTATTTAAATGAATTTTCTTTAAAAAAATAAAACCGGTCAAGTGCGGGTCGGACTTGCGCACCGAGGGTTCCGTTTTTAAGATAATATGGTTGAAACGCAAAAGAAAATATTAATTTTGTTATGAACTTTATTTTCAATGCAATTTACAGATCTATTTTGACTAGCCTACACTTCTTTTCGAACCCCCATTCTAGACCCCTTTTCACATATTTATGACAATAACTAAGTAGCTTCTGCCCGCGACTTCGTCCGCGTAGAATTAGTAATTTTGCCATCTCACGGGAACAGTGATTTATTTCGGGATTCAAGGTAGCTCTGTGTGTTAATCACGTGTATACTCGTAAGCAAACTCTATTCCTAATTGTATGTAACCAAATTCGTCCATCTTTTTTAGCAAAGAAGTAACACACCCGCGCACGCATAACCTTTCGCATTTATAATATTTAGTATAGGATGTAAATAGGTAGGGATATCCAGAGCACTGAATCGCTCTGGCCGAAATCGTAGTAGATAAAAATACCCTCGGTATGTGAGTCCGACTCGCACTTGACCGGTTTTCAGTATTTGTTGTTTTTTTAGGATTTGTACCTACTATGTATAATCATACCAAACATTTGAAGCTTGTGTGTTTTATCGTTTTTACGATACAACAAAAAGAAAATAAGAAATAAATGAGCGCATTGAGCGCGATCGGGCTTTGCCGCTCCTATTTAAACTCCCGGCGTCCGCGACCCTGCGAAGAACTTTGTCGCTGAAATTTTATGGTATAAACTAAAGTTGCACAATTTCACCCTGAACGAATTATATGATTTAGATGTTAGTGCGTAAAGTATTATAGTAGGTGTAAGTGCCCAATTAGTTTTTAAGGAATAAAGAATAATTAGTGTATTTAATTTCGGTCCAAAAAAACTTAACCTAACCAACTGTACTTACTCCCAGTACATTACAGTTATTATCATAGCTCATAGCTATGAGTTTTTTAACTTCGATATAATACTTCTACCCCATTTCGCCCCCTTACGATTTTTTTTCTGAATCGCCAAAAGTAATATTTTTTATTTATGCGTAGTAGCCTAAATACCAATTTTCACTTTTTTAACTACAAACATGACGAAATTCATACAATATTCTACAACCCTCTTTTATCCCTTAGGGGTAGTTTTTCCATAATCGCTGAAAGCTATATTTTTTATTTATAAATTCTAGCCTATATACCAATTTTCACGTTTCGTACTTCAAAAATGACGAAACCCTCATACGCACAAAATTCTACACCCTCCTTTACCCCTTAATGGTAGTTTTTCAAAATCGCAAAAAGTTACTTTTTTTTTTAAATAGCTTCTGCCCGCGAGTTCTTCCGCGTAGATTGCGATTATGTGTTTATCCGGGCTCAATCCGGGGTACACCTAAGCTATCTGCATTTCAAACTTCATCCAAATCCATCCATTCGTTGCAGCGTGAAGAAGTAACAAACTAACACACAAACTCTTGCATTTATAATATTTAATGATCGGCGACCGGTAGCATTTTATGTCACTTTAACGTCAAACGTAATGACTAATAAAGATAAGTGTCATTAGTAGGATTAGTAGGATACTGGCATTAATAGGATTAGTAGATAAAAGAATAGCTTTCGCTCCCTCGGGAACGGTCCAATTTTACGGGATAAAAACTATCCTATGTCCTATTCCAGGGCCTAACCTATGTGTGCCAAGTGTCATCCCGATCCGTCCAGTCGTTGCAGCGTGAAAGAGTAACAAACATCCATACATACAAACTTTCACAATGATAAATTATAATAATTTTTATTTTTTACAGAATGAACAACAAGTTTTTAGAGTTGTTATATATGTATTTATAACAATTTTACAAGAATGCCAAAATGTTGGTTTAAGTACAAGTTTACAGCTTGTTTTCTGCTATGCCATTGTCTAACCCTAAAGATACTGGAGTACTGGACTAATATCTACATTATCATAAGGCTATAAGCAAACATTCTTAAATCGTCCGTCCAAAATGCCCTATTCGAAGAAATTCTTAATAAAGTGATAAGGCATTTTCGAAAAAAAAAGGGCAGTAAGTATTCGTAAAAGAGTGCCCTCACGACAATACTCACAAAATAATATGTACTTTCGAAGTAATGTCGCAAAACATGAATGACGCTATTAGTGACACAATGGAGAGCCTGGACACAATAGAGAATGTCAGCCAGTTTAAGTCTTTGGCTTACCGTATTCTTCATTAAACACAAAAAATAGCTGTATTATTATTTATTTATTTTAATGGCGTCTACAAGTTATGTAATTTTGCCAATATCAAGTATATATAAGCAATTGTACGGTGAATCGTCGTTGTCGTCGGCGTCTTCCAGTCCCAAAAAATAGCTGTAAAAAAATTATTTCGATACGTCAAATAGTTTCTGAGATATTGAATTTTAAACTTCGTATGCGGCGCTCGAAACCCGGCGGCGAGCGCTCACGGATGATGACGTCATCGCTTAACAGCGGTGAGCGCCCTTATATGATTGAGTAAGTTCATAGGGCTATAACTTTTTAACCGTAATAAGTAGCCAATTAAAATCACAGAATACGTCTTATTATAAACTCTATCGTTTAAAATTATAAACTGATCAATAAATCAAAACCCAAGAGGGGTCCCCATACAAGAAACATGAAAAGAACCATTTTTTTAGGATTTTTATATTTTTTATATTGTATTTTTTTAATGCCTTCTTATTTTGATGCTATTTTAAGCTTAAATAGTAGTCTAACTTTCATAATTTACGACTAAATAGCAATCTCAAGGAAAACTGCTACAAATATGTGGAAAAACTGATTTTATCCACACAATGTTTTAAGCGATCAAAGGTCAAGCGGTAATAAAATTAGAATAATGATCAAGCACTTTTAATTTTGGGTTCACCGTAAGTACCTATTCTACATAAAAATATTTAAAAAAAAGTAAGTGCTAGCTAAAGTGAAAATCCCAAAAATTTAAAACCAAGCTCGAGACGCCCGCAGCGGTAGGTATTCAACAATATTAGGTACCTATGATTCACGCAGTTCACTTCGCGGTCTCGTACTACAGCGTACCCGTAACAGGTTAAAAATGTCGGAGCCGCGGTATTCAAGACAGTCCTGTATTGTACCAAAGTGTACCAAACGCTACCACCAACGCCAAAATTTGTTTTTTATTGTGCCCCAGAATGCCCAAGTACCACAGTAACTAAAAAAAATCGTGTGCGTCTCGGGACGCCCGACAGAGGTGATAACACTGATAACTAATCTAAATCTCTGGGTTAGATAATAATTTGTACGTGTTATGCACCCATTTTCGATTCGATCTGTGGAGTACCTATAGTAATCTGTGGTTAGAGTAAGAGAGGAGGAGCTTGCCTACATGCGTGAGAGAAAGGGAAGCCAGACAGACTGGCGAAGCGGTTTGCCCTCCCATAATAATAAGAAGTTATCACTTCAAAAAGTTGAAAATAGCGGCCACTTTTTAAAATCTGATTATGGGTTCGCATTTGTAGTCCCCACGGATCCTCAGATATCGATTTTCAACTCAATCGAACCAGTAACAAAAGAGTTCAAAATGGCGGCCACTTTTTTAAAATCTGATCACGGGTTTGCATTTGTTTTCCCCACGGATCCTCAGATATCGATTTTCAAGACAATAGAAGCAGTAACAAAAAAGTTTAAAATGGCGGCCACTTTTTTTTAAATCTGAGTACGGGTTCGCATTTGCAGTCCCCACGGATCCTCAGATATCGATTTTCAAGACAATCGAACCAGTAACAAAAAAGTTCAAAATGGCGGCCACTTTTTTAAAATCTGATTACAGGTTCGCATTTGTAGTCCCAAGGGGCCCTCAGATATCGATTTTCAAGACAAACGAACCAGTAACAAATACACTTTAAAAAACGGTGATAGTTTTAGGTTATAATTATGCTCACTCACTGTCAACAGTATTTATGCTTAGAAACGCAATACGGGGTGACGTCAGTAGGTATGATCAAATACCGTTTACCATTTTCGTCCATACCTGTAGGTTACGATTGGCCTAACGGCTGAGAGGTAGGTCTATGACGCCTTGGTGCCGCGGTTCAAATCCCATCCAATTCCATAGTGAGTTTATTGTATTTAAAAAAAATGTTTAAAAATTTAATACTACCGCTCTGCCGTATGCGTGAGAGAAAGGGAAGCCAGACCGGCTGTCTAGTAAAGCGCGTTACGTAACGAAATAGTTTACCCTCCGCAAAGAAGTTATCACTTCAAAACTAAACAGAGTATAGCCTGGCCAAAAAGTCGAGCCAGTGGTGACAGCTGCAACTAAAAAAAATCCATACAAAATTGTTGCCATGTTTACGCATTTTACGTCAAAAATGTGACAGTTACGTAGAAAGTGGCGCCCTCATTTAATTTCTCGACTTTTTGGCCAGGCTATACCTAATAATAATAATGCTCAAAAACAGTTCAACATTACCTACTTGCTACCCACTGGCAATGCCTAGCGGCTATCGTGATTAGTATAAAAAATAAGGGCTAGGCCCTACCCCTTATTTTTTATACTAATCACGAGTGAGCCAGACTAGCGAACGCGCGTGAAATTAAAAGCGATGAAATGTATACACGAAATATCGGAACTAGGGGATCAATCAAGTTCATGTTTTATAGTTTAATCTTTTATACGGTAGCGATATTGATTCTACATTAACACGAAAGGGGTTTGGGTAAAAGTGTTGTCATTTGTAAAATTCATACATTTTCAAGGTGAGCTGCCATTTGTAAAAGTGGTTTACCAAATTATGACAGGATTATTAAAAATTTAAACATATTTTGTTATGTAATGTAATACTCTTAAGTGCATCGGAGCCGAGATATTTAAATATTCATACTTGGGCGTACTTTTGTACAAAAAACTGAATACTTAAATCTTTAAAATCTCCGCTCCGATATTATTTAATGCCACAAATTATATATATTTATGTGTATTTAGAGGTCCTCTAAATAACTATGTAGAAATAATCCGTGGCCGCTGAAAAAAAAAAGACAATATTCTTCAAACAAAGGGGTTCGGGTAAAAGTGTTGTCATTTGTAAAATTCATACATTTCCAAGGTGAGCGGCCATTCGTAAAAGTGGTAAATTATGATAGGATTATCGAAAATAAACATATTTTATTATGTAATGTAATACTCGTAAGTGCATCGGAGCTAAGATATTTAAATATTCATGCTTGGGCGTACTTTTGTACTGAAAACTGAACACTTAAATCTTTAAAATCTCCGCTCCGATATTATTTAACGCCATAAATTATATATATCTATATGTATTTAGAGGTCCTCTAAATAACTATGTAAGAATCATCCGTGGCCGCTGAAAAAAAATATGACAATATTCTTCAAACAAATTTACCCAATGCCCTTTACCCAACGCCCTTTGTAATAGTCGGGGTCCTATGGAGCATCGTTGTATGGAGACCTTTACAATTTTGCGTCGAGCAATGCCATTTGGCATGAACGTTATATGAACCAAATTTAGCCCAAAAAGCCTGTTAGCCACACACGACTCCGCGTCAGAGAGGTGGGGGGAGGGCAAAGTACCAAAGTCCCGGTATTCGAAAATAATAATCTAGTGGCCACATTTGAGATACAAAGCCGAGTCTGGTGTCCTTTTCGGATACATCGATGATAGCCGATTCATTGGGCATAATATTTTTGTAGGTATTCATAGAGAAAAGTTACGAAACGCCTTAAATTATATTCAACGAATGTTAACAAATTACAAACAGATTCTAATATTTTAAGATTTTTATATGGAACATGATTAAACAAAAATGGTTAATAAAACCCTATTTAATGTAGATTATAAAAACATAAACATCTAATAACTTATTAACTATAATTAATGAAAAAAAAAAATGAACGTATACTTGCGGCCTAAGCTGTGGCGCGGTGAACGAGATAGGTATGGGCGGCGGCGGCGGCGAGCGGTCGAGAATTCGAGATATACAAATACAAAAATCCCGCAAGGATGGGAAATTTTCTCCGGGACGAAGCAAACAAGAAAGATTTGTATCACCTGCCATCAACCCACTGCTATTCGAGCATGGCCATTCCAACTGGTAAAGAGTTCGTTATCACCGATGCCTCTAAGCTCTCAGTAAAACTATCCCCTGTGAAAATTTTGCACCATGCAATCACGAAGAGGCCGACACGCGAATGATGCTCCACCTAACCTAGCTGACGCGGTTTCAAGAGGACATTCAAAAGTATTGTTGAAAACTGTAGACACAGATGTACTCGTCGTAGTTTAAGCAATGTATTGTGTTCCAAAACTATAAAGACTGGAAGAACTGTGGGTGCACATTGGCGCCAGGAAATCACACCATTATCTGGCCTGCCACACAATAGCTTTGTGTTTAGGTAATTAATGTAAAATCAATTGATTTCTGCACAGTTTTTTATAACTTATAAGGAATCCTCTTTTATTATTTTTGGTCCTGAAAAAACACTCGATCTGCCGTTATTCCATTCTCTTACTGAGTGCGATACAAAATCATCGTTTAACGGGAGGGGCAAAAAAACCACTTTTGGGGCACGGAAAACATACCCCAATACAACACATGGATTGAAATTGCTTTATGAAAGAGATCGTTAGAGAGCAGATCCTCTAATTCAAAAATTTATCATCAGTACCTATGTATCTATTTTAGTAATAAAATTAGCAAATTTAAAAAAATAGCTCATTAATGTCACTTTTTACAGATCGTGCTCATCGGAGATGGTGAATGAATGTAGAAAAATATAATTATTTTGTTCACAAAATAGGACAGGCAAAATGAAAACATACCCCCCACAGAAGCTGCTCTCAAACAACACGTATTAAGACTATGCCGAGCAAACGTCGAGCGTTCAGTGGTGCCCTCATTACTATTATTGTGTTTTCTAATTAACTAAAGAATTTCTTTGAAATTGGACGATGGTTTTTTGTAGCGCAAGTAATAACAAAATTTACGAGATACGTAACGAACTTTAATAACAATTACCCTTTTATTAGTCAGCTTAACGGGAAAACGTGGCCTCTGATATCCGTAGAGTTGATAACTAACAATTGTTATTAAACTATGTGATATAAGTAAGTAAGTATATGTTTTGTTTTCATTTGTAGCACAAAAAAGGGTGTCCTATTATCTCGCCTCATTCGTTTTTCGTTTAATTCTTATTTCGTCTCATTCTGTATTCGTCACTCATTCTTTATTCTTCTTTTTCACTATCCGTCATTATCGTATTTGGTCAAATTCTGTAACCTGACTCTCTCTTAATAAGTCTTATTCGTTTTTCGCCGCGGTCTTCCTTGGACTTATTCTTTGTATTTCTACCTCGTTTTCAGTATCATTGGCAGTCTATCTTAAGTCACATTCGTTATTGGTATCTCTCTTTTTTGACCTCATTGGCAATTCGTCTCATCCTTTTTGGGCACATTCGCTATTTGTCCCGTTCGTTGTTCGTCTCATTCGCTATGCAAATAGATATAGTAGACGACCATAGAGGTAGGAAAACTGAGGGAGTATAAAAACGGCTAAAAGAATCATACTCTTCACACCTGTTACAAATGCCCTTCGTAAAAAGAGTCGTTTATATATGACCGCTTTCAAAAGTGTACCACTTTTTAGTTTTGTTAGTGCGTGTCACTTTTCATGAGTGTGCGTAAGTTATCAGACAGTGATGTGCGGTTTGTCGATAAATTAGGTTAACTTATTAAGAGGCGTATAGCATTTTGTACCTACGATGGCGCGCCCCCTTTTTAACCGACTTCTTTTAGGGGGTGGAACACGTTAACGCTGTTTGTATGGTAAGGCGTCGCTTCACAATCCTCTTAATTATGACGGGAAAAGATAGTCACAAATAATTAATGAGACGAAACCCGAACGTCACGAACCTAGAATGCGACCAAAAACGAAAGATTCTAATTACGAATGTGACCAGCACCGAATGTGTCGAAATAAGTAAATTAGAAAAAAAACTAAAGGGAAAAACGACGAATGAGTTTAAGAAAGACCGTGACGAAAAACGAATAAGACGTATTAAGAGATAGACAAGTGGTAGAATTTGACCAAATAAGATAGTGACGGATAGCGAACAAGACGAAGACGAAATAAGAATTAAACGAAAAACTAATGAGGCGAGATAATAGGATACACAAAAAAGGACCATCCGATTTCAAGAAAATACTTTAATTCATTAGAAAACACAATAATAGTAATGTCTGTACTGCCACTGTACATCCGCGATTGGTTTAAAAACGAAACGAATAGAAACGCTAGATAGCGCAATGCATCTTGGCAGAGCCTTCTGTTCTATTTGAAGGATGATTTCGATTTCACCCTATATATGTATCCGAATATGAATCGACACATCAAAATGATTAAATGCCATATTTAAGCTCTTTTTCGTACTATGGCACCGAACACCGCCATACGTATAGTATATTTTTTTAAATTATTAATGTGTACCAAGTTATTTAATGTCAATCTTTTTGTAATCTACATTTAAAGGGCTTTTTGTTGGGCATTTTTGCTTACCATCTTCCATCTGAAAATCTGAGAATATTAGGGTTTGTATATATTTATTTACCACTTGGAGTACACAATTGTAGGTTTTTTTTTTCTATCTAAACATACAAAAATGAGATAGCCAATGAATTGGCCGTCTTCGATGTATCAGAACTTGACTTTCTACCTCAATTACATCCACTAGAATTTCTTTTCCGAACGCCGGGAGTTCGATATTTTAACCCCCTCCCCCCTCCCCCCAGTCGCGGAGTCAAGGTTGGCTAACGGGCTTTTTCAGCACAGTTTGACCTGTATAATAACCATGCCAAGTGGCATTACTCGACGCAAAATTGTAACACTTTTGCTCAATAGGACCCCAGCTATAAAGAAAGGCCTACCACCAAAGTTAAGCAATCATCGCTTAAACATCGTGTAGGTACCTAACTATTTTTTACCCGACTGCTGAGTAAGAAAGAGGTCGTAAACTATGAAGTTTAGATTGTACATAACATACATACATAAACTCACGCCTTTATTCCCAGTTTGGGGTAGGCAGAGCTACAGAATTGCCAACAACTCTAAAAGCTTGTTGATAATTCTGTAACCACATTTTGCATAATCAGGCTAAGATGTTTACCAGTGTATTAGTGACAGGTTGCAAGCCCATCGCCTAACAGTACTACAAGCCTTTATTCCCTTAGTCGACTCTTACGACATCCACGGGAAGGCATGGAGTGGTACTATTCTAAGCCGGCAACCACACAGCTAAAGTTTAGATTACATTGTAATTTAAGCTTAATGTGACATCGAAATAAAAAGCTAAAAAATACAACCCATGCTTCGGCTTCCAAAGTTAAGCAACTACAAGCGTAGTCTAAAACAGAATGGGTGAACGCTTAAAACATAATTGTGTTGATAAAATCAGTTTTTCCACATATTTGTAGCAGTTTGCCTTGAGATTGCTATTTAGTCGCAGACTATGAAAGTTAGACTACTAGTTAAAATCCATCAAGCCGTAATCATGAAATTTGGTAAGAAGCAATGTCTAACAGCACAAGTAAAGGAAAAAATCCGAAAATCGTAAACTGACCACGACGTATTTCAATGTTCGTTGCTTTCATAGTTGATGGGCGAACTATGTACATATATAATACTATCAGCCCTATGGAACCCTGACCCACCATATACCTAACTGTGTCACAGTGAAGTTATGACTCGAGTCGGTAGAAGTGTCGAAGAAATTGTTTTATAATGTCACTGTGACACCGCTTTATGGTGGGTCAGGGTTCCATTGGGCTGATATTGTACTTACAAGTTTGTACGGAATCCTCGGTACGAGAGTCCAACTCAATGAAAAAGGTGTATGCTTTATTAACCGACTTAAAAAAAACCTCCGGTGCTCAATTCGCCCGGATAATTTTTTTATGTGTTTTCTCCGATTACTCAAACGCCACTGGACCGATTTGAAAAATTTTTTTTTTTTAAACGATCTGATTATCTTAGAGGGTCTTGGAGAAATCAAGAGACATCCTCAAATTTTTCATTGTAACTCGTGCATTTGCTCTTGGATTGCACTATAAGGTGAAGTGGAACTGATGATGAAGACCACAGATGGCCACCTGAACTCGGACTATGACGAGCACATTTAGGTTTAAATATGACTATGATATTCCCGCGGCGCGGCGTTGCTTGCGGCGAGCTTGAAATGTTCTATAGTTTCTCATTAATTGAGAAGTGGGACGACATAACAGCATAAATAAGATCACTAAAGAGTATAAAATAAAATAAATGATTAGAAAAACAAAAACTCGCCTACAAATACGCAAAAAATCGGACCCAACTGAAGTCTGAGTACCACAATATTTTTAACCAAAAGCCGAATTCAGTTGGACTGACCTGCGTGTAGGTACATTTTAAAATAAGTTATTTTTTGCGGTTTTGAAGGCGGGTTTTTGTTTTTTTTAATCCTTCAAGGATGCCTCGCGTCGCGGTACTAATTACGGCAGTCAAACCTGCTTCCTTATGTGACAGAAGCGTGAATGAATTTTACGAAGCCTTAATAAAAAAAATGCAAAATAGTACATAAAACCACTTCCAATACACATTTTTAAAGCATTTTTACGGCAGGTGCGCAGAGACAAGTGTAGCACCGGAAGGCGGACTCGTAATAAATCCCCCTAGCGACGTCCGGCGCATTTGAAATTCAATATGGCGGCTGCCCGTTTCGAGTCACTGATGTGGGGCGGTACTCCGTCAGTACAATACTACGATAGAATAACGACTTTCATTTTCAAGAATACAAAACTCCATCTACCTTCTTTTGCATGGTTCAATGTTACGTCTTTCTCTCTCCGTGGTGGGTCAACTCAGTGTTTAAAAACACAGTGAGATGACTCAGATGACCCACCCACAGATGAGAATGTTCGAGAGAGCACTTCTGCGAAGACGAGTTAATGAAACGATATTCATAGAAACGAATTGACACATAGAATAGAGAATGTCAGCTATTTTAGATTTTTGGCTTACCGTATTCTTCATTAAAAACTAAAAATAGCTGTAAAAAAAACATTTGAATACGTCAAATAGTTTTCGTGATATTGAATTTTAAACTTCGTATGCGGCGCTCGAAACCCGGCGGCTAGCGCTCGCGGATTATGACGTCATCGCTTAACACTGGTACGCGCCCTTATATGAACGGGTAAGTTTACAGGGCTGTAACTTTTTAACTATAATATTTTGTTACTAAATCCGCCGTTATAACATTTATAATGGGCTACCATTCGGGTACGGAACCCTTAAATCCAAAGTTCAGTAAATCTGTATGAATTAAGGGTCCCTACCGTGCAAAAGGTCGGGTATCCGTAATTTTTACCCGACAGCGCCAGAACGAGGGTTATGTTTCTCGACCGTATGTATGTATGTAAATATGTAAGAATGTATGTATGAATGTCTATTTCTGGACACGCTCTGCAGCCTAAACGGCTTGATGGATATTAACATACGAGGGCGTCCGCGAAAAAAAATATGGAGGGGGAATATAATAAAAAAAGTATTTTTTATTATAACATATGGGTCTCAAATGAAAGCTAGTAAATAGCCCATTTCAAATATATATATATATACATTAACACTTTGATGCTTTTTGATTTTGACAGGAAAATCAAAAAGCACGTAGGTAAGGGCCGAGTTCACCAACAATTAAACGGACGATTAGCGGTTTAACGGGTGAAAAATGTATTGACTAACAGCTGATTAACACTTAAACGTCTGTTTAATTGGTTAGTGAACTCGGCCCTAAATGTTAGGTTTTAAACTCCTTTTGCTAGAAAGAGAGTTCCGCTTGTAATTTGTCACTTGTAGCTTCGTGACATTAAAAAGTCGAGCTCCAGAGCTCATTTAACGCTTAGTAATAATCAATTACACCACTCTTTTATTAATAAAAACTATAAAAAAACAAAAACCCGCCTTCAAAAATGCAAAAAATAACTTCTTTTAAAATGGTAGGTCAGTCCAACTGCATTCGGCTTTTGGTTTAAAATATTGTGGGACGCCGCCGACTTCAGTTGGACTGACCTACCATTTTAAAAGAAGTTATTTTTTGCATTTTTGAAGGCGGGTTTTTGTGTTTTTAAACATTTATTTTATTTTATACTTTTTAGTGATCCTATTTATGCTGTTACGTAGCTCCACTTCTAAATATTAATGAATGTCATAGTCATATTTAAACCTAAATGTGCTTCGTCATAGTCGCTCAACTACCTTAATCGAAATAGCTTATCGCCACCCTTGAAATAGGTACCGTTAAGGAGTTCCGGTGGCCGTCTGTGGTCTTCATCATCAATTCCACTTCACCATATAGTACTTTTCAAAAGCAAATGCACGAGTTACAGTGAAAAATACCAAAATCGCTATAGGTGTGCCTATAATATTTGAGGAGTTTTCTTGATTTCTCCAAGATCCCATCATCAGATCCTGACGTGTTGAAAATGGGACCAACTAGAAAGTATACCCATTCAAACAACGAAAAAAATTTTCATATCGGCCCAGTGGTCTTCGAGTAATCGGGGAACATACTTAAAAAAACAATATCCCGACGAATTGAGAACCTCCTCCTTTTTTGAAGTCGGTTAAAAAGAGTGAAATAAACTAAATTATTTTAAAAAACCCGAATGCAGTAAAAACATCAACTGAAAAGCAAAAAATAAGCTCTATAATCTATATGAAATTGTAAGAGTAATGTACTTAATATAATAATACCATTTATACTATTATATAGATTATATACCTGCATATAACTTGAATATTTGATAATAGGTACTCCAGTAAAACTGGGGATTAAAAGTAGGGTAGACCGGGGACAATAGTAACACGGGTCAATAGTACCATCGCCTATATCCCTGCAACTACATCGAAATATACATGTCTCTGAATACACGAGTGTGTCTTGAGCGTGTTTCGACCTGAGGGCTCAGACAAGGTGCACTACGCTAACTAACGTTTCTATTCGATTCGTTTTTAAACAAATCGCGTCACTGGTAGACCACGTAACTTTTCGTATCACGTCATCTTCCAGTGACGCGATTGGTTTAAAACCGAATCGAATAGAAACGTTAGTTAGCATAGTACATCTTGGCAGGGCCCTCTGCTCACTAGCCGGCCACTCGCTACGGCGCGAAACGCGCGACGACGATTTGTATTTTTGACTGACCTAATTAGGTATTTACGATTTACGTTTTGTGCTATTGTTTACAATTAAATAGTCGTAGTGTGAAAGTTTTACAGAATTGTGATTCTCTAGTTATTAAAGATTATAATGTGCCACAGTGTGCGGGTCAGTTAGATATAGAAATCGAGATTTGTGAAGTTTAGTGAGAGCGAGTAAAAAAGGACAATTCGGGGTCAACTGTAACGTTACAATTGACCCCGTGCTACAATTGACCCAGAGTTTTTAAAAATAAGACAATTGAAGCAAATTATTTCTATAAAAAGTTATGATTCATCCCAAAGATTCATTGCGATACTTCGGGATGTATATAAAATATAATACCCACAATGTCATTCGTTTCAGTAGTATTATTTTAAAATAATTAGCTGTGAAGAATGGGGTTGATTGTACAAGTATACGAGTACAAGATACGGGTATAATAAAATATAAATATACGTAAATACATAACTATAAAACTAATAAGTACCTTCTGTTAGGGGTTACCTACTTCACTTTGTGATACCAGCAGCAAATTTAAGCATGGTTGTTAAACATGTTATTCTATCTTAAAAACCGTCGGGACCCTAAAGGTAAAGTACCCGGATCCGAAGATATGACGTATCAAAATTGCGGCCGATGTATTTTGAAATTTGCAAATAATTCTGATTATTTGAACGCTATATACATGTGTGGGGTATCAAATAAACGGAAATTAAATGTTCTATAAGTAATGCTATTATACACAACAGTAGCTGAGTGGTACAGTTACGGGAATATTTTAAATTATATAAAAATGAAATCTATTAAAACTCACTATTTTCTAAGTATACAATATATACTAAAATTATGAATAGCAGACACAAAGAAAAATTTATCAGCTTTCAAATAAAAAAAACCGGAACTCAATTGGATTAAAAATGTCTTAGATACGTTGTTATTAGTAAGCGCGCCATCTGGTCCACACGGGTGTAGGCTGTTAGTTTCAAGTAGTTTCAAGCGAGAACGGAGACGGGTGAATCACAAAATTGTAATTTTATAACACTAACAAATTTATAACTGCAGTAACGAGAGTACTCTAGTGGATATACTTCAATAAAATAAAAAAAGACATTCTGTAATCGATTGTAAAAACAGAAAATAAGAGACTGTTTGCTCAATACCACCAGCCAATACAACCAGCGCTTATATTTGACATTTATAATTTAAAACTATGGATTAGGTAATGTGAATTCGTCGATATTGTGTTTATGACGTACAATAAAAGTAAGTGCTGTAAAACCATATAACTATGGTCCTAACCTGCAACAATAGTCCAATTTCCCTCAATACATTATTTAAAAATATGATAGCTACTTATAGCTATAGCTAGACATTTGTCGATGAAGTTCACTCTAGTGCTAATCATGGTTCGGCAATATTGTAGAGTACAAATATTTGCTAAAATTTTTGCTTGCAAAGATTTTTTCCCCGACCCCTAGGGACGAAGATATGAATCCTCTATGGGGAGATAGCGTTAAAAATTGCAATTTTTTTCTAGTTTTACTTTCATATTTACGTATAGTGCATTTTTGCGCAAACTGTACTTCGGCAATATTGTAGATCACAAAATTTGCTCTAACTTTTCGCTTGAAACATTTTTTCCACGACCTCTAGGAAACAAGATATGGAATCATCTATGGAGTTCTACCGTCAAAAATTGTTTCCTTTTCCAGTTTTCTTACCATATTTACAGATTAGTGCATTTTAGCGCAAACCGTCATTTTGCAATCTTTTAGAAGACAATATTATCTACAAATTAATAGTACATTGTGTATTAAGGGTGGTAAAGACAGAATTACAAACGAGAGTCTGTTAGTAGAAGCCCGAAGCCGAAGGCTGAGGGCTTTAATGACTCGAGCTTTGTATTTCCTTTACCACCCGTGTAACATACAATGTTTTTCATCACAAATGCGAGGAAATGAAATAAAATCAGACAAAAGATCATATTTCTAACCTACGATTCTCACTAATAATTTTAGCCGCGTTGGCGATGTCCAGCGGAGTCGCATTATCCATTTCTTCTAATGACGACATGTTTTTTTAATATGTGCACAATGACACCCTTTTAATTATTATTTTAGAACCACACAGTTTATAATCACTAATCAGTATTTATAAATTAGCGGCAGACTACATCATTGTCTACCACTTACCACAGATAATGTCAAACGTGTTCAGGAGTCCGATTCTAGTAACAGTCGAGATCAATAGTTTAAATGCGAGATTTTTAGAAAATTGTATGAAACTGAAATTTCATCTCGAATGAAACTTCATATCGAATGGCACAAGAATTGGGGTCCTGACATATTATGATAGTTTGAGTCCACGTATTATGTTTAAAAAAAAAGCTATTACGCACGATAAGGCGTAATGGTAAAAAAAAGCGCGGGTATTATTTTGGATTTACGGTCGATTTTTCTAGCTTATTAGGACACTATTTACGAGCCGGTGTGTTGAAAAAGTTTTTACGATACCTAGTAATCATCATCATCATCATTATCAGCCGCAAGACGTCCACTGCTGGACAAAGGCCTTCCCCAAGGTTTTCCACTACGATCGGTCCTCTGCTGCTGTCATCCAGCGGTTTCCCGCGACCTTTATCAGATCGTCAGTCCACCTTGTGGAAGGTCTGCCAACACTTCGTCTCCCGGTTCGCGTTCGCCACTCTAGAACCTTTCCGCTCCAACGGCCATCAGTTCTACGAGCGATGTGCCCCGCCCACTGCCACTTAAGGTTTGCAATCCGGTGAGCTATATCGGTTACTTTAGTTCTCCTGCGAATCTCCTCATTCCTGATTCGATCTCGCAAGGAGACACCCAGCATAGCTCTTTCCATCGCCCTTTGAGTGACCTTGAGCCTTCTTATGAGGCCCATTGTGAGCGACCATGTCTCGGATCCATACGACATCACTGGCAACACACACTGATCAAAGACTTTTGTCTTGAGGCACTGTGGTATTTGGGACGAGAAGATAGTGCGTAGCTTACCGAACGCTGCCCATCCGAGTTGGATTCGACGATTGACCTCTTTTTCGAAGTTGGACTTACCTAACTGGATTTTTTGTCCTAGGTATACATAGTCGTCAACAACTTCGAGAGTAGAGTCACCAACTTTGACAGGAGTGGGTACGACATGGACATTTGACATGATTTTCGTCTTGTCCATGTTCATTTTAAGACCCACTTGTTGAGAGACTCTACTGAGGCCATCGAGCATTGTACCAAGGTCCTCCAGGGTCTCAGCCATGATGACAATATCGTCGGCGAATCGAAGGTGAGTGATGTATTCGCCATTTATGCTGATGCCAAAACCCCCCCAGTCCAGAAGCTTGAAAGCGTCTTCCAATGCAGCAGTAAACAGTTTCGGAGATATTACATCTCCCTGTCTTACTCCTCGCTGCAATTGGATAGGCTTCGAGTTCCGGTCCTGAAGGCGAACTGACATAGTGGCGTTTCTATACAAACACTTTAACACCTCGATGTACCGATAGTCGATTTGGCACCGCTGAAGAGACTGCAGCACAGCCCATGTTTCGATCGAATCGAAGGCCTTCTCATAGTCCACAAACGCTAAGCATAGTGGCTGATTATACTCCTCGGTCTTCTGTATAACCTGCCGCAGCGTGTGGATGTGGTCTATTGTGCTAAAGCCTTTTCGGAAACCGGCTTGTTCGGTAGGCTGAAAGTCGTCAAACCTGCGAGCGAGACGATTCGTAATGACTCTAGAGAACAGCTTATAAACTTGACTCAGGAGCGTGATGGGTCTATAATTCTTCAGCTGGGTATTATCACCCTTTTTGAAGAAAAGAACCACCATGCCCGCGTGCCATGCTTGCGGCGTTTTACCCTGGGCTATGACGGAATCAAATAGCTTCTGAAGAGCTTTTAAAACCGGTGATCCACCTGCTTTCAGAAGCTCAGCCGTAATTCCGTCATCACCCGGTGCCTTGCTGTTCTTAAGCTGTTTTAGAGCCACTCTAATCTCGTACAGGCTAACGTCTGGGATATCTTCGGTGTAGTGTCGGGACAACCTAGCTCTTGGGTCTTCTGCTAGGTTGCTGACAGGTGGGCGTGTTGTCGTGTACAGCTGTCCGTAGAACTTCTCTATCTCTCCCAAAAGCTCAGGTTTAGACAATATGATCCTGCTGTCATCGGTCTTAAGCCTCATCAGCTGGCTCTGCCCAATAGACAAATCTTTTTTAAACACTTTAGAGCCCTTGTTTCGCTCAATAGCCTCTTCAATACTATTGGTATTAAATTGGCGTATGTCGCGGGTCAAAGACTTAGAGATCTGTCTATTGAGCTGCCTATACTGAAAAGCATCTTGTGATGACTGCAGAACCATAGCACGTCTGTTCTCCATTAACATTTGGGTAGAATCAGAGATTTTCTTGGTTTCTTTTGAACGGCGAGTCTTGAAAAACTTAGACCCGACCGTTTGGACAGTTTCCACAAACATGTTACAGTAATCATCCACGTCTACGCATTCACCTAGGCTTACGAAGCGGTTTTTGAGTTCGAGCTGAAAGTTCTCGGGGTTTTGGATATGAATCGGTGCTGGACGGAGCGTTGATTTCATCAGGCGTGACCTTTCCAATACCTAGTAATAGTCAAATGGAATGCTCAGGCTTAGCTCGTAAACCTTGTAAAAATTGTGACTTTCAAACCCTCACATCTTAGAAAATGAATTAAAATTCGAACATTGAGGAAAACGGTGGCACAACTTGGTGCATGTCAATCCGTACTTCATGCACGAGCACATGGTAGTCAGGTACTGGGATGAAGAATTGAAAGATACAATATCCGTACAGGCTTTGAGCACGGGCTCGAGGGTAATTCATTACCATTAGAATGGGAATATGTTGGTTTTCAAAAATAAAGTTCAGAGTAATCTCTGTGGGTTATCCTTTTCACATAATGATTCTAATAATATTTATAAAGGTTTGTTTGGTTACTATTTCCGGATCAAAAACAAAGTTTAGTGAATGGGCTACTGTAGGCATTCATAGAAGTAGAAATAGGCTTTATGAACTATATAGAGAGAGGGAAGAGAACAAGAACGCTGACTTCTTAGTTTACGTTAAGAATTATTCGAGGACCTTCAAGCAAGTTTGCTTGACTGCGATGTCAAACTTTTTATGTCTGAAGCTCAAAGCTTCTGACAATAAAGTAAAAACTGTGTGGAAAATAATAAATAGAGAAACGGGTAAATCTAATACTCGTGATAATTACGTCAAACAAAGACGCGGCCTTAGCGTTCGAAGATTATTTCTCCACCATAGCCATTAATACAACGAAATGTCTTCAATCATCTGCGATTGAAGCTCAAAAATTACTTTGTGCTAATGTTACTAAATGTAATGTAAGCTTTGATTTTAGCCACGTAGATTCAGTTTCTATTGTTAAGGTATTTAAATAGCTCAGTTTAAAAAAAAACGAGGATTAATGGGGAACGTCAGGTCATCATGTCATATATATAATTGCATCTCACTTAGCTTTAATCTACAATAACAGCATTTCGGACGGGGTTTTTCCAAATCTTATGAAATATAGTAAAGTGATTTAACGAATTTCCGTCCCATTTCTATTCTACCTCTTTTAAGTAAAGTTTTTGAGAAGTTATTGTTAAAAGATATATTAAGTCACTTCAATAGAAATAAACTGCTTAACAGTAATCAGTTCGGCTTCACCAGAGGACGATCCACAACGGATGCAGCATCAGAATCTGTACTCAATAAATATATATATACAATATTTGGGAGAAATCTTGTGATTCAATAGGATTTTTTTGTGACCTTTCCAAAGCTTTCGATTGCGTAGATCATGCGACTCTTATATTAAAATTAGAACATTATGTTCTGTCAAATAATTCTCTAAATCTTATGTCTTCATATCTTAGTGATAGAACACAAACGGTTGTTGTACATAAACCAAACACAGTCCATTGGTGCAGCTGTTAAATTAGGCGTTCCTCAGGGCTCTATGTTAGGTCCTTTCTTATTTTTGGTTTATATTACTGACATACCACCCACGGTAGATAACCTTTGTGATATTGTGCTTTATGCTGATGATACATCATTAATTTTCAAGGTTGAACGAAAATCCGTTGATTACAGTAGGATAAACGCCACGCTAGGTAAAGTACTTGATTGGTTTACTAGGAACAATTTGCTACTCAAAGCTAAGAAAACCAAATGTGTTAGGTTCGCTTTGCCTGATGTTAGACCGGTAGAATCTAGTATATTTCTAAATGATGAGTGTTTGGCAATGGTAGATAAGGCGCTTTTCTTAGGGAAAACTATAGACAAAAACTTGCAATGGAGTCCCCATATAGCAGTACTAGCAGGTAGATTAAGTTCGGCAGCTTATGCTGTTAGGAAAATCAGGTAAGTTACCAATGTTGAGACAGCTCGCTTAGTTTATTATAGTTATTTCATAGTGTTATGTCGTACGGTTTTTTCGTGTTACAAAAAAGAGCCATTCGTTCTATACGAGGGGCGGCTGATAAGTAATCTCCTTGGTCAGAAATATATACAAAAATAATGCTGGCTGGTATGGATTTATATTCGTTTGTTATTCTATTTTCAAAATGTATTACATTCATTTGTTTATTGCATCACGTTTATTTGTCTCCTACAATTGTTTCAAACATGTCGGTAGAAAAAGTGAAAATGGATAAAATCGAGCAGCGTGCGGTGATTAAGTTTTTGACTAAAGAAGGGAATACGCCTTCGGAGATCAGACAGCGTATGTTACGTGTGTTTGGCAGTTTGTGTTCTTCCGAATTTGTTATAAAGTTTTGGTCAAAGCAGTTTAAGTTAGGTCGTGAGAGTCTGGAAGATGATCCTCGTAGCGGAAGACCAGTTTCGGCCGTCACCGATGAAAATGTAGCCAGGGTGAAAAAAATTATATTAGAGGACCGACGAGTGAAGCAGTGGGAGATAGCTAGAGATGTGGGCGTCAGTAAAGAGCGAGTCAATGAAATAATTCATGAGCATTTGAACATGTCCAAGGTTAGTGCACGTTGGGTCCCCAGAATGTTGACTGCATTTGACATGGAGAGGCGTGTCAAATGTTGCGAAGAGTTTTTGGAGATGAGTCGAGGGAAAGAGGAAGAAATAATTTCTAGAATTGTAACATGTGATGAGACTTGGATTCGACAATGGGACCCGGAAAGTAAGCAAGAGTCGTTACAGTGGAAATTTAAGGATGAGAAGCCGCCTCGGAAATTCAAGGTCTGTCCATCGGCAGGTAAACTTATGGCTACAATCTTTTGGGACACAGAAGGGATTTTGCTCATAGATTATTTACCGAAGAAAACTACAATGAATGCTGATTATTACTCAAACTTACTATACCAACTAAGAGAGACAATAAAAGAAAAACGGCGAGGTAAACTAAACAAAGGTATTCTGATTTTGCACGATAACGCACCAGTGCATACCGCCCGCACAACGAAGCTAGCAATTAAAGACAATGGCTTCGAAACCATTGACCACCCCCCTTATAGTCCAGATTTAGCCCCCTGTGACTATTTTCTGTTTAGACTTCTCAAGAAAGACCTCAGGGGACGAAGGTTTATGACCGATGACGAAATGAAGGCTGCGGTTACTGACTTTTTTGACGACAAACCGAAAGATTTTTTTTTTAATGGTTTAAATTCAATATTTGAAAAATTTAATAAGTGCATTTTACTAGCAGGGGACTATATAGAAAAATAAAAAAAAATTAGCCACGACAGTCTTTTGTTTCATTGTTAGGTAGATTACTTTTCAGCCGCCCCTCGTATATAACCTAAACTCCCGTGATTCCTTAAGATTACTATTTAAAGAAATTAGTATTTTGACAGTAGCGTCACAATTTACTTATGAGAATATTATTAATGTCATTAAAAATCAAGACTCTTTTATTAAGAATTGTGATATACATACTTTTAATACAAGACATAAATATAAAACTGCTATTAAAAAATTTCGTGTCCGTAAGGTTTATAAATCATTCGTAGGTCAATGCATCCGTATCTATAATAAATTACCTGACGTAGTTGTAAAGTTACCATTTCCAGTGCTTAAAAATTACTTGAAATTGTCGTTGATGTCTAAAGCTTACTATATGGTCGAGGACTATCTAACAGATAAAAATGCTTGGCCTGAACTGAACACCTAAATAACTTAATAATAATGTAGTCATAAAATATGTTAACATTGTATATTGTCTAGAGGACACGGTCTCTGTAGGAATGTATCGAAACTTTTTATGTGGTTGTCTTGCACCGTCAAAGGTTAGGTTAGGTTAGGTTAGGTTAGGTATTTATCATCACACTTGCTCGTAAATAGTGTCCTAATATGCTAGAAAAATCGACCGTAAATCCAAAATAATACCCGCGGGCCTTTTTTTACCATTCGTTTTTATCGTGCGTAATAGCTTTTTTTTTTAATATAATACGTGGACTCAAACTATCATAATAAGTCAGGACCCCAATTACCACTTACGCTATTGATCTCGACTGTCACTAGAATCGGAACACGTTTGACATTATCTGTGGTAAGTCATAGACAATGATGTAGTCTGCCGCTAATTTATAAATACTGATTATAAACTGTGTGATTTCAAAATAATAATTAAAAGGGTGTCTTTGTGCACATATTAAAATTTATATATCAATAAAAAACATGTCGTCATCAGAAGAAATGGAGAATGCGACTCCGCCGGACATCGCCAACGCGGCTAAAACTATTAGTGAGAATCGTAAGTTAAAAATATGATCATTTTTATGATTTTATTTATTTCCTCGCAATTGTGATGAAAAACATTGTATGTTACACGGGTGTAAAGGAAATACAAAGCTCAAATTATTAAAGCCTAACAGACTCTCGTTTGTAATTCTGTCTTTACGACCCTTAATACACAATGTTTTATTATTACTACTACTTATTAGCTCTTGTGTTAATTCTGAGTTTTGACACAGGTTCCTGCTCAACTACGCATGAATAATATAATATAATAATATAATATATATGTATATATATATATATATATATATATCGATGGGTCCTACGTAAGTTATGGTAACTTGAAATACGCAACTTTACAGCAGAGTAGTTTAAAGTTGAAAATTGATGCCGTTGATCCATTTTTTAACCGACTTCAAAAAAAGGAGGAGGTTCTCAGTTCGTCGGGTTTTTTTTTTAATGTATGTTCCCCGATTACTCGAAGAACACTGGACCGATTTGAATTTTTTTTTCTTTGTTTGAATGGGTATACTTTCTAGTTGGTCCCATTGTCAACACCTCATCTGATGATGGGATCTTGGAGAAATCAAGAGAACTCCTCAAATATTATAGGCACACCTATAGCGATTTTGGTATTTTTCACTGTAACTCGTGCATTTGCTTTTGAAAAGTATTATATGGTGAAGTGGAACTGATGATGAAGACCACAGATGGCCACCGGAACTCCTTAACGGTACCTATTTCAAGGGTGGCGATAAGATATTTCGTTTAAGGTAGTTGAGCGACTATGACGAAGCACATTTAGGTTTTAATATGACTATGACATTCCCGCGGCGTTGTCTGCGGCGACCTTGAAATGTTCTATAGTTTCTCATTAATATTTAGAAGTAGAGCTACGTAACAGTGACGTTTCGTATCGATAACTGTTTTAATATCTATGAATACTAGAATAGAGACCCTCTTGACTTTTGACAGCTGTTCCAAATTTACGTTACAAAATTGATACTGTAATAACATTACAGTACAGATTTTACCTACTACCACAGACAAGAAACTTCTCATAGTAAATTGGTTGTTATAATGCTGCTGGTCATTTCCTACGGTTTTTGAACTCATAATAGAGGGCTTATGACATGTGCGTAGGTAATAGTACATTATTGACTAGGCATGGAAGTAGGCAATTGCGGGCCGAGTATTGGATTAAACGGACGAGCTTGCGAGTCCGTTTAAAAATACGAAGCCCGCAATTGCTGTTCCTGCCGAGGCAAATATAGTGCTTTTCTCAAAAATCGCAAGAAAAAATTTGTGTTGGAGTCAAATCTTCATAGCATGAACTCATTTTTTGAATTGCATACAAACAGAAACTTCATGTGAAAAAACCATCACTCCTTACCGCCTTTCTGTTTATGACAAGGAGAAACGCAATTTTTGTTTTTAAAAAGAACATAAGCTATTCCAGGCACAAATAAACAAGTTATGTATCGAGTAAAATTTGGATGTAAGACTTGTGCCCTCATTTTATTATGGCCTTTTTCACTTTTTAAAAAGTTACAAGCTAGATAGTAATGAAATTTGTATGCAACATTGCGGGCTTGTGTAGCGAGCACGCAATGTTATTTTTTTTAATTTGAGAACTGTCAGTAAACTATGTACTTCGCGTCTCAATATGTATATAGGAATGTCAACATTTCCGGACATTTTTGAGAAAAAAATATTATTGTCTATTTATTACGGAGCCGATCGCGCGTCGCATCATACGTTCGGCTACGATCGCGTGTCGCGGAAGACGCACGCGGTCAAGTTGCTATGCTCGGCTTGGTAATATAGACTTTAAATACTGCGAACATGATTTAATATCGTTTAAAGACCATAAAATTATTTCCGTTCCGATCCGTTGCGGGCTTTTTGGTGGAAATAGTGCTCAACCGAACGTCCGACTTGTATTCCGAGGTGGTCTTGAGAGATCATGACGTCCCAAGAATTCGTATTATGATAGTATTACTGACAAATTGCTATTTTAGAGAATCAGTTTAATTTGAAACACTCGGTAATGACTAATGACCCTGTTTGAATGGCAGTCAATTACTTATGAAACATTACGAGTTAATTTACTTATGCTAAACTACAATAACCAGTGACATCTGACTTAATTTATAGTAAGTAGGTATATTACTATTTTGAAACCCTATTTCACCAGTTTCTTTTGCTGTTGACTGTACCTCACGGCCCAAACTGCGGCTGGAGTCACTAACTAGTCAAAATAAATGTGCGTAGGTACCTAGGTGTTTCGTTGGAAGCACAAAGTGAGGTAAGACGAAGTCGCGAGTGAGCAGCGAGGGGTCCGCGGGCCCGCGGCGCGCGCCGTCATGCATGCTTCCGGCCGCGGCGGCGCACCTCGCCTCCCTCACCCGCTCAGTTATTCTCAACTTCCGAAACTCTTCGATATTAAGAACCTACTTACCGATAAGTAACGGTCAAACGCCGGTAATTTTTACGCCTTTAGTGATCAGTAGAAATCGAAATTCAAAGTTACACAAGCAAACAAGCAGCGGATGCAAGTAAATATTTGAAAATATTACCTAATTTAATCAATTGTCAGTTAGTACACAAGTAGGTATTAATTTTAAATCATTCAAGTTTTTCATCCATTTTCTACCAAAAAAATGAAACTTGAATCATCATCTTGGCAGTGTTTTCACCAATTTCCGGACCACCACATTAGAGACTTTATATCGTGAAATAATTTCCTCATCAAACTAATAAAAGTACCTACCTAACTAAAACTGTCATCTAACTTGAATGAAAGTATTAAGAAGTTCCAACTTGATCTGATTAATCGAAGGTACTCGTACCTATATACCTACCTATAGCGAGCGAGCCCACAATTTCCGGTTGTAGGTAAGTGGGTAGGTACCTAATCCTATATCGGCTTTATCGCGTCGACGACATCGCTCAACCATACCCCACCGACGCGAAACGCGGAACCTTTCCTTTTTTAACCGATTTCAAAAAAGGAGGAGGTTATACGTTCCACTGTATGTATTTTTTTTTTATGTATTTTCACCGATTACTCCGTCAATTGTCGACCGATTTCAATTTTTTTTTTTTGGTTTGATAGAGTATACTTTCCAGGTGGTCCCATTGTCACCAAATCTGAATCTGATGAGAGGATCCGTGAGGAATTGAGGGAACTCCTCAAATATTGTAGCCAAACATATAGCGATTTTAGTATTTTTAGTAACAAGTCCAGCATTTGCATTCAGAAAGTATCATTTGGTGAAGTGGAACTGATGATGAAGACCACAGATGGCCACCGGAACTCCTTAACGGTACCGATTTCAAGGGTGGTGATAAGATATCTCGATTAAGATAGTTGAGCGACTACAACGAAGAATATTTACTTGTTAACCGACTTCAAAAAAGGAGGTTATTGAAATATGACTATGACTTTCCCGCGGCGTTGCTTGCGTCGCGCTTGAAATAACTTAAAGTTTCATTTCAACTAAGAAGTGGGACTACGTAACAGCGTATTATGATCACTAAAAAGTATAAAATAAAATAAATGTTTTAAAAAACAAAAAAACCGCCTTCAAAAACGCAAAAAATTACTTCTTTAAAATTGTAGGCACCTAATAGGTTAGTCCAACTGAAGTCGGCGACCACAACATTTTCAACAAAAAGCCGACATCAGTTGGACTAACCTATTAGGTGCCTACAATTTTAAAGAAGTTATTTTTTGCGTTTTTGAAGGCGGTTTTTTGTTTTTTAAAACATTTATTTTATTATAATTACTACCTACTAGTTACCTAAACTGTCACTGTGTGCAATTGTGCATCCTGCAAATGTATGCACAATACTCATCTGTTGTTAATGCTTTGGCTAAAAGCACAGAATCTATATGTACTTAGGTACCTACCTGCATAGGTGTACAAGTTGAAAACATTCTTCACTCATTTTGTTTTTCCTTATGTTTTGTTCAAAGAGGATTTATTGATAAAAAATAAGCGATTATAGAAGAATTACAAAACTTTTCTGCTCTGTATACCCAAACCCAAAGTGCAATTAATGTCAACAATGAGCCGTAGCTTCGCTGGGACGGTCTATCTTCATTACACTTTCCGTATAATCGCTTTAGACCGTGTCTTCAAACAAACTTGGTGAGAGTGTGACCGACGGCCTGACAAATAATTAATTCGATATTATCAAAGATAATCTAGTTATTGCCTAAATAATTCGACATGATTAAGTAGGTATGTCATTACGAAAACGTGTTGATGAAATTCTAAGATTTGAAAGGAAAACAGCACAACAGTTACAATGGGCTATAAGGCAAATGCACCAACCAATTGATTAACAATTGTTTGCTTGTAGGTACAGTCGAGTTCATAAATATGTGTACACTTTAGAACCTTGTCACCTTGCTTCTCTAGCGGGTAGATTTATGAACTCGACTGTACATATACCTACAACAAGCAACGCTAAAAGGAAGCACTACGCACTTACAAGAAAATTAGTAGGTAGCTTACAATTTAGCGAACAATGAATTTCCTACATTTTAATAACACGAGCAGGGAATCAACATAAACCTTTTGTAGGCAGTCGAGGTTACGTTAAACGTTACGTATCATGTAAGGAAACTTAAATGTATGCATCTATTTATTTGTTTATGCATTCTAATAATGACGCACGATTAACCGTAATCGAAATACCTACCCGTTGGCAGGATGCTTAGTAGACTATGCAATTTTAATAAATGTAATGTCTAATGTAGTGCGCAGATCGGCGCAGATGTAAAGGTTATTTTTATACAATAATACCTATATTACGCGTACCTTTTTTAACCGACTTCAAAAAAAAGGAGGAGGTTCTCAATTCGTCGGGATATTTGTTTTTTTTTTTTTTATGTATGTTCCCCGATTACTCGAAGACCACTGGACCGATTTGAAAAATTTTTTCGTTGTTCGAATGGGTATACTTTCTAGTTGGTCCCATTGTCACCACGTCAGGATCTGATGATGGGATCATGGAGAAATCAAGAGAAGTCCTCAAATATTATAGGCACACCTATAGCGATTTTGGTATTTTTCACTGTAACTCATGCATTTGCTGTTGAAAAGTACTATATGGTGAAGTGGAACTGATGATGAAGACCACAGACGGCCACCGGAACTCCTTAACGGTACCTATTTCAAGGGTGGCGATAAGATATTTCGATAAAGGAAGTTGAGCGACTATGACGAAGCACATTTAGGTTTAAATATGACTATGACATTCCCGCGGCGTTGTCTGCGCCGAGCTTGAAATGTTCTATAGTTTCTTATTAATATTTAGAAGTGGAGCTACGTAACAGCATAAATAGGATCACTAAAAAGTATAAAATAAAATAAATGTTTAAAAAAACAAAAAACCGCCTTCAAAAAGCAAAAAATAACTTCTTTAAAATGATAGGTAAATAGGTCAGTCCAACTGAAGTCGGCGTCCAACAATATTTTAACCAAAAGCAGACTTCAGTTGGACTGACCTATTTACCTATCATTTTAAAGAAGTTATTTTTTGCTTTTTGAAGGCGGTTTTTTGTTTTTTTAATTTAGGGTTCCGTAGTTAAACTAGGAACCCTTATAGTTTCGCCATGTCCGTCCGTCCGTCCGCAGCCTAGCTCAGAGACTCTTCGTACTAGAAAGCTATAATTTGGCATGAATATACAAATTAGTCACGCCAACAAAGTGGTAAAAAAAACTCTTGAAAAATATTTTCTTTGGTGTACCTCCTTTACACGTAACGTGTGGATGTATTTTTTCTCGTCTACCCCATAGTGTGTGATGTCGTTGGATAGGCCTTTCAAAAATATTGCGGGTTTGTTGAAACAATTTTTTGATTAAGGGATCCGTTCACGAAATATTTAATTTTAAAGCACTAATCTTTGTTAGAGTCAAGTGTCCCCCCCACCCCCTACAGCCTACAAATACTAAAAATCCGAAAAATATCTTAAATTAAAGCACATATAATGAATTTAATAGGAAAACTCACGACTAAGTAAGTCGACTTTATTGGTTCTACAGTTATAAACGGTTTAAATTTTTATACCTCCGAAAACTTACATGCGTTGTTGGTAAACTGACCGCGACCTATGTCGATGTATGGGGATAACAGTTTTCCAACGGCAAAGTTAAATTTGTCGCGAGGTCTAATTTGTTTGTAGTAACGGCTTCGGAACCCAACACTGAGCATGGTCCGGTTGTTTGTGTTGTAAATATTTCGAATATGGGTACTTACGTAGTTCCTGTTGTTAATTTAAAAATAAATGTTAAATTTGGCTTTGGCTGGTATTCGTTTTATTATTTGTCTAATCTAATCAATGAAGCAGGTAGTTATTTTTTGGATTTGGGTTAATAGGTATTGTTTTCTTTTTTAAGGAGAATACTCAAAATGAATTTTACCTATGACGCGAAGAAGTAGTTCTAATATAGATCGTAGAATTAGGGATAATAATAGAAACAATTTACGTCTTAATGATGAAATCAAAGAAATCAGGCTGTGTAATAGGAGAGAAAGTAATTCTTTGCGAAGAAATAGGGAATCGTCTATTGAACGTGACGTTTGTCTTATAGTTGATAGGGATAGACATAGATCATAGGGAGCCAGGGAATCTTCTACTGAACGTGACGTTCGGCTTATAGGCGACAGGGATAGATATAGATCTCAGAGAGCTAGAGAATCTTCTACTGAACATGAACGTAGGTCCACAAGTACTTCTAATTTATGGCCAAATAAAGTGAATTCTGCATTCCTCTGCAAACCTCTTCTGCAAACCTCTATGCAAATGCACCTATCTATATTATTCCTGATGAACTGGGGTTATTTCTACTTATATTAACCGAAGCGAAGCGAGGGCGGGTCGCTAGTATGTTATGTCCGTGCCATCAATTTTGTCCAAGGAAACGATTTTAATGTTTGCCTACCGCGAATTTAAAAACGTAGGTCTGTACAGTCGAGTAGTTATTACATTATCGGTATGATGTCGTCAGTGATTTTTTTCCTATTCCTGTACTTTTATCTGTAATTTATATAGTCACTAACACGTTAATATAAGAACATACATAATATTTCCGCAGAATAATCCGTACAAAAGTCTATCAAGTTTATTCCCCATAACAGCACTTGTGCTTTTTTGAGCCAAAACGACACGCCTAGCTGCCAAAACTTACTTAGCCTAGGTTAAAGTATTAAGCGATAAACACAAACTTTACAACAAAATACATTTCTACCAACATAACAAACCACAGAATTCACAGTTATTGTTAAAAAATTGATATAATGCATCACTGCCAACTTAAGAAAAACTTTTTTAAATATAAAACCTGGCAAGTGTACGTCAATTTAAAAACAAAGTTAACCATAGACACATAATTTGTCATTTTCATGTTTCCCGCTCGTTTGTTGTTATGTGCTTCGTTCGTATTACTTACCTATTTTATTGTCGAGTAAATATCGCGTATTTTGAAAAAATTATAAAATGGATAATTTAATTTTTCATTTTATTTAAAACCTAGTCGTAGAAAAAGTATTGTATGCAACGGTGCGGTTTATAATCAAAGATATTTAATATTATTAAGCACATTTAATGTCTTTGTTTAAAACTAAGTCAAAAATTCCTTGACAATGTTCGCCTTCGCGCTTCGGCTCAAATCGTAACACGCCACTCGTCTTTTTTGACCTCTCTTATACAACTGTTGCATAAACTACTATAAACATGTTCCCAAGACGTCAACAATATCTTCTTATATGCCCTGCCTTTATGCCACTTACAATAAGGTCCATGTCCAATTATTATGCGCGATGACTGTACCTATATACAGGGTGTCCCTGGATAAAGTTTGCAAACGAATAGGGATGATAGAGCAGCTAAAAAGCTATTGATTTAACCCCTATGTATGTTCATCGATTTTTACTAGAGTCGGAGATATAGATCATTTTTATCTGAATTTTTGTAATTTTCCCTTATGTAATAAGTTGGATGCCCGTTTTTTAAAAGTTATCATATAAAGTTTGTTTCTCCATCCATACTAGGTGTCCCAGTGTTTGCTTTTCACTTTGTATGGAAAAAACAACTTTACGTGATTACTTAAAAAATGATTCTAATTATGAAGATACCAGTGAAAATCTTATGAAATAAAACATGAAATTCATGTTCTTTTTTGTGTCATGGACATAAGGGAACATTACAAAAATTCAGATTTAAATGATCAATATCTCCAAAACTAGCAAAAATCGCTGAACATACATAGGGGTTAAATCGATAGCTTTTTAGCTGCTCTATCATCCCTATTCGATTGTCAACTTTATCCAGGGACACACTGTATGTTAATGCCTTGTAATTACTGTACGCCCTACTTGTAACTAGAGATACTATGCCTAATAATATTAGGAATTGAGATTACAATACAGCGATTTCTTTAAATGGCTACGGATGTCAGTAATGTACCTACACGGTTGTAAACAGTTATTTGGTGTTATTGCGGTTAGCGTACAAACTGTGAAGTGTTTAAATGGAAGGAAATGGCGACCCTGCCGGTGTCCGCAACAATGGGCCACGCAACAGATGGAGCGGCGATGGCTACCGCTGCCGGTGCGCTCTTAGTACTCCTACTGTTACCACACCGAACCTCTTACAATCGCACCAAGTTACTAGATACAGTTTATTTCACTTTTTTTAAAATGAGGTACGCTCTATGCATAGTTAAAATCAACAGATTATTGGAATAGCAGGTGACAGGTGTCCTACACGTAGGTGACCAAAATAAATTTTGTACTTATATAGTCAATCAGATTATCAACAAAAACTCTTCTCTTTAGGTACTACTTTATACGATCAATAAACCTGTAATGATTACGCTAATATGTAGCCTTGATCGTAGGTGAAATAAAATTAGCCCTTGACTTTCACCAGAGCATTGGGATATCGATATAAGAGTTTAAAACACCTCCCACCCTTAATCGGTTACGACATTTAAATTAATATTAGAATGTTCAACAAGGGACTAAAACAAGCTATAATGATTCGAGATGTTTAGCCACGCGAGCTGAGCGAGGGTGGCTATAGTTCGAGTGTCATTATGGTAGTTTAGTGTCGCGTTAAACACTCTGCTTTTCACTTTGAATGCGAGGAAATAAACGTTCTTACACAAAAATACAATATTTACTATATCAAACTTTCTAACAATGTTGTTCCGCGGTTTGATTTTTGTAAAGTGACGCTTTAAAATGCTTGCATATTTTTCAAACTTGAAAACTAATTGGACCATGCATAATAAAATTAATTCATACTTAATATGTATTATTAAATATATTCATATTCGTACCTAATCATTAATCGTGATTCACGAAATTTAATTCGTTTTTTAGGGTTCCGTAGTAAAACTAGGATTATTAGGAACCCGTATAGTTTCGCCATGCCCGTCCGTCCGCAGCCTAGCTCAGAGACTCTTAGTACTAGAAAACTATAATTTGGCATGAATATACATATTAGTCACGGTAACAAAGTGGTAAAATAAAATGTAAAAATTTTTTTTAGTGTACCTCCCCTACTCTTAACGTGGGGATGTATTTTTTTTCTCGTCTACCCTATAGTGTGGGGTGTCGTTGGATAGGTCTTTCAAAAATATTACGGGTTCGTGCAAACAATTTTTCGCCACAGCAGCTCAAACAAGCAGGTTTTGCTGTTTAAAAACAGTGAGCAAAATTCGGTTTTGCTGCGAGCGTGAGACAAAGTAACTTTTTAATTATTATTTTTAAAATGCCTAGTGCAGTGCTGGGGCGACTCACAACATTCGAAAGAATTGAACTTCACTTTGAACTATCACTTTCACTTCGATACGAAAAAAGCGAGAGATAGTAACAAGTTGATTCGAAGTTCGATTTTCAAATTCCATACCAAGTAGGCCCAAAAAGAAACGAACAATAAAACGTTCGGATACACGTATAACCGTAAAATTGCAAATTGCTACGCTCGTGATTCTATTTACAGAGTCCTACGCTTACTCGGTATTCTAAAACAACACTCTCTCTTGTTGCACAAATAACTATTTCGATTAAGGTATCCGTTTATGAAATATTAAGCTTTAAAGCGCTAATTTTTGTTAGAGTCAAGTGTCCCCCCCACCTACAGCCAAAACTACAAGTACTAAAAATCTGAAAAATATCTTAAATTAAAGCACATATAATTAATTTAATAGGAAAACTATCACGACTAAGTAGACTTCATTGGTAAAACTGACCGCGACCTATGTCGATGTATGGGGAAAACATTTTTCCAACGGCAAAGCTTCGGAACCCTACACTGAGCATGGTCCGACATGCTCTTGCCCGGTTTTATATTTTTGCACACTGCACATTTGTCATTTTGAGGTTATTTATACGCCCTAAAAATTGTCTCCTCCTCCTCCTCCTTATATTCACAAACGCCGTTATTGGTTGTTAATTTACTTTGGAAAACTCCAAAGTAATTTAAAAAAAAATACTTTAATCCCCGGAGACTAATAAGGAGCCCGATATGCAGAGACTAAAGTAACATTTTAAGAGTATGATTAATGAAAAAATAATTACTTTGGTGAGGGTGGTGGCGGCTGTTCTATCGTCGTGTGGTATGGCGACTTATTAATTTGGGATTTATTCATAAAGTCATCATCATCGTTCACTTAAGAGCTATGCTCTTGTCTTGTCGGTGTAGTTATTTTCCTTCTTCCCTATTCCGAGCCTTATCGTTACGGCACGCCTACTTTTTCTCTATAGAGTCAATATTTAAAAAACCGGCCAAGTGCGAGTTGTACTCGCGTGTAGAGGGTTCCGTACATTCGTATTTTTTTTGTTGATAGGTTTCTTATAGGTTTTCCTGTAATCTACAAGCAATGAACTATACCACGTGTCCCAAAACTCAACGATAAGCCGGCACCAGAGGATGGAGCTGCTTATGATTAGTCGAGAAAAAATAAGGAAAAAAATATATCTTTTCCTTATTGGTATTGGTATTGGTAGTATCTTGACGTGTAAAAGTGCCCGAGCGGCCTACTTACTAAATAAATTTCTTTTATCTTTTTTATCTTTTTTATTTTTTCTCGACTAATCATAAGCAGCTCCATCCTCTGGTGCCGGCTTATCGTTGAGTTTTGGGACACGTTGTATATTGCATATTTTTTCAAAATTTTAGGCACTGTAGTATTTTTTCATGAATAAAATCAAAACAATGTATTTTAAAATAATAACAAAAATAAATTTGAGATCCTCATAACGAGCCCTTTTATTTGATATATGCCACGATAATGTTTGCAAAACTTTTTATTAAATTTCCTGATTTGTCCCCCGAAAATGAACCTTATTTAAAATATTTATTTACTCTGCACATCTTGTGTTTGGGTCATAGGATTACACCATCCTACCAAATTTTACCTGATTTGGTCCAGTAGATTCGGAGCAAATTGGCTGTGGCAGACGGACGGACAGGCAGACAGGCGCACGAGTGTTCCATTTTTTGTACTGAACCGTAAAAAAATCCCTGCAGTTTATTCCATAAGTAATTAAGGATTGAGAAACTGGATAAGATGAGAATCCATAGAGGTGGTGTATAACAATCAAGTAATCAACCCAAAGTCCAAACTTAAATCTATTCGTTTCACTCGCACCGGAACGTTATAGCAAGTAGGTGCGTTAACGTTATGCAAATGACATGGCGTGTTGCGAACTAGAACCATTCTGCACTGCCCACCGTCCAGGCATTCATTAATCAACTGCACTGGGTTTTACTGCGCAATCGTGCAGTATGGGTTGTTGACCTATTACCTATAATGACTGCTCGCCGCCCCTTCAGTTGCCTTTTAAAAGTAACTAATGGAAAAATGTTAATACTTAATCAATAATTACATAATTAAACCAACATAGGTATTTAATACATAAAATAAAGATAGGTGATTTAACATAATATGACCACATTCGCGGGTAGGCAAGGCATCCGTCGATCAATAGATAGATGGGCGTGAAACAGTTATAGGTATAATTAGTTAATTACTTAGAGAGATATTCGTCTATTTATTGCAATACTCTAACCAGCTTAAATAAACCGTGCTCTTGCATCGTAGGCTGTATGCGCGTGGCCAGGTTTTGACGGCTCCACGATTGTTCAATTCACCTGCTAGGTACCTACCAACGAGCAGTAAACTTTAGCACGCAAAGTAGTACGAGTAGTATCGATTAATGGATCAATAAAGCATTGATTACATGCTCTATTTTGGAAATTGGAAGTACCTAGTACCTAACTATTCTTTTGTTTTGAAATTGAGTTACTGATCATTTAGCCATGACACGCAACACGTGATTAGACTTAAATAAAATCAATTATTGTTGAACAGACTTAGTTACTATACTTTAATTTAGTTTTCACCTCAGCAGCTCAAACAAGCATATTTTGCTGCTTAAAAACAGTGAGCAAAATTCGGTTCTGCTGCGAGCGTGAGACAATAGTATATTATGCAATTAGTAAATAAAGGACGGATTTAAAGCGAGGGCCATAGATGACTCACGAGCAAGGATACGAACGCCTGACTCACGACCGCAGAATCCTGAGCGACGCGAGTGATTCATGGCCCTCAAGACAAATACTTTTTATTCAAGAGTTGCATAGGTACTATACTTTATACCATGACTACGAGAAAAAGAAAGATTTAAGCGAAAATAGCTACATTTAATGACGAAAAATGGAAGGTAACACTAAATTTTGTTTTCGTACAACTTACAGTATTCAAAATGGCGCCAATTTACCTACTAATGACAGCAAATAACACAAAACATTTTTTTTAATGCTAAACTCTTTGTCGTTAATGTCTACCAATCAAATCTCGAGGAGTTATTTGCACAAGGAGTTTGTATGTCGAGTATTCTTTGCACAGGAGTTTGTATCGCGTATTTTTTGCGCAAGGAGGTTGTATAGCATTGAGATGGATGTCGAATATATTGGTGTGTTCTAAATTAAACCACCAAAATAGTGATTAAAAGTGCTTTTTATTCACTGTTTTCAGTGGATAAAATAAGCTTTTTATAGGGGGAATATTATAAATATTATAATCACATTTAAAACTTTAACAGATACACATAATCGTATTATATTAATTATAATGAAATAAAGAGAATATTTATGAAAAAAATAGGAAGTTCATGGTTCATGGTGATGTATCTACATAATTATTTATCGTTTTAACAATGTTTAATTTTGTGATATAAACCGCGGGTGCAGTCTCAGAACGCATGTTTTAAAAATAGCGGGATTATTTTTAATTTTTATTGTTTTTGTTTATTCTTCTGTTACGATATCTACTTTCGATAGGTACACGTTGAATATTATAAAAGTAATAATAAATAAATATATCTACCTACTATCTACTTTCGATACATGTTGGATATTATAAAAGTACTTAATAATAAATAAGTATAAGTGAGTCCAGTCTCGAAATCTGCTATTTAACACCGGAAGCATTGAAGCAGTGTGTAAAAAATGCAAAGTTAAGTTTCCTGCCTGAAAAGTCTCGCGAAAAATATCTAAAAAGCTTACGATATTTTTAAGCAATGGAGACTTGCAAAGGTTGCAAACACTTTTTCGGAGACCGTACTGTTAGCGTGCTTCATAGAATTATCACAACGAAGCAACCATCTACAAGTATATTTACGAGTATTATTCAGATTTTATTTACATCCAACTAAGTACAGAATTCAACATTAATACAATTCAAAATTAAAACTATACGTATTTATATTTAAATTAAACTAAGCTACTCAAATATTAAAGATATAAATAATAATCACTACTATAAAAAGAACACCCCCTCTAGCAGGTCCGCTCGCGGCATGTGTAGATATACTCGATGTTGAAAACCACAATAAAGACAAGATGACGTGCACATTGAAACCAATCCCAAACTTATTGTGTTTTTGGAAATAATGTAAGTAGGGCAAATGTCCAAAGTTTCTTTATGAAGCTCCGGACTGCAATTTTCTCGCAGCAAAAGTAAGTCCGTCATTCATTAGTATAAAATTATATGTATGTGTATGTGCACACTAAACACTTTGTAAAGCTTTCGGCGTAGTAGGTGTTACTTATCATTTGCAAAATTGCAATAATTTTACTTTTAACTTTTTACCCGACTTCAAAAAAGGACTGTATGTTTTTATGTATGTTCACCGATTACTCCGTCAATTGTGGACCGATTTTAAAAATTATTTTTTAGTTTGATAGAGTATACTTCCGAGGTGGTCCCATTGTCACCAAATCTGAATCTAATGAGGGGATCAGTGAGGAATTGAGGGAACTCCTCAAATATTGTAGGCAAACATATAGCGATTTTAGTATTTTTAGTAACAAGTCCAGTATTTGCATTCTGAAAGTATCATTTGGTGAAGTGGAACTGATGATGAAGACCATGATTTCAAGGGTGGCGATATAAGATATCTCGATTAAGATAGTTGAGCGACTACAACGAAGAATATTTACTTGTTGAAATATGACTATGACATTCCCGCGGCGTTGCTTGCGGCGCGCTTGAAATAACTTAAAGTTTCATATCAACCAAGAAGTGGGACTACGTAACAGCGTATTATTATCACTAAAAAGTATAAAATGAAATAAATGTTTTTAAAAACAAAAAACCGCCTTTACAAAACGCAAAAAATAACTTCTTTTAAAATTGTAGGTACCTAATAGGTTAGTCCAACTGAAGTAGGCGACCACAATATTTGCGTTTTTGAAGGCGGTTTTTTGTTTTTTAAAACATTTTTTTTTTTAATTTTTGGTATTGTTTGTTTTACAAATAAAGATAGGACATGTTGTTTAATTTTAACAATGTTGTTTTTTCTTTACCTATATAATATGTTCTCGCTGCTGAGGTGAAAAGTTGTATGTGTCACACGAGACCAAAGTTATTTACATCTCGTGTCTTTGAATCCCTCGCTACGCTCAGGATTCTAAACTAGAATCATTCGCTTCGCTCGTGATTCAAAATTAACACTCGCAGCAAAAACCAACTTCGCTCTCTTTTTGCACAAATAACTATTGTATCTTTAAATGGCATGCGATCATAGTCTTTTGATCAATAAAATGAAATCTAGACTGGTATTCTAAGTTTATTCATTGTTTAACAATTAGGAAGATTTGTCTCACAAAAAACAAAGTTACCAGGCACTTTCGAAGAGCACTGCTGTCTCAGATAAATACAGGTTTTAAACTCAGTCGAAATCCATTTGCTATAATTATATTGTACCCTAGATTTAAGTCACATTTTTTTTAATTAGCTCTACGACAAACTTTGGTTGGTGATGATCAATAAAAATGTAAAAATTTTAGGCCAGTCTATAACAACACAAAAAAAGGCAAACATCGCAAACTCGCATGTAACTACGATTTTTTTATATGTTGTTAGTATTGGAGGTTGCTTATGCGTATGCTGGCTATGAGTAATCATAATTATGACATATCTAACACCGATTTGGATATAGTCTTAGCAACGGCTTGTTTATGTTTTTGTACTGTCACTTGCAATATATTATTTACCACATAAACTCTTGTTTGTATGTGCTCTCTGAATCTACTGACTCTTCTGTATCCCTCCATCGGTTATGGGCGCGCACAGAGAGTGTTTTAATTTAATAATTAACCAAAAGCAAGCTTTCAAAACCCGACTGTTGCTAACCAACTTTAAATCGTTATAAATCCTAAATGATCATTCAAAATGAAACATGATGAAAGAAACCAAGAGATGATTTTTAAATCCCTATTCAATGATACCCCACATGTACCCCACTTTTCATACTTGATCGACCTTCTTTTTAATTTGCACATTATGGCGTCTGGTTGCCGCCATATTGAATTTAGATTCCTGTCATATCGTCAGTGACACTCACCAGATTGAGACAAATCATCAAAATCGGTCAACGGGTTTAGCTTTAATAGTGACACAAAGGAACAAACATACATATATAGTCAGTGAAACACATTACCCTCCTTCGGCAGTCGGGTAAAAATAAGAGTGGTTTATATGTAATTTTTGAGTAGTTGTAAAACTTGTGAAAATAATTATGTTAGAAAAAAACGGCGTAACTAAGTGGTATAAAAAGCTAAAAGGATCGTCGGATTACCCGAATTGGAAGTTCCTGTTACGTAACTACCTAGAAAATAAAAACTGGTGGGCGTAATTTCAAAAGATGACGTCAATGCTGATGCAGACAGAAAAGCACGAACGACAATATGTTTATTGTTAGAGCCAGAGTGTTTTACCCATGTCTACAATGCAAAGACTGCCAAAGAAGCCTGGAACAATTTACAGAAAGCCTACGAAGACAAAGGTTGGGGTAGACGAATCCACATACAGCGAGAGCTCTTCAACTGTAAGTTAGAGAACTTCAGCTCTATGGAGACCTACATTTCTCACATTCCTTGCACAGCAATTGAATGATATTGACGCGAAAATCCCTGAAGATTGGTTGATATCTATTTTGCTCGGTGGTTTGACACCTGATTACAGCCCTCTCATAATGGCTATAGATAACAGTGGGCAAGAGATCACGTTGGAGCAAATAAAGACAAAATTGTTGCAAGAAAGAGGTAGACAGAGCGAGTTGAATATAGACTACGAGCAAGCCCTAGTGACACACAAAAAGTCGAGCGATGCCAGATCTGCCACTAAAATCTGCGATCGTAAGCAGAACACTATATATAACTGTTTTAAATGCCACAAGCAATAAGGCGTCTGAATGTAAGCAGCGAGCAAAAACTGCGAATATCTGCCTGAACACCAAGGAGGCGATAGATAAAGATAAGTGGTATCTTGATAGCGGATGCTCCAGCCATCTTACTCACGACAAGAGCAAGTTGGTGTCTTATAAACCTGTAAAGGAAAACATCAAGATATCTGTAGCTAACGGTGAGAAGTTGTCGGTAAAAGGACGAGGGAATGCTGAGCCCCAAGTCAGCGAAAACGGAAAATTATTTTTAGAAAATGTTTCGCATGTTCCCGACTTAGCTATGAACTTAATTTCGGTAAGCGATTTAACCAAGAAGAAATGTACGATTATTTTTGAATTATCGCATGTTGTCAAGAAGTCGATGGCATTTACGAGTTGTCAGAAAAGAAAAACAACGTCGTAAATTTAACATTGTTAAAACAAGATGTAAACATTTCGAACCACAGAGTACTTAATCACTACGTTTACATTTGGTACAAACGTTTATCACATTTAAGTCGAAATTATATGTTGAAAATGAAAAACATCGTGACTGGTATGGAATTTAAGAACACATATTTGTGCGAACCACGCATTCCGTTTATTGAAGGAAAGACGTGCAAGAGTCTATTTAAAAACAAAGGTACGAGAGCCAAGGATGTTTTGCAAATCGTGCATAACGATGTATGTGGTCCTATGGAAGAGTCGTCGTTCGGAGGTTCGAGGTATGTTTTGCTTTTTATACTCGAAAATTAAAATTATTGATTATACTCGAAAAACGCATATATGTTTTTTGAAAAATAAAAGTCAAACTTTTAGTAGAGAATGAGATGAGTAAATCGATTAAAATTTTAAGATCAGACGGAGGCGGAGAAAACTGTAATGTGAAATTTAATGCTTTTTTGAAGTCTGCAGGAATAAAACACCAGACAACTGTACCCTACACGCCTGAACAGAATTCTGTAGCCGAACGCGCTCATCGCACGATTATTGAAAAAGCAGGAACACTACTGTCAAAATCGAACCTGCGCAATAAAGATTGGGCGGAGGCTGTTAATACCGTCGTATATTTGAATAACAGAAGCCCTACGAAAGCTTTGAATAATACAGTGCCTGAAAAGCTTTGGACTGGAAAGGACGTGGATGTCAGTCATCTGAGAATATTTGGTTGTTTCGCTTATCGACTGATACCAAAACAGAAGAGGCGTAAACTGGATATGAAGACGGAACCAATGATTTTTATTGGATATCCTGATAATCAGAAGGGTTATCGTCTGATGAAACCAAAGAAGGGTGAAGTGACTACCTACTGCAAGAGACGTCAAATTTTTAGAAAATGTTTTTGTTCTTAAAGCAAACGTCGAGAAGTCATCGGAAGTTATCATCAACCTGAATACGGAGTCTGTTGATCAGTCCTGTTTACCAAATGGATCCACAAATGTTCCTGAAATATTGGAGGCGCACGGGGATGTGTTTCGTGACGCTGTAGACGAGAACATAGAAGTAATTAAAGCCGAAGTACTTGCAAATGGGGACGTGCCTGATGAGGTGGTCACTGTTGGTGAAGTGATTTTTCCTGACTTTTCGGAAAGGAGGTATCCTCAGAGAGAACGCAGAAAAGTTGATCGGTACGGTTGGAATGTTATGTATGCCAAGGAAAGCAATCTTGACGGAGATCCTGTTACCATAGAGGAAGCATTGGCGAGACCCGACAGCGAGTTATGGCAAAATGCTATAAATGATGAGCTTACGTCACTGAAGGAAAATTAGACCTGGACGTTAGTGGATCTCCCAGCTGATTAGAAGCCAATCCAGTGTAAATGGGTATTTAAAATTAAAAATATAGCGACGGCAAGGTAACGAAGTATAAGGCTAGACACGTAGCTAAAGGGTTTACACAGGTATGTGAAATAACTCCTAGCACTGCTAATAAATAATACTAGAACTTGTTGGATAAATATGTGTTATTGCAATAAAACTTCGGCCAAAAATAAAAAATACATAGCTCTTCACATAACAACCAAGACAGAACAGAATAATTTTAAACTTGACATATTCTTTTTATAAAAAGATTACTTTGTCAAAACACTCCAAGTAGATTGGTTGTTTTAACACTGCCCCTTAATCAAACAATTACATAATAATATTGAGAGATTAAAAACGTTCAAAAACAACCATTAAATAAAAAATATCATAGGTTTAAGCTTTTAACAAAATATTGATGTTTAATTTTGGGTAAAGCTTTAGTAAGTATATCTGCTTCGAATTCTTGTGAGGGTTTATATGAAATAGAAATTATTTTGTTTTCAACACACTCACGTATAAAATGATGTTGAACATCAATATGCTTTGTTCGCCTAAAACATTCAGTTTCAACAATTTTTAAAGTACTATGATTATCATTAAAAATAGTTATAGGTCCTGCGTGCAACTGATTTCTGTAAGTTCAAGTAAAAAAATATTGATAAATTTCGCCTCTTTTACTGCACTACCAAGAGCATAGTATTCAGCTTCAGTACTCGAGCAGGCTACATTTTGTTGTGTTTGGCGTGGTTTGGCTATTCCAATTGATTACACAATTTCCAATCTTACTGAAAAAACCTGAATATGATTTCCTATCATTAGTATCCCCTGCCCAATCTGCGTCGGATAAAATTTCATTCTTCTTACTTCCCCTCTTAAATTTGAGTCCGTAGTTGATTGTACCCGATAAATATCTCAAAACACGTTTTGCTGCAAGCCAATGAGATTAATCATAACAAGTATTATACTGACTTAGCTTACTACAGCAAAAAGCTATATCAGGACGTGTACAGACAACAAGATACATTACATTCCAATAAGTTCTTGATAAGGAAACCTTTTGTCAATTGTTTTTGCTTTTGGCAAATTGAAATTGACTTCCATAGGAGTGGAAACAGCATAACAATCTTCCATACCAAATTTAATAAATAGATTTTTAATGTATTCAGATTGTGTCAAATTTAAAGTTCCTTGCTCTTTGTTTCTTTCTACTTTCATTCCTATTGCTTGTTTTACAGGTCCAATTTTGAAGTTTTTTCTTTTGTTTTTCATCAGAACTAAATATAAAAAACACATCGACATAATTATAAAGCAATTATTACTTGGTCCTTTAAGTAGACACATTTCAAACTCTTAAGTTGAGTGAATCCATCTTTAATTAAAACTTTATTGACTTTTTCATTCCAAGCTCTACTGGCTTGTTTCAGTCCATATAGACTCTTTTTAAGTAGACAAACTTTATTATGTCCCTCAATTATAAAACACGTAGGAACAAAATTATTCTGGGTCATTAAGAGGTAAAATTGGAAATAAATTGGATTGTTTTAGATGCGTCTTTCTTGAATTCACCTTGGATGAGTTGGCATTTGACAAAATCAGAAGTCAGTTTAACATTTGTAGCTTCCATAGCCATTATTAAAGGATCAAAATCAGCTGGTAATCCAATCAGCATTAATTCGGCTAATTCTTGATCGTCTGTAAGACATCCAATGTCGGCAAGCTCTTGAGTTACGGAAATTATATTCCCTAAATAAAGATCCATATTGTCATGTTCTGCATATTTAATTTGAGTAAGCTTCCTTTTTAAATATAGTCTACAACTAATGCCAGAATTTTCGTATGCTGATTTTAAATTCTTCCACGCTTCAGAGGCTGTTTTGGCATTTTTAACATGCGGATAACAAATAGTCTGAATATTTAAACAAATCTTTGCATAAGCTTTTTGGTCACGGACAGGATCAGCGGACGATGCAGTTGAGCCATCAATAAATTCCCAAAGACCATTATCTATCAGCAAAAGTTTCATTTAGAATTTCCACGTACAGTAATATTGGTGGCACCTTCCAGTTTCTCAATATCCATATTGTGATGACTTGTATGTATCACATAGTTTCCTGATGTAGAATTCGATGTAGGATTTGTAGGAATCGCGGAATTCTGGTTATTCGCGGTCGTCATGGTAAAATTCAGTTTATTCAATAATAGTATTTTAGGCGAAATCTGCACTGCTAATAAATAATACTAGAACTTGTTGGATAAATATGTGTAATTGCAATAAAACTTCGGACAGAAATAAAAAATTACATAGCTATTCACATAACAACCAAGACAGAACAGAATAATTTTAAACATGACATATTCTTTTTATAAAAAAAATACTTTGTCAAAACACTCCAAGTAGGTTGGTTGTTTTAACAGTATGTGTTGTAGATTATACGGAGACCTATTTATTCTCCAGTAGTTAGGAGTTCTACTCTACGATTATTGTTCTCGCTAGCTGCTGAGTACGGTTGGTTTATTGACCAATGGGATGTTACGACTGCGTTTTTATACAGTAAAATTAAAGAGGATATTTACATGCTTCAGCCGAAAGGAGCAGTCGTCAAACGTCAAGAAACCAAGGTGTGTAAGCTGCAGCGATCTCTACATGGTTTAAAACAAGCATCGAATGCTTGGTTTAAAGAATTGGATAGTGAAATGTTAAATTTAGGCTTTGTACAATCCAAAATAGAACCGTGTTTGTATCAAAAACAGCTTAAAGGCAATTCAGACCATGAGAAGCAAAAATTAAAATTAGGTTTGCTTGACAAGTTTAAAGTAAAAGATTTAGGCTCGGCTAGACATGTTCTAGGCATGAGATTTAGACGAGATAAAGCAGTGATATATCTCGATCAGGAGCAGTTTATTTTGGACTGTTTGAGAGACTTTAATATCGATACCTTAGCGCACAATCGTACTAAATGTTTTTTTTTTGCCAGTAAAATTACAAACTTATTGTTTGTGCACAAACATACTAATTACAATAACTTTTCAAATGTAATTAGTACAATTGTGAACTAAGGTATCGATATGTCAGACGCTAAGCCAGTGACTACACCAATGGAAGTAGGAATGAAATTAGAGAGATCGAATAATTCTCACTGCCACCTACCGTATCAAAATTTGATGAATTATTTAACCTGTAACACGCCATAGACATAGCTCACGTGGTAAGTGTACTTTCACAATTTAATTCGTGCTACGATGAAATACACTTTAAGTGCGCGAAACGGGTCTTACGCTATTTAAAAGGTACGTCTAATCTGTGTCTCACTTTTCGATAATCAGGAAATTTAGACTTAAGGGGCTATGTTGACGCAGACTGGGGAGGTGCGCTCGACCGGAAATCTTTTACGGGTTTAATTTTTAAAGTAAGAAAAAATATTGTTTCTTGGGAAAGCCGAAAACAAGCAACAATCTCGTTGAGCTCTACGGAGAGCGAGTATGTTGGGCTGAGTCAAGCTTCAAAGGAAGCGCTTTATTTGCGTAGTTTACTGAGCAGTTTGATTACTGTAGATAGTAAACCTGTAGTCATTTATAGTAGGAGATCCGAATAGGAGACGATTTGGACCGGGCTGTTTATTCGATAAAAAGTATTTTATACCAAATTTAATATGCTAAGTAATATATGGCGAATAGGTAGGCTAAAAAAATTCAGTCCAGTATATAAAAAATTAAAAAAATTAAAATTAACTTCGTTTTAAAAAACTACACTAGCTTGTTTAATGGACAAATTACATACCAATCGAAAGTATAAAGCCTATAGAATATGCAAACGTTAGTTTGACAATTTTTTTCTCGTCAAGCTATTGGGTAGGCAGGTATAAACAGGTAAGTCGGTACTAGTAGTTTGCACCAAACCTAACGTTTGCATATTCTATAGACTTCATACTTTCGATTAGTATGTAATTTGTCTATTAAACAAACATTTGCAATTTAAAAAAAAGTTTTTTTTTTATTTATTTTTTAATGATATTAGTACTGGACTGAAATTTTTCAGCCTACCTATTCGCCACATATTATATAGCGTATTAAATTTGATATAAAATACTTTTCATCGAATAAACAGCCCGGTCTAAATATTCTCCTATTCGGATCTTAGACCATTATAATGACAACCAGTCGGCGCATAAAATCACAGCCAACAAAATGGTACATAATAGAACAAAGCATATTGACATTAAGTATCATTTTATTCGGGAGTTTGTACTGGCTAGTAAGGGAGAGATTAGGTACATGTCAACCGATACAATGATAGCGGACATTCTAACTAAATGTGTTTCTGGCCCGAAGTTAAAAGATTTGTTGAAGGATTTATCCCTGTCAAATTACTAGTATGCTGGCTATTAGTAATTCTTTAATTTAATTCTGTCAAATAATTACGACATATCTAACACCGATTTGAATATAGTCTTAGTAACGGCTTGTTTATGTTTTTGTACTGTAACTTGCAATAATATTATTTGGGTAATTATCCCAACCACATTTTTGAGCGGCGGACGTGATAATTGTGGTGTAAAGTACATGTATTGGAAAACTATTTATTTTCTAGATAATCTTACACAAAGTACTATGTTGAGCCAAGGTTAAAATTATTATTAACTTATCATATTTATCGTAAAAAAAATATCTTCAATCCAAAATCAATTTTGGTGTCGTGTCCTGTACTGGGAGAAACTGGGAGCAGTGTAAATAAAACTGTCCTAGCGAAATAGTCAATTTTGGTGGTGAATATTGAAATTGAGTTTATGATCGAACGAAAAGTGATTTAACAAACAATTATGACCTCAGTTGTTCGTTCAGTTCCACTCCAGCGATAGATGATGAAAGATTTGTACCATCTTGCTGCGTCTTCCCGCTAAGCACATAAATATCTAATTTTGGTGGTATGGAATACAGTTTTTTAATTGTGATAACTTAGATAAGTTATTATTTCGCAAAAAGTTTTATTGTCTGATAGTTATTTCAAGTATGTTTATGGTGTCTTTTAACTGTATTAAATTTGTGTTAAACGAAAAGATTCGCTTTGAATATAAATGAATAGTTCAATTTCTAATTTTGGTGGCTTTTCCGATGACACCAAAATTGACAAAATTGCTGGATTCCCCAAAATTATTTAAACAATAAATAATCATTATTTATTATATTAAGAAATATACGTTATTGGTTTAAAAAAATAACAAGTAAGATTCCCTAACGATTATATTTTAATTAGCTCGATATGTTATTATTGATTGTGATTGTTTCTTAGAAAAGTAAATTTGGTGGATAATAGCAATTATGGTGGTACATAATTAGTAAAATCATTACATCTTAAAAACCACTTGGTGCAATGAAGGGCCGTTTTAACAGTTTTAATTATTACTAATGACGTCCCTTAAAAGTATAATTGTGAACCCTACTAACGAAATAAAAAATACCACCAAAATTAGGATAATTTGACGCTTGATTCACCCATTTACCACATAAACTCTTGTTTGTATGTGCTCTCTGAATCTACTGACTCTTCAGTATCCCTCCATGCTGTTTTAGTTAGGTCCGTTGAGAGTACTTAACATCCAAGTTTGCTACCCTGAAAACCCTGTGCTACCCCCATGGTGCTCGAAAAACAGCGAATTTTTGGCTCTTGTTTCAGTTTTTTTGAAAAAACTTCTTTAAGAAAACATTTAATTTTTTCAAGTATCTTTGTTGATACTTTCATAAAGACAACTACAGGACATCATCCGGATTTCATACATTTTTGGTCCAAATGTGCAAGTGCCGGCCAAAGAGAAATAATGATATATTATGTTAGTACTTATCTATCTGAGCATTTATTGTTATGGCACTAAAGTGGTAGGGCCAATGACCTTGGTTTTGTTTAAGTTCTTAAATTCTTTGTTTCGGTGAATTAAACTAACAAAAACAAATGAATTGTTCTACCATAACTTGACATTGGAACTTATTTCGGTAATATATGGTGTCTCAAAACCTATTTTTGACATGAGAATCGTGTATTACGTGTATTTGTTTTTTTTATATAAATAAACAAAAACAAATCATCTACATATGTGCATTATATGGTATTAGTGCATAGTGGCCATGCGATACATTTTGCAGGAATAACACCCTCAGCTTATGGCTTGGAAATATTATTGTTGTTCCAAAAGATGATGATTCTTTATCGAATTAAACGAAGATACGCCTGCACATATATTTTTATTCTATCATAACAAATCCCTAAATAAACTCAACACAAGGTCCTCACAAAACCATGGATATTGGTACTACAGCTTTGGTGCCATAATAATAAATGTACAGGTGGACAAGCTATAATAAAATATAGCATTATATCTTTTTGGCCGGCACTATCATATTTGGACCAAAAAAGATGATGTCCTTTGCTACAGTTTGAGCGTAACATGAGCACATTATGTTTATTGGTTGCAGTGATACAGGAAGTCAAAGATAGGCAATTTTCTTAAAAAAGTTAAATATGTGTTGGTAGGGTTATTTAGAGCATACGTACCGACTGAACTTAGCTCCTAGGTAAAACTCATGGCATTTTTTTTAAAATACCAAAGTGGTGCCTCTAGGCCTCGTAGTTTCATCCAAAATAAAAAAATAGTAAAATATCGGATCTTGGCTAAATAATAAAAACATTGTACTGAATAATGTTGGGAGGATTTTCTTTAAATAAATGTGCAATAATGTGAATTTACCATTTCAGATGTATAATTACGGCTTCAAATAAAGATACACTAAAGAAATGAACATACTTCCAAGTTTATGATCGAACGAAAAGTGATTTAACAAACAAATATGACATCAGTTGTTCGTTCAGTTCCACTCCAGCGATAGATGATGAAAGATTTGTACAATCTTGCTGCGTCTTCCCGCTAAGCACATAAATATCTAATTTTGGTGGTATGGAATACAGTTTTTTAATTGTGATAACTTAGATAAGTTATTATTTCGCAAAAAGTTTTATTGTCTGATAGTTATTTCAAGTATGTTTATGGTGTCTTTTAACTGTATTAATTTAAATTTGTGTTAAACTAAAAGATTCGCTTTGAATATAAATGAATAGTTCAATTTCTAATTTTGGTGGTACAATTTTGGTACCAAAATTGACAAAATTGCTGGATTCCCCAAAAAAATATTTAAACAATAAATAATCATTATTTATTATATTAAGAAACATACGTTATTGGTTTAAAAAAATAACAAGTAAATAGGCTAAATAACAAAAACATTGTACTGAATAATGTTGGGAGGATTTTCTTTAAATAAATGTGCAATAATGTGAATTTACCATTTCAGATGTATAATTACGGCTTCAAATAAACATACACTAAAGAAATGAACATACTCGTACTTCCAAGATGTTTCGAAAACTGCGAAAATTTAAGGGCTTTGGGTCAGTTTTATCCAAATAATTCTACAATGGAAGCGTTTTTCGAGTATCTTTGTCCCAAACCTTAATATAGCAAGCTAAATTGGCTACAATTTAAGCCTAATTTGAGCACTGTGATACCATTAGTTCCGGAGATACAGCTTGTCAAAGACTGACATTTTTTTTCAACTTAATGAAAATTTCGTGTTAGAGCGGTTCCGCACTACGTCCGATCCAAATCCGATCAAAACCCGTGAAAATACGGATCTATAGAGAAATCGGATGAAGGATGGGCGGACTTCCGTCATCCAATTTCTCTATAGATCTGTATTTTCACAGGTTCGGATCGGCGTCAGCTCGGACGTAGTGCGGAACCGCTCTTAGTGTCATTTTCCAAGTTACGTACTGGCTAAACTAATGCTCCTAGAGATAAAGTTGAGATAAGAATTAGTATAAAATTTAACTAGCTTCAATTTAATACCAAAGTAGTGCCTCTAGCTTTCATAGTTTCCTCAAATATATATATAAAAAAATATTAAAATATCTGATTTCTGTTAAATGATAAAAACATTGTTCCGAATAATGTGTGAATGTATTTCTTAAAAAAAAAACAAAAGTGTATACGTACGTACGTAAACATAAAAAAACACAGTAAACATATATTTAAACTATAAAATAATACTTTTTACACGGTCAAGCAAAAACAGTTTAGACTTTCGTCCTTTTGGAAGGACCAGGTCTCATCCAGTCTAGAGCAGTGGGGAGGAGTGGGGGAAGAGGGATAATGTTTTCTGGAGTGGAGGCAGGCCCGCTCATGGTGTTGGGTCGTCCACATCCTCGTCCTCCTCGTCCAGGACGATAGGGATGGCGTTGTTGCAATTTCACCCGTGGCAAAAGGAACATAGGATAGAGCAGTTGAGCCCAGCCTTTCTGCAAGTGCACGACCCTAAGCAACCTGTTATTGCATTTGCAAGCCACCATTTTAAGCAGGGTCTGAGGAGCGGGCTCTTCGCACATTGCCCATCTTTAACTTGCTGTATCTCCGCAAACGATGGACATAGTGAGCTCAGGTTACGCTCAAATTGTAGCAAATTTAGTTATGTTTATTATGAACAAAGATACTTGAAAAACGCTTCCGTAATTTTTTCGAAAAAACTGATACAGCATCGGGGTAGCACAGGGTCTTCAGGGTTGCAAACTTGGGTGTTACCTACTCTCAAGGGACCTAACAACATATAAAAAAATCGTAGTTACATGTGCGTTTGCGATCTATGATGTCGTTATAGACTGGCCTATATTATACATATTACACTATACCTCTTACCAACCAACGATTTTTGTAGAGTGTAGTCAAAGATAGTTACCCTGGGCACGCGTGGTGGCCGGTGCGGCGAGGAGCAGCAGTGCCAGGCGCAAAGCAGAGGCGGCCATGCTGCCGCTACCGGCCCGGCCGCATGCCGGATTGCTGCGTAGGCGCACCACCTGCTAACAGAGTACACCCTTTTTAACCGACTGCAAAAAAGGAGGAGGTTCTATGTTCGGCTTTTTAGGGTTCCGTAGTCAAACTTTTACAGTTTCGCCATGTCCGTCCGTCCGTCCGTCCGTCCGCAGCCTAGCTCAGAGACTATTAGTACTAGAAAGCTGTCTAGTCAGCCTAGCTTTAGCATGAATAACATATTAGTCACGTCAAAAAAATGGTAAAATAAAATATTGTAAAAAAAAATTTTTTTGTGTAACGTGTGGATGTATTTTTTTTTCTCGTCTACCCCATAGTGTGGGATGTCGTTGGATAATCGTAGGTCTTTCAAAAATACTGCGGGTTTTTGAAAACAGTTTTTCGATTAAGGGATCCGTTTGTGAAATATTAAGCTTTAAGCGCTAATTTTTGTTACAGTCACAAGTGTCCCCTCCCCCTCCTACAGCCAAAACCACAAATACTAAAAATCTGAAAAAATATCTTAAGTGAAAGCACATATAACGAATTTTAAAGGAAAACTATGACAACTAAGTAGACTTTATTGGTTCCTGAGATACAGGCGACTAAAGTGTTTATACCTACTAAAATGACCTAAGACAGCATAAATAACTTTAAATAGAGAATTACTTCATACTTGTGGTTTTTACCCGACTGCGTCAGAACCGACTGCGTGTGGTGTTGTTTTTCGAGCGTATGTATGTAAGTATGTATGTATGTATGTATGTATGTATGTCTATTTCTGGGTACGCTCTGCAGCCTAAACGGCTTGACGGATTTTAACATACGAGGTGTCATTCGATTCGTCTTAATTGTCGAAATGACATAGGATATATAATATTTCAATGTGGCGTCCGCGAAAAAAAAATGGAGGAGGAACAAAAAATATATTTTTTAATTATAACAATATGGGTATCAAATGAAAGCTATTAAATAGCCCATTCCAAATATATACTTTATAACACTTTGATGCTACCATTTTGTCAGGAAAGTCAAAAAAATACGTACATGTTAAGTAATAAACTCCTGCTGGTAGAAAGAGAGTTTCGCTTGTAATTTGTCAAAATTCGAAAAAGGAATGGAAAATTTGACACATTTCCTCGAGATTTTAACCATTAGTAACGTTGTTTGACCATTAGTTAGTTTTACTACCGATCAAACAACAGGCCATAAGTAATAATTAATTAAACCACTGTTTTAAAAAATGACTAAAAAGAGTTAAATAAATGAAAGTATTAAAAATAAACAAAAAACCCGACTGCAATAAAAAAATCAACTCAAAAGCGAAACAACCTATGTAATCCATAGAAAATTGTGAGAACAATCTTCTTATTGATATTTATGAGAATTGTGTGTCCGGGTGTCGTTGGATAGGTCTTGCTAACATACTGCGGGCTTGTGAAAATAATTTGTCGATTAAGGGATCCGTTTGTGAAATATTAAGAGGATTGTGAAGAGCCGCTAAAATCGCATAACTGTAAAAAAAAACATACTAATTTAGCTGCGGGCGATAATGTTTCTCACCCCCTAAATAAAGTCCGATTTCCATGATTTTTGAATATGTTGTAGTTATTGTAAAGAACTAGGTCTGTACGTTTCTGTTTTTGTTTTTTTTATTTGCATCATTTTAAGAAATATTTTCTTGGAGAGGAAAATGTACAGACAAGTTTCTCATGATACTCGCATCTACAACATATTCAAAAATGGTAAAAATCTGTATAGATTTAGGGTGAGAGAAACGTTATCGCATATTGTATGGAAATTTTTACCTTCCAATACAACCCTCTTAAGAATTAAGGTGCTAATTTTTGTTACAGTCCAGTGACCGCCCCCCTCCCACGGCCAATACTACAGATACAAAAATCTGAAAAAGATCTAAAATTTTAAAGAAAAACTATCACGACTAAGTAGACTTGATTGCATCCTGAGGTACAGGCGACTAATCTGACAAACCTGTTTATCTATCTTCTTGTATTATATAATAGTACATTACTGCACAGACCGGGAAATAGGCCGTTGCGGGAAGAGTAGAGTTAGCGTGGCCGAGACTAGGGCATGCAATATCGCAAGGTTTTCAATCCCGGTATTGAGTTTTGATATTGAAATCCCAATACCGGAATACCGGTATTAATTCCGGGATTGGGTTTTTTATTATTTCAGGTTATAAAATGCCCCACGCATGCTGATTTTGAATAGGTAAATAAAAAAAAAACAACATTTGCCATTCGTGTTTTTAATTACAAATAAAAAATAGGCTTTTAATCACAGTTTCAAGCACTCCTTGTTTTCTTATATGATACGAGTTGTATCGGTATACGGACAATACAGAGAGAAAGAGAGAGGTAAATACAGGAAGGTTCTCGGGTAAACACATTCCTTTGTCTAACAACTAATTTACTACCTGCTCGAGGTCTCAAATGGCAAGTACCTATGGCAACGCAAAAGCTTATTTTAAATAAAACAAAGATACATTTTTGTCTTCAATCAATCCCGGAATTACGATATTGAAACGCTCAATCCCGGAATTGAAATATCGGAAAAAATCGTCCGAGATCCCGGAATTACGAAATTCCGGAATACCGGGATGCATGCCCTAGCCGAGACGCAGTCGAGGCCGCGATATATACCAGTCCAGCAACCGCCCTTCCCGGTCGAGGCTTGTATAGTGCTTTTCTCCAAGATGTGAGGAAATTTAACACAATTGTTAATAATATTAAACACAGTCCCAACATTTCCTTGAAAAAAAGAACAGAAACGTACGATTTAGTATGACACTGAAATAAAGCATTAAATAAAATCACAAATTATTTAAACGTTCCTAATAAATTCAATTTGAATAAAATATAGTTTAAACTGTAACATTTATTACGCGTTTATGTTATTTCCGAAATTTATTTTGTTTATGAACGCAATTTCTATTAAAAAAAATGACAAACTATTTGACACACTTTTAAATACGTTGTAAATGCTGTTTGAAAAGGCGTAACTTTTTAGTCTATGACATTTAAAAAGTAAAATATACAAGGAACAATTTTGATTGCACGAGTGTTTGGCTGTTTGGAGATAGTTATCCTAGTCCAAACATGGTTTTAAAAAGTAAATCACCAGGTACGTAATGAAATTTCATACATTTTTCGCGGCCGCTGCCGTTGGTAAATAATAACTTTGTTTTTTTTTTTTAACTTTGCCTGGGCCTGGAACTTGGAACTTCGCGGGCTGTTTTGACAACAGTAAGGTTAACATTTCCGAGCATGTGGGAGAAAAAGAAGATGTCCTGACTGACTGACTCATCATCCCGCAGGCCAAACCGCTCAACATACAAATTTGGAATTTTGGGAGAGTTGGTTTTATAAAAAAAGGAGTTGCAAAGTTTGTATGTGAAAAAAGGTCTTTAAGGTCCAATTTACTTGAAACTTAAAAATAACATTGCTCGGTTATTTCATTCTAAAATGTCACTATTATTAAATATTATTCTATACTAGTAATTATTAGACAAAATTGTTTAATTAATTATTTTATTTCTCCTTTGGCTTCTACCCTACCACTCAGTGTGACAACATGGAAAAGGCTTTGTACATTCTGTTTTGTTAGTCTATGTCAAAAGCAGCGGTGTCAGATTGACGTTGACAGCGTTGATATATCCAGTTTATTTTTCCGCCATTTTCAAGACTTATTCACGGCGGATTATTTTTACGGCGCGGCTGTTAGGTATTTTTCTCAAAAATGTCCGGAAATGTGGACATTCCTATCTACATAATGAGACGCGAAGTACATAGTTTACTGACAGTTCTCAAATTAAAAAAAAAAACATTGCGTGCTCGCTACACAAGCCCGCAATGTTGCATACAAATTCCATTACTATCTAGCTTGTAACTTTTTAAAAAGTGAAAAAGGCCATAATAAAATGAGGGCACAAGTCTTATACATCCAAATTTTATTCGAAACATAACTTTTTTATCTGTGTCTGGAATAGCTTATGTTTTTTTAAAAACAAAGCTTGCTTTCTCCTTGTCATAAACAAAAAGGTGGTAAAGAGTGATGGTTTTTTCACATGAAGTTTCTGTTTGTATGCAATTCAAAAAATGAGTTCAAGCGATGAAGATTTACTCCAACACAAATTATTTCTTGCGATTTTTGAGAAAAGCACTATATTTGCCTCGGCAGGAACAGCAATTGCGGGCTTCGTATTTTTAAACGTACTCGCAAGCTCGTCCGTTTAAACCAATACTCGGCCCGCAATTGCCTACTTCCATGCCTAGGCAATAATGTACTATAATATTAGGCTGTTATTATGATCGTTTGAAAAAAACGGGCAGACATTTTATGTATCGGCGGTTGGTTAATTAATAAAAAGAAAATTGCTCGGTTATTTCATTTTAAAATGTCAGTTCAAACAATACTTAGGAGTAAAAAATATATACATCGAAACATATTATATAACTGTGTAGAAAAGAAATACATATAGGTATACTAGAGGACGCCCCTGACTTCGTACGCGTAGAAATAGTTTCCCGTTACTTCTCCTATTTTAACACCTTAGGGGATGAATTTTCAAACATCCTTTCTTAGTGCTCACTTACATCACGAAAGGAACCCCTGTACCAAATTTCAAGTTTCTAGGTACAGTAGTTTCTGCTTTGATATCTAAGTCAGTCAGTCAGAGTTGTCTTTTATATTATATAGATAATATAACTGTAGAAAGAACAACATATTTAAGAAAAAGTACTTCAGGGGGCTTAAAAGTCAACCATAACTAGATTTTGTTTCAAAAAAATTCTGTTCTTTGTAAAATGGTTTTAATACAATTATCGGTTTTTAACTTTTGTAGGAACAGAAAACCGCAAAAAGATCTCCCGGTAACATAACACTTAATGTTATATTGTTATTATGTTATCTATGTCTGCCGGTTTGTTTGTCTTCTAGGCGCCAACAACAACAATCGGGCTGATAGGCCTAGAGGGATGCAGATATCTATTAAAGTTATTACGTCCCTGTTCTAATACGATGAACAGACAGGCTTAAATCGGTTGCCCGATTGTTAGTCTTAGGTCGCCCGTTTAGCGTTCGATTTGAAATCAAGTGTCGCAAATATCGTTTTGGAAGTTTTGTCCCTTTCATTCGTCAAATTGATTTTGAACTTGATAAACGTCAAAATTGATAAAAAACCGGGCCAGAGCACCAGGCTCAGTGTAGGGTTTCGAAGCCGATACTTCACAAAAACTAAGTCTAAAAAGTGCACCAGTATAAGAGCGTAAATAACTTCATGGCACTTACGTACTTTTGTGTAGAAGCGCAGTTTTTCGGACATACCTAACTCAAAAATGGGATATCCGATCATATTGAAAATATTTTTCTTTGAAAGTATTTATTAAGCGTTATCTTTGTGATTTCTATCATCATTTTTAGACATAGATACGGTTTAAAAGATAAAGAAGGGGGACACAATGCATGCAACTTACGGAGCGATTATTTCCGGAAATAATCCTAATTAAAAAAACTTCGTGATTTCAAAAGAACTGTGCCAGACATACGTTGAATTTTTTTTTTCATCCTCTGATACATTACAGGTTTGTACTGGTAAACTAATTAGCGGCTTCTACAAGACACCTTTACTCCAAATTTCATTCATTTACCTCTTGGAGTTCGCGAGTAAAAGGCCTATGTTATACGGACGGACATGACGATACTATAAGGGTTCCTTGTTTGCCATTTTGGCTACGGAATTTGGTATGAAGATAGGTAAGATTATTCTGTATATAACATAGGCTGCTTTTATTCCAGGGAAATAAAAAAAATCCGCAGGGAATAACGATTATCGAAATCTAAGCAGACGAAGTCACGGGCAGAAGCTAGTAAACAATAAAACTGCTGGCGAATTTGGAAAACTACCTCTAATGTGTTGAAATGGGGGGTGGACGTTAGTTTTTTTTAAAGTGAGAAATTTATAAAGTGGTATCAGGCTACTACTTCATAATTGTGAATAAAAAATATTGCTTTCCGAGATTTGGAAAAACTATGTAAATGGCGGTAGTAAATTACCGGTAGAAGTTTGGATGGGATTTTATTAATTTTTGGAGCGATAAATGAGGAAATGTATATTTAGGCTGTTTAAAAATAAAAAAATGGCTGTGGGCGATTTTATAAAACTACGCCTAAGGAGATGAAATTAAGTTTGTAAGAGATTCATTTTTAAAGTTCCGTGCCTCAAAAGGAAAATACGGAACCCCTATAGGATCCTTTGTTGTCCGTCTGTCTGTCAAGACCCTTTATCTCGGGAACGCGTGGAGGTATCGAGTTGAAATTAAAACCGTATTATACTCTGGTACCCCCTTGAAGTTATGAAAAAATAAATCTTCTAAGTTAACGTAAAACAAATATACGGCCGTTTTTGCCGAATCAAAACCTACCTATAGGGTATTTTCCGTTGACCTAGCTAGATCTAAGAAATTTGGCAAGTAATACCGTCATATACTAAAACTATACTTTTTTTTAAATCACAAAAAAGCAGGGTCTTTATGCAAGGAACGGCGGTCCATATTTTGAATTGAGTTAACCGTGTCATGTGCGGAACCCTCGGTGGGCGAGTCCGACTCGCACTTGTCCGGGTTTTATGGTTCCGTAGTCGGACCGCGGGAAACGCCACGCGTCATTCCAATCTTCGTTTCAAACAGTACATTTTTACTATTTTACTATTACAGTTGCATTTACACGTACGGTTGGGAACGAAGATTGGAATAATGGCGCGTGGCGTTTCCCGCGGTCCGAACGCCAACAAAATGGTAAAACAAAATCTTGAAAACATTTTTTTTGCTCTCTCGAGGGTGTATTTTTTTTTCGTCTACCCCGTAGTGTGGGGTTTCGTTGGATAGGTCTTTCAAAAATATTGTCAAAACAATTTTTCGATTAAGGTATCCGTTTATGAGATATTAAGCTTTAAAACGATAATTTTTGTTAGAGTCAAGGGTCACCCTCCCCCCTCCGCACCCGCCTACAGCCAAAACTACAAACTCTAAATCTGAAAAATATCTTAAATGAAAGCACATATTATGAATTTAATAGTAAAACTATCACGACTAAGTAGACTTCATAGGTTCTTGAGTTACAAACGGTTCAAATGTTTATACCTACCGAAAACTTATTTGCGGTGTAGGTAAACTGACCGCGACCCATGTCGATAACAGTTTTCCAACGGCAAAGTTAAGTTTGTCCCAAGGTCTAATTTGTTTGTAGTAACGGCTTCGGAACCCTACACTGTGCATGGTCCGACATGCTCTTGCCCGGTTTTTGAAATGAGAATCGTGAAAACTATTGTTTAGGATATAAATAAAAAAAACTAACGACAATTTCGGAAAAGGGGGTAAAATGGAGGTAGAACTTTATATGGGAATTTGGTCATTATTTTGTTTGGTTACTGTTTAAAAGTGTTTACCTAAACATAAATTAGAATTATGACTGGGCGAGTTAGATTCATGAAACTCGGTATAAATACGATTATAAGTTAAATAAAAAAAACAGTTTTAAAAATAGGTAAGCCCTTAACGTGGCGTACGTTGTTTTACAGACAGAAGTTGTTAAGAATTTCATTTCACGATTTTTAACCGACTTCAAAAAAGGAGGAGGTTATACGTTCCACTGTATGTTTTTTTTTTTTTTATGTATGTTCACCGATTACTCCGTCAATTGTCGACCGATTTCAAAATTTTTTTTTTGGTTTGATAGAGTATACTTTCGAGGTGGTCCCATTGTCACCAAATCTGAATCTGATGAGAGGATCCGTGAGGAATTGAGGGAACTCCTCAAATATTGTAGGCAAACATATAGCGATTTTAGTATTTTTAGTAACAAGTTCAGCATTTGCATTCAGAAAGTATCATTTGGTGAAGTGGAACTGATGATGAAGACCACAGATGGCCACCGGAACTCCTTAACGGTACCGATTTCAAGGGTGGCGATAAGATATCTCGATTAAGATAGTTGAGCGACTACAACGAAGAATATTTACTTGTTAACCGACTTCAAAAAAGGAGGTTATTGAAATATGACTATGACTTTCCCGCGGCGTTGCTTGCGGCGCGCTTGAAATAACTTAAAGTTTCATTTCAACTAAGAAGTGGGACAACGTAACAGCGTATTATGATCACCAAAAAGTATAAAATAAAATAAATGTTTTAAAAAACAAAAAACCGCCTTCAAAAATGCAAAAAAATAACTTCTTTAAAATTGTAGGCACCTAATAGGTTAGTCCAACTGAAGTCGGCGACCACAACATTTTCAACAAAAAGCCGACATCAGTTGGACTAACCTATTAGGTGCCTACAATTTTAAAGAAGTTATTTTTTTGCATTTTTGAAGGCGGTTTTTTGTTTTTTAAAACATTTTTTTTTTTCTCATATTATCATTTCATAGAATAATCAATATGTAGAATAATTACGTTGAAGACATTTAAATCATATTTTTTTATTTTAAATAAAATTCAATGTTTATTTTTTCATATCATAGAATAAGAAATTAAATATTATTTGTTCTGATATTATTTAGTTAATATATAACTTATCTAGCTGTTGCCCGCGACTCCGTCCGCGCAGATAAATAAAACATAATCTTTGTTCATCAGGAATAATAGTTTATTACAGGGATGTAAAAAAAAGTAACCTCGAAGGCCAAGGCGGGAGCTTGCTTCGCTTCGGTCCCGCCTTCTAACCTAACCTATTTGAGTCGGTTCTGGCCAGAGAGGTCTTGCTCGCTCACTCGTATTTATATCATACCATATTATTTATCTTGTAACACTTATACTAAAAGATAAGGGTATCATTTAATCGATCAGCAAAATATTCTTATTTCGGTGAACAGAAATATGTATTTGGTCAGCCAAAATAGCTAGTTGGTAAGCAACTAATGGTTAGCAAACATTTATAAATCTGTCTGCAATTAATAATATACTGAACTGCTCTAAATCATTTTGGTCAGCAAATTAAATATTTGAGCTGCATTGAGCGATCCACAGTTAATCAAATTTTGGTAAGCAATCAGTAGGTAAGCAAAATATTTCATTTTGTCCATCAAAAAAAAGGGGGCAAATTTACTGCCGTGCCGGCAACGCACATATGCCAAACCCACCATCAAATTTACAAATTTAACAGAGTCGACGGAGCTCCGCTAACGCGGAGCTCCTATTTCTGGGTTGTTCTGGCCCTCCGGGCCTGATATAAAAACGAACCTAACCTAACCTACCTCATATTTATGATACAAATTTTGGTTAATCTAGGGTGTGATTTTGATTCCTAAATTTGTGTGACAAAACGTAATTTGTAATTACTACTAGCCTCAAAAATACCAACGCTTGGGTGCTCGCATCACGTGGTCTGAGTTCGCTCCGCCCGCAAATAACGAACACTGCTGATTTTTCAAACTAAACGCAATCCAATTATTTATATAGAAAACCATTATTTTAATATGCATACCTCTCAATTAAACTGCTTACAGACATGTTTTCTCTGCTGACCAATTGTAAAATCTTGCTGCCCAAGTAATTATTTTGCAGCTCGACTGTTTATTAGGCAGACAAATGACCAAAGAAGCAGATTGATATTGTTTAAAATGTTAACCGTTTGGAAATTGTTTGCTGAACAAGAGTTGCAGCCCGATTTTTATTTATTGCCTGCCAAATCTTTGTATGCTGCCCAAATGAGTAAATTGCTTCTTGTTTTTTGCGAATCAATTTGAATAACGGCTGACCATTTAATTACTTCCCAAAAGATAATATGTGTTATGTTATGTTGTATTGATTTTGTTATTATTAGTGTACGTACCCTTATTTTGCAGACAGTAAGTTCGTAGAATTTTGTTTCACAAAAATTATTCACAGAATATTTAGTTTCCCACGACTTTGTATACTATTTTCGTTGAAATAAAATAGGTAGTAAGTACTATGAAAAAATACACTGACCAAACAATATTCGTTAAAAAATAATTATAGTGTTTGAGAAATTGAATAAATGAAAAAAATAAATTATAAAATTCATAGAATTGATTTTCTGCGGAATATGTTTCATTCAAGTAAATAGTTTAAAAAAAAACAATCGAGGCAAAAATACAAGGACCAAATAGTATATGAAACATTTTCTGTGAAACAAGGGGACACCCCTTAACGTACCTACACAGCATCAAATAACTTTAAATAAAAAATATTTCATACTTGTTGTTTGAGATGGTTTTAGTGTAGGTAGTATTCAACGGCTTCGGAACCCTACACTGAGCATGGTCAGACATGATCTGGCCGGGTATTTTTAACCGACTTCAAAAAAAGGAGGAGGTTCTCAATTCGTCTGTTTTTTTTTAAATGTTTGTTACCTCAGTACTTTCGACTGGATGAACCGATTTTGAAGATTCTTTTTTTATTTGAAAGCTGGTGCTTCCAGATTGGTCCCATTTTTTTCAAAATGAAGATCTGATGGTGGAATCCATGAGGAATCGTCGGAACTCTTCAAAATTTATAGGCACACCTATAGCGATTTTGGTATTTTTCATTGTAACTCGTGTATTTGGTCTTGGAAAGCACTATTTGGTGAAGTGGAACTGATGATGAAGACCACAGATGGCCACCGGAACTCCTAAACGGTATATATTTCGAGGGTGGCGACAAGATATTTCGATTAAGATAGTTGAGCGACTATGACGAAGCATATTTAGGTTTAAATATATGACTATGACTTTCCCACGGCGTTGCTTGCGGCGAGATTGAAATGTTCTATTGTTTCTTGAGAAATGGGAGAATAACAGCATAATTATTATCACTAAAAAGTATAAAACAAAAATAAAGTTTAAAAAACAAAAACCCGCCTTCAAAAAGGAAAAAATTACTTCTTTAAAATGGTAGGTAAATAGGTCAGTCCAACTGAAGTCGGCGTCCAACAATATTTTAACCAAAAGCAGACATCAGTTGGACTGACCTATTTACCTACCATTTTAAAGAAGTTATTTTTTGCTTTTTGAAGGCGGGTTTTTGTTACGTTATAGTAGCAGATGAAAAACGGCGTTTCGTGAACCAAAGATTTCCTTTGGCAGGATTTCCTTAGGACCCAAGGATGCATTTTAGAAGTGGAGCCACCGAGATTTTTGGTGTAAATTTTTGAGGGGGGGGGGGGGGGGGGGGTTTCAACTTTATCTTTATATCTACATCGGTTAAGCTACTAGGCCAAGTTTGGTATCGTTTTCGTATAAATTGGGGATGCCGAATTAGTTTATGGTATCATATTGACAACGTTCCGAAGTAAAGATATATAAAATAAAATAAAACTTGTTTTTTTAATTCCCTATTTCACAAGGAAAGATTTTAATTCCATAACTTATAAACAATTGGGTTATCCCATAATTTTGTAATGTATAGTGATTCAAAAACCATTTCGAGAAAAAGGGTTGTAGAAATGGTCCCTGTTATCAAATTATTTTACAAAATTAGTATTAAATAGTTACTTCTAATTTATCATTTGACATTATTTGACCTGTAATGTAGTGACGTCACGATCTTCATTGGTAAGTTGTGTCTAATCTGTGATCAACCATAGTACTGCATATAATATGTGTCCAAAATGCAGTAATATATATATAATGTATATCGAATTTTGTCTTATTTATTTCTGTCTTATTTTAACACTTATTAAAATTAAGACAATTTTTAACTGTATATAAACATGACAATGTAATATCTTTAAAAAAATGGAATGATTAAAATACAAGTCCGTTTTGGAACCTCCGCCCTTAGACTAGTCTGTGGGTGAAATTGTCAAACTCAACAAACTTCTTCTTCTTTTTTCTTTATGGCGTTCCGCAGTGATTTCGCCAATGTCAAGTTTGGTAAGGGAGACGGCCGAGGGAAATTACATGACTTGAAATTGACATTTTACGTGATCTGACAGAAACGCGTACTCTCGAACGAATTCAATAGTTTTAAAGCATGTCTCAAACAAACCAACTTGTAGTGACGTCATAAAGCCATTTTCTTTAAAAATTAAAATAAATTAATATATTGATTTAAACGCAAAAACCGTGAAATTAGTGTCTTCAATAAAAAACTAGGGGTAATTTTTTTTGGGATAACCCAATTACGAATGTTGAAAAAAAAATAGATGCTTTATGCCCTATTATTCGTTCACTAAAAGAAATATGTAATGTCAAATTAAAATGGTTCGCACGGGTCGGGGCCGCGCGCGCCGGCGCTGACGTTGGAATGGGGAAAATTAAATTAAAATGTTGTTTTGCGATCCTAGACTGATAGCGATGGGTTCGCGAACGTGATAAAGATGTAAAAAAAATATACTTAAGTAATTAATGGTTATGCATTCCGTTTGAGGCCAATTCGTGCCATAATATCAAAGGAAATTTAACTTAATAATATCAAATGAATTAACTACGCCAAAACTTGTTCACAAAGGTATTTATTACATAAAAAAATTTAAAGTGTTCCAGGTGTTCCCTCATTTACTTCGCCGATTGCCTCTGGATCCAATTCAGCCTCATCTTAGATAGTTACAAAAAATAAAGTCTTCAACTCTTTTTGTTTTTTTTTTGTACTTTTTGTATAGATTGATGCAAATTTTATTCCAGAATTGATTTGTACATCTTTGATTTAGTTAAAAATGATACCATACTTGTCTTAGTACCTAAACTTAAACAGTTATTAATCTCAGACATCGCCGGGGCGGTAAATCCACCCTCCCCCCCACCTGCATGAAAAATCTGCGTGGCTCCACTTCTTAAAATCATTTTAGGAACCCAAAGATTAATCCTGCCAAAGGAAATCTTTGTTTCAGAAAAAGCCGTATTTGACCTTTTTACGTCATGTAGAAACGCAACTATTACGGTCTAATAAAATTAAAGACTAAATCCGATTAAAATCTAACGATTAACTGTCGTGTTGTCTAATTGTTCATAAGCAATCGCAGAATGAAACACATGTCGCGCTAGGTTTTCACACTTCGATGAAAACTTTTAGATACATACACTTAACCACCAACATATCGCACATGCAAAAGTAATTACGCACGAATCTATTTCTTTATTACTTAGGTGAGTACATATAATCGTTGATACGTTTCACCGAAATAGAGAGCGTGAATTATTGGTCGAAATTGGGAGATTAACAGTTGGCGTGAGGTTGGGCATTTTGATGCATGAGAGGTCACGAGATCAGCGGTCATTTCAAAGTCCAACGGTAATATAGTTTGCGTGATGACTGTTCATATGCGACCGAAGACTGTTGGATATCGCTATTAGGTCGAAATCAAAACCAAACCACTTGCTTTAGGTATAGTATTAAGGAATTTGCAACTCAATTTAATATTTAGCGAGTTGTTAAATGTCAGAAAAACTAAATACTCTCGAAACCTACTGGCTCAAGGAGAGCGTCGATGTTCTCAACAGCGCGCTGTGCGCCTCAGGTCTAAATCATACATGTATAGCACCGGGCTGTAAGTAGAAAGCGGAAAAAACATCAAAATCGCTGCAACCATCGCAGGCTGATTTCGCTTTCTTGTGCTGCGAATCTCGATTCATTTAAATTACTTGTATTACACCATTAGAAGCAGCATTGTTTCCGAATATTCGTTACATTATTCGCTATTGAGAGCGAAAGAATCGACGTGATTGGATCATTGGACTCCCGTAATTAGCACGCTGGTAACTTTTACAATACCATGGAGTTTAATTGCCAAACGCTAGGTACCTCTAAATTATACCTACTCGAAAAAAATTCGCTAATTTAAACAAAACCTTAGTTGAAATTATTCTCCAAAATAAATCATTTAATTTTAAACCACGGAAACGCGATCTGAACAAGTACTTAAAAAGAGTGTGGCCCATAATTTCCGAAAATCAAATTTTATTGGTTGCTTAATTTCCATTCCCATTTTTCCCCGATCTTAATTTTTCATAGTCGTGTTTTTTCTCTGGCTCGTATTTCCCTGACGCATTTTTACCATTCCAGAAATGAATTTGATAGTGTCGACGGAGCTCCGCTATCACGGAGCTCCTATTTCTGCGCGGTTTGGCCTTTTGGGCTTGCTGCAAAACTAACATAACCTAACCTACCTTGCTTTTTCGACCTAATTATAAATTGAAAAAATTGTTATTTCGAGAAATTTGGATAGGACAATATGCGATCGGAAAAGAATAAGATCGGGAAAAAATGGGAATAGAAAGTAAGCAACCAATAAAATTTGATTTTCGGAAATTATGGGCAACGCTCCTTAAAAAACTGTTTATGAGTAGCGGATAGAGGATATAAAACCCGCCCTTACAATTTGTCGCACGTGACTGCACAAAGCGCGATCAGGTAACGCCGCGCCGAGGGGCGTCACGGAGGCTAAGTTTATCAACTACCTCTTTATCTGTTAGCAACTGACGCGTAGGCAAACCGACGACGTTCATCTACACTATAATAATCTACACTAATATTATAAAGAGAAAAGATTTGTTTGTTTGCATTGAACAGGCTCCGAAACTAACGGACCGATTGCGATTTGAAAAATTCTTTCACCATTAGAATCCTACATTATCCCTGAAAAACATAGGCTATGTTTTATTTTTCTGCTCGGGCAGAGTCGGGGGAAACAACTAGTACAAAATATGCACATATCACCTATTTCTTTATTTCTTCACGACTTCATTCATGACCACGAACGACTTCAAAAAAACAGGATGGTTTGCGGTTATGGAACACTTCTCGAAGCGTCGTTCACGTATACCACCATCGAACTTTATCACACTGAAGTACATATATGGTTACTTTTAAAAATCATATCGTTAAGTCATGACTTCACCCTAACCTTTTTAGTTGACTAACTGTGAAGCTGTGTTGTGGCGCGGGTCTCGTGTCTCGGCCCTCCGGCCCGCTACGCGACTACACACGCATGTTTTCTTTCAGGCAATCTATGTAAGTATACCTAGATAGGTATTTTACCTGTAAAATCTCTAACGACCACGTTTACAGTTAGATTCCCCAGCAAAACCTAAAATTTCTCAAGACATGTAACGGTAAAAGTCCAAACTGTTTTTTATAAATTTTGGACTTTAACAGCTTTAAGTGATTTAAGTTGGTAAAATTTAGGTTTTCCTTAAGGGAAACGGTTTTTTTTTTTTAAATAGTCATTTCCGCAACTACCTGCGTCTCAAGTATTAACTACCTGACTGCCTAAAATTGAGAGTAGTATGAAATATTAAAAACCTGATTGGGTCATAAGTATAGGATACAGATTTAGGTTTATTGTCTTTCCTGTGGACATACCCGAAGTTAAAGATTTTAAGTCCTAACCCATATATGTACATACAGGGTGAAATTTGAATGACCGGCCAAATTTTAGGGACTAACTCTGTTGGGCATACTGATCAACTTTAATTATTGGACCAACATCCAAATCGCGAAAAAAAAAACAGCTGTTCCATACAAACTTCGAGAGCTAAACAGCCGAAATGTATGGAATAGCTGATTTCGCGATTTGGATGTTGGTCCCATAATAAAAGTTGATCAGTATGACAGGGTTAGTTTAGTCCCTAAAATTTGGCCGGTCATTCAAATTTCACAATGTATATCCGCAAAACGGCGTCAGGTCTACGTTCTACTTTAGTCCTACCAGATAAAAACATAACTTATACAAAATTATACAAACTATTGACTACAGGAAAGACAACTTTTGTTTTTTCGAGTGTGTATAATATAACCCAATTACGAGTAAGCCCAGCTGCGGCTTTGTGACGTTATGTTATTCACAACACACGGGATAGTCACCGTAAATGCTATTTCTGTACTTTTTGTTTCTTTGTCAATAGGTACTATTTTGACTTTCATACTGACTTCTACCCTGTGTTTTTTCCCCTGATAAATTTTCCTTCGTTGGGTGGGCTAGTACCTACCTATTAGTAGTTGATGTGGAAAATTTATTTTGCTAACTTAATCATTATTTGACTTAATTTTTTTAATGATAAGTCCTTGTGTGGTTCAATATGCTTAACTACTTCGCATCTACTCGTATTTCAGCCCGAAGCCCGATAGCCATATACCTATTCCTACCTATTCAACCATTTCAGAGCAAAATGGTTTTGACAGACCGACGGACAGTCTTCTTCATATTTCACAGACATCTTATTTATAGGGTTCCGTTTTCAGTATTTGGTACAGCAGTTTACGGAATCTTGAAAATAAAATAGATAGGTAAGTAGGTACCTAAGTTATCGTGACTATTCGCGATATTGCTATGTTATTAACCGTCACTACCCTCGGAAGGTAGGTATATGTATAATTTAGTAGGTACAAAACGAAGCGATATTTGATCTCACTTCGCGGTTGCTAAGAATAACTAGAAGAAGTTGTTAGAATGTTAAATTGAGAGCCAAGAGCGGTTCCTCACTCGCAACCATTAGGCATTTATTGGCGCGTGCCTAACTGGGTCTACCCGTTGCCCCGTCATGGTGCAGCAAGTCTTACACTATGTCACGGCTCACGACCGTCGGTCGTTTCGAACGTACAGGTACAATACAATGTACCTACGAACAAATGAAAGTACCTATTTATTATATCAAAAGAGTGCATAGTTATTTCTTAACGAATTGTTTGTACCTACCTTCAACAGGGTGTCCCAGAACTTGACGTACTTAAATACTGAAGTACTAGCTTCTGCCTGCGACTCGTCCGCGTAAAATTCGTATTTTTTTCATACCACGGAAACCGTTCCGGGACAAAAAGCCTATGTTACTGGGGAATAATGTAGCATTCTAATAGTGAAAGAATTTTTGGAATAATCCATTAGTTTTTGAGTTTATCCTTAACAAACATACAAAAAAACAAATCTTTCCTCATTATAATATTATTATTACTAGCGACCCGCCCTCTCTTCGCTTCGGTTGATGTGACCCAAAACCGCAAAAATGGCCAAATGGTCTACGAGACAAAAAGTTTGGGGACCTCTGATCTAAGCGATCAGACAGCGGAAGCGACTTCATTTTATACTATGTAAAATTGTAAAGATTATAGATTATAGTGTAGATAAGAATGCCCCTTCTAGGTATACCGGTCCAGAACATAGTTTTAACTTTTATGTTAATTAGTTTAGGAGTTAGGTATTATGGTTTTAATGATAGGTACTTACTGGTAAAGAACGATACCTATCTTGCGGTATACACCGTTGCCTGCCTAGCTAAACCTATATATTAGAGATGGGCCGACTAGTGGACGATTAGTCGGGAAAGCCGACTATTCGGCATCATTTCTAATCGGTGATTAGTCGGCGACTAGTCAGCAAAAAATTCCGAATATTCGGCACCGCCTATTGCCCATAGGAAATATCGTCAAAAAATGTACACACACGCGATTTTCTTTTCGACATAGTTATAAAAAGCACTAGGTAGTTCGATTTAATACTATAATTAGGGTTCTAATTTTTTTTTTTGTCGGGCAGAAAAAACGTAAACAAAACTGGTCAAAACATGGTAGGGGTAAAATGTACAGTCAAAAGTACTAATATATCTTTACCGCTATTACAACAGATATATGTATACTTTGACCTTATTCTCAGTGGTAGAGGGGCGTGTAGTATGTAGATATTTTTGACGCCTTAGGAACGTATATATATATTTATGTCTTTGACTGTACTAGGTACCGCAAGGTAGCGTTCTTTACTAGTATCATCAAAACTTTAACAACTCTTAAACTAATGAACATATTGGAAAGTTACAACTTTATTGTGGACCGGTGAGGAAAGGACTTTCTTATGATGGCATAACATTTACATCAAGTTCAGGGACACCTTGTATCTAGGTAGGTATTTATATAAATTATTCGCTATTGCATGACTAGGTAAAACGGTAGATACATAGGTAGATAGTTATTAAGTGCAAGAGCTTTTGGCCACATGAACTTTAAATAACGCCAAGTAAAAGTATGTATTTAAGCAGTCAGCACCTAAGCACACAAACCAAAATTCGATAGGGCACCTTAAATAAAATGTACACTAGTTCTCAGGCCTCTTGCCCGAAAAAGGAAAAAATACTTTTGTTTTTAATTCCCAGACAAATAAACTTCATAGGTACTATAAATTAATGATAAGTCACTACTACTTATGTAAGATTAAAAACTAAAACTTTAGTTAAGTACCTACCTATTTTAACGCTGCACTAAGTGCCCACAACTACCTACTGGTCTTACTTACCTCTTATTCAATAGGTACCTCCTTACAAAACATAATAAATTTATAGTGTATAGTGAATATAATTAGGTACCTAGGGGCCGATTTTTTGATCGGCCGTTAAATCCTGAACCACACATTATTTAGATTTTCGAACTTGAACAATTACCTAGTTCATTTCAGATTAGTACCTAGGTACTGATCAAAAAATCGGCTCTTTCTTTGTTAACGAGAGTAAGTACATTATTGTGACACTGTATTTTGTTAAAAAAATTACCTGGTTCTAAAAAATCTAAATAAACTCGTGTACCTACACGTCCAATTGAGACACAAGTACTCCTCAGGTAGTTTTACCAATTTGTACAGAATTTAATGTCGTTTACAGAAAGTTCGTTAATTTTGAATAATAGTCAGCCAGCAGCAAGTGTAAGCGATGCGTTCCGCTAGCGGCGGCGCGGCGGTACGGCGGTACGTCGCGAGCGGCGCGGCGGGCTGCGAGACTGACCTCCGGAGCCTACGCGAGCCGCGGCGAGGGCGCGTTGCGAGGGTGGGGTCACTCGGCCGTTGTCCGCGCCTCAAGCCGCGCTTGCAATAACGGCCGCACAGACAAATGCACTAGGTACCTACTTATATGCTTGTGATATTATGTTTATTGATTTTATTATTATTATTTTATATCCCAATCAAGATGATTTTACTCATCTGGCTAGTTTTACAACTCACCCTTAAAACAGTAGGGTCAAGGAGGGAACAGTGGCTAGGATTTTTTCAACAGGCTGTTGCATGAAAAATATAAATCCTTGAAATAGTTATTGCAAGCACAAAGCACAGTGCAATATTGAAGTTTCATATGTAGCAAATAGATTTGCTGTTACTTTTAGCAAAAAAGAGATATAAAGTCTTTAAAAAAAAAGGGAATTGAGCCACTGTGTACTACCCCCTGTACACAGTCACTAGTACCCCCAAGTACACAGTGGTTCTAACAGTGCACAGTGGCTCGAACCTTTGTGTACACTCCCTAGTACACAGTTGTTCTTACAGTACACAGTGGCTACGTTTTGATATTCAATGACCAAATATGCTCTGATATCTACTTATCACAAGAAACAAATCTATTTGTACATTGGAGACTGATAACATTAGCAATTTGTTGTATAAATTTGATGACATTTTCCAAGGAATTGGTTGTTTTTCTAAACCATACTCAATTAAATTACAGGCTAATGCGCAACCTAGAGCTGATCCTCCTCGCCGAGTTCCTATTGCACTCCGTGAACCACTTCAATAAGAACTTCAAAGAATGGAAGAACAGGACATAATAGAGAAAGTGCTGGAGCCGGCGGAGTGGGTCAACTCAATAGTAATAATTAAAAAGAAAAACAACAAATTGAGACTGTGTATTGATCCAAGGTATTTAAATAAGCATATTATAAAACAACATACCTATACAACTTCCTACAATTGATGACATTGTTGACAACCTTAAAGGTGCTAATTATTTCACGAAATTAGATTGCAATAGTGGGTTTTGGACTGTTAAGTTAGACAGTGATAGTTCTAAATTATGCACTTTTTCTACACCATATGGTAACTATCGTTTTAAAAGATTGCCCTTTGGACTGTGTATTTCAACAGCAGCTTTTCAAGAGAGGATGGAAGATACATTTAAAGACATTAAAGGTGTCAAATTTTATGTAGATGATTTAATTATATATTCCGAAACACAAGAAGAACACAATAAAATATTACTTGATGTTCTGGAAACGGCTAAAACACGTAACATTAAATTTAACAGAGATAAGTCAGAAGTGTTAAAAACTGAAATTAAATTTCTTGGTGTGATTATAAGTAGAAAAGGAATTAAACCTGATCCTGAAAAAATTAAAGCCATTTGTGAAATTAAGTGTATTAAGGATAAAAAAGATCTTGAACGATTTTTAGGCATGACCAATTATTTATCAAAATTTATTAACAATTACTCAACTATTACAGCCCCTATTAGAGATTTACTTAAAAAGGACTGCTTATTTCAATGGAATCCTTTACATGAAAAAGCGTTTGTTGCACTAAATCAGCTCTTACTAATAGTCCAGTGTTACAAATTTATGATGTTAATAAGGATGTGGTTATGTCAGTTGATTGTAGCTGTGAGGGTGTTGGTGCATGTTTATTACAAGACAACAAACCAATTGCATATGGATCAAAAGCTCTCTCAGATTGCCAAAAAGAATATGCTCAAGTAGAACGTGAAATGTTTGCGATTGTGTTTGGCTGTCATAAATTTCATAAATATATTATAGGTAGGTCTGTTATTGTAGAATCTGACCATTCAGCTTTAGAAACATTGTTTAAAAAACCACTTAATAAGGTGCCATCACGTATTCAGCGCATGATGCTTAAGGTCCAAGGCTATGATGTCACTGTTAAATATGTACCTGGAAGTAAAATGTATATCTCAGATATCTTAAGTAGGTCTTACTTTCCCATAGTGAATAATGAATATGATGTAAAACTAGATAAAGAGCTAAATAATGAGATCATTGGTCATGTTGCAATTACTCTTGACCATTTACCAGTATCAGAGGACAAGAAAGACTTAATTAGAATGAAAACAAATGAAGACCCTGTACTAGCACAATTAAAGGATTACATTATAAAGGGGTGGCCAGATTGTAAACGAAAAATCAATGCTCTTGTCACTCCATTTTGGAATTTTAAACATGATTTATGTATCATGGACAATTTGATATCTAAAAATAATTTAATTATTATACCAAGATCCCTTCAAAAGCTAATGTTAACAATGTTACATGAGGGACACCTAGGTTTTAATACTTGTTGGAGAAGAGCAAAATCAATCTTGTTCTGGCCAGGTCTGCAGGCACAAATAAAAGAAATGTGTGAATCCTGTCAAGTGTGTGCTACATTTCGTCCTAATCAATGCAAGGAAGAAATTTTATTTCATGAGGTCCCTAAATTGCCTTGGTTAAAATTAGTTACTGATTTATTTGAATTTAATAGGAGTTACTATGTTATTGTTGTTGATTATTATAGTAAGTATATAGAGGTAGCAAAATTAGAAGACTTATCCTCCAACTGTGTTATAAAACATTTAAAATCTATTTTATCTAGACATGGACTTCCGATAGAAATTGTTTCAGATAATGGGCCACAATATAGTAGTGAAGAATTCAAAAAGTTTTCGCTTGATTATGGTTTTAAACATCATACATCCTCTCCAAATTACCCCAAAGCAAATGGTCTGGCAGAGTCTAGTGTTAAAATTGTTAAAAATATTTTAAGAAAATGTCATTATGACAATAGTGATCCTTATTTAGCTTTATTAAATATTAGAAACTCGCCTAAACAAGGAAGTCCATCCCCTGCTAATCTTATATTTAATAGAAACCTCAATAATAGATGCCCTGTGTCCTTGTTTTATCTTCAACCAAAATTATGTAAAAGGAACGAATTTGAAGACAACAAAAGGCAGAATAGGATAAAAAAATATTATAATCAAAACGCTAAAAACTTGAATGATCTTGATCCTAATCAGAAAGTTATGTTTAAAAAGAATGTAAATGATAAAACATGGACACCAGGGAAAATAGTGTGTAAGACAGGATATCCACGTTCTTATGAAATCAGCAATGACGAAGGAAAAATATTCCGTAGAAATAGACAACACATAAGTCCAACATATTTTGATTATGATAGCTTGGCTAGTAATAACAATAACTTTAACAATATAATTAATGATGAAGAGGTTCCAAACCAATGTAGTAAAACAGTAGTTGATGAATCTGGTTTCATAAAGAGCATGGATAAATATGTAACTCGTTCTGGAAGAATTGTAAACAATCCTTTAAAATTCAAAGATTAGTTTTAGTTAAGAGAAGGGGAATGTCGAAGTGGTACATCCCTATGACAGGTCACGTGATGTGTCATGGCGTCCTTGTGCTTTTGATATTCATCACGATCATATAGAGAACGCCTTTGAAAAATAAATAAAAATGAAACACTATAATTAACTGTGTTATTATTGAGCATCTAAATGAAACACCTCAACCATCGGATGATATCCACCCACTTACGATGGCGTACTGGATCTTTAGGAATCCTACAATATTATTAAAACACCTACCCTACGTGTTACGGCAGTATGACAGAATAAGATGAAAACTATCAAAAACATTATCGGACAATTTTGCATCATTATAGTCAATTGCAAAATGTGTTGTTTGCATTTATGTATAAGGATTAATTAACTAGGCGTTAATATTTTATTTGTGTTATTTTCAATAATTCACAAACTTATAGCACAGTAATAACCCAAACAAGCAGACGTCTTAAACAAACTGAAAGTTTTAAGCGTATAATGCGACTAAGTTAAAGAGATCGCGTCCCGCAACAATACGCGTATATCATGTTGGAATTTTAATCGGCCGCATAATACATATGTCCGCCATTGCCTTGTTTATGATTTTTTTTAAACGTCACTCTCATTTCGTGTTCATTCGCGTGCGATTCGTTATAGTTATCCAGGAACTTTTTCATATTGTTTTGAGTTGTCTATATTCTATACTAATATTTTAAAGAGGAAAGATTTGTATTTTTGTATTTTTGTGTGTGTATATGTATGTGACGAATAAACTCAAAAACTACTGGACCGATTACAAAAATTCTTCACCATTAGGATGCTACATTAACCCTGAGTAAAATAGGCTTTGTTTTACGTTTTTACGTACGTACGCAACAGCTAGTTATGATATAAGGATACACCGCTCCACTATTACTTAAGTACGTAACTTGTTAATGGTCAAGCAGTAAAGTTAAGCGCCCACAAGTGTAAACGTTTAGAAACATTAATTATTATATCTACTTTTTTAATTTTACGTATGGCCAAAAATATTGAATTCCCCCGAAAACTCGGAGAAATGAAACAATGCTTTACTTGCAACACTGGGCCTACAAAAATAATATCTGATATTTTATTAAAGTTTTCATGTTAATTACATTAATTTTGATACAGAAATAATATAATTACATGTGAAAAGTAATTCCTTGTGTCTTATTGTGATTTTCAGACTTTGAGAAGCAATCTTTCACAGCGCATTTCCCCATTTTCGCGAACTATTTTACGGTCGGCGTCTGTTTGACAACTAACTTGACAAATGGCCGCTATTGGCCTGCAGGCTCATCTGACGTGGCACGTACGGGTTATGCGTGGTTACTGCCCCTATAGTTAACATACCACAATGACTATAATAGATATCTGCTTCCTTCTAGGCCCGTCAGCCCGATTGTTGTTGTTGGCGCCCCGAAGACAAACAAACCGACAGACATAGACAACATAATAACATTACGTGTTGTTAACAAACGTTGAAAACCGATAAATGTATTAAAACCATTTTATAAAGGTCAGAAACCTTTTGAAAAAAGTTCTATGGTTGACTTTTAAGCCCCCTGAAGAATTTTTTCTCAAATATATTGTTCTTTCTACAGTTATATTTTATATTATATGTATTTTCTTTCTACAGTAATATAATATGTTACGATGTATAGATTTTTCACTCCTAAGTATTGTTTGGACTCACATTTTAGAATTAAATAACCGACCAATTTTCTTTTTATTACTGTTCATGTTTTACTGCCACATTAACTAACCAACCGCCGAAAAAAAAATAACTGCCCATTTTTTCCAAACGATCATAATAACCGCCCTAATATAATAGTACATTGTGTATAAATGGCTTTAATGACTCGAGATTTGTATTTCCTTTAACACCCGTATAACATACAATATTTTTCATCACAATTGCGAGGAAATGAAGTAAAATCAGACAAAAGATCATTATTTTTAACTTACGATTGTCACTAATAATTTTAGCCGCGTTGGCGATGTCCGGCGGAGTCGCATTATCCATATCTTCAAATGACAACATGTTTATTGATATATAAATTTTAATATGTGCACAAAGACACCCTTTTAATTATTATTTTGGAATCACACAGTTTATAATCAGTATTTTTAAATTAGCGGCAGACTACATCATTGTCTATGACTTAACACAGATAATGTCAAAGGTTCAGGAGTCCGATTCTAGTGACAGTCGAGATCAATAGTTTATATGCGAGATTTTTAGTAAATTGTATGCAACTGACATTTCACCTCGAATGAAATTTCATATCGAATGGCTCAAAAATTTGGGTCCTGGCGTATTATGATAGTTTGAGTCCACGTATGATATTTAAAAAAAAGCTATTACGCACGATAGGGCGTAATGGTAAAAAAAAGGCCCGCGGGTATTATTTTGGATTTACGGACGATTTTTCTAGCATATAAGACCACGCCGACCGTAAAATAGTTCGCGAAAATGGGGAAATGCGCGGTGAAAGATTGCTTCTCAAAGTCTGAAAATCTCACTAAGGCACAAGGAATTACTTTTCACATGTAATTATATTATTTCTGTATCAAAATTAATGTAATTAACATGAAAACTTTAATAAAATATCAGATATTATTATTGTAGGCCCAGTATTGCAAGTAAAGCCATAAGAATAAACAATAGCTACCTACACGTAGAAGCGAATCTCCTTTACCAAGGCCTCAAATGCCGCGCTTTAAATACCTACTTCCCCCTTCACCCCGCTACGCCCAGATGTCATCCGCACCCAAAGGCAGGGCTGTCAGTTGTGAAATATTTTAATCGGTTTATGGATGTGTTATAAAAATTTGGTCAGGAAATGTTATTTATGTGTTTCTTCAACGTGGAAACATTGTTGCAAAATGAGTTTTTTACATTTACGTTATAGGTTTTATAGTTTGGGATCCGGAGTTACTTTTTTACGTTCCTTTCAGGACCATTAATTAAAAAATTTACTAACAAGGAAAGGTACCCAATTGTCCGGCTCCGATTTGGTTTATTTTGATATATGTTAGAGAGTAGTCTAAAATAACAGACTCGTATTTTTTTTTAGCGGCCCAACCTAATCCTGTTGGCGGAAATTTACCTCCAAAGTACTTAAAAGTGACTAAACCCACTAACTTCTACTATAGAGAATTAAAAAAAACAACATGCTATTTTCCTACTTTTTTTGATTATATGTTTACGAACATGAAAAAATAATGAACACGTGTTTTGTTATATCGGCTAAAACTCATATTAAAAAAAAAACAAATAATATTAAGTGTAGGTATCTTTAATGAGAAGTATATAACTATGAAGGCAATTTTTTTAAATATGAGTTTTGGCCGATATAACAAAACACGTGTTCATTATTTTTTCATGTTCTTAAACATATAATCAAAAAAAGTAGGAAAATAGCATGTTGTTTTTTTTAATTCTCTACATAAGTTAGAGGGTTTAGTCACTTTTCAGTACTTTGGAGGTCATTTTCTCCCAACAGGTTGAGTTTGGGCCGCTAAAAAAAAATACGTGTCTGTTATTTTAGACTACTCTTTAACATATATCAAAATAAACCAAATCGGAGCCGGACAGTTGGGTACCTTTCCTTGTAAGTTGAAAAAGCTTTATTACAAAATACTATTCTTATCTATAATTTAGTTTTAAAGGTTTTAACAAATAAAACTCCTCCATTCAATCAATTACCTATTTCTAATTATTTTGCCGTAAATAGTCGTTCACTTTTTAAAACACTATCTTAGTTCAACCATAAACACTAAAATCAACACAACTACGAAAACCAATTCAACACACAATAACAAAATATTGGTCAATTTGTATTCCGTCTGTGGCGCCCCTGACTGACTAGACACCTTAGGTGTCGCCAGGCGGTAGGTATTTAACACGTCGAGCGCGCGTCCGGAGCCGGGAGTTTCGCTTCTACGTGTAGTTATTGTTTATAGAGAATGTCAGCCAGTTTAGATTTTTGGCTAACCGTATTATTCATTAAAAACTAAAAATTGCTGTAAAAAAATCATTTCGATACGTCAAATAGTTTTCGAGATATGAAATTTTAAACTTCGTATGCGGCGCTCGAAAGCCGGCGGCTAGCGCTCACGGATGATGACGTCATCGCTTAACGGCGGTACGCGCCCTTATATGAAAAAGTAAGTTTACAGGGCTATAACTTTTTAACCGTTAGAAGTAGCCAGTTGAATTTTTCACAGAATACGTGTTATTATAAAATCTATCGTTTAAAATTGTACAATGAACAATAAATCAAATCCCAAGAGGGGTCCCCATACAAGAAACATGAAAATAAATAAATTTTTTAGCATTTTTATACGCATTGTATTTTTATAATGGCTTCTTATTTTGATGCTGTTTTATGCTTATTTGTAGTCTAATTTTCATAGTTTCCGACTGAATAGCAATCTTAAGTAAATCTGCTACAAATATGTGACAAAACTGATTTTATCAACACGATGTTTTAGGCGGTCACCCATCATGTTATAGACTACCTACGCTTGTACTTGCTTAACTTTGTAAGTCGTAATATTTTTACTAATTCGTTTTGATGTTACTATGGCAGCTATGTTTATCTATTTGTATTACATAACTAACTATCTGTATTACTGTCTGTATTTGTATTACAGAACTAACTGTCTGTCACTGACCGGCTTCTCTATTTGTAATGTTTGTCGAATAAGTTGGTTAAATAAAATTAGAATAATAATCAAGCACTTTAAATTTTGGGATAGTGGCAATAATGCCTAGACCTTGCAAAGCGAGAGTGTTGTAGGTATGTAGGTAGGTACGTCTATCGACTTGGTAGCGCCCGCGCGCGAAATTTGAAATCGATGAAATGGATACACGAAGTATCAGTACTACTGCTAGGTCAATCAAAAAATCATGTTTTATAGTTCACTCTTTTATACAGTAGCGATATTAATTCTAAATTAACACGAAATTTGTAAAGAAAGGCCTACCACCAAAGTTAAGCAACCACCGCTTACCTAAACATCGATCGTGTTGATTTAAACTAGGCACTTTTTAACATATTTGTAAGAGTTTTACTACAGTTTACTGTTTGGTCTTAAACTATATATGTTTGTATGGAGTTTTGATTATTATCTAAACTTAATGTGACACCGAAATAAAAAGCTATTATACAAATATAACCCGTACTTCGCCTTCCAAAGTTAAGCAACTACACCGGGTGACCGCTTAAAATATCGTGTTGATAAAATCAGTTTTGTCACATATTTGTAGCTTTTTTACTTGACATTGCTATTTAGTCGTAAACTACAAAAATTAGACTACAATTTAAGCTCAAAATAGCATCAAAATAAGAAGCTATTATAAAAATACAATCCGTATAAAAATGCAAAAAAAAATGATTTATTTTCATGTTTCTTGTATGGGGACCCCTCTTGGGATTTGATTTATGGTTCATTGTACAATTTTAAACGATAGATTTTATAATAACACGTATTCTGTGAAAAATTCAACTGGCTACTTATAACGGTTAAAAAGTTATAGCCCTGTAAACTTACTTTTTCATATAAGGGCGCGTACCGCTGTTAAGCGATGACGTCACCCCAGCAAGATGGCCCCCGCGCGCTTTAATATTATTGACCCAAATTTTAAACATTCATAGAATCAAAACTACCGAGTCTTTTTGAATAAAATAAAAAGTAGTATGTTTGTTTATTTATAAACTTTACTGCTACAAAGTTTCAAGCGATTTGGCGTACCTACTGACATTCTTCATTCTTATGGTAAAGCATTGTTTCATTTCTCCGAGTTTTCGGGGGAATTCAATATTTTATTCGGGGGAATTCAATAGTAGGTCTCTTTTTTGATGGGTAGAGTTGATAAATTCTAACTTCGCCCTAGTCTTATTTTTGTCATTTTTTCTCATGCACATCCATGCAATGCAATCAAAATATTTTTTAATATTTTTTCTTGATCTTGGATGGTAGGTCATTCAGTAGAGTTTAAATTACTAAAGTTGCCATATTTAAATAACTTATTTAAAAGCAAAATGGCAAGCTTGTAATTTATATGTCACTTATTAATTTTCAACTTCGCTCGCTTGGTGGTTGTTTCTTGTTTTTTACTTGTAAGTGGGTGCAGTTACGAAGTAGTACGGAGAATATGAAGCTTTTCCCACAGTTTTGGATAGATTAATCGAAGGTGGTGGTGAGAATAACATTTAATTATTGAAGAGCGACTCATCGTGATGGCTGATATTGAATCATTGAACCCCGACGAACGGGCAGGGACGATTGAATTTATAAGTAAAGTTGATGTGGATTTAGACATAAAAAGAGAAATAGAAGTGAAAATCAAGCCAGAGCCACAGGAATGCGTGACGTGCTCGAGCCGGGGACGCGACGGACACGACATCTGCAGCACCAGCACGGCTTCCGGCGCCCCGCTACACGACTTCCTATACAAGCTAACACGGGTGGACCTCTCTGCAGCAGAGAACTCCCCCAAATATATGTGTAAAAATTGCTTTGAGCTCATTAATGTCTTGGAAGCAGCAGAACAAGAGTACATCAAGCTGAAGCAAGCTTTTGAAGAAATCATTAGCAGAAACCCTTTGTTTGAACAATCACCTCAACAACTGGAGCTAGGCGCTGTAAAAACAGAAGTCTTTGAAGAGGTGTTTAACTCCAGAATCAGAGAAAGTGGAGGTGACTCTGAAGATGAACCTCTTGCGATAACTAAAAAGAAAAGACATCGTAAACCTGATAAAACTAAAAAGAAGACTATCCCCAAAAGTGCACCTAAGCGCAAGCCAACTAAAACTGACAGTAATAATAGGTTTGTATGTTTTGCTGAGTATGCCATTACTAACAATATCGTTTATTATTAATGAATGCTTAGTCTTATAACTTTTCATGTGTCGCATGTAGCAAAGAGGGTTCAATTAAAAGCTGTGTCCTGTACCCCCTTTACTATACTCCATGGGCAGGGCCGTCTTAAACTATGCTGTGGCCCTAGGGCACACAAGAATTTGGGGCCCTTTTTGGAAAGTAAAGAAAGCGAATGATTACTAACATTTTTCTACTATGATCTTTTATTTATTATGGGTAATAAATTATCAGTCCTTCTGGCCCCCTGTGGACGGGGGCCCTGGGCACGGGCCCCATGTGCCCTTATAGTAAAGATGGCATTGTCCATGGGCAATAGTCGTTAGCACTTAGAAAAATTTGGCAACCAGTTTGGGTGTGTTGTGATCGCAAGATACTTAATACACTCCTCGCTTCACTTGTCACGATACCTAACAGACATTCTTGTAATCTCCTACTTTTTTGGCAGTAGTCAGGTGTGTTGTGGTTGTGATTGCAAGATACCTGGTTGGTTGAGTATTATGCCAGTTTATTTCCTTGTCTTCAAGTTCTGCTAGTCTTTCTGAAGTTCTTAGTGTGTTTGTGTTGTAGGTGGAGATATAGAATTTCGTTTTTTTATTTCTTTTCTTTTATGCAGCTTGCTAGGTGCTGGAGGTGTTAATTTTTTGTAGGTTTTAATTTTTATTAGAGTTAGGTTTGAGGCCTTGTGATTTATTTTTGTGCTGTCTATACAGGCTTCGTGTCTCTTTATCTGGAAAGCATCTGTTTTGTATTTTTGACATAATTTGACGCATAACTTTTGTTACTTACTGAGCAATAAGACAAGATATGTGGATGAGTGTGATATAACAATTATGAGAAGCATAGCAAGGCAGTCAAATTAAACTGACAGCTTCAACAGCAGCCTGCCCACAAGTAACATAAGTATTATTCATTGGAATATATTGGGATTTTCTAGTTAGGAGCTTAAAATTGGTTTATGTATAGATAGTGTGGTGTGGTACATGTTTTATGTGGTACTGAGCATCGTTTTAAAAGGTTATGAGTGAATTGTTAATTTAATAACTATAACAAAGTTAGCATGTTTGCAATGTTGCAGTCATTGCAATCTCGCAGTCGGAGAGACTTTTAAAACAACAATAAAGTCAATTGAACCACATTTATACTGCATGTATTGAAATCAAGCAATTTATTATTGCTTCGGTGAACAGACCCCCTCCAGTGGATTACAAACTATTTGAGAGTGTTTTAGACAATGTTCATAGTTGTGATTTTAATAGTAAAAATAGTATAATTGTGTGGAGATTCTAATGTTAATTTACTGGACAAATCGCCCGTTGTCTATTAACTTACTGAGCATTTTTAAATTGTTTAATTGAATCAACCTGTTCCATAAGCCTACCAGAATCACAGCAACCAGATCTAGATCTTAGAATGTTACAATTTAAAATACTCTAGTAGCGAAACGTTTTTATCTTAGAATGTCTTTATTACTTAATAAACATAAATGCTAAATGGCCCGGTAGAGAATTGTTTGTAAGGTCGGTAGGGGCTATTTCGACTGAGGGGTAATTAAAACTAATGACAGTTACTTTAATATTATTTGCCTTATTCAACAATGTCATCTATATGCAGAACGGTAAACTACTTGTTTCGTCAAAAAAATATAGATGGCGTTGCTCACACGTAATCTGCCTTAACGACAGGTCTTTTTTTGCAAGTCGCCTATTTTCGCAAGTATTAACGAATTATTACCATTAATTAACATTAATTTAATTAATTAGAAGTATTAACAACTTTGTGACAAAAAAATATATTTTGAGTGCTTGTTTTCACAATATTATACCGTGAATGATGAAAATATAAACCGTAAGTTGTTTTCTGCTTATTTGTTTGTTGAAAATATAAGTTTTAGAAGAGATATTTGGTTAGTTTTAATAACCCCGCAAAAATATTGAAGTCGGATAATTTCGACTACCCTCAAGTTGCAATTACCCCGCTTAATTTTGTATGGCGTTCTTAAAAACTAGTGATGTCCAATTTATCGATACTCGTCTTAAAAACCGTAGCATATCTTAAAAACTTGGATAATTTATCAAGTTTTGGTATTTATTATAGTAATCTACAATATATATTTATTTATAATATATAAATTAAAGTACAAAAAAAAAAAAACTGGGCTCCCTGTTTGTGTTTGTGTTTGTGAGAATGTTTTATCGATTTATCGATTATGTTGGCCGACAAGTGTCCCTGCACTATTATCTATGGAAAAAGTTGAAATAGCCCCTAGTAAATATTCAAAGTGTTTTTTTACTAAACTGAGGCTTGTAGGATTGCAATAAGGTATTATTTTTAATGGACCATGCCGTAATAAAGGTCTGGCTTCTAATTTCAGTACCATCACAACATTAGTAGGACTGATATGTGACATAGTTGAAATTGCCCCACCGCAGGGTTAATGCAACTGTTTCAGCCTTTTTATAAGAAACATTTTAATTTTAACATACAATGAGGGTTTTCTGTATTATGGACACATGGAAAATAAAGTTAAATAAAGCCTTTAGAACACCTATTCATCTTATTTACCATATCGTATTCACAGACGAGGATGCTGACCTTTGAAGTTGATGTTTGTGTTTTTTTAGTCGAAATAGCCCCTACCGACCTTATCTCAAAATGTCTTAAATTACTTAATAGACATTATACGCCAAATGACCCGTTAGCAAAATGTCTGGATCTGCGTGTCTGAAAATGGCGTGTTGATATGACACTTGATAATTAAAAACAACTAATTTTACTTTCTACGAATTAGGTATTGCTACGAACTTGTTCTGTGGTCAAGAAAATCAACCATTTTACTTTTGACGAATTAGATATTCTAATTTTGCGGACTATTTTCATTTCCAGACGTTTTGTTCGTTCTGTTTTCATATCAATTAACAAATTTTATTTTAATTAAATGGACTATTTATATTTCCAAACATTTGGCTACTTTTAATTCTGAGCCGTCCTGCTAAATGGACACTTTGCTGACTGTGTATTTTACTTTGAAGTCATCTAGCTGAAATGGTCCTTTGGCGATAAAGTTAATTTGATAGTAACCCATTTTAACCCTATTCGGAAATCTTAAATGAACATCTTTAGTTCGGATCACTGTGGTCAGTAAGCTTCTTTTAAGGGAAGAACTGATAATGCTCCTCAATATTTAATATTCAGGCAATTTTCAAAAATCCAGTAGCCTTGTTGAATTCTAAGGTCACCAAACCATTGAATTATGTGACATGTAGGTACTCAGGATGATCCAGATAGTTTGTGTTCTTCATTATTTCATTGCATTATCAATGCATTTGATGTCTGCTATAGTTTTAACTTTATCTTAAAAATGGAAATTATTCCAAAGCAGTGGACAGTACCATTAAACTTTTGCATAAAAAAGGCGACAAAAACGACATCTCCAATTATAGGCCTATAAGTTTAATGTCAAACATATACAAAACATTTTCAAAAATCATCCTTAACCGCATAACGAAAACATTAGATGAGAATCAGCCAGTAGAACAAGCGGGATTTAGAAGCAATTACTCAGCAGTGGACCACATACATGCAGTCAGACAAATATTCGAAAAATGTAAGGAATATAACATCACCTTCCATTGCTGCTTTGTGGACTACTGCAATGCATTTGACTCATTAGACAACGCAAAGATCTGGGAAGCACTAAAAAAGCAAGGCGTCGAACATAAATATATTAGGATTATTAGAAACATCTTTACAAATACCACAGCAAGGATAAAGCTAGAAAGGGAAGGAAAAGACATAAAAATACAACGAGGGGTTAGACAGGGCGACCCCCTATCACCCAAGCTATTCACAGCAGTCCTGGAAGAAGTCTACAAGAAGGACTTTGGCATGCGCATAAACGGTGTTAAGCTTATCCATCTGAGATTTGCGGATGACATAGTGGTATTCGCTGCAACCTCAGAAGAATTGCAACAAATGATAGAAGGCCTTGACAGAGCTAGCAGAGAGGTGGGACTCACGATGAATGCACAAAAAACAAAAGCTATGTCTAATGCGTACAATAACAAAATAATAAGGCTAAACAACAATGTAGTTGAATATGTACCGGAATATACATACCCGGGCCAAATAATATCTCCACAAGACTCAACCTCTAAAGAAATCGACAGAAGAATTGGAAATGCATGGAAAAGATACTTGTCTATGAAAGAGATAATGAAAAACACCCAATTTCATATTAATATAAAAAGAAAGTTGTTCAACACATGCATTTTGCCAATATTCACATACGGCTGCCAGACTTGGGCACTAACCAAGGTGCAGTGTAAAAAATTGAAAGTAAGTCAAAGAGGCATGAAAGAAGCATACTTAAGAAGAGAAGGATAGACAAAGTAAGAAATTCAGAACTGAGAGACAAGACAAAGAGGATGTAGTCTACAAAGTCAAACATCTTAAATGGAAGTGGGCAGGACATACAATAAGAGGACCCGAGAAATGGAGTAAAATTCTAACAACATGGTACCCAAGAGGATGTAAGCGAAAGAGAGGTAGACAGTTTAAAAGATGGGAGGACGAAATAGTGGACATGGTGGGAAGGACGTGGACCAGAGTGGTCACAGAAAGGGAGGAGTGGAGAAGACTGGGGGAGGCCTTTGCCAGAAGGCACACAGAAATATAAATAAGATGCGGTTACTGTAGTTTTATGATTTTTTTGTATTTTTTTTTTAATAAGAGACTATAAATAAATAAAATAGTTTGAAGAAGGTAAAAAAGGGCAGCAAAGTACGAAATTTTGTTATTGGGCTACACTGACTCATGCCAAAGGGTATAAATTATATGAGATATGCTACAAGAGCTGTCAATCGTAGGCCAGAGTTTCTAGCTAGAGTATGTCAAAAACTATTCTAAAGTATTCTAACATGTTTGAATTGCTGCAAAATCATTTTTCTAAGAAAAACCGTGACTCTGATAACAAGGCTAAAACTGTTTGGAATGTAATCAATACTAAAAGTGGTAGGACTAGAATTAGAGACCTGCACTACAGCCTGCTAGTTGAAGATACTCTAGTGAAGTCAGAACTTGATGTAGTTAGGGAGTTTGAGAGGTTTTGTACAAATATAACTTTGATGTATCTAACGTCTTAGTTGGTGTATCTATCGTCTTGTCATGCTCGTGTGGGATCAAGACGCTTATGCACAACAATCACAATCTTGTTACAAGCGACCAATTTTTTTTTTCGTTGTACATACATACATACATACATACATTGCAAGTTAAAGATACCACTAAATCATTACAATAATCACTTGGTAAGGCTGAAACATTATTAAGATCAAATGCACAGATGTGTTTAACTTAAACAATGTCACTTCAATTTCTTTTATTGAAACTTTAAGAACTCCTAAAACCCCCTAATCTAAAAAAGACTGAAGATCTCTCCTACAGTTGCAGTATTACAGTCCATCTTAAGAGATAAGAATAAGTTACTTCATAGCAGTCCATTCTGGTCTAGGTACCAAAGGACGGTCAACTGCAGATGCCGGTTCAATGTTAATTAAATACGTCTTTGATTCCTGGGAGAATCCAAATTGGAGTTTCCTGTGGTTTATTCAAGGCCTTTGACTGTGCTGATCACGTTACTTGGGTACGGTATAAAAAACGGTGCACTTGATTTTATTATATCTTATATCTTACATTGCTTGCTGACTGAACTCAGATTAACAGAACGCAATCTCCTGTATCAGCGGTTACTATGGGAGTGCCACAAAGCTCAATTCTGGGCCCATTCTTCTATTTTCTTCTTTTTGATTTATATCAACGATCACGCATAGACATCGACGCATGTGTTGTGCGCGGTATATAATAATGCATCACTCGAGTGGCGCCCGTGTACCGGATGCGGTGGAAAGACGACGTGGCTAAGATTGCGGGAAACCTTTGAATTCAAGCGGTACAAAACCGGTTCTCGTGGCAAACCTTGGAGGAGCCCTATGTCCAGCAGTGGACGTCTTTCGGCTGGAATGATGATGATGATGAATAATGTTTTGTCTAAAAGTGCTGACTGGTTTACAGCTACTTTTTGTCTGTCAAATTTTAATGGAGTAGGCTAGTTGGGACTAAAGGATAAAACAATGTTTTTCGAAGATAAAACAGTACTTCTAGGTTTTACTTTGGACTCAAAACTGCAATGGAATGCGCATATATCCACCCTTGCAGGTAAACTCATTTCTGCAGCGTATGCAGTAAAGCTAATCCGATAACTTATAGACGTCGAGCAAGACGGCTAGACCGGAGTATTATAGTTATTTTCGTAGTCTTATAGGTAATGGGATTTTGTTGTGTCGCAAAGTGACTGGCCATCTTTGTATAACAAATGCAGGTTGTACGTTTTATTTTATCAACTGGGGTCGCGGGTCTCACTCAGAGATAAATTAAAAAAAAATATTTTTGAAGATATTATATATGCATGTAAACACATACATGACTTCAGGCATAACCGTGACGTTCACAAGTTAAACACGTGAAATAAAATAAACTCTTGGTCCCAGGTTACCGTCTTCCTAAAGCACATCGTTCGTTCGAACTGTATCCGATGCTACGATGCCTACTGATATTGTCAATATGCCGTTCAATCGTTTGAAGTCTCGCATTAAGTGTTGCTGGCTGGGTAAGGTACATTATGCTGTAAATGACTTCGTAGATGACAAAGACGTATTTAAGTAGTGTGAGCTACAACTCAAACTAGAGTATTATGTATAGTAATAATAGCAGAGCACTAAGCAGCGCATTTATTTTTTGTATTTTTTATTGATTCTTGTGTGCATAAGACACTTTAAAAACCGGGCAAGAGCATGTCGGACCATGGTCAGTGTTGGGTTCCGAAGCCGTTACTACAAACAAATTAGACCTCGCGACAAACTTAACTTTGCCGTTGGAAAACTGTTCTCCCCATACATCGACATAGGTCGCGGCCAGTTTACCAACACCGCAATGAATTTTCGGTAGGTATAAACACTTAAACCGTTTGTAACTCAAGAACCAATGAAGTCTACTTAGTCGTGATAGTTTTACTATTAAATTAATTATATGTGCTTTCATTTAAGATATTTTTCAGATTTTTAGTATTTGTAGTTTTGGCTGTAGGGGGACACTTGACTCTAACAAAAAATAATATATATTAATAAAGCTTAATATTTCATAAACGGATCCCTTAATCTAAAATTTGTTCCAACAAACCCGCAATATTTTTGAGAGACCTATCCAACGACACCCAACTATGGGGAAGACGAGAAAAGACATACATCCCCACGTTACGTGTAGGGGAGGTACACTAAAAAAATATTTTTTTCAAGATTTTATTTTACCACTTTGTTGGCGTAACTAATATGTATATTCATGCCAAATTACAGCTTTCTATTACTAAGAGTCTCTGAGCTAGGCTGCGGACGGACGGACGGACAGACATGGCGAAACTATAAGGGTTCCTAGTTTGACTACGGAACCCTAAAAATGAGAGCAGATTGTGATGTTTTCCATCGGAGAGTTGTCAAGTGGTAAAATAGTTTCTTGCTTGTCTATTACATAATTATAATTATAGTGCCCGGCTAATAAGAAGTCAACCCTGACACATTGCAAAACCATGTAGTTTCTGAATATTGACAATGTTGACAGCAGAAAAACAATGCTGTTATTACTGTTCCTTCACACGCAACAAATACATAAGTTTAGCATTGTTTTTCCGTTGCAACCTTCGATGAACAATATTCAACTAGATAACCAGTCCCATACAAAATCAATGCTAAATTCTGTCCGCGTGAATCTATACGTCAGTTGCATTTGTTTACTAATGAACCGACACAAACGTTTTAAAACAGTTTTAAGTTCAACTTAATAACAACCATGGTCATCATCATCATCATTATCAGCCGCAAGACGTCCACTGCTGGACAAAGGCCTTCCCCAAGGTTTTCCACAACGATCGGTCCTCTGCTGCTGTCATCCAGCGGTTTCCCGCGACCTTTATCAGATCGTCAGTCCACCTTGTGGAAGGTCTGCCAACACTTCGTCTCCCGGTTCGCGGTCGCCACTCTAGAACCTTTCCGCTCCAACGGCCATCAGTTCTACGAGCAATGTGCCCCGCCCACTGCCACTTAAGGTTTGCAATGGTACCACACCCACTGCCACTTAAGGTTTGCAATGGCAACCATGGTACTTAGTAATAAAGTTATAAATCTTCAAAATTTGATCCCATACCTACAACTATTCGTCTCATAATATGAATACGTCAATAAATTACATCTGCTACTTACAAACGAAAAAACGTATGTTTAATAATAGTAGTTTACGTGACGGTTGCGTAATGTAATGCTAATTGACAACATTTAAAAAAAATCATTATTGTATTTTCGCTTTTTCTTTATTTAACTTAAATTCGTCGTTAATAATTTATTAAAGAAATAGTCATTAAAAAGACCGTATATACAAAGTTAGGAATACTGACGTCGTGATCTTAGCATGACATAAAATAAAAAAAGTAACTATATATTATTATTTATTTATTTTAATGGCGTCTACAAGTTATGTAATTTTGCCAATGTCAAGTATATATAAGCAATTGTACGGTGAATCGTTGTTGTCGTCGGCGTCTTCCAGTCCCAGTCGGCACACCATTGAAGATGGTGGGCATCCACTTCAATGGCTTATTGGCTTGGAGTGTTCTTGACCGCTTGCTCATTCAGAATCAACTTTTCACCGAAACAGAACTGACTGTCATGTCATGTCACTTGTCAACCATAACAACTGTAACAACATAAATTCGTCGACTTTGGGCATTTTGCGGCTATCCGATTTTACAAATCCGTTAGTCACTTTCATTTTAAATAGCGTATATCAAAACAATAGTAAGTATTACGAGAATCGAAAGCGTGTCGTTAGAACCAAGTAATCCGTCAGACAGATAAAAAATGGACAGTTGTATATTTTTTTCAATTTGTATGGTGATAAATGGACTATGGGCGCTATAAGTCTAACATTCGCAATTCAACTTTTTTTACTGTTTGTCCTATATATAAAAAAACGACTGCATAAAAAAAATATATTTTTACTGTAATCAGCCGTGTAAAATCTACAAACGGTATTTTATTTTACTACCTTAGCACATATGTATTGTTGTCAATTACGCAGAGTCTCGTACAATACTTTTCTATGTACACACATATTATTATAATTACTCTAAGATAATGTAATGCTGGTCATTTCCCGAAAGTCAAATGACCAGCATTACCTTACCTGTGGTAGTAGGTGACAGCGATGACAGCTGTAACGTAATTTTGAAATTACGTTATCGAATATTGTAAGGTAGGTAATGAGATCCAAATTTGGAACAACTTCCGAAATTAAGAGCTGTCATCTCTGTCACCTACTACCACAGGTAATGCTGGTCATTGCCTACGGATTTTGAACGCATAATAGAGGACTTATGATATGAGTGTAGATAAAATTTATTGTGTAATCCATCTTATCGTGCAAAAATTAAAATACTTTTCCCCGTTGTTGCCCTGCGAGTTACATAGTTTTTTATCTATTCACTTTGCTTCTTCGAATTTGACTAACAGAGGTATGGAGTCGCATTGAATTCAAAATTAATGTAAATAGGTACGTAAAAGTTTTGTTGATTAGTTAAGATTAATCAACTATAGCTAAGAATCACCCAGGCGAGAAGGAAGTATTTAAACGAAAAAAAGCATCAAAATCGGTCAAGCCGTTTTGGAGAAGAACAACGCACACCAAAATTATACTAGGTAGGTATATAAATTTTTAAAGTAAAATTCCGGTAGATGATTTTCGAATACGAAAAGAAACCGGGCAAAAGCATGTCAGATCATGCGCAGTGTAGGGTTTCGTCGCCGTTACTACATACACAACTAACTATTTCGCAAAACAACAAGTGACATCAGTCCAGTGATCGGAATAGGTAGAGTACATTTACCTAAAATTCACAAAAGGACATAATATAGAGTGATTACAACCGGGTGAAATATTAATTTATTTTTATTGAATTCCGGATTTCCGGTATTTTTAATGCTAAATATACGTAATATTTACCCACGGTATGGGATATTTTATGTTAGTTTGTGATAAAAGGGGCTTGTAACTCATTCCCTATTTATATCTAATTATGTAATAGGTGGAATATATTTACCTAAACTTCGTAGAACAGAGTCATAAACTGGAAACTTCCTTGCGACTGCATTTACTAGTACCAGAAAAATACCAGAAATCCGGAAAACAATAAAAATAAATTAATATTTCACCCGGTTGTACCTACTCTATTCTTTTGCGAACTTTAGGTAAATATACTCTACCTATTCCGATCACTGGACATCACACAGTGTTGTTTAGTACAAAAAATACCCTTGCTTTACTTATACGGGAGGACCGTTTTTTTATATTTATTCCATAACTGATCTTAGTCCGCGGTATATATATTAAATATCTATATGTAGGTACACAGAATTACGATTTTGTAACTTTGATAATTTCTGAGGAAAAGTGAGTGTGACTATAAGGGTTCCTAGTTTGACTTCGGAACTCTAAAAAGGCCGCTGACGGAAAATGCTCGCTTTTCTGGTAACAAAATACGTATAGATGTAGTGAAATATCCTTTCACATCGTATTTTCTCGGAAATGTTCGTATTTGTCATGCTACTTCAGTCTGACTCAGTACCCATCATGACAACGCGGGGGAACGTCGCATCGCGAGAGTGATAATCGATATAGAGTGGTTAATACCAGGGTATTTTATTGTTAGTTAAGATTAAGTTTGTTTTCAGTTCTTTTCAATAGTCATGCCGAAAGCATTAAGACCTGGGAAACGTTTAGATCGACAAGCCTGTGAAATTATTTTCAACATTTATTTAAATTTCTTCTTGTTTACCTACACCTAATTTCTATATATTTGATCGTGGTGGTTTTAACATCTCGGTGTGATATACTTCAAACTCGTGGTTTGACAGTTGACACTGATAACTAAAGTACTCTATTTATTTAATACAAACATGTCACTTAATAATTCAATAATTCTTAGACACGTTGGCATCATTCGGAAGTAGACGAGAGTTCCGAGTTTTCACGATGTGAAAGGATTATTTACTAGACCTATACCTACCAGGGCCTCTATTTAACACCAAAATCATATCATCTTGGACCTGTTATCTTATTGTCAACGTTTTAATAGCTCTTATTTACTTGATAGTAATGGCGGCCGAGCTGAAAACAATACCGTAACAGGTCAAATACGATTTGGATTTTACTGCCTAGAATAGAGGCGTAGTAGTGGTACAATAATAAAAACCCATTCATGCATCTAATGTTCCGTTAAACAAATGTTTGCACGTAGATTGGCCGACCTTGGTTAAACATTCTTAGATGAGGTTTCAATATTGTTATTTTGTTGGAATTATGACATTAATTGATATGGTAAAGTTTGAAAATAATACAGGGTGGTACTCGATAAACTGTACATATTGAAAGGGATGAAAGTTTAGGTTAATTTATCGGTAAAACATATTTTTTTTATATTTTTAACCACTAGTTTTTTTTTTACAGATTTTTAACCTTTTTGATAAAGTTTGGGTAGTACACGTACTTGTGACGGTGTAACTTTTGATCTAATAGCCCAAAAAATATAAAACAAAATGCATAGTATTGACATTAGTTAGGTTTATAATAATTGATAACAACATTAGACCAATTAAAAAAAAACTGAGTAACTGCTTTTTTTGTGGAAAATTACTGCAAAAATGTCATTTCGTTTTCATAAAAATACGATTTTCACAAAATTTTGTATATATATTTTACCTGTTTTTTTTGGCTTTAAAAACGTTTTCAAATTATTTCGACTAATAGAAAAAGTTAATTTAAAACTTACATGTAACTTATTCTACATGTACTTACCGAAAGTAAAACACTCCGACCGTTTTTGCAACTTCTTAATGCACATTGTGACATTTTGATGCGTGTTAACATTGGCTGTCTGTCAACAGAACTAATCAAAATTAAAACCTCACGCCGCAAGTGAGTCGTTAGTAACCAAGAAGTATTTTTTGCGCTGACCAGTTATCTAGTTGGTAATTGTTGATCGAAGGTTGCAACATTATAAAAAAAAAAAGTTAAAAAAATTAAAAACCCGCCTTCAAAAAGCAAAAAATAACTTCTTTAAAATGGTAGGTAAATAGGTCAGTCCAACTGAAGTCTGCTTTTGGTTAAAATATTGTTGGACGCCGACTTCAGTTGGACTGACCTATTTACCTACCATTTTATAGAAGTTATTTTTTGCTTTTTGAAGGCGGGTTTTTGTTTTTTTAAACTTTTTTTTTAATTTAATACTTTTTAGTGATCATAATTATGCTGTTATTCTACCATTTCTCAAGAAACAATAGAACATTTTAATCTCGCCGCAAGCAACGCCGTGGGAAAGTCATAGTCATATATTTAAACCTAAATATGCTTCGTCATAGTCGCTCAACTCTTAATCTTAATCGAAATATCTTGTCGCCACCCTCGAAATATATACCGTTTAGGAGTTCCGGTGGCCATCTATGGTCTTCATCATCAGTTCCACTTCACCAAATAGTGCTTTCCAAGACCAAATACACGAGTTACAATGAAAAATATCAAAATCGCTATAGGTGTGCCTATAAATTTTGAAGAGTTCCGTCGATTCCTCATGGATTCCACCATCAGATCTTCATTTTGAAAAAAATGGGACCAATCTGGAAGCACCAGCTTTCAAATAAAAAAAGGATCTTCAAAATCGGTTCACCCAGTCGAAAGTTCTGAGGTAACAAACATTAAAAAAAATAAAAATACAGACGAATTGAGAACCTCCTCCTTTTTTTGAAGTTGGTTAATAAATGAAAACATTATCAATATTCAAAAAACTCCATGGTTGTGCAAAGTCTCAGGAACTCAGGATTGACTTCCTATCGGCCGGGCATTATAGGTAGAAAGTTGGGTCGGGACTTCGTGGAATCAAAACACTATACTATGCCTTAGATTACCTTGAGCTTGTTAATTGGGTCGATCAACTTCTTGTTTTTGTTATTCTGCCTTGTAATCCAGGAGACAGCAGTTGTAGGGTTTCTTACGAAATTATTTAGTATATACTACTATTACTGCTGCGTAAATAATGCGCATCGTTTTTAGTTGGCAGTGCAATATATGTGGCAAGAGTGGAGACACGGGAGGCGCAGTAGCTGAGGCGGCCCATAGACTGACAGTTCACTCGATGACATCAACAACCACCTTCCAAAATGTTAAGAGAGAAGATTCTACTGATGGGTAAAATTTAACAACTGTTTTTTGTGCACTTTCTAACTCTAATGGTGGGCCAGTTTTAACAAAATAATAAATTGGGTTTTAGTTTTTTTATGGCTTAGAGAAGGCAAACGAGCACAGACCACCTGATTGTAAATAAGTGGAAACTGTGACCCATAGACGTTCGCATTTACAAGACTGCGATCCTAAGACTGAAAATGCACTGCCAACCCTTACCTTTACCCTTAGTCTTAGGAATTAGGTCAGGGGGTATTTTGGCTTTACAAAAGGCGGGGCATGGTTTTTTTACGCATCTTGCTATGGTTCGGGTCCTTATAAAAATCTAGTTTACGATTTTGGAGAAAGACGCGAGCCGCTATTTTAAAATGAAAATGCCAACATTAGTTAATTTTTTTTTAAATAAATCAAAAATTAACTATGTTCGTCGATGAAACTGCAATACCGCGTAACCAACAATGGCTAATGCCGCGTAACTAACAAATGTGTCAAATTTGAGTTTTCGCGGCTGTAGGTAGAGCACTGTGATAGGCTCCAGACGGCATTGACAGCTGTGTCGATAACCAATCAGAAAGCTCCAAAGTCACTTCATGTGGATACCGCGAGAGAGCATGTCGTTTTTACAATTCCGCGAATGTGCATACAAGTATAGAGATGACGTATTATTCAATTGTGTAATACCGCGTAAGTGCTTTATATAAATACATACTGGTAAATTTCGATGCTTAATATAATAAACAGCTAAATTATGAGGTTAACAAAGTTATTTTGCGTTTGGGTAAGTCTAACCTCAATAAACACAAAGATATTCAATTTTAATGCTCTCCTGTAAAATTTGCCACAAGTCAGTTACGCGGCATTAGCAATTGTTGGTTACGCGGTATTGCAGTTTCATCGACGGTACGTTCCATCCGCATTTTGAAAAGTGAAGGCCTTTTTATATACCCATAGACCGGCCTATATGTTTAGTTCTGTGCCTGTCACACTTAATAAGGTTTAATGGCTAAAATCAGATTTAAGATTTTAGTGCAAGGAAAGCTTAACTAGTATTCTTTTTAAAAATTGTTTATGTAAATTTTATACAATATTACAGAACGCAAAGTCCTGATTATAGTAATGGCTTTGATACGGCCAGTGACAGCCTTTTCAAGCTTGAGATTGGTGATTTTGACGATGATGATGATAGTGATAACTATATACCTGATGATATAAGCAGTAGTGAGGTTACAAATAATAGATCAAGTATACTGACATCAAAAAAGAGGAAACGGCGTGAAGACAAAGTAATGCACCAGTGTGACCAGTGTGACGTGAAATACTCTTCTTTGGGTAAGTTTTCTGATGTTATGTAAATAATACTGATAATGTTGAAAAAATATTGACTGTTGATATATTCGTGTAATGTTTGATCTTTATTAAAATATAAATATTGCTAACTTCTTGGTAGTTCACATTTCAGTAGTTTATTTTGCGTTAAAGGAGTATGATCCCTGGGGACTGAAACTGAAAACCTTAGCATACATACGTGGAGTTCATGAATATGTATGCACTTTTGGTATGGTCCATTCCAATAGACTTGTCTTATTTAGTAAACACTTTTATAAGTAACCTCAAATTGCTCCCTTTTCGCCTAAAAGAACAATCTTGTCGTAAAACAAACTATCCATGAGTAAAACCAGGAAAATGGTGTGCAAAATGTGGTCTCTAGTTGCTTTATTCAACTGAAAACGTGCATTTTATCCAAAAATGATGCATCTTGAGGTTATAAAAGTGTTTACTAAATTAGACAAGTCTGTTGGAATAGACTTTAAGTACCTTGTCTATTTAATTTCATGTTCAAACTGCCATATATGAATTGTCACAACGATTAAAGTGACAAGGTACTAAAGTGTATACATATTTATGAACTCATCTGTACCAGTGATTGCCACTTAATGAAATGCTTGCCTAAAAATTTTACTAATCGAATTCGACCATCAAGCAAAGAGTAATTGCCAAATTCTTAATATAATTTTAATTTAGATAATTTAGTAATAATTTAAACTGATGTACCAAACAAACCTTTTTATTATTTTGAGAGAAAAATGATGTGCTCAGATTTCTAACAATGAAGATTTTTCCTTCAAATGTTTATATAGATTTTTTGTATATGTATATTATGGGAAAAAAAGAGATCTTTTTGATTGCTTGTCACAAATTGATAGTCATATCTGTAGCCAATTATTGTATGAGAAAAGCACAAGCGGTTCCAATTATGTGGTTACACTGTAAACTTGAGAGTGCCTGTGTGTCCACCAGTGAGGCTGCAGCAACACAAACGCAAGCACGACGACTCGAAGCCGCCCTACATTTGCGAGGTATGCGGCGCGCACTACAAGCACAAGCGCGCCTGCGATATTCATGTTGCGCTTCACAAAGGTCATTATAACTCGTATATATAATGATAGCTAATGTGACTTGTGCATAATGAGAGGCATTAGTACCAGAGTGTGTTTTTCTCATAAAAAGATCATACGAGTGTTTTAATGCCTAATTATGTGTACAGTGTCATACATAACTTTATCTACATGCATATCATAAGTTTTCTACAATATGTGAGAAACCTGTATTTCTGGCTGCCCTGTATCTTATTGTTTACATTAAATTATCGGTCACCGATACTTTATTATTATTATAATTATTATTTATAGCCTAGAGTGTCCCACTGCTGGGCAAAGGCCTCCCTCTCGTCCTTCCACGCATCCGATACTTTAATGTGAACATTATGATCAGACATAGGAATCCAGGGGCAATATCTTATGACAGGTAGGGAGTTCCCACATCGATAAACTCAATTATCGATGCTTGTTCTATATACTAATGATCACACCAAATTTTGTTAGTATCTTTTTTTAATTAAAAGTAAAAATTAAACAAAATAATAACGTAAGTAATTCTCTTCTTCTTCCAAAGCGATTTTTGAAACTTTTCTCATCATCATTTTATTCTTCATTACGGGACAGTAATGAAGAATAAAATGATGATCTACTATTGTTAAAATAAACGATCAGAAAAAATCGCTCTTTAAACGTCTGCGTCTTGGCTGATAAATCCATTTCAGGTGGCTAAACGACTTAAAATATGCTGTGTGAACTTCATCGTCAGAACAATACTGACAAAAAAATACATACAATACAGGGGGCGATCACTAGTATACGGAAAAAGCATGATCGCAAACTTTTGCCCCCCTGGATTCCTATGTCTGATTATGATGCACCCACATCGATAACCGATACTTTAATTGACATTCAATACTTTAATGTTAACATTAAAATACAATCACAGATACAGGTTTCTTAATATACTTAGGCCATTTGCTTATCGTTTCTGAACATAATATTGTAGGGAAGTTATGATATGGATGTAGATAATTAATACATTATTGTAGTGGAAGTTAAAAAATAACATTATAGGTACAGATTTAGTAAATAATCTAACACGGTATTTTCTCAAATAATTTCGTATTTACGAGGGATGGTTGAAAAGTAATCTTTTTTCAAAATTGCTAACTATAATTTGTTAAATGTTGTAAGTTGCAATAAGTTCGTTTATGGGAATCGGATATTTCCAACATGTCTGAAGAATACGAGAATGATTAAAATGAATGAGTGAAGGTTAAAAAATCCTTTTAAAAAATAACCAGAGTTATGTTGCTATTTTGTTTCATGTGCATACCTTCAATAAAAAAATATCTTGACGGACAAAACTTGTAGCGATCACTAGTATATGAGAAAAGCATCGATATTTGAGTTTATCGATATAGGCAATCCCTAGCTGTCATTTAATTTTGCCCCGTATATTCCTAGGTCTGATAATGGCTAACATGAACACGCGTTTAAATGTATCAAGGTAAAAACGTACAAGTGTCGAAAGGTATAAGCGACACCATGTGCATGTGTCAAAATGTCCATTTAAGTAGAAGCATGTGAATAAATGAAAATGACTGAAAAGCGTTTTTTGGAAAATTTCCTTGCTAACCCTTTAGTTAGTGGTTAGCGGCAATATATCACCGACCCGTTGTAATGAACTAACTTTTTATCTCAGTAATTATTGATCTGAGAGAAAAAGTTTGTTACTTTTACAGTCTGTTTAAGATTAGATAGAGAGAGACTTTGATGCTCTGCTGAGGTGCTGAGGGATATAGGCGTGATGTTACACTCATTAACACAATATGCAGGGACCATTAGCCAAGTTTTACGTGTCTATCTATCTATTCTCTGTTGTAGATAAAACCAATTAAAGTCAAGAGGGCTGTTTCTTAAATTTCAATTTTGATAATTATTACACTCATGATAACTTTTGAATGGTATATCCGAATTGAATAATTCAAAAAGTAATTTACAGGTACTGATATAGCCTTGAAAACGAAGTAATTTATTTGGATAAGGATTCATACCAAGGTATGAATAATGGGGCCTAGTTAGTACCGGCGTTACAATTGCATATTTTAACATGAAAAATGAGTTATTGTGACATAACTGTAATAGTTAGACATATGGTATCGCGGATTTTTTTGTAGGAATTGGTATTCTCTATAAAACTGTAGTACATCACTTTGCTCTATTGTCAATAGTTTTCGCAGCGTACGCGATATAAGGTTTTTTTTGGTATTTTTTTCACACCTTGGGTTACATTATCGAAGTTTTCATACGGAACCCTAACTTTATTGAAAATAAACTATAGCCTATATGAAAGAATTTTCCAAATCGGTCCAGTAGTTTCGGAGCCTATTCAATTCAAACAAACAAACAAACAAAAAATCAAATCTTTCCTCTTTATAATATTAGTGTAGAAAATGTACAAAAAACGTCCGTTATCTCCGAAGTTTACTAATCAAAAAATCTGAAAAATTCCTGACTTAGGTATAGATACATAATTACTTACGTTTTATGGGAAAAATAAAATGATGTGTTCATTATTTACAGTTTTTGAGAAATAACAAAAAACTTTGAAAATCTGTATTAAAATTTGGGCTAGTCAAAATAGACCTTATTGCATAGAAAATAAAGTTCATAGAAAATAAGTATTTTCTTTTGCGGTTACCAAGCATATCTTATATACGGAACCATCGGTGCGCGAGTCCGAGTCGCACTTGACCGGTTTTGAATAATGAATGTAAAAAGTGCATTTCGCTGTGAGGAAACTAAGGGCTATATCGTTAACTATAAATACAAGTAAAATAACATATTAAATACTGTTTTGATATATTTATTAATAAAAAGAAAAACCTTTTCTACTATCCTTCGTATCAAACGCCCTTGGCCATTTTCTGACTTTCTTTCTGAACGTCGACATCAGAGATCGCACAGCATCTTGATCGATCGTTTTAGCGACCTCGTCGACTCTCGTCGAAATTGCCCCTCAGAATTGGCAGAATGGCCACTTTTGCAAAGTTTTGCTTTCAGTATTTTCAGTATAGCCCAAGAATGTTCGATTGGCCGAAGATTTGGTCAATTTGATGGACTTATTGTTTTTGGTACAAAGTTTGCTTTTTTTCTGCTCATACCTTTGCAACGCTTCTTCGCTATGGGTCCATAGTGGCAAGATACTAAATCGGGCCAATATACAGTCGGGACACTGTTTTCTAATCATGGGCAGAATTCGTTTGTTGAGATATTCTTTTACATAAAGATCAGACGTCATTGTATAGGCTCGATTTTACCAATTTTTTTCTTACCAAATTTATCAGTGAAAATGAACTTTGGAGATTCACTAATGTATGGTATGACCCATTGTTAATTGTAAAACACTGGGGTCCTGGCAGCGATTTATTATAGAACTTCACGTAGGTTTCGTCGTCCATTATTAGTTACACAAAGATTTTTGTTTGAGAAAATATCGTCATATGCCTTTCGTACTCTTGTTTTGACAGAAATTTGCTGTTTATCGCTTCTTTTCGGCAGCCTTTGCATTTAGCCAGATTTCTGAAAGCAATTTCCTTATAGTACACCATTTAATTTTGTCCACAATTGATTTTCTCTTTTCAGGAGAAAGACCCCGCATTTTTTATTTTAAACTAACAACTTGAAAATTAAATGATCGAGGTCGAAACTAACATTGAAAAGGAAAATGAAAATGAACATTTAGATGTATACTTTGACAACAATTTTAGTTCAGAATATGATTATTTAAATTAAAACATACCTCTGTCAAGTTGTATTTATTTATACTTAACGATACAGTCTTTAATTTACAACATATGACATTACAACATAATAACCATACATCGGGATTTTCGGTGCGGGAATGTTTGACATTAGCCAAAGAGTAGGTATTGCCTTAAAAAACAAAATCCTCTATCAGGTTTCTACCTAATGAATAATTAATGGAAAAGAAAAACTTGAAAAAATAATCAGTATTTTGTAAACGAAATGGTCAGTCATTATCAATCTCTTCAGTTAAAAAGTCCCTACTGATTTATAAGCAGATAGTTCACAGATATCGAACGCGTAAAGATTGATACATGACATTTATATGCACCTATTAAAACTGCTGACGTAAAAAGATCATTCAGTTCATTGAGATGGATATTCACAGCAAGACGCCGCAGACTAACTGTTCCAAATATAGAAAAAATATTAATAGTTTATTCTGAAAATCGTGTCAACTACTAAGTTTACTGCAGGTAATTAATTAAAGTTATTTTTATTATTATCTCATATATAGCCTTGGTAGTAAAGCTAAAGTACTACATGAGTAAAAATAAAATTGTATCATAGTGTTTATACAATTCGCAGAGAGGTAGTTTCATTAGGCATAATATATATTTTCTCAGATTAACATATTTGTTTATCTCTACTCTTTCTTAAATCACTCCCGCATCGAAAAACCCGATGTATGATAATAACATTATCCAAACTAGAAGTTTTGTTTCATAGTGAGATATATTACTTTGCAACGACCCTTCGTATCTAGCGTTCTCAGTCAACTGCGGTACCCATCAATAAGCTTACTGAGGAAGCAATATTATTAAAAACTTCGAGAAATTACGATGTCTTTGGATTGTTTACAACATATTTTATTTACTATCAAATTGTTCTGTTAGTAAATAGGGAATATTCATGATTTTTTTACAGCTTTGATAGAAGCTGATTCATGTAACATATAGTTGAGAAAAATCTTTTTTAATAGCTACATAAATAAGCAAGATATTAGCCAACAAAGATTTTTTCCTATCTCTTTCGAGCAAAACAGATTTTAATATGGAGTTTACTCGTATATGGCTGACCTGTTACATGACGTCACAGTGCGTATCGGATCTCTCCGTTTAATCGCTGTCTAATTAGCAGTTTAAAATGCTTGTATCATCCGTATTTCTTAGCCGATTTTAATTACACTTTTGGTGATCTCTTTTCGGTATTTTCACATTTGGTTGTGAAATGCGATTTAAAAAATCCATGCATATTCCCTATTGCACTAATTACATAACCTTACCTTGCCTTGCCTTGCGTTGCCTTGCTTTGCCTTGGATTCGCTGTCTGTGTTACGTGCCTATTCATTTCAATATGTGATTAGAATTTAATGAAAGCTTTGTGAAATATTCATATAAATAATTCTGTGTCTATCCAGGTATCAGTGATTGGAAGTGTGAGGAGTGCAACAAACTGTTTCCTTCAAAAGGAGCTCTGCATAGACATAACAATATTCATACTGGAAAACCGAATTATCAGGTGATAACTTTTTGAAATTATTATGTATGATAATGCCTTATCTTACCTTATACTTTACTTAGTTTATTTACTAGGATTACTATTACTTTAACTTACATAAGTAGAATAATAATAACATTAACTTTTGATTGAGATATTTTGTAGTTTCTCAAGATGGGTAAGTACTTGAACATACACAACTTGAAAACATCTGATCTATAATGACAACACAGTTAACCTAGAGCAGTGAGATTTTTTTTTAGATTCAGGTTTAATACTCGTAAATCGCATTGGACCAAATCTGGGGAGTAGGGTGGGTGAGGCAGCAATTCGTATCTTGATTGGCCTATGATTTGTAATTGTGTCTGAACTAAGCGTTTATCGTAATTTGTGCTGTGGATTTATTGTTTCAATAAAATAAAATAAAATAAAAAATATTTTTTCTAGTTTTGCCGTTTCATGCCTGGCCGAATGGGCTGGTGGCGGTGTCGCGGAGTTTTTTTTTTGTTGTTAAATTGTGTCTTTAATTTTGACACAGCGTCCAACTCGCCCAATAAATTTGCGTAGTGTTGTTCTGTTATTGTTTTCTCTCATTCTACCTAGTTAGTGAATAAGTTCTGATACTAAGATTTAGTGAAATAAAACTAACTAAAGTTTATTTTTTAATTTCAATACGTAAAAAAATTAAAAAATTAATGTACATTTTGAAGAACAAATAATCATTATTGTTAGTCGCCTTAATTTTACGACACGATCTTTTAACGTTCACAGCCGGCATCGATGAAATTACGCATGACTTTTCTGTAAATTTCACTTTTTGAAACGCTTTAAATTAGTCCTTGTTTACCAAAGAACTTTTTTTGTATAATATTATAAAACTTCCTATCTCTGTGTATGTTTAGATACCAACATTATATTTATCAACATGACTTAATTCCAACTTATGAAGCATGAGATTTGGTGTTTTCGTATTTCTGCAGAATCATATGAAATTGTAAAGTCGATGTCATTAAATAATGAGGCATCAAGATTGACCGGTGTACCAGCGGATCTAGTTGCTTGGAATACATTTGTATCAGAATTCAAAGCTACAAGTCTGTCCAATATGTCACGCAAATTTGAACTCTCTACAAGAACTCTTACAAAGTAGTGGCCGTTATCAGTATCAACGTCGTGCGTGATTTGAACTATGATTTTCTCGTCCGAAATGGGAATATGAAATATCTCGAAGCTCGTACATCAAATAATTGCAATAATTTAGAATACGTTATTTTTATTTTCATTCTATATAAATCAAAGTTTTGATTAATATACAAGTTTGTGCAAAACTCCTTTAATTTATTTTTTAAATTGTAATAAATCTCAGTAACAGAACTTATTACCCGAATAGGTAAGTAACTCGACACACCAACATGAAATTTTGTGTGTATATTTCAATGGGTTCCTGGATGGTCAACCAACAAGCTCAAAAAGCACAAGTTTTCATTTTGTCTAATGTCAGCATGCAATGAGGTGGAGTTCGAGAATACCTCAGCGGCTAGACGGATATCACTTTTTTTCCAGTCGTGTTAACAAAAACCAACTTTGATTCTCCGAACTGCAGCAGAAGTGGTGTCGCAGTGAAGAGTGGTTCCCTTTTGTCTAAAATATTATTATGGATTGTGTTAAATACTTAAAGGATGCGGTGTGTTGTGTTCCAGTGCGACCTATGCGGCAAGTCGTTTATCCACACGTCGTCGTTTAAGATGCACAAGCTATCGCACTCGGGCGTGAAGCCGCACGCGTGCGACGTGTGCGGACTAGCACTTATGACTCGCTCGCACCTGAAGCGACACAAGCGCGTGCACAGCGGCGAGAAACGCCACGAGTGCCCCATCTGCGGCAAACGCTTCTCGGAGAGGTAACCACATACATTATTTATAGCATTACGTTATATAACCATTCTTATTTAATTAACAATGCTTTCAACACGCTCAAGACGCTTTACCTCTACTCTGTGTTTGTAGGGTTCCGCAGTTAAACTAGGAACCCCTTTAGATTCGCCAAATCCGTCTCTCTCTTAGCTCTTAACAAATAGTACATTTTGATGCAAGTGCGGAAAGTATGACATTTTACACGAGTCCCGAGGTGTCTCGTACCTTTACACCAGTACCACTTTTTGAGCAACTGTATTAAAATATTTATTTGACTGGTGCATAATGAGGGGCATTATACACGAGGCTCGTTTCAAAAAAACCACACGAGTGTTTTAATGCCTAATTATGCGTTCAGTCGCATACATAACTTTATCTACATGCATATCATAAGTTTTTTACAATATGTGAGAAACCTGTATCTGTAATTGCCCTGTATATTAATGTGCACATTAAAGTATCGGCCACCGATTCTTTAAAGTGAACATTAACTACATCGGCAACCGATACTTTAATGACATGTAATACTTTAATGACAACCACAGATACAGGTTTCTTAATATAGGCCATTTGCTTATCGTTTCTGAACATAATTATTATAGGGAAGTTATGATATGGATGTAGATAAACATTATTATGTACGTTATTACCAAGTATTGGATTTGGGAGACCGTTTGAAAACATTGTTGATCTCTAATGTCGGGTTCCTATATTCAAACCGCGGACAGATAAGGCTTCGTGTCGAAATTAATCTGAAGTAAGCTTTATCTATCAGCGGTATGAATATAGGAACCGGACATAAAAGTGTCATTTTCAGTAGAGACATGTCCCCCCGCTCCCTAAAGCCACAGTATTAAGAAAACCTACCAGTAGTCCGACTCCTTTGTTGTTGAATGCATGCCGCCACTATGCACAGAACTCAGTCAAGGGTCAGGGTTGTCACAACAAAAACTACTTATATATTTTATCTCAAATACTTTTTTATCTGTGAATATTATAAATACATTAATAAATTTTAGAATACCCCAGTAATTTGTAATGATTAAAGTGTTTTTCACATTTTAGAAAAAGATTTATAATAAAAGACGTCTCCAGATCTTTTACAAGGCCCTCTTTAAAACGAATACTTACGGTAACCTACACGACATTACACCTAAATGCTACCACCAATTCTAACCAAAGGTTAAATGCTGGAATTTGAAAATAACTCATCTAATAACAATTTAAAATATTGTTGATTCAAAAATAACTCGCCGATCGTCTCGTGAAAATCGGTGGAATTTCAATTATTTTTCAAAACTTGATGCAGATTTACAGTTAAAAACAGAACAAATCGTATAAACCATTTTTAAATTTTGTTACGAGTCACACGTACAACCCTTGTCATTAGAGAAGGCAAACTAAGGGAGATTGCACTCGCCGACTCTGCCGCCCGCTTCCCCGCGTACCCCCCATCGTTGCCCCTCGCAAGTACATGAGTCGGCCGACGGTTAGTAATAATATAGACTGTGCTACAGCCAAAACTACAATTACATAAAGTGAAAACTATCTTAAATAAAAGGACATAATAAATTCAATAGATATACTATCACCAGTACTTACTCGCAATACGCACACAATTGATGAGTTATTGGCGATAAGTAGTACAAAATAAATGAAAAGCAAGCTTTAAAAACACGACTGCATTTTTTTATAGTGTCGTAGATATACCTACCTATGTTAATAATTGACATCTTGCCATTGTTGGTATTTCTATTTTAACAGTTTAGGTATCCTGTCACCCGGGATGGTGAAAGGATTCTAACGATACCCATACACACGTCTAAATCGGCTCAGGCGTTTAGAAGTTATTGTAGAATAAAGAATTGTACATACACCCCTGAACCCTGAAAACATAACGCTTTATTTTGGGCAGTCGTGTAATAACTTTAAATGAACAATTAGCTAATAGTATGGTATGTTGTGTTTTTAAAAACAGTGACCAGAACCCTACAGAGAACCTGGGCATGGTCCGACATTCTCCTACTGCCTTGGAAATGACGATTTTTATATTTTTCACTTCTAATGCTCTTAAAATGTTACACATCGGGCCTAAAGCCCTTGAGTAATCTCTAGGGATTAAAGTATTTTCTTTAAATTTACTTTGAAAACCCCTAAACAACCAATCACGGTGTTTGTGAATGGAGGATTATCGCCATTTTCAGTGATTGTGCATAGACAATTTTTAGGGCGTGGAAATAACATCAAAATGACAACTGCAAAAAAAAAAAAATGTGAAACACCATTAATGATTACGAATATTAATTATATTAAGGATGAATTAATTTTATTATGCATGGTCCAATTAGTTATAAAATAGTTTGCGAGTTGGAATCTGTTGGCTAAATATGCCAGCATTTAAGCGTCACCTTAAAAAAAACCGCAGAAAATAATAATATATATTGTAATTTAGTATTGAACATCGTTTTTTTTCATCGCATTCAAAGTGAAAAGTAGAGCGTTTAACGCGAGACTAAAGAACCATAATGACACTCGAACTATAGCCACCCTCGCTGAGCTTGCGTGGCTAAACATCTCGTGTTGAACAATCTAGTATTTCGGCGACCGGTAGATATTAAAAATATATGCGGTTTAAGTTATAAAATACTACCGGTCGCCGATCATTAAATATTATAAATGCAAAAGTTTTTGTGTTAGTTTTCTACTTCTTCACGCTGCAACGAATAGATGGATTTGGATGAGGTTTGAAATGGAGATAGCTAAGATACACCCCGGATTGAGCCCAGATAAACACATCATCGCAATCTACGCTGAAAAAGTCGCGGGCAGAGGCTATTTACAAAAAAAATATAACTTTTAGCGATTTTGAAAAACTACCCCTAAGGGTGTACAATTTTGTAAGTATGAGAGTTTCGTCATTATTGAAGTTAGAAACGTGAAAATTGGTAAGTATATAGGCTACTTTTTACAAATAAAAGTATAGCTTTCACTGATTTTGGAAAAAGTACCCCTAAGGGATAGAAGGGGGTGTAGAATTTTGTATGAATTTCGTCAGTTTTGTGGTTAAAAAAGTGAAAATTGGTATTTAGGCTAATACGCATAAATAAAAAATATTACTTCTAGCGATTCTGAAAAAATATACCGAAGGGGGTTAAATGGGGGGAAGAAGTAGTATATCGAAGTTAAATAAAATAAACTCATAGCTATGAGCAATGATAATAGCTGTAATCACTGGGAGTAAGTACAGTTGGTTAGGTTAAGTTTTTTTTTTGTCCGAAATTAAATACACTAAGTAACTATTCCTTATTCTTTAAATACTAATTGGGCACTTACACCTAGGTACTATAATACTTTACGCACTAAAATCTAAAACTGTTTTGGGAACCTTCGCAGGGTCCACATACTTCACGTTTTCTTCATTTGGGCCATTGGTGTTTTTGAAATAATAATTCCCTTGCCATTAATTTCTGTCTAATGTGAAATATGATTCGTCGTTCATTACGCACAAGACGTCGTTTTTAACGTGCAATTTATTTTTGACCAAAACACGAAGCCGGATTTTTGGAGTAAATTTTTGATTTTCAGACATAATCGTCTTGACTTTTCTTGATTGTGTTTCAATACCCATGTCTTTAAAATAATTTTAAATGGATTTGCCCTCGCATTTGAATTTTCTTCTTCTCTCATTAGACTGGCTTAAACTGGATAAACTTCCAGAACCGGGCTTTCTCTTGTATTCGTTTTTCTGAGTGAGTAGGACGCTAAAATACTATAAACTGTGCTTTGACTCTAAACCTTTTGTGGAAAATGCTCAACGACCTTCGCATTTGACCAGAGGGGATGTGTATTGAAGAAATTACAAATAGTTTCGCGACGCATTTTTTCTCGATTTGTCATCATTATTGTCAAAAAAAACCTACGTCCATTAAATTTTTCGTAATTATTTAGTTGTCTTTTGTTTAACATTTCGATGAGTTGTTAAACAAAAGACAACTCAGTTTTGTACTTCTTAAAGGAATTTAATATTTAAAACAGAGGTTCTCAAACTTTGGCCAGATTTCATTCCGCATACGTTACGTTAATTCAGTGTGAAATTGGGCGACTTTAGTTTATACATGAAAGTACAGCGACAAAGTAAACCCGGTCAAGTGCGAGTCGGACTCACATACCGAGGGTATTTTTATCGACTACGATTTCGGCCAAAGCGATTCTGTGCGCTGGATGTCTATTTACATCCGATACTACATATATCATAAATGTGATAGGTTATGCGTGCGCGAGTTTGTTACTTCTTTGCTAAAAAGGATGGACGAATTTGGTTACATACTATTAGGAATAGACTTTGCTTATACACTGGATTAACACACAGGGCTACCTCAAATAGCGAAAAAAAACACTGTTCCCGTGGGATGGCAAAATTACTAAATCTACGCAGACGACGTCGCGGGCAGAAGTTATACTAATTGTAACTATTGTAGAATATTAAAAGTATATCAAAGTAACTTTATAGATTACTACACTTGGGAGCAAAGAAATCGAGCCACTTTCTATGGAAATTCAGTACTAGTGGCTCGATTTCTTTGCTCCCAAGTGTAGTAATCTATAAAGTCACTTTGATATACTTTTAATATTCTGCAATATATACAATTAGTTACATTTACGTACAAATGGAACAGATTATCTGTTGGTCCCACACTAGGCTATGCCTGTCACGTGGCAACCGGATTCGGAATATCACATCGAATGAAAGTACAGTTAACTATTTACTAGAATCTAAGCTTCTGAAATTATTTAACTTGATAATTGGAAGACTTTAAGACCAACTACTGTAACTACTTTAAGTATGAGTTTATAATTATTTTTAATTAATGAACATTTGAGCTATGAGTTGTGCGTTTGTGCGAGTTAGTGTTTGTGTATGGCTTACAGGCTGACTTATACAACTCCAAATTTATTTGCCAGATACCTGATAGATTTTAGCACAATCCTATTCTGCCATATGCCATAAAAGAAAAAGTGAGATCTTTAACTGATAGATATTTTTATCTGGGGATAAACTGAGCCTTAAAAAAACTAAAAATATAAACGATTTCAACTTGAACAAACCAAATGCATTGCGACGTAACATGAGCTAATGCTATTTCTGTCTTGCTTTGCGGCCTTGCCTTCCACTGTGCTCAAATCGGATTAAAATAATTAGCGAATTAGATGTGGCTTTTGCGAATTAGATGGAGGTAGGTACACACAATTTAAATAAAAATTATTGTGGTTAGTTTGTTTACTTTTATTACTGTAATCCCAGTTTCTTTACAACATTCGGCTGGCTATTGCTAATACACTTGCACTCGCACTGACAGTACATTTGTTACATAGGTAAGCCGATGCCTGTTCAGGAACTGGTAGTTTTGTACTACCATGGAGATTTTAATAAAAATCTCAACATATTTACATTTTCTTCTCGCTAAGCGAACTGATAGAAATCTATTATCATCAAACCAATGATGTTTGTAAAACCTGTTACAAATTCCTCGAGCAGAATAACAATAATTATTGTGTTTAGCTTTTATGTTATGTAGTTACCAGTAAGTAACATTACCTATATAATTTCCATGAATGTACCTACGTGTAACCCAATCTGTACCATTTGACTTGTAATATTATGTTACCAATAAAGTATCATTTATCATATATCATTTAGCATTATATTTTTTAACATTATTAGGTAACTGATGATATTGATGATATTGTTACGTAAGTGGGGGTAGGTAACTGATACAAATAGACTTTAATAACGCACTCACTTTAACCGTTACAAAACAATTATCGCACAATAAACTTCGAATACTCAGATGATCGGTCGGGTCGCTCTTATTCGCACTGATCGCTTTCCAAGTAAAGACTGAATCTCGGTTGCCGGTAGATCTGCCTTTTATACTTCCCGTGTCTGATCTTTCTAGAATGCCTTCCGGAATGTTCGATGTACTTCGCCCCGCCAAGGACGATCGAGACTATTCGTTGCTGGAATGTTCTACGCCTTGCTACCTTGATCTGATGTCCCTGACTCACGGGTCTGGATGAGTCTGGAAAGTTCCGTGTATTCATCCTGCCTCATTTCGTGTCGTCTCTTTCACACCTTTCTGGAAGGTTCTCAGTATCGCCGTCTCTTTCTAATCGTGTTATCTCTTTCACACATTTCTTGAAGGTTCTCAGTATTGCTGTCTCTGTCTAGTCGTGTTTTCTCTTTCACACTTCTCGAAGGTTCTCAGTATTGCTGTCTCTTTCTAATCATGCTATCTCTTTCACTCTAAGTGGAAAAATTGCCATTTACTGAAATGTACTTCAAAGGCCCATAAGGGGTCCTGAAACCGCCTGAAAATGGGTTTCAGGTTATGGCGTATTCTGTTAGAGGGTGGCCTGAAACGGGCTGAAAACATGTTTCAGCCGCCTGAAAACAACGGCAAGTTGGTCGAAATTTTGATAATCTGGTATGTGATAGAGCTACCTCTGAAATGGACTGCAACCATGTTTCAGCCTGCTGGAAACGCTTCTAAAGCACCAAAATTAACGATAAAAAATGAGACGCCTTATGCCATCGGCGTAACACTACCTCCTCCTAAGACATGCTCGTCTTATTAGTTCCGTAGTACCTTGCCAGTAGGTCAACGTGGACAACCTTGCAGGGACTTCGCTGGCTCCGCTGTATACGATACGTGACGTCGTTGATCTTTGTGACCACTTTGTACGGCCCTTCCCAATTCGGTGATAATTTCCCTTTTCTTCGCATGGGGTTATGCAGCCATGAACCTTCCTTGAACCCCACTTGGTTAGATTTTCGGTCATATCGTGTTTTCATCTTCGCACTGGCTTGAAGTCCATGTTCACGAACGTGACTGTGAACATCGTCTATCCGGTTTCGCAAATCACTGGCATACTCGGTGATCGATTTAGGCGAATCTGGAGGACGTCTGGTTAAAAGGTCTGCAGGTAAACGGAGTTCTCTTCCGAAGTTCTCATAAGCTGGGGTGACAGCCATACTCTCTTGAGTTGCCGACCTATATGACATCAGGAAGAGAGGAATATGCCTATCCCAATCCTTTTGGTGACTTTCAACCACCTTGGCCAAATGTCTTTCGAGCGTCTGGTTGAATTTCGACCATTCCGTCCGATTGAGGGTGATATGGCGTTGTGCTGGTTTTATGAATTTCCATGACTCGGCAGGTTTCCTGGAATACCTGGGACGCAAAATTTCTGCCTTGATCACTGTGTATTTCGAGAAGCACACCAAATAGGAGTAGGAGTGGATATTTAATACGTTATTGGGTTCCTTGTGTTGTGTTTTAACAAAAACAAATTGACAACTTTTAGCTTACGTTTCTAGTAGAACATCACAGCCTCACAGGGTCAGGAAGCATGCCTTTTATTTGCGGGCGGTGCAAAGAAGACATTAAGAGACTGCGTATAGTTGGCCCTAAATGTAAGAATAACTATCACCAAACTTGTGTAAACTACAAGAGTGCGCAAGCCCTTCCTGCCACCAAAGTTGGTTGGCTGTGTCCCGAGTGCAAGGCTGAAACGCGAAGCGGGGGTGGCAACTCTACTACGCCTGCCCATATTACACCCGCAACAGAAACCTTGAAAAGCGGCTCCGACACAGAACACGACACGGACGTGGACTCGCCCGCTAAACCCATAGCGGCTTCTTGTGTGACACTTGATGACGATATTATCTCTGCAATTCGCCTTGAAATCCGCAATACAATACATAGCGAAATTTCTAAATCAATAAATAATCTTTTACAACGCGAACTCTCACCGATAAAACAAGACCTTGTAGAATTCAAGCAATCTCTCGACTTTTTTAATAATAAGCACGAGGAGATCGAAGACTCTATAAAGAAATTGAGTAAGAACATAGTAGAGGTTGAATCGAAGTGTGACAAAATTATTCCTTCACTGCTAATTGTTGAGGATCGCGTCAACGAGTTAGAGCAGCAACTTCGTGAGAATAACTTAGATTTTCACGGAATAGCCGAGCACAAAGCCGAAAATCTAAGTAACGTGGTATTACAGGCTGCAAGCGTGGTCTCTTCTCAGTTGGCAAAGGGCGACATCATCCATTGTACACGAGTAGCGAAGCTAACTCGCGACAACAATAAACCTCGTACTGTTGTGCTCTAGCTTAAGGACAAGCGCTGTCGCGACGAGTTCCTCTCGGCCGTTTCGGGGTATAACAAATCAAACCCGCAAAGCAAGCTGGACACATCGCACCTGGGTCTTGCAGGCCAAAAGTCACCCGTATACGTTGCCGAACACCTGTCTCCTTACTTCAAGAAATTACATGCTGCTACTCGACTGAAAGCCAGAGAACATTCATACAAGTTTGTGTGGGTACGCAACGGTCGTATATTAGTAAGGAAGAACGAGACTGTTTTCTCGATTAATATAAAGAACTCCAGCTCCCTTGATAATCTTCAGTAAACTCGTTAATCTAGGTGTTACTAGTTAATTCTAGAATTAATCTTTAATTGTAATAAGTATTTCTTAGCAGTGGCCCTCTCCATATATTATCTAAGTGGCTTAAAAAGTAAATGTCTTGATCTGTTTAATAATCTCCTTGTCCATAATTATGATGTCGTGTGTCTAACCGAAACTTGGCTTGACAGTACTATTCAATCAAACGGAGTATTTGACGACAGATATGTTGTGTACCGCCTTGATCGTTCATTAGATTTTAAGTCGCGCTATGGAAAGACACACGGTGGGGGTGTTCTTATTGCCGTTACCGCAAGGCTCTCTGTCGACGCTAGAGCGTGTTGGCAAACGTCTCTCGAAGATTTGTGGTTGCGGGTAAATTGTAATAATATTAATATTAATCTTTGTGTAACATATATACCATCCTATATTCCACTTGCCCTTTTTTGAATAAGTGCGAAGACATCATTATTAATACTCCGGATAGCAAAACTATTATATTGGGAGATTTTAATTTGCCCAATATTTCTTGGGATAATGGTGGCTTCGGGGATGACTCCTCGGTTCCTTCGGACTCTAAATCATTGGCTTTAAAATATCTCTTATCCACTACTGGACTCAGACAGATAAATACGCTGCTAAATACGAGGGGTGATCCATAAGTTTTGAGAATCAGTAAGACCCATCTACATAATGATATTCTTTTAATGTGGACTATACCATGGCACTAATGAAATTTAAATTAGAGAAAAAATAAATAAACATTATTCATTTGTTTTCCTGTGATAGCTAAACAAAGAACATCTGTATTAACAAATTTACAAGACGGCAAAAATAAGAGTTAGTTTTGTAATAATTTGCAGCTGTGTGGAAAAACTTCTGGTACACTAATAAAAAATATTGTTATTGAAAATGAAACCTTGATTTATCATTATAATTTAAAGGATAAATAAGTTATCATTGCAGTGGTTTTTTTTCATCTCCAGCTCTGTCACCAAAATTTAGGGCGGTATTTTCGGCCTTTTCCAGGATTATTGAGGCCTAAAATTAAATACTGTGACATTAGTTTTTAGCAATTGAGTTCAAATAATCTAGGAGAGTTATATAACATTATTGTATCCTAATTATGGCAAAATAGTAAAAATAAGCAGAAGAAAAAAAATTACGAATTTTCGGCAGGAATTGTGCTTCAGAGCCTTCTAATTGATAAGGGTGCTGCTCGTCGACCAAAGATCAGAACTGATAACCGCTCTCCCCGTTATTTAGCCCTAACTTTCGACTACTACTTCTCATTCACTAATGTTCAAAAACAACTACATAAAAATCACGAGCTGGTGATGACATAGTGAAGGTACAAAATTTGGCCATTTTGACCTCCAAAAGTAAAATTATTTTTATAGTGGTAAAATAAAACAATTCAATGACATTAATAAGTGTTCGGAAATATAGAAAGTGTGCTCATTCCAAATAAAATATAACGATTTACATATCTCCCATTTTTAATACCGATTATCAAAACTTTTGGATCACCCCTCGTAGCCATAATCGAATACTGGATCTAGCATTGGTTAGTTTTGAAATTATTTCACTGATTGAAGACTACCCACTGTCTCGTGTTGATGCGCATCATCCTTCATTTGAATTTTTCATACATAAACTCCAGGATTCAGCTCTAAAGGTCAATAAAGCAAACATTCGCTACCTCTTTTTTAATAAAACTGACTACAGTCAATGTTCATGTGACTTCGACTGGGATGGCTATGCTTATCTTAGCTGTGATGACTTTCTTCAGGAATTCTACAATATCATCTGGTCCGTTATCGAAAAGAACATACCAAAAATTAGACCTCGTTTTGACCGCTACCCAGATTGGTTCTCACGAGACTTAATAAGGCTACTTAAAGAAAAAAATAAAGTCAGATTGAACTTTTTAAAGTATAATAACCCACGTGACTATGATGAGTTTTCATTACTAAGAAAAAGAGCACGATTGGTCATGAGTAGTTGTTTCAAGTCCTATATCTGTAACATTAAAAATAGTTTAGCGAAAATATAAAATTATTCTGGCGTTATACCGAATCCAAAAGAGTTACAAATCAGATACCAAACCGCGTTTCTTATAAAAATGATAGTGCTAGTAACGGGCAAGATATTGCAAGCCTTTTTGCTGAGTATTTTTCCTCAGTGTACGAGTCATCCAACTGTTCTAATTATACCCCGGATTTTCCAGAAAGTAGTTTTATTATATCGGATGTGTTGATATCTGACGATCTCGTGCTCAAAAGGTTGTTATCTCTTAATATTAATTAAGGGTCTGGCTCTGATGGTTTGCCAGTCTTATTTATTCGCTCTTGTGCGGACGCTTTGGCCAAACCCCTGACGCTTATATTTAGAAAGTCTCTCCGTGATGGTGTCTTTCCTAGTCTCTGGAAGCTCACCAAAATAACGCCTGTACACAAAAAAGGTGACAAGTCTGACGTCGCAAATTGCCATTCCATTAGTATTCTAGGTATTTTTTCTAAAGTTTTTGAAAGCATTGTAGTCCGCAGTTTATTCTCATTTTAATCACATGCTTAACCCTCATCAACATGGTTTTGTCAGGAATCGCTCAACGTCAACCAATCTTCTGACATATGTGCACCATTTATCCTTAGCGTTTCAGACAAAAACTCAAATTGATTCTGTCTATACGGATTTTGCCAAAGCCTTTGACCGGGTAAATCATCACATACTCTTGATAAAACTCAAACACTTGGGCATCCATGGAAGCTTGCTGCGGTGGTTTAAATCTTACTTATTTCGTAGGTCTCAGTTAGTCTGTGTATTTGGGTTTTAGCTGAATCTGGTGTACCCCAGGGTTCAAATTTAGGTCCTCTTTTATTTCTTTTTTTCATTAATGACCTTTTAAGGAGCATAAGGTGCAACTGTTTGGCTTATGCAGATGACATCAAAATATTTCATTGTATAAAATCAATTGAGGACTGCTTTATTCTGCAAGCTGACCTTAACACTGTTGACGACTGGTGTAAAACGAATTGTATGACATTAACAAATGCCAATGCATTTCCTTTACTAAAAAACTTAATGCCGTTAATTTCACATACAACATTGATGGAATTCCCTTGGAAAGAGTGACAACAATTAGGGATCTTGGGGTCATTTTTGACAGTCAATTGTCATTCCGCGGCCATTATAACATTATCGTATATAAGGCGAGTCGTATGTTGGGTTTTGTGCTACGAACTACTAAACCTTTTAAGAAAGTACAAAGTCTCGTAATTTTATACACTTCTTTAGTTAGACCTATTCTGGAATACTGTAGCTGTGTTTGGTACCCAATCTATAATATCCACTCAAGCCGCATTGAGTATACAAATGAAATTCGTCCGCCATCTCAGCAGGTTAACTAGTGTGCGACGTTCTATTCCTCAATATAGCGATAGGTTAGTTAATTTCTGCCTATCATCTTTGGAGTACAGACGTTTTTAAATGGTGTTCTTGATACTGATCTTATTAGCTACATATCCTGTATTGCCAAGAAAAAGATCACAAGGAATCAGAAAATATTTAGCATACCTTTTACGAGCAACAACCTCTCATTTAACGCTCCACTCCTAACAGCGCGAACAAATTTAGAACCAAATTAGTGATGCAGCCGCATTACTAATTTTGAATATTTATGTAATCATCTTCACTTATAATTTACCGAAATGAAATGTAAGTGCTGTGTACAATCATTATTGTGTTGTTACCATTTAAGTTTCTTTTGTATAACCTTCGTTTTAAATGCTCGGTGTTCAATATGTTATTGTACCTAATAAATAAAATAAAATAAATCGACAACACACCTCCATCACTAATTTCTCCGCTACAGTGACTGCTTCTTGGTTAGGGATCGCAAATACTTCAGGCCATTTGGTGAAGTAATCCATTACAACGAGGATGTACTTGTTCTCGGAGTCGGATGTTGGAAAAGGGCCTGCGAGGTCCAAAGCAATCCTTTCCCAAGGTGCTCCAATGCTGTACAACTTGAGAGCACCTCTACTGCGTGTTTGCGGCCCCTTAACTATGACCAGATACACTTCCTGCTCCAGTCTTCCACATTTTCACGGCAGGGAATCCAGTAGAAACGTTGCCGAACTTTCATTAAGGTCCTCTTCACTCCAAGGTGACCACCACCACTCTTGTTCTTGGGACAACTACTTGTAGGTGAGCATCCTTTCCATTGGTCGACTCCCATTTCCTGCACAGTACGCCATTATGCATAACCAAGCTTTCCCATTGAGCCCAGTAGCTCTTTGTTTCTCTACTCATCGGAGCTACTTCACACCATTTCGGTTTGGGTCCGCCCGCTTTAATCCACTCAAAAATGGGTTTGATTTTAATGTCTTCTTGCTGAGCTCGTCGCATGGCCTCATTACTCCATTCCTCGCTAACAGTGCCAGTCCTCAACATTCCCGTCCACTCAATCTCAACACTGTCTTTGTCCTCTTGATGACAAGGTTTTCGAGAAAGGGCGTCTGTGTTTCCATGTGATCTCTCACTGCGAATACTGAGATGTTGGCTGACACGCGCCAAACTAGCTCCGCCACTCGCACGCGATTGACTAGCTCGTTCCGAGCACACTACGCTAGCCTTCCGCCATGACCTGACAGTATCCGGCGCAATCGAAGGCACCGCGCTCGCATATCTGCCGCTGTCAGTAATTTTAGGATGCCGCGCATTACTTGCGCACTTGCGTTTCACTGCAGCCGAGTCTCTCTTTGCAGCCACCAGCTGCGGCGCGACCTTGCGACTCTCGTCAAAGAATCGCTGTTGACCGCCATCACTCCGTATTCCACGTACAAATTGATCGCGCTGTTTTCTCTTCCTTTTCGGGCAACTGGATTGCAAGTGTCCGCGCTTTCCACACCAATAACACCTTGGCCCACATTCACGGCGAGGAGCAGTTGGCTCTCTGGCCGAAACTTCTCGCACCCTAAAAGGCCTCGAGTCCTGTCGTACAGCTTCCACCTCCAAGGCGTGGACAACTGGATCCTTCAAGCTTCCATGATGTCCTAGTCGCACAGCAGCTCTGATTTCCAAATCACGGATTCCATCGATGAAGGCCTGTACTAGCATGCTGTCTACAAACGAAGCTGATGCACTTTGGTACGCTTTTCTGACCAACTTTTCTATTTCCAGGGCCCACTGTTGTAATGACTCATTACGTCCCTGGGCTCCTTAAGCTGAGCTCTAAAGACGTGCTCGAGATGGCTGTCACCATAACGTGCCTCCAAAGCTTCAAGGAGGCGGTCGTATGTCCTGTCTTTTCCAAGAGCTTAGAGCACGGTGAGGGCTTCATCTCGAAGTGCCAAAGTTAGAGCCGTCTTCGCCTGGTCCTTGTTCCAGCCATTCGCCTGGGAAACTGACTCAAATTGGAGTTTATAGGCTGTCCATGACGATGCCCCATCAAACAGTGGCACCTTAAATCTTCCAGCAACCGGGATAGAGGTCTCACACCCAGAGGAACCATTGGCCACTTTAATTTCAATCCTTTCCATGTTGTTTTTGATAGCCTGGAAACGATTTTCATGGTCTTCAACTTTCTCATTAACTCCATGAAGGCGGTTCTCGAATTTAATGTCCATGTCGGTGAGTTTTCCTTGGACCTCTGTCATTTCCTTCTTCCATTCGAAAGTGGCCTCTCGTTCCTCTAGGAGAATTCTCGATTGTTCTTCTTAGAACTTTTTCTGACCTTCTTGGATGATTCTGGATTGTTCCTCTTGAGCTCTGAAGCGTTCCTCTTGGGCTCTAGATTGTTCCTTCAAGAGGATCACAATCGTGTTGAGGTCGATTTCCGGCTTAGGCGACACTGTTAGCCAAAATGGCCGTTTTGTATGCCTCAACCGCTTCTTCAGGCGTCCGGTACAGTTGCCCACGAAGTCGTTGCTTGATTTTTGGAAAAGTGAAGAAGTCATTAGGGCTTAAGTCTGGACTGTACCGCGGGTGATCCAAATTTTCGACGTTTTGTTCTTTTAAAAACGCAATTGTCTGCCGGGCGGTGTGCGAGCTAGCATTATCGTGGTGCAGTACTATACGACGTCTTGGGTTATTTTTTCGGAACTCGCCGATAACTTCTGGTAAACAAACAGTGGTATACCAGTCAGCATTAACTGTTTTACGATCTTCGAGCACGATGGTCGCAACGTGGCCACTTTTCGCTACAAACGTGGCGACCATTTTTTTCGAAGTGCTCCGTGAGCGTATTACTTTGGTCGGTTTTGGCTCATCTTGAAACACCCAAACAGTCGACTGCTGTTTAGAATCCGGATCGTAGGCATATATCCAAGATTCGTCACCACTGATAATGTCATAAACGTGTTTAGAGTCTCCTCGGTTGAATTGCCGCGAAGTTTTGCGGCACCATCTAACGCGAGCCGTTTTTTGGTCTTCACTAAGTAAATGTGATATCCAGCGTGAGATCAATTTTTTTACACCTAAGTAATCATGCAATATATTTTGAACACTGGTCCCTGAAATGCTTAATGAAGCTTCTATCTCGCGGTATGTCGCATAACGATCTTCGACGATCAGTTGCCGTACAGCATCAATGTTTTCCTGGGTTACAGCTGTTTTTGGTCGGCCTTCACGATGCCTATCACTAAGACCAGAGCAACCACGTTGAAATTCCAAATACCAACGTTCCACAGTCCTGATGCATGGTGCTTCATTTTTAAAAACCGTAGTCAGCTCTTCAAAGCACTGAAGACGCGTTAAACCCCTTTTAAAGTTGTAAAATATTATCGCACGTAAATTTTCCTTCAAAATTTCCATTTTCACAACCGACTTGTCAACTTTGAACCGACGCTGTACTAAAACGAATCGGCCGATCTCGAGACATTCTTTTGTTTTTGAATTCTAAATTCAAATATTTTAAGACGATACTAGTTTTTTTTTTTAATAATCACGTGAGTTTTGCAAACGACACAACTTAAAAGGCAGCCCTCGTACTGGCATTTTCTATCCCACTTCTGACACCAAATGTTACGTACGTGGGGGTAGGTAACTAACTGATAGAAATGGACGAATACACCGATACTCAAAAGGAGACTTTAATAACGCACTCACTTAAACCATTACAAAACAATTATCGCACAATAAACTTCGAATACTCAGATGATCGCTCGGGTCGCTCTTATGCGCACTGTTAGCTTTCCAAGTGAAGACTGAATCTCGGTTGATCGTAGGTGTGGGTTTTTCAGGTGTCCATGGGCGACGGTGATCACTTAACATCACGTGAGCCGCCTGCTCGTCTGCCTCCCACTACGAGGGGTGATAAATAAGTTTTGAGAATCAGTAAAAACCATCTACATAATGATATTCTTTTAATGTGGACTATACCATGGCACTAATGAAACTTAAATTAGAGAAAAAAAACTCTTTCCTGGATTCAAATACATAAATACTGCGACATTCGTTTTTAGCAATTGAGTTCAAATAATCTAGGAGAGTTATATAACATTATTGTATCCTAATTAAGGCAAAATAATAAAAATAAGCTGAAGAAAAAAAAAAAAACAATTTTCGGCAGGAATTGTGCTTCAGAGCCTTCTAATTGATAAGGGTGCTGCTCGTCGACCAAAGATCAGAACTGATAACCGCTCTCCCCGTTATTTAGCCCTAACTTTCGACGACTACTTCTCATTCACTAATGTTCAAAAACAACTACATAAAAATCCCGAGCTGGTGATGACATAGTGAAGGTACAAAATTTGGCCATTTTGACCTCCAAAAGTAAAACTATTTTTATAGTGGTAAAATAATACAATTGAATGATGTTAATAAGTGTTCGGAAATATAGGAAGTGTGCTCATTCCAATTAAAATATAACGATTTACATAACTCCCATTTTTAATACCGATTATCAGAACGTATAGATCACCCCTCGTATTATAAAAAAAAGGTCTGCCTTCCCGCGTCCGATCTTTCTAGAATGCCTTCCGGAATGTTCGATGTACTTCGCCCCGCCAAGGACGATCGAGACTAAGGAGTGGTTCAGTAAAAAAGTAGCAATGTATTATCTGTTTTTTTTTTTCAATTATGAAGCAGTTTTTTTTTGTAATCTGTAGATATCATGCTATGAAATAAAAATACAATCATATTGAAATGTATGAGATTCTTTAAAGTTTTCTCAATATTTATTGCAGGTACTTTATAACTTTGTGAACAACACAATTTGACAATCTTCGCTTGCCGTTTCCTACGGTAGTAAGGAAGTCTCTCCAATCTAACCTCTGACGGAGGTTTTTCTATGGGAGACAAATTTCTATAAAAATGGTAAATACACCAATGTTGAAATTCCATGTAACCACCTCAAAGTGAAGTCAAATCAAATAAGTTAACCCAACATTTCGGTCCATTCAAATTCATCTTTAACACTTTTAGGTTCACCGATTTTTGACGAAGCAATCAATCCTGTTATAAATTGTAAATTAAAACTGTTTAAAAATACTTCCAACCTTTTCACTCCAAAGTACCAAAGTTGCCAAATTTTGAAATTTCCAGACATTTTGGCTTCTATAGATATTACCCTTCAATCAACTCTGTCTACATTATTAAACATTAATTTTAGTTTAAGGCCTTGAACTCAAGCGGTTCTCCCAATTCGTTTCGGTGGATTTGGTATTCGATGCTCTTCTAGCGTGGCACTACCGGCTTTCTTGTCCTCCGCCTATGGTTCGTTGCCTGTCGTCAGATCATCTTAAATCACCCACAGATACTTGACGTTGAGATTGCGAACCTGGTGGTGGAGGGATGCTTGGTGTGAGTCGTGTCCGGGAGTGGATATGCCTGTCAAGAGGCATATCCAGAGAGCATGGGATACACCTCGCCTCATTTCAATTCATGCATCTCTCATAGAAAATAGTCCGGACGATTCAGATCACGCCCGTCTCCTCGCTGTCTCAGCAGGCGAATCAGGTCACTGGCTCCACGCTCTTCCTTCCCGCAATATAGGCACAGTCTTGGACCCAAGCAGCTTCCGCATAGCAATAAGCTTCCGGCTTGAGGCTAGACTCTGTGAACCTCATACTTGCGCGTGCGGGAAGGAAGTGAGTGAGCTGGGACGACATGGCCTTTCATGCTTCAGAAGTGCCGGCCGTTTGTACCGTCACGGCACAATTAATGATCTGATCCGTCGTTCGCTTGCCACTGCCTTTGTACCAGCTGTCCTGGAACCAGCAAGATTGCATAGAGACGATGGCAAGCGACCAGACAGAGCTACATTGGTGCCGTGGAAACTGGGTAGGGCACTGGTGTGGGACGCGACGTGTGTTCACATTCATTCACACATTCGCCGTTTTCCACGTCCAGTCAACCCGTAATCGGGCCGGTGCAGCAGCTGATCAGGCCCAAACACTCAAGCGCCGCAAATATTCGTCATTATTAAATAATTACGAGTTTGTGGCGCTTGCAGTGGAAACCATGGGACCTTGGTCAGCTGATGGGAAAAGCTTTATTAAGGCCCTGTCCTCCCGGCTCATAGAATCCTCCGGAGATCCTAGAGCTGGTGCTTGCCTCTCCCACAGGATTGGGCTAGCTATCCAGAGAGGTAATGCAGCCAGTGTCATGGGGACCATGCCGCGAGCGGACCTGCTAGAGGGGTGTTCTTTTTATAGTAGTAATTATTATTTATATTTTTATCTTTAATATTTGAGTAGCTTAGTTTAATTTTAATTTAAATACGTTTAGTTTTAATTTTTAATTGTATTAATGTTGAATTCTGTACTTAGTTGGATGTAAGTAAATAAACGTTGTATAAAAAAAAAACTTAACTATTGAACTAAAGAGAATTTAGTTACGTATTAAGTAGCCCATCAAACTTAAAGGAAAAACTATGTTTATGACAAACACCTATACATTCTCCACCTATAAAAGACTGTGTTCAAAAAGTTTTAGGTGAGATGTAATATAAAAGGCGAAAACTTGAAATCGCCCGTTCATTTTTACGATCGTTATTTTTTATTTTATTGAATACTATCTACAGATTACTATACCTCTAACAAACGCACTGCTTAAAAATTACCACATAATTAAAAAAAAACCATATTATGTGCTGCAACTTTTTTCCGGACCACTCTTTATTCGTTGCTGGAATTTTATACGCCTTGCTACCTTGATCTGATGTCCTTGACTCGCGGCTCTGGATGAGTCTGGAATGTTCCGTGTATTCCTGTCTCATTTCGTGTTTTCTCTTTCACACGCTTCTGGAAGGTGCACAGTATCGCCTTCTCTTTCTAATCGTGTTATCTCTTTCACACACTTCTCGAAGTTTCTCAGTATTGCTGTCTCTTTCTAGTCGTATTTTCTCTTTCACTCTTAGTGGACAAATTGCCATTTACTGAAATGTACTTCAAAGGCCTATAAGGGGTCCTGAAACCGCCTGAAAATGGGTTTTCAGGTTATGGCGTATTCTGATATAGGGTGGCCTGAAACGGACTGAAAACATGTTTCAGCCGCCTGAAAACAACGGCAAGTTGTTCGAAATTTTGAGAATCTGGTATGTGATAGAGCTACCTTTGAAACGGACTGAAACGATCTTTCAACCTGCTGAAAACGCTCCTAAAGCACCAAAATGAACGATAAAAAAATGAGACGCCTTATGCCATCGGCGTAACAATATATTTCTAATACCGAATCTCGCACAATTTTTTTTTGTTCGATTCAGTTTTTTGAAATATTTCGCAATGGCGGAAATATGGGGGTTTTTGCGATTAAGAGTACAAACTTATTTGCGGTATTGGATAACTGATCGCGACCTATGTCGATGTATGGGGATGACAGTTTTCTAACGTCAAAGTTCAGTTTGTCTTTTAATACATTTTATCTTTTTGTTAGAGCAATATTCGGTGCTTTCATAAAATACATACATACAAACATACCGGTCAAATTCATAACACTCCTTTTTGCTTTGGTGTAGTCGGGTAAGCCATCATGATCTTTTTTAGAGCGGGCGCTCAGTGGAGTTCTGTTTACAAAAATTGCGGACCGCATTCTGACTTCTGATATATATTGTACCTATAGATCCTAGACACCCAATAAACAGATGCTGTCAATCAGTTTTGTGGTCCCTCTCTCCCCTCCCCCTCTTCCTAAATATTATTAGTAAATTACAAAAGATTTTTGGCTTTAATAATGGAATTTCATTAGAAAATTGGTACTTATAGCCAGTACAGGTATAGAAGCTCTATTTTGATTAAAAATTACAAAAAATACAATAGATTGCTTACACATGCAAGAAATAGTTTGATTTTGTTATAAGTTTTTGCAATGATTGTTGACACATTTACACATCATCATCATCATGATGTCAGCCGAAAGATGTCCACTGCTGGACATAGGCTTCCCCCAAGGCTCTCCACTTAGACCGGTCTTGTGCTTTTCGCATCCACCGCGTTCCCGCGATCTTTACAAGGTCGTCACTCCATCTTGTTGGAGGCCTACCTACAGCTCGTCTCCCGGTCCGCGGACGCCACTCAAGAACCTTCTGACCCCATCGGCCATCAGTCCTGCGAGCAATGTGCGCCGTCCACTGCCACTTAAGTTTGGCTATTCTTCGGGCTATGTCGGTAGCCTTAGTTCTACTGCGGATATCATCACTTCTGATTTTATCACGCAGAGAAACCCCGAGCATAGCCCTCTCCATAGCCCTCTGAGTGACTTCAAACACTGCCGTAATTTGGACGAAAAGGTGCTGGGAAGCTTCCCGAACGCTGCCCAGCCGAGTCGGATTCGACGAGTGACCTCTTTCTCAAAGTTGGACCTATCTAACTGGACCGTTTGTCCCAGGTAAATATAGTCGTCAACAACTTCGAGCGCAGAGCCTCCGACTATCACGGGAGTTGACGCGACATGGACATTGGACATGACTTCCGTCTTGTCCATGTTCATCCTCAAGCCAACTCGGTCGAAAACTCCACTGAGGTCAGCGAGCATTGCACTGAGGTCCTCCATGGTCTCAGCCATGACTACGATATCGTCAGCTAATCGAAGGTGAGTGATGTACTCGCCATTTATGTCGATGCCTCGTCCTTTCCAGTCCAGAACCTTAAAAGCATCCTCCAATGTAGCGGTGAACAGCTTCGGAGAGATCACATCTCCTTGTCTGACTCCCCACTGCAGAGGAATAGGCTTCGTGCTCTGGTCCTGTAGTCGGACGGACATAGTGGCGTTTTCGTACAGACACTTCAACACTTCGATATATCGGTAGTCAACTTGGCACCGCTGGAGAGACTACAGTACAGCCCAGGTCTCGATCGAATCGAAGGCTTTCTCGTAGTCCACAAATGCAAGGCAAAGGGGGAGGTTATACTCTTCGGTCTTCTGTATAACCTGGTCTAGACTGATGAAGTCTACGCTCCGCCCGGCACCCTCTCAGCTCCAAAACCCCGAGAGCTTTCAGCTCGAACTTCAAAACCGTTTCGAGTGCCTAGGTAGCGACGTGGACGATTACAACGACGGGTTCGTGGAAGCTGTCCAAACGGTCGGGTCTAAGTTCTTCAAGATCCGCCGTACAAAAACCAGGAAGCTCTCGGACTCCACCCTTAGGCTCATGGAGGTGAGGCTCGAAATGATTCTGCAGTCCTCTGGTGATGCTTGTCGCTATCGGCAGCTCAACAGACAGATCTCGAAGTCTCTGAAACGTGATATACGCCGATTCAATATTAAAAATATTGAAGAGGCTATTGAGCGTAACAGGGTGCTTTAAGGTGTTTGCCAGGGATCTGTCTGTTGGCCAAAGCCAATTGATGAAGCTCAAAACCGACGACGGCAGAGTAATTTCATCCAAACCTGAGCTATTGGCGGAAGTTGAGAAATTTTATGGACAGCTATACACGACAATTCGAACACCCGCCGAAAATCGAGCTAAGGATCCGAGGGCTAGATTAACCCGACACTATACCGAAGATCTCCCCGACGTCAGCCTGTACGAGATTAGTATGGCCCTCAAACAGCTTAAGAATGGCAAAGCCCCAGGTGAGGATGGAATTACAGCCGAACTCTTGAAAGCAGGTGGTAAACCCACCCTTAGGGGCCTTCAGACGCTGTTCAGCTCCGTCCTCCACGAAGGGAGAACGCCGAAAGCATGGAACAGAAGTGTTGTGGTTCTCTTCTTCAAGAAAGCTGATAAAACTTTGCTGAAGAATTATAGACCCATCTCACTTCTGAACCACGTTTACCTACAAGCTGTTTTCAAGAGTCATCACAAATCGTCTTGCGCGCAAGTCTGACGATTTCCAGCCTCCCGAAAAAGCCGGTTTCCGAAAAGGCTATAGTACCGTAGACCACATCCATTTACACAAGGATATACATTTCAGTGCTGCTTTTTTGCAGGCACACGACTTTGCTCGGCAATTAGATCGACATTTACACGGTTTTATTAAAGAGTCAGGTAAAACAAAAATTCCTCATTTACTTTGGGTAAAGGATTCTTTCGCATAGCGCGTAACCAAGTTGAAGAAAATCAGTGTGCTCAAATATCGGTTCAGAAGAGCATTTGCACAGATGAACCTGAGCTGATGCTCTTATACAGTGTAAGTGCAATGCATCAGAGGTCCATACTATTCTTGTCCAATTTAAGGCAAAGCCTATGTTTTCGCAAATCAATTTATGTCGAAGATCAGCTGCTGTTGTTTGTTGTTTAGAAAGTAAGTAAGTGCAAACTTTTTCGAGATCTTTAAATTGCTGACTAGTCAAAAGCCCATTACCCAACGCAGGAAGTGCATCCTGAACAAATCCAGAGGCGAGTACCAATGTGACTTGTCGTGTTACTTACCATCCATTTCAAGGAAAACACGTAGATTAGCCATTCAAAACCGATTTTAACAACTTAAGTTTAAATCGTTGAAAAAAAACAAAGAAAATGTACTTTTTTATACACTTGGCTAATGGCACAATAGGCGTGCCATCATTTTCTATGGCGTTAGGCACGCCAGTTGTGTTATGAAATAATTGTTCACCTCCATAGCAAGAAAAGCGCGCGTAGCGAAACTAGAGCAGCGGTAAAGGGAAGGAGGGGGGACCGAATAACAATGGACCATGCGCGCCCGCGGCAACATGGCTTTTTATAAGGTCGAGGGTCTCAGGTAGACAAATCAAACATTTCGCGGTCTGCGATTTTTGCAAACGAACATCCCTTTGGCGCCTGCTCTATTTTAGTTATTCGACCGATTGCGTTCAAAATCAATATCTGGGGATTTGTGTGGTCTCCGACAGCTAATTCATTGACAGAATGACTCCCCGGCTAAAGATGACGCTGGGATGCAGTTAACGTTGTTGTTTAAAATAATTGAATAATAATAAATAATAAATATAATAACCAAATACTGCTGTCACTCTTTGATTATTTACACTCTAGATAGCCCGTGGCCACAGTAGCGTTGAATATTGGGGAAAAAAACAAATTCTCGGTTTATCCATTTTTTTCGGGTTTTTTAAGAAAAATAACAAATGATTATGATAATTTATTCATAGTCAATCACTGTCTCTAGTGTCACTCTCGCCACCTATTTCAATTGCTTCTGCCTCCATGTCGTCGATGTCGCCCTTTTGTAGGTGCAAATAAGACCGAATATAGATTAAAATAAGAACAGAAATTATCATTGTATTTTTCCATAAAAATCCGAAAAAAACGAGTAGTTTGGAAAAAAATTGGTTTTTTTCCGGACTTTTTCAACGCTAGGCCACAGTATTAAGAAAACCTACCAGTAGTCAGACTGTTTTGTTGTTGAATGCATGCCCCCACTGCGTGCGTATACCTACGCACAGAAACTCAGTCTAGGACTCTAAGCTAGGGTCAGGGTTGTCACAACAAAAACGACTTAAATACTTTTTTAAGTAGGTCGATGTATGAATGTGGAAGAAGCGAAAGAGATTTGTCAGGATCGTAGCAGGTGGAACGAAGTGGTCTCTGCCTACCTGTCTGGGACACAGGCGTGATTTAATGAATGTATGTATTGTATACTTTTTATCTGTGAATGTTAAAAATACATAAAAAACTATCTATAATATACTTAATATATTTATTTTAAATTAATTTTAGAATATCCCAGTAATTTGTAATGATAAAAGTAATTTTTCACATTTTAGAAACAAATTTATAATAATAGACGTCTCAAGATTTTTTACACTAAGGCTCTTGTTAAAATGAATACTTACGTTAACCTACACGACATCACAGTTTAATGTATGCTACTAAGGTTAAATGGTGGAATTTGAGAATAACTCGCCTAACAACAATTTTTGTATCTAGGTGATTAAAAAATAACCGGTTGTCTTGTGGAAATCGGTGGAATTTAATTTTTTATCAAACCTTGGTGAAGATTTATCTATGTATGTAAGTAAACTCTTTATTGCATATAAACAATTAAACTACGCATTTTTGCATCAATATAGATAATGTACATAGGATTTACAGTTCAAAACAGAACAAATCCTATAAAGTAAACCATTATGCATGTGCAAGATAGGCATCGGGCAGGTATTAGAAATAGGCCTGATTTTTCAATGTCCAGATAACAGTAACTGTTGGTTAAATTTTAGTTTGGTCCTTTTCTTTTATTTGAAATAGAAAAGGACCAAGCTAAAATTTACCCAAAAGTTACTGTTATCTGGACATTGAAAAATCAGGCCACAGAGAAATAATTTATTCAACGCAAACACATATTTTAAAAAACAGATGACTAGCAGAACAAAGCATATATATTATTAAATTTTCTTACAAGTAACACCATAAGAATAAATAATAACTACACGTAGAAGCGAAACTCCCGGCTCCGGACGCGCGCTCGGCGCGTTAGATGCCTACCGCCTGGCGACACCTGAGGTTTAGTCAGTCAGGGGCGTCTCACACGGAATATATATTAACCAAGATATTGATATTGTGTCTTGAATTGGTTTTCGTATTTGTGTTGATTTTAGTGTTTAAGGTTGAACTAAGATAGTGTTAAAACGCTAAAGTGAACGACTATTTCCTGCAAAATTATTAGAAATAATTCATTGAATTAAGGTGTTTTATTTGTTAATTCGTACATGCCCTAGACGTTATCCTAATCTCGTAGTAAAAAGCACTTTAGGGTTTTTTTATTTTCCGACTTCCAAACCAGTGGTCACAAAAGGGGTTTTATAAGAAAAAAATCTGAAACCTTAAAAACGAATTAATAGATAAGAATAGTAATTTGTAATAAAGCTTTTTCAACTTCATAAAAAAACTAATTAATAATCCGGTAAGGAACGTAAAAAGTAACTCCGGAGTCCAGACACTAAAACTTATTGAGCTAAGTTATTATTTTAATAGTAGATTGTACAACAAGTGCATAAAACGCACCATTTTACGCGAGACGTTTATCCATCCAAGCGAGCTTGCGAGCGAGGATGGATATAAAGTCGAGTGTTAAATGGGTTTTATGGACGAGTTGTACACTCTAATTTTCACTTCGATTGCGAGGAAATGAAACAGCAACATGTAAATTATTGTAACACAAATATTGACAATGACAAAATAAGTATGGTTCCCGCCAATTAACTTTTTTTTCATTAGGTACGTGACATCTGACTTAGGTCGATAAAAACATTTTGTTTTTTATATCTATGATAACTTATGGTCATGCTTTAAATATATTGATTTACTCAAATATAATAATAATAATAATAAATGTGACAAAATAAAAATTATAAGTTTATTTCATAAAATTTTATTGTGTACTTTGGCTGTTGGTATCCTTGCCTTGGTCTTAGAATACTAACGAAACGAAATAAAATAAATAGGTTATTCTATGAAGTTAAAGTTGTTCGTGTGGCTGTTGGACCGATTGCCTTGGCCTTCGACGAAGATTTTACTTTATGCACTAGAGCATAAAAAGCGACTTTATGTCGCCTACGCACGACATAAAGAGGGACTTTTCGAGCATGAGAAGTGAAAAGGTTGTTTATAGATTCGTTTCCGTGTTTTGTAGATGATTAAAGGGCGCGGAAGACAGAGGGGCGTAGCGGGGTGAAGAGGGAAGTAGGTATTTAAAGCGCAGAATTTGGGGCCTGGTCCAAGGAGATTCTACGTGTAGTTATTATTTACTCTTATTATTAGAGAAAGCAAACTAAGGGAGATTGCGCTTGCCGACTCTGCCGCCCGCTTCCCCGCGTACCCCCATCGTTGCCCCGCGCAAGTACATGAGCCGCCACGATACAGGCCAGTTTATACAGGGTTATTGGTTATTGCATTAATTCCCGTTAAGAGGTTATAGTGGGAGGTAATTTGTAATTATTTTGAACCTATAATACATTATGCAAAAGTGACAGGGTGGCCACTTTCTGGAAAACCGGGAAAAGTCTGAGAATTTCGCGGGTGAGGGAAAAGTCAGGGAATTTTAATAAAGGTCAGGGAAAACATTGGTTGGGGTCTACACCCCTTTAGGGGGGTTGGACTTAAAAAAATTCATCAACATGAAGTCTAGTATAACATATTATGTTTTTTATTAATGCGTCGTGTAGAATATGTTAAACTAAGCTTGTTTTGTAATGTAGAGTTAGTCCAAATTACTAAGATTCAGGGTCTTAGAAAATTCTCATTTTTTATTTATATATCGTGTAGAATATGATAAATAATTCTTAATACAAGCATCTTTAGTTTAAGATTGTTTTTCACGTGACCAATTGTAGCGGTATTATTTTAGTTAGGTAAGTAGGTATCTTGCGATCACAACAGATTCCGATTTACTGCCAGAAAAGTAAGACAATCCCAGAATCTCTGATAGGTACGACGACAAGCGAAGCGAGTATGAGTGTAAGGTATCTTGTGACCAAATCACACCCGACTTACTGCCAAAAAAAGTAGGACAATACTTCCCAGTATCTCTCTAATTGACATGATTGGATCTCTTATTGGATTTTTATGATACCTAAATATACCTACTGAATTGTCAACTGAGTTACGTACCACATTCTTAGGGTTCCGTACCAAAATGGTAAAAAGGAACCCTTATGAACTTCGGCGTCTGTCTGTTTGTCTGCCTGTCTGTCTGTTTGTCTGCCTGTCTGTCTGTATGTCACAGTAGTTCTTCTCTGAAACTGTAGAAGCTATCAACTTGAAATTCGGCATAGTTATACAACTTGCTTGCCCGCATCTGTTTTTAGAATAAACCATATGAAATATTTTTTCTAAATATTTGTAAGGGGTCTAGAATGGAGGGTTAAAAAATTAAAGTGATTTGATTGCAAACTGGGTGTTTTATGAAAGGGCTCAATCTGCAAATTTCAAAACTTTTTTTATAAATTTTATGATGTACTTTTTGATTTATAGCCAAAGATGTACAAAAAATGACCTACTTTTTCTCCAAAGTTTTGACCAAAAAATCTGAAAAATTCCTGATTTAAAGATAATTATTTATATTTTTCGCGAAAAATGAAATGAAGTTGTCAAATCTTACAGTTTTGGAAAAATTATCAAAATACCTTAAAAATCTGTATTAAAATTTAGGCTACTTAAAATGAACCTTATTGCATTGAAAATAAAGTTAATAACAACATGATTATTTCCTTTTGCGTTTTCCATCCATATTATATTAAATAGTACGGAACCCTCGGTGTGCGAGATCGACTCGCACTTAACCGATTTTTATTCTATACATTTTAAACAATAGGTTAAAATTATAATGTGAATTATGAAAATATTACTACAATGTAAAACAATGGTTAAAAATTGCGGGTAAAAAAGTTGATTGACCCTCTTATGAAGGAAACGCTTCTTTTTTAGACGCTAACTCTTATTTTGGTCAGGGAAAAACTTGAAGAACTGCCTGGAAAACCGGGAAAAGTCAGGGAAATAGCGGCCACCCTGAGTGAACCATTTTCAATATAATTGTCTTTTAAGTTTTTTCTTTAAAGTCAGCTCGGCATCATAAAAACATTGAAAAAAAAGTTATTAACTTAAATCTTTTTTTATTTTCATACAAGTTTAAGAATAAGTAACAGAAACGTTATCATCATTTTTAGTAGGTATATTTTTACAATTAGTTCCGAACATGATTCAAAATAATAAAAAAACCTTATACATCCAACATCGCCGTATTTCTAGCTTTTGACCAATGTATAATTTTAAATTAGTTACATGATTACTGAAAACAATAGATCACAAAGCGAGCAGGCAGTACATCATGTTGGACCAAAACTTAAAATCAACACAAAAAATAATAAGTAAATAGTACCTATGACAATATTTTTAGCTAATAACAATAACGATTAAAAAAAAAATACTTTTTTAACTTAATCTCAGTATCTATAGTACAAGTCTAGACCTTAGTTAGGGACTAGGCCAATTGGTGGGACATTGTCTCCTGATATTTATTTATTTATTTAAAATTAGTAGGTACTTGCCCAATACGGTTTTTGCTCGCTGGACAGACTGAGAAAAAAACTAAATTTTGTAAAAATAACTTGTTCAATAAGGAAGTAATAAGGTTATTGTTTTTTTAATTAACCAATGTTATTTAACGTTGCAGGTACCAAACTTTTGGTGTCGATGCCGCCGAGCCAATGACGTTAAATTACATGTAGTGTGATTTTGTGTTAATTACGATTGACTACCTACTTATTAATCTCTTCGGTTTACTGATATTGACACTTGAGATATACCTAAAAACATAATTAACTGTCATTGTCATAATATTTACAGAATTCAACATTAATACAATTAAAATGAAAACTAAACGTATTTAAATTAAAATTAAACTAAGCTACTCAAATATTAAAGATATAACTAATAAACATCTCTAAGTTTTTAGAGATGTTTGTAATTCTGTAGCTCTGCCTACCCCACTCTGGGAACGAAGGCGTGAGATTATGTTTGTATGTATGTAACTAATAATCACCACTATAAAAAGAACACCCCCTCTAGCAGGTCCGCTCGCGGCATGGTTCCTATTACACTGGCTGCATTACCTCTCTGGATAGCTAGCCCAATCCTTAAAAAATCAATCGTCATTGTCATATTTATTACAAGATGGTTAAGAAACAATAATAATCAATTAATTTATAAGATTGAACTAAGACTTCAACAAATTGAGTTTCGCTTGAAGGTAATGTCTAAGCCAATCATTGCCTACCCCTCTCAGCCCGTATTTTTCACATTTTGCCAAAAGAATAACATGACAGACAAAGTCAAAAGCCCGGCTCATGTCAAATAAAATAGCAGTGACCGGTAAGCTTCTGTTCATATAACTAAGAATGGTGTCAGTGAGGTTAAATGCCGCTAAAGCTGTCGATTTCCCTTTCTGGAAACCAAACTGTTCCTGTTTTATGAGTTTAAATTTTGTTAAAAATGACGTCATACGTTAATGAACCGCCTTCTCGAATATCTTAGAGATAACGGGAATATAGGGAATGGGTCTATAGTTTTCCACACACTCTTTACTACCTTTTTTGTGGATTGGCTTTACCAGAGATATTTTAAGTTGTTCCGAGAAAATGCCACTCGCTAGTGACATGTTTACTAAGTAGCTTAAAATTTCGGAGATTTGCTTTTTGCACCCTTTCAATACTTTTGTTTGTATTTCGTCACAGCCGGCAGAATTAGTTGAGCGAAGACTATCTATTAGTTTGGCTATTTCGCTTGCGTTTGTCCGGGTTAAAAATAAATTATTGTTACTTGAATTAATTAGTGAAATGTCAGGTATAGGTTTATCATGGATATATCATGCATCACTGATGGTGATAATATATTAAGAAATTGTATTTTAGTAAACAAATTATTTCAGTTAATACACCTTTTTTTAAATATTCCTTTATAATTTCAATATTCCCGGGCACAATGGCGTAATTTCCAGGAATACTCTCATGCAGAATATTCCCGGGAACGGATATATTCCCTCGACCCATCACTAATTAGCAGTGATCGGGGAAAACGATGCAAAACTTCAACAAAACTTAGCAAAACTTACATTACAGCCATGAAACTATTAATTAATTAATTATTACTTTGAATATTTTTATTAAACTATTATTATTATTGTTTTTGACATCCATGACATGATTTTATTTTACAATTATTTTTTGATTTGATAGTTTAGTTTAGGTTAGTTCAATTTTATTTTATTTAACAATGTAAAATTACAGATCAATATCTATTTTATCCACCCTGTCGAAAGTCTTCGAAAAAATAGTACATCATGTAATATATCCTATTTTGCACACAAATATAATTGACCAACAAAATGGCTTTGTACGGAATCGTTCAACAACTACAAATCTAATGGTGTATACTACTTACCTTTTTGAAAATATAGATAATAACATGCAAATTGACAGCATCTACACAGATTTTTGTAAGGCTTTCGACAGAGTGGATCATAGACTTTTACTTGAAAAACTTGCTTTCAACGGAATAAGAGGAAATTTGTGGCGCTGGTTCAAATCATATATTACAAACCGCACACAAAAGGTTGTAATCAATGGATATGAGTCCCGAGCAATGACGGTTAGTTCTGGTGTCCCCCAGGGGTCTATCTTGGGTCCTCTCTTGTTTACACTGTTTATAAACGATATAACTGACTGTTTTAAATTTTGTAACATACTACTTTACGCAGACGATCTAAAAATTTATCATACTGTCTGTAATTTACAGGAAAGTATACAACTTCAAGACGACTTAAATAGGTTTACTGAATACCTACTGCTATAAAAATAAACTCCAACTAAACTTAAATAAATGTAAAACGATCACTTTTACTAAAAAAATAAACATGTGCAAAATTTTAACTATTCTCTGTGTAATACCAATCTAGAGAAAATACAGAGTATCAGAGACAGGTATAACGTTAGACTCAAAACTCCATCTTGACGAACACATTAATAAAATAATCACCAAAGCATATCAAATGTACGGGTTTGTCATGCGCTCCAGTACTGAATTTAAAAGCCCAAATACGTACCTATACCTGTTCAAATCATTAATTCGCTCTCAATTAGAATCCGCTGTAGCTGTTTGGAACCCCTATTACAATAAGTATTCGGATGCCCTCCAGGATATTAAAAAAAATATCCTTCGAACCATGCAATACAGATGCTACGGGAGTCGTGTATCGTACCCTCAGCTTCTTATTAAGTATAATCTGTTAAGCTTAAAGACGAGGCGATTGGTACTTGGAACAATGTTTTTATATGGACTTTGTAATAACAGATTTGATTGTATACCACTAAACAATAAGTTAGCTTATAGAGTACCGGCTCGTTACCAACGCGTGGCGCGCCCTCACCAGCTGTTTGTGACCGGCCGCTGCCTTACAAATGCTGGAGAGCGCGCTCCTTTGCGTAGATTAGTGGATACCTATAATAAATCGTTCTTTAAAACAGACCTATTCGCATGTAATGAAAATTCTTATTGGAAATCAATCATGTTTGATATATCTACATGGGATGTGTGATGTACATGTGTGTGTAGATGTGTGTGATGTATATGTGTGTGTATGTGTGTGCGTGAGTGCGAGTATGCGTGCATGTTGTGTGTATGCATGGATGTTCTGGTGTCGAGTCATAGCTATTAAGGTAAAATTACACTTGTGAAATTAGTACAACTACCTTATTGTATATCTAATTACTCATTATTATTACCCTTTACCAAATTAAAATATGTAACTCGTGGTTAACGGTGTGGATCACACATATGTAAACTCGTTATTCATAGACAATAATGTTATATTGCATGTAGTGATTGTTTGTTAACCCAAAAAAAAAATGTAATTAATTGTGACTGTGTCTGGGAAAAGGGACCACTTTAGCGGTATGGAGTTATTAATATTTCCTAAAACTAGGTATTTCGGCTGACATGATGATGATGATGAAAACTAGGTAAACTTAGCTATTCAGTGAAAAAAGAATCATTTTCCTAGGTGCAATCATTATTTTTTTATACATTTTTAAACACGCAGTAGGCAAAATGTACGAGTTGAGAAAATTGATTTTAAAGTTTATACATACATACATAATCTCACGCCTTCGTTCCCAGAGTGGGGTAGGCAGAGCTACAGAATTACGAACATCTCTAAAAACTTGTTGATAATTCTATAACCACAATTTGCACAATTAGGCTGAGATGTTTACCAGCGTATTAGTGACAGGTTGCAAGCCCATCGCCTAACAGTACGACAAGCCTTTATTCCCTTAGTCGTCTCTTACGACATCCACGGGAAGACATGGAGTGGCACTATTCTAACTCGGCAACCACACGAGGGACCACATTTTAAAGTTTATGTTCGTGAAAAATACACTTCTACTAGGAAGTTATGGAATGATTGATACCAAGTTAATCTGATATCATCAAAGATTAAATACAGATATCAATGGTCTCAATAACTATAATGATTTGGAAGGTAGTCAAAGAAGAACTTGCAAGAGTGGGAAAAAAATCAAGTATCTTAATTACTCATAATCTTAAGAAAATACCTTTTAAACAATGAATTATTAACTATGGTAATATATTTTAAACAATAATAGAAGGAAAAAAATAAAAAAGACTGTATTTTCTATGTTTTTAATCAAAAATACTAACATTCCTATAAATCAGTTCTAATCATTCTCATAAACAAAAATCAACTAAATAATATATATTTTTTAAGTTATATCACAAAATCAGCCAAAATATACTTGAGCACAGAGATCCAAACATAATTAACGATACTTAATGCTATATTTAAAGTAATTCTCGTGTTTTAAGTTTAGTGGTTTGACGATCATTTTCCTATGGAAGTATAATTAGGGTACAGTCAACAGCATAAATAAGTGATAATTTATGTACCTTTTCACTTTAACGTCGTGTTTGAAATGTGATACAAAATTGTCAAACGATTGAAAGCGACAAGGTACATAAATGATCACTAATTTTCGTTTTTGACTGTACCACTTGGGGGGCTTAGTAAAGTTTAGTGTCACAAGTAAAGTAACTACTATTTAACATGTTTAATAATAAAAAATATCGTGTTGTCACTATGTTAAATAGTAAAGTAAATATTTACCAATATTAAAGTAAGTTTTTTCTACATTATATTCATTTCTAAGAAAAAAATATTAATATTCTAAGTCAGGTACCACTTTGTCACTAAACTTTACAATTGTTTACAAAAAAAAAACGCTTACAGAAATAATCATCAAATAAAGGTAATCATGTGGCATTCGATAAAAAGTGGAAAAAGTAAATAAATGCGACGGATTTTACTAGCATTTTACATATATAACCTAATATTTGGACGAAGTTTGTTTCTGAAATATGAAGGAAATGATTCTTTAAAAGAGTATGATTACAGGGTAATACCTAAATAATACTTTCTCCAATTTATATCGAGTCAAATAACGATTTATACATAAATAGCATTATTTTAGGCGCCTCAAAGTGGTCCCTTTTACTAGACACAGTCACAATTAATGTACCTATGAGTCTTGTTAATTGAAATAAAGAAAATTATTATTAATTATTTTTATTATTAATATCCTGATACTAAATATCTGATATCTGTATATTTTTTTTTAATAATATTATTATTTTGCTTGGTTGCAAGTTCTCCTTTATGTCAGCTTTACAAGTTTTGTTAAAGTTTTGCACCGTTTTCCCCGATCACTGCTAATTAGGGCTCCTAATCATTATTTTTTGACGTTAACGTATATCCACCATTAAATGAATGATAATTGGTTTCAGGTACAACTTGGTGGCGCACAGCAAGTCCCACTCGTCGGAGGACGCGAGCGCGGCGGTGCCGGCCGCGGCCGCCGCGCCCGTGCCGCAGCGCCGCCGCCTGTTCCGCTGCACCTTCTGCCAGGAGCGCTTCGAGCGGCGCTACATGCTGGAGCGGCACGTGTCGGTGGCCCACGGCCGCACGCTGGAGCGGCCGCCGCCGACGCCGCGGAACACCATGAGCAAGATGCTTAAGGCGCAGGCGCAGGCGCGTCGATCGCCCGCGCACTCCTCCGAGACTACCACCAAGGAAGAGCCCAGCTCGGAAACTGCCGAGAAGCTCCCTGCCTCCAGCAACGCCTGGACCAACGCCTACGTGCAGGAGTTCGGGCTCAGGCCGGAGTACCAACATTGACTCTTGCTTCTTTGTGACCGGGCGGAGCCAGTCTCTCTGCCCGTCACACTGGAGCCGGGCCATTCGTTGTTACTCTGGTAAAAGACACAATTTTAACGCAATTACTCTTTGTGTAATTAAGGTGTTGGTTTTGAACGGAAGGATTATCCGGGGGTTTTTAGTGAGTAGTTTTAAGTCAAATTGTACTGTCGGCGAATATGTGTGAAATACTACATTCGTATCAGCTGAAACCTTTATACAAGTCCGTAAAAACATTCTACTGAATATTATTAACTTATGCACAAGTTGCCTAGAGAAAAAATTCTCGTTGCATATAATATAATGTAAATACGCAAAATAGTTATTAATAATGTGGCTATGAAAACTAAAAGCCTGTAGAATAGTGGAAAATGTGGATGTGATGATGTGGGGATGTTTCTTCTGTCTAGTTGACATTTGACTAGTTCACTGAAATATATGTTAATTAAAATTATATTTTTATACTGTTACTGAATGTCACTATATATTAATGTAGTGAGTAGGGTAAATCAATTACCATCTTATTTGTAATAAATTTATTAGGTTAAAATGTATTAACTATTTGCATTGGGCAGGAACAGGCTAGCCCATGGAGTTGATACAATTTGACTTGCACTGAATGAGTTTGTTCTGGTTTTTTTCCAGTATTGTACCTATATGACGAAGTGGTTTTGACAATCCCAAGATTTTCCAATTAAATAGCCTGAAAGTCCGTATCGTTGCTAAATACTTGAAAAGCCTTGAAATTTTCGAAACTTTAAATTTTTGGTTTTTTTTTTATCTTTGTTACGGCACAAGTTACTATGGGCACCTTAAAGTGGACTAAATTTGCAACAAATTGAGAGTCCCCATTTTGTTGCATGTTAAGGTGTCCATAGTAGCTTTTGCCGTAACACAGGTCCATAGTGGAATAAATGTATAAAACTGAAAACCCATCGAAATTTTCTAGGTTTTCCAAGTGATTAACGATTGAGGGTTTTTTAATTGAAAAAACTTGGGATTGTCATAACCATTTCATCGCATACGACATGAAAAAAGGAGAACCTCATACAGTGCAAGGAGACACGCCTTTTATTGTACGATTTCCATGGGCTAGGCCGCTCTCGTGATAAAGTAACGTTGGTTGGGTGCACGAAAAGAAAGTGTTGCCTAATAATTTAAGGTAAAACCTATTAACCTTTGGCGGAAAAAATATACACTACTCAGTTACAGTCCTTTTGCTCTTGTTATTTTTTTATATAAAGATTGTGACATGAATGAATGTGGATTTTGCCCTATCAAGGTGTATCAAAAATAAATATTATGATTAACCCCCCCCCCCACCCCCCCCACCCGATATTGCGTTTACGTTGCTTACTTTCTGAGCTGAGGGCCCTGCCAAGATATACTAAGCGAACTAGCATTTCTATTCGATTCGTTTTTAAACCAATCGCGTCACTGGTAGACCACGTGACTTTTCGGATCACGTCATCTACCAGCGACGCGATTGGTTTAAAAATGAATCTCTTAAACGGCCCAACCGACTTTCATTAAACTGCTAAGAACTCCTCCAGTTAAATTAGCTTTTTGGTCGACAACTTCCAAAACAGGAGAGATAGTTTAATTAATGCTGAATCCGAATATCACATTAAAAAATTCAAAAAACCTTGGCAGGTCAAAGAAATAGCAGTCTAAATTTTTCCCATTATTTCACTTAATTGTGGTTACCATGCGCCGTGTTTACCAAAGACTAATGACGTAATCACCGTGCACAATGATTGATTCATCTTTGTTACGGGCTTAAGACCGTCAAAGATTACAACACGGTTTAGATAAAAAAATTGTAGATTATTGTTGTTATAAATCGTTCTGAAATGGCATTTAACTACAGAATCACGGTATGGATTACAAAACCGCAAGATTTGTCTTTTGCGTATTTAAATAGGTGAATCAGTTTTGTACAACGATTTTTAAAAAATTACAAACCTTGAGCATGGCGTGGCGTTTCAAAAGTGCCCCACTCGTAAAGTTTGCTAGCGATAGACCTTACAGTGTAGCGCGTAATGGCCTGCCGATTAGGAAATCGTTCAGTCCAAATTCTAACGGTGTCAACTATGTTTTGACCACTCACAAAGTGAATGTTTACAACATCAAACATTTCCCGATTGTCCAGAAGTAAATTTACTTGCCGAGACATTTTTTTTATCAATTAAAAGATTTAACACTTTAATTAACAAGCACACGCTTCGAAACAAACACGGAACTGACATCGCTTGCGCATAGTTTTGTGAAGGTAGTATCAAACAGTAACATAGACTGATCGTCACGATAAGCGGCCTACCCCTTTCGTAGCTACAGAAAACGAGAGACCATGATTTATAAAATAGCGAGGATATTCTTTCGACTTATCATGAAAAAATTTTTTTTTATTATTATTTATTTTTGAACTCAGAGTCATGAATATAGTAACCCCTATTGTGGAAGTTGCTGACCAAAAAACACCCTGTATATATATTATATTATATATATATTGAGGAAAACCGGTCAAGACCAAGTCAGGCTCGCACAATTAGGGTTCCGTACAAAAACAACATTTTACTCAATTTCCTTTTTTTACTACAAAATCAAGGAAATGTCCGACATTAAATAAATTAATAAACAAATTTCAGGGGGACATTTTACCCAAATTGACCTAGTTCAAACTAAGCAATAGACCGCTCATTCCCGAAATACCAGTACTTTAAAAATGAGCGCAATAGACTTGTACTATGGGTACCTACTAGACAACGATGAACGTATTTCGATTTTACCGTAATAGTGGAGCGCCGTAAGATTTATACCTCGGAATCCAGGGCCAGTTAATGAATCCTTTATATAAACTTTCGAAATGTGTTTTTAACAATATATAAAATAATGTTAAAAACAATATTGTGTTTTTTTTTTAAATCTGTATATATCAAATTCTAAACTGATTGTTGATATATCAACACACAGCCCAAACCGCTGGACTTAGAGACTTGAAATTTTGCACATAAATACCTTATACAGTGTAGAGATCCACCAAGAAAGGTTTTTGGAAATTCCGCCCCTAAGGGGTAAAAACGAGGTAGAGAATTTGTATGGAAGTTCGTCAGTTTTGAAGTTAGAATCTTTAAAATTTTGTGTTTAGGTCGACGATTGAAAATTTATTTATACTGGTCACAGCGTTTTCGGTAATTTCATCCCCGAAGGGATGGTTAGGGGTAAAACTGAATGACTGATCGATCAACGCACAGCCTAAACCGCTGGACCTAAACTGGACTTAAAATTTAAAGTAAATATTCCTTGAGTACCCTAGGGGTGCACTAAGAAGTGCAGTTTGGCGTATTTTTTAGATTTTTATTTTATTAGTATGACACAGGAAATTAAATCTTAAAAAATAAAAAATGCCACGAGAAAAAAAATGTCGGTGAAATTGCATCTAGTTTTATCCCTATTCGTTTGTTCACTTTATCCAGGAACACACTGTATGTCAAATATTATGGTAAAGTTTTATTATAATCAATCTCTTTACAGCGTGACATACGCGGTATAATTTTTGGACGATTTGCCATTTAAATGCTTAGCTTTGTCCTGTGTTTAAGTGTTTATTAATTGGCGTTTTGGTTTTTTTTTTAATTTGTCATTTTACCTACTTAGTACAAACACAGTAGCAGTACAGTAGCAGCTGTCAAAATGTATTAACTAACAGTCGATTAACATTGATTAAATTTAGTAACAATTTCACAATACGATTTTTTATTTAATCAACGTTAATCGCCTGTTAGTTCATACATTTTGACAGTTGTTAACGCTCTAATCGTCTGTTAAGTGGTTAACATCGTATAGTGTTTATTTTTTTGCCGTCGATGGGCAAACAGGCAGCCAGCCCACTTGGTGGAAAGTTGTCACCGCCGCCTATGGACAACGCCGGAGGCGTCACCAATGCGTTGCCGGTCTCGAAGAAATTTTATGATACCCTTTTTAAAAAGCCCCATATTGTAGCGCATTGGGAAAGTCTCACCAGGAAGCTCATTCCAAATTCCTATAGTACGCCTAGAAACGTTCTAGAAAACCGGCGCGTAGTTGAGCGCAGTGACTCAAGAAAGTGGGAATGAACACCCTGCCGATGACGAGAAGTGCGATGGTAGAACGAGGCCGTTGGCACCAGCCTAAACAGTTCTTCATAACACTCCTCATTATACAGACGGAAGAAAATGCAGAGAGATGAGTCTCTAAACGGTCTGAAACTGTAGGATCGTTGACAATGCTGACGGCACGTGTTTAGATGGAATCGAGAGGGTCAAGCTGATAGGCAGGTGCTGCAGCCCAGAGATGCGAGCAGTACTCCATATGCGGTCTGACCTGCGCCTTGTAAAGCACAAGGCGTTGCCGCGGAGTGACGTACTGCTTGGACCGGTTTATCACACCCAGCTTTTTGGAGGCAAGTTTTGCCTTGCCTTCCAGGTGACCCCGAAACTGCACGTCGCGTCAACACCAAAGATCCCAATACTGTTGGGAGATGGAAAGGGGAGTTCCTTGGAACTGGGGCGCTGTACAGAATGGGGATTTCTTGGTAGAGAAAGCGCAGACCTGTGTCTTCGATGGGTTGAATTGGACGAGATTTCGTCGACCCCATTCGGAAGCTCGCTCCAAGGATGCCTCTATTTCAGACACAAGTCTCACCCGACTCTCCTCCACAACTGACCGATATTCGCACGGCCGGTATATCGTGCGTCACCAGTACTGTCGTCCTTATAGCAATGAATGTTGTCTTTCAACAACAAATCATTAATATGCAGGATGAACAGCGTAGATGACAGTACACAGCCTTGAGGCACACCAGCGTTGATGGGCATAGTGCTAGAGCAGCAACCGTCTTAATGTTGCGCCCATCAAGAAAGCTGGATAGCCATGTCCAGAGTCCCTCAGAAATCCCGCGCGAAGGTAGCTTCGAGAGAAGTGCCCGATGCCAGACCTGACCGAAGGCCTTAGCGACATCCAGGCTGACAGCCAAAGCTTCTCCTTTGCTCTCCACGGCTTTAGGCCAACGATGCGTGAGGTACAACAGTAGATCACCAGCTGAACAACCAAGACGGAAGCCATATTGGCGTTCGCTAATAAGCTGGTTATCTAGGTATCCCAGAAGCTGCTCGTTGGTTATCCGCTCCATCACCTTTGAGAGCAAAGGTAGGTATAGGCCTGTAATTGGATGGATCCGACCTGTCACCCTTTTTCGGTATAGGGTGGACAAGGGCAACTTTCCATGAAGACGGGAAACGACCTGCGCGGTAGGAGGTTGAAAAAAGACGGAAGAGGACTGGACACAGCTCAGGAGCACACGTTTTGAGCACAATCACAAGAATACCATCCGGCCCGGATGACTTCTTGGCGTCGAGAGAGCGAAGAGTTCGCCGAACCGCTGACTGGATAAAGCGGACATCCGACATGGTGCTTTTACATCGAGGTATAGTATGCGGCGAAGAGTCGAATTGGCCGCAAAGATTTTGCCCAAGAGTTCAGCTTTATCATTTGTGGTGTGGGCCAGAGAATCACCAGGTGTGCGCAACGGTGGAAGAGGCGACCGACAAAAGTTTTCTTCGACAGCTTTGGCGAGTGACCAGGAGGCACGACTCCCAGAGGGATATTCTGCCAGACGCTCACCAATTCTGCCGATGTGGTCATACTTCGCTCTCGCGAGCTCCTTTTTTGAGGACCAGGAGGTTCCATTGTACTTTTTCTTGAGGTCGGAGGTACTAGGATCCTAAACAGCACGGGAAGTGGTCCAGGCTCGATAGGCTTCTTGCTTTTGGCGGACTGCCTCAGAGCTCAGCCTATCGAACCCCGGCTGGTTTAACCACCAATGGGGACCATCTAGTTTGGAATGTACCATTCCATACCCTACAGCACCACATCGGCCACTGAACTCGCACAAGCATCAGGATCATCCGACGAGAAAGAAACCTGCCATAATGGGTAAGACGCGTAGAATTGACAACATTTCAAAAAAAAAAGTATTTCTGTTTTTTCGCGTTTATAATAGCTCGTTAAAAATTAGAGTACCCGTGTTTCTCGGTTTTTCTTCATTTAACTTAAATTCGTCGAATTAATTTATTAAAGATTTAGACATTAAAAAGACCGTATATACAAAGTTAGGAATACTGATGTCGTGATCTTAGCATGATATAAAATTAAAAAAAAGTAACTTTAAACAGAAACAGAACTGACTGTCATGTCATGTCACTTGTCAACCATAACAACTGGAACAACATGAATTCGTCGACTTTGGGCAGATTGCGGCTATCCGCTTTTACAAATCCGTTAGTCATTTTAATTTTAAATAGCGTATATCAAAACGAGAATCGAAAGCGTGTCGTTAGAATCAAGTAATCCGTCAGATGAAAAATGGACATGACAGTTGTATATTTTTTTCAATTCCTAATAAATGGACTAAGGGCACTATAAGTGTATTCCTAACATTCTCAATCCAACTTTTTTTACTGTTTTTCCTAAATATAAAAAAACTACTGTATAAAAAAAACCAAATATATTTTTACTGTAATCAGCAGTGTAAAATCTACAAACGATATTTTTATTTTACTACCTTAGCACATATGAATTGTTGTCAATTCCCGCAGTCCGTCCCAGTCTGCTAACCTGTAACGTCAAACTCTGCGAGTCCCTGTGGGGCCAGCCCGTTTGGGACTCGAGACGGGAACCACGGATGAGACCAGACAATGTTTGACAGACTTATTTAATGTTTTGATACATTTTGAATCGATAGACATTCAACTGTGTACTTGTGTTACGAAATTAAAAACAAATTATGAATTCACCGGAACTTCCAATACCTAAACGGAACGTTGATAGAGATTGACGGTCTATTTCACGTGCACGTTTACGTTGTTTCATAACAAATCAACACAGTTTAATTGTACTTGATTATAAATTAATAAAAATAGTAGAGATAATTTTCCAGAACTATTTTAATTGAATTTGTTATTATTTTTAATTTATTTTTCTATCAGCTTGTGGTCGGAACGACTTGCGTGAAATGTAAAATTAAAGTATCTTTGAACGGGTTAAGTGCCATAACGCAACCCAAAATTTTGGTCAAATCTTACATATTTGGCTATGGTGCAACTAAAAATTACTTTATTTACAACATTCATCCATGTTCCTTATCGATTTTTGTTTTTGTAAGTGTTTTAAAATGAAAGGTCGTAGCGCCATAACGCGATCAAAATATTGGTAAAATTTTGGGTATTTGACATGAGTAAAACTAATACTTACTTTACGTATAACATTCAGCCATGTCCCTTATAGTTTTTATGGTCACAGACGTATCTTTGAACGGGTATAGCGCCATAACGTAACTAAAAGTTTGTTCATTTTTACATATTTAGCAATGGTACAACTAACTAGTACTTGCTTTATATACAACATTCCGCCTTTCCTTTATCGTTTTTTTGGTCACAAAACTATCTTTGAACGGGAATTGCTCACTAACGCGACCAAAATTTTGGTCAGTTTTTGCATATTTGACATGAGTACAACTAGTACTTACTTTATGTACAACATTCAGCCATTTCCGATATCGTTTTTTTTTGGTAACAATAACCCATCTTTGAAAGGTCGTAGCACAATAACGCGACCATAATTTAGGTCAGTTTTTGCATATTTGACATGAGTACAACTAGTACTTATACTTTATGTACAACATTCAGCCATTTCCCTGATCGTTTTTATTTGGGAACGATAACACGTTTTTCAGCGGACATATATAGATAACGCGACCATTATGCGCAGGCAGACCGACATATTTGGAGTCCGGGAGTTGCCCTCTATCGTGTCAGCCTAGCATTATCTATCCATTTCCGAGATCGTCACCAGTTTTGTTGTGACCTCCTAGTCTACAATGTCAACACGCATCACAAAGCCGCAATGTGCATTTTAAAAAAGTTGCAACAATAACTATTGAAAAAGAAATTTATCGTTCGGAGTGTGTTACTTTTGGTAAGTAGGTACATGTAGAATAAGTATATTATATTTCAAACTTTACATTAACAATTAATGTCATATTTCCATTAAAATAACAATACCTATTTAAACCTCAACTAAGAATGTTTGTCCAAGGTCTGCCAATATACACGCAAACATTTGTTTAACGGAACATTACATGCATGGAGTGGATTTTTATTACTGTACCTACTTCTGCGCCTCTATTCTAGGCAATAAAATCCAAATCGTATTTGACCTGTTATGGTATTGTTTTCAACTCGGCCGCCATTAAATTAAACCAATTAAATAAGAGCTGTCACTAGTCATTCGAGACTAAATCGAGAGAAGGGGATGAAGCTAACGTAACTTCGAACTTCGATTTTCAAAGTAGGGATTTTCCAAGCTAAATACGATAACAGGTCCAAGATGATTTGGTTTTGGTATTTTTCTCAAACATGCTCGGAAACGGTTTTACATGATTTTACATTTATTGAAATACAAGGACGGAAAATGCCTCTTTTTAATCCTAGGAGTAAAAAACCATATGAAAACACTTTCCGTCCATGTCCATGTTTTTTAAAAGTGCTCTCTATTGCGTATAAAATCGAAAGGACGGCGGCGCGGCGGGGCTTTGCGGAGCGGCTGCGGCGGGCGGCGGCTCGTTATGCGTGAACAAACATTCTCTCCGAATTTGTCAAAGGTTTTTAAAAATACTTATAATCATGTATTTGTATCATTTCTTCGCATTGTTTGAGAAAAGCATTATGTATGCCTCAGCGGAAACGAGGATTTCCTGACTCGTATTTTAGCAGGCCGAGCAATAGATAACCACCTCGTCAGGAAATCCCTTACTTTCCTCGCCTAGGCAACAATGTACTATTGTTACAAGAACAGCGAGCGTTTTCCGTCAGCGGCCTTTTATGGAGTTCCGAAGTCAAACTAGGGACCTAGTTCCGCTATGTCCGTTTGTCTGACTGTAAGTCACACTCACTTTTTCTCATAAACTATCAAAGTTAAAAAAACGAAATTCTGTATAGGTACAGTCAACAGCATAAATAAGTGATCATTTATGTACCTTGTCGCTTTCAATCATTTCACAATTTTGTATGACATTTCAAACACGATGTTAAAGTGACAAGGTACATAAATGATCACTTATTTATGCTGTTGACTGTACTCCCGTATATGTAAAGCAAGAGTATAAGTATTTTAAAGTAAACAACACTGTGTGATGTCCCTTATTCTTCTGCGATATAGTTATTTGTGTATGTAGTAAAGGCGACAGAACCTTACACTGCGCATGATCTGACTTGTATAACGGGCTATTTGGCGTTCATGTCTATTAATGTCGGAACCCAATATTCAAACCGCTGATAGATAGGCTTACTTCGGATTGAAATTTGACACATTTTGTATGGGCAAATGTCAAATTTTAACCCGTAGTAAGGCTTATCTATCCGCGGTTTGAATATAGGGTTTGGCCGTTAGTAATTAAGATATTTTGAGATACAAACGTTTTGCTACCGGGCCATTTATCGTTTATGTCTATCATAGATGTAGGAAAACATAGATTCCGTGTAGCCAACTTTCAAGCGTACCATCTTTTTATTCTGTGCACAACACAGCTTTATAGCCTTCGATCAACAATATTCTACTAGATAACCAGTCCCATACAAAATCAAAGCTAAATTGGACGTAGATTAGCAAAAACGTTCCAACCCACAACTTGGCCAAAAATGAGTTATTTACACCAACGAGATCAGCTAGCATGATATTTTCACATAGCAAAAGCATTTCAAGCTACCTTGCATGTGTGAGTAGATATGACCATAGTGGTCCAACCCACACGTATGGCAGGTGTGAATAAAAAAAACACTGTAACGTTCTAACCTGCCTGAAACGTTATTGCTATATTGTATATTTGATGCTTGTTTACATTTTACTACCACGAAAATGATCTAAGTAGCCTAAAACATTTTTGAGAAATCGGTTTAGAAAAGGTGTTCTTGTACACGTATTCCACAAAAACATTCCAAGTGACTTGGAACATTTTTGTAATATATATATAATGATTAGAAGTAATTCACAAAAATGATCCACGTTACCTGGAACGTTCTTCAGAAATCGATTTAGAAATGTGTCTTTTCACAAAAACGTTCCAGGTGACTTGGAACGTTTTTGAGAAATACGTATAATGATTAAAAGTAATTCACAAAAACGATCCACGTAACCTGGAACGTTCTTGAGAAATCGATTTAGAAACGTGTCCCTGCACACTTAATTCACAAAAAGGATCCAGGTGACTTGGAACGTTTTTGAGAAATACGTATAATGATTAAATAATTCACAAAAATGATCCACGTAACCTGGAACGTTCTTGAGAAATCGATTTAGAAATGTGTCCCTGCACACTTAATTCATAAAAAGGATCCAGGTGACTTGGAACGTTTTTGAAAAATACGTATAGTGATTAAAAGTAATTCCTAAAAATGATCCACGTAACCTGGAACGTTCTTGAGAAATCGATTTAGAAATGTGTCCTTTTAGGTGTGATTCACAAAAAACGTTCTAAGTAACCTGGTAAACTGTCGCAAAATCAATTTAAAAAGGTCCGTCTAGGCATAAAAGTGAATAAAACGTTCCAAGCAAGGTACGTTTTCGTGAAATAAATTTAGAAAGTAGTCTGTTTAGGCATTGTGCATAAAAATGTTTCAAGTTATCTGGAACGCTTTCGTGTAGTAGAAGTTTATCTGTGGCACATTGACAATTATTATTGATTTCAGTACTTAATCAAATTGGATTGCAAACTTTTCTCGTAGTTCTTGTGTTTCTATTATAAAAAACAAAAAACCGCCTTCAAAAACGCAAAAAATAACTTCTTTAAAATTGTAGGCACCTAATAGGTTAGTCCAACTGATGTCGGCTTTTTGTTGAAAATGTTGTGGTCGCCGACTTCAGTTGGACTAACCTATTAGGTGCCTACAATTTTAAAGAAGTTATTTTTTGCGTTTTTGAAGGCGGTTTTTTGTTTTTTAAAACATTTATTTTATTTTATACTTTTTAGTGATCATAATACGCTGTTACGTAGTCCCACTTCTTAGTTAAAATGAAACTTTAACTTATATCAAGCGCGCCGCAAGCAACGCCGCGGGAAAGTCATAGTCATATTTCAACAAGTAAATATTATTCGTTGTAGGTAGTCGCTCAACTATCTTAATCGAGATATCTTATCGCCACCCTTGAAATCGGTACCATTGAGGAGTTCCGGTGGCTATCTGTGGTCTTCATCATCAGTTCCACCACACCAAATGATACTTTCTGAATGCAAATGCTGGACTTGTTACTAAAAATACTATAATCGCTATGTTTGCCTACAATATTTGAGGAGTTCCCTCAATTCCTCACTGATCCCCTCATCAGATACAGATTTGGTGACAATGGGACCACCTCGGAAGTAAACTCTATCCGTTATGTTCATAAACGATCTACTGAACTCTATCAAACTATGTAAATGTATTATGTACGCGGACGACCTTAAAATTTACAAAGTCATAAACTCGGTGGTTGACGCACAGCACTTAGAGGTGACCTAAACAATGTCAAAAGTTGGTGCCTAGTAAATAACATGACTCTTAACGCTAGTAAATGCCTTTGTATAAGATTTACAAGAAGAAGTTTGCCCTTAAGAACTAATTATAAACTGGACGGTGTTATTCTTCAGGAAGTTGACTCCGTCAAGGATCTAGGAGTACAATTAGATTCTAAACTTAACTTTAGAAGCCACATAGATTCTGTAATAAGTGAAAGCAATAGAATGCTGGGCTTTATCAAAAGAATAGGCCGTCATTTTAAACGCACGCAAACTTTTAAAACTCTTTTTAATTCACTTGTTCGTTCACGACTTGAATATTGTTGTCAGATTTGGAACCCAATGTATCAGGTGCATATTGATCGCATGGAGAGAGTACAACGATCTTTTACTAGATTTCTTGTCTTCAAAGTCGGCGGCAAACGTCTTTCAAAAAGAGCTGATTACAGTGCAAGACTCAATCACTTTGGGCTTGATAGCCTGGAGCAGAGACGCATTTATCTTGATATGGCACTCCTCCATAAAATTATTAATGGAAATGTCCAAGAGCCGTCTTTGCTGCGTTGTCTAAATTTTGCTGTCCCTAAACAGAACACACGGACTTGTCGTCTCACGTTCTTCCGCCTTGGTCGTACCAGGACTAAGCTGGGAAAATCCTTGCCACTCTACCGTTTGCAGAAGCCATATAATGATCTAGCCAAGGCCCGTTGCATTGACATTTACCTGAATTCAATATCAGTTCTGCGACGTAGACTGCTGAAACCATCGCCGCCGCACACCCCTGACTCACAGGGCACGTAATCGCTGTTTATATTTTGGTTTGTATTTTTAGTTATATTTTAGTTTTGTTCTTTTCTATTTTCTGACTGTAATATTTTAGTTTTTAATTAATTGTTTGTAGTCTCTTTGCCAATGCTGTCGCACGCCTATAATTGGTGCATAAACGGGAATGTGCCTTTTATTTCTACTATTGTATAATCTGTTTATGTTACTGTTGGTGTGTCTTTATAAATAAATAAATAAATAAATAGATAATAATATTAAAGTCTGACTGATTAATTATTATTTTATTCATCTACAATCCCGAAATGAAAACAAAACAAAGGATGGAAAACAAAGTCGCTATCCATTTCTGTTGGTTTCTCTGCATATTTCTTCTAAACTACCTACGCTAATGATTTAAAACTGCTTTTGCTTATAGTAAGAGTGGTAAACGAGGATTATTTTCGTATATCATTTTTAGAAATTGCATCGATGCAAAGCCGAAGCGGGTCAATAGTTTCTTCTACTTAATAATTTGGAACGTTTTTGAGAAAGAGATCCAAAAACCGCGTTAAAGAAATCTTAATTAATTTAAAACGTTCCAAGGCCTTTTTTCCCTATTATTGAGTAATAAAATACACTTAAGTAGATAACAATGTACGTAAAAAAAAGAAAAAAATATATTGTTTGTGATTATCATCAACTCAAAATAATATAATAATCCATCATTGAGCATTACTCTGTTTAACTTAAAACAAGGATATCTCAAAACTAAGGTGGTGTGGGTTGGAACGTTTTTGCTAATCTACGTCCAATTCTGTCCGCGTGAATCTATACGTCAGTTGCATTTTTGTTTACTAACGAACCGAGACAAACGTTTTAGAACAGTTTTAAGTTCAACCTAATAACAACCATGGTACTAAGTAATAAAGTTACAAATTTCAAAATTTTATCTCATACCTACGACTATTTATCTCATAACATGAATACCTCAATAAATTACACCTGCTGCTACCAGGGCAGAGTGAAAAGTCTGGTAACTCATTGTAAGGGTACTGGATAGAGACGTTTCTAGTGTATCTAAAAACACTAAATATATACAAATAAGGAAAATATTTACAAGTTTATAAACTTATCTGATCCAATTTACACGAAAATAATAATTAATAATAAAATAAACCAAAAAACGGGCCCGCCAAGTTTTGTGGTTTCCCGCCTTTTTTAGAGATTATTATTATTACTTACCTATCGCTTCTTGTTTTTTTTATTGAGCTTTGTCTATAGGGACATCAGCTTAAGCAGAAGTTAAAATATAACTATTTACTAATAATTTAAATTAAACAGTATTATTAACTAACATGAACAATTAACCAATTATAATACTAAAAACAAATGAAATGAAATTAAAACTAAATATTTACATAACATAACAAAATAACGTTTTGAAGTAGGTACCAATTCAACTTAATTCTAAATAAATAAAAATAAGATACTGGAAAGAAATCACTAAATTAAAATATTTACAAAGGACTCGCTCTTTGTAAAGAAAGCACAGATTATAAAGGTACAGAAACTTCAAACTAAAAATTTCCTATTAATGTTCAAGAGCTGAGGCGTCACGAATTGTATAGTTTCATATTTTATTTTGTTAAAAATACTTTTGGTCCTTTGTAAATATTTTAATTTAGTGTTTTCTTTCTAGTTTCGTTTTTTTTTTAATTTAGAATTAAGTGGAAATGTTACTTCAAAATGGTATTTTGATATTTTACACTTTTCGGCCTTACGTAAATATTTAGTTTTAATTTAATTTAATTTGTTTTTAGTATTGTAATTTGTTAATTGTTAATGTTAGTTAATAATAGTGTTTAATTTAAATTATTAGTAAATAGTTACATTTTTCATTTTTTAACTTCTGCTTAAGCTGCTGGCCCTGTAGCCAAAACTCAATAATAATTTAAAAAAACAAACGATACAAGTTTGGTTTGGAGTTTGTTGATTAATTAATAGTAAGTATACCTACCTAATAAATCGGGCCTAGCAACATCATTAAAATGAGTGAAAAGTATGGCGGAAATAATATTGAAATCAGACCGGCGTTAAGGCAAGACATGACCGCGGTAGCAGGTTTAATACAGGTACATGTCACGCATAATTTTTCACCTTAATGTATTTTTGATATTTTTTTATCATCATTTGATACTGAGTTTAAGCTCACGCCTATTGTTTCCTCTTCAGGAATTGGCTGATTCCGAAAATATGCCTAGCGGTCCAAAAATATCAGCTCCAGGTGAATATAATTTGCCCATTTCCAATAATTATCAGTGGACAATATAATATACAAATTGACCCAATCTCAAACTAAGCCCTAGGCTTATAATACTATGGGTACTTGCCAACAATTAACTTATAGAGAAATAATACATACATAGAAAACATCCAAGACTCAGGAAGAAATAATTATGCTCATCACCATACCTGGGATAACTCGGGGCAAGTTCTAGGGATGATATCGAGGTAGGGATGATATTGATAAAAAAGATATAATTAAATTAATACATATGCACATTGAACATTCTCGATTACTATAAAGAGGTTCGATGTCATATCTGATATCGAGCCTCTTAAGATAATAAAAGTATGCAGATGTCAGTTCAATCAAAATCAATTCACTGTCAGTACCATTGATATATTAGAGTAAGAATAATATACGAGGTAATATGTAAACCACCATGAAAAAAGTAAACATTGTATAAAAGGTGAGGAAATTTCAATAACCAATATGAATGAGAAATTGGCTTTGAGTAATTATAAATATTTTAAGAATGCCCCGTTGACCACTGTGGACGTTGAGAGAACGTTTAGCAGTTTAAAGTGGATATTTTCATCTAGACGGCAATCATTAATACCGAAGAATATGGTTTTAATTTGTTAATTTTTTATTGAAAAATGAGGAGAAAATAATAATATTTATTTATGTCGAATAACTTTTAGATGTTGGCAGTAACATCGATATATTTTTTTTGTTGATAAAATATTTTGCTACATCGCTTTCGTATAGATGCCCCGAGTTATCCCAGGTATGCTCATCACATAAATATCTACCCTTACCGAGATTTGAACCTAGAACCCAGAATGGTACCCACTGGACAGTAGCCATATATTAAAGAATTGAACTTGAACCCAGGACTGCTACCCACTGGACAGTAGCCATATATTAAAGAATTGAACTTGAACCCAGGACTACTAGCTTTGTAGGCAGGGAAACTACCAATTAGGCTAACATTTCGTCAATTAATGCTTATCTATTTATAATATATTTTGTGTTTTTTGAATTCAGATTATGGGATTATTGTTTATAGATTTGCAAAAAGATGGATTTGATTCCAATCCGCCTGCATTTTGGTGTTTAGTAGCTGTGTTGAAAAGTGAAGTTGAAGCGGATGTGATTGTAGGATATGCCCTGTACTTTCGCACGTACTCCACGTGGGAAGGTCCCGCAATGATGCTGGAGGATTTGTATGTGAAGCAGTCTCACAGGCGTCGTGGCATTGGTGAAATGTTGTTTGACGCCGTAGCAAAGGTACTTATTTTAAACTATTTCCTTTGCATATGACTGTCAACAAAAAAACATGTGTATTGTTTTCTACATAGTCTAGGACCATATTTGAAGAATTAGAATGCAAGCGGCAAATCATGTAACAGTTGGGGTGACAACTTTATCACAGGGTTTTGTCCCTGCAGAATACAGATCTGGCTGTCGCTATTCCGAAATTAGAGCCGGAAGTATGCCATACCAGAATACAAAAAAATTCATCATACATTTTGTAAATTATTGTTCCAGTACCCTAAAAAAGGACTGATTGTTATAGTTTTTTAATATGTTATAAAGGACAATATGACCCAAATTTTTCGTCCCTCCAGCTCTGTTTAATTCTCCGCCATCTTGCAAAAACTGTCACATCTGTTTTTTGCCGATAATATCGTTGAAGTTCATTCTAGTGCTAATCATGGTTCCGCAATATTGTAGAGTACAAAATTTGCTGAAACTTTGGTGTTCAAAGATTTTTTCCACAACCACTAGGAACGAAGATAAATATGGAATTGTCAATGGGGAGTTAGTGTTAAAAATTGCTACTTTTTTCTAGTTTTCCTTCCATATTCACGTTTTGATGCATTTTAGCGCAAACTGTACTTGGGCAATATTCTAGAGTACAAAATTTGCTAAAACTTTTGGTTTCAAAGATTTTTTCCACAACCCCTAGGGAGGAAGATATGGAATCGTCTATGGGAAGCTAGCATTAAAAATTGCTTCATTTTTCTAGTTATCCTTCCATATTTATGTTTTCACCCATATTACTTATGTTCCATCAACACCGGTCGGGTATGATGAGCATTTTCCCATACGTTCACCTGAAAGACTAAATAAGTATTCAGTACCGCACAAGCAATTGATTTTACACTAGTGCTCCATAGATGATTCCATATCTTCTTTCTTAGAGGTCGTGGAAATAATGTTTCAAGGCAAAAGTTACAGAAAATTTTGTTATCTACAATATTGCCGAAGTACAGTTTGCGCTAAAATGCACCAAAACGTAAATATGGAAGGAAAACTAGAAAAAAATAGTATGTGGTGTGTGGGTGTAGGTTACTTATAGAAATGCACGAATACACCGATAATCAAAAGTATTTCGCACTGATCGCTTTCCAAGTAAAGACTGAATCTCGGTTGCCGGTAGGTCTGCCTTTTATACTCCCCGTGTCCGATCTTTCAAGAATGCCTTCCGGAATGTTCGATGATGACTATGGCAATCTGTTTTATTACTGTAAAATTATTCCTGTTCATGGCAAAACAAAATTATTTCTTTTGACGGAAAACTATTTTTTTGATTATTGGCATAAACCTACTACCAATTCTGGAAACTATCAAATAAGAATCACGAAAAATATTAAAATGGTATTACCTAAAACTAATAACTTTTATGGAAGGCGGACAAATAACTTTTTTATACCTTTCCTCATAAATACTTTGCCTAAAGAAATAAAACAACAAATAAACAAGAAAAATATAAGAACCCTAATTAAAAAATATTATCTTGGTCTATTTAATAAAAATGAACGCAAACATCCTGTACATGCGGTGTCCGAGTAAAGGTCACAGCACACATATCAACTCGGAAAGGGATCGTCACCCTATCAACTCGAGCCGTTCAGTATCATTTGCATGAAACTCCCTACAGCAACGCACACTTATCGGCATCGGAACGGCAACGCCTCACCTCGGCACGAGCTAGCAGTCGTCCACTGAAAAATTTATCGTATTAACACAGGTCAATGTTCCCTTTTCAATGTTTCACTTTGAGTTGATCCCTTTCCGAGTTGATATGTGTGCTGTGACCTTAACCCCCTTACTTATAAACGTGGAATAACCATGGAGTAGCTAAACCATGTTTTGTCCTTATCTGTCATTGTGACATATGAATTTGACAGATAAGGACAAAACATGGTTTAGCTAATACAAGGTTATTCCACGTTTATAAGTAAGGGGGTAAGACGCTCGCGCGATAGATCAGATAAGGAACCTGTTGCTGTGTTGCGTCGTATGCGCATCGCCATTCTCGAGTTGTTGAGAAGGTGAACAATGGCGCGGCACTATTCTTCTTGTTAATATTTAAATAGCTAACATAAAATTATTATTAATGATAATAATGATGTATTTGGCGATCCAGGTGTAAAGAAAAACCTTGCATGGTTTATGTTACATTTGTGTTAATGTTTTGTAACTGTTTATATCAAATAAATAAATGAATAAATAAAATAAAAATCGTCGGTTTAGAGGAAAAACTCACTAAGTACATATAATTTACTAATAAGTTGATGAGTTTTTCCCCTAAACCGACGAAATGTACTTCGCTCCGCCGAGGACTATCGAGACTATTCGTTGCTGGAATGTTTTACGCCTTGCTACCTTGCTCTGTTTACAGTCGCGATGTCCTTGACTCACGGGTCTGGATGAGTCTGGAATGTTCCGCGTATTGCTGTCTCATTTCGTGTTATCTCTTTCACACGCTTCTGGAAGGTTCTCAGTGTCGCCGTCTCTTTCTAATCGTGTTATCTCTTTCACACACTTCTCGAAGATTCTCAGTATTGCTGTCTCTTTCTAGTCGTGTTTTCTCTTTCACACACTTCCGAAGGTTCTCAGTATTGCTGTCTCTTTCTAATCATGCTATCTCTTTCACACTTAGTGGAAAAATTGCCATATACTGAAATGTATTTCAAAGGCCCATAAGGGGTCCTGAAAATGCCTGAAAATGGGTTTTCGGGTTATGGCGTAATCTGATAGAGGGTGGCCTGAAACGGACTGAAAACATGTTTCAGGCGCCTGAAAATAACGGTAAGTTGGTCGAAATTTTGATAATCTGGTATGTGATAGAGCTACCTCTGAAACGGACTGAAACAATATTTCAGCCTGCTGAAAACGCTTCTAAAGCACCGAAATCCACGATTGAAAATGAGACGCCTTATCCCACTGGCGTAACACTACCCCCTCCTAAGACATGCTCGTCCCGAGCATTATTAGTTCCGTAGTATCTCGCCAGTCGGTCAACGTGGACAACCTTGCAGGGACTTCGCTGGCTCCGCTGTATCCGATACGTAACGTCGTTGATTTTAGTGACTACTTTGTACGGCCCTTCCCAATTCGGTGATAGTTTCGGGGATTTCCCTTTTCTTCGCATGGGGTTATGCAGTCACACCAATGAACCTTCCTCGAACCCCACTTGGTTCGATTTTCGGTCATATCGTGTTTTCATCTTCGCACTGGCTTGAAGTCCATGTTCACGAACGTGGCTGTGAACATCGTCTATCTGGTTTCTCAAATCACCGGTATACCCGGTGATCGATTTCGGCGAATCTGGAGGACGTCCGATTAAGAGGTCTGCAGGTAAACGGAGTTCTCTTCCAAAGTTCACATAAGCTGGGGTGACAGCCGTACTTTCGTGAGTTGCCGACCTGTATGACATCAGGAAGAGAGGAATATGCCTATCCCAATCCTTTTCGTGACTTTCAACCACCTTGGCCAAATGTCTTTCTAGCGTCTGGTTGAATCTCTCGACCATTCCGTCCGATTGTGGGTCGGTGTTACGGCGTTGTCCTGGTTTTATGAATTCCCATAATTCGGCAAGTTTCCTGGAACACCTGGGACTCAAAGTTTCTACCTTGATCACTGTGAATTTCGAGAGGCACCCCAAATCGACAATACACTTCCATCACTATTTGGGATGGCAAATGCTTCAGGTCATCCATTATAACGAGTATATACTTGTTTCCCGACTCGGATGTCGGGAACGGACCTGCGACATCTAACGCCATCCTTTCCCAAGGAGCTCCAACATTGTACAACTTGAGCGCTCCTCTACTGCGTGTTTGCGGCCCTTTGACTGAAGAGCAGTTTGTACACTTCCTGGACCAGTCTTCCACATCTTCACGGCAGTAAATCCAGTAGAAGCGTTGCCGAATTTTCATTAAGGTCCTTTTCACTCCAAGGTGCCCACCGGAAATTCCGTCATGGAAGGATCTTAAAACATCTTAAAGCATCCTTTCCATTTGCCGACTCCCATTTCCTGCACAGTACACCATTATGCATAAACAAACTTTCCCATTGGGCTCAGTAGCTTTTTGTTTCAGTACTCATCGGAGCTACTTCACAACATTTTGGTTTAGGAACGCCTGCTTTAATCCAATCGAAACTGGGTTTAATGTCGTGGTCTTCTTGCTGCGCTTGTTGCATGACTTCATTGCTCTATTCTTCACTTACAGTATCAGTCCTCAACATTATCACACAATCTTTGCCCTCTTGCCTTACCCTTTAATTCGCTATGTTAAGTATCCTCAACATCAAAAGCAAAAAAATGCTGTCTAGTTATTTTAAATTATAACAAGAGTTTTTTTGCATAATCTTTTTGTTTAATTTCTGAACGCAACTTTAGAGTCAAAAAAGCTGCTTACGCGCAAGTATTTTGACAGTTAGTGACAAAATTGCGCCGACTTCGCGAGCAAGTTTGGGACCCTAGGTAAGTAATAATTGTTTAAAAATATTTATCTACCCTATATGAATTCCTATTTGGCTGAAACATGTTTATAAAGGCCTAAATCTTATCTTTGGCTAAATTTTTAGTCGATTGGAACTTAAACTAACACGTTGTAAGCCTGCAAATACGCATGTTGAGTATTCTCAACATTGCGAGGCTAGTAATAATACACTACTCATTTTGTCTGTTGAGTATCCTCAACATTGCGAGACTTTTAAAGTTATAGTGTTGGTATTGCATGTTGAGTATTCTCAACATTGTCCATCAATGTGTGACTAACTTTTAACTAAAGTTATTGGCTGATTTTTTAACAATAGCAGGCAAAAGGGCGAGTTTTTACATACGAACGGGTTTACTATCACTTAACCTAACCTAACCTTTTTTTTGACAGGGTAGAAAAATAATGCTTTATGCAGTGCCCCCACCATGGGAGTCGTGCGGGGATATGTGGGACTCACCCACCTAGCAGGGGAGCGCAACCCACTAAAAACCACCCTGGTGTACCCTCTTGCGGGTTTGGCAAGACGCCGTGGAACCTCAAGCATTGGCCACGACACCTTCCGGTAGCCCCAGCTGGTGTCGGGGTTACCTGCGCTGATGGAGAGAGGGGCCGAGCACACTTGGCCTAGCCTATGGCAGGTGGGGGATGGGAGTCCCCCACCTGCAGCCACTAAGGGTTGAGGCGGGCGGCAAATTGCCGCCGCCTCAACCCCTGCAGTCTGCACCGGAGGGGATGCGCGAGAGGAGACTCCTCGCGCTCCCGCTCCGCGCCCTCTTTGTGCGAGATAACTGACTCATAAAAGGAGCCCACAGCCTTCCTGGACCTGTCACTGCACAGCAATGCTGATACAAGGCTGTGCAGGGAGAGGTCCCACTGCCCTATGGCTAGTGCCATGGTGCTGCGCTCCGAACTCCAACGACTGCGCACCTCGAGGGTGTGCTGAGCCTTGTCGTCCGGATCGCTGCACTCATGGCACTGCGGGCCAGGCTTCCTCCCAATATTGTGCAGGTAATGACCGAAACACAAGCCTGTACAACGTAGCGCCGACTGCCCTTTCCAACCACAGGTCCAGCAACCCCAGAATTGCCCTTATAGTACGAGTACCATGGTCTGGGGAGTCGGCGCTCCGTCACACGGCGCATCTCCTCCAACTCCTCAGGGTCCGGGCGTTCACCCCTCGCCCTGGTCCTGGACCGAACTATGTAGGTTTCCGCCTGCACCTCTGCGTCAAACTCCCAGGGTGGGGTGCAGGCGAGGAGGCAGGCCGCGGCGTTGGCCACGGTCATGTAGGCCCTCGCAATTCTGAGGGCCCCCAGGCCACCATCCGCTGGGGCCTTCGTAGTAGGGCCTTGTTTCAGGCGGACAGCTTGTCGGCCCAGATTGGGGCCCCATAGAGGGCCATGCTTCGAGTAACGCCTGCGTAAAGACGCCGACATAAGGAGCCTGGCCCGCCCATATTGGGGCAAACACTGCAAAAACGGCTAACTAACATGAAATGCTGAAAGTGTGACATGCGGCTCTGCTTAGTATCTAAAAGGAATTGTTTCTTTTCATTTCATGTTAATAAATAAATTTGTTTCTTTATAAAAATATATGTTTTGTTTTTAACCTCAATGATAGCATATAGAGCAATGTTAAATATGCTCAACATCCTTTTACATGTTTGTTTTGTAGACTGATGGACAATGTTGAGTATTTTTAACATATATATGTTTTCCAAGTTGTTCAATATATAAGATTTTTATTAATTTTTTTTTCAAGCCTTTTGTACCCTGAATAACTAACTTTACAACAGAGAACTAAAAAAAAATAAAAAAACATAACTTGGTCGTGAAAGGGTTAAACAATGTTTACAGTCATCCGGACAAGGTCTTCGGGAAAGGGCGTCCGCGTTGCCGTGTGATTTCCCACTGCGATGTTCAGTGATGAAGTCATATTCCTGTAGTTGTTCAATCCGGCGCGCTGCTCGACCCTCAGGATTTTTAAACTCCAATAACCATTTTAAAGCAGCATGGTCAGTTCTGGTACGAAATTTGCGCCCAAGCAGATATTTACTGAAGTGCTGCAACGTCTTGACAACTGCCAGCAATTCTCTCCGTGTGACGCAGTAATTCCTCTCTGGTTTCGATAGTGAATTACTAAAGTAAGCGATTACAACTTCCTGATCTCCTTTCTTTTGTGACAAAACTCCTCCGACACCAGTATTTCTTGCGTCTGTGTCAACAATAAAATCACTCTCAGGGTCTGGGTATCCCAATATTGGAGTTTCACAAAGGCTTCGTTTGAGATCGGCAAAAGCTGCTGCACACTGATCATTCCAGTCAAATTGTCGTTTCTCTTCCGTAAGCTGGTGCAAGGGCTTCGCTATATCTGAGAAGTTTTTCACGAAACGTCGATAGTACGAGCAAAGTCCCAAAAAGGCCCGAACTTCGGGTTTGTTAGATGAGTGCCTTGAACGCATTTTTCATCGGTAGGTTTTTTCCCTAATCGCATTTTGCCTCGATCGTCTTTTGTCATGTGTGCATTTTCTATGAACGTAATTTACCTTGAACGCATATTTTATAATCTCGATATTTCTCGTCGCGTTGTGTCTCAAACGCATATTTTATAATCTCGATATTTCTTGACGCGTTGTGTCTCAAACGCATATTTTATAATCTCGATATTTCTTGTCATGTTGTGTCTCAAACGCATATTTTATAATCTCGATATTTCTCGTTCGATTAAGACACAAAGTCGTTATTTTGCAACTCGTTTGTAAGGAATAGAAATCAACTCGTGACTCGACAAAAACGTAATTTTTTTTATACGTAATTTTCGCCATCTTGTCATTTTCTATAATTCGTCAATCCCATTAAAATCTTTAATTTGTCTATTTCCCCAATTGGTCATTTCTTTAATGCGTCATTTTTGTCAGTAGTGATTCTACCCAGTCGCATGTTTTCTATTGTTATTACAATGGAAAATGTAAGTAGGTTTAGGTTGTTAATTTTGCAGCAGGCCCGAAGCGCCAAAGATTCCAGAAGTATCCGTCAACTTTGTGAAATTTATATTTGAAATGACGTTCGAGATGTGAAATCTATATACCTATCTAAAAAGTTCCAACATATCTTTTTTAGATTATTTTATTTGTATTTTTATTTTGTATTATTTCAGGACTTTTATGGATATGTACATGTGCTCACGTTTAATTAAAAAAAAAGTCCGACAGTTTGCTTTTGAATTATTGCTGGTGAATTATGTCGCTTCTAATTGATCAAGAAACTGTAAACTGATGCACCTTTCCATTTCGTAGAAAGTACTCACGGAGGAAAAATTTTTTTACGTCATGGGCAAAGCTATCATTTTAATCGTGGAAATAAATATGGATCGTCGGTCTGGCGGTGCCAATAAGGCTTTATAGTGGTTCTATTAAAATAAAATCGGAAAATAAAATCGTTATTAGAGAAGCAGCACATGATATTTGTCTCCCAGACTTTCAAAGTACAGATATCGAATTAAAATTTGTTGAATTGAAGAAAAAGGTTCAAGTTGACTTCAGCCCGATGCCTTCCTTATACCTTAATGTCTTCGTTTATGACAGAAGCATATACGGATAAATTACCGTCTTTTCATAATGTGAGAGATGCGTTATACAGAAACAGAAAGAAAGGCATCGAAAAATTACAATTCTATTCGTGCGAAGAGGTGGAACTACCTGAAAATTTAGCCAATAATTTCCTGACCGTAAATAAAAATGGAACACTGATTTTTGCTACGCCTGAAAGCAAAAATGTTATCAACCAAATTAACACATTCTTTATACCTTCACTCAGTTGTACACAATCCTTGGAGACGTGGGCAGTACATTAGAGGTGACTAAAGTGGTACCTCTGATATTTGGTTTACTACCGAATAAACAGAAACCTACGTATGTGGATTTCTTTCAGGAACTACGAGAGAACATAACAAATTTCAATCCAAAAATTATTAAGATGGACTTTGAAGTCGCAGCTATCAATGCTCTCCAGGAAATATTCTCTTCGGTTCATATAAGCGCATGCTTTTTCCATTATAGTAGGGCTGTGTGGAAAAAAGCGAGGGCGTTAGATATCGTGAGAACTCGTGAAGGTAGCACATATGTTGCCCAATGTGTGGCACTAGCACACTTACATCCCAGAAATATTTCAGGCCTCATTAAAATATTGAGGTTTTTCAGGTTTTAAATATAATTTATATGTATGTTAAAGTTTGTGTTACATTCTGGTTTAGTTAATAGAATGTAAGTTTACTTTCCTTTAAAATTTACATATGACGACAAGTCTTGTAATAAAATGAATAAATGGTAGATAATAAGTGTTATAATTACTAACCTAGTAATATTATGAACGTATACTTATCTATACTTCGTTTCATTTAACATTCGAATAATAACGGTCAAATTTGCAGACGTTTCCTTTATAATACTGAAATCTGTATGCATTTAACTTAAGCTATTCATCTAGGTACGTAGAAAAAGTTGTAATCCACCAAACTATTCAGAAAATCGCCCATAGGGCAAAACACGTTAATCAAAAATGCACACATGACAATATACAATCAAGGCAAAAATCAATTAGGCTATTTATCTATGTAGCAAAAAGTTAGTAAATCACCATGCTACTAGGCAAATCGCCCATAGGGCAAATTACGTTCATAAAAAATGCACACATGACAAAAGACGATCGAGGCAAAATGCGATTAGGGAAAAAACCTACCGATGAAAAATGCGTTCAAGGCACTCATCTAACAAACCTCTTGACACGACGTGCCCGAAATAATTCACCTTACGCTTGAAAAGTGAGCATTTTTTCGGGCTGAGTTTCAGGTTCTCATCTCGCAGCTTAGCCAAAACTTGCTCCAATTTTCTAAGGTGATCGTCGAAGTCTCTACCAACAATTATAATGTCATCTAGATATACCAGGCAAGTAAACCAGCAAGTATTTGTTCCATCGATCTCTCAAAGGTTGCTAGTGCATTACACAATCCAAACGGCATAACATTGAACTGCCACAATCCCTTTCCGGTCCAGAAGGCCGTTTTCTCCTTATCGTGGTCCTTGATTTCCACTTGCCCGTAGCCACTTCTTAAATCCAACGTGGAAAACCATTTCATTCCATTTAAAGTGTCTAACGTGTCATCGATTCGTGGCAGTGGATAACAATCCTTTTTGGTTACATCGTTAAGTCGGCGATAGTCAACACAAAATCTCATGGTGCCGTCCTTCATCTTTACCAAAACTACCGGTGAACACCAAGGACTTGTCGATGGCTCAATAACTTTGTTTCTCTTCATCTCTTCAATCGTGTCTTCCACTTCTTTTCGCGACCTACTGGAACTCGCCGAGGACGTTGTCGAATAGGCATGGTTCCGCCAGTGTCGATCTCATGTTGTACAACTCCAGTTCTTTCAATATCACCGTCGTGCGCAGAGAAAATATTGCTGTAACGCAGCAGTAAATTACGCGCGTTCAGGAGTTCTTCCTTGGTGAGATTGTTTTTGCAACCATCCAATAATCCTGTAATGTTCACTCCTGTACTTGCAGTTTGTCCGCTTCCATTCGATCCCTGGCAACTTCGTATCCAAGAAATTTCTTCGCAAGTCCCGGTAAGGCTTCCTTTACTAAGGGCGTATTTAGAGTCGCTGAGGTTTAGGACCCTTATAAACGCTGCAGATGACGTTGTCACAACCGTGCAACCTGTTATCCACGGTTGACTTCCATCATTTGTTTCTACTAATACGCAGCGATGAGATCCTCGTCCTGCATAGTGTGGTAACTTCACAGGAACTAGGGCTTGCGATCTTGGTTGAAGAATGGTCCTTCTGGCGCAGTAGACTTGTCCACTTACGCCAGCTTCCATAGGCACTTCATCAACTCCGAATTTCAGGACTCCACCGTTCAAGTCGATTTTGCAGCCATGTTTTCTCATAAAATCCAATTCAATAATGCAATCGTCGATGATGTTAGCAGCAATGACTTTGTGCCAGTAGTTCTTTTCTCCAATTTGCACCGCCACTCCTTGCTCCCACAGGACAGAAATGAACTGGCCGGTAGCCGTTTGCAGCTGACGATGCTTAGGTCTTACTAGATGATCTCTGGTAAAATGTTTCAGTAGCCGAGAACTGATCACAGTCCGAGAAGCTTCGGTGTCGATAGTAAAGTGACATGGTATTCCATCAATTTCTCCTTTGACGACCAGACTGTTCCCATCATTCACCTGTGAGATCATAACTGGGACATTTTGACCACCAGCCAGCACTCGTCCCTTAGTCCTGGCTTCTACTCGTTTCCCTGATGCGGCTCTAATGAATCAGAGCCTGCTGGCCTCTCCGTTGGGCCTGCTGCATCTCGTTGTGTTCTATTTCGCTTTGGGCAACTAGATTGTATGTGCACGCGTTCTCCACACCAATAATACCTTGGCCCAAATTCACAGCGAGGAGCAGACGGCTCTCTGTCCGAAACTTCACGCACCCTAAAAGGCCTCGAGTCCTGGCGTACAGCTTCCACTTCCAGGGCGTGGGCAACTGCATCCTTCAATCACGGATTCCATCAATGAAGGCCTGTACTAGCATGCTGTCTACAAACGAAGCGGATGCACTTTGGTACGCTTTTCTGACCAATGTTTCTATTTCGAGGGCCCACTGTTGTAACGACTCACTACGTCCCTGGGCTCGATCCTTAAGTTGAGCTCTGAATACATCTCTAGATGGCTGTCCCCTAACGTGCCTCCAAAGTTTCAAGAAGGCGGTCGTATGTCTTATTCTCTCCTAGAGCTTCCAGCACGGTGAGGTCTTCATCTCGAAGTGCCAAAGTTAGAGCCGTCTTCACCTGGTCCTTGTTCCAGCCATTCGCCTGGGAAACTGATTCAAATTGGAGTTTATAGGCTATCCATGACGATGTCCCATCAAACGGTGGCACCTTAAATCTTCCAGCAACCGGGATAGAGGTCTCACTCCCAGAGGCACCGCTGACCACTTTAATTTCGAGCTATCCTTATTTGCAAACCTTCATCCACTGCCCCCACCCCAAATCCTTCCCCTCTCCTCAAATACAAACTTGATAAAGCTGATTGGCCCAAATATTATTTCTATATAGATAATAAATTAGAACAACCTGACCTTTTTTCTGATAACGTCTCTCTTGTTCTGTATTCTAAATTTATTGAATTACTTTATGACGCCGTTAATAAGTTCATCCCAATAAAAAAAAAGCATTATGTAAGTATGCCTCGGCGGAAACGAGGATTTCCTGACTCGTATTTTAGCAGGCCGAGCAACAGCGAGGCCTGCTAACCACCTCGTCAGGACATCCCTTACTTTCCGCGCCTAGGCAACAATGTACTATTACATATTCAATTTCATTGTCACCCAATAAGACTGCTTCCCGAGTGTGGTTTGTAATTATTTTTATTTTCTCGGTGTTCATGGTAAGGGCTGCCTTGGCGGTTTCGTGTGCTAGTTGTTGGAGCATTGTTTGAAGTGTGTTAGCTTCTTCAGCAAATATCACAATATCATCTGCGAATCGAAGATGAGAAAGTTTGGTACCGTTTATGTTCAATCCATGCTGGTCCCACTCAAGATGTCTGAATACAGACTCCAGCACAGCGCAGAACAACTTTGGGGATAAAGGGTCTCCCAGTCTCACTCCTTGGTTTATCCTAAATGGTTCTCCTTTACTTTCACGCTGAACTACTGCCGTGCCCAGCTCATATATTTTCTTGAGAACTGTTGTGAATGGACTGTATTTTGCGATATTTTTTAATGCGACACGACACGATAGATAAAACGACAACCACAATACTACAGTATTAAATGTTGAATACCTTGAATAATCAAGAGAACACTTACCTCATGCGGTGCAGCGGTGAATCCTCACTGCTTTCAAGTGCAGGCTCTCCAGGCCCCGAGCTTAAGTACTAAAAGCTTACCGAGGCTCCTGTTCTACCTGCAGCTAGATTATCAGCATCAGCAAGCGTCCAAGGTATTGGAGGTGTTACCGACACGAATTAACCACCAAACATTTAAACTATTGTAACCGACACTTTTTACGTGGCAGCTCGCGCGCGATCCGAATAGGTAGGGGATAGACGATATAATCTGACAGTTCAACTGACATTTTGTTGAATGTTGCCATATCAAAACTCTAAACTAAACGGTTACTTAACATTCCGCCCACCGAAATACAAGGTATTTTCGAAAATACCATCGATATACGAAACTTATAAGCTAATTATGGTTACCAGCAGCGGGAGAGTGCGAATAGTGAGAAATGACCAAAAAGTTTAAAGTCACACACTTTAATTAACTTTAACTTATAAAACATATAGTGAATAATTAAATGTACGTATAGTGAATAATTAAGTGTGGGGTTTTCCACAGTTCGGGCGGCGATCACCCACGTTGCGATGAGGTATCCGCAGGTGCCGGGAATGATTCATTACTTCGCTGTAACTGTTATAATATTTTGGCAATACTAGTATGTTGCTCTGGGTTTGCATATGATATAAGGGTTTACCCATAACAAGCTAAAATACAACGAAAAGTTGGTAAATAGTTTGAACTTCCAACGATCACTACAATACCTATTTAAAGTTCAAGCTAAGAACATGACAAACTAATTATCTAATTATTATCGAAACTAGTGCTGTAGAGGTAGCGGACACAGCTTTACTACAGGAAGTTTATACTCCCCTGATGCACGGACCGGAACCGCTTACCCTTTAAAGAGTTTTGGATAGGGTATTTGATTGACTGGTTTTTACACACCCTAACGATGCGGTAAGCATATCATCGAGTTACCCCAATGAAAAGCTATCCAACACGATACAATAAATTCGACTAAGCACTTACCGAATCCTTAAAACCCACGTTAGGCTTTCCCTATCAAGTGTTATTGAACGGCTTCAAGCTATTTCAATCCCTACGCGCAATTCATACAACATATTTTTGTACTACTTAGCAATCCACACAACAGGCGCACGCGGCGAGGTAGGGGGAGTGAAATGTTGTCCTTGAAGCACTATTCCGCTGTGTCAAAATAATAATAAACCTTCTGGCATTTGGAAACGGGTTTTGTTTGTTAACGATCGCTTCGATTTTGCATCGCCTGATTTCTCAGTACTTGATTTGACAGTTAGGTTCGGCGATCTTCATTGTTGTCGGTTGTCCCTGTTAGTCAGATTTGGTTTTAGCGTGAAGTGTGCGTGAAGTGTTTAAGTTAAAGTTTGGGTCTTATAATTTTACTTGGATTGAGTTTCTGTTATTAGAATGAGTTGAAATGAGGTGATTAGATACATGTTAACCCGGTATAACAAGGTAGTCCTATGGGTGACTAAGAATTGATCTGATGATGGAATTTAAAGATGGTCATAGGATTGCTGCTGTACTTAAGTGTTTACTTAAAGGGAAATTGTTAATTAACACTTGTTGACGTAATTAACTTTTCCTACTCCTGTACTTTTATCTGTCATTTATATAGTCACGAACACTAATATAAGAATATAGATAATATGTCCGCAGAACATTCCGTAGAAAAGTCTATCTAGTCTATTCCCCTTAACAGCACTTGTGCTTTTTTGAGCCAAAACGATATGCCTAGCTGCCAAAGCTTACACCTAGGTTAATTTGACCAATCAAAATACTTCACCAAATTAAACCACCAATCACAATAAATATTGACTGTCAATCGGAACGTTAGGTTCTTTTTGGTATGTAAACTCTTTTACTAATTTAACTCTTTAAAAAAAACATTTTATTTGGTATCAACCAACCAGAACGCAGCTATATTAAAATTGACCAATCAGGTAAAAGAATTCATTTCTCAAATCATTAGGTGTTTTTTAGTCCCTATTTCACAAGTTAAATCGATTGTGCAACTTTTTTTAAAAATATGAAACCTGGCAAGTGCACATCAATTTAAAAACAAAGTTAACCATAGACACATATTTTATTGTCTTCGAATGTTTCTCGCTCGTTTGTTGTTCTGTGCTTCATTCGTATTCTAACCTAGGTAACATAAAATTTTGTTAATTTAATTTTGCATTTTATTTGAAACCTAGTCGTAGAAAAAGTATTGTATGCAACGGTGTATAACTAAGTCAAAAAATACTCGTGGCGTCTTGCTTTACGATGTTCGCCTGCGGCTCACATCGTAACCACACCACTCGTCTTTTTTGACCTCTCTTATACAACTGTTGCATAAACTACTATAATTTCAAATGACCCTGTTATTTGAATGCAATAAAATGTATACAGAAGATTCATTAACTAGGGCAGTTTTTGGAACAGTTTGTAAAAAAAAAGTTTTGTAAATTTTATTGGCTAATGGACCTGAAAGATAGATGGTAATACCGGGGGCACTTTTTGTAAAGCTACAAGCTACCATTTTACAGGTCTAAACTGGCAACACTGCTCAAATGGCTGGTCGTCATTGGTCGAGATTTTGTCAAATGGAAACTTGTAAATTGTAATTGTTAGCTTTATAAAACAGGCCCCTGGTGTCACTAAAATTTAACAAAAACTTAAATAACTTTGAAATGGTAGAAAATCGCTGAAATCGATAGGTCTTGACGTCCTCTATCGACCTGCTTCGTTTGATCCACTCCTCCTGTTACACCCTGTATAGGGCTATACATACTTAAAAACATTGAAAACATCCGAGATTTAGGAACTAATACTTGCGCTCATCACAAAAATGATGATGATCCACACCCAGAACCGATAGCATCATATGCTGGGTCATTACGTTAACAAGTAGGATAAAGTTTTGTCTGATATGATTATATTATATATACTCGATTTTCAATTCAAGAAGCCACCTATGCTAAAGTCTGTACTGTTCCGCGATCTGGATTTCGAAAACCATAACGCCTTTGTATCTGTTTTTTGGATATATTAAACTTGATCATATTTTCTTGAGACTGGCAAACGTGAAAACACGATTAGAAATAAAATCCTCGATAGTTTCATTTTTCAAACATGACACCTTTTTTGCATGCTTTTGGTTGAATGGTTGAATCTTTAACGATGATTTTCAATTCATTAGTTGAGTAGGTATATGTAACTTCTTAATCCTGGCAAACCAATTTTAAAATACCTAAATGTTGTGATTTTAAAGTAAACAACAATTAATTGAATTTGACGCTGCCATCAAGGCGTACGCGAACTATCTCCATCCCATATTTTTCGCGACGAAGCACATAAAGCCTTCCCTTTCATTCTTGTGGGGGCGTGGTACCATAGGTGGCCTCTTAAATACCAATATAATACATAGTAAAAAAACTGTATTGTCTCTAATTCCAGGAGGCAACTTTAAGTAATTGCTCGAGATTAGACTTTCATGTTTTGGAGTGGAATGAGGCGAGGATATTTTATGAAGGAAAAGGAGCTGTGAACCTTACAAAATTAGAGCAGTGGTGCTACTACCGCATTTCAGGGGAAGCACTGCGAGCCGCGGCCCACCAGCTCTAGCCTGCAGGAGTAAAAGACGAAAGTGGTCCAACTTATATGGGTATAATTTATGATGTTACATTACTTACAACAAAACTTATTTAAAACAATAATCATGTCCTAAAGTTATTGAACTCTGCTAAAACTGAGTCAATGCATGATGATCCCTGTGAAGTCCAAGTGCATGTGTCTTGTTTCTTTAACATTCCATATGTAGTACTTTAATACAAATATTGGGACGGCATTCAGTAAATAAAATGATAAGTACCTCTTTATAAATAATGCGGTTGCGCTTGTGACATGGCTATCACAGGAATCAGGATAAGGGTGAAAAACTTAAGTAAATGATCCCTTGCATGTAGCTGTGTACAATACTAATATGGAATTTACGTCAAATTTCAAATATAGAATGTCGAACGGTCTATACAGATGTGTTACAACTACATGCAAGAGGTAATTTACTTAAGTTTTTCACCTACATTGTTCCAGGTAGGACGCTGTGATAGAATACATATGATTTATTTTGTTAAGTGTACTGAAATCTAATAACATTCTATATTTCTAAATTAACAATTTATGTACAATTTATAATAAATGCAATTTATTTAGTTTACAGTCTAACATTATACTAGAGCATTAATACAATAATCATTGTAGGTTGGACAAGTTTGACATGCTGACTTGTAACTAAAAAGTACATTATCTACTACAACTCCTTTTGAATTAAAAAATCAAAATATGTACAGGTGAAAAACGTTTGTTTTATTATTTTAGATAATTATTTGACTCAAATATAATAGAAATAGTAGTCTAGTCAGTCAAAATAAACTATTTTTACATATTGTACCTATATCTATGCACATTACATAATAATATGTACATGGAACTACCTATTTTAAACAGTTTATATAGCTTTGTGATTATCAATTTGAGTGTGCATATTAGCTGCTATTGCACCAACCAACTTCCCCATGCTTACATGGGTTTACATTTTGTCCACCACATCCACCCAACTAACTTTTGTCAATGTAATCATCCAAAGGTTCTTAATTCAATCTATCCACATTAAAAATCATTAAATTAGTTTTCTGATTGTGATTGCACCTTAATGTCAGAAATTACTAAACAAAACAGGTTGTTACATAATATAAATACCAAAATAAATATAAATATCTGGGGACAATCTCATGCAAATTGACCTAGTCCCAGATTAAGCTCTAGGCTTTTACTGTGAGTACTAGACATCGACAAATACTTCAATATAAAGTAAAATACCACAAGACTCAGAAACAAATACTCGCGCTCATCGTGCAAATATTTGCCCTTGCCGAGATTCGGAACCGCCCGACCGCTAGCTTCGTAGAGTCACCTAGGCTGCCTGTGTCAATTCAGTCTTTGTCAATAAGTGTTATGTTAACAACTAAACTGTTTAATATTTACTGTATATTTTTTTAATCTGACTCATGATAAGGTCTGGCCATAAGGGACTATGTACTTATCTTCTATTATATAAAAGCAGATGGATATGTGTTTCAGTCTTCAGATATTATATTGGATAAGCAACCATGTGTTTGACAGGGCCGATTGTTTGATCAGTAGTCAACTAAACTATTTAATGGTTAAAATTAAAAAACGAATCGAAAATGTGAGGGATTTGGTTCAATGATTACGATTTTTGACTATTAGTATATTTAACTACTGACCAAACAACGGGCCCTAAATTGCACATACCCACCTTCGTTTCATGTTTATAAGGGCAGTAACTGTGTCAACACCAAAGTGTGCAATTTTGTAACAGGAGCATACTCAAATTGGTAAAAAAGCCTTTCTTGCTGTCACTGGGTCATTCCAGCTTCGAAATTGTTGCTTCCAAGCTGAAGGTTTTACTTCTACCAAACTGGGAAACGACTGCTTGCAAGAGATTACCTTTAGATGAGAAATTACCATAATTTAAAAATAACTTTTTATAACAAGACATTCTTACAAATACTTTCGCTTGTGCATATTTCATGAATAAGAGGGCTGCACTGAAAGTTTCGGGAATCTATTACTTACAAACATATTTTTGACACATATTATACCTTTTTATAATCTCTAAAGTTTCATTATCTTAACACACTGGCCAGATGTAAAAAAAGGGATGGTTCGGTTTCAATTGTTTTTTGAAGTCGTTGAGTCGCTGCTGAAAATGGGATTGTCCCGTGAAAATTTAAGAGCTATGATTTATTACGACTTTAAAAGTGGATTAACACAAAAACAATATGGAGACCGGATAAATGCTGCTTTTAGTAATGAAGCACCTCCAAAGACGACAATATACAGGTGGTATTCAGAATTTCAACGTGGTCGTGTATCCCTCACGGACGACGTGCGTGAAGGTCGACCAAAACGGGCACTCACGCAAGAAAACGTCGATGTTGTGCGTCAGCTGATAAAGGCAGACCGACATGTGTCATATCGGAAGATTCAAGAGAGTATGGGCATTGGAATGAGTCAGATACAAATTATTTTACAGCAACAATTAGGCGTGTGAAAGTTGTTTTCCCGTTGAATCACTTGTCTGACGAGCAGAAAACGACTCGTGTCAATTGGTGCCGCAGAACTTTGAATAAATTCAACGGAGGGAGCTCAAATGCAGTTTTTACCATTGTATCAGGTGACGAGTGTTGGATATATGCATATGAGCCTGATAATAATAACCGATCTCGAATATGGGTCTACGAAGACGTGCTCTAGCGGACAAAAGTTATTCGTTCTCGCAGCACGGCCAAAAATATGGTGGCTACGTTTGTCTCCAAATCGGATCACGTGGCTACTATTCCTCTTGAAGATCATAGAACAGTCAATGCCGATTGGTACACCACCATTTGTTTATCTTTGATGAACTCCGAAAAAAAAACCCTAGTCGCCGCATCAACCTTCACGACGACAATGCCTACCTCACAGCGCTCGGAAAATAACTGAGTATCTGGACGGTGAAAAAGTCGAATTACTGGACCATCCTCCATACAGTCCCGACTTAAGCCCCGACTTAAGCCCCAATGACTTTTTCACATTCCCCAAAATTAAGGTTAAGTTGCGTGGTCAGCGGTTTCAGACGCCGGAAGCAGCAGTGTTGGCTTTTAAAATAGCCATTTTGTCGACCCCTATTTCAGACTTCGATAAGTGCTTTAACGACTGGTTTGAATGCATGGAAAATTGCATAAAATATAAAGGAGAATACTTGAAAAAACAATAAAAATACTTTTATTCAATTTAACTGCATATTTTTTTCTATTCCCGAAACTTTCAGTTTGACCCTCGTATATGAAAGTAGGTATCTACCTATACATAGTGTTATTTCAACAATGTCGGAGTTACTTGTGTGTGGCATACTTAAAAATATGTAGACTGGTCGGAAGAAAAATACTTTAACAAACTCTTACTTATGATTATGATTTTTATTTAATTTAAAGTTGTGGTTTTAATATAAACAATTATCGATCTGCAGACCGTTATGTATATAATGCGAAGTAACGCGATGGAAAATGTGTTTCTCTCTCTCATTAGAAAAGCGAGCGAGCTTGACCGAATTGGGAATCGGTGCCTCGGTGCGGCCGGCCTAGCATCGGGTGAATAAAGTAACACCAAATCACTACCGCGTTACTACTTATAGTCATGCACTGTTAATTGTCAGAGGCGGCTCTAGAGGCCCAGGCTCGTTCCGTCTGTTTCCTAAAAAGTCTGCTTCTCAAAACGACCCTCTTCCCACATTGTAAGCTTCCCATGAAGTCTACTTCTTACATTGTCTGTTTCCTGAAATGTTTATTTATCATATTTGCCAGTATTCTTACATTATCTGTTTCGTGTAAACTCTGCTTCTCTATTTGTAAGTTTCCTAAGATGTCTGCTTCTCGTATTGACAGTTTTATAAAATGATTGTTTTCTATATTATCTGCTTCTCACATAGTACGCATCCTAGGGATCAATTTCATATATTATCTGCTACATCTCAATTATTCTAACCAATTTGAAACTACTAAAAACAGGGCATTATGAGATGCGGACATTCTAGGAAACGGGTTTGTAAAACACAAATATTGGACATTATAGGAAACATATATTGTGGGAATTAGACATAATAAGCATTATGGAAAGCGAACATTTTAGGAAAGTGCCATGATAGGAAACATGGAGGCCATTTTGAGAAGAGACATTGTAGGAAACAGAACGAGCCTGAGCCGGCTCTAGCCCATATAGCGCCCGTGTGCAATCAATACCCTGGAGCCCTCTAGGCCCTGTTTGTGTGCCGGCACCGCAAGCGGGCGCCCCCTAGGACTCTGTGCACGTGTGCGCTGCGCACTCTGCACCATGGGTAAAGCCGCCTCTGTTAATAGTCGCCGAGCGTAGAAGGCATAACGTAGATGTAATTATTTTATTCACTCTATAATGTTAATTCTCTAATTGTCGGCGGGTACGCTCGACCTACTTGTAAAATTCGCTGAGTACGTGTGCCTGTCGCGACGCGCGCTGGATATTGCAACGATTGCGCCATCCACGTAACCTGGTTACGACTCTAATAAAAAGTTCAGTGACACTGGAATAAATTTACATTTTATGTTTTGAAATAAACATTGATATGGAAATTTATGATTTTCAAATATTTAAACTGATTGAATTTTAGCGTCAACCTCTAGATCATTTGAAAAATTTGATTTTGGGGTAACACAAAATTACACATGATAGGTAAAGTTATAAAGAGAGTAAAAAGTCAGTCTCACAGTTGCGCGCCATCCTCGTCATCCACGCCAATGACATCTAATCGCCATACTTCAGCAATTTCGAAAATGATAACAGATTCGCAATTCAAGATGGCGGCCGTGATGTTCTTCGAAAAAGTCGTCATGTGGTATCGTGTTTCGGGTTTTCGGGGTTGGCAATTTTGAAAATGATAATAAATTTGGAATTCATGATGGCAGTCATGAGGGTTTTCGAGAAATTCGTCATGGGTATATCGTGTTTCATGTTTTCGGGGATGGTAATTTCGAAAATGATGGCAGCGTTGCATTGCAGAAGGACAGACTTATTGTTTTATAGACTGTCAGGTACTATACCGAACGTCACACTCCGGTATATGCATGTTACCTGGATTTGTCAAAGGTATTTGATACCATTTCTTACGATATTCTTTGGCAAAAACTTAAAGATATCAACATGCCGTATGAATTCAACTGCATTCTCAGGTTTTGGTACCAGAATCAGCTTAATATGGTAAAGTGGGCGGGTGCTTTTTCTAATTCATACAGGCTGAAATGCGGGGTGAGGCAAGGGGGGTTGACCTCGCCAAAGCTCTTCAATCTATACATTAATGCGTTAATAGCCGAGCTCAATAGCACCCATGTTGGCTGCCATATTGACGAAATTTGCGTCAACAACATCAGTTATGCACGACGACATGGTGCTGCTGAGTGCGTCTGTGTGTGGGTTAGAGAAACTGATAGGTATATGTGAAAAATACGCTCTTAGCCATGGGTTAAAGTACAATGTCAGCAAGAGCCAGTGCATGGTCTTTAAGGTTAGAAAGAGGGCCGCACCGGATGTGCCACTTATTAAACTGAACGGTGTAGAGCTGGAAGTAGTGACACAATTTAAATATCTAGGGCATCTGGTGACGTCTGACCTTAAGGACGATGCAGATATTGAACGGGAGCGACGAGCATTGTCAGTGAGAGTAAATATGATCGCCCGTAGGTTTGCGAAGTGCTCCGCTGCGGTAAAGGTAACTCTGTTCAGAGCCTACAGCACGCCTTTATACACGAGTGGCCTATGGGCAGATTTCACGCGAAGGCAATTTAATGAGCTTCGAGTTCAGTTCAACAACGCGTTCAGGGTGCTGATGGGGCTGCCTCGGTCCTGCAGCGCGTCAGGGATGTTCGCGGATGCGCGGGTAGACTGCTTCTACGCCACGATGCGCAAGCGATGTACGTCTCTGGCGCGCAGGGTCCGGGCCAGCGCCAACAGCGTCCTGAGTATGATTGCTGACAGGTTTGATGGTTTGTATCTAAATCACTGCCGTATGATACATTTAAACACGAAGTGTATTTATACTGGATGACACTGATTTAAGCGAATTGTATATTTCTTTGATTTAATTTTATTAATTTGACATTCTCATTGCAACGTATAACTTCAATTTTAGTTTAGTTTATGTTATTTTAGTGTTGTTGTTAGTGTAAGTATGGACTGTACGTACATTGTCTGAAATAAAATTGATTTGATTTGATTTGATTTATTTTTTGTTAAATTGTATAAACTTACATAAAGTAAATTATTAATCATTTCCCTGTCCTCTGAATTTTTTTCTTACAGATTAACAGATTAAAAAAAATATGTAAACAAGTAAATGTGTTTTGTTAAAAAAAAAACCTGACACGCCGGGGGTGAAGGGCTCTTTCGGGGGAGGTGAAGTATGGCGATTGGCCACTTTTAGTGTTGTGCAGTAACACAATAGTTTACTGCTACATAAACGCATATTGCTTGTCTCAGCGTCAACCTAACATGTATATATATTAGAACCCACTAATAAAGAGTGTCTTCGATCATACATAACAAGTGGTATTACTTCTTCCTACACCCTCACGCTGCCCTTAGGAACCCAACATAGATCCTGTTATTACATCCCCCCCGAAAACACGAAAACGATACCCGCCATTTTAGATGCCAAATTTGATATCATTTTCCCGATACCCATGAAGACTTTTTCGAAAAACACATTGAACGACCGCCATCTTGTATCCGAATCGTTTCAGTTCATCCAAATCGGTCCAGCCGTTTAGGAGAAGTTAGGTGATTGGTGACACACCCACAGCAGCGCCACCTACCCGGGCCAGTTAGGTTTTCAAACCATCCAGGAACCCATTGAAATATACACGCAAAATTCCATCCAAATCGGTCCAGCCGTTTAGGAGAAGCTGGTGACATACCGACAGCAGCGCCACCTACCGGGTCCAATTGTGTTTTCAAACCATCCAGGAACCCATTGAAATATACACACAAAATTTCATAGCTTCTGCCCACGACTTCGTCCGCGTAGATTTCGATTATCGTTATTCCCTCGGGAACCTTTAAAATTTCCGGGATAAAAAGTAGCCTATGTCACTCAGGGATGATGTAGCATTCTAATAGTGAAAGATTTTTTTAAATCGGTTCAGTAGTTCCATACAAACTTTACCCGCCCATTTTACCCTTTTAGGAGGGAATTTTGTCCCTTTCACCTACACAGATCATTTTTAATTGTAATCGAGAACTTATATAACTATTTTCATACTTCTAAGTCCAGCAATGAGAAAATTTCCATACAAACTTTACCCCGCCATTTTACCCCTTTAGGAGGGAATTTTGTCCATTTCACCTACACAGATCATTTTTAATTGTAATCGAAAACTTATATACCTATTTTCATACTTCTAAGCCCAGAAATGAGAAAATTCCTTATAAACCTCCCCACCATTAGGAGAGGATTTTTTAAAAATCCGTCCTTAGTGGATTTCTACACTGTATAAGCTATCTATGTGCAAAAGGACACCGCACGGAAAGAATGGAAAAAAAAACTTCGGTTAATTTTGATAGAAAAAATATGTTACGTGTCTTGATTAATATATAAAATACTTGGAGGGGAAAAAAACATTTGAGATTCAGAAATCAGAGAGTATTCGAGAAAAAAAATTTGTGTAAAATTGTGTGGATATTGGTTCCATAGAAAAATGTATGGAAGAAAAAAAGTTGCCTGTTTTGAACGAAAATATTTTTTTAAATGTCCATAATAATATAATATGTTTGAATTTGAATTATTTATGTTAACAATAAAACAAGTTATGAAATGTTCAAAATCCACAACTGTTCACCGATTAATGTAAAAAAAAAACATGAAAAACCAAGTATTTTTTGTTAAAAATAATTTCTAATCTAAATAATCTGAAGACAGGGGGCTGTGACACCAAACTTATGTTGATAAAAAATATGGACAAAGTACCAATTTAGTTATTTTTACTATTGCAGAAAACAGAAATATCCCAATTATATTTTTTAAAAAATGCAGACCAATTTTACTTATTTTTATGAAACGCCGAAACTGGCCACTTTTTTTTTCTTTTATACATTTTTCTATGGGGCCAATCTCCAATGACTTTTTACAAAAAAAATCTCAAAAACGGGTCATAGGATTTTATTGCCCACAGAGTATTTTTATATATTGACTAAGACACGTAAATATTTTTTTTTATCAAAATTCACCGAAGTTTTTTTTTCCATACTTTCCGTGCGGTGTCCTTTCAAGTCGATAGGTCCAGCGGCAGCGGTTTGGGCTGTGCGTTGATACATCAGTCAGTCACCTTTGCCTTTTGCTTATATAGATAGAAAAAAAAAGTTCATTTATTTACCAATGCTTACAAGTATGTATATGTATAAGTTAATTTTTCTTTAGTTTATGATGAATATAGATGTACTTGCGTACATTAGGTACTACCAGTTACTTAATAGTTATGGGTAATCTTCGTATTTCTATGAAACGAGAGTGGCAAATACGGGCGGTTGCGACTGTTGCGGGTGCAGTGCGACAGTGCGCAGCGACGGGCAGCCGACCGCTGTTAATGTACACGTTGCTGGTTAATATCTCCTATACTGTGGGGCTTTTATATTTGAACCTTGCAAAAAATCTAAACGGCGGTTTTTTTCTTGAATCATGTTTTTAAACTTAGCTTTCCATATAATAACGAAAAATTCAACACTTTCCATGAACGAAACAAGGCGAAAATAACCAAAACGCGTTGTTGTGAATAAAAATTAAAGCAAATTATAACAGGATAACTTTAGTTACTGTGTGTAAAGAATTGGTAGAACCTTTATATTTTTGCAGAATTAAACAAATTCGTCCAAAGAAATTAAAATAAAAAAATATTTTGGATTTTTTTGAATTGTACTTCTAGCAGAAATATTAACAGCGATTTGTTTGGTGTACTACCTACCCTACCCTTTGGGCAAAATATTTTTCGCAAAATTTCACTTCCCAAAAACTTATCGCAGTAGTTAAAAATTACTGATTAGAAAGAACAGGAAAAAAAGAAAATTCCAATGCAAAATTGTTTTTTTTTAATACTTTTGTTTTATGTTAATAATATTAATAACTTTTTTAATCAATTCAAGCCTATATTTATACACTTCTTTAATAGTGGATTTTTTAAATATAGTGGCCAATAAATGGGACATGGCTAGGCCGATAGAGGGGACAGGCAGGCCAATAGAGGGGACATCAGGAATCAAAGTTATTGCCTCTAATTATTTAATATCTCATAAATAAATTTAGGACTTTTTGTTTCTATATGAAGTTGAATATCGCAACTTTATCGTTAGCAAAACTATTACTTTGTCATGTTTCATTTTACAAAACTTCATGTAATGTATGTTTAAAATATTTACTTTAAAAAAAAAGTTCGCTTAACTGGCCGATAGAGGGGTCACTTACCCTACATGAAGTTTTGTAAAATGAAACATGACAAAGTAATAACTTTGCTAACTAAAAAGTTGGGATAAGCTGTTTTGAATAGGTAACTAGGTGACTTTTTGCCAAATGATAATTTGAGTAAAATAGTTTGAGTTGGGATGTGATACTCTGGGAAAAGTTTTCTGCCCATACATTAGTAAACCGATTTTATTACATATTTTTTAATACCGGTTTAGTCAAAAATGAAACAAAGATTAATTTAGTTTAACTTTCATTTATAGGCTTATTATTTCTCTTACTTATTTACAAGAAAATTCAACACATTAATGAAAATTGTTTGTTTTACTACATTAAACAACACCTAATCTGTTTAATTTTGAGAAATTACGATATGGGTTTATATAATATGTTCCATTATTGAACAACTATCAGTTCTGTTACATCTTTCCTGAACCGATATTTGATATGTTTTGATATTTCTGAAGTGCAAAGTAATATTAGTTTGATTTTATTAATAATAGCTGAATATATGAATTAAAATGCATATAGCATTTTTTTGTCCTGTTAGTGTTTTTGACTGACGTACAATGTCAAATTATGAGATTACAAAAAAACAATGTTGCGCGGACGACAATTGTTTAATTTCTAACCTACTGGTAAAACTTTATCTGTGCCACAAAAACATCTTACAAAAATGCCTGTTAATAAAAAAAAATTATCTAGTTAAATTGAAAAACGTAATTTCTTTTATGCGCAGGGGTGAACTTTTCGCGGGATACAATTAAATACATTCACGTGTATGATACACAGCACATTTAAGGAAAAAAAAATTGCTGTTTTTAATTCATGCAAGGGTAGCCTAATTTTAGGTTAAATTTCCCCGGATTATAATCAATAAGTGAAAAGTGCAAACTTCGCGTTGATCTGAGAGGGTCTAGTAGGTACTTTATATTCTTAACTAAGCTGTTTTGACTTAAAACTTAGGTTCTATTTCTACTCATTTAAAATCAATGTTCTATGATACTTAATACTAAGTTATTTTAATGCATACACAATTGGTTACAAGCATTAATAAGTAAATTAACCAAAAAAAAAAATCACATGAAATTGACTCTGCGACAGAAATTTTGTCTGAAGAGAACGCGTCGTCTGTTGTAAGATAAATAAATTGTTGTCTGGAAATCGCAAAATACTTACCTATTAGCAGATTGACAATATACAGATTAAAAAACATGTTATCAGTGTTATCTTACCACGTATTAGGTATATAGTTTAGTTATAATATAACGTAACTAATTTATAAATGTTTGTTTACATATAATATCTAAGAACCTGATCGGTGACATAGTAAATCACGTTAGTTAATTTAAATTTGATAACGTTTAACGCAGCATATTACACAAACATACGAGTTAGAAATATACCTCGTGTGTTCATAAGCTTTGAGACGAAATAAAGAGTTCATAGATTTTTTTTTTTGAGTAAGTCATAATTTTAAAATTTTCAGATAAATATAAGTATACATTAACCAATAACTACATACACTTATTACTCAAAATGACAGCCTCTATTCTTTAAACGAGCTCTTTGACGCCTTGTTGTCAAAAATGGACTCTGATCATTTTGATGTCCTCAATCGTCTTTACAGACCGCGGGCTACCACTCCTTTGGCGACCTTTTAGAGAATCAGTCTCCTTGTAACGTTTTATGATGTAATATATAAAGTTGCGGTTAATCCCAAAATATTTTAGGACACGAAAACGGTGGTTTTTTTCCCGCCATATGTAGCAAAATGACAGTCGCACGTAATTCTTTTTCTTCCGCGATCACAAGAAAATTAATTTAAATAAATAATAAAAACATACAAATAGAACACGAACATTCCAAATTCAAAATTGAAAAAAGAATTAGACAGCTGCCACTATTATTATGTTTTATTTTTTAAAGTAAAAGTTCGTCTCAAAACTTATGTACACACGAGGTAAAACTGTCGGAGAATAGTGAAGTTCATGAAACATGTTTGTTATGTTAGCAAAATACTGTTTGATCTTGACATACCTAAAATATAAAGTACTCAAATGCCATTGTTGAATGTGTGTGGTGTGGTGGTAAACCCCCGGTGGGGCGAGGGGCGCACGGGCTACGTGGAGGCCATGAGTTTGGCGTGCGCAGTCACATTGCGCTGGTGCAGGAACCCGCTCCCTTCCTCTTCCTCTCCGTTACCGAGCCCGTACTGCTGAACAACAATAATAGATTATCTACTTACTACGCTACAAACCTCATTGAGTTCGTCACGGACTTCTACATACTACTCGTATTTCATTCCGTTCACGAATTATTAGATTCAGGTACAAAATAGGCTATTCCACAGAGTGAGGGTCTTAGTCGAATGCGCAAGCGGTATCGTATTGGGTCGTCCCATTAGTTTTTTGTCAAGTCCTTAATTCGTCTCATTCTGCTTTCGTCATCCATTCTTCATGATATAATTCAATAATAAAATCCCCGGGTTTTCTAAATAAATAAATTACGCCAGCATTCATTCATAATTAAGTATTTATATTAACTATTTGAAGTTATTTTCCATGTATAGATTTACCAAATGTTATTAAAGAGGCCGTACACGAAATTTTGCCGGTTTTGCTTTTCTATTAATTTTAATGCTCAACATTAAATGACATTTTAGTTATGATCGAATAAATGACCTACGAATAAATGAGCCACTTTTTTATTTTTGTCGAGTATTATAATGCGAGATTTAGGTTGTTTTAAAACATTATATATTGCCAATTCTTTTGAACGTTTTGGATGTCTATTTTTTGGATTGATTAAAGTTTATTTCTGTTGTTTTTATTTTATGAACGAGAGTTCTGTGTAGCCGAAATCATAAATAATTTTTGGTCGTTTTCTATAAACATTTACCAAGTTTATTATTTTTTTACTCGAAAAATTTATATGAAAGTGGTAAAAAGTAATTCATACATGTTTTAGACGACTTTCACACCAATACATTTTTCATACCGTTAAGACGTCAAAACGATTCATGAATATGTGACATTCTAAGCCTCTTCCAGCAAAATTCACATAACAGTCGCCGGTGTCAGGTCGATTAATAAAAATAAAATGATAAAAACAAAAAAGTAGGTCATACATTCGTTAAAATTAGAAATTATCTTTCGTGTTGTGCATTAAAACTTGTAGAAATACAGTATTTCAACTGTAATATCACGTAAATCAGCGAAATCGGCAAAATTTCGTATACGGCCTCTTAATTTACCTGTAACTCATTAAACTAACGAATTTAAAGGAGCAAAACGGAACGTTTTATTCTACATGTAAAATAATAATTATTGACGTTTTGTAGAATCCCGGAATACCGGAACTTAATTATTATTATTGAAATAATATTTTTAAGAAGCCAAGCCACGCCATGTATCCGCCATGTAGTCGCCGCCTATCTTTTTCCGGGATTTTGCCAACTTTAGGTAAATATCTTTCCGAATTTCCGATCCCTGAATATATGTTATGTTATTTTTTAAGTATTTATCATTGTCGCTTGGATTGACTACAAGAAGGCTTATGATTCGGTGCCTCACTCATGGCTCGAAAGGATCTTAGAGTTGTATAAAGTTGATGCAACTTTGAGGTCCTTTTTAGGTGTGTGTATGAGGCAGTGGGTCACAGTCCTTCGTCAACCAGGTGGTCGAGATGTCCCCTCTGATTCACCTAACTTGATAAGCATTGAAAGAGGCATCTTCCAGGATGACAGTCTGAGTCCTTTGTGGTTTTGCCTAGCCTTGAATCCTCTCAGCTGACAGATTCCGGGCTCGGCTATCGACTTCGTAGAGAGGCTGAAGTCATTCTCACGTATTGTTCATGGATGACCTCAAACTGTTTGCATCGAAGCGCCAAGATCTTATCGCATTATTGAAACACAAGAGTTCAGTAATGCGACCAAGATGGAATTCGGTGTAGATAAGTGTGCGGTCTTGCATGTTCAACGAGGGAAAGTTGTAAATTCATCGAATTTGCAGCTTTCTGAGACAATGACTGTCAGATCTCTCTCCGAAGTTGAAACCTACTAATATCTTGGTACGTCACAGTCTTTGGGTATTGTGGACGGCGATGTCAAGCAGTCAGTGAGTGTCAGCGCTTCTTCTGCCGCTTGACAAAAGTTCTTAACATTCTTTTGTCGGGTAGCAATAAGGTGCGCGTCTTCAATGGCTGGGTGATGCCGCTGCTCACATACTCCTTTGGCATACTAAAGTGGACTCATACTGAGCTGGACGCCCTGGATAGGAGGGTCCGTCTACTGCTTTAATCACATCGCATGTTGCACCCATGCTCATCTGTTATGAGATTGTACATCCCGAGGAAATGTGGAGGTCGAGGCATGTTAAATGCTAAGAATCTCCACAACCGCGAAGTGTGCTATCTCAGGGGTTATTTCCTTAGCAATGAGTGTGGGATGCATCGTCATGTGGTTGCAGTAGATAAGAGTCTCACGCCTCTCTCCTTGGCAAACGAGAACTGGCGCAAACCAACAGTGTTGAGCACTGAAGACCGCAAGAACGTATGGAAGAGCAAGGAGTTACACGGACGCCCGATGGTGGCCTGACGTAGACTTTTTAGCGTCCGTGAATTGGCTATGATTTGGTGACCTCTTTGGGGAAACCGAAGGTTTTCTCTGTGCAATTGCTGACGAGGTCATAATAACGAACAATTACTGGAAATATATTCTGAGGGATCGCATGGTCGACATTTGTCGAGCATGTCTTTGCCCCGGCGAGTCTCTCAGACATATAATGTCCAGTTGTTCACATTTGGCCAACGGTGAGTACTTGCACAGATATAACCTCGTGGCCAGGATCATCCATCAGCAAACTTGCTCTTCAGGTCTTGTTGAGTCTGAAGTGCCGTACTATAAGTACACACCAGCGCCAGTTCTCGAAAATGGTCGTGCTACGCTCTGTTGGGATCGATCTGTCATCACGGACAGGACTATTGTTGTCAATAAGCCTGATATCGTGTTGACAGATCGATCTCAACGCCGGGCAGTGCTCGTCGCAACACTATCCCGCATGACGACAATCTCGTGAAAGCCGAGAAGGACAAGCTCAGCAAGTACCTTGACTTGGCTCACGAGGTGACCACCATGTGGGATGTTGACTCGATGATCATTGTTCCGATAGTTGTTTTAGCAAACGGTCTTATAGCGAAGAGTCTCGACCAACACCTCAAGAGACTCTCGCTAGATGGCTGGATCAAGGGCCAGATACAGAAGGCAGTACTCCTCGACACGGCACGCATTGTGAGGAGGTTCTTCTCTCTGCAGCTTTTGTAATGATGCATAATTATCGTTAAAACAAATGTATTTCTTTTTTTTTCGACTAGTCTTATCTAATGGAGTATTATATATTATATGTATATTTACATACATACACATACAAACACATTGGTATTAATGAATTCTTTAGGATAACATTTAAAAAAAAGCATTAATAAATGTTATCTCATATTTACGTCGTTTTAATATCAATAACCTATTTTGACATCTATCATTAAATACATTTATGATGTTTTTAAACTGCAAGCACTGCAGCGTAACATCAATTTAGGCAGTGCTAAACATTTAAAGAATGGTGGTTACAGCACTAACGCTTATTAGAAATCACACTGATTATTACCTTTCCATACATTTAACAAAATCATTAACAGCGTTTTATCGTATTGAAAAATAAAGTCAGGTTGCTGTAACCGACACTAAAAAGAAACCTAGTCACTTCTTGTACACGACAGGCATATGGTCTAATAGGGAATTTGAAAATACTTATGAGGTATAAAAATGGCACCGATCGATCAAATATAAAAAAAGATATGTTTTTTTTTTGTAAAATTTCGAAAGTTTTTTGGCTCTGGTGTAAAGTTTGCTTTTGCGGGTTACAGCATTTCCGCTTTTTACCGTCGATTTGTTTCTTTAAGGGGCAAGTGTTTAAAAAAACACTGAAGCTTGCTGTTGGCATAACAGCCTTGTACGCAGTTTCATATAATACACAAAATGACCTTATTTGTCTATCTCCTAATAATATAGATTCCACAGACTTAGTTGAATCTCGAGAGCAATGTTCTTCCAAGCCCTCAACTTCTTTGACAAACTCACCCGTTGTTAGAACACCTATTCCTAGCACTAGTGATAGTAGACCTAGAAGAGAAATAAAAAGACCTTCCTATCTAAAAGACTATGTTAAGAGAATTGTTATAAACATATGTATCTGTAAGTTTTGTATCATTATTATATGTGAGTCATAATGTTACTCTATTTGTATCTCTTAGTTGTATTGTAATCGTATTGGCAAAATTGTTAATTCATTTCTAATTTAAAATTTAAGTTCTTGCAAGGTACATACTTATATAATCTATTTTCTTTATAAAAAAGACAGCATGTTGGCATAACAGCCTTTTGTCTGTGCTTCAAAATAAAAATAAAAAGGGAGACGGAGGTAGCCTCTATGGCAGGCGCTGTCATATCAGAGACAGAGAGATAGAACGTCAGAACTATAATTAAAATCTAATAACAAATATGTTAACAGTGCTATTTTGTAATAAATAAACTCATAATACAATAAAGTATTTTATTACATAAAACACTTGCACTTTTTTAAATGCTAACATTCATGTAACTGGAAAAATACCAACTCAAATACCTACAAACTTTCACCCCGCTTTTCATACTGTTAAGGGCTTATTTTAAAACCTGTTTTTTTATTTAATTAATATTGGTCTTGATACCGACTTTCATGTATCTAACTTGCCCAGTCATAATGCTTATGTATAGGTGAACAGTAACCTTAATACCAATAATGTCCACATTTCTCACATCAAAAATGACCAAATTCCCGCAAAAACTTCTACCCCCATTTTACCCCCTTTTTCGAAATTGCCGTATTTTTCTCTCTTCTTTAAACTCTCTTTAATTTTACCACCTTTGGGGAAGTTTTTCAAAATCGCCCAACGCCTTTTTAGGGTTCCTTAGCAAAAATGGCAAAAACTCTTATAGTTTCGTTATGTCCGTCCGTCCGCCCGTATGTCACACGCATTTTACTCGAAAATTGCAGAGGTTCATAGATGAAATTTGGAGTAGGAATAGTGTCTTGTAGAAGCCGCTACTTAGTTTGGTAGTGAAATAACAAAAAATAATATTTCTAGGTTCGGCACTCCCTATCAACATGTGACTGTTGATAAAATAAAAAATTCGCTATAAATCATCGTGCGGAACATTTCGACAGTACTTTTAATACACAACTTCAACTTCTACCGCCAATTTACAACCGCCATTTACAGAGATAGTTTTTCCGAAAGCAATTTAGTAGCCCTAACAGGCTGACACCTATTTACACGTTTCTCACCTAAACAATAACCGAAGTCGCTTATTTACTAACTTCGCTAGACGCTAAAATCGTATTTCCTATTAATAAGTAGTAGCCTGAATACTAATTTTCCCATTTCTCACTTTAAAAATGACCAAAGTCCGAAACTTCTACCCCCCTCCCCCATTTTACAGCCTTTGGGGTAGATTTTTCCTAAATCGCCGAAAGTAACTTTTTTTTAATAAAAACAGTAGTCTCACCACATGTCTCCCTTCAAAAATGTCCAAAATCCCATACAAACTTCTACCGCCAATTTACCCCTAAGTTTTCCAAAATCGCTAAAAGTGGCTAATGTTTAATTCATATACATTAGCCACGTTTCTCACTTCAAAAATATATATCTTCCATACAATTTTCTATCCCTCATTTTACCTCCTAAGAGGTAGTATTTTCTGAATAACCGAAAGTAATATTTTTTGTACGTATATTGCCTTTGTACGTAGATTATATTTGCAATGAAGAGCGTTTCTACCAAATTTCAAGTAAAATTTACCATAAAAGTAATCCCCACAAAATCATTGCAACTACTTTCCATCCCCCCAGGGGTTGAATTTTAGTAATCGCTGATATACGTATCTCATTAATCTCATTATATTCTTTGAAGAGCATTTCTACCAAGTTTTAAGTAAATTTGATCAAAGAATATTTTTTCTTTGCAATCTTCGCAACCCCCTTTCATCCCTCTAGGGGTTGAATTTTAGTTATCGCTGAAAAACGTGTCTCGATATTTTCATTGAGGAGCATTTCCACCAAGTTTCAAGTAAATTTGATCATGAACATATTTTTTGCCACACAAACTTAGCAACCCCCTTTCATCCCTCTAGGGGTTGAATTTTAGTAATCGCTGAAATACGTGTCTTATTATTTGCATTGAAGTGCATTTCTACCAAGTTTCAAGTAAATTGGACCATAAAAATATTTTTTCCCATACAAACTTTGCAACCCCCTTTCATCCCTTTAGGGGTTGAATTTCAAAAAATCCCTTAGTGGATCTCTACATCAAAAAAAGAAAATACTGCCCAAGTTTCATATTTCTAGCATTAGTAGTTTTGGCTGGGGGATGATGAGTCACCCGGGACATTGCCTTTTATATATATAGATATAGTTAGATATGTTTTCAAGCATTTAATTTTACACCCTTGTCGACGTGATTAATACGTATAACCATGCCCGAGCTCCGAGTATTTCAAACTTAAGTAAGTGTACCGCAGACGGAAGGACGGACTGACAGACGGCTATGGCAAAACTAAGTAGGTTTATAAGTGTTCCCTGTCGACTACGAAATCCTAAAAATGAACTTCTAGAGTTTCTTGCGGCGCTTCTTGGTTTGATGGTCGAGTCCGTGGCGCTAGAGTAGTTTCACTCCATATTACCGACGTAAAAGAGCCCTTTACTGAATAAATATTTAGATTTTTCGCGTTACCGCTTCGTCATACTCGTAGATTAAATAATAAATAATTAAGGCTTCGTTGTTAATTTTTTAATTCTCGCTTAAAAACGCTATGAAACCGTCTCTATGTGGCTTTTCATTTTGATTGACAAACTTGATGAAAAGGCTATGGGATCCATGTAAGGTCTGTTATTTATTTGCAGCAACGTAAAACATATGCCCCACACATACCTAGGTACGAAAATACATACACAACGCCTAGTGCTTAGTGAGCTCGCACGCGTTGTAGGTATAACGTTTTAAATACAAATTTTAGTAGATCTTTGTATTTAGGAATGGTTAGGAACCACTGGCAAAGTTATCGCAACGGGCTTTGACGTAGGTACCTGTAACGCATGCAGGTAATGCTGCTGGGAGTGGTAGTGGCCGCCGGTGTGGCTGTAACCTTCATAGCCGGTGGGAGCGTTCGGCTCGCTCTTGATGTTGAAGAGCGAAGGGTTGGAAAGGAACCCGGGCGTGGTCGGCAGCCCGAGCGGGTACTGCGCGTGGCCGTGACTCTGGCCGTGGCTGTGCGTGTGTGGGGACGTGTCCGGAGCGCCGCCGAGACCTTCGGTACGGGGTTTCGACGTCGAGCCGTGACTAGACATGGATGCCGTCAGAGGCAGCGATACTTCTGACACATTCGGCTTGCTTTCTGCAAATCAAAGGGTATGATTTAAATACAAGCAAAGTTACAAGAGGATCAATGTTATTATACATAGATATCCCTAGCATAAATTGATCTTACCGTCTACGCCAGGTGAACAATGTCCCTCTTTCTTGGATGATTCTTGTGTGGACTTGGCACCATTAGCGGACTTCTTCGGTTTTCTCTTTCTTGTTTGAATGCCATCTTTTCTCATCGCTAGAGGCCTGTGGTAATAAAACAACTTGAGAGGTCTAGAGCGACGCAAGCTGACGGCGAGGAACGGAATAAATCAAGCCTTGCCAATCGAATGGCGCGACGATGGAGGTTTTGATTAGGTACGATTGTTCCAAAAATGATGTTTCTATAGCTGTAAAAAGCATTCAGAGCTAGGTTGCCTGCTGTTTATAAACAAGATGAATTGAGTTATAGATAGATACTGCGGTTGTGTTATCGTGAGAATAAGCTACAGATGTAGTGAATAATGTTTTGCCACGTTTTATCAGTCTCACTCAGTCAACTTTAGCACTTTGTACTTAGGTACCCACCGATAAGCTAATTGAGAAAGCAAGATCAATACGAACTTATCCGACAAAAAACGATGGGAAACATTATTCACTACATCTGTACCTGGGCACACATAAAATACTCGCGCTTTAGCAAGTGTCACGTTAACTATACATAGGTAGGTATAGCAATTTAGCAAGTGTCAGGTTAACTATACATAGGCATAGCAATTTAGCAATCGACACAAGAGGATTACAGTTGAATTTGTAATCCCCAGCCCAAAATAGGGCTACCTATTCGCAGTCGCCCGCAACTTTTATTCGCACAGGTTGGCAACGCTAACAGTACATTGATAGATTTAGGTACTAATTTAAGAATAAAGCCTTTTATTTCTCGCAAACTTTAATTAAATTACTTACATGCTGTTAAAAAGTACATTATTTTTGATATATTACAGTGTTACATTTGAGATATTATATGGTAGGATAAATACTTTTATTTTTTTAAATTAATATAATAATAAGAAAATATTCAATTTATAACCTAATTCAATTTTTGTAGGTTATGGCTTCATCGAGACTGTCAATGATTCCGCCAATGCCAATGTTAAGAAAGGCGCGAGATTCAAAAGAGATATAACCTTATTAAAAGGGGTTCTTGTCTAGCTGTTATTTTGAAAACATCTATCTATTTATTTAATTTTTTGGTAAATTACTTTTTCGTTGGTTTTGGTTCGCAAATCCAGGGCAACTTTGTGAAGCAACCTCCAACACTGACGAAGAATATGCATCAAATAAAATAACAGTGAAAAGTTGATTCTGAATGAGCAAGCGGTCAAGAACACTCCAAGTCATTGAAGTGGATGCCCGCCATCTTCAATGGTGTGCTGACTGCACCGACTGGGACTGGAAGACGCCGACAACAACGACGATTCACCGTACAATTGCTTATATATACTTGACATTGGGCAAAATTACATAACTTGTAGATGCCATTAAAATAAATAAATAATAATAATAACCTTATTAAAAAGTGGTCAAATCATCATCATCATCATCATTATCAGCCGCAAGATGTGCACTGGCGGACAAAGGCCTTCCCCAAGGTTTTCCACAACGATCGTCCTCTGCTTCTGTCATCCAGCTGTTTCCCGCGACCTTTAACAGATCTTCGGTCCACCTTGTGGAAGGCCTGCCGACACTTCGTCTTCCGGTTCGCGGTCGCCACTCTAGAACCTGCTGGCTCCAACGGCCATCGGCTCAAAGTGGTCAAATACATGTAGATTGAAGTAGTTTTGTTAGACATATTTTTTTTTTATCTACACACATATATATCATAAACCCTCTATGATGCGTTCAAAAACCGCAAATTGCGACTAGCTTATTGATAAAGTATTTTGTTAGAACAAATTTCTTATCTGTGAAAATGTTATTATTGCTTAATAATAACATCGAATTCTTTTTTATTTTTACATTCAATTTTCGAACATCTCTGAAAAACAAAGCAATTTTATTTGACCCCAATTCTAATATCAGTCAAGATGTCATTTTATTCGAAATGAAATGTCAATTGCATACAATTTTGATAAATCTCGCATATTACTTGATATGGAACGATATGATAGTAGATGCCGACTATTGTGTCTGAATAAAAACAAAACTACGGTTGCGTGACATTCTGACATGCGTGAGAAAAGAGAAAATTTACCGCCATTTTTGAAATTCTGTTTTTATTGTCAAAGAAATTAGTTTTTTTTGTTGTTTATAAATTAACTATTGCATCACTTTCGTGAAAAATTAGCGATCAAGATAGTGATCGAGATATTTCGGAGACGCCACCTGATATTCGCGACAGAGCAACGAATGTGTTATAAATGACTTGTTACCAGCTAAGTAAAGGAAGCAGTACGAAAAGTATATGTGAGTAGATAAAGCAGCGTATGTAACTGTACATAATTAAGCATTAAAACACTCGTGTGATGTTATTATGAAACTCGCCTGTCAGCTCGTTTCATAAACCCACACTCTTATTTTAATGCCTTATTATGTATCAGTTACATAAACTACTAATTTAGAATAGCAACTATTTGGTATTTGTTATTTTAGACCACTTTACAGTATAAATTCAATTTAGAAAATTATTACCTACTTACGAGACTTAACAAAAAAAAAAAATGCTTATGTAATGGTAGCTATTATGTTTAGTGACCTGTTGTCTTATTCTATTGCTATGGCAAAGAAAGTGAGAGCAGTCGATCAAGCATTCAATTTATTGACGTCTCTCAGTGCGGCAGTTAATCTTTAAATTGTCATGCAAGAACGATAGATTTACACAATACACAGTGCATATTCTCAGTTACAGTGTAGTTTATGTAACTGATACATAATGAGAGTCCTCAAAAAACGAGAACTTTCATAATAAGATCACACGAGTCAAAACTCTTAATTATGTAGTAGTTGCATACTTTAATTTATCTCCACAATTATTTTAAGTACTCTAACTGCCGCACTCAGAGACGTCAATTGAACTTAATGCTTGTTTAGTGACGTGTTGTCTCATTATATTGCTATATCAAAGAAAGTGACAGCAGCAACTTTAATCAAGCATTAAATTTAATTGACGTCTCTTAGTGCGGTAGAAAGATGGGTTTAGAAGCCGACGACTTGAAGACAAAAATGGTGGCAAAACAAAATTGTGCTGTGTCCCTGTCACGAATATGAATGTTTTATTTTTAAATCATAGACGAAATAATAAAGTCCCTATTCTCATGTCGTTCGAAATCAAATGTCGAACGATATTGTACCTACTAATAAAATATACCGAGTTGACGTTCAATATTGATACTAGAATTGTGCCTATTTAAATTGTGTTGGTTTTGGAAGATGTTCCAAATTTGAAACTCATTACTTATTTGATAACGTAATTTCAAATTAAGTTACAGCTGTCATTGTTGTAACACTTGTAACCTACTACCACAGGTAATGCTGGTTATAATATTGCCATATCGGGTTTTGAACGCATAGTAGAGGACTTATGATATGTGTGTAGATGATAGTAGTTTACGTGACGGTTGTGTAATGCTAATTACGCAGAGTCTCGTAAAATACTTTATCTACACACATATTATAAGTACTCTAAGATGGGTTCAGAAGCCGAAAAGCAAATGACCAGCATTACCTTACCTGTGGTAGTATAGGTGACAGCGATGACAGCTGTAACGTAATTTTGAAATTACGTTATCGAATATTGTAAGCTAATGAGATCCAAATTTGGAACATCTTCCAAAATTAACAGCTGTCATCGCTGTCACCTACTAACACAGGTAATGCTGGTCATTGCCTATGTGTTTCGAACGCATAATAGAGGACTTACGATATGAGTGTAGATAATAGTAGTTTACGTGACGGTTGTGTAATGCTAATTACGCAGAGTCTCGTAAAATACTTTATCTACACACATATTATAAGTACTCTAAGATGGGTTCAGAAGCCGAAAGGCAAATGACCAGCATTACCTGTGGTAGTAGGTAACAGCGATGACAGCTGTAACGTAATTTCATTACGTTATCGAATATTGTGAGGTAATGAGATCCAAATTTGGAACATCTTCCAAAATTAACAGCTGTCATCGCTGTCACCTACTACCACAGGTAATGCCAGTCATTGCCTACGGGTTTTGAACGCATAATAGAGGACTATAGACGGGCGAGTAAGTAGGTACGCCGTACTTGGGCATTTTCACGAAAAAGTGTACCCATTTAAGTATAGCTAATTTTCGTCACAAAACTGAAAAAGTTAAAGTTCCTTAATTTCAGTCCTTAATTGGGTACACTTTTTCGTGAAAATGCCCAAATGTCGTGAAAGTACGGCGTACTCACTCGCCCGTCTATCACCCCTTTTATGATATGTGTGTAGTTTAGATAAAATATTTTTTAATTCACCCACGATTTAGGAGGAAGATGGGCTGAAATAAGGAGGAATAGAAACCCTAAACCATAGATCGGCGTACCTTTTTATTAATTATAGCTGTTAGCTATGTAGCTTGACTTAAAATGAAACTGATTAAATTAAAATAGAAAGTAGTGAATTTACCGGTTGATTCCGTGCAGTTTGTAGTACAGTCCACAAGCGTTGCAGACGGGCTCGCCCTCGTTGTTGCGCCGCCACAGCGTAGTGTTGCGCGACCCGCAGTTGGTGCAGCACTGCCCGTGCCGACGCGCTGCCGACTGCAACAGGTGACGTAACGTGAACCATATACGTACTCGTATTTACTATAGATACTTCAATAAACACACTTTATAAAAAAGAATGAAAATAAGAACTCATTCGCTGCTATACCTACCTACAACGAGCACGAACTTTTTCCTTCTAATGAGTTCTGGAAACGTGACTCTATTTTTGGTGTTCGTGCTGCGAATAGATTTCGTAAAAGTCTCCTAGGTAAGTAAATATTTTCGGATAGTGAAGGCGATTCAAAAATGTCACGTTGCTAAGATTGCAATATTTGTGCCCGAGCGTGGACTTGGATTGTTTAACAAACTCTCGCCAAGCGCTGCATCTTTTGTCTTGTACGAAATTCGCATACGCGTGCATTGGAAGAAAGTCAGGTAAAGCTTATACGCATCTTCGGCAATGAATGAATTAATCAGTTGTCAAATCTTTAGTTCTATACTCCTATGTACAACGATTCCCAAGAACTTACATATACCTACAGTGGTATTTCTGTTCAGTCGTTTTGTAACATATTTTTACTCGTAGGTACCCGTGGTTGGTTAAAACTGTCCAAGTATTTGCTTTCAACTTACCGTAAAATGTTCCTACTTGGCTCCCCCACGGGTAATTATGCTCCATGGTTATGTATTGAGGTAATCAACATTGTAAATCATTCTATTGCTTTCATACACTTCATGGCTGGATGTATACCTACAGGGTGACTTCAAATTGCTAATACAAAAAACACTTCATTGTGGCTCAGCATTGTGGCTATGTTCGCTCTAATGACGAATAGTGTATTAAATTAACTCAGTTTTTGCCTTCTTTAATTATCGTTAAAATTAGCCTTCTTTAACTATCGTTAATTTTCTAATAAAACGAATAATTAAAATCCTTAAGTGTGGTTACCCTACATTTAACACCTTAAGGCCTGTTTACACTTTGTGACGTAGTAATTGCAGGTATGAAGTGACTAGTAAAATCAATGTGTATATGGTTACGCTGCTGCTGTTAAGTGACAAGTGCGAGTGCGAAGTACGAGTATAGTTGCCCCCGCTCACCCGCGTACTCCCCGCACTCGCAGTACATCTTAACTAAATAGTTTGTAAACAGTATCTGCTATTGTTAAGTGCATAGTACGTATGCGAACGAATTCTGAATTAATTCTTCAGCTGATCCATTTAAAAAAATATATTTTTCCTAATTTTATTCGTTGTTCGTCCTCCATTTTGTTCGTTCCACACTTTGCACCTGCACAAAGCACAACTAAGCAATGTGTAAACGATTTCTTAACAATTGGGTTACACCTAAAAAAATAACTGCTCGCTTTTACATTTTTATTCGAAAGAATAGAATTTTCTAAGGATCTTATTTGAAGCATTTCATGATTAAAAGTGTTACTGTTATTTATAATTTTGACAAATGAAATTAACGTCGACTACCTAGTTATTGTGCAAAAATGGCGGAGCTATGTAGAAAAATTCGTATACTTCTTTTAAGATTTAGACAGACGTTTTATTACTAACTGTGATCCGTTTTTATTAGATAAAGATTTAAAGTCATAATAGCCTAACGACATTCAAACAATGTAAACAAACATTCAAAATATAATAAATTTATTATTTCAGAGTTTTTTAAGCATTCGGCCATTGCTTATTAGCTTACCACGGATCGGAAATTCGGATAGATATTTACTATTATTTACCTAATCTTTGGCAGCGGCGTTGTTGTTCAGTTGTATGGAGGCGGACTCAATTTAATAATTTATTAATAAAATTCCCGGGACTTCTGAATAAATAAATTATTTTCCTTGTATAGATTTACTTTGTTACTGTGTTACTAAATGTTATTTAATTTACTGGTAACTCATCTATCCTAACCTAAAGAAGTTTGAGGAGCAAATTAACGGAACGTTTTATCCTACATGTAAAAATATTAATATACAATTTTGTAGAATCCCGGAATCCCGGAACTTATATTATTAAAATAATATTTTTAAGAAGCCGACGCCATAGAATAATAACACATAGAAACCTAGTCCGCGCACCAAACCCGTCAGACTTAGGCTGCGGCTCCACTGAGGCGGAGACGAGCGGAGCGGTGCGGAGCTCTGCCGATATTAACCAATAGAATCTAAACTAACGTGCGCAAGGCGAGCTCCACGTGACCGCTTGCGCCTTCTATTGGTTAATATTGGCACAGCTCCGCACCGCTCCGCTCGTCTCCGCCTCAGTGGAGCCGCACCCTTAAACTACACCATAATGGTGTACTCAACGATCGCCGCCCGTTAGTCGCAATCACCTCACACAGCGTCAACAGCTCCCAATTTTTTATTTATAATGACGATTTGCATTGTTAATGGGTGCCACAACACTTCAGACAAAGAAAACAAACTCTCTAAAATAACATTCCACGTGGAAGTACTACTATGTTTTAACTTGTTATTTTACGTAAAACATTCAATTAAATATTATATTATTGACTAACGACATTACATGAAAATGTTGCCAATATGACGAAATTTGTCCCGCTAAATGGTCATATTGAGTACTTGTATCTATTCTGTGATATGAGTTGAATTCTGTTTATATAATTACTTGTTTTTCTCATTCAAGATTTCCTTTTAATCCGATTATTGCCGCACGTTGGACTGAAACAGTAAATAATGTATTTCAATGAAATATATGAAATATGGAATTGTATGTAATGTAATAACGTTATATTTTAGCAAAGAAGCTAATTTATTTTCGATACTTTAAGTTGAATGCTACTTTAGTAATAAAACTAAACTAAAAGAAATCGCAGAAATGTATTTTGTGTCATTTTCGTCTCCAGCTTTAGCCGATAATAGCCGAGAAAAGACGAATCGTTAACTTATTACAACCGAAAAGTTATTACAACCACGCCACGTTACAATTGCGAGCGCTCGGCGGTACTGCGTCGATTAAAAATCGCGGCGTGTGATTCCACGCCACCAAAAAACCGCCGGCCAAAAACCGCTACTGTACACAACACAGGCTTTAAGATGCGTGCTGTCTGTGTGAATTTGTACTCTTAAATAGGTAGTTTAAATGTTTTACATTTAAACTACCTATTTAAGACATAATATTTTAAATGCGAATTAGAAAGAGACAAAACGTTTTCTTATTATGTAGTAACACTTATGTAAGTGTTAATAAACGTTTGTATTACTAAGTAACTGCAAAGAAATGATAGAATTTAACAAACATTATTATATGTAAAATCCCCAGTTTAGGGGGAAATGTAATCCGCTAGCAACATTATTTGTTTACTTGTGTGCGTGTTGTCGTGTTTCAGTACGCGTTGATTACGCCCACATGAATCCATTTTGTGCGTCACTTTTGACGGGTTGGGTGTAGGAAACTATCATTCTATGTGTTATTATTCTAAGGCCGACGCCATATTCGCTTAACTTTTTCCGGGATTTTGCCAACTTTAGGTAAATATCTATCCGAATTTCTCCCTCTATCCCTGCTTACTTATTACCTAAACCTTAATTAATTCAGCACTTCCTGCATGTCCCTTGTTTCTAGAGTAGATTTACTGAACACAAACACATTAAATTTGTTGAAAAGGCGGATTCCATACTTCCAATCATGAGTTTCGATAATAAATGTTGACGCCGTCGTTTGGAACCGCTCGGAGAACCTCACCACACAAATTATTAACATTCATCAGTTTCATCACACATAACTCGAAAGAGAAATGGTCTCATTAATATATACATTTTGACTTGACAACCAATGATATTTTATATAAAGATACGTCATCTGCGCGCAAAAACGTTCCTCGAAAAGGAAGGCAAATTGCCTTACTTTTTATCTATTTATCTGTTTCTAACAATAGCGTTCGCTATGGATTGCCGTGTTTGTCTCTGTCAGTAATTGGTCACGGGTTTAGTATGAGCATAACGTATCTTAATATAAAATATCATTGATGACAACAGGGTCTTCAAACGTAGGTGTCAGCTAGATATCTAAATTGTACTTATAAAATAAAGTATTAGAGAGGTTTTATATGTTTTATGTAAAACCACAAAAGAGGTTGATATAGCGCAATTCGGACCGCATTTAGGGGTCAAATGAAGGTAATTTCTCAATTTTATTAAAATTTATTACATTGTAACATATTTTTTTAATCTAACTACAGGGATCGATTTGAAAAGACTATTCCTCGAAATGGTTTATAAATTTTCATACATTATCAAAAATTGAAGTATCCCAATTAACACTTATCATCGTAAAAACTTGTTAACTTATCACTTCTTACCTGCACTTGCTACTTCACAAAGTGTATTATGTTATAAACAGGGCCCGTAGTACTTTTTATGCCGTTGACGTAAAAATAACGTCACGCTACATAGAGTATGATTCCAATTAGTATTTCATCATAATTATATGTCAAATATAATTATCTCTTTGGTTAACCGATATCGATACTTGAAATAATCTGTAGATAGGTACATGACGGCTAACTGACTGTTATCTTATTGTCACTCAAATAAAGAACAGATTGTTAGTTTATTAAATAAAGGTACATATATTACTCAATGATATTTTATTTTTAGATACGTAATGCTCATACTAAACGCATTCGAAAACCGTCGCCAATTACTGACAGTTGCTACGTTGCCATATTTCTACAGACAAAGACGGCAATTCGTAGCGAACGCTATTGTTAGGAAGAGATAAATAGTTGTTTCAAATTGCGTACCTGAATGACGCGGCGTGCCCGCTCATGGCTGCCATATAGCTACCCGTCTTTATCGTTCTCATGCGATATCTAATTGTTTATCTCATGTTTCACAGGTAACAGTGACGCCACCGGTGCAAATTAAACAAAGTATGGTGATGTAAAACAAAATGTAAAAAATATTTACGGTACTTACGAATGAAATGAGACATCCTTTCTTCCTTTTATAGTTACAGTGTAATTTCGGCAGCCTCGAAAAACATAATACCGCATTTTTATGGCTTAGATTTGTTGCATTTCGGTAATAAAACTTTACTGTTTTTGACGCGTGCGCGTCAGCGGCCACGGCGCGACTGAACGATAGTAAGGATTACCTTCCTTTTCGAGGAATGCTTTTGCGCGCCGATGACGTATCTTAATATAAAATATCATTGATATTAGGTACTTAGATTTTAATAGTTTCTTAATTATTGTTTACATTTGCTATCGTTGAAAAAATATCAATTGGTACAATGCTATCTTTACAAGAGTTTTGCTACAAATATCGGTTTTTAATTGTAAACGACAAAAACGTTTATTGTTCTTATTGTGATCAAAATATACCATCAAGAAATAAATGTTTTATAAAACAAAAGTATTTTTATGAATATTACATTACGTTTGAAGACGAAGATGACGAAGATTTTCTCTGTATGGGATTTAAAGTAAGAAGGATGTGTGCTTCAAGTTAGAGACGAGGAATTCTGTTTTCTACTTAATTGTCGAGATGTGGTAACAATACCATTTAATAAAATTTAGTTTAGTTTAAATTTAATTTAGGGTAGTCCAAAAAACAAAAGCTTGTAATATTGTTTTTCCACAAGTTTCAAAATACACGAAAATACGCTATAGGTATCAAGTTATATTTCAATTGAATAAACTTTACAGGTCGCCCATAATGTTAAAATTGTTTCATATAAATATTTATAGAGCTTCACACATCTAATAAAGATATCGAATGAGAAAGTCTTTGGACAGATCATGACACTGTATCCTGAGTTCCAGCAGTAGGCAAAGAATATTCTAATTCTATTTTTATTTTTCGCTAAGTTTACTAGGTGTCGTTTTGTATGAGACTGAGATCTTTTTGGCCTAAACTAAACGTTTTGGGCAACCAGTAAACGACCACTTAACAAGTTTAAATTTGACACATAAGTTACCAATGTATCGTAAACAAAAATAAGCTATGTGGAGGAATTATTTGATAGGTACTTTTTTTGGGTCCGGAGCATAATTTCGAAAATCAAATTTCCTAAGTACGGAATTCCCAAAGACAAAACTTCGAATATCAAAATGTCTAACGTACGAAATTCCTAAAGATGCATGGCCTAGGTTTAATTAAGCTATTTTTTTAAAATGTATAAAGTGCAAAATTTCGAACGACATTTTTGCTACATCTAGTAGACCTAAGTTTAAAATGTATAAAATGCAAAATTTCGAACGAATTTCCAAATTCAAATGTCACAATGACAGATAAGGATACCACCGTTAATCAACGTTTATTGGTAAGGGGGTGAATGTTTAAAATACTTGTGTATTTGTTTTTTTGTCAACCATACTTTGCTACCAATACAGCACGTTGATAACGATCACTATTAATAAGGTATACCAAAAACATTAAATTCTGATATGCAAGCAAATAATAGGCGTACACAACACTCATAATTAATTAGCCGATAATGTCAAACAAAAAGAAGAAGAATTGTCACTAGGCTTTTTGTACGTAGCTATTTTGAGCACTAGAAATATTGTGTTTCAACGTATTGTCATTAGGCATTTTGTATGTAGCTATTTTGAGCACTAGAAATATTGAGTTTCTAAGTATTGTCATTAGGCATTTTGTATCTATTTTGAGCACTAGAAATATTGAGTTTCTAAGCATTGTCATTAGGCATTTTGTACAAAGGAATATTGATTCTCGAAAATGAGATCATTCTAACGATCGATTTGAAGTCACGCTGTAGTACATCGATTATTTTTAGCAAATTTGTATTCGACCTTGACTTATAGTCCAAGATCCCAGTCACCCCAGACTTACGTGATTTTAGGAAAGATGAAATTTTTAGGATCGGTACGAGTAGTATAACATAAACTTAGAAAGTATCGGATACTCGCTAAGCTGAAAGCGGGCTGTTTTATAGGTAGCAGGTATCAAAGGTGGAAAAAACCCATGCTAACTTACGTCAAAGTAGGAAGGCTGGTTTTTACATATGTCATATATAATATTATTATAAACAAACATATGCAGTAGCCAGACACTTCCTGTGGGCCATAACTTTTAACAGTCACTTTAAAGTTGTTCCGGCTCAAGCGCCTGCCAGGAACCTCTGAGCAACGAAACGAGAAGCTATCGAAAACACACAAAACGTTAGGTTAGCTGTTAGGCTAGGTTAGGCTTCGCGTTTCGTTGCTGAGAGTTTACTGCGTTGAGAGGTCACTGGCAGGCGCTTGAGCCGGAACAACTTTAATGTGTCTGTCAAAAGTTATGGCCCTCAGGAAGTGTCTGGCAACTGTATATGTTTGTTTATAATAATATTATATATGACATATGTAAAAACCAGCCTTCCTACTTTGACGTAAGTTAGCATGGGTTTTTTCCACCTTTGATACCTGCTACCTGTAAAACGGCACCGCTATCAGCTTAGCGAGTATCCAATCCTTTCTAAGTTTATGTGATACTACCTATCCTAATAATTTTATCTTTCCTAAAATCACGTAATTCTGGGGTGACTGGGATCTCATTCTACTATCAGTAACAAAGGAAATAAATAGTCACTATGGAGCAAAGTTCCCATGGACCCATGGAGGTGCAAAGTAGGAACATTTTACGGTAATTTTATTTTGCAGTGTTAGTAATGACATGACATGCATAGTTACTTACCTACTTTTTAGCTTAACTTTTTACACTTCCCCATCACCAAAAATAACTACTTAAGATATACAAAACGAAATAATACGCCTACGCATGCATTTTTTTATCATGTTGTGCTTGCCAGTTAAGGAGCTAAGAGTGCACGCCGCCGCACCGCGAGCCGAGCCCGCCGCTATCTGCCGGCGTATTGTGTGCGTCGCACATTTAAAGCGAGATAACTCATAGACAGTTGCTAGTCAAGGTTCAATATTCAAAGCTGATTATGTCCTTTATAATCGGCGAATGTCTCTAGGTAAAGTGCTCCCTGTGTATGCCTCCGCCGCGCTATCATACCCGTTATCTCTTTACCCGTCGCAGTAATCGTACTCGTCCAGTTGTGATTGGGTGCTGGTTAAAGTAATGATAAGTTGCAACTCCCGGTTAGACCCGGTTCGCATTTATACGCGACAGACAAATTTACCTAAGTAATATCTGGGTTTCCGAAAAGGACAAAAAAGTTTAATCTATGTTACTACGTTATTTTTGTAACAAAACCTAAATATGGGACAACAGTAGGTATTGGTAGGATTTTCGTTAATTGACAAAGTTATGTGAGAGGCTATCATAGCGAAAGGGGCTCCTTAACCAAATAATGAATGCGTTTGGGAGTGAGATAGTAGGTATGTACCAGAAAAGTTCGTGGGGCCTGCGCCGCCCTTAAAAATCTGATGACGTAGCTTTTTAAAACTATCCGTGTACAGATATAGGGAACCCTAGACTACAGGACAACGTTAGATAGATAATCCAGGCACGTGTTGAACTGTGATGTTTATGTTTATGATCGCGAGAGTGCAAAACGAAGCACTTTGCTATCAGCCGTGCCGGGCTCGTGGGCGATGGAGAGCGTGCCTTGATAAGTTAAAACGTTTCTAATGTTTCATACAAGGTATTATACATTAAAATTACGATCCCTTAAAAAGCCTTTTAACACAACCATAGATTGTACTTCTACGTCATGCGTCTCGTAAACGATTGCTGCGTTTACGAGATCATTGCAGCGGCCCTGGCTATCGGAAGGAGGAGCGGTAGCGTGTAGTTCCCTATCGTCGCTAAAGCTAAAATAATAACAAAACAAAAGAAGATATTTATAGCGCGTGAGTGCGAAAGTGACCGGGTGTTGGTTGTTGACGGATACGGATAGGAAGCATGCACTAATCTACACGCCACCGACTCACCTTCTTCATGCCCCTGGCCATGCCCTCCACACTCATCCATCTCTGCACCGAGCCGTCCTTATAGAAGCGCGTGAGTAGCTCCGCGTCCGCACCTGTTCCAAAACAGAGCGCGTTACTAGAGTAGGCCCGGCACTTACCAGCCGCTTGCTGGGCTTGACGAGCGGCCGGTTGACTCCGTTGATCTTGTGGTAGAGCCCGCACGCGTTGCACAGGTAGTGCCCGGTGGAGTCCCGGCGCCACAGCGGCGTCGTGTTGGCGCCGCAGTTTACACATTCACGACCCTCTTCGTAGGCTTCCAGCCCGCCATCTGTTCGCCAATTGGTTTTAAAATCTAAATTTCTCAGGCTTAATGTGTAAATCCTTAATATTATTACGACAAAATATATATTTCTTACCTACTCTGTACTAATTTTAATAAGGAAAGTGAGCAGAACGCTCTAAAAATCGATCATACGATTTATTAAAAGGAACATACATTAAATAATCAATAATAATTTGCAAGTGGGAACAACTGTTTACCGGTGAACACCAAAATTAGTCTCGGGTCGAACCCTCATTGCGCTAGTGTGACTGGTAGTTAACCGGGATTTTACCCCGCTACCCAAGAAGTGTCCATGTGACATAGGCTATAGTATATATACTAGAACCCCAAGTCCTGATTCTGCATTGGTGGTAGTCGGGTCTTCAGAGCTCGTTTTCTGTTAAATTTGTTTCATATTTATGTAAGTACGTGAGAGACACATGAGTATTTATGTAAAATCACCTCGTATTATTAATCGTAATGAAGTTATTTGTTTAATTTGTTTCCTTGTTATTGAAGGCACAGTTAGTGAACATTGTGTATATCAGAATATACTCGGAGCTGTATAGATTGTTACCTACATATTTACGTGGTTGGGGAACCACAGATTCCAGTAATTAAGGAAATAACAATTGATTTTAATAATTTCGTCAATAAACTGTGACTTATTAATAGAGGTAAGTAGGTACACTCAACACCGGCAGCTCCCTTAGGCCAACTGTTTGGAATATGGTATCGCTCAGATCGTTACAATAACATGTCCCTGTGCCGGTCCCCGCGGTAGCCGTCAGGTAGGTCGGTAAGCTTTGTTTGTGAACGGTTAACGTGCTTATCGAGGTCGGCGGTTCATGTCACTACTGGTAGAGTATGCAGGTACTCTCAATAAATTACCTACCATCTAATTGGGTGATACATATAGGTAATATGACTTTGAAATCTTCGTGCTTTAAATAGCTTTAAGCTGCCATTGTTTTAAAAGAAAAACATTCACGGTATACCTACTACTGTCCGCGGCAGGACTTCTGCGACTTGCGGCAGTTGCGGCTTTGTTGAATGTAAGAAAAATCTCGTTTTCAGTGAAAATTTCGCGTATGACAACCTCAATTTCGATCAGGCGCTTGCTTGTTACAACCAACTTTGGGTAAAAGCATTAACATAAGTAAAAGAAGGCAGAGTGGAGTTTCAGGCATTTTATATTAAATTTGATGTAATGTGTATTAGTAATGGAAGGACAAGTTTGCACCTAATAGTATGTCCTCAAGGAGTGAAATCGAGCATTCTCGTGTAAAATCGACTAGTCTCGTGTGGTCAAATTGAAGCTGGTTTTCGTACTAGCCCTGGCGAATAGTTGGTACCGCAAATCGTAAAGGTTGTTAAAAAAAAGTGAAGTTCGAAAAGATGATAAATTTTGAAAAGCTTTATCTCAGAAACTATTAGGTCTACTCTACAGAGACAATGTTAGTCTCACATTGAAGCAAATTTAGTCTTATTTAAAAAAATCCTGAGAAGTTACTACCAAAAACTTGTTCTTAAGGGTCATAATCGCCAATCTTTTTATTTTTGACATAGTTGCGTTCGGCGCTCGAGGTCACAAACTTGGATTGGGCCAACATCATAAACAAGTCTGCAAAAAAACAGAACTACCGGATTTAACGCAAACTACCCCGTACTTTCAATCAAAAAGGTTACTGGAGTATAAGTTTTTACCTATACATATATAGTTTGTGTAAGTAAGAATAGTACCTATCTTTAAAATTAAGGTACATTTTAGAGACTTTCATGACCTTCTTTTGCGTACGATTGCTCATTGTTTATTGTAGGTATCCTCATGAATAATATAAATGTTATAATTGTTAATATAAATGTTGATGTCACTTTGACAAAGCTATGCTGATAACAGACTGATTCATCATCAATGATTTAATACCTATGATTTATGACAACAGCGTTTTACATCTAACGCCCTTTTGTATTAAACTATGTTAATGTTGACAATAAATATCAAGGGACGATCTCACACAAATTGACCTAGTCCCAAACTAAGCTCTAGGCTTGTACTATGGGTACTAGACAACGATATAAATACTTATATAGAGAAATATATACATAAATACATAGAAAACATCCACGACTCGGGAACAAATACTCGTGCTCATCACACAAATATCTGCCCTTACCGGGATTTGAACCCAGGACCGCTAGCTTCGTAGGCAGGGTCACTACCAACTAGGCTAGCACGTCGTCGAAAAGTCGACAAAAGAAAAATATGATAAGATAAATTCTGGATAACCCAATTAGCGTCGAACAAATATCCTTTTGCTCTCATACAATTATATCATCATTACTTGTACCAATATGCATCTATTATACATATATTTTCCTCCCTTATCATAACGAACAAAACCTATTAACATTATAATCATTAATGGTATAGTGTTTATCTGTTACAATAAAGCCTACTTTTGCCAAAACAATATGGCTTGTGGTTCAAGTGAACTGTTGATTTTTACTTTGTGTCAGGTTTTGCAGCGTGATTCCTATCTATTTGTATTAGTAGATAGATATAGATACTGACACTAAACTTCTTCATGATGTTTTGGTATCCCGACAAAACTATCTGATTTTGATAGCTTGTAGGGTTTCGTAGTTAAACTAGGAACCCTTATAGTTTTGCCATGTCCTTCCTTCCGCCCGTCCGTAGCTTTAGCTCAGAGACTCCTAATTCTTGAAAGTTGTAATTTGGCATGAATATACATATTAGTCACAAAAAGTAGTTATAAAGTAGAAGTTTTTTAGAGTAACTAGCTCCCGATACACGTAACATGGGAATGTATTTTTTTTCTCGTCTGCACCATGATTTGGGTTTTCTTTCAAAAATATTGCTGGTTTGTAAAGACCATTTCTCGATTAAGGTATCCGTTTGTGAAATATTAAGATTTAAAGTGCTAAGTTTTGTTACAGTCAAGTGTCGTCGTCCCCGTCCCCCCCACAGCCAAAACTATAAATAATAATAAAAAACCGGTGAAGTGCGAGTCGGACTCGCGCACCGAGGGTTCCGTACCTATTTAAGATAATATGCTTGGTAACAGCAAAAGATAATACTCATTTTTTACGAACCTTATTTTTTATGCAATAAGGTTCATTTTTACTAGCTTAAATATTAATATAGATTTTCAAAGACTTTTTGTTATTTCTTAACACTGTAAACAATTTACACTTCATTTTATTTTTCCCATAAAATATAAGTAATTATGTATACGTCGGGATTTTTTTGGGATTTTTCGATTAAACTTAACTAAACTTCGGAGATAAGGGGGGACGAACGATTATTTGTTGTATATTATTGGCTATAAATCAAAAAGAACATCATAAAAAAAATAAAAAAAAAGTTTTGAAATGTGCAGATTAAGCCCTTTCATATGCCACCCCTTTTGCTATAATGAAACTACTTTCATTTTTCAACCCCCCATTCTAGACCCCATAACAATTATTTATAAAATTAATTTCATATTTTTTTACTAAAAACAGATGCGGGCAAGCCAGTTGTACAACTATGCCAAATTTCAAGTTGATAGCATTCGTAGTAGCTGAGAAAACCTGCTGTGACATACAGACAGACAGACAGACAGACAGACAGACAACGAAGTCTCACCATAAGGGTTCCTTTTTTACAACTAAAAAATATCTTAAATGAAAGCACATATATTTGTGTACCTGGTAAGTATGTTTACAAGAGATGGTAAGTGTGACAAGGATGTCGAGAGAAGGGTGAATGCGGGAAACCAAATTAATGGGGCCCTTCCTTTGTGAGCAGAAGGGGCGTTTCACAAAAAGCGCGACTGGCTGTTCACCATGGAGTGTAACTGTTGACCGCTACTCTTATGTATGGTAGTGAATGTTGGGTGTGGCAGGTCAAGCATGAAAGTCGTATAAACGCAGTTGAAATGCGCTCTTTGCGTAGTATGTGTGGTGTGAAACGTATTGATAGAGTAAAGAATGAAAAGTTCAGAGAGAAATGTGGACTAAAAGAAGATGTAGTGACTAAGATTGAAAAGGGCATGCTTCAATGGTTCGGTCATTTGGAAAGGATGGATGAAAGAAGATTGACGAAAGAGATATACCTACAGAGCAAAAGTGAGTGGGAGGGTCGGAAGGGGCCGCCCTAGGCGTACTTTTTCGAATCAAATCGGAGAAATACTGGAAAAGGGCCGGATCTTAAGTACCTACCCGAAACCGACGTGCATGCATGACTCGATGCATGAATGTGGAAGAAGCGAAAGAGATTTGTCAGGATCGTAGCATGTGGAAAGAAGTGGTCTCTGCCTACCCCTCTGGGAAACAGGCGTGATTTAATGTATGTGTGTATGTATGAAAGCACATATAACCAATTTTAAAGAAAACTATCACGACTAAGAAGACTTGATTGGTTCTTGAGTGAGATACATGCAACTAAAGTGTTTATACATACTAAAATCATCTTAGACACCAAAAAATAACTTTCAATAGAGAGTTAGTTCATACTTGTTGTTTTTTGAGAGTTTTCGTGTAGTAACAGCTTCGGAACCGTACACTGAGCATGGTCAGACATGCTCTTGCCCGGATTTATAATTATGTGTAAGGAAGAGCTCCCTTCTTTATTTAGAGCCCATCGTTCATTTTGAGTTTCACTTCACCTGATTACTTCTTTAAATAATCTGTATATAAAATAATAATAATAAAGATTACAGAAACCGAATAAAATTTTAAAGTCAAAACGTCAAAAGTAGACACTATTGTTCATTATCGTATATCATATTTGACAATGTTATTTGACATTGCTTTTAGGGTGTACCAACTACCTACATCCTTTCGATTCGCAAATTTTACTGAATTTGAAACTTTTAGTAAGTAATAAAATTGCAATTTTAGTTAAAAATTACTTACCTACTAGCTCAAAGCGTAATCAACAGATTTTGTACAGGATGTCAATTAATGGTTATTCATCGTGCATTACCAGACTGGGCAGGGCCGGTATTCTAGGCGGTAAAAACGATATCGTAGTTTTCCTGGACGGTCAGACTTACACTGTGATCAGGTGCACATGACGTTTCATTTAAAAATGTAAGGATACATAGATACGGTTCTCTATGTTTGGCCGAATGTATCATTTCCCAACCGTTTCATTTACCAACTCGCTTTTATTTCTGTAAATGTAAATATTTCAAGTTTTTTATAAAAAGCAACCTAACCTAATCCATAGGGTTCTACACGTTGGTACTGAAATAAATCGTAGGATACCGACATAGATACATTTTATGTGTTTTGGGGATGATAAGGAATGACGCGATAATTAAATGAAGGAAAATGTGAATATGTTATTCAGTTCCACTAGCTCGCGACCGCGACAAAATATCACTGCGCAATATTGTATTTTCCCAAGTATTCTACAGCTCAGCTGCCGGTAATCACAATCGGGCGAGTTAAATTAAACACATAATGCTGTTTCAGAATAGGACGTCGACAATTTATTTTAAGCGGTGACTATGATTAATCCGTATTCATTCATTGCTACCCAAATTGGTTCACCCCCACTAGACCGCATATAGTAAAAGCTAATTTCATTAGGCATACCAACGTTTGATATAATTTTCATTAGCCCTAATATAACTTGTATGTCCTAATTGATTAGAGAGACCTAAAGTTATATACCCTAATGTTTAATATACTAAACATTAAATGCTCTAATATTACCTCCTAAAACTAATGGTTTTTATTCCTAATGATTAATTGACCTAATAGTCATAAGTTCTAATAACTGTTTGAACTAGGTAGTCATTGTTTGAACGAAGTACCTATAAATAAAAAATAAATAGGTACTCAATTAGGACAATTTTACCCAGGTTAGGTTAGAGTTGCGAAGCGCCTCTCCTACACGGAATAGGAGATCCTATCTCGCGTAAAAAATATATATTAAAAAAATCACAAAGGTAACGCTTAGTACTTAAATACTTTCAACGAAAATTATTTTCAACATGATCGAATATACCGTTTTTCAGTTAATGCCAAAAACTTTGCTCCTCAACAAAAGGACGTAAGTGCCATGAATATGGCACAAATAAAAGGCTGTACCCAAATTATGTATCTATGTATGTATATATGTAGGTAATGTCCATTTCTGGGCGTGCTCTGCAGTCTAAATAGGTTGACGGATTTTATCATGCTCTTACAATTTTCTATTCAATAGAGGTTTTTTCGTTTTTCAGTTGTTTTTTTATTGGAGTAGAGTTTCTTGATTTGTAAAATAATTTATTTAAAGAAACAACAACTTATTTCCGGTATCGACACAATGATAATTATGATATATATAAATTAAACAGGGCCTCTATTATACTGGCTAAAAAAACGATATTATATTAATTGAAGTAATGGCGACCGAGTTAAAAAAAATCGATAACATACATACATACATACATACATACATAAACTCACGCCTTTATTCCCAGTTTGGGGTAGGCAGAGCTACAGAATTGCCAACAACTCTAAAAGCTTAACAACATGTAAAAGGAAATATGGTTTTACCTATAAAGTAGAGGCTCTGAGCATACATACCTAGACCACATGGTATCAGAGCTAGTGTAAGTGCCTGTACAAAATACTATGCCAAAAGGGGTGTCGGTGTTTACCGTAGGTTGGCGGGCGTTGCAGCGCGTCGTAAGGCGCGCACCAGGAGCCCATCATCACGTTCTGGCCGTACAGCGCGCCCACTCCGCCCACGCTGCCCACGCCGCCCACGCCGCCGACGCCGCCCACGCCGCCCACGCCACCGCCTGCCGACAAAACCCGCAACTATGTACACTCCTGCTCCTAAAATCTCATCCACCTTATAATTACCAAAAATCATAGGCAGATTCATTATTAGGTCAAGACAATTAGTAAATAATCCCTATAGCACTATTTCCACCAAACGGCCCGCAACGTATTGGAACGGAAAGAATTGTATGGTCTTTAAACAATATTAAATCATGATCACAGTATTTAAAGTCTATATTACCAAGCCGCGCACAGCAACTTCACCGCGGGCGTCTTCCGCGACTCGCGATCGTAGCCGAAAGGATGCTGCGACGCGCGATCGGCTGTGTCATAAATAGACATTTTTTTTTTTCTCAAACATGCAATGAAATATTGATGTTATGTTCCTTATAATAGCCCGCAAAGTATGACGTTTCAGGTGCGGCTAGGATAAGAGGTCGTTAATGGAATTTCATACAAATCGTGCAGGCCTAGGCAGGCAAAGTCCTTTTTTTAATTTCCATTCCACATAAATTTGTGGCACCGGCATCATGACATTCTGACACTATGCGTATAAAAAAAAAAGTTATTTTGTATTTTTGTGTAAACATGGCGGCTGTGTTTATAAACAGGCTAGATAGCTGTTTTTTTTAATATACTAACCCGTACATCCAACATAAGCGTTTGCATGTTTATTTAAAGTACCAAGAGAACAAAGGTAATTAGGGGTGCGTAGCGCAACTTAGATCGCAGGCGGTGCGCTGCGGGGCACCCGCGGGCGGGCGGGCGCACCCGACACAGCGCGGATGACTGAGCACTGTAGGTTACTTTTAATGTTTATGCACTCCTAGTAATTTGACTTTGTAATTTTTGTTTTAATTTTTTTAATGAATTATTATTATGTTTGAGAAAAGCACTATACATACCTCGGCGGGAAATATGGGGTTGCCCGCCTCAGACCTATCCGGCCTCGCTTTGCTCGGCCGTCTATATGTCTTCGGCCGGCAACCCCTTTTGTCCCGGCCTCTGTAGTAATGTACTATAACAGACGCGTACGTATCCTTTCCGATCCGATGCGATGCGAGCCGTTTGGTGGAAATCATCCTTAGAACGATATCTCTTATAAAAAACGATTACAAACCTGTCATAATAAAATTTTGCAACCAACTGGTGGGTAATAATGGGACCGAATTCATTGCGGGCTCGTTTTCCGGTAATATGAAGTAACGCGAGAGGTTCGATCGGCGACTCGGCGGTCAGAGGTCAGGGCGCGGACTGGCGCTGTCACCACGACCGCCGCGGTCCTTATCGCGCTGATTCACCGCTCGCCGCAAATCACCTCCGTACCGATCCCCGTCAGATCGTACGTACTTACTTCACAGCTCATCCCTTCTCCCGCAACGAGCTACTGACTACATGCTTGACGAGATATAAATCTGTTGTAATCGGACTATCAAAACAAATCGTTATTAAGATCGATGCAGTCATATTATGTATTCTAACTAGATATTTTGTATACTAAGTTATATCTTATATCCCATGTTATTTATTGCGTACGGATACTAAAAGTTCAAGCCAAAAATAACGCTTGGTAAAGTAGGTACAGTCAAGGAATTTAATTTGTGACCCAACTTAGGTCCAAAGTCAATCTGACATTCTACAGCAATACGGTTGAGTTTCCTATCAATTACAAATGACTTGGCATCTCTATTGACAATGACATCTTCAAGCAGATTTTCTTTGAAATGGGTAGCAAATTAACTTCCGTGACCGTACAACAATTGGGTAAAGTTAATTACAAAGTAATGTGAATTTATCAACGCGTAAAAACGGTTTTTTAACTTAATAATTTGACTCTCGTGAGGTATTTAGTATCTGCTTAAAGGGTCATACACACTCGCAAAAACAAAAGTTGTCTCTCCTGTGGTCAATAGTTAAGGGCTTGTGTGCATATAAGTTATGTTTTTATTTGCTAGGACTAAAGTAGACCAGACGCCGTTTATGGGGATGCGGGTTCAGCCAGCAAATTAGGCCTTAAAAACGTTAACTTTGGGTATGTCCACAGGAGAGACGGTAACCTAAATCTGTGTATGACCCTAAAACATTATTTTATCTGAACTAACTGCCCTGATAAAACAAAAATACATCTTATATTAGTAATGCGATCAGAGTGTTGAAATCAATAACACAAACTTATCACGAAACAAATACTTGTACCGGTTTTCCAGTTTTTTGGTGATTCACCGATATTTACGTAAAGCTAGGTCGGCGGGAGCCGGGATCTTCCTACGGGTAAAACCCCATCTGGTTTCATTCATAATTCTCCGATACACCTGAAACAAGCGGTTCTTTGCGACTTTTTAACGACGTAACACGTTCTACTTATTTTATATCAGAACCTCAAAATAAGCAAAAGTGATTTAAGCAATTACAATCGGGAATAGAATACCTAGGTACTTATTAAATAGTAATACTTTAAAATAACATCGTTCTGATTATTGACGAGGCTATCGAGCGAAACAAGGGCTCAAAAGTATTCGCACGAGATCTGTCTATTGGGCAGAGTGTACTGGCAAAGCTGAAGATCCAGGATGGCAGAATCGTATCGTCAAAGCCCGAGTTTTTAGGAGAGATCGAAAGGTTTTACGGGCAGCTATACACGAACACGACACATGCCCGGTTCCTAACATGCCCGGTTCCTATATTCAAGAAATGAATCGTTTTCCTTATCTCTCGTTAAAATTTGACATTTGCTACGTGCAAAATGTGTAAAATTTTAACGAGGCGTAGGGAAAACCATTCGCCAGCAGCCTAGCAAAGGACCCGAGAGCTAGGTTGCCCCAACACTATACCAAAGACATTCTGGACATCAGCTTGTATGAGATTAGTATGGCTCTGAAGCAGCTTAAGAATGGCTGAGCTTCTGAAAGCGTACACCATAACTGAGAGCTATTCAGAAGTTATTTAATTCCGTCATACTCGAGGGCAAGACGCCACGACCAAAATATAAAATATTTTCCAGATTTTTTGTAGTTTTGGTTTTTAAATTCTTTATTATGTGCTTTCATTTAAGACATAATATGTCTTAAATGAAAGCACATAAATAAAAGCAAAGAATTTAAAAGGAAAACTATCACGTCACTGACTATGTAGGTAGACTTGATTTGTTCTTGAGATACAGGCGACTAAAATATACTTACAAGTATCACTAAATGAGAAAAGTACCTAGGTTATACTTGTTCTTTTTCGAGATAGATTTTTGTTTTTGTTGTTACTCGTAATAGCGTCGGAACCCTACACTGAGCATGCTGTTGACCGGTTCTTCATTTGACAAAGACATAACATTCAAATCGAAATCGGTTGACCGAGCTCAAATACCTGGGGGCGATGCTGGACGATGAGTCGTCTTATCGTACTCATTTCGACCACATTGTCAAAGAAGCGTACAGAATGCTCGGTTTTGTGCTGCACATAAGAAAAACGTTTAAAAACTCATCTACGCTTGTAATATCATTAATAATTCGTTTGTTCGTACTCACCTTGAGTAACCTTCGACGATTTGAAATCCCGTTTACCCTATTTAGACCTCATCCAGAAATACCTACCAAAAGAAAGCATCTCAATTTTCGGTTCCAATTTATATCTCGTAAAAACCGGGCAAGAGCATGTCTGAGTAAGATCAGTGTAGGATTCCAAAGTCGTTTATACACAAAAACTATCTCAAAATACAACAAGTATGAAATAATTCTCTATTTAGAGCTGCCGCAGCTTGTGGCGGCCACAGAGGCCCTACTTTGAAATTCGAAGTTCGAAGTTACGTTAGCTCCATCCCTGTCACTCGTCATTCGAGACTAAATCGAGAGAAAGGGATGAAGCTATCGTAACTCCGAACTTCGAATTTCAAAGTAGGGCCTCAGGTGCCTTCGCTGTGGTCGCCACAGTCTAGTGGCCTGTTGTGCGGCAGCTCTTGATGTTATTTGGTGCTGTCTTAGATGATTTTACAAGGTAGGTAAACACTTTAGTCGTCTATATCTCAGGAACGAATAAAGTTTACTTATTAGTGATAGTTTTCCTTTAAAATTCGTTTTAATATGCTTTCACATAAGATATTTTACAGATTTTTACTATCTGTAGTTTTGGATGTAGGGGACTTGACTCTCACAGAAATTGGGACTTTAAATCTTCATATTTTAACAAACCCCCGCAATATTTTAGAAATACCTATCCAACGACACCCAACACCATGGGGTAGACGAGAAAATAAGAGTACCCTAAAAAAAATATTCAAGATTTTATTTTATCACTTTGTCGGCGTGACTAATATGTGTATTCATGCCAAATAACAGCTTTCTAGACCAGTCACTGAGCTAGGCTGCGGACGGCCGGAAATGGCGATAAAGGTTCCTAATTTGACAACGGGACCCTAAATAAAGCATTGTTAGGGAACTGGTATTTTCGCACTAAGTAGGTAACTTTTAAATAATAGATAGCTCTTACCTTCTGAACAAAATCAGTTGCCGATGATGTAACTTTTGCCAAAAAATATTTTGACTATGCCATTACGTGATTTACTGTTGACATTGTAACGAAATTAATATATTTAATACAAGTTTAGGTTTATTCATAATCATAAGGAATCTAAATACTGTGTTTTACATGCCACAATGTAGGGTAGTTTACTTTTACGTTTAATTTTTTTATATTTTAACGTGTTAGGTAGTACCTATTCGACTACTTAGCACCCTACTTCAGCAGGTTAGGAAGACTGTTAATATTATGTTTTTCATGTCAACCGTGGACACTGCTTGTCGATAATCAATTGTGTTTGCTTTTTTTAACATTATGTACACACGTGAAAGTTCCAATAAATAAATAAAATAATAATACTTACCTACATCGTGGTTTGGTACCGAACCCTCGGTGCGCAAGCCCGACTTGCATTTGACCGGTTTTTTATTTTACGTTGGCCAGGGCGGCTAGAACGACTTGCCCAACTAGTCTGTTACGACGAGACTCACTGAGCGACAACCGAGGAAATACAAAATATGCTAGTCGTACTGGACAATGGAACGAACTTCTTCCCGTGCTGCTTTTGCAACAGTATCTACCTAAGGTGAACATTTCCGAGCATATCGGAAAAAATAATTTATTATATGTCTTCAATCATATTCATTAAAAGATAGTAAGAGTCGCATTGTTTTGTAAAATTGTAATAATAATAATATTCCAGCTTATTTTAAAGCTCTCTATGACACTGATTAATACATTAATTTTACCTCTAATTACTAATTTTTAGTGGGATTTTTATCAACTAAAAGTAGTCCATGCAGTCAAGTTTATTTTCCAAGGTTTTCAGATGACTTATAATTGTACCTATATTTCACAACGTTGTTGGAGAATAAATAATCCGAGATGTATGCAGGAAATATTTTCCAACAGGAGTCTCCTTTACCGTAAGTATAGGATTCCCTTGTTGCTGAATTGACCGTATTAGGTCGCAATTGTACCTTTGGGTGATGTACACATTTGGTTTTTAAATTGTAACAAATCATAAATAAAAATCAAAAAACATAGTTGATTTCAGCTTATTTGTATATACGAGAAATTCAGTGGAATATAAACTCTATTTACGAAATCACGAACATTATAAGAAATCAATATGCATGCATTATTCGCGCAAAGTCGCAACAGCAAATTACACAATACATATTATTTAAAAATTCGCGACGTAGCGTTTCATACTTTTTACTTTAGCAGACACTTTAGCTCATTGACATTAGTTTCTCGAAATTGCCGCGAAGACGCTCATTGAATGCATACTTACCTACTCCGAATACCTTTTTTTAAATTAACGCGATTTTCACACATACTAAAACTATAAAACGGGACTTGATAAACTAAACATATATAAAAAAACATGTAGTGTGTGCGTCGGTATAATGACATTTCGAATAAAGAAAAACAAGACCAAGTGCGGGTAGGTCGCAAAACTCGCGCGACAAACAGACGAACACCCTCCACTTCAGTCTTCTGTGATCACGGCTGTTGTAACACAGTCAAAACGTCGGTGTAAATGTTTATTTTATTATGCGATTAAGTCCCGTTTTATAGTTTTAGTACACTCCGAATGTCCAAAATACCACCGCGCCGCAATCGTGACGTAACAAAGGGAGGGCTAACGAAATAAAACTTGTCCCTGCCGCGTGGGGGCGGCGGGGGTACGGACCGTAGGAGTCGTGGTGCGGCGCGTGGTGGTGGTGCCACACGTTCTGGTGCGGCGCGAAGTGCGCGTACTGCTGCAGCCGCCCTCCGCCGGCCGCGTAGCCCAGCCCGTAGCCCTCGGCGCAGTCGCCGCCACCGCCGCCGTACCCGCCGCCGTTCCCGCCGAACATTGTGAGTTCTCGCGCCGATCAGCCAATTACCATCCCCCCTGAAACAAATATCAATTTCTGTTTAAAGGATTTATAGGTACATTCTGTGGCTCCTTTTTCCGCATATTTTAGATGTAAATAAATAGTGTAATAGATAAAATTTAACAATTATGCCTAACGCGGAGAACTGCTACGTCACGACGAAGAATGGTTTGTATGTAACAGTTTTAGCCATGAACGACATATCGTCGATGAAACTGCAATACCGCGTAACCAACAATGGCTAATGCCGCGTAACTAACAAATGTGTCAAATTTGAGTTTTCGCGGCTGTAGGTAGAGCACTGTGATAGGCTCCAGACGGCATTGACAGCTGTGTCGATAACCAATCAGAAAGCTCCAAAGTCACGTCATGTCGATACCGCGAGAGAGCATGTCGTTTTTACAATTCCGCGAATGTGCATACAAGTATAGAGATGACGTATTATTCAATTGTGTAATACCGCGTAAGTGCTTTATATAAATACATACTGGTAAATTTGGATGCTTAATATAATAAACAGCTAAATTATGGGGTTAACAAAGTTATTTAGAGTTTGGGTAAGTCTAACCTCAATAAACACAAAGATATTCAATTTTAATGCTCTCCTGTAAAATTTGCCACAAGTCAGTTACGCGGCATTAGCAATTGTTGGTTACGCGGTATTGCAGTTTCATCGACGATATTTATTTATTTATTTATTTGAACTTTCTTGCACAATACAAATGTAAAAAGGACTTTCATATATGTTATACCTACATAAGTAATTGTCTATTTTTCGTTGTCCTCCGTTTGAAAGCAAGTGTAACCGGAAGTGAGGCGGAGTAAGTCTTTTCTGTTACCGCCACTTAATTGCCATGGGGATGTATAATGCGACATTTTTCAGTCTGTTACCCCCCATTTACTCTTGTTAGGTATTTAGTAGTTAAGGTCCAATAGGTGGGATTAGCCATTGAGGAGTTGCTGTTGCTACTTTCCTCCATGATTATACAAGCTTCATCCAATCCATGCCACTTGTAGAAGTAGGAAAAGACACTTCCAGGGTTTAAAGTAGGGAAAAAGTAAATTCAAACACCCATATGTTAGTGTTCCAGTTGGTAGGTACTCATAATGCTTTAATTGCCTTACGTTACAAACTTATGCAGAAGTTTAAGTCCCGATATTCGCTCTGCGACAGACCATGGCTGCAGGACCTCTGTTACACTACGTTTTAATCTTGTCCTGTTTATTAACATGTTGCTTTTTCTCAATAGCGGTCTTCTCTTCTCTTGGTAGACATGTGATAGTGCCTATAGAACCTACTTACAAGATATAGATTTTCATTTGCATATTGTGTTTTCTACGCAGCAGCCGCTATTACTGTCAAATGAATAGGTACTTACTACCATAACGTAAAACATATGGGAATAATACTGGTTTTAAAGTGCATCATGTTTAAAGAAAATAAAGAAAATGAAAGATCATCATTTATTCGTGACAAACAGACAAGCAAAAAGGAACAAAATACTGACATAGAGCAAAGGCCTGTTGTCGCGCAATGTTTTCAACTCATTTCCCTTACTGATTTAAACTGGGAGAAAAACCGGGCTAGAGCATGTCTGACCATGCTCAGTGTAGGGTTCCGAAGCCGAAGCCGAAGTTGCTACACAAACACCATCTCAAAAAACAACAAGTTATTTGGTGCTGTCTTAGATGATTTTAGTAGGTATAAACATTTTACTCGCGCGTGTCTTAGGATCTAATCACTGCTGCTTAGTCGTGATAGTGATTCTTTAAAATTCGTTATATGTGCTTTCATCTAAGATATTTATCAAATTTTTAGTATTTGTAGTTTTGGCTGTAGTGGGAGGGGGAGGGGGGGCACTTGACTCTATCAAATTTATCGCTTTAAAGCTTAATATTTCATAAACGGATCCCTTAGGCTTAATCGATGCAAACCCGGAATATTTTTGAAATACCTATTCAACGACACCCCACACTCTGGGATTGACGAGAAAAAACAAATACATCCCCAGGTTACGTGTAGGGGAGGTAAACTAAAAATTTTTTTTTTAAAATTTTTTTTTACCACTTTGTTGGCGTGACTAATATGTATATTCTTGCCAAATTACAGCTTTCTAGTACTAAGAGTCTCTGAGCTAGGCTGCGGACGGACGGACGGACGGACATGACGAAACTGTAAGGGTTCCTAGTTTGACTACGGAACCCTAAAAACCTATGTTAATTGATTAATTATAACCCGTGAATTTAAGTTTAACCTTATTCTTTACCCGACTGCGTCAAAAGGTGGGTTATGTTTTTCGATCGTATGTATGTATGTATGTCTATTTCTGGGCACGCTCTGAAGCCTAAACGGCTTGACGGATTTTAACATACGAGGTGTCATTCGATTCGTCTTAATTGCCGAAGTGACATAGGGTATAATTATAATATTCAATATGGCGTCCGCGCAAAAAATATGGAGGGGAATAAAAAATAATATTTTTTATCATAACAATATGGGTATCAAATGAAAGCTATTAAAGAGCCCATTCCAAATATATATACATTATAACACTTTGATGCTACTATTTTGCAGGAAAGTCAAAAAAATACGTAAATGTTAAGTAATAAACTCCTTTCGCTAGAAAGAGAGTTTCGCTTGTAATTTTTCACTTGTAGTTTCGCGAGATTAAAATTTTAAGCTCCAGAGCTCATATAATGCTTAGTAATCATTAATTAAACCACTATTTTATTAATAAAAACTAAACAGAGTTAAATAAATTAAATTATTAAAAATTAACAAAAAACCTGACTGCAATAAAAAACAACTGAAAAGCGAAAAACAAGCTATATAATCTATAGAGGTAGAAAATTGTAAGAGCATGTAATTATTCATATTTATAACAATTTAAACTTGAATATTGGAAAAGGTATTGCAGGCGGGGACAAGCAATAAATTTCAAAATCTATTTCTTAAAAAAAAAATACATTTGGACTATCTTGTCCGCGCCTTCACCTTTTCCAATATTCAAGTTAAATTTAAATTGTTATAAATATGAATAATTACATGCTCTTACAATTTTCTATAGATTATATAGCTTGTTTTTCGCTTTTCAGTTGTTTTTTATTGCAGTCGGGTTTTTTTGTTAATTTTTAATAATTTGTGACGTTTTATTGGTTACATAAAACCGTGAATCTAGTTAACACAATTTGCCGATTCAAATAAGCAACAAGACTCACTTAACTATATGGATAGCAAATATATCGCACGCATAGATAAAAAATACATTTTCACTACCTATTCATTTTTGATAGCATGCTCGTACATACGAGTATAATGTCCACGCGAGAGCTACTGCTACGCTGTGTTACTATTTTGTCTGAACATTCTGTTGGTAACATTTCGAGTTAATAGATAAAGAGATAAAGTAATGCACCCACGATACGATAGTAAGGTGCTGCAGCGGCGGTTAATAGGCAAATCAGAGCGAATGCATCGAGCCAGCGGCGTGCAACCGGTGCAATGCGCAGATACGGCGGCGCGCGACCCCGAGATACAGCACGCGCGGCGCGACATACTTGCCTGTGCTTCTCCGAGGGGCACGTCCCAGCCGGGCCTCTTGTACGTTGCTGACATATATGTACACATATATCTATAGTTCAACACGCTGCGATAAAATAAAATAAAAGCATCGAATTCAACCTAATCTATAGCTTGCCAAAGTGACACCATTACCTTATATTGATATCATAACATTTAGGTATATATACATACCCCCTTACTAATAAACGTTGAGTAACGGCGGTATGGCTATACAATGTTTTGCCCTTATCTGTCATTGTGTCATTTGAATTTGACGGATAAGGACAAAACACTGTGTACTCAAGGTCTATTAGTAAGGGGGATAGTATATTGTTCAACAAGGGACTAAAACAAGCCATAATGACACGAGATGTTTAGCCACCCAAGCGGAGCGAGGGTGGCTATAGTTCGAGTATCATTATGGTTGTAGCTTTAAACGCTCTACTTTTCACTTTGAATGCGAGGAGAAAAACGACGTTCTATACAAAATTACAATATTGATTATACCCAACAAAGTTTCTTACAAATTTATTCCGCGGTTTTTTTTTTTTTTTAGATGCTTTAATTAAATACTTGCATATTTAGCCAACAGGTTCAAACTTGAAAACTATTTTAAAACTAATTGGACCATGCATAATAAAATGAATTCATCCTTAATATAATGAAATAGATTCATATTCGTAATCATTAATCATGTTTCACAAAATTAAATCGTTTTTTTTATATTTCTGCGCAAATGTCATTTTAAGGTTATTTCCACGCCCTAAAAATTGTCTATATACAATATTATACAATCACTGAAAAAGGCGATAATCATCCATTCACAAACACCTGTTTAGGGGTTCCCAAAGTAAATTAATGTTTTCATACAAGCAGCCTGACTTTCTTACTATTGTAAGAAATACTTGGGTTAGTAGCGAGTAATAGAGTATCCTGTAATTCGATTTTTAAGGCCTTGAACAATTTTGTTACCGCACTGAAAGTTTCAGACATCATTAATAACGTTAAAATAAATAAATCAATTATGTAGTTCTGCAAACGGGAACCAACCCACAGTATTAGCATGACATTTGTCATTTTATTGCCAAATGTTTGTGGGTTGGTTCCCGTTTGCAGAACTGCGTCATGTAGGCTGGAAAATATTTTTTCTCAAACATGCTCGGAAAGAACGGTTTTTCGATTGAAACACAAGGTTGGAAAGTGCCTCATTTTACTCCTAGGAGTAAAAAACCATAGGAAAACACTTTCCGTTCATGTCCATATTGTGTTTTAAAAGTGCTCTCTATTGATTACAAAATCGAAAGGACCATGAAAAAATCCCGTACGCCCAACTTGTGGGTGGGGTGGGGACAGTGTGGAGCGGCGGCAGGGCTCTGCGGTGCTGGCGGCGGCGGGCGGCGGCGGGCGGCGGCTCGTTGTGCGTGAAACTATTTTAACTAATACTCGTATTTTGCAAACAAACATTCTCTCCGAATTTGTCAAAGGTTTTAAAAAGACTTATAATCATGCATTTGTATATTTTCCTCGCATTGTTTGAGAAAAGCATTATGTATGCCTCGGCGGAAATGAGGATTTCCTGACTCGTATTTTAGCAGGCCTCGCTATTGCTCGGTCTGCTAACCACCCCGTCAGGAAATCCCTTACTTTCCGCGCTTAGGCAACAATGTACTATTTTCACTTAAGATGTAATGTTTTACCAGATTCATGTAAGTAGAGATAAACCCAAACCAAGTAATTGACAAGTAAATTAACCACAAAACGATTACTTTCAGTAAAATATTTTAGATCCTCGACATTAACAGTTGACTTCATATAATCAAATGTTCAATAAAAACAATGGACCGACTCCAAATGATTAAAAATGATTAAGGAGTTCCATTGGCTTTCCATGATTCCCATGACCAAAACTTGATGAAATTTAAATGGGACCACCCCTTAGATAATATTAGACTTTACACACAAAACATTCAGACAAATTGAGATCCTCCTCCTTTTCAACCGACTTCAAAAATGAAGGAACTTCTCAATTGGCCTATGTTTTTTTCGTGCGTATCATGATACTCAATTTCTGCGCCAGTTGCCATCGGATTTTAATGATTATTTTCTTCATAGTGCTCGTAAATCCCCTTCTTATGATGACATTCGTATTTAGTGTTATGAGGTTTAAAGGTTGTTTGCGGAATGTTATCAGGGCCCCTATACAACACGTTATAAACCAAATCATTATTGACCAGCGCCTCTATTTTAGGCGGTAAAATCCAAATCGTACCTATTTTTAACTCGGCCCTTACTGTCAAGTAAATAGTAGCTATCAAAACGTTGACAATACTGTAACAGGTCAAAGACGATATGGTTCTTACCGTCGAGTTAAAAGCAATACCATAACAGAGGCCCTAGCCAAGATGCAAACACTTCTAACGTTTTTATTTCCTATCACTCAAAATGTATGGGATGAAATTGTCGTGCGCAGCGATAAACCGCGTGGTCGACTGTCATCTCCTACATATTGAGTGATACAAAAGAAAAACGTTAGCAGCGTTTGTATCTTGGCTACAGCCCCAGGTCGAATACGATATGGTTTGTACCGCCTACAATAGAGGCGCTGGACCTCTTCTAGGATTCTACAGGTTAATACAGGCCCAGGGGCCCGTTTGTCAAACGCTTGTAACTTGTTTTACAAACGGAAATCTCTTACCAACAATATGTATTAAAAAGAGACTTTCACTTATATTACAAGTTACAAGCTTTTGATAAACAGGCCCCAGATGTCGGCTTATTTTACATTGTAACCTAGCAAAGCCTTTCAATATAATGGGTGTTAGACAAGCACGTCACCAAGGGGGTTGGCGCCCTCTGTACAGGTATTCGCTTATGTATCAGATTAAAATATACCACATGGCAAATGACAAATGTAAACCCGAAGTGACGAACCCATCCGCGGTTTGGACATTGAAAACGGGAATTATTAACAATTTAATTGAAATTCGTCGCTCACTTTGTTTTTCATTTAGCCAGCGATTAACTTAACCTGACATTACGTATAAATTACGAGCTCAAGCGTGACTCGACCTTGGTCACATCACGAGGCAGGTCCGCCTGAAAGGTACCTGGATCTGCATAATGACTATGAGCACGCGGGTCACGTTAAGTTATGAGTCGGGAGGGATTGGCAGGTTTCTTGAGTAAATAACATTACGTAGGTACATAACGGGTATAGTGTGTCGACTCGTGATCGTAACGTATCTACCGAGTTCGAATCCCCGCGGTGTCATTAATTAACCAATGAGTTTTTTAACTTGAGTACCTACATTACCCGACGAAGGGGTGTGATTCTCAAAAACGCGGTCGGACGAACGAACTAGTGAATGTCGCAGCGGCGAGTTTAAGGGTGCGTTTCCACCAGAGATGCGCATTAATGTGTTTTCATACATTTGACAATCGGAGCGAGGTGTCGCGAGGTGTCAAATGTATAAAAACGCATTAATGCGCATCTCTGGTGGAAACGCACCCTAAGTAAGTAGTTTTGTTCGCTCTGACGGGACTACTTAAACTCGCCGGCGCCGCTGCCAGTGCTGCGACATTCACTCGTTCGTTCGTCCGACCGCGTTTTTGAGAGAACCACACCCCAGGAAAAGGAAGAATTTGAGGATAATGCCGATTAAGGAAAACATCGTGTGGAAACTGGCACAAAAGATTCCAAAGGGTCAAAGTGTTGGGGAGGGTGGAGGTTGGAACGATACCTTACTTATTCACGGCGATAGGAAAATAATGCTAGCAGTCGTTGTCAAGACCGTGCCGCGACCACCACTATATGTGCATGTTCCCGGTGGGCAGCTTATTTTTTTACACGACTGCCCATAAAAAGGAGTGTGTGTTTTCAGGGTAATTGTATGTATGTACGATTCTTTATTCCACCATAACTTCTAAACGCCTGATGTGTGTGGTATCGTTAGAATCCTTTCACCATCCCGGGTGATATAGGATACCTAAACTGTTAAAATTGAAATAACAACAATGGCAAAATGTCCATTATTAACATAGGTATGTCGACGACAATATAAAACATGCAGTCGGGTTTTTAAAGCTTGCTTTTAATTTTTTAATTACTATTTCGGTCCTCATAATCGCATTCGTAAGAATCATATTTAAAATTTACAATGACATTCGTCTTAAGTTGTGATATATCGGCGGCTAATTATAACGAATGGTTTACTCGCACAAGTCAGCGTGGACGAGCCCCGTCTCGGCGATGCATGGGGCTCCGGCCGTTGTCGCACGAGTTCATTTTATAATTACTTAGGCTTAAGTTGGTAGTTTTGTCATAATAATGAGTCTCCAGGTTTCCTTTTTTTTGCGAGCCGAATGATATTACGCAGATTGAAAAAACGTAGGATTCGTGAAAAAATACTTAAATAACGAAGCTTACCTAAAAAATGGGTAGCCCTTAATATTTTCTATATACATTTTTTATATATGTGCGGAATTCTTGATTCGAAGTTAAATACGTAAAAAGTTAAAAACCATTGGTTAAATCTTTACAAAACGTGTTTTTTAGGGCTTCGTAACAAATATTGAAAGCCGGACAAGAGCAGCTCGGACTATCGGAGCACTAAACTATCTCATGATACTCACGAACCCGGTCAAGTGCGAGTAGGACTCGCTCACCAAGGGTTCCGTATTTAAGAAATATAAGAAGTACTCATTTTGTTGTGAATTTTATTTACATGTATACAACGATCTATGCCAAATTTTAAGTTGATAACTTTCAGAGAAAAACTGCTGTGACATACAGACAGACAGACAGACAGACACCGAAACACCGAAGTCTCACCATAAGGGTACCCTTTTTACAATTTTGGTACGGAACCCTAGAAACCACATTTATAAACTCATTTTCTATAGGCATAAATAATATGTTATTTGGTGCTGTCTTAGATGATTTTAGTAGATATAAAAACTCGATATTATAATGTAAAAAAAAAAATACATACTTAATGCAGTACCTGCCCGTTATTAGCTCGAAGACCATCCTGAGCCCGCCGGCCGACCGGCGCGACTCGACGTGGCTAAAGCACCTGGGTGCAGCTACATGCCCTTGAAGTCATACAGTTACTAACACGTTATGGACTTTGTCCGAAATAAATGATTTTGATTTGAATTTCAATTAATTTGACGAATATTTTAGTTGCATAAAAAATAACACAAATAAGTTTCATTCCGTAGGTGTGCCAAATGTAAGAGATATAAATCAAGTATTTTGTACATACTGCCAAGTAAAGTACCGCACAAGCGACAGAATTATAAAGTCTGCTATCTGCACGTGTAGCACAAGTTGTATTTTCTCGCTTGTCGCTCAGTGCGTCTCTATCGGTACTGACTAGATAGAAAGGGAGATCCGAGCGACAAACAAGTCGCGAGCAACTTGTGCTAGCCGTGCTGGTTTGGTTGGAGCAGGGCTTTAAAGCAAAAACAATAGAGTTTTACTCGCAACACGTGCCCAAGGAGCGTGTAAATCATTGCGCGGTGACACTGCGCACTGCTGCGCCGGCCGCCGCGCCGCGCGAGGCCCTTCCTGTAGGGGTTTTGAAAGGGTTTTGATGACATTCTGCGCGCTCCAGCGTGTACGTTAGCCTGACTTAATCTATCTTGTTCGACACACAAGTTCACAAATATGTTAATTGACGTTGTATATTATCTTGAGCTTTGGGTTTACAGGAAAGAAGAGGAATAAACAAGACTTAATGTGATACAATTTGGCTTTTGAATCATTTCAATATATTACTAGTGAGTGAGATATAGCACTTTAAATTTTGGACAGTTAGGACTAACATACGAGTCCAGGATGGCTCATGGTGCTCGAAGCATGTATAGTGCTTTTCTCAAAAATAAACCAAGTAGATTGTATAAAATAGAAGTGAAATATAAAGTTTCACTCATCATCAAACGGCCACCCTCTGTAGACCTAAATATTGTGTTTTTCATATAAACTAAAAATATTATATAAGTATGAATGTTTTTTATTGTCCCCTGATATTTATTTATTTATTAAATGTTATTTACATCCAACTAAGTACAGAATTCAACATTAATACAATTAAAAATTAAAACTAAACTTGTTAAAATTAAAATTAAACTAAGCTACTCAAATATTAAAGTTATAAATAATAATCACCACTATAAAAGGAACACCCCCTCTAGCAGGTCCGCTCGCGGCATGGTCCCTATGAATGTTTTGAATATAAAACGAATATAATGGTTATTTTTGCGAAAATCCTCATGGTTTAAAAATAGTGTCCATATCTTTTTTTATGTGACCTACTCGTGCTTACCTCTTTTTAAAGGCTGTCACAGGTCTGAACAGAAAATTCCAAATTCAAATAGCCTATGGTATGTTAAAACTGTCATAGGTCTGTACAGAAAGTTCCAAATTCAATATGTTATGGAATTTCAATACTTACTGGGCACTTATCGATTCCAAATTCAAAATTACTTGGCTTTACTGGATACTTTCCTAGGTGTCCAGGAACTTCAAGCTACTGGCTCCTAATTACTGGTGTATTGGCATTTTTGAGAAAAAAGCCTGAATGAGCTCATCTGTTGCAAATTAGTAAAGGCTAGTTTAAAAAAAAACAAAAAAACCGCCTTCAAAAAGCAAAAAATAACTTCTTTAAAATGGTAGGTAAATAGGTCAGTCCAACTGAAGTCTGCTTTTGGTTAAAATATTGTTGGACGCCGACTTCAGTTGGACTGACCTATTTACCTACCATTTTAAAGAAGTAATTTTTTGCTTTTTGAAGGCGGTTTTTTTGTTTTTTTAAACATTTATTTTATTTTATACTTTTTAGTGATCCTATTTATGCTGTTACGTAGCTCCACTTCTAAATATTAATAAGAAACTATAGAACATTTCAAGCTCGCCGCAGACAACGCCGCGGGAATGTCATAGTCATATTTAAACCTAAATGTGCTTCGTCATAATCGCTCAACTTCCTTTATCGAAATATCTTATCGCCACCCTTGAAATAGGTACCATTAAGGAGTTCCGGTGGCCATCTGTGGTCTTCATCATCAGTTCCACTTCACCATATAGTACTTTTCAAAAGCAAATGCATGAGTTACAGTGAAAAATACCAAAATCGCTATAGGTGTGCCTATAATATTTGAGGAGTTCTCTTGATTTCTCCATGATCCCATCATCAGATCCTGACGTGGTGACAATGGGACCAACTAGAAAGTATACCCATTCGAACAACGAAAAAATTTTTCAAATCGGTCCAGTGGTCTTCGAGTAATCGGGGAACATACATAAAAAAAAAAAAAAAAAAAAAAAAACCCGACGAATTGAGAACCTCCTCCTTTTTTTGAAGTCGGTTTAAAATAAGTTTAAACTTCCCTGGTTGCTACTAACTCAAGATGCAGCACGCTTTCATTCTACTAATATGGCCGCGAATTGATAAAGCTCCTACTGAATCGGGACGGATACGAGGTCAACACGGTGTCACTCTCCATTGAAAATCATGAGGTACCAGTTCCAGAATCGATTCTCTCAAGAATGCATCCAAAAATGACATAGAATAATCTAAAAAGGGCGGCCTTACTATTTGCAAGACAAAAAACACAATTGTAGGGTACTGTTAGGGCGACGCATTTAAATGCTTCAAAGTTATATAAATACTTAATTTAACTTTAACATTAAACTCCCAGTGGTACCTATCGACTTCGTTACTAATGACTCCCGACTGACTAAAGTAATGGCGATAAAACCAAGCTTTCCTTATTTATAACAATAATACCCCGGAATAAAACATTTCGACGGAAACGTTGCTGTTATCGATTAGTTGACCTCGTTGCGTGTGAGAAGTCACTTTCCACAGCGAGTTCCTCTGGTTTATTAGCGACAATCCAATTGGATTGAGAACATAGTCCTGTCCTACCTACCTTAGAATCAATATCCCGTAGACGTCACTCCTACGTCCCTTTTAGCTATTAGCTGATATCGCGTAGGTTAAAACAACTAGCATCTTGTGCCTGTACAAATAAGGGCCAGCCTGGCCGCAAGCGGGCACTGCGGAGCGTCTCTGATTTATGCGATACATTAGCGACCGGCGCATGCGCTCCACTCTCGTCGATTTATAGCTGCGAACCGAAAAATTATGCATACAATTTATTTTCACTTCAGTTCTCACTTGCGGAGGAAAGTAATTATAACCTAATTTTATTCAATACGTTCGGCTCTTGCAGGATGGCCTAGGCAGAACTGCCGTCGACCGCGCAAATCCTTTACGAGCATTAGCTTTACCTCGGTCAGGGCCCTGCGCTCTGCAGCGCGTGGCGCACAAGGCGTACGATGGAAACTTTTCTATAGCTTTGTGTTTCTCCATATAACGATGTAATTTATTTTATGTTAGGTTTGACAATACGTTAAATGCAAACTGATTGCGGTGGTAAATGCAGAAAGACCTACGATTTTACTCCGCCTGTTTAATGAAAAATAAGTTTCTATTAAAAATTCAATTTTTGAGACAAGCTTTTGTTGCCGACTGTACTTTTTTTTGCAAAGTCATTATCTGTTTATCAAGACCAAACAAATGAGTCCCAACACGGTGGGTCCTACGTTAAGTATACTTAGCGGAGATCCCGTCGCCACCTCCTGACTCCATCATCAGATTAGCTCCATTTCATAATAGTATTGCATTGTCATCCAATTTACACATATATGCAAATTTTCAGCTTCATCGGAAACCGGGAAGTGAGTCAAATTTGAATTGCAAGATTTGACCCGTACATACATTCATACATACATTGCAAGTTAAATTGTAAAAATCGAACACTACAGCAGATGCCTCCGAGCTAAGCTGCTTTTAAAGCGTTTGCCTACTATTTAATTACTGCAGAAATTCTCTAAGTCTTGCAAAACAATTAGACAATTAAGAAACAAAGGAAATGGTGGTATACTTAGGTCTTTATTAATAACGAACATTTTATGGGAAACTCCAATCTATGGTACGGATGTTACACTAGCTTAACAAGGCATCTGTTCAAATTGCTTTAGTCCGTCTTGCTTCGATGTCGTTATAACATTGTTGATGTTATGGTAGCTATTTGACAGTAAAAACTACTATAAGTAACATGAACAATAAAGCCTTTGTATATTTGTTATTGCACGACCGAGAACTAACATACCCCAGGACGAATCATATATGTTACTTAAAGATGTTGTCTATGTGTCCTAAATTTCAACCATTCAACCTTTTAGCCAATGATGCGAGATAAAGTAATAATAGTAGTTTACGTGACGGTTGCGTAATGCTAATTACGCAGAGTCTCGTACAATACTTTATCTACACACATATTATAAGTACTCTAAAAGATGGGTTCAGAAGCCGAAAAGCAAATTACCTGCATTACCTTACCTGTGGTAGTAGTAGGTGACAGCGATGACAGCTGTAACGTAATTTTGAAATTACGTTACAGCTGCCGACGACAACGACGATTCACCGTACAATTGGATATATATACTAGACATTGGCAAAATTACATAACTTGTAGACGCCATTAAAATAAATAAATAATAATAATAATACGTTACAGCTGTCATCGCTGTCAAAATGAGATCCAAATTTGGAACATCTTCCAGAATTAACAGCTGTCATCGCTGTCACCTATTACCACAGGTAATGCTGGTCATTGCCTACGGGTTTTGAACGCATAATAGAGGACTTATGATATGAGTGTAGATAAACATATTAACTTTATCAAAAAATCTTACAGTCTTATTTTTATTATACTTAACTACTAAATAATATTTTCATAATGGGAGCAATGTGCGGTATTCCGACCTAGGCCAATGTGCGGGGAGGCGCTTTTAGGCGCACTTGAGATCTCTGCGCAGCGTCTGCGCGACCCACAGGCGCCGCCACTTAGCCGACACTATGCAACTCCTAATAATACTGCAGCTCTGGTAGGGCTGCCATATTCAATATTTTATTGACGTCACAAAAAAACGACGTCGTAATGTGATCTAATTACAATTGGGATAGCTACACCTACAAACTGGTCGCACACGACTCAGACTAGCGCACCGAGGGAACCCTTCACGTTATACGAACACTACCTTACATGGTAAAGACTTTAATAGATATACACCTACCATTATTATCAATGGCACGACTCAGGTTGGGTGACCGTCTTCTTAAACAGTAAAAATAAATGTTTTACGAGTAATAAACAAAACACAGCCTTCAAAAACGCCGGCGTACCACAATATTTTTAACTAAAAGGCGACTTCAGTTGGACTGACCTATCATCTACCATTTTATAATAAGTTATTTATTGCGCTTTTAAAGGGGTTTTTTTTTGTTTTTTTTAAACAGTTTTTTTCTTCTTATTTTTCTGATCATAATAATGCTGTTTGATATGGTATGTGATAATGTCATATATCAAAAAGAAAGTAGGTATAGGACATTTCAAGCTCGCCGCAAGCAAAATCGCGGGAAAGTCATAGTCATGTATTAAACCATTTAAATATGCTTCGTCATAGTCGCTCAACTATCTTAATCGAGATATCTTATCTTATCTATCACCACCAAGAAGCTTATACTTATAATATATAACACTGGAGATTGCAATGCAAACAATGCCTTGAAGTCAAGAAAACTGGCCTTGAATGACGTCACGTATGTTTTTTATTTCTTTCTTTCGGGTGACCATGCTGTATGGATACATACGGTTTAAGTGATTGAACAAAAAATAAATGAAAACGTAGGATATAAATTTGTTTTTTTTTTAATAGTACGAGTAATAAAAACAGCAATAACAGTAAGTACCTAAATAATTTATAAGCTTATGTAGGTACCTAAATAATACATATTTACATTGTATAGGTTTAATATTAATCTATAGCCACACAACATTAAAATGTATGAATACTAACGTAATATTATGATTCTATAAAGTAAAAATGTATGATTATTGTTGTATACATGTATTAGCGTAAAATAGACATACCTGTGAAACTTAGTGCTTGAATTTCGTTTCCATACACTTCTGCAGTTTTGTACTACACAGTAAATAGTGTAAATTTCGAATGTAACAATTATACACGTTATTAAATTCATGTTAACATTCGAAGCGGTAGTTTTTTTTTGACAGATCGCCAACAGTGTCAAATTGATTGTTCAATCAGCGTTGCCATAATTTTAAAATGGCAGCTTCCAAGAATCAGGGAAATGAATAAATACTCTATCATACAAAAATGTTTTTTTTTTAAGTCTGTCCTCAATGGCCAGAAAAATCCATGAAAAATATTTAAAAAATACATATAGTGGAACATAGAACCTACTCCTTTTTTGACGTCGGTTAAACATATCGAATGGATCTAATTATGTTTGTCGTAACAAGCCTTACGCTTATTCAGATACAAACAGATTTGGTAAAATGTTTGAACTACCCAAGTGTTATTTTGGAAATAAAGCTTACAATAATTGTTGAAATGATCGCTGTAAACATACGTTGGTAAGAAAAATCACTAGGCTACCCGTTATGGTACCAAAGTTAAAGCCTTGAGAAGGCAGCATCAACGGACGGACAGACGTACAGCGTAGCATAGTAAATAGCTCCCGTTGGCAACCTTTGGGTACAGTTGCCCTATAAGTACCTAACTGATCCCTTATTTTCATTAATAAATTATTCATAATATACAGTATTTAAAAAAAAAAACTTACCTATTTCATCCATTTTGCATGTCAATGAATGGATAGCTGTATTATTTATCTTTCCTTGTAAATATTTCACAAAGTTCGGATGATATTTAAAGTTACTAGGTGCTAGTTAGATGATTTTCAGTACGTATGTTTAATTCGCCTGTAACTCTGTGTGCGCTCACATGTGATTGGAGATGTGCCGTTGCCAATATCCCAAATTCCCGCAATACTGCCACCGGCAATATTGCCGGCAACATGAGTAAGTTTCTGGCAATATTGCCAAGGCCTAAGAAGGGTACTGTGGGTCTTTGTTCCTTTGTGGTGCTCTAGAAACTAAACGCGTGGACCGATTTTGATGATTCTTAAGTCAATCGATTTGTCTTAACCTTGTGAGTGTCACTAAAGACATATAGTAATCAAAATTCAATATGACGCCACCACCTAACACCGGGACCATATTGTAAAGAAAAAAAATGTCGACGAACTATAACAAATGGGGTATCATTGAATAGGTACCTATTTAAAAATCATCATTTTAAGTTCTTACATCACTTTTCATTTTGAATGATCATTTATGATTTATAACAATTTCAAGTTGGTTAGCCACAATCGGGTTTTTTAAAGCTTGGTTTTTGTTTATTTTTCCTAAGTTTTTTCTTGGTCTCTTTGCGCGTTATAAATATCTAAAGGTTAGAATAGCTTTGTGACTGATAGTTTATGAGAGAAAATGGCTGTGACACAGGTAGAGACATGTCGAAACTATTAGGGTTTTTATTTTGACTACGGTACTCTATAAAGGTACGTGTGGATCCAGCAATTGCTGTAGTTAACACCCGATGTATTTATTTACCTAGTATTTATTAAAAATTGCAAGCAGTTGAGTACCAACCCTAGCTGAGTCGAGGTGACGTTATCTTGTATCTGGTATATCTTAAATATATCGATAATCAATCAGTGTTCATTGCATTATATCAATTAAATATACTGATCGCTCCCGTTTGCCAATCATAATAGTATATTTCTGATTTAAAGCGATCTATGAATTTCCCGTCGATGTTATTTATGTCCAACCATACCATACTAGTAAGTATAACTATATAACAATCCGAATCGTTTTTTGGATCTTACCATACCTATTTATTCATAATCAACAACACCACTTTATTTAATTAATATTTCTTAAGTTAGAAGTCGGCAACAAATAGAATTGCCCCTGGTGCGGGAAAGTGTTAGAGCTGTAAGAGGTGGCCATTATTCAATTAACCGGTGTGATCTTTTTTTACAAATATGAGAGAAGCTAGATAGCGTTAAGATCGAATATTGTTGATTAGGAAGAAGAATTATGAAATGATAGTTGAATGGTGTGTCGCAGGCCGGAGAAATTGGTGAAGCTGCTGAGCTGTGCTGCATGCAGCGGCTGAGGGACAGTGTATCTAGGCGAGGTGTCTTCATTGATATCTACCGCGCGGAACAGCCAGACAGGTTGTCGGATATTACCCACTATCTTGGACTTGAAGATGAGAAAGCTATCGGTAGATTGAAAATAACAAAGCTACATTTTGCACTAACCGAACCCAAGCCACAAAGACATGTCGAACCGTGCATTGATCCGCTCCGTCTACCATCGTCTACTTATATCAAACTAATATTAGATATGTGAATGTTTGTGAGAGCATGTGTGTAAGTTAGTATGTTTGTTACGTTTTTACGTTGAAATAGCTTGATGGATTTGTATATACAAATAATGAAGCTATCACCATTCCATTTTTTTCCATCTAGGTACGTAGTAGTAGGTAGGTAGGTAGGTAGAAATACCCTGAAATAACACATACCTTGATATCAGACTACTTTTAATCCCGAAAATAATCACTGTTTCCGCAGGATGGTCAACAAGGAGTACGAGGATGAAGTTGCGGGCAGAAGCTAGTACCTATACGTATCTTATAAATCCAGAAATTGAATAGGACTTAGTAAGTGTAACTCTCATTAGTACAAACGGCAAACTGGAAGTCGAAACAGGCTCGACATAGCTAATAGAGCAATTACGTGAAGCATAGCGAAGGTCATAAAAGTGATAACAGTGCAGTTCCCACATCCCAGCAGTGCGCGGCTGCACGTGGCGTCGAGTGCGCCGAGTGCGCCGAGTGCGCTGCAGGTGCTGCCGCTCCGCGCCATGTGCCCGCCTCGAGTGGCTCGAACGACGCCTTTTTCGGTCCTTGAGCCACAACTTTTTGCAAATCCCGATCGTGAGGTGGACCCGATACGAGTCAAACTATTATAAGTATATGTAGGTACTCGTACGAATGGGTAAAAGTGTTAAAATAATTCTGCTGAAATCTCAGTCTATCGTTGCTTTGTTTACTTAGCGAATTAAAAAGACATTGGTTTTCTGTAGGAAGTGAACCGTCAGATGATGTGTATGCATGGAATACCTACATTATATTATAATTTTTGAGTATCTATTTTTAGTGTTCAGCCATTATTACTTAGTGTACAATTTACACCGAATATTTTGCATGTAAAACAAAGGCTCACTAACCGAAAAAAAATTTTTTTTCGTCTTGATTGATATGTATACATCTTTGTAATACTAAGAGTTTCTGAGCTAGGCCGCGGACAGACGGACATAACGGACAAGCACAGATTGACATGGTGAAACTATTAGGGGTCCTAGTTTGACTTCGGAGCCCTAAAATAAGATACCAATTATGTTAAACCAGCTTTCAATCGGTGCATCAGTTTGAGCCCCACGACGCCACGAACAGACACTCAGCTCAGCATAGGCGTCCAAAATTAAACCCGCAACGATAAAAGTTATAGGTAACTATACATTTTTTTCGTCGTGGCTTTATTTTTTTTCCTTTCTTTACCCTAGAACTCTTTTGCTCCTTTCAAATGCCTGCCATTATGATTATCAAAAGACTATAATTAGACAGCTCTTACCTAAGTAAGTAAATAGGTATAAGTAAACATTTTTCACAAAAAACAATAGCTTGGTAAATGAATGCTCTAAAGGGGGGTGTGGATGGAATGGCCGAAAGCAGAAAGTTTGACTACGGATCTTTGTTTGGACTAGTTAGGAAATAATTATGACATGCAATATTCTGGTTTAAGCTTTGACACCGTATTGTATCTGTACCCTCACCATGAGTTACGATTACCGTACTCGCTAGCGAGTTGAATGTTCTGTCCCTCGCAGTATTCTTATAAAGAACGAGGGTCAGAGCTTTCGACTCGCTAGCGATTACGGTAATTATAATTTGTAACTCATGGTAACGGTACTGTCTAAAAAAGCAAAAAAACGGACCTATCATATAATGTTACGGCGTATTTTTCGATGAAATGTTTGGAACGAAATATTTATTAGAAAATTATTAAACATATAGTAATTACAATATTTGAACTGCCAGTGCTTACTTATAATATGTTACGTTTACGCGAATTAGTTCCATGTCCATCTTAGACGTAAAACTAAATGTTCAGACCTCTGTCTGTGAGTGGATCTTGTAATATATAAAACAAATTTGCATTGCGTTACCTTTCGTGTGTTTTAAATAGTATCTAAACCCTACTTCACGGACGATCATGCATTCAGATCACCCTGGCCCTCGCTTACTTTTATTTTTTATCTCCCATAGGTATATCAATAGATTTGTATAAAAAACTATAGGTATATTTATGAAATCTAGATTAGTGTTGCTTTACGACTATGTTTATTGTTTTTAGACTTCTTTTACACTTTTAAGTACAATAGGTAATTAGAACAGAAACTAAATTGCCTGGTTAGTCTATTCTACTTTATTCATTTTTTTTGTTAGAAAATGCATTGTTTTTGTTCGGAAAATAGATTTCTCGTCCTTAATTTATCCGAAAATGATATATTGCATGCCCTAGTATGTATAGTTTTAGAGAAATGTTGCTTCAATTAAATACGCGATGTCTCTCGATGGCTCCCGATCTGAATCTACTCAGGACCAGCTAAGAATCAACTGTGGCAAGTAGCAGTAATACCCTAGCTAAAAACACATTTTTGAAAATCGACCATTTTTCGGAGCTCATAGACAACGATTGAACATAGGTAAAAATGTATGGGATCAAAGTTGTAGAGAATTTTATCAGCTTTAATAATGCGATACAACAAATTCTCCTATGACGCATCGTTTTCAAGATGTAAACAAAAGAATACGGGACCTTCATTGTAGGCAAACTCCTCAAATATTGTAGGCAAACATATAGCGATTTTAGTATTTTTAGTAACAAGTCCAGCATTTGCATTCAGAAAGTATCATTTGGTGTAGTGGAACTGATGATGAAGACCACAGATGGCCACCGGAACTCCTCAATGGTACCGATTTCAAGGGTGGCGATAAGATATCTTGATTAAGATAGTTGAGCGACTACCTACAACGAATAATATTTACTTGTTGAAATATGACTATGACTTTCCCGCGGCGTTGCTTGCGGCGCGCTTGATATAAGTTAAAGTTTCATTTCAACTACGAAGTGGGACTACGTAACAGCGTATTATGATCACCAAAAAGTATAAAATAAAATAAATGTTTTAAAAAACAAAAAACCGCCTTCAAAAACGCAAAAAATAACTTCTTTAAAATTGTAGGCACCTAATAGGTTAGTCCAACTGAAGTCGGCGACCACAACATTTTCAACAAAAAGCCGACATCAGTTGGACTAACCTATTAGGTGCCTACAATTTTAAAGAAGTTATTTTTTGCGTTTTTTATCTCCTAACTAGTCCAAACAAAGTTACGTAGTCAAACTTTTTGCTTTCGGCCATTCCATGCACAATCTTTCATTGCCTGGACTACAATCATAGGCACGCGATAACAAAGCAAAACAGTGAAAAAGTTATACCGGTGTCTTATCAGATTAGGACCGCAGTTATTATTATTTTGTGCTCTCAATGCCATGACACTTGGAGAGGCAACTGGAGGGGTCGCGAGGAGGACGGTTATTCAACATTTGGATAGATGTCGCTCGAGGAATCATATTATGCACATCTCCCGTAAAACTTACAAGGGATTTTAAAGGAGAAAGCCCATAAAATGCCTGGCATGTACAGAGATAATCAATATTTCAAAAAAGAAGTTATAATTAAACACAACTATACCGATTATTTAGAAGTCTGATAAAGACGGGAACAATTATGCATATTATTGTTAGACTTCTACTTGAACATCCGTCGCTCACACGAGTTTATTTATGGTTTATTTCGACCATCCCTCATGTTTACTCGTAATCTGTGACGTGAGATGTCACATTCAGTATAACACTATGGTGTTAAGGTGCAGATACTTAGACGTTACACTGTTTCTGCTTGGTTTCAATAATGAACAGTGTCCAGCATTGCATTAATTGCAATCTTAATGATACGCGATTATCGCGTCATCATTTATCGTTCCAAAATAATGCGTTAACTAAATTGCTCCATACACGGTACGATTTGTCTGTACTTTGTTCTGTGATTTGTCACACCGATTGAAACGACGAATCGATAGTGTACCTATGTCAAGATCGTCGATAGTGTATGTCAATATCGATCGTCGATAGTGTATGTCAATATCGATCGTCGATAGTGTATGTCAATATCGATCGTCGACGACGTCGGAAATCGCAACAAAAACGCATGCAATCATGAATATTGTAACGATGAATCGACAGTGTATGGCTCTTTACGATCAACGATTCGATTTTGTCTCACTCTGACACGAACATTTGAACGCGTCTTTATCCTTCGTTTAAAAACAAGTGCTTGATCGTATAGACAAATCGTACCGTGTATGGGCCCCTTAATACAGTATGGTGGATAGCACTACAAACAGGATGCCGAGTGTCGTGCTCGTCGTTGCCGGGCCGGCGGCGCCCGCGCAGTCGCAGCGGACGGGCTGCGCGCGGCCGAGGCTCCTCCACCGCGGCTTGATAACCATTATATTCACCTTCGCAATGCGCTTACATGTGAATTTGAGATCACCGAAATAATTTAGTCATTAGAGTTGCTCGTTTTTTGATATCTTTGCAAAAAACCGTTCCAGCGCGTGCGCCGCTTCGCCCTGTGCCCCCTCCCCCTCCCCCCCCCCCCCGCCCCACGCGCCGCGCGATTAGATAACCGCTGAAATATTGCCGCCGACACCAATTAAATTACCGCACACCCTGCGCCGGCGCATGCGGGCGCCCGAACTTGCCGTTTTTCCGTTTACACCGGCTCCATTAGCTGAAACCTTGAGCTGCCAGCTTATCTTCCGGTTAATTACCCACAACCTCCTATTTGAACCAATTAAAAAGAAAGGAATAAGACAAGTCACATAAACCACAAGCTATAAACCATTTTATATTTTTTTAGTTAGGGGACGGCTACGTAACTCTCGGTCGTAACTACCTATGCATGCATCTTTATTTATCGAGTTAGAAGATATGAGATTTCTCGCATAAAACTTCGTACAGCTCTAACAATGGGTCCGCCTAATTGGGCGGTCGCAGTTGAAGCCAATAAAATGTGCATTAAAGAGAAGGTACCCGTAAGTGCTCACGAATACTCCACACACAGTGTTAATTAAAATTCTAGATAATTTGTTTATGGGGCATGTCGATTGAGTCATTGATTTGTTATAACGCTTCATACCTAGTATGTCATTGTATTTGTTTTCATTTCCTGCGATAGACATTTTCGAATCGTTTTAAAGATATTCGTTTTTGAAGCATGTATAATGTAGTTTTATTAATGAATGGGGTGATGAGAGCCGAGCCGTGAGTGGGGAGGGGCGAGCGTGCGCGGCCACGCCCCGCGCCCCGCGCCGCCGCGCCGCGCCGCGCCGCGGGCTCCCAGCGGTGCGGTGCTCCATTTCGATCCATTACGACTCGTTCCCATTCCTACGAGCCACGACCGGCCTACCTATAACAATTTACCCAATATCAAATTCTTAAGCATTCATTTAATGCAAAAGAATTATCTTAAAAAAAGTATCTAATTCTTATTAATTAGGCATAGCACTATGATTTCTTAGAATATTCCAACGAATAATAGTACTTAAATTGTATCATGCATTGTCGGTGCGTCTCAGAATCGATTGACAACGGCTGGATATAAAACTAAAAAAAACTGGGCAAGAGCATATCGAACCATGCTCAGTGTAGGGTTCCGCCGCCGACAAACATACTTAACTAACTAATTTTCCATTTAAAGTTACCATAGGTAATTTTTATCAGGTATTAAACATTTTAGACCAAACCAATGGAAACAATGTCCACTTAACTAGTCGTGATAGATTTTTTTAAACTCGTTGGGCACTTTCATTTCAAATATTTTTCGGACCATTAGTATTTGTAGTTTTGGCTGTAGTTGATCATTGACTAACAAAAATTAACACGTCAAATCCTAATATTTCACAAACGGATCCCTTAATCCACCCCCGAAATTGTTGCATATAATTCGTCGGTAAAGCCATACTGCAGCTATCATATTGTCGACGGTATAACTCATATTTCCTTACTTCACTTCAATGGCGGCCGCGTTACAAACAATAACATAACACGTCGAATACAATATGTTTTTACCGAGTTGAATAGAGGCTATGCTAAGGACAGAAATCTCAAGAACCAGAGATTGTAGGGCTATAACGCCCAGTGGGGACCTTCAATACTAATATTATAAAGACGTAAAACTGTGTTTGTCTGTCCCCAGTTCCCCACTTAGGTTAGGGGTAGGAAAAATAATGACTTTATACACTTAATGTCTAGTTTAATGCTGTAGAATACAATTTCATTTACTTATAGGTACTTAGTATGTTTAAACTACTTGAAAAAATCGAAAGTGCCTGTTTTCTTTGAAAGGCCGTTTATACGTACAGTATTTCCAGCTTCCTAATAGCTTTCGGCTAGCTATTGCTATCACCCTTGCACTCGCAACTGACAGTATATTTGTCTCTAGTGTTTCATAGAAAAAACGAAGATTGCCGATCGCTATTAAGAAAGTGGTTGTACTGTAAACTATATTAAAGCGAAAAAAATTGGTTGGTCTTAGGTAGAATTCGAACCTACATCCCCTCTGGCTCTCCGGGCCGATGCAGGCGCATTACCACTTATGCCACCAAGACTCTACTTAAGATCCACGGTTTAAATGTATGTATGAAATCTACTTTCGCCAAACATTGTCCCCCATTCTCACACTTTTTTACTTAGAATCCAATGTGTAAAAAATATATGTCAGTTAAAATAACTATCAGTTAAACAGAATGCGTCGTTAAAACGTTTTTGAAGAAACTGAATATATTCTTATAGCCTCAACATGTTATATACACACACGCACATAAGCACATACGCATACACACACACACTGTTTGTTTTAATACGAATTGTTATTTTTTGCTTAGTTTCTCTCTGTTATATAATAATAATAATAATAATGTAATTATAGTTTTTTTGCATTAAGTGATTTAAATGTAAGTAAGTATAAAGTGTTCCTATTTTTAATGGAACTGGTCTCAGCCGCGGTATAGGCCCAGAGACTAGTGCAGAGGCAGCAGTCATATTTATTATGTTTAAGGTTTGTAAATAAATATTTATATGATTTTAATCGTCAAATAAATTTGGAAATAATTCATTAAAAGGGTCAAAGTGGGATTGTATATTTTTATTTTCCCAAAATTAGAAGGTATGTTTCAACTAAAATATTGATTTGGAGTAGCCACGAGAGGGTACCTATGAGTACGAGTATATAATGCCCATACAAGAGAGCGTTTGTGATATGATAATGGATACTATAGTGCAGTTTATAACGACATCATAGATCGCAAACGCGCATGCAACTACGATTTTTTTATATGTTGTTAATTCCCTTGAGAGTAGTTAACACTCAAGTTTGCAACCCTGAAAACCCTGTGCCACCCCCATGGTGCTCGAATAACTGCGAAATTTTGGCACTCGTTTCAGTTTTTTTGAAAAAATTACCCTTAGGAAGCATTTTTCAAGTATCTTTGTACTGTCTTTGTACTGTTGTTTATACTTTAATTAAGATAACTATATTTGTTACAATTTGGGCGTAACCTGAGCTCACTATGTCTATTGGTTGCGGAGATACAGCAAGTCAAAGATGGGCAATTTTCTTCAAAAAGTGAAAACGTGTTGGTTTGGTTATTTCGAAGATACACTACATATACATATACAATGCACCTAGGTAAAAGTCATGTCAAAAGAATTTGTAGAAAATTGAATTTGCCTCAATTTAATACCGAAGTGGTGCCTCATAGTTTCATCCAAAATAAAAAAATAGTAAAATATTGGATTTTGGCTAAATAATAAAAAAAATGTACTGAATAATATGAATATTGTGCAAAAATGTGAATTTACTATTTTTGATGTACAATTATGGCTTGAAATAAACGTACACTAAATAATGAAATTAAGATACTTCCACGTCGTTTCGAAAACTGCGAAAATTCAAGGCACTTGTTTCAGTTTTTTTGAAATAATTATATAAAGGAAGCGTTTTTCCAGTATCTTTGTTCTATACTTTAATAAAAGCTAACTAAATTGGCTACAATTTAAGCTTAACTTGAGCATTGTAAGACCATAGGTGCGGAGATACAGCTAATCAAAGACTGACATTGCTCAAATTGTAGCAAATTTAGTTATCTTTTTTAAAGTATGACAAAAATTCTTGAAAAACGCTTCCTTACAGAAGTTTTTTCGAAAAACTGAAACAAGTGCCAAAATCTTCAACGGACAACGGACAACATATAAAAAAAATATTGTACCATGCGGGTTTGCGATGTTTGCCTTTTTTTGGGTGTTTACAAACTGGGCTAATATGCCTGAAACCAATCTCAACATTTAGCTATGCTCTGCACCAGCGAGTATCTGCTAGTTGAACTTCGGGTTGAGCTTAATCAGCATAAGTTAACAACATTATAAGAAACAAGATATATTTCTTTTTTAGGGCAATCTCAGATAAATTGACTAACTGCCGCACTCAGAGACTTTAAATAAATTTGATTCTTGATTAAAGTTGCTGCTGTCACTTTCTTTGCTATAGCAATAGAATAAGACAACACGTCACTAAACAAGCATTAAATTTAATCGACGTCTCTGAGTGCGGCAGTTAGTCCGTCACTTAACTCTATACATACATACTTGCAGTCAGCTCACAAATATTTGCCCTTTATTTCTCTACTAGGTTCTGCCTGCGACTTCGTCCGCGTAGAATTAGTAATTTTGCCATCCCACGGGAACACAGATTTATTTCGGGATTCAAGGTAGCCTATGTGTTAATCCAGTGTATGGCACTGGTCCCACCGCCGGCGAGTAAGCGATGAACTATCGGCGATTTTCTTGCCCAAGAAACGAACAAAAGATAATCGCTCCCGTGTAAATAAAAGAGTTTTTACTTCTAAAGTTGAATACGTAATAGGAATACTTAGTGTATTTTATTTTTTATTATGTTTAATTTTCGGTACTGAGTGGTCGAATAATAACTTAACCTACCCAAGCCTTATTATTTTACTATTACAGTTGCATTTACACGTACGGTTCGGAGCGAAGATTGGAATGGCGCGTGGCGTTTCCCGCAGTCCGAACTTTACGCGTGCAGGCCGCTATTGATTTTTACAGACATGGTACCATGATGCGTGATGGTAGCTGACTAAAATGCAAATGTGTCGGGTAACACATGTTGCCGCGGTTGTGCACGGCACGCTGCCCCGCGCTCCGCGGCGCACTGCGCGGTTTTCATATATTACATTTCACGATAAACAATCCTGTCATCCTTTTTAACTTAGTATGGCAATGGCGAGAGTGACACCTTAATGTGCCTAACCTAAATAAGGCTTTAGTCACTTGAAGTCGCCTTCACTGCCACTTACTACCTTAAAAAAACAACAAAAAATCGTAATCAGCAAATGAAACAATGACTAGGTACCTCTACAGTCATTTTTTCATCGCAAATTGCATAACTGTGTCCAATCGTCATACAGCAATGAAAGTTGTATTGTTTAATAGGGGTAGTGTATCGGATCGCATAAATAACATGTGCTTTCATTTAAGATATATTTCATATTTAATATTTGTAGTTTTGGCTGTACATTTGACTGTAACATAAATTAGCTCTTTATATCTTAATATTTCACAAACGGATACCTTAATCATTTTTTTTTAAGAAACCCGCAATTTTTGTGATATACTTATCCAACGACACCCACACTATGGGGCAGACGAAAAAAAAAACATCCCAACATTACGCGTAGGGGAGGTACCATAAAAAAAAACACGGTTTTTTTACCAATTTGTCGGCGTGACTTATATGTAAGTATATTCATGAAAAATTACAGCTTTCTAGAACTAGAACTCTCTGAGCTAAGCTGCGGTCGGACGGATGGACGGACATGGCGAATTGGCGAAACTATATGGGTTCCTAGTTTGACTACGGAACCCTAACGTAATTTGTACCGTGTGACATGGCAAGGGCTAAGGGCTTATTAAAGTTTCGAATAATTTTTATTTTTTATGTTGACAAAAATTGTTTTAAAGGTTTTAAGAAAATATATGAAAATTGTCCATTACCACCTTTCTTGAAATCTATATACCTACCACAAAAACAAAATAAGTCCTGTATTATGCGTTCAAAACCCGTAGGCAATAACCAGCATTACTTGTGGTAGTAGGTGACAGCGATGACAGCTGTTAATTTTGGAAGATGTTCCAAATTCGGATCTCATTACCTTACAATATTCGAAACGTAATTTCAAAATTACGTTACAGCTGTCATCGCTGTCACCTTCTACTACCACAGGTAAGGTAATGCTGGTTATTTGCTTTTCGGCTTCTGAACCCATCTTAGAGTACTTATAATATGTGTGTAGATAAAGTATTGTACAAGACTTTGCGTAATTAGCATTACAACACTCGTGTGATCTATTATAAACTCGCCAACTGGCCTTGCGGCTCGTTTCATAAACCACACTCATGTTGTAATGCCTGTCATTACGCAACCGTCACGTAAACTACTATTTCTCCCACATGCTCGGAAATGTTAACCTTACTGTTGTAAAATCAGTCCGCGAAGTTCTGAGTTCCAGGTACAGGCAAAATTAAAAAAAAACAAAGATATTATTTACCAACGGCAGCGGCCGCGAAAATGTATGAAATTTCATTACGTACCTCGTGTTTTACTTTTAAAAACCATGTTTGGACTAGGGTAACTATCTCCAAACAGCCAAACACTCGTGTAATCCAAATTCTTCCTTGTATATTTTACTTTTTAAATGTCACAGACCAAAAAGTTAAGCCTTTTCAAACAGCCTTTACAACTTATTTAAAAGTGTCAAATAGTTTGACTTTTTTAAATAGAAATTACGTTCATAAACAAAATAAATTGCAGAAACAACATAAACGCGTAATAAATGTTATAGTTTAAACTATATTTTATTCAAATTGAATTTATTACGTTTAAATTTGTGATTTTATGTAATGCTTTATTTCAGTGTACTAAATCGTACGTTTCTGTTCTTTTTTTCAAGGAAATGTTGGGACTGTGTTTAATATTATTAACAATTGTGTTAAATTTCCTCACATTGTTGGAGAAAAGCATTATACAAGCCTCGACCGGGAAGGGCGGTTGCTGGACTCGTATATAGCGCGGCCTCGACTGCGTCTTGGCCATGCTAACTCTACTCGTTTCGCAACGGCCTATTTCCCGGTCTGTGCAGTAATGTACTATTACTTATATCATTTAGTTTATTATGGGAAAACCTATAAGAAGTCTATGCTCCTGAAAGAGCGTCACTCGTATTTCAGGAAAATAGAGTAATGCAAGTGGCGCGTGAAAAATTCCGTACTAAGAGTTAAAAAAAATATTTTTAAAACCCTCTCGACGCGAGGTCAACTCGCATTTGTCCTATTTTTTCAACATGGTTACATTGATTTCCGAGTTTTATTTAACTACTACCTCGAGTTTTATTTAACTTAGTATTATTCTGACGAAACTGACAGATAGTAATCTGTCAGTTTCGTCAGAATAATACTCTTATTGCAGTAGAGAGGCTAGCCATGTTGCTTAACGCTATCGTAAATGATTTCCGAAAACGGACAAAATGTATGGAATTGCTCTAGGAGCTCGACGCGATCGTCTGACAGCTTACGTAAGTATAAACATTATGGATGGTAACGATGACGAACGCCGAACTCAACATGTCTAGGGCTTCAGGTGAGCTTGTAACTGTCGTATCAGTAGGTACGAGTAGGTACATAACTTAGACATACTCACTATTGATCAACTTTTTTATACGAAATCTTTCAATTTGTTTGTTTTCAGTGTTCATGTATAGGTAATGTTTGTGATTTTCTTTATTCTAAACGTCCGATGTAGTAACTTTGTTATAAGTAAAGATACAGATAGCTAGTACTTCAAAAAGCAAAACACTGGTAGAGTTTTATAAACCTTGCTTTTTGATAACCTATTAGCGTATGCAGCTTAAGAAACGTTCTCTATTACTACCTTTTAACCGTGGCAAGAAGGAAAAGGCAGCCTATATATATCACGGGACAATTGAAGATCCTAACGGAACAATGAAGTTCGTTGCATCGTGATCCGAACACAGGAGTTCATTGCTACCCGAAAATCGGCCAAGTGCGAGTCGGAGAAACGAACTGCACAATTACACAAAGTTACAAACTATAAAAAGTAAAACTCAATTTTCAATTGCACAGTTTTCAAAGTGTACAATATGTCACGTATACCAACTGGTCCCCACACTAGGCAAATCTAGGGAGGCCAACATTTCGATTTGCAATGCGGTTCTCGGTTTGACAAATAAAACATTACCTGCTTACTACACCATCATAAACTAATACTTTAATACGTTTCTTAGGTTCTTCTAACGTTCTATATTTCATACTCTTCGTTTCTAATATTTCATACTCTTCTTAAATCAACATACGACTTGTAATAACACTTCAGTCACAGAATAAGTAATAGTACTCCGGTACTCGAACTCGTCGAAAATTTAAAATAATAAAGTACTTAGGGTTTTTTACGGTCTTTATTTTATTTCAAGGTGTTGTAGATAGATATAAATGATCACTATCAATGAAGCTTTCGATCTGTATCATAAAACACGACTTTATTGTTTTGTCATATTCGACCAGTTCGATTCCCGGTTAAGGAAGGGGTTTTTTTTCCAAAATCCAATAATGCAATATTTATTGTTTTTAAGAATAAAAGTTAGTCTCCTTTGCAAAGAATTTGCTATTTCTAATATTTACTTAAGGTTGTTACCGTCCATGTGGCATTCGTTTTCCCCACCCTGTATACCTAAGGACATTACAGGACCCACCTCCGTGCCATTGTACACTATTATAACAGCAACTGCGTCTGTCATGGAACGAGTAATTTAAGGCAGAGGTTTACATGCCGTCAAAAACATAAATGTGAAAAATAGTCGGGCGGCGCTGACATATTTTGAGGTCATAAGTTACAAAAACTCTAAAGTGGCTTATTGTTTACATGTGGATACAGTGTATAAGTACTTGTAAAGCTAATATTGCGTTTTGTGTCACATTTTCCCATTGCATTTTCAGAAATTCGATGTTTAGTGGCATTTTTTCATTCATCGACAGATTTGAGTCATTTAAAAAACAGTTCAAATCTGTCGATTTTCTCAATTTGAATACTTGAGTAAGACACTAACTCGTGTCGTATGAATCCGACGTTTACTAACCGAGTATTAAATTTTTGTTGCAAGTGGCCTTCAGTTGTCTACATACTGTTTAATTTTCTTTAAGCGCAGTAATTTCAAAAAATCCATAAATGCAGTATTAAATGAATTCATAAATAAAAGTAAGTCTCCTTTGCTTAGAATTTGATTTCAATATTTAGGGTAGTTGCCGTCCATGTGGCGTTCGTTTTTTCCACCCTGTATACATATAATATGTAGGTATGTTGCCTGTTCCCGTGGGAAATGCTACTTACTAGCTCCTAGCGAGTAAAACCGTTGAACAACATTAGTGGGATTACCAGTTTTAAAATAATATCACCAATCGTGACGTAAATTTAGTTGTTCAGGTGCTCTAAAGATGGAAAGAGCGACTTTGACGATAACTTTATTTTATTATTCAAAACCTCCATCGATAAATATCCTATTAGATATCGACCGAAAACAGAAATACTCGTACGTCTGATCGTTACTCTACGAAATAGGCCCGGTCGAATTATTATGGTAATGATGAGCTCGATTCAGATATTGGAGGTTCGTGGGGACACTTTCCCATACGTCAGTTGGGAGTTGGCTTATCGCGTGGCGCCTGCATTAGTGCGCTTGCGCCCCGGCCCGCGCCCGCCGCGCTCCCCCGCCCGCGCCCTCGGCGCCGGCGCCGCCACTCTTAAGCCGCGACAACATTTTTTACTTTTTTTTGTCAGCTCTCGATGTAGAAGGTAATTAATGAGGCCGCGGCCCTCCGTGTGAAAGCACGCACTTGACTTCAAAATGCGGGCTGATTTGCGATCCCATGGGGTCCTTTATATAGATATACCAAAAATATAGATATATTATAGGTATTCATACCACCATTACAACCACTCACGCACATCACATCTAACAACCTAAAGTTGTAAGTAAACATTAAGTAGGTACATCTTTTTGGGGATGGGAATTGAGCGGAGTCGGTTTTTTTTAATATAATTGTATTATTTTAAATACCTACAACATAACAAGGGGCTTAGACAAGTTGCATGCTGTCAAATTTAGCGATTTAAATAGAAATCCGACAAAATGTAATAGTATGACAGGCGATCAAAGGATAACTTACTTTAATCCTATACGAGTACTTACAAGTTATTTTTTACAGTCGATTGCTACAGTCGCGAGCTCGTAGTATGAATCTTGGCTGGCCCCTGAGAATAAGGATAGCGCTAAAGGTTTTAATAATATTTAAACATAATTGAATATGACTTTGTAGTGATCAAGAAATGTACGACAGAATTCTTTAGATATCCCTTCTAAAACATTATTTTCTAAATGAACAAAATATTTGCCGTTGCCGTCGGAGGTGTCATGGGTACAAAGCTCTTTGCAACTTTATTGCGTATGTTTTTTTTATTGTCTGAGAGCCGACGACGTTGTCCCATTGCTAAACGATCCTTTTTACAAATGAGTCACCACAAAAAAAATCGAGATGTGTCGATAAAAGCGTTAAATGGCAGCGTGGCGAGTCATTAAGACGAGCGTTCGATCGCAATCTGCTCCCGCGCAGCCTCGCCACCCTACTTGTTGTTAATCCGAATAATACTTTAATTTAATACCTCACTCCGATGCGGAACCTACCCAACCTGCGGCGCTGAGGCTTAGTGACCCGGCGAGGGCTAGCCGCCTTTGTTTGTTAGCTATTAATAACAGAAAAACAAGCCGATCGAAGTGGATTAACACATTAACAGGTTCGTTGTCATCAGAATAAAAGTATTTCCGATGCGTGTCGGGAGTCTGAGACGAAAAAAATCGGTGACAGAGTCGGAGACCGCGGAGACCGCTGAGGGGTGAGGAGGGGGTATCAATTAGTAGGGCTTGTAAGGTGTAGCCGGCAGCGGGCGCCGCCGATGAATCTGCCGCGTACTTTCGGCGTCTGGCCCGATCACTAATACGGTTTTGCTGATAAAAAAGTTTTACTTGATTGCTTTTATCTTAGACGTTTGTGCTCTTTATGAGTCTGTGTATGTTTTAAATATAATAAATGAAAATGTGGTCTAGGACCGCTTTCTTAATTTGGAAGTTATTGTACACGGATACAGATAAAACAACCCGTTGTGTTCAGCAATGAGTGTGGCCATAGTATTAACGGGCCTATAATATATTTTTCATCACACTTGCTCGTAAATGGTGTTATTCCATGCCTGTATACAGAAGGACAATTGCCTAAATTGTTCCCGCGGGAATTATGGCGAGTTTGTCATCCCTAGGGAGTAATGACTTTCTTTTTAAAATTTGCAACTCTTTCGTACATCATTTCTGACTAAGGAGGTTTAATTTTCAGCCAAAAATTAAATCGGTTTCTAATTTCATCTTTAAAAATTAGCTATAGACTAACTTACATTACACAAAACCTATACGCTTCATTAAACTTCATTATTTTTATACCTATTTCAAGTTTATATCAACATTTATCATTAATTTTAGTAATTATACATTTTTATCAAATTGGCTAAATCTGGCTCGAATCCAGGTCGAAACTAAACGCAGTTATTATCTGTGGTAGAGGTCACAAAAAAAATATCCTTTCCATTTACGTTCCCGTTCGTCAAAAGTTATTTCTTTGTATTTTGCAGAGTTAAAGTGTTTTCTCTTTGTTTTTTTTCCTCGCAAATGTGATGAAAACCATTGTGTGTATCACAGGCAGTAAGGGGATTACTAACTCGAGTCATTAAAAGCCCTCCGCCTTCGGCGTCGGGCTTCTAACACTCTCGTTAGTAATTCCCTTCATACTACCCTTGATGCACAATGTACTATTAGTTAATACATTAACTACCATGGTTACGCTGATTACGGATATTTAAAACAACTGAAAGTGAACTCCAACATAATTTTATATATTACAAGTAGGTCTTATCAGATCTGTTTAAAAATGTAACGATACGCAAAAAATACCAACTAAAAACCAGTCAAGTGCAAATCGGACCCCGAGGTTCCATAGGTAGTATTAACACTTTCCTTAACTTTTTTTTAAATTAGACTTCCGGACCAGGTGACATTGTTTTAAAATCGGAGATCAAAATGCTGTCGTTTATCTTGTATGTTTTAATCACAGTTTACAAACTACATTAGGAATCGGCGTTTTCAGATTTTATCATTTCAATACAGTATGTATTAGTAAATACTAATATGACTAATAAGATTTAGATATTGTAACTAGTTTCGCTTTTTGAGAAGAAACTCGTGATCTTAAATTTACAACCTTACAACCCCCTATTTTTACCCGACTGCATCAGAAGGAGGGTTATGTTTTTCGAGCGTATGTATGTATGTATGTATGTATGTATGTATGTATGTATGTATGTATATATGTATGTATGTATGTATGTATGTATGTATGTATGTCTGTTTCTGGGCACGCTCTGCAGCCTAAACGGCTTGACGGATTTTAACATACGAGGTGTCATTCGATTCGTCTTAATTGCCGAAGTGACATAGGGTATATAATATTTCAATATGGCGTCCTCGGAAAAAAATATGGAGGGGGAATAAAAAAAAAAATTCTCATTATAACAATATGGGTATCAAATGAAAGCTATTAAATAGCCCATTCCAAATATATATACATTATAATACTTTTATGCTACTATTTTGACAGGAAAGTCAAAAAAATACGTAAATTTTAAGTAATAAAACAAAAGCGACAAGCAATGAATTTCAAAAGCGATTTCTTGAAAAAATGTAACATTTGGACTAGCTTGTCCCCGCCTGGAACACCTTTTCCAATATTCAAGTTAAATTTAAATTGTTATAAATATCAATAAGTAGGTACATGCTCTTACAATTTTCTATAGACTATAGAGCTTGTTTTTCGCTTCAGTTATTTTTTTTATTGCAGTCGGGTTTTTTGTTTATTTTTAATTTCTTAGTAAGTAAGTTAAGTAAAATATGTTTCCACTGTACTGGTTCTAGACAATGATATCTCAAATGCTAGGGTATGGACAAAATGATATTTGGTTCCTATTACATCCATGGGACTCCCATGGGAGCCCCGTACAAAATAAAAAAAATTAATTTCTTTCTTCTTAACTACACAGAGTGATGTCTAAATGGGTAAGTGTGGGGTATTTGGAAACTATTAGAGTTAGGGTAACCTGATGGTCCTAATTGACTACATATATATATTAAATAACGCCTCTTTCCCAGAGGGGTAGGCAGAGACTCTCTTTGCACCTGCTACGATTCTGACAAATCTGTTTCGCTTCTTCCGCATTCATAGGAACATCAAGTCATATGTCGACGTGCATGACGTCCGTTTCGGGTACTTAAGATTCGGCCCTGACTATTAATTAACTATTTAAAAAAAACAACAAGTACTAACTGAGAATCAACAAACTTAACTTAGCAGTTGTTGCTAATGGCGACGAAAAACTGAAAACTTTTACTAGAGAAACAAGTACGAGTAGTAGTGATCCGAACAGGAGACGACCTCGCCGGGCTGTTTATTCGATAAAAAGTATTTTATATCAAATTTAATATGGTAAGTAACATATGGCGAATAGGTAGGCTGCAAAATTTCAATACAGTATATAATTAATTAAAAATTTCAAAATCAAGTTTTTGAACAAAAAATTGCAATTGCTTGTTTGATAGACAAATTACATACCAATCGAAAGTATGAAGCCGAATATGCAAACATTAGGTTGACTATTTTTTCCCATCATAGGTGTAAACAGGTAAGTCGGTACTAATAATTTGCACTAAACCGAACGTTTGCATATTCTATAGGCTTCATACTTTCGATTAGTATGTAATTTGTCTATTAAACAAGCAATTTGCAATTTAAAATAAAAGTTCATTTTTAATTATAAGTACTGGACTGAAATTTTTCAGCCTACCTATTGGCCATATATTACTTACCATATTAAATTTGATATAAAATACTTTTTATCAAATAAACAGCTGGGTGAAGGTCGTCTCCTATTCGGATCTTAGACCAAAGAAGGTATGTAAAAACGGTTAAATAGATGTAAAAACTACGTCACGATTTAAAATGAACATTAAATCCAAAGTTTAGTCTTTAAAGACCGATTCGATAACTGGGTCACGTTCACGTCAATATGTTTACTGACAAAGATGTTATTCTAATTAAATATCTGAATCACCATAGTTGTTACTTCGAATTGAGCAGTCGACAAAAGTTAAATACCTAGTACTTTGTTTAAGGAAAAGTGAACTTTTGCCTGCATACGTGTGTAGCAGTTTGTTATACAATATTTTGCAATGTGACTAGCGAGCTTAATTGAATAGACAACGATAACTTAGTCATAGGCTCGAGTAAATAACCCACGATTGTGACGCTAACGCTGGCCCATTGTATACAATTAGTAGAGGATAATATAAGTTTTCCTTGTAAATTGTGTACCCATATTCTTTCCTTAGAGGACTTCAAGGTTCTGTGACTGTGGACTAGGGCCTTATAGATTCGTCTGGGGGAGCTACGTTACCATTTTACAAAAAACACTTGGTCAATAAAATATTCAGTGAGCCCTTTAATTGTTAATTTATTTATTTGTGCGGCGGAACAACAGCTCTTATTGCTTTACGACTATGTTTTTTGTTTTAACATTTCTTTTACACTTTTAAGTACAATAGGTAATTAGAACAAAAACTAAATTGCGTGTTTAGTCTGTTCTACTTTATTAGAAAATGCATTGTTTTTGTTCGGAAAATAGATTTCTCGTCCTTAATTTATCCGAAAATGATATATTGCATGTATAGTTTTAGAGAAATGTTGCTTCAATTAAAGCGCGGCAGCGTCGAACTTTTCCCCCCTCCCCCCACTAAATGCGCGATGTCTCTCGATGGTTCTTGATCTAAATCTATCCAGGACCAGCTAAGAATCAACTGTGGCAAGTTTCAGCGCATATAACAAAGTGCAAGGTGTCGTGCAGTAATACCGTACCTAAAAACAAACATTTGAAAATTGGCACTTTATCGGAGCTCATATCTAGACAACAATTGAACATGGGCAAAAATGTTTAGGGTCAAAGTTGTAGAGAATTTTATTAGCTTTAATAATACGATACAACAAATTTTCCTAAACGGGACCTTCTTTATGGCCCCCCCTAGGACTCACCTCCGAGGGGTGGGGACTTCTAGTATGTTTATCGCCTAACTAGTCCAAACAAAGTTCCGAAGTCAAACTTTCAGCTTTCGTCCATTCCATCCACACCCCCCTTTGGAGCACTCATTTAACAAGCTACTACAACATTATCCCGTTTAATCATGTCATCATCATCATCATCATCATCATCATCATCAGCCCACTTCTGTCCACTCCTGGACATGGGCCTCTCCCATGGCACGCCACTAACCTGGATCATGCGTTTTTTTGTTTCCAACCGCTGCTGTCAGCCCATATGATTGCTGATTTGCTGCACCGAGCTGGACCGTACCCTATAAGTACTCTACCTAATCATGTAAGTATCTACTCAGAAATACTGTTATAGGTACGAGTATGTCACTGGGTCTTGTAAGTGCACAATACCTTATTGAAAAAAAGCAAGCTTTAAAAAACCCGGCTGTTGTTGCTAACCAAATTTAAATCGTTATAAATCCTAAACGATCGTTCAGAATGAAAAATGATTAAAGAAACCTAAATAATATTTTTAAATACCTATTCAATGATACCCCATTTGTCATAGTTCGTCGACTTTTTTTTTCTTTTTTGCTTTAGGATAGTGTCTAGCTGCCGCCACTTTGAATTTTAATTACTGTCATATCTTTAGTGACACTCACAAAATGAAGACAAATCGATTGCCATAAGAATCACTACAATCGGTCCATGCGTTTAGTTTTTAGAGCGCCACAAAGGAACAAACATACATATATAGGCTGATAAACACATTAGCATTACCCTTGTCCTTCGGCGGTCGGGTAAAAACACGATCGACCAGTTCAGGTGAGACTCGCAGGGAGAGGGCTGTGCGTGTGGATGTCGGTGGATGCGGACGGGTGGATATATTATTACTGTAGTGGTCCTTCAATTAGGAAATCTACTACTAGGTAATTTATGAATATGGCGTAGGTAGCGTATTTGAAATTTACCTAGTACCTACTCTAGCTAGTCGATTTGAAGAGATTTGGGTCTAGTAACTAATATTTTAGGGTCTTAATGTGAGGGCTTCTAACTTTGTTTCCGAGGTAATACGGCAAATAACCTGGCATCTTAGTGATTACCTAACAATACGCAATAAATAATGTAATAAACAATGAAATCGTTGTCATGTCATACGAGTAAACTGTATTCTAGTCCAATAATGGTTTAGTTCTTGGTAAGCGCGTGTCGGGTTACTAAGCATTGAAATTGGTTTCCGAGTAATTCAGAACTGACCAAAAGCAAATTAAGTAGATAGAACAAATATCGGTAAGTCGAGTTCCACATTCACCGGATCGTTTTAATTGTGGCGGCGGGGAAGGCGCGCGCGCGGGGGGCGGCGACACGGAAAGGCTTTCGCGGCGGCGCTTTACAGGCCGCCGGCGCGGGCGCAGCCGCCGGGCACACTACTCGCGCTTCTTAAATAAGTTTGTATTATATTTAGTATAGGTATGTACGTATTTATCTAGCCTACTACCGTAGGTAAAACGTTACGGCTTGGATAGCTCAAGTTAACTCTAGGAACCTACTCGTACTCTACAATCGCGTTCACTTATGACATGACAGTTTATCCGTGTTCTATCACTTCCTCAAATTTGGTCAAAAAACTTTGTATTTCTGACTTCCCAAAACTTAAATTAAGATTAAGGATAATTTATCTCGAACTTAATTTCGGGAAATAATATATCTTTAAAAAGACGCTTTAATTCCCCCTGCACGGCTAGCACAAGTTGCCCGCGACTTGTTTGTCGCTCGGACCTCCCTTTCTATCTAGTCAGTAACGATAGAGATGCACTGAGCGACAAGCGAGAAAATACAACTTGTGCTACGCGTGCTGGAAGAAAACTGGGGGCTTAGTAACGCTAAGTTAGAGTTTTTGGAAAATCGACCAAATGTAAAGGATTCACGTAGGTACCTCGTAAGCTGATGACAGACCGCGTCTACCGCTTACGTCAAGACCATACATGTGATGAGTCAATAGAAAACGAAAACGTTAGCAGCGTTTGCATCTTTGCTAGCCCTACAGCCAACTACAGGCAACATTATAGTAGGACTACATGTCGGAACGTGATTATGACTACCATTAAAAGTATATAAATGTTTAATGATTGTTTGATATTGACACATCTGCCGATCGAAACATTGCATGTACCTACCTAATACACAAAACTATCATGTTTTACTGGAGTGAATAGGCAATTTTAAGACGCCGATCTTGTTAATTTTACATTTGATCCAGTAGTTTTGTTTAATAACGATATATATTTTCGGTTTCAGTCGCATAAAAGTACAAGACAATCGACATGAGTTAAAATTGACCAAGGATTATATGTAGCCTTACGAACTAGTAAGACTGTTATTATAGGTATACATGTGCAACGTGCGTGCGAGTAGCCCGGTGTGCCCGCGGCCTCAGTCGCCGGCGCCGGCGCCCCAAATTCATTGATTCACAATAATCACAATCATTTTCGGATATTTGGCTTTCGGCTTAAAGCGATGCTTGTCTATTAACCAACACAACAATAATGTATTAGTAGTTACTCCGTGCGCCTCATGGAGCAGGTATTTTTAGTGCTCAGTCTGGATATGACAGGTATACATTTTTTAGAGGCCTCTTAAAAAGCTAAGCTGACTATGTTTCTTGATCGTTGAAGTGAAATTGAGTGGCATGCTCAAGTATTAATCTAGAGCACATCTAGAGGTATACACTTGTGCATGTAATGTATTTATATGAACGTATATGCAATAGGTATTTTGCTCGGATGTAGCCTATAATTGTTTAAAAAACTTACATCGTGGCAAAATATTGCCTAACAAACACTTAACACCTAAACCTGATGTATAGGTGCACAAAGTTTATAAACCACTTTGCAAAGAAAACGGGCACTTACCATTATTTCGAGAAGTTTATATACCTATAGTGTAAGGAAATGAGATTGCTAGAGTGTAAACGACGTTACATGACATTTGCAAGATTTTCTGATACCAGGGCCCAACATCTGTCTCATAGAAGATACATGTAGATAGCGTAGTCATGATTTAATTTACTTACTCTTTAATAATGGGTAGTCCAACCGCTTCCTAGCATCCGGAAGTACCTACTAGGTACTTAGCAGGACTCATTTTTGTATTGAGATTAACGTACGTCCTGCCGGCAAGTCGGGAGCAAACGATAGGTTAGAGGTGCGAAACATTTTAAGACTTTAAAAAGAGGGATTTTGCACAAAGCGCACCTTTTTAAGGTTCCGTAGTCAAATTAGGAACCCTTTTAGTTTCCCCTTGTCCGTTCGTCCGCCCGCAGCTTACCTCAGAGACTCTTAGTTCTAGAAAGCTGTAGGTAATTTGGTATGATTATATTAGTCACGCCGACAAAGTGGTAAAATAAAATCTAAAAAAAAATACCTTTATAATTTATTTAAATTATCTTTTTAGGGTACCGTACCCAAAGGGTAAAAACGGGGCCCTATTACTAAGACTCCACTGTCCATCTGTTCGTCTGTCTGTCTGTCACCGTCTCATGAACCGTGATAGCTAGACAGTTGAAATTTTCACAGATGATGTATTTCTGTTGCCGCTATAACAAAAAATATTAAAAACAGAATAAAATAAATATTTAGGTTGGGTCCCTTACAAGAAACGTGTTTTTCGCCGTTAAGTTATAATGGTACGGAACCTTTCGTACGCGAGTCCAACTCGCACTTGATCGGTTTTTTATTTTATTCTCTGTCGGTACCGTACCTCCCTTAACGTAACGTGGGGATGTATTTTTTTCTCATCTACCCCATCGTGTGGGGTGTAGCGTTGAAAAAGTCCGGAAAAAAAAAAGTTTTTTTCCAAATAACTCGTTTTTTTCGGATTTTTATGGAAAAACAAAATTTTATTTTTCTGCTCTTATTTTAATCTATATTCGGTCTTATTTGCACCTACGAAAGGGCGACATCGACGACATGGAGGCAGAAGCAATTGAAATTGGTGGCGAGAGTGACAGTGATTGACTATGAATAAATTGTCATATTCAATTGTTATTTTTCCTAAAAAACCCGAAAAAACGGAAAAAAACTAAAATTTCATAAACTTCAGAAAAAAACATTTGATTTTTTTCCGCAATTTTCAACGCTAGCACTCGTTAGTTAGGTCTTTCAAAAATATTGCGGGCTTGTGGAAACAATTTTTCGATTAAGTGATCCGTATGTGAATTATTATGATTTAAAGTGCTATTTTTTTTAAAAGTCAAGTCTTCCCTTTTTCAGATAACTTTGTTGATGTTTCTATCATCTACTTAGCTAGAAAAGACAGCCAAATATAAAAGGAATAACGAGTACCTAGTTGGTAGTGAAACCATATAAGTCAAGTCGAGCCCAAAAAGCGTTTTCTGAACTTATTAAACTTATTAAAATTAAAACTATCGGTCAAGTCCAGTAAAAATAGTTTTTTTTCAATTCGCATGCTTTCACCCCCTCATTTACAAAGGCCAGTGCAAGGAAGCTCAGACTTCCTACATTGACATCGACCTGTCATGCATCTGCGACATTCCTTGTTTTTACTCCATATTGGATTATAAATACCTCTTCTATATTCCATCACCAATTCTCGAAATAAGGATATTCAGGGTTCATTCACAATCAAACTCTGACCCCAGATGAATCCCGCTTGCAAACATGCCCGTTTTGTATACTCTAAAAGAGCACCAAATGTAGGTGGCAGCCTATCCATGGCCCGTCCCTTAATAAACAGTGCCTTCATTGCTTGGTTGATGTCTTCTTCGTCACTTGTTTTATCACACGTGGGAGACCCGCGTCGTGTTTTTAAGCATATTTTGAAAACTATAGAACCTATCAACGTATATCCAAAAAATGATTTGTGGATAATTGTGTAAACACCATTTTATCCTTTGACTCTCCTAGCTTTACTACCAATTTCACCAAGCGATGTTAAATTTAATCGATGTTAAGCGACTGTTCATACATTTTGACAGGTGGCTAACGCTCTAATCGTCTGTTAAGTGGCTTACATCGTTTGGTGAAATTGGTACTTAGCCGTTTTTAATAAAATTAAACAAAACTGTGGTTGGAGACACAAAAGGAGGAAATGAGGGGAAAAAAGTTTTTTGCAGTGTTCCAACTTCAATATTAAAGCACATACACAAAAGCTACATGCATTCCAAGTTTCGTGCTTTCGGCCTGTTGGGACCGATATATTTAACTACCTTTTTTAGAGCTAACAAGCCGTACTACCTTTATCCTTTAATAAACTATTTTTTTTCTTTACAGTACGTAATTTGTCATTTTTAACTTTAGAGTACTTAAAAATATATCATTTTAACATTATAGTTACCTATGGTATTATTTTTTGCAAAACCTATCTTTGGCAAAATTTACAAATATTGTTTGTAAACCATTCAGTCTTTGTGTATGAGAAGGCTCTATTAAGCCGCGTCTCCACCAAGCGCACGCGCCCGCGCCGCTTCTATTAGGCTGCCTTAGCTCTTCGACGTTGCTTCTTAACAAGCAACGCCGAGGGTTAAGCGATACCAAAAAATCAATGGTATCCAACATTTTGAAACATATATAGAAATGGGCCATTATATACTCAATAGAGTGTAAAGTCTTTAATAAAGCCACGCGTTAAAAAAAGCTCACGTGTGAACGCATTCACAGAAACCCACTTGTTCTAAATTTTTACCGATGACTGAATTTTTTTATATCGCTCGTTTATAAAACATCTGTGTGTATGAAGGCTTATGTGCATAACCTATTTAATTATACGGTAGAAAATAAAGCAGACAGGAGCTTTCAATTGTTGATAATTTCGCTTTACGCTTTATTTTTGCTAAACATATTTATATGGTTATATAAAGTTAACATGTCTATACAGAACCATCCGAGTGCGGTGCCCGACTTGTATAGGTACAGAGTGTTGCCAGGTCAAGTCCTACAAAAATCGGGACTGACCTCATAAAAAATCGGGACCTGGGTATTTAAATCGGGACAGTACCTATAAATAATACAGTTGAAAAATCGCGCGTCTTACAACCTTCTAATAACGACAAATATGTCATACCGTTTTTGACCTCCAGTTGTTATCTTAACGTATGCGGAGTGAAATTTGGACAAAGTTCAAAATATATTTAATATATTTAATAAAAAAAATGTATTGTTAAAAATGGTTATAATAAATAATAGTATTATTAACAATGTTTAATGCAAAAAATAATTTACTCCTTTGCGAGCTGCTTTGCGACGGCTTCGTGGAACTATGTCCATGGCTGACTTAAACACAGAATTACTAATGTCGGCATTTTATTTAATTCAACTTTGAATTGAATTTAACTTTGTACCTACCTACATTTATTCGGCGAAAAATATTCGAGTAGATTAGCCGTTTTAGATTTGTCCAAAAAATCTTCGATTGGGCGAAGTTCTAGAGCGCTATATGGATTTGCTAATTTGGGGACGTACTACGGGATTTTTAGCTTGTCCATTTCGCTTAATTTTTTTTTGAGTAGTCATTGGAAGTCAAATCTGGCCAAAACACCATATTAGCTCCTGTATGTTCCGATCTTATAAAATCCCGCACAATTGGCAAATATCGCTCCATGTATCGGTTGGTATTAACGGCTAACCCAGATTAAAAAAAAACTGCCTTAGAGATACCGCGACGGCTGATCGCAAGACACAGTAAAACTTTTTTGGGAACCTTCGTAGGCTCCATATATTTCACGCTGTCTTCAGTTAGGCCATTGGTGTTTTTGAAATAATAATTCCCTTGCCATTCATTTCAGTCTAATGTGAAATATGTTTCGTCATTCATTACGCACAAGACGTCGTTTTTAGCGAGGAATGTATTTTGGACCAAACTGCGAAATTTGAAAATTTTGAGTAAATTTTTGATTTTCAGACACAGTCATCTTGAATTTTCTTGATGGTTTTTTAATACCCATGTCTTTAAGATACTTGTACTTTTAAATGAATTTGCCGCCGCATTTGAATTTTCTTCTGACCTCTCTATGATTTTGCGTTACCGCCGGCGGTCATTCTCTTTAAACGACTCCTCTCAGTAGACTGGCTTAAACTGGATAGTCTTCCAGATCCGGGCTTTCTTGTATTGGTTTTTCTGAGTGAGTAGGACGCAAAAATACTACAAACTCAGTAAACTGTTCTTTGACTCTAAACCTTTTGTGTAAAATGCTCCACGACCTTCGCATTCGACCAGACGAGATACACATCCCGTATCGAAGAAATTACAAATAGTTTCGCGACGATTTTTTTCTCGATTTGCCATAATTATAGTTAAAAAAATCCTACGTCCATGAAACTTGTCGTAATTATTTAAAGATGAGTTGTTAATCAAAACAACTCACTTTTGTAGTTTTTTAAGGTATTTAATATTTTAAACAGAGGTTCAAACTTTGTCCAGATTTCACTCCGCATTACGTTATTCATGATCGCTCTAGTGATGTGCTGAAAATCGGGACAATTGGCGTCCCGATCAAGGGTAAATCGGGACGTATCCATAGAACCCTGAAAATCGGGACGTATAGCAACACTAGGTACAGACTAATATAGACTAGGACCATTTATGAAGAATAAGAATGCAAGCGGCAAATCTTGTAACAGATGGGGTGACAACGTTATCAGAGGGTTTTGACCCTGCAGAATCTGCCTGTCGCCATTCCGAAATTTGAACCGGAAGTATGCTATACCGGAAAAGGTGCAGCCCATACAACATTTTTCGTCGTACATTTTGTAAATCTTTGTTCCGGTACCCTAAAAAAGGTCCGACTATTATATTTTTTTAATATGTTGTAAAGGACAATATAGCCATGGTAACACAAATTTTTCGTCTCTCCAGTTCTATTTTTTTCTCCGCCATCTTGCAAAAACTGACACTTTTTTCTGTTTCTTGCCGATACTGTCGTTGAAGTTCATTCTTGTGCTAATCATGGTTGGGCAATATTGTAGAATACAAAATTTACTAAAACCTTTGGCTTCAAAGTTTTTTCCACGACCCCCAGGGACGAAGATATGGAATCGTCTATGGGGAGCTAGCGTTAAAAATTGCTACTTTTTTCTAGTTTTCCTTCCATATTTACGGTTTAGTGCATTTTAGCGCAATCTGTACTTCAGCAATATTGTAGATCACAATTTTTTGCCTTGAAACATTTCTTCCATGACCTCTAGGAAAAAAGATATGGAATCATCTATGGAGTGCTGTAAGAGTAAAATCAATTGCTTTTGCGGTACTGAATATTTATTTAAAGTAGTAGAAGATAAGTCATATGGGTGAAGACTCCGTCAAAACCAATATATTCCCATTGTAACGACCCTCGAGCCTATCCTCAAAGTCTGCACGTATATTGTATATATCTTTCAATTGTTCATCCCAGTACCTGACTACCATGTGCTCGTGCATGAAGAACGAATTGGCATGCAACAAGTTGTGCCACCGTTTTCGTCTATGTTTGAATTTTAACTCCATTTTGGAGATTGAGATTTTAGATTTTTTTTAAAGATTTGAATGTCACAATTTTTACAAGGTCTACGAGTTAAGCCTGAGCATTCCATATTACTATTACTAGGTATCGTAGCAATTTTTAACGCTAGCTCCCCATAGACGATTCCATATCTTCGTCCCTAGGGGGCGGTGGACAAAATCTTTGAAGCCAAAAGTTTTAGCAAATTTTGTACTCTGCAATATTGCCGAACCATAATTAGCACGACAATGAACTCAACTACAGTATCGGCAAAATACAGAAAAAAGTGACAGTTTTTGCAAGATGGCGGAGAAAGAAATAGAGCTGGAGGGACGAAAAATTTGGGTTACCATGGCTATATTGCCCTTTACAACATGTTAAAAACCATAAAAATCGGACCTTTTTTAGGGTACCGGAACAACGATTTACAAAATGTAGTTACGACGAAAATTTTTGTATAGGCTGCACTTTTTCCGGTACCTATAGCATACTTCCGGTTCTAATTTCGGAATGGCGACAGGCAGATCCGTATTCTGTAGAATCAAAACCCTCTGATAACGTTGTCATCCCAACTGTTACTTGATTTGCCGCTTGCAACACGACGACGACGAGAGACGCGTTTTTCAGTTTTGGGCCTAGTCTAATAGTGCGGGCTTGTTTTGCACTTGACCGCGTTTTTTGCAATTATCATTATTGATAGTTACAAACTTATTAAATATATCTTTTCAAGAGTTTTAGTTTTAAAAGTAAGGCACATTTGGTAGAAAAATAAAAACGTAGGAAGTCACAAATAACCAAGAGAAAAATTTAAAATATTTAAATAGTTTTTAAAGATACTCGTTGTTTGGCTAAAGCCGCAGACAACTTGTATACTAATTTGACAGGTCGTGTTACCATGTTCAAAAATAGAAGGCCGCGCCGAAACAGATGCGACGCGCGATTTACAAGCTCAGATTAGATAGCGTTGATCTCCCAGGATAAGCGCCGCTTGCGCAGCGCGAGCTTGCCGGGGCTCCGCGAGTGAGGCCTCTCTCTAGCAAGGGTCACCAACATTGAAACTTACATAGAAGCCATCTATTGATTAGAAGAGTCACGTATAAATGAGAGACTTATTTCATTCGAATTATTTTTTAGGGTACCTACTTAGCTTACAGCGCAATAACTTAAAAGTGAAAGAGAAGTATAACCCGGAAGGTCGTTTTAAGAGCTACAGCAGTGTAACTTAGCGCTTAAAACTACTACATAGGTACGAGTATAGGTATACTTATACTATGTATATACAATATTACCAAAAACGTTACTGTAAAAACAGACAAGAGCATGTCGGACCATGCTCAGTATAAAGTTCTGTCATTACTATAAACACGAAAATCTATCATAAATCATAAATCTATCTCCAAAAACCGGGCAAGTGCATATCTGACCATGCTCAGAGTAGGGTTTCGAAGCCGTTACTAAACAAAAACCATCTCAAAAAACAACAAGTATGAACTAATTGTCTATTTAAAGTTATTTGGTGCTTGCTGTGTTAGGTGATTTTAGTGTGTATAAACACTTTAGTCGCCTGTATCTCAAGGATCCAATCAAGTCTACTTAGTTAGTCGGGAAAGTTTTTCTTTAAAATTCGTTATAATTATGCGCTTTCATTTAAGATATTTTCTGATTTTTAGTATTTGTAGTTTTGGCTGTAGGGGGGCGGGATACTTGACTGTAACAAAAATATAAACTTTAAGTTTTAATATTTCTCGGTTCTCGGTTCCGTAATAAGGGTTCCTAGTTTGACAACGGAACTCTAAAATTTTTATGCTAATCATTGAAATTTAGGTGATTTTTTGCCGACTGCCAAGAAGGGTAATGTTTTTCGCGCGTACGTATGTATGTAATATTCTTTATAACCTCGTATCATCTACACGGCCGGACGGATATCTTAAATTAAGGTATCGTTGGATTTGTCTCGGCAACCCAAGCATCCTAGGATAAGTAACATAAAAAAAACAACATGGAGGATTTTAGGTACCATAATGTGTGGTTTAAAAAAAAAATCTTTTATCAAATGAATCCAATAGGGTATCAAAATGAAGAATATTAAAAGGCGATTACAAAAATATACACAACTCATATGTTTAAATGTAAGTTGGTAAAGCAAATAACGAATCAAAATGAAAATATACTTTAACCTTTAAAGTGTCGAAACTCAAACTATTGGGAATATAGAAAAAGTTACTAATAGGAATTAATTCAATCATTAAATGAACGTAATATTTACAGAATTCAATATTAAAATAATTATAAATAAGAACTAAACGTATTTAAATTTAAATTAATCCAAGCTACTCAAATATAAAATATATAAATAATAATCACCACTATATAAAGAACACCACCTCGAGCAGGTCCGCTCGCGGCATGGTCCCTATGACACTGGCTGCGTTACCTCTCTGGATAGCTAGGCCAATGGAAGAGGTAAGCACCAGCTGTAGGATCTCCGGAGAAGTCTATGAGCTGGGATGACAGGGCCATAATAAAGCTTTTCATATCAGCTGACCAAGGTCCCATGGTCTCCACTGCAAGTTCCACAAATTCCTAATTATTTAATAATGACGAATATTGGCGGCGCTTGAGGGTTTAGGCCTAATCTGCTGCTGCACCGGCCCGATTACGGGTTGACTGGAAGTGGAAAAGGGCGAATGTGTCAACACACGTCGCGTCCCACACCAGTGCCCTACCTAGTTTCCACGGCACCAATGTAGCTCCGTCTGGTCGATTGCCGTCGTCTCTATGCAAACCTGCTGGTTCCAGGACAGCTGACATAGAGGCAGTAGCAAGCGAACGACGGATCAGATCATTAATTGTGCCGTGACGGTACAAACGGCCGGCACTTCTGAAGCATGCAAGGCCATATCGTCCCAGCTCACTCACTCAGAAGCTTATTGCTATGCGCAAACTGCTTGGGTCCAAGACTGTGCCTACATATATTGCGAGAAGGAAGAGCCGGGAGCCAGTGACCTGATTCGCCTGCTGAGACAGCGAGGAGACGGACGCGATCTGAATCGTACGGACTATTTTCTATGAGAGATGCATGAATTTATATGAGGCGAGGTGCATCCCATGCTCTCTGGATATGCCTCTTAATAGGCATATCCACTCCCGGACACGACTCACACCAAGCATCCCTAGCCTCTACCAGGTTCGCAATGTCAACGTCAAGTCTATGTGGGAGTTTTAAGATAATACTGACGAGAGGCAACGAACCATAACCGAAGGACAGGAAAGCCGGTAGTGCCACGCTAGAAGAGCATCGAATACCAAGTCCACCGAAACGAATTGGGAGAACCGCTTGAGTCCAAGGCCTTAAACTAAAATTAATGTTTAATAATTTAGACAGAGTTGATTGAAGGGTAATCTATAGAAGCCAAAATGTCTGGAAATTACCAAAATTGGCATCTGCGTAGCAAATACATGAACTTTGAAGTGAAAAGACAAAACCGAATTATAAGAAGCGCCATGTGGGTAACTAATTAACTAATAGGTAAAACTTAAACAAAAAATACATTATTAATTAATAAAAACTAAAAAGAGTGAAATAAATCATTTTATTAAAAAAAAAAAACCCGACTGCAATAAAAAAATCAATGTCTATAATCTATAGAAAATTGTAAGAGCAATATGTCAAAAATTAACATTTGGACTAGCTTGTCCCCGCCTGGAACACCTTTTCCAATATTCAAGTTAAATTTAAATTGTTATAAATATTAATACGTACATTGCTCTTACAATTTTCTATTGATTATAGAGCTTGTTTTTTGCTATTCAGATGTTTTTTTTATTACAGTCGGGTTTTTTGTTTTTTTAATTAGTACTTAGGTTTATAAATATTGTAGTTGCCTGTATATCGAGACCAGAGTGGTTTCGTTTCAGACATTTTACAGAGTTTCAGTAAATTTGATCGAAACCGGTTCAGCGGGTTTGCGGTAAAAGCCAAGTTCAACAATACCTCACTTGATGTTGTTATAAAAATAATTACAGTCGCTTTATAGGAATGTACTGAGGTTGGGTTGCTAATGGTAGTTATTTTGACATGTTTTGAGACGGGCGGCTCGGTCAAGATAATTTTATAATACGGCTCATTAATAAACTAATTTTAGCGGTTTTAGCCAAATGCATTAAGAGACGCCTTAAGCGACAGATTTCTATGATTTGACGATTTTTAAAGATGTACCTATCTCGAGACGGGCATGTCCGCCAAGATCAGTTTACGGCCCTTAATAAGACTGCTAATGCGTTGCCAATCCTGAAGACAACATGTAATGCCTCTATGCTATTAATTTTAACGGTTGTCTTATCCCCAAATTGGAACAGAATAATGCGAACACTGCTGATTGACGGAAGGTTAAACGATAAGATGGTGTGGTAGCGATTCGAGCGGACCCTGCGCAAGGACCGACCACCAATATAGAGGTAGATGTTTTTAATTGTAAAGTTAGAGAAAACCATTTCGATTGGACCCATTGTCGCTTTGAATGTAAAGCCAACTGTACTCGCTTAACAGCATTTTCAGAATATTAAATCTTAATAAACTGTTAGTTTGTCATGCCATTTTAGTAGTTGTAGATACTCATATGTGTGAAACCTAAGGGTTTAATGTTTTGGTGCTGGTAACATTCGGCGTAAGAGCGCGATGTGAGGCGCACTTCCGAGGTGTCATGTAACCTATTAGGCCGTGGAATCGCCGAAACACGATGCCGGTACAGTCACGTGCATTACTCCGAAGCACTTCATTCGTATCTTCGGACACTCTGTTCTACTGCGGTTTTAATGGTGTTATATAAAAGGAACGAAGGGACAAAATTAACGTAATAGCGACCTTTGATTTTGGGATTCATCTATCTATCGTGCATTGTTTTAACACGAATGAGGTGTACAACACGGGGCTTTACAGGTCGCAGAGCTTTCTTGAATCAGTTCATGATACCGATTTTGGAAGCTTTGCAGTAAGTTGCTTCGGCACGAGTGGACACATTTTTAGCGGAACAAATGAGACAACGCGCGCGCAACGCAGGGATCGGCACGAAATCGTTGGAGACATTGGAGTGGGGTAGACGCCAGGAAAGTACTTATTTTGTAATTAGTTAGGAATAATGCGAGTAGCGTGTCACCACTGCCGCAGACCTTGCACGTGAAATTCCTCCCTCTTTTGTGTGTATGCCTTACACATTAACATGATTTTTAACATGTTTTTTGTTTCGTAAGTTTGTCTTGTAATTTTACTTGGTTTCAGTTTCTGTTATTAGAATGAGTCGAAATTAATTTAGTAGATACTTTTAAACCAGGTAACAAGGCTGTATTTCATGTCTAACAACGGCGTCACTATTGCCTAATGCACTCGCAATTGCATTCTACTTCTTCGCATTCAATGTGGAACAACTGTTTTAATTTTGCATGCAGACTTGCCTTCGGACCGTCGAAATGAAAAATAAATGTTTTAAAAAACAAAAAAACCGCCTTCAAAAACGCAAAAAATAACTTCTTTAAAATTATAGGCACCTAATAGGTTAGTCCGTTTTTTAAAACATTTATTTTATTTTATACTTTTTAGTGATCATAATACGCTGTTACGTAGTCCCACTTCTTAGTTGAAATGAAACTTTAACTTATATCAAGCGCGCCGCAAGCAACGCCGCGGGAAAGTCATAGTCATATTTCAACAAGTAAATATTATTCGTTGTAGGTAGTCGCTCAACTATCTTAATCAAGATATCTTATCGCCACCCTTGAAATCGGTACCATTGAGGAGTTCCGGTGGCCATCTGTGGTCTTCATCATCAGTTCCACTACACCAAATGATACTTTCTAAATGTAAATGCTAGACTTGTTACTAAAAATACTAAAATCGCTATATGTTTGCCTACAATATTTGAGGAGTTCCCTCAATTCCTCACTGATCCCCTCATCAGATATAGATTTGGTGACAATGGGACCACCTCGGAAGTATACTCCATCAAACCAAAAAAAAATTTTTGAAATCGGTCGACAATTGACGGAGTAATCGGTGAACATACATAAAAAAAAAAAACATACAGTGGAACGTATAACCTCCTCCTTTTTTGAAGTCGGTTAAAAATGATTGCGATTGCGAGTGCGTTAGGCAATAAGCCCTCTGATCTGATGATGGCATTTGAAGATGGTCATAGGATTGCTGCTACCCCTTACTTAATGTAGAGTCAATAAGTTTGATCTTGTTAGATTATTCTTGATAAACAGGTGAAGACTTGCTGGAATAAAAAAACAAAAACCCGCCTTCAAAAAGCAAAAAATAACTTCTTTAAAATGGTAGGTAAATAGGTCAGTCCAACTGAAGTCTGCTTTTGGTTAAAATATTGTTGGACGCCGACTTCAGTTGGACTGACCTATTTACCTACCATTTTAAAGAAGTTATTTTTTGCTTTTTGAAGGCGGGTTTTTGTTTTTTTAAACTTTTTTTTATTTTGTACTTTTTAGTGATCATAATTATGCTGTTATTCTCCCATTTCTCAAGAAACAATAGAACATTTCAATCTCGCCGCAAGCAACGCCGTGGGAAAGTCATAGTCATATATTTAAACCTAAATATGCTTCGTCATAGTCGCTCAACTATCTTAATCGAAATATCTTGTCGCCACCCTCGAAATATATACCGTTTAGGAGTTCCGGTGGCCATCTGTGGTCTTCATCATCAGTTCCACTTCACCAAATAGTGGTTTCCAAGACCAAATACACGAGTTACAATGAAAAATACTAAAATCGCTATAGGTGTGCCTATAAATTTTGAAGAGTTCCGTCGATTCCTCATAGATTCCACCATCAGATCTTCATTTTGAAAAAAATGGGACCAATCTGGAAGTACCAGCTTTCAAATAAAAAAAGAATCTTCAAAATCGGTTCACCCAGTCGAAAGTTCTGAGGTAACAAACATTAAAAAAAAAAAAAAAAAAAAAAACAGACGAATTGAGAACCTCCTCCTTTTTTGAAGTCGGTTAAAAAAGGGTGGTTATATCAATTTGTGCTGATTTCGCCTGCTATCTATGCCTTTTAAAATCACTTTCAAGTCTAACATTGAAAGTTTAGAAATTAGATATTATGTGAATATAATTTGAAAGAGCTAAGAGTTGCTAAGCGGTTATCAATAAAGTAGATCGGTTAGTTAATTTCTAGTAGTACCTAACCTAGAATAAATGAAAAGAGAACATAAAGAAACATTTGATGTATATCATAATTAAGAAAAACTAACGAAAATTTTGGCAAATGGCCATTCGGGGACAAATATTCGTGATTGGATGAGGATACCCAATTTAAGAATAGTTTTATTTATTGATGCAATTAAAAGTGCTTCCTTACCGGATCATCGCTCAAACTCTACTTGAAGATTTGAAGTTACTAAATAAACTCACTATCACACTAACATACTGAAATAAAGAGGTTTAATTAAGACGCGTATTTAAAGATATTTCACTTTTTGATGAAATTCAGGTCTAACAACATATCTATTTCAATTTAGTTTTTCACGCAAGATTTTACTTAAGGAAAAAATGTTAATTTCACACTTGATGACGTAATTAACCAAATTTTAAATGATCCTGTAATTTGAATGCAATAAAATGTACACAGAAGATTTATCATTAACTAGGGCAAATTTTTGAATACCTAGTTTGTAAAGTAAGACCGAAAGTTGGACTTAAAGTTGGGTTTACGGCGATATTTCAAGAACTAAGCAGCTCTTGTCCGGATTTTATTTTAGAGATTGTGGGTCTTGGTGCTTGTGTCAGTGTCTGGGGGTGTGTCTTTTTGTCTCACCACCCATTCCCCGATAAAAGCCTTTAGTCATAGGGCTTAGCAAAATGAAACTGCATTTTATGCAGAAAGCAAGCCGCTTGGCCCAGTGATACTAGGGACCAATATGAATGATTTCATCCGAGGAAACACAAATTTTATTCACTGGAATTCAAGATGGCGGACTTTTTGAAAATGGCGGCTGCATAATATTAAAAAAAAAAGACTCAAAACGGCTGCACCGATTTTGGCGATTGAGGTGTCTATCGATTGGTATTGACACCTTTTATCAAGAAAAAAAATCACAATTGAAGAAATTAAAGATGGCGGTAAGATGTTAAGAAACATCTGAATTTTTCATATTTTTTTTGTGGTTTTGAAAGCCGTCACTGCACGTGATGTGATGCATCATACGATCAAAATGGCTGCCCGATTTTAGTGATTCGGATGTCAATCAATTTGTATTGACACCATTAATTGATAGAAAAAAGAAACCATTATTGAAATTAAGGATGGCGGCCAATTATTAAGAAAATTGTATATTTGCCAATCGTTTATTCGTTCTAATGAAAATAACAACTAAATACCATTGAATATGGTAACATACTGTATAATTTCAGTAAAACCTGATAATAATAACCACAAAAAAAAGTTTTTGAACTATACGAATTACAAATGAAGCGAGTGGTTTTAAAAGCCGACTGTATAACTTCAGTAAATTCTGATATTAAAAAGTAAAAAAAGAATAAGAAGAAAGATACAAATTACGAAAGAAGCGCGTGGTTTTGAAAGTCGTCACTGCACGTGATGTGTGTAATGCATCATACGATCAAAACGAGTGCACCGATTTCAGTTATTAAGGGTTTTCTTACGACTACACACGATGGGTCATAACTTACTAATTTGGCTTCAGACCACTGCGGTACCCAACTATCATTAGATGACTTCCAGCCCCAAGAGGATGGCAACGGCACTAAGGCATTATCAAAAATAATAAATTGAACCATAAGTAGCCCGTTTAAATATATGACACGGCACACGGAGCGCGTGTTTTTGTAATGCTACCAATGTTTGTGGGACGCTGATTAATAATTTATTTTTGGAAGCAAATAGTTCCTTCCGTCGAATGTGCTGTTTGTTGTTCCATCATATAGGTAGCAGGTAAACTTAGCAGCATAGCCGTGATTTAATCAGGAAGATTTTAAATGGCGAAAGTTGGTGTAACGTTGGTGACCACCACGTTTTGTAGTTAATTCCACGCTTTCCCGCCTTTACAGGCTGTGACAATATTTCTTATTTCCATTGCTTCAAATCTTGGTTATCACAACCTGATATTACACCATCCTTTAAAGAAATATCGCAAAATTTACAAAGTCTTCTCTGTGTCAAAGGGAAAGGTCCACCTGCTAACTATATTATTATGAACTTGGCAAGCAAGGAACTACTTATTTGTTACCAAATATAAATTATTAACGAGCATCCCACCAACATCGGCAGCAGTACAAAAATACGCGCTCCGTATGGGTAACGGGCCACTTATGGGTAATGTCCTTATTCTTAATGATGCCACAGTGCCTTTGCTATCCTCGTGGGGTTGCAAGTCATCTAATGACAGTTGGGTACCGAAATGGTCCGAAGCCACGGAGATATGGCGTGAGTTATCATACTTGGACCATAGCGGCTGTAAAAAAGGCTGCGAAAAAATACGCTACACGTGTCGGAAATGGGTCTACCCAGCACAGAGCAATGCAGCACATGCAAAGGCAGCTGCAAAAACGAAAGGTTTCTTTTTTTAAGTACTGTTTGTAACTTGTACTGGGTACTTTTGTTCTGATTTCATATTACTTTTCTCTTCTTTCGTTTCAACCATATTGGATGCTGAAGATAAAGAGGAGTAAGATAGAAATAAGAGGGAAGATTTTTTTTGTACCTTTATTTGGATTTCAATAAAATAAATATATTTTTGGTTCTTTTTTACGTTTCAAAATGAAGAGTTATTAAAGTTGGCAGTTCTTCATTATTTTTGTTACGGGTCTATTTTAAAAACTAAACTCGGCTGGAATTTGAGATTTCTTTCTATATAATATAAACTATATAATGTTTACATCAAATATTGAAAACGATGAGTTACAAAGAAATTAGTAAGTTATGTTATGACCAAAACAAATCGTGTGTAGTCGTAAGAAAACCCTTAATAACTGAAATCGGTGCACTTGTTTTGATCGTATAATGCATTACATACATCACGTGCAGTGACGACTTTCAAAACCACGCGCTTCTTTTGTAATTCGTATAGTTCAAAAACTACTCGACGGATTGTCAAGATTTTTTTTATTTTGTAGATTATATTATGAGGTTCTATTAAATTAACAAAAAATGAGACCATATCTTAGGATATTTAGTAGTTATTTTCATTAGAACGAAAAAAATAAATAAGAATTTTGTTTATATCTGGCCGCCATCTTTAATTTCTTATATTGTTATTTTTTTCTTGATAAAAGGTGTCAATACAAATCGATAGACACCTCAATCGCCATAATCGGTGCAAATTGTGTTTCCTCGGATGAAATCACTCATATTGGTCCCTAGTATCACTGGGCCAAGCGCCTTGCTTTCTGCATAAAATATAGCTTCAGCTGAAAATATAATTCCAAAATATAAATACCTATAATAGCCACATATTTCTCGATTTCCATTCAACAACTTTTACTCTTTGTAAGTACTGAAAAACAATTTGCTAGAGACCACGCGATGGTATTATGTCTCAAATTTTGGCGCAGTTAATCAAGATTTGGGAACCGTGCAACGAGTACTAATTCAATAATCATTATGGGAAAAATTAAGTTACAGCAGATTTTCTTGCATGTGACCTAATTTCGTACTAATTAAATAATAATTATGGGAAAAAATTACGTTACAGCCGATTTTCTTGCATGTGTAAATGCTCTGAGATTGAATTAGACAGGGTCGCGGGGTTATTATGACATAGCTATGCAGTTCTGTTTCCGCTTAGAGAACAGGACAGAGCTATACAACTGCTATAGCTCTGTCCTTTACGCTCGCCGTAAAACGAACTGCATAGCCATGACTTTGATTGATGTAAATAAAATGTCATTTCATGCTACAGATGAAACATTGTAGAAAACGGGCAAACATTTTAAAACGCGGTTGCTTGCTATTGCATTCATATCAAAGCTTATGAGGTGCTCTTGGGTTCTGTTTATGACCGCTCTCTGCAATATCTATAGGAACTCCCTGTGTCCTATTTTAGGAGTAGGTAATAGGCGATAGTGGAAACGTGTAGGTTTTACAACCTTCACAGGATTTGTTCCTGATTCGTCATATTCCTAATTGGTCATATTCCTAATTCGGCACTTTCCTTCCTGGTCATATTCCTAACTCGTCATTGTACGGTCAAATAAAATTGCAAACACCCGTTTATAATTATTTATTTATTTTTATGGCGTCTACAAGTTATTTAATTTTGCCAATGTCAAGTATATGACTCGAAGAATCGTCATTGTCGTTGGCGTCTTCCAGTCCCAGTCGGCACACCATTGAAGATGGCGGGCATCCACTTCAATGGCTTGGAGTGTTCTTGACCGCTTGCTTATTCAGAATCAACTTTTCACTGATATTTTATTTGATGCAAATTCTTCGTCAGTGTTCGAGGTTACTTCACAATGTTGCCCAGGATTTGCGACCCAAAATCAACGATAAAGTAATTTACAAAAAATGAAATAAATGAAATAAATGGACAAATGTTTTCAAAATGACAGCTAGACAAGAACCGAACACGCGTTTACAGGATTATTAAGTATTAGGACAGATTGTAGTAAGTACCTAGTGTATGCCATGATGTAAATAATAAAGTGACAATGACATTAACTTCATGATAGACAACTAACCCTCGTCTATTAATTATCTAAGGGGGTTTTTATCATTTACCACAGAGGACTCTATAATAAGTTTGTGCAGGCAAATGTACATGGTATGACGAGTTAGGAATATGACGAGTTAGGAATATGACCAGCTAGGAAAGTGTGTAATTAGGAATATGACCACTTCGGAATATGATGAGTCAGAAACAAATCCTTTCACAGTACTCATAGTTGTACAAACAATGAAATGCTGGATATTAATATAAATAATGAATATTGAGAGTAATTTTATTGTCTGGGTACCTAATAGTGATCCGCTAGCAACATTATTTGGCACTTGTTCTCGTGTCATCGTGCATAAGTAGATACAAAAAGATTACGCTTTGGTAGGTACACGAAACCATTTCATGTCTCATGCACCATGCATATCACACTGCGTTTGACAAATTCGGTTGAATGAAACTACCAGTATTATTCTACGTGTTATTATTCTAGATGTAGTAAGGGTGTTGTGCTCGGTGCCAAATTGCAAAGTATAATGGCACCACAAAATTTAATTAAATCCGGGAGAACTGCAATTGGGATAAGTTGAGAAAGAATAAAGCGACCATTATTGGGTAAATTATTAGCAGATTTGTATTGAACGATGTTAAATCTGGTTCTCCATTATAAATTATATATTTATAGGTATATTTGAAACAACAACAAAGCAACGAAATCAGTCCAAATATCCACCAATAGCAATGATATTTTTCAAAAGTGATCTAACTTGACTTTATAGGATAAGTGGCTTTGTTTAGTGACGTGACATCATACCGGACACTGGTTTGTGAAATTAATAAAATCAATTATCTTTATTTTTTCTGCGATATATAAAGGTTTAGTAACTGGACGAAGAGCGTCGTTTGGGTTGAAAATTAATTTCCCGAAGATGACAACGTTTTCGCCACCAGTTACCCACTGTATAGTCGTGTATTTTTCCTAATAGAGACCAACTGATACGCCTTTTCGGGATTTGTTTACGAAAAAATATTCCAATTTAAGACACGAATTAAAAGAAGTTCGATATTTTTACATTGAACATTTTAACCGATGTTTTTAAAGATCTATGTGAATCTCGTTAAGTCACGTTACCAAATTGAACAGAACTAGGTAACAATCTTATTTAATGGAACATTTTCCAATAATAAACAAATACCTACTATCACAGATCTCATAAAGTAGAGTTATTGTCTTTAAACCGAGAAGACGTCCTTACGTCTTCTCGGTTTACACATTTAAACAAAATATACCTACTTTACCGAAAATTAACAAGAGCAGGTTTTATGATTATTAAAACTTTCGTGCGCTGATACTTGAATAGATTTTATAACTAGATATTGTTAATAATTTGATGATCGACAGTTTTAAACAGTTTTATTTTTCGCATAAAAGCCACTTTAGCGCATGGTCATAATGGGTCAGTATGCAGTGTACAAAAATATAAAATATGTTTTCTTTGTTACCTACCTATGCAATGCATGCATAGAAAGGGACCTACCCCGCCCCGACTGATATGCATAAAGGACATCAAATCTACGTCCTTTAGAACGCGTTTAAATGTACCTACTTATTATGTTCTTATTTTACGCGGATGTAGTATTAGTATGTACTGTAGCTGTTTTATGAGTGGGTCTATTTTACATAGACATGAAGTTAGGTTCAAGCTACGCGAACTATGTTTAGTCTGGTTGATACGAGTATGTAGGTACTTGACCTCTGAGATAGTGCCCTCTTATTTCTATATAAATACATATTACCTTCACCATATAAGTAATAATAAAGTTTGGCAATGGATTCCAATAGTTACTGATTGATAGACGAGCGCTATAAGTGAATAATGTCGCGTGTCATAGCATAGAGCCGCCGTAAATAAGGTCGGCGCACGCGCCACGACTGCCACCAGCCACCACCGCGCCGTTGCACAAGGGACGCGGCAAAAACTCGCGCGTTGTCGCCCAAATATTGAGCTATTCGTGACAGGTCGGGCGGGGCCGGCCAGCAGCTAATTGTCCGAGGGAGCGGGACCACCCGCTTACCTGCCCGGAGAGCGACAAGGACCGAACGCAACCCCAATAATCCCACTATAAATAACCAGGCTCCTAATGCGCAGGCGCCACGCGTTTTTACCTTTGTTTTCGACTGTCGCGACTCAATCTTGATACTTTCCGAAGAATAGCTCGACGCGATAACCGATGCACTTAAAAACTTGAGTCATGACTCACGATAAATTATTTAACCTGTATCACTAACAAATTACAAAAATAATGTGAGAAATGATTATAGAAAGCATGAAATAAAAAAATTGTTAAGCTACAATAATACAACATTACTATAAGTGTCACCTACCTAATAAAATAAACATATTTCACGTTCAGTATTCTCAAAAGAAAAAGTCTGACGCAGGTACTTATTCGCCTCAACTTCATATGACGGGCCACTAGGCTGCATTACTCACTAATTAGGCTCAAAATAATAGCTCAGTTCTAATTCCTGCAAAAATAATAAAAAGTTACATTTGGCGAACTCCATAAATACCTACAGACTAGGAATATTTACTGCAATAGCAAGGTTTATGAGCGTCAACCCTTAATATATTTTTTATGCTGATTCAAAATCAACAACAAAAAGCAAGCTTTAAAAACCCAACTGCTGTTTGGATAATGTCGTTAATGTAGTAATGTTATGTTAGTTACCAACATCATGTACTTATAAAAAAAATATTTCGCCAAATTCACATTTAAAAAAGAAAGTACCCAGTGACACCCGCGCCCCTTATCCGAATCTAACGACAGCTCGTTTGTCGAAATCGGGCTATCCGTTCAGCCTTTACAAGGGAACAAAGGACCATACATGCATGGTTTACCCTTGTTTTATAGACACTTTTCATAGAACATATAACTTCGCAGAATTTTCATTTCCTGGAAAACTTATTTCTGCTGAAACCTTATTGTTTACAGAATATTTTTTGGTGGTCACAGGTCTAACCTAACCTATCCTACGGAACCCATCCTTAAGATAATCTGAAAATAATATGGTGTCAGCAGAAATTAGCTTTCAATGAAATGAAAATTTTACGAAGTGTTATGGTCTATGAAATAAATTTCTATAGAAGAAGGGGACCCCTACATACATAGGTACGAGTACATACAGGTCAAAAAAAATACGCTCCTTCGGCAGTCGGGTAAAAAGGATTTGAATTCACGACATGTTATTTTAGTCAAATTAAGGGTAAGTAGGTCATATATCATTGCCTAGCTGTTCCCGTGCCCATTACGCTGGACAATAAAAAAAAAATTGGGTTTAATATATAGCCTATGACAGTCACAAATAACGTGGCTTTCTATTGGTAAAAGAATTACCAAAATCGGTTCGGTAGAACCTGGAGTACCCCTTACAACGTCACAAACATTACCTCTTTGTAATATTACTAGCTGTTCCCGTGCCCACTTCGTTGGGTAATTATAAACTTTTTTTTGGTTAATGTATTGTATAGCCTATGACACTCACAAATAACGTGGCTTTCTATTGGCAAAAGAATTTTCAAAATCGATTCAGTAGGGCCAGAGATTACCCTCTACAACGTCACGAACTTTACCTCTTTATAATATTAGTATAGATTAGTATTAGTATATTAGTATATTATCAGTAATAGTATAGATTTAGAGCGCCTTATGTTGCACAGTAGCAATGACGTGGAAGTAAAGTCGTAACCGTAACCATAGCTATTGGGGTTAATAAAGTAACAGCGTTATATAGAACTAACAGACAAACTAAACAAGTTCGAGTATCAAGAAGCGTGCATCGCGGTGGGCCAGCCGGCACAAGTCCGGCCGGACTAAGTGCGAAATATTTCCAAAAACTTCTCAGTCTTATTTTTTGTGGCGATTTTTCGAGTACTTAGCTGAATGATGACGGAACGGACAAAAAAGTTAATGGGTCGCCGCGATGTGACGTATCGATTACTCACAGGAGATTAGAGGCGGGGCGGGGCGGGCTCGCAGCTCACACTCGGCACCTCTGTGACGTTGCACATTTTAGAAATACTCAATTTAAGTAGGTAGCTATAGCTTCCAATCAATGTTACACAAGTCAAAAAAGACAATTGTTTTGGCAAGGTAGCTACGAGTTGCTAAGCACACGGCGCCATCAGGTGTTTTATTTTAAATATTTAAATTGGCACCAAAGCTTACTTAAGTGGTGAAAGTTTCCATGGATTATTGCTTGCGTAGCGTAGACAGGTACTTCGCTAACAATTAACTAACGGACGTATTCTTAAAGGGGTTAGGGTAAAAGTGTTTTCATTTGTAAAATTCATACATTTTCAAGGTGAGCGGCCATTCGTAAAAGTGGTAAATTATGATAGAATTATTAAAAATAAACATATTTTGTTATGTAATGTAATACTCTTAAGTGCATCGGAGTCGAGATATTTAAATATTCATATTTGGGCGTACTTTTATACTAAAAACTGAATACTTAAATCTTTAAAATCTGCGCTCCGATATTATGTAACGCCATAAATGATTATATATCTATGTGTATTTAGAGGTCCTCTAAATAACTATGTAAAAATCATCAGTGGCCGCTGAAAAAAAATATGACAATATTCTTCAAACAAATTTACCCAATGCCCTTTATAACTTATAACCACTTGATGCAACCTAAGTAAATGTTGGATGTCTATATACAGCTCGAATTGCGAGTTTTAAAGCCAACGTGCGAATTGTGAAATTGTAATTGAAACTACTTTTACGGACTGTCGTATGTGATTATTACTACCTACTTACCGATTAGTTTTAACAGGTATATTAATTAGTCTTCCCGTGGCCATGGAACCTTAAGACACTTAAAGGTACGCAATAGAATGCGTATATTACCTACGTTGAATTGAGGGCGACTTGCAGCAACTAGAGGTAAGACCAAGACTAGATCCATTATTTTGGACCTTAGAAAGGGTCTGTTTAATCAACAAATGCAATCATATTTTTAACCGACTTCAAAAAAGGAGGAGGTTCTCGATTCGACTGTTTTTAGGGTGCCGTACAAAAAATTAAAAAAAACGGAACTCTTATAGGAACACTCGTGCGCCTGTCTGTCCGTCCGTCTGTCACAGCCAATTTGCTCTGAAACTACTGGACCGACTGAGTTGAAATTTGGTACACATATGTAAATTGATGACCCAAACACAGATGTGCAAAGTAAATAGATAATATTTTTTTTAAATAAGGGTCATTTTCGGGGGACAAATTAGGAAATATAAAAAAAAGTTCTGCAGACCTTACTATGACATGTATCAAATGAAAGGGCTCTTTATGAGGATCTCAAATACATACACACATACATAATCTCACGCCTTCGTTCTCAGTGGGGTAGGCAGAGCTACAGAATTACAAACATCTCTAAAAATATAATAATATAATCTATATATATATATATATATATATTTATATATATATATAGGCTCTCAAATATATTTTTGTTATTATTGTAAAAGAAATAGTTTTGATTTTAATAATGAAAAAAGACGAAAATTGACCATTCCCCCACCTGATCTCCAAAACTACTGAACCTATAATTTTGTAAAAAATACAAAATAAAGTTAATTGCTTGTAGATTACAGAAAAATCTAAAAGACCTCTATAAAAAAAAATACGTATGTACGGAACCCTCTCCACGCGAGTTCGACTAGCACTTGGCCGGTTTTTTTTATATGTCAAACAACCTGAGAACTTTAGACTGGGTGAACCGATTTTGATGATTCTTTTTTATTTGAAAGCTGGTGCTTCCCGTCTGGTTCCATTCTTACCAAAATGAAGATCTGATGATGGAGTCCATGAGGAAACGACGGAATTTTTCAAAATTTATTCGCACACCTATAGCGATTTTGGTATTTTTCATTGTAACTCATTTATTTCCTCTTGGAAAGCACTATTTGCACTACACTGTGAAGTGGAACTCCTAAAAGGTATATATTTCAAGGGTGGCGACAAGATATTTCGAATAAGATAGTTAAGCGACTATGACGAAGCGTGGAACTGATGATGAAGACCACAGATGGCCACCGGAACTCCTAAACGGTATATATTTCGAGGGTGGTGACAAGATATTTTGATTAAGATAGTTCAGCGACTATGACGAAGTATATTTAGGTTTAAATATATGACTATGACTTTCCCGCGGCGTTGCTTGCGGCGAGATTGAAATGTTCTATAGTTTCTTATTAATTGACAAGTGGAACTACTTCATAACACTCATGATAGCATAATAGGGTATTTGCCTGATATTAAATTTCATATATTTATTTGGATAATATATCAATATACGTAGTATGATAAAATATTTTGAAATCAAATTTGAAATTGGTAATAAAATAAAAAAGTTATAGCCTTTTAAAGTTTTTTGTTTATCTCTTTCTCACGAAACGATGTTTTGCGTGTAATTCATATGGCGGTTGAGTCGTATGACGTCATATTCCTGTATTTGTTTCTCTGTCTAAAAGCAAGTTTAAAACATTTACATATTTCTTATTTTTAAAGATATTAAAAAAACTATTTATACTAGGCTATTCGGAAGGTAAAAAAGATTATGATCACGAAAAAGTATAAAATAAAATAAATGTTTAAAAAAACAAAAACCCACTATTTTAAAAGAAGTTATTGTTTGCTTTTTGAAGGCGTGCTTTTGTTTTTTTTTTAAACATTTATTTTATTATAAATTTAGAATACCTCCACTTACCAGTAAGTAAGTATACCCATTCGATTCATTACTCGTATTTAGGCCCGTGGAAGTACTTTTATATGGATAATTGTATGTAAGGTAAGGTGTAGCTGGTAAGTAAGTGGCCAAGATGGAACGGTATTGGACGAAATGAGCAGGGTTTTTGGTGAAGCGTCATGAAGAAAAAATTATAAAGGGTTAATAATAATCTATTTTTTTGCAAAGAAAATAAATATGCACCTACAGATTGTGGAAAAGCTTGTATTCCTATTAGGGAATGCAAATAACCGGTTTTAACCGATTTTAACCGGTTATTTTCATACAAAAACGGTTAATAACCGATTAATTTGCATTCCCTAATTCCTATCTTACTCCACTTTAAGGTCGGATGGACGAAAGTTCCCAAACGTTATTCGATGCCACCAGGTGGCAAAAAGGCACATAAACCTTTCAGATGTATATTAGTTCGGTGGACCTGACGACATCTTAGCATCTTACAAGAGATTATTTCAATCTTGCCTCGTCAAATTTAGACAGGGTAAAGATTAAAAGTCTTGCTAAATTCTAAACTACGCAAGATAGGCAAAAGCAAACATAGAGGCACATTTAAATTTATTAAACGATCATACACCTTAAAACTTAAAAAAGATATCTTGCCCGTTCATTAAGGTTGTAGAGAAGGGGGTCTTGTTTAAAATTGCCAAATACATACTACACATGCCTACCGACTTGCAATAACCCAATAACTAAGGGGCGGACCCAACAAAAGGGTGTTAACGAGCGAATCAAAAAAACTGTTATTGTTGATCCGCTCGCTACCAAACTTCACAAGTTTGCCCGCTGGGCTAGTCTGAAGCTTGTCTGAAAGTTTTATCAAAATCGGTACTGCCGACACCTACATACACATTTACACATCGATTTTTATATACGGGTACGAGTAAAAATAGATATCTGTCTGTTTAGCTAGGTACGAGTACAGGCGTTGCTTATTTCAATCGTAGAAATAATCTTAGCATGAACCCATGTTATTTACAATGATATACCTACTTACCTACTTCTAAAAATTTGGATCAGATAAGTCGTACCGGAACTTCGCTGTGCTCATAAATCTGTTTCTGCGTTTTTGAGCAAAAACTTTAAAAGTATTCAAGGTAAAGTCGGGCCGGCGGCGCCCGGCTGGCCGATGTTATCTCGCGTAGATATTTATTGTTTTCTAATGAGACCATCTACGGAATATATTTAAGGAAAACGGAAAAATCGTCGAAATTTTCGTTGTATTATGGTCATGGCAGCTCCACTGCCAACCCCAGCCCCGAGATGAAAACTTGAATTTTAGATTAAAAATAAATAAATTTGGTAGGTATATATTTTACAGAATAATTATTAATATCGCGTTGCTAAATGTGTACCAGAGACCCTAGACCCTGCCGTAAACGATTTAGAAAGCTGTCAAATGTAGGTATGGATTTGAAACACAAGCGCGACTCGACGCGACCGTCCGGCAGCTTAAGTCCACCTTACATATTTTCGGGCTTCTAGGGCTACAGTACTAAAACAAGATAGTAACATCACGCTGAACACCGAAACCAGTAGCTCTAATAGGCAGGCTAGGGCAGGTGTCAGACAACCTATTATAAATTAAAGTAGTCAAGTTAAGTAATTATCTAAGTGACACAACAAAACGTGTTATTTGGGTTTCGTAATTAAGCAAGGAACCCTAATAGTTTCACAATGGCCGTCAGTCCTCCCGTATGCCACTCAATAGTTTTATTCAAAGACTTGCCCGCCGTTCGCTTCGGTTTATGTGCGTTATCTGGAAATTGGAAAAGAATTTTCACGGTACGATTTTATATATAATCCGTCATAAATGGTGAAAACCACATGAAAATCCGTTTAGTAGATTTTGAGATTATCGCGAACATACAGACAGATAGTCGCGGCGGGGGACTTTGTTTTATAATATCGCACTGCTAGATCAAAACAGTATTAACTCTAAAGCCTTGTTAGTTTCAAGTTCATTGAAGTTGTATTAAAGTTGATTTTATAATACAGTTGTATTTTGAGTTACTACTATTTTGATCTAGCAGTGCGAATATGTAGTGATTATACAGTGGTGGCCATTTAATTAGGAACGCGCGCGTTTTCCGTACGTAACACAAAACAATAGGATACAAATACAACGGACTTCTTTTTTTTTGCACAATTGTTCTTTCGATTATCTGCGTCTGCGTCATACCTACTCTCTTTTTCCCAGAGATTTTGTCAATAATAAACCGCGTCGGTCATTGTTCAGAGATTTTGCGGACATATTTACGGAAAACGTAGTCAGGTTTTAAAGTCATCTTTTTATTTTTGTTATTAAAAGCTTAATCTCGAAGACTGTCGGATGATTTTAGGTTCAGATTGTAGGAAATTTCATCATTACTACTAGTGGCGCACCCACACCAATCGTTCCGGGTTAAAATCGACACTAAAGTAATGAACTACATTTTTTTTTTAATGTTGCGTTCATCGCTCAATGTCAAATAATTTTGGGCTGTAAATTAGGTAGGTAATTCGGTAGGTGGTTACTTAGGTAATTGTATTTTAAACAACTCAGCCAAAAATAGGTTTATCTATCCAACGCAAGGTCTATCAAGTCTATCTCGTAAACAATTTTACTGTTGGCAAGTTTTACCCGACTACGGCGGAGCAAAAAGGAGGGTTATGATTTTGACCGGTGTGTATGTTCATGTTATGTTCCCTCATAAAACCTTAATTACTTATCATAATTTGATAAATGAGGTATTCCCAAGATACCTCATTTATCAAACTATGTTAAGTAATTATCCTCTATTTTCAGACTACCATTTCAACTATCTACTGATGAAGGCATTTGGATAATTTGTTTGAAGAATATTGTACATTTTTTTTCAGCGGCCACGGGTGATTTTTACATAGTTATTTAGAGGACCTCGAAATACACATCGATATACATATACATATAATTATCGCGTTTAATAATATCGGAGCCGAGACATTAAAGATTTAAGTATTCAGTTTTGATACTAAAAGTACGCCCAGGTATGAATATTTAAATATCTCGGCTCCGAAGCACTTAAGAGTATTAAGTACATTACATAACAAAATAATTATGTTTAAGTATTTTGAATAATTCTATCATAATTTATCACTTTTACGAATAGCCTAACCTAACCTAACCTTGAAAATGTATGACTTTTACAAAAATGACAACACTTTTACCCAAACCCCTTTGGCATTAAGACAGATCTCATCCTGGGGTAGAACCAAAGGTACTTTTCATCATTGGAAATATGATAATCCCGAGTGAAAAGCGATAAACAACTTCTAAGCGAACTGGGTCGCGGGCCAACACTTGCATATAAACATATAAGTAACTAGCTTCTGCCCGCGACTTCGTCCGCGTAGATTTAGATTATCGTTATGCCCCTAGGAAATTTTATGTTTTTCGGGATGAAATGTAGCCTATGTGCAGACATGGCCATATGCGAATAATTATGCAAATAAAAAATATTCGTCATATTTTTATTCGCTAATAATTTAGTTGCGACTATTTTATTCGCGAATGAATTATCCACGAATGAATCATTCAACTATTTTTCGAATAACGAATAATTTATTAATTTATTAGAGATAAATGGAGCAAGTATTCCAGTACATAATAATTATTCGTGGCAATTCGTTCAACGAATAAGTTATTCGCGAATAGATTATTAGCAAATAAATTATTCGACGAATAATTTATTCGAATAAGAATAATCATTCGAGAATTCCATTCGTTATTCGCGAATAAGTTGGTTATTCTTATTCGTTATTCGTCATTCGAATAAATTTTGCCCATCTCTGCCTATGTGTTAATCCAGGGTATGAGCTATCTACATTTCAAATTTCATCCAAATCCGTCCAGCCGTGGGAGCGTGAAGGACAAACTAACTAACACACACACACACACACAAACTTTCGAATTTATAATATTAGTTGGATATACCTACATACAAGCATTTGACCACGACTTCGTCCGCGTAGAAGACGTTATCGCTATTCCTTCGGGAAATTTCTGCCGGGCGAGGATTGCGTAGTCGCCAACCACGGCGTGTTAGGTAGGACAATCGATGAGTATTGTAGCGGTCGGCGAGTCCCATTTGACCACGTTGGCTCCCCCAGGTTTGTTATTCTCTCAAAAAACGGCGGCCGGTCGAACGGACGAGCGAATAAAAGCGGCGAGTTTAAGTAGTCCCGTCCGACCGAAAAAAACACATTTTAGTGCGTGCATTGTCAATTAGGGAGCCTTATACGTTCGAGAAGTCATGCTGCCAAATTGAATACACGCGCTAAAATGTGTTTTGTTCGCTCTGTCGGGACTACTTAAACTCGCCGCTTGGACCTTCACTCGAGCGAACGATCACCTTTGCTTGTTGAGAGAATCACAACCCTGGACCCAGGTGGTACGCGTAAAATGCATTTCCCAAGCGTTCAAAAGAAGCAAATGGACTATAAGACGGAAAAATATTTCAACATCCTGACAAACTATCACATTTATAATATTAGTATAATATTTAGTACTGTATATTAGTTATATATACGAGTAGTAGTTCTTATATGTCTTATTGGATAGGATAGGTTGTCAATTCAAAATCTGTGTATTGACTGAAATTTATTATTGTTTGTTATTTTACTCAAGTAAAACGATAATTATCAGATTATTATTAATTTATCTATGTACTTACGAGTATAGTTATGTACTGAAAACTCTTTCGATCTGTAGCGAAAAATATCATTAATCGTGTAAAACTTTTAAGGAAGAATGCGAGGATGTAAATGGATTCGTAGTATTCGTAGAAAAAGGATGGACATAAAAGGAAATAGAATATCTAACTGGTACAGGTCTACACCTGTACCTACCAATTATGGCAATAGTGGCCTTTGGGGTGAAAGAATGTAGGTTACCTGTGTCATTCACTTCTTTCACCTGAATATTATTAAAAATATTCTTAGTCATCATGTCAGAGGACTTCAGTGCTGTAGACAATGGTCGATTACAGTGAGGCGATACCACGGAGTGGCCGGTGTTCGAGGGTGGGTAGGCTAGATACCTGGCGCATGGCGGGCGGCGCCGGCGCAGCGTCACTGTCGCCGGCGAGCAGACAGACCTCGCTATTGTCTCTTCTATTTATAGCTTTACATAAAATGACGACTCAGTAAAAACTTTAATTATGAATGGTAATTAAAGGTCCCAACCTGGGGGATACTTGGCCTAACCGGGAATCGAAGCCAGGTCTGGAGATGCTCTCCTCTTGGGAAGCGCTGGTAGATTTTTGACGAGGATATCTTTAGTCTTTATAAAAGACTACTTTTGGTTAAAAAATTCTACTCATTTGAATACCCACCATTTTAATCGCTACTTAGTAAGCTGAATAGGTACGTATCGGATGTTCTTTTTTATATTTTACGTCGTACATGATGTACAGTAGAATATATTATATGTATGTAAGGTCTGTTCATTCTTACTAGTCTTATATACTAAACAACTTCCTAACCTCAAAATGAACCTTTTTTGGCTAAAACAGCTATTATAAACAAAATAAAGCAATCACAGAGAATACATTGGCCAAGTGATGTCCAAAAATGTTTACTCAGTTTACTTTATTTACGATAAAAGAGTTGTTTTAGCCAAAAAAGGTCCATTTTGAGGTTAGAAAGTTGTTTACTATATAAGACAAGTAAGAATGAACAGACCTTAGGTACTAGTTTTGTACTTCACACGAAGGCAGTAGTACCTAACCATTTTTTACCAAATATAGAGGACGTTATTCATGTCTCAATGGAGTGTAACCAGCTGTGTGACCGAGACGCGGCGCTGCGGGCTCACTCAAGCTTGGAAGCTACGAGGTCGGCAGGGTCACATTTTATGTGTTTCAACCTCGAAAGAAGTTAAATTTATTATAAGATTGTTATATAACCTGTGCTTAAGAAAGAAAGCCACAATGAGGGAGGCGTATCGTAAAAATCCTCTATAAATATATTAATGTTTTATAGGGTTCCGTCCAAATAATGAAAAAAACGGAATCCTTGTAGGATCACTCGTGCGTCTCTCCGTCTGTCCGTCCGTCAGCCAACTTGCTCCGAATCTTCTGGACCAAATCAGATGAAATTTGGTAGGATGGTGTAATCCTATGACCCAAAGACCCAAACACAGATGTCCAAAGTATTTTTTTTTAAATAATTTTTTTCTGTGGGACAAATTAGGAAGTTAAAAAAAAAGTTTTGAAAACCATACTGTGTCATATGTCATATATCAAATGAAGGGGATCGTTATGAGTAGGTATCTCAAATATATTATTGTAATTATTGTAAAATAAGTAGTTTTGATTTAATTCATGAAAGAAGACGAAAATTGACCATTCCCTCCCACCCCCTGAACTGCGAAACTACTGAGCCTAAAATTAAAAAAAAAAGTATAGAAATATTATGTCTGTTGGCTCAAAGATAACGAAATAACAACCAATTACATCTATCAAAGTACAGTCATAGAAGCTAAAACGAAAGATTTTCTTAGAAATAAAACCGTTCGTCCATCGCAACATTCGCAACTCTCCTCTGCGCACCCTATCAAACCTGAACAAGCGTTTGTGAGTTCCGTAAGTCAATCGATTCTTTACGAAACAGATAAACAACAAAGCAAGTTGCTAGCATTGCTGGTAATAAACAGCTTAATTAAATGAGAAATAACTCATCCGTTACCGCCAATTGAAAAGCAGTTTACTTATGGTATCGGTTGTATGCCGGGCGCGGCGCCGCGTGAGAGTGCTTATAGTATAGTCAAACTAGCAAAAAGTATGGAAGAGTAATGAAAAGTATCGTGTAGCCGTGGTTTTTTTGGAATCGTTAGACGGGCCAACTAGATGGCTTCCCCGTTTGCACCGTTTCTATTATGTACGGAAGGCCTTTAAATATTAATAGATATAAACTTTAAAGTGCCGTAATTTTGGCGCAAGTTTAGCCACGTGTAAAGACCCTTTTGGGTACCTACATCTCTAACGTATCTTAATTAAAAAGGTGTGCGATGTATGAAACTTAAGTTTATATACAGGGAGTCCTGTAAGTAGTACGACAAATTAAAATAAATAATAATGCATCACCAGGGCTACCAAAACACCCCCATATGTATGTTCAGCGACTTTTAGTACTTTCAGAGATATTGATCATTTTAAGCGGATTTTTTGTAATTTTTTCTTATGTCCATCGTACCAAAAACCCTTAAAAGCTCATCTATTATTTCAATGTTTTTTCAAACAATGTGCTAATGTATATTGAAATGAATTAAAACGTAGGTATGCCAAGTTGCACCGAGTACACCTTTTTCACTCGTCAGATATGACCAGTGATCGGAATAGGTAGAGTATATTTACCTAACGTTCGCAAAAGGACATAATATAGAGTGGTTACAACCGGGTGAAATGTTAATTTATTTTTATTGAATTCCGGATTTCCGGTAATTTTAATGATAAATATACGTAATATTTACTCACGGTACGGGTTATTTTATGTTAGTTTGTGATGAAAGGGGCCTGTAACTTATTTCTTTTAAGTATCTAGTTAATAGGTGGAGTATTACCTAAACTTCGTAGAACAGAGACATAAACTGGAGACTTCCTAGCGACTACATTTACTAGTACCATAAAAAAAACGGATATCCGGAATTCAATAAAAATAAATTAATATTTCACCCGGTTGTAACCACTCTATATATTATGTCCTTTTGCAAACTTTAGGTAAATATACTCTACCTATTCCGATCACTGGATATGACCATTGCATGGTTTTCAACCAATTGTACCCCTTTCCGGGGGGATAAATTTATTAAGGGATGTATAAAGCTCGATTTCTAACCGATACATATATTTATTTATTTTATTTGTAGATAGGTACAAAGCAATCAGAAATGTTTTTATCAGTTCATAGAGTTATTTCCACTTTAGTGAAATTTCATCTAATTTGACTACATATAGACAGGTACCACTACTGTACAGCTTGTTAGCAGCACACCGCGGCGCGGGGTCTAATTGAGCAAACTAGTTTTTCAGTAGCAAAAGGGTGCCTATTAATTACTTAAGTAATTTAACAGACACTTTGCCTCGTTCCGTTCGACCGCATTCGTTCGCGTAGTCGAGTCCATCAAAGAAACGGTAATTCAAACACACGAACAAATTATGAAGTGCAATCTATGTAGGTATACCCAAAATGTGACGAAAACACTTAATTAAAAATAATGGTTATTATACCAACCATGATTAATAGTTGTCTACTTTGCTCAAGTTTGATAGATATTACCGTGAATGTTGTGTATGAATAGATAAATAAATCGATATAGGTAGGTACCTAAGTAACTACCTAAGACTTTCTAATATTTTTAGTCAAATTTAATACGTTCCCTGGATAAACGGAATACCTACTTTGATGTGGGTACCTACCTACATTCCATCCTACAACGTAGATGCACTTTGCATTATAGGGGATCTTGAAATTTCAGAAATAATAATGGTTTAGTGTTTGGTTTTTGTGCATTGAAGTGAAGGACGTATGAAAGCTAATTGAAATGTCCCATAAGGCAATGGCACCAGCGTCGAATACTTCTAGCTGATAGGCAGGCACCAATAATGGATAAAGATAATGCAGGCGATGATTTATCAAAAAATGAATGAATAACCCTTATTGTCTTGCTTTAAAATAAGAATCAAGGGTCCAACATTTGTCTTTATCCTATGGATGGCGTACCTACGCACAGTCGCACAGGGACCATGTTAAGGACCTACTGTCGACGTAGGTACACTTGTTTTGTAGGGGCCGAGACCATGCCTTTGTATGTTGTGTTGGCTCGCACTTATACAGGTACTTAGGTTATGGTTGGCTCATCGATAGATCGGTCTGTCCTGAACCTATGTTCAGTCATATTATGTCTAACAATTAGGTAGGTACCTACTTAGTTTGCTTTGGAGACGTTCTGCTAAAAAATGGAATGTGGTTGTAGCCTAAAATATTTTGATAACTAATAAGTCTTAAGCGTGCGTGTTGGCACTCACCTTTATGTTTCCGGGTCCGCTGGTCAGTAAATCGCTGGTAACAATTTGTAGTAAAGAGTCGTAAGGATAGATTCACTTGTTCACACACGTGCAGGTCACTGGTGACGGTGAGCGGGTTCAATAAGATAGGGAGAGATCAATTGGTGAGATAGCAGCACTGCGATAACGAGCGCGTCCGTCTGAGTCGAAGCGTCCGGGAGCACTGGCGGAGGCGTGGGGCCCGGCCGCGCTGCCTCTCGCCGCGCCCCGGGGCGGGGCCGGCGCACCTCCCTCTCCTAACGGTACCGTGTGGAAAATGGGAAAAGTCCGTATTCGAAGCGCGACAGCGCGAGTTCCTCTAGTGGAGAAGGTAGAGTGGTGGTCACGCGCATGCGGCAGAGCGCCGCGCGAGGGGCGGCGCGCTGGCGCGAGTAATGGGCGCCGCGCACAGATTTATTACGGCGGGGTTAGTTTTAGGCCTTAATGGAATTATTGCTGGCTTTTTGTTTATGGGCGCGCGGCCGCGGCGAGGTAATTAATCCTCGCTCCCCGCCGATGTATTGGTTCTCTAATTAATTAGTAGCGCAATTGCTCTAAATCAATCCGGACGGTAATGGACGGTTAACATTAATCCAACGGTTTCGCGTCTCCCCCGGATACTTACCCACAATGGTTTTTCGTTAGGCCCATGGTGGCTAGTCTAGATAACACAACGACTTATTAGGCGAGTGCCGCCTTTAAATACAGTTCAAAGGGGCCCGTAATTTACTAACTCCATTGGTGACATCTTCACACACATGACATTATAGGTACAGTCGACTACGAAGACATGTACTTATCCACTTTTGCATCTTATTCCATCGAAATAAGGTGCAAAAGTGGATGCATGTCTTCGTACTCGACTGTACTCATTTATTTATTTAATCGTATGGCTAGTGTAATCATCAAGTCGTTTATAAATTATAATTGAATATCTAGAGTCGAGTGCGTCTCACGAGATATAACTACAAAATCTATAATTTCATGTTAATAACGTTTAAAAGATATAATAAACGTTAGCTATAATAACAAAATCAATATTTTTATAAGGAATAACGGTCAATTAACATAATATTCATTTTATAGAATGTTTTTTTCTATAACACTCACATTATCTAATTTCAGTTCGTACCTATAACATTCATGACATATAGCGATCATAATATATATTATCTTTTAGTATAAGGATTATAAGATCTAATATCGTATGCCATACTCAGTAGGTAGGTACTGAAAGGAGCGGGTAGAGTAGAGTTCATAAATATGTGTAAACTTTAGTACCTTGTCACTTTAATCGCTGTGACAATTTATATACTTATGGCAGTTTAAACATGACATTAAATAAATAGACAAGGTAATAAAGTGTACACATATCTATGAACTCGACTGTACCAGAAAAATCTTGCTTGTAATTTGTTTTAACTACCCAGAAAATGCCACGAGCAAGACGAATTAGGGAAGAACCGACTCGGTTAGGTTATTTTTTTCCTGCCCAGAAAATCCAGAAAATTGCTGCCAGTAAAATAAGTATTAAAATCGTTCTATAGGCGTTTATATTATACGTGCATTATATTTTTTGATGTTAGATTCATTGATTTATATATGTTTTAAATCTTAGGTGTCATGAACTTTATACGTTTTAATAGTTATAGTAATTGTTATTATATATATTAATAACGTTATACTTTATGGAAATAGATATTTTGAAATTATATCTTTCGTTCTTTATATCTAGTGAAAGTTATACTACCTAAACATGTTTATACAAAGTGAGGGTATATATTGTGAGTGTTACATTATCAGTTGTTATATCTCGTATTACTTACCCAAAGAATGGTAATGTGTTTAAACCTGTATACCTAAATGAAGAAAGTCTAATCTTAGCTGTAGGTATCTATTAAAATATAAATAATAGACTCATTAAGAATCGCATTTTTATTAATTGAAAACATAAAATCAAATTAACTCAGATGTATTCAAGAGATTAAAAACAAAAATTTAAATGAACTCGGTTTTTAAAAATAAACAAAAAAAAATGGCCAGCTTTGTACAATAATCAAAGAAATGACATTCTAACACGAACAATAGTGTGATGTTGAAAGATAAACAAAAATAAAATGAATAATCAACAAAACCGTTATCAAGTCCTGAGTGACAACCCTAATAGTAATATTGTACTGGGCAAAGTTGCGAGCAGTACTCCCGGAATACATATATAACATTTACACAAATTAATAGAGATACAGTGTTGAGTCTTTGTCTGTTGCGATTACTTACTATAAAGTTATAACATCCAAAAGTACATACCATTTGGGACGTCGCAGGTGAATTTACCAGACAAGTTCTTTCGATCTTTTTGGCCCACCAAAATACACTACCGTTTTCGAAGCCGGCTGACGAGTGGGTAAAGTATGGTAGGGGGTCAGCTGTTGCTCGGTGTTGTGAGCAATATGTTTAACTTTCTGCCACAGATTGAAAATAAGGTGTGCGTTTGATATTTTTTGTTTTATTTCGGTTATATTCAAAAGTGACGGCTTGGGCAAAGTTATGTTCAAAGGGCAAAGTTGTACGGTTCTACGGTTCCACTTGACAGTAATGGCGGCCGAGTTAAAATGGATAGTAGAGGTAGTTATAGTTCAGGAAATATGAATTAGCCGTCTGTAATCTTCACGAAGATCTTTTTAATATAAAAAAACCGGCCAAGTGCGAGTCGGACTCGCGCACGAAGGGTTCCGTACCATTATTTGTAAACCATTAGCAAAAGACGGCAAAAAAAACACGTTTGTTGTATGGGAGCCCCCTTTAAATATTTATAATATTTTAATTTAATTATTAATTTTTAAAGTGAATAAACAACTTAATATTCTGTGAATATTACAGGCGTCTACCTGTTCCTGTTATTAATATCGAGCAAAAAACGGCAAAAAAAAACACGTTTGTTGTATGATATTTTAGTATTTGTTGTTATAGTGGCAACAGCAATACATCATCTGTAATAATTTCAACTGTCTAGCTATTACGGTTCGTGATATACAGCCTAGTAACAGACAGACGGACAGTGAAGTCTTAGTAATAGCATCCCGTCTTTACCCTTTGGGTACGGAACCCTAAAAAACGTAATCGTAAAACTGTCCTCGTTCTTCAAACAGCACAGTGGGTTAAAAGCACGTTGAAAGGTTAAGGTTAGGTCCGCTAAGACTTAACGCAGAAAAAAGGATCGCAAAGTAGATAACAGATGGCCAAATCATATTTCCTGAACTATACGTATACCTAACATGTCAAAGGCAATACGGTTGTACCCTACCTACGACCCTTTACGACCTATTTCTAAACTCCATTATAAAGTAAACTGCAAAAGTACGCACGTAACGGCAACTCTAGCTGCTTTAATAAAAATTGTCTGTTGACATTTGAGTATCTACTTCAATAATAAACACAGTAATATATCTTCCCTTGTACGTCTAGTAAATTTTTGATCAATTTCGATACATAAGTAGGTAGTTACTCATATACCTAGGTACCTACAGTCGAGTTCATAAATATGTGTACACCTTAGTACCTTGTCTATTTAATGTCATGTTTAAACTGCCATATATGAATTGTCACAGTGATTAAAGTGACAAGGTACTAAAGTGTTTACATATTTATGAACTCGACTGTACCTAGGTATATGAGTAAAGTTTTTGATAAATTCATTCTTAAAACAATATTTAGCTAACCTCTAATAATCAGAATTAGCTATAATCCGATCAACATTGGCAAATAAAAACAAAGAATTGTGTAGTCTGTTTTTTTTTTTATAATTGGGTTGACCCCTAGGTATAACATAGGTACTAAAAGTCCCCAACCAAGGGCCGCTTGCTTTAGGCGAGGTGGGTGGATATATCCCATATTTTAGTTTTTCTTGAATATTTCAAAAAATAAGCGTCGTAGGAAAAAAAACTTAAAACGTAATGAAGCTTATTAAATTTCTTACAAAATGATATATTAACTGTAGTTTTATGACAAATACAAAAGGAAATGCAAGGGATAAAACGTGATACAAACTGAAAGCAAGGTATTGTTGCCTTAAAAAATAATGTTTATTATTCCGTTGAACTAAAATTAACGGAAAAGTTCATGTTGAAATACGGCCTCTAAGCTGTGGTACGTTTTCGTTTTACATATAACCCGTTATTTTGTTTAAAGATATTTTTTTTTGAAAAACCTGAAAGATGGATGATTTGCCGAAGTGCTTGAGTTGTGATGATTAAGTGGGAGATGAAGATGCTAGTCAAGTTTATTACAAAGGGATGCAAGGGTTAATAAAAGCAAGTATTCTAAGAAATGACGGCAAGAGCGAATCTTTCGAAAAAAGGCAAAGCGGTGTTGTTCACAGGGAATGCAGGAAGGTGCACACCAGGCCAAACAATAACAAGCATGCTTAAAAAAACTTCTATGCCTTCAACATCATCATATACTGGCCCAAGTCTTCGATAACAGGAACAAACATTCAATTATATAAAATAAATGTTTAAAAAAAACAAAAAACCGCATTCAAAACTTTTATTTTATTTTATACTTTTTAGTGATCATAATAGTCCTAGCGGTACGCCAAAAGATGCTGCAAATGGTCGTAGAAGCATGAAAATTGGAACGATTGATCATTAGGCCATAAGAATACCTTTGACTCTAGCACGGAAAAAAAAACAAAAACGGAGACGAGTTATGACGTCATGTTCATTTTGTATGGGAAAAAATATATATTCTGAAACCTATCGTATGGGGTATCTAATGAACTAAGCCGATTCTAAAAATATATCACAACATTATATTTCAGTCACTTGTTTTAAATTAAAATAAAAACTATTTTCAAAACATACCAAGTTTGGGCTCCTCCAGATATGATACGGTTGAAACATTATTTGTAAAATATACCTTAAATGATACGTAATAGCCTCATTTCCAACCCCAAGAAAGCAATTTTGAAAATATTTACATATAGTATTTTTTTATTATTTTTTAATATTATCAAATCACAAGTAGTTGAAACATGTATAAAAAGTTAAATTTTAGACACTGAGGATGATAAATACTAATGCGAGAGGAGTTTTCAATCATATTTATATTATTTCCCCAGTTCTTCGCGTCATAGGTTTTTTTCCTTAAAAAAACAAACAATACTTACACCTATTAACGCAAAACCACAAAATTAACTACCTGCTTCATTGACGGGACAAATACTAAAATAAACCCAGCCAGGCGAAGGTAATATGCTAAAAGCATAAAAAATTACATTTATTTTTAAATTTACTACAGGAAATACCTAATTACCAATATTCGAAATATTTACAACACAAACGACCTTAAAATAAGAAAAATTTAATCCCTATTATAACTAATGAACACACTTTCTCATTGATAACTAAATAGGATAGAAATATATAGGTACTTACATACCTATTCTGAATATTTACAACACAATCTTAAAATAAGAAAAATTGAGTTTTATCCCTTAAACACCCACAAAATTAAATAATAAACACTACCTGTCGTTGATAACCTAATATTAAAACGAAAGCAGTTAAGGAAAAAAAACTTATTTTATTTACCAATATAAATTAATTTACCTATTATCTTTATTAATTAATTTATCTATATATACTTTGTATTCAAAAATATGAAAAAAAAAAACCCGACGATTTGAGAACCTCCTCCTTTTTTTGAAGTGGGTTAAAAACAACATAAAAATAACTTTTAATCAAAACCTCTACAAAAACTCAATCTAACTACCTACCCATTTCCCTAATTTAGTAATTTGATAAGCTTGTACCTATTTCTTTATTATATTATAAATATAAGTACCTACCTCAGTAACAGGAGAGTTCCGGTGCACATCTGATAATTCAAATTTTTTGTTACTATAGGATGCTGTATGCTGTAAGGTCGGATTTTTATTCCCACAGAAAAAATGTAAACAAAGTTACGTCACTATCAAAATGACATTTCCGGGAATCTTAAAGTTTGGGCCGGCAAGAAATATAATATTAAGTTATCATTTCGTTCGTACCGTAATACAAAAATAATTTTGAGAAATAATTGAAATTAAAATCGCACAAATGAGTCACTGGAAAGCGATTGCGACGGGAGCACGAATTGTAAAGCGAATCCAGTGAAGTGACTTCTCACATCAATCAAGCGGCCCTCAACTTGTTGACACGGGTGTATCGAGTCAATGATACCAGTGCAATAAATAAATTATACAAACAAAAACAGTTTTCTCGTTTTAAATCAATGCAACAAAGAATTTATATCAAAATAAACTTACCCATCAACAAATTAAATTCTTCAATCTTGATTACAATATATAGGTTTTTTATAGAAAGTCGATTTCTTATAAATATGGAAAGTATAAATATTTTGAATACTGCAAATGTTTTTCGTGAACGGCAACACCTTTGTTTACATTTTTTCTGTGGGAATAAAAATCCGACCTTAGGTACTAAAGGGCGAAGCACGGAGGCCCGGCCAAGCGTTTCGATAATACAGATTTAGGTTGCGCGTAATTTTGAGACTGTCATATCTTCTGAAGTATTTATTTAAATGATATAGTGTACAGTGGATAAGGATAAATACTGAATTGGAGTAAATAGCTTCGCAAATAACCTAGGTAATATAATTAGGTAATTAATTAATAATTAATAAAAATTTAAAAGATAAAAATGGTTTTTGTGAATCAACTTTAGGAGATAGACATACCTATTAATATCAAAAAGACTGAAGATCTTTGGGGCCTCTCAGTTACAGTACTTAACTCCATTTTAGAGCCAATTGCACCTTACCTAGCTACTATGTTTAACAAATGTGTCGATATTGGAGTATTTCCTGATTTGATGAAACATAGTAAGATCATACCCTTGTTTAAGTCAGGAGCAAAATCAGACCCCACAAATTTTAGACCGATTTCGATACTACCAGCACTAAGTAAAGTTTTTGAGAAATTAATTCTTAATCAAATATCCTCACACTTTAATCAATATAAGCTACTTCATAGCAGTCAATTCGGATTTACCAAGGGACGATCTACTACTGATGCCGGTTCTACTTTAGTAAAACATATTTATCTTTGATGCCTGGGAAAAATCACTAGATGTAATTGGAGTATTTTGTGATTTGTCCAAGGCATTTGACTGTGTTCGTCATGTTACGTTGGTGCAGAATTTAAGCTACTACAGTGGGTATCGGAAACGGTCCACCTAATGTAATCTTACTGCAGAACCTAACTAACCTAACCGTCTTAGCAGAACTTGCGGGTGGAAGTTTCCTGAATCAGCTGGCATATCGAAGGGCCTCTAGGTTCAATTCTAGGTTTAATTTTGTGATTGAGTTCTATAAACGATCTGAAATAGTCTTGGTTCCCGTTGACACTTTTCTTTTATTATATCTAAGTTCCGACGAACTGTGTAAGGTCTGTTCATTCTTACTTGTCTTATATAGTAAACAACTTTCTAACCTCAAAATGAACCTTTTTTTGGCTAAAACAGCTTTTTTTATCGTAAATAAAGTAAACCGAGTTAACATTTTGGACATCACTTGGCCAATATATTGTCTGTGATTGCTTTATTTTGTTTAAAATAGCTGTTTTAGCCAAAAAAGGTTCATTTTGAGGTTAGAAAATTGTTTACCATATAAGACAAGTAAGGATGAACAGACAGATAGATAGATACAGGATAACTTAAATGTCATCCATAATGCGTTGTCGGTTTGAAATTGTTGACTGGTTTACGTCTTACTTTTACATGCCAAGAAAATAACTGCATGAAATTTAGACATTTATAAGACTTTTAGACACAGATATTCGAAGGTAAAACATTATTTCTAGGCGTCACTTTGGACTTGAAAAATGGAATGCGCTTATATCCATCCTTGCATGGAAACTTTAGTTCTGTTCTGCCGCGTCGGTAGGTACAGTCTAGTTCATAAATATGTAAACACTTTAGTACCTTGTCACTTTAATCACTGTGACAATTCATATATGGCAGTTTAAACATGACATTAAATAGACAAGGCACTAAGGTGTACACATATTTATGAACTCGACTGTACCTACGCAGTAAAGCGAATCCGTAAACTTACAGAAGAGCACCCGGTAAACGAACAAATAATCGGTGAAATAAATATGTTGTCAAATAACGAGTTCGATAAATTATTTGATAATCTGCAGTCATGTTAGACAACTTTGTTAAACAAACTTCAATTCAATCAGTACAGATTTTACAAGTCTGCAACTCCGATAGAAGAGTGAACAACCTACTTCGACTTTTTAACCGAGTTCAAAAAAGGAGGAGGTTCTATGTTCCACTGCATGTATTTTTTTATGTAGGTATGTTGACCGATTTTTCCGTATTTTGGTTTGATAGAGTATACTTCCGAGGTGGTCTCATTGTCACCAAATCTGAATCTGATGATGGGATCCGTGAGGAATTGAGGGAATATTTGAATATTATAGGTATTCATAATATAGCGAGTTTAGTGTTTATAGTAATAAGTCCAGCATTTGTATTCAGAAAGTGTTATTTGGTGAAGTGGAACTGATGATGAAGACCACAAATGATCACCGGAACTCCTCAACGGTAGGTATCTATTTCAATGGTGGATATTTGAGCGACTATAACCTTGTACATTCTTCTTAAAAAAAGTTTTAACTAAAATAAATGTTTTAAAAATCAAAAAACCGCCTTCAGACACGCAAAACATAACTACTTATAAAATGGTAGATAATATCTAGGTCAGTCCAACTTAAGTCGGCGACTCACAATATTTTTAACCAAAAGCCGACTTCAGTTGGACTGGTCTATTATTTACCTAGGTACCTTTTTAAAAGAAGTAAGTATTTTTTATCTACACTCAGATCATAAGGCCTCTTTTATGCGTTCAAAACCCGTAGGCAATGACCAGCATTATCTGTGTTAGTAGGTGACAGCGATGACAGCTATTTATTTTGGAAGATGTTCCAAATTTGGATCTCATTACCTTACAATATTCGATAACGTAATTCCAAAATTACGTTACAGCTGTCATCGCTGTCACCTACTACTACCACAGGTAAGGTAATGCTGGTCATTTGCCTTTCGGCTTCTGAACCCATCTTAGAGTACTTATAATATGTGTGTAGATAAAGTATTGTACTCAACCCTCACGTAAACTAATATTGCGTTTTCGAAGGCGTTTTTGAAAATGTGCATTTTGTTAATAAGTAGGTCCTTACTTTCTTTAAATACTTTTTTTGAGAGCAGTTTATAACATGGAATGATTATTCGGCTTTCCCCATTTGTAATTGTTTCCCTGATTACCTACGTCGGTGACAAAACGATTTAGTACACTATCTACAGTTGAACTCAATAGTAGCGAATTAAAGTGAAATTCAGTTGAATTCAGTATGTCAATAACTGTGACAAGGTACTAAGGTACTGCTGTGTTCTACCGTACTTAATTAAAAAAACCGGCCAACTGAGAGTCGGACTCGCGTACGAAGGGTTCCGTACCATTTACTATCAACATTAGTAAAAAACTGTTAAAAAATGGGAGCCACTTAAATATTTATTTTATTTTAATTTAATTATTTATTTTTAAAGTGAATATACAACTAAATATTCTGTGAATATTTCAAGCGTCTACCTGTTGCCGTTATTAATATCGAGCAAAAAACGGCAAAAGAAATCACGTTTGTTGTATGGGAGCCCGCCTTAAATATTTATTTTATTCTTTTTTTAGTATTTTTTGTTATAGCGGCAACAGAAATACATCATCTGTAAAAAAATCTATTTCTAATTTCTAGCTATCACGGTTCATGAGATACAGCCTGGTGACAGACAGACGGACAGTGGAGTCTTAGTGATAGGGTCCCGTTTTTACCCTTTGGGTACGGAACCCTAAAAAGCTCACTCAGCATGCTGTGGCGGTTAAAGCGACATGTCTTGTGGCAATCTGAAATACGTTTAGGCGATCAGTTACGAACACGAGCCGCTGCCGCCGCCAGCGGCTTACACGTAATCATCTGCAAGTACCTAATTAGTTCCCGCAACTGGCTCGCCGGGAACATTCTGCCGTTATCGCTATCAGTTACACGACTTCGACAATTACTCTCCATTCAAGGCCCTTTGTTCTCGAAGCCGCAAAAGATCACAAAGTACCTAACTATGTGTAACAATGCACAATGAATGTGAATAATGGAATAAAGGGATTAGCAGAAAACCCCAGACTAAGTTGACTCCTTAGACCCGAATATTAGGGTTAATAATACAAGGAAAGTGTTACTGTTACCGACATCGTCATTGACCCCTTTTGAAGGTAATCCGCGCTAAGCCGTGCTGGCACCCTGGCTGATTAAAACTCTTGGCATACGAACTTGAAGTAGGTACCTATCTCACGAGGATTTTAATTTAGAAGACAATGCAGTTCATTAGAACTAGGAATAAGGTATGGGATACTTACCTACAGCAGGCCAAGGTAAACATCGGTTAGGGAACTAAAAAATGGCGAAGTTTACCTGGCATTTGTTTAATGTATTTAATTTTACTTCGTGTGAATTTCCACGAGCACGCTACTCTTATAAAATTGATTTATAAGGAGAGCAACAACACTGTGACTGACGTTTAAATTACGAGTCGGTAATTTGATATCAACTTTTAATAAATCGCCTACAGAAACGCAAAGGCGAGGGGGGGGGGTTGTGAGTAAAAAGAAATGATCCTCAACGTATAAGCTGGTTTCAGTAATAGTTGGTTTTACGCTTTCACTTGTGTTTGCGGCAAGCTTAAAACCTCCTAGTGTCCACAATCCGCGAGGTTCACTTTCGTGGGGCATTGCTTGTTGCCCTTTGAGATTTGTTATCAAGTATAAAATATAGGTCTTTTTAAACAATGTATCGACTACCAAAATAAATGTTTAAAAAAACAAAAAACCGCCTTCAAAAAGCAAAAAATAACTTCTTTAAAATGGTAGGTAAATAGGTCAGTCGAACTGAAGTCTGCTTTTGGTTAAAATATTGTTGGACGCCGACTTCAGTTCGACTGACCTATTTACCTACCATTTTAAAGAAGTTATTTTTTGCTTTTTGAAGGCGGTTTTTTGTTTTTTTAAACATTTATTTTATTTTATTCTTTTTAGTGATCCTATTTATGCTGTTACGTAGCTCCACTTCTAAATATTAATAAGAAACTATAGAACATTTTAAGCTCGCCGCAGACAACGCCGCGGGAATGTCATAGTCATATTTAAACCTAAATGTGCTTCGTCATAGTCGCTCAACTTCCTTTATCGAAATATCTTATCGCCACCCTTGAAATAGGTACCGTTAAGGAGTTCCGGTGGCCATCCGTGGTCTTCATCATCAGTTCCACTTCACCATATAGTACTTTTCAAAAGCAAATGCATGAGTTACAGTGAAAAATACCAAAATCGCTATAGGTGTACCTATAATATTTGAGGAGTTCTCTTAATTTCTCCATGATCCCATCATCAGATCCTGACGTGGTGACAATGGGACCAACTAGAAAGTATACCCATTCGAACAACGAAAAAATTTTTCAAATCGGTCTAGTGGTCTTCGAGTAATCGGGGAACATACATAAAAAAAATATATATCCCGACAAATTGAGAACCTCCTCCTTTTTTTGAAGTCGGTTAAAAAAGTAAAAATAACACCGGTTCAAATCAACCTTAGGTGGCCTAGGATACATTGAAAAGGTGTTAATTTTCTTAGTTGAATAAATAAGTTGATACCTAGGTAGGTACTCGTACACACATATATAAGTTATATCAACAAAAGCTAAAGTAACGAGAGAAATTTCTGTAATTTAAATTGTTTACATCTTTACCTATGCGTGTCTATGTATAACGTCTTGTTAGGCTCATAATATGGAATCGAGATGCTTATTCACAAAAATCATAATCTAAGTATTAGTGGTTTTTGAAGTCACATTTTTAACTAGCGACAAGCCAGCCAGGAAATATAGTGGTTCAAGAGATTGAACTCAGCATACAAAGGAACACCAATTTTACCTCTTTATAATATTAGTATAGATCCGAAGGGCTATTGCTGATCTAAAAGTAACGTAGGTTACCAAAAAATCCAATAGGACTCGCGCACCCTGCAGACTCACGCTTGGCTGGTTTTTATTATTTGTTGTTTTTGATTTGGGTCTGCACTAAGTACTTACGCGTACTTACATACTTATAATCACACCAAAATTGACGCTTGTACGAGTATGTAAACACCATTTTTAGACGATGAACCAAAAAAAAAGTTTCTTGTTTGGGGAAAATGTCAACATATGTATTTATATTTACTACATTGTGTATGGAATGCCATAGTACATTTAAAGGTGACAGCACGAAGGGCCCCGCATCCTGGTTGACGATATCCCGCCAGTTCGGCGGCTGCTTTGTACCTATTCTATTATTTCATGATCCGATAAAAAAAGGAATAAAGACTCGCAGCCTAAACGCAGGAATGTTGTAGATTTTGTTTTAGGCGGCGCCGGCGCCGGCCGCATTAGTGCCCGCTCGCCACGACAACACTTACACATTAGCCCCTCGCGCTACCTCCGCCCGGCCCGCAACAGACTAAAATACATTTCACTAAAACATAAATTCGACATAACTCTAGTAAAGAATAAAGTACATTTTATTAAATTCATGGTTTCCTATCTTCCCTTACGCCCTCGGTAACATTTAAATAGCCTTGCTACAGAAAGACCAATCGAAAACGAAAGGTAAGCCGAATTCGATGTAATTTAACGTCGTTTTCAGCCGTTAAGGTCGAAAACTACCTGCGGACGCGTGGTCCCGGCGGAGCGAGCGGACGCCCACTTATCGATCGAACAATTCAACCGATACGTGTGTACGTGTAATATATCAATTGTTGCGGCTGCCGTCCGTCTGTCGCGTCTGCTAATGAATTTCGTGCCATTAATTGCGGCGGACAGGCCCAGTCCTGGCCTCCTGGCGCAGCTTTCGGCCGCGTCCCCGACAGGCGACCAGCCGGTAAAAGCCTTATTTTTACCTTCCGATTTCTAACATATTTAAGCATGCATATAATTTATGACATACCACATTTAACCTACGGCCTATTAGCAGTATTCTCCTTTTTAACCGACTTCAAAAAAAAGAAGGAGGTAATACGTTCCACTGTTTTTTTTTTATGTATGTTCACCGATTACTCCGTCAATTGTCGACCGATTTAAATTTTTTTTTTTGGTTTGATAGAGTATACTTTCGAGGTGGTTCCATTGTCACCAAATCTGAATCTGATGAGAGGATCCGTGAGGAATTGAGGGAACTCCTCAAATATTGTAGGCAAACATATAGCGATTTTAGTATTTTTAGTAACAAGTCCAGCATTTGCATTCAGAAAATATCATTTGGTGAAGTGGAACTGATGATGAAGACCACAGATGGCCACCGGAACTCCTTAACGGTACCGATTTCAAGGGTGGCGATAAGATATCTCGATTAAGATAGTTGAGCGACTACAACGAAGAATATTTACTTGTTAACCGACTTCAAAAAAGGAGGTTATTGAAATATGACTATGACTTTCCCGCGGCGTTGCTTGCGGCGCGCTTGAAATAATTTAAAGTTTCATTTCAACTAAGACACTTCTACTTACAGGACATCACATACTTACAGGATAGGACTACGTAACAGCGTATTATGATCACTAAAAAGTATAAAATAAAATAAACGTTTTAAAAAACAAAAAACCGCCTATTTTTTGCGTTTTTAAATGCGGTTTTTTGTTTTTTTAAACATTTATTTTTTGTGTTTAGGTGTGGGGATGAGACAACCGGGGAAATTGCTAGCATAGAGGCATTCCAGCGTATTCCTCAGGGTTGGCAACGCATTTGCAGTCTTATGATTGCAGTCTTGTGATTTTAGTCTTGGGAATGCAAATGTCTATTGGGTCTCAGATCCCCCTTACCATCAGGTGGCGGGGCGTGTGTCCGCGTTTGCCTTCTCCTTGCTATAAAAAAAGCTACTGATTAAGGTGTCGGGTTTCAAAGTTCGATTACCGATAGTAGGTTACCTACACATGACACGCGGCCATGCTGGTATTTGAAGAGTTATTTCACACGTTCTTGAAGTGATTAACTATCGTACAAAATCATTTATAAATTAATTTATTTTCTCAAAACAGGGATAAAAATACCCAATCTACATTTATACCTATGCCGCGGCAGCGGTGACTCATCATTTTATCGAATATCACTTCATCGATTGTAATATTTCATCGAATTTCATTTCATCGAACGCTATTTTCTGCTAAAACCATGATATTTACAGGATATCTTAAACATTAATTACGTAGGTGAGGATAGGTTAGAAATTTGCCTCTCAAAAAAAAATAACTCGTGCGACAAGCAATGCCTTTAGGTTAAATAAAAATTGTGCGCATTGATACGTTCGTTGAAAGGTATTTCGATAAAATAATAGTTACTTCCCCTCGGCAGCCTCGAGTTTACGGCGGACGGTCGGTGTCTCTGAGCGACATGAGAGCCCAGTTGATTAATGAACGTATATTTTGCCCTACGATGCAAAAACGAGCAGTCCGCTGGTTATTTGCGGCGTCATGGAGGTACGTGATCTTGATGTTCCTGTACTCACATTTCCCTGCGTCCCGCAAGCTGACCTCGACTTAGCGGTCCAGTCAGTGCTCAGGACACGAAATACTTTGGTAAACGAAATGTCAGTAAACACAATCATCCCCATTTGGCCAGTTATGTCCATCGTCCTCGTCGTCTCGATCAATGACATGTTTCAGAGCGGTGTCTACCCCGACGTACTGAAGAGCACACGTGTGTGCCTGGTGTACAGAGGGAAAGGTGACAAATACAGTGTTGACAACCATAATTCGCACCTTTAGAACAATAGTGACCTAATTCAAAATTTGTGCTTTCAAACTTCGAGTCATAAATTTATTATCATAGAGACCTAACTCGAAATTTAAATTTTCTCAATTAGGTCACTATTGTTCTGAAGGTACCTATTACTATTTTCCCCACCGTATCTAAGATGATAGAGGCCATTATTTTGTCTCATATTGGAGCGCCATTTGGAGACCAAGGATTTAATGACTGATAAACAGTTTGCGTACAGACGGAATACTTAAGTCAACGTCACTATCTGCTTACCAGATCATTGACTCGATTATTATGAGCATAGACTCTATGTAAAAAGTTGCTGGCATTTTTTGCGACCTATCTAAGGCATTCGACGTCGTAAATAACTAGCTGTTACTGGAAAAAATCAAACTGTACGGTATACAAAACAACGTTCATAAATAATTAACGTCCTTTTTATCTCACCGCAAACAAACAATCGAGGTTGCCGGAGAAGATGGTGGCAAACTAGATCCAAGCCCGGGGATGTCAAGATAGGAATCCCTCAAGGATCTTCCTTAGGAATACCTTGTTTTTGATGTTTGTAAATGATCTCCCTAGCTCAATTACTGATGGCCTTATTGCTTTGTTTGCTGATGATACTTCTGTCGTAGTATGTGCCCCCACTTATGAGGAACTTAATCAAAGGATAACTACAGAAGTGGTTCCCAGCGAACGTGCTTATCCTTAACGAGGCAAAGTCAAGCGTAATGCTGTTTTCTGGCGAAGGAACCCACCACTGTGTCAACAGTGTACATTTTTGGGATTCACGCTAGACGGAAACCTAAACTGGAAGCAGCATGTCGATTTACTTTACGTCAAGTTGAGCAGTGCAGCTTTCGCTTTACGGAAGCTAAAGCCATCTATTACAAGTGATGGGGATAAGTAGGCGTATTTTGCTTATTTACATTTGTTGCTGTCTTAGGGTACAGTGCCGTGGGGTAACTCAAATCGCGTAATGATCCTACAAAAAAATATTTATTGACACTCTGAATTTTGACTTTTGAGATTGTTTATTCTACTTAGGGCCACTTGCACAGAAAATTTAACACTAGGTTAAGATACTTACTCGAGTTAAAGTGACAGTTTTCGTATGAATCTGACGTTTACTAACTCGAGTTAGTGTCGTAACCCACTGTTACATTTTCTGTGCAAGTGGCCCTTACTACCATTTGCACATTTAACTTTGTGACTTGTTTTATTATTATTTGTATGTATAATCCATTAATTGTTGACATTGGCCTCTGCTAAATATTTTTTTTGTTTTACTTCTTTGACGATCATAAATTATGATCATAATATAACTGTAACATAATATATTATGAAATAAATAAATCTAAATCTAATCTAAATCTAAATCTACAGCCCCCTATTTTTTAACCGACTTCAAAAAAAGGAGGTTCTCAGTTTGACCTGTATGTATGTATGTATGTTTGACCGCGACTATCTCGCGTTTGGCTGAAACGATTTTGATGCGGTTTTCAGAAAAGTATTTGTTACACTAAGGGCCGAGTTCACCAACAATTAAACGGATGATTAGCGGTTTAACGGGTGTCAAATGTACTGATTAAGACTTAACCGTCAGTTTAATTGTTGGTGAACTCGGCCCTTAGGAGAAGGTTTTGGTATAATAAACAAATTATGGTTAAGTACTGCATCTTAAGTTACATCACAAAGGAGCGACAAACTTAGGCGTCGAGCAAATTCTATCTCAGTCAACTAAAGATACAGGACTTAGGCGTGATTAAGTCGTAATTCGTATATTGAAGCACTAAGAGTCGTTGAGTTCCGCAGAAATTCAACACATATCGCACTGCTAGATCAAAACAGTATTAACTCACAATACAACTTTATTTTAAAATCAACTTTAATACAACTTCTATGAACTTGAAACAAAACTAGCAAAACAAGTATATTTAAAAAAATATAAGCTATTACAGACTTAAGTCTGCAAGACCCGCCATACAATGTGTGTCAAGCGACAACCTGTATTTTAAGATAGGTACATGACTGTACCATGCCCATAACAGACGTTCTTGATGAAGTTTTAGGTCTTATAATTCAGTCAAAACTGAATTATGAAAAAAATATTATAATTATCCATTATATTCATCTTTGATTCTGTCGAACAGAATTTCAAAATATACCATGGTTATTTTTTTATTTTTTAAAAAACGTGACTGTAAAAACACAAAATGGATATAACTTTTTCATCTTGGCGTCAATTGATATTATGGAAACTACATCTAGATATTCTTCATTAATATATCTAATAAATCATCGAAGGTTTTTTTTCTACAGTGAAAAATATGGAAATAAAGTTCAAAAAACTACTTTTTTGTAGTAAAAATGTCAAACTTTGATAGCATAAATCTCGATATCAGTGACTTGTATAAGAAAAATTGAGATGGCAGCTAGTTTAGAACAGCAGTGTTAATGCAAATAGGTAACAACAACTGAAAGTTTAGAGCTTGAGATCAAAGGTCATCCGCCCACGGGAGCCCCTTGAGCAAATCACGCTCAATACCTGATATCCCTTTCACAGGTAACTATGCCTTACCGGGTGTGCATGACAGATAGTGGGGAAGTAAGAAAAATGTCATGGGTACTGATAACAATGATTTATTGATACTATTTTACAAAACATACCTTAAAATCAAGTTTTGAAAACCTTTCTTTTATTAAAATATAACTAAAAAATCTATTTCTTTGTAATAGGTAGGTAATTGTATGTACAACATGCATTTTAGTTAAAAAAAACTTAAAATCATAATCTTATTTTGTTAAAAAAACAACATCTGCAACCGTTCTCAAGTTTTTTTTTCCAAACAATATTAACCAAGAAGCCATTATTTGTTTTTGAAATAAGACTGTTTTAATTATTTAAAAAGTAAAATTGAAGTTTTCGTTTGAAATATCTCTATTCTCGACTGTTTCACTTCACTGTTATGATATTGTCCTCACCACCCCGCCGCCTGTTCCGCGCGCCCTGGAAATAAGTTACACCTAGTAACCTGTCGAAGGCATATCATTAGGTACTGAGCATGATTTGCTTAAGTCATGTATCTTAAAATACAGGATGTCGCTTGACAAACATTGTATGGCGGGTCTGTCAGGCTTAACTCTGTTATAGTTTATAAAAAGTACCTACTCTACCATTATATTTGTTACCTGATACAGATCTATTGTGTAATGTAATATTTTTTTTAATTAGTCTCATGTATTTCAAAATTACAAATTACGATAAGAAACTTTGATCCTCGATTTCTCTAAACTAGGTTTTTTGAGATACATGGGATAGGTTTGACACGGCAGTGTTGTAATGCCTGTCATTACGCAATCGTCACGTAAACTACTATTACGGCGTTATAAGTTCGAATAGTGTAACGAAAAACGTCAAATTACTTAGCAGATTTATAACCGGCCAGTTTGACTCGGTGAATCCGGTGATATCATTACGGGAAGATTGTAATACATAAACCTAATAGTTTTGTTACTGTATAAAATATTAATTAAAATGTATTAAATTAAAGTACTTAAGTACTTATCTATACCAGGCTTGTAAAGAAAAGGAGATTTTTTAAATTAAATAGTTCAATTTTTTTAAATCGAAATTGACTTTTTTTTTTAGTTAGTGTGATGACGTAGAAAATATCGCATAGAATAGAAAGACCTTGTCTTATAAGACCATGCTGCGTGCGAATGAACTGCTACGATGATTTAATCAAAATATATTTCAGTTATTTAAACGGTCAACAACAAAAGCTGCGACTGTGAACATCTATCTAAAGCATATTAAGTATTTGATTTAAGCAATCGTTAACGTTAGCGGAATGCAATTTGTGTGTCCAAATCCCCGCATTACTTATGTGTAGGGGAGGTAAAGTAAAAAAAAATATCAAGTTTTTATTTTACCACTTTGACGGCGTGACTAATATTTACCTATATTCATGCCAATTAACAGCTTTCTAGAATTAAGAGTCTCTGAGCTAAGGTGCGAACGGATGGACGGACGGACATGGCTAAACTATTCCTAGTTTGACTACGGAACCCTAACAATACCCTTAGAGATTGGAACAAAACTACACAAACAGAAAATAGAATACAAAAGAAATGTTAAACATTTTTTATATCTGATTGCACCCAGACCAGCGCCATCTAGTAATCATATAACTTACTATTTATTAAACAGCCACTATCACATAGAACTTTGAACTTCCAGTCGTAAAATCGTCTGAAAAATATGGAATAGTCAAATAAGGACTCGTGGGTACACACACCACACATCGGAAACGTGTTTAGTAAGGTATAGTTTTTTGTTAAATTACGTATTCAATGAGTGTACATTACTCTACATATATCTAAACACATCCTAATTCCTCAATGATGCGTTCAAAACCCATAGGCAATGACCAGCATTACCTGTATTAGTAGGTGACAGCGATGAAAGCTGTTAATTTTGGAAGATGTTCCAAATTTGGATCTCATTAACTTACAATACTTATTCGATAACGTAAAGAAATTACGTTGCAGCTGTACCTACCTTACTGCTGGCCATATCCCCCCTCCACGAGGGGATCTATTTAAAACGTACCTAATAAAATTTAAAAAGAACTGTGTTACCATTAACTATGTAAACTGTTGCGGGAAGATAATTTAATGAATTAAGGATAGTTCTTTCTGTACAACTCCCGGGTGAGACTCTTAGCGCCATCTTTGTAAATAATCGGCAACTGTTAGTTCGGTTAGGATGACATTGATGGCGCTGCCTTCCTAAAATAAATATTCTGGCCATTAAGAAATACGTTAACATATATATTACGTATGCAGCATTTATTTAATATAATGTTTTAAATACTTTACTCTACAAAAGTCGTATTAGTTCTAAAATTATTTTAAAATATTTTAATGCTACGTATTTGTACCAGGGACCGACCCGCTATCCCATTTAAGGGGTTTCGAATGGGTTTTTATAAGGATTTATTTATAAAAGTCGTATCGCTTAAAATCCGGTTGATTTGCTTTTTAAAGCGCTATTTTTAAGGGTTACCCTTGCGAAGGGTTTGGAATGGGTATTTCGAAAGGATTAACTATCTAAATCCGTTTCGTATAAGTCTTGTCCGATTTGGCTTTTAAAGCGCTATATTTTGAGGCATACCATTATACCTTTAATGATAGATCGCCCGATGTCGTGTCCTGCTGGTAGCTCTTCTGGAAGGACGGGTTAGTCCTGCCAGAAGATTACCTCAAGTCCTTCTAGCAGTGCGTAGTTTGTATGAAATAATCGTCTGGTCCTTCCAGCAGTACTATGACCTTGAACTTTGTACGAGTACTCGCAAGAAATCGTAAACATTTGGTCGGTGTTTATTATAATAAAACTCAAGTGTATAAAAATCAAAGTTGTATTAAGTCAGTTATGACAGCACAGCGCATAGGAACTATATAATAGTCATAGGAACTTTAAATTGATGACTTCGGTATAATCTCGCCTAGCAGTTATTAATAATAGCCTACCTAGCTATTTCAAATTGCACTAATAAAAAAAAAGCTCGAGCTTTTTGCAGGATTATAATGTCAGTACAAAATAGTGAGCACTTCCCATCAATATCCCACCTCACGCGAACTTTATTTTTGCTAACAAATCGGAGTAGAACGCCAAACACTTCGCACACATTAAAATTATCGCCGAAATGTTGGCGACTCCGGGCGCTTTCGATGCCCGGCGCGTCGAAACCAGAGATGGGCATTAATCGATTAATTTTTACTTAACTAGTCGATTAAAAATATCAATCGTTATTTTTTTATCGCGATTAATTTAGTTGCAATTAAATTAGTTGTGAGAATGTTCGACTAACAACTAAATTAGTTTTAGTTTCAATCGACTAAATTTCACAATTAAATCTATAGTAAAACTACGTAGTCGCCCGTTTTTGCATTTTTTATCTTGCAATATGTAACTACAAGAAGGTATGTATGTAACATTGGAGGTACTCGTACGTTGAAACTATGTTAGTTTGGGTTGAATTTTGCGACTTATTTTGAAGCAGATATCTTCAACCGATTGAGCTAAAATTATGTATACACGATACACGTATAATTTGAAATGCTTGAATAACGACAAGGCAATATTGTGGGCCCATAATATTATTATAACGATATATTGGTAACGACAAATAGCGAAAAACTGCATACAAGTCGCAAACAATAATGTAGGTTTGTGCATTATTAATACTTTGAATTATACGATACTGAGTAAATCTTAGACATGGAAATTGTCAATATTTTGCCGTCTCTGTCAATAGTAAAAATCTTTTTAGTGTCCCGCGGTGACAAAACAATAGGATAATCCTACTTACCTGGAAGTTGTTTGTTTAATTTTGGTGCAAGTGCCGACGCATCTTCTAAAAATTACACGTTCTATTTAATGACATATCTGCATGTTGTTTATTATCTACGCGGTCTATTTTGTTTTCAACGTGTGGCCATTAAAAATATTTAGACCTCTTTGTAAAGAACTCTCAGAGTTAACTATTTTACATTTTCCTTGCGTCATTCTACATTCAAATATATCAATTAACATACATATTTTATTTATCACCGCTATTGCCAATATATTGGACACGGGACAGGTAGCGAATTGGTCGATCAGCCGCTGTTCAATGTAATGCTCATACTTCCTATTCTTCATAAATACATACTCATAGATGGTTTGCGGTTTCTAGGTCATATTATATTATATACTCGTATTGAGAAGGTTGTCATGAATTATTTTAGATTCTAGGTGCTTATTACTTATTACGGATGGTTATTACTTGTTATAACTGGCTATACGTAAGCATGGCAAATCTTTATAAGGGGTTAAAAAAAGGATTGCAGGTAAAAAATACAAAGAGAACAATATATGAAAGAGCGAGACAGCTACTTTACTCATCCGTCTTATCAGTTGTTTACTAGTTAAGTTTTAGTTGTAAATGCAATAATTTCTAATTAGTCACTAAACTTCACTCGAATCGAATGCAACGTTCAAAGCCTTTCGCGACAAAAAACTTGTGTATAAATCGATTTTAAAATGAGTGCCATCAGTGACGATGAGGATCCTAGTGGGAAGAGTTCTTCTAATTCCTCAGATCAATTTAGTGTTTCTGAAGAAAGAAATAAGACAGCATTGACCATATTAGACGGCAAATTTCAATTTGCTTATAACATTAGTCGCGAGAAATTAGTCTAACTAATTAGTCGATTACAAAATTTAGTTGTCCGAAATCAATCGGCAACTAATTTAGTTGCAGTCTATACAACTAAGATTGATCAATCGTCGTTTTCAATCGTCCGTCGCAATGAATTCTTGTAATCTTAATCGTTAATCGTTAGTCGATTACATTTTGCCCATCTCTGGTCGAAACAAGGCGCGAGCGCGGACGCTCTGCCCCATGCGCCATCGCGGCCCAACTGTTGATCAACCGTGCTAACTACAGATTCTCTATAGATAGTGCGGGAAAGAGAAAGATATACTCTATTTTTTAGTATAAATTTCAAGTTTATACTATAAATAATTAAGAAACTGTGACCTAAAAAAGATGCGTCCTTCCGGAAGGACCTAAAGTCCTGCTAGCAGGACTCCGGGCGATCTATCATTATAACCAGGGACCGGTCTGCTATCCCATTCAAGGGGTTTCGAGTGGATTTTTATAAGAATTTTACTTAGAAAAGACGTTCGATTTGCACGTCAATAATAAATACATATCGGGGGACATGTCACACCAATTGACCTAGTCCCAAACTAAGCTCTAGGCTTGTACTATGAGAACTAGACAACGATATAAATTAGTACATAGAGAAATATTACTTACTTAAATACATAGCAAACATCCATGACTCAGGAACAAATATTTGCGCTCATTACATAAATCTGCCCTTACCGGGATTTGAACCCAAGACCGCGAGCTTCGTAGGCTTCGTAGTTTTAAAGCGCTATTTATAAGGGTTACCCTTATATTTGGTTATGCAATAAGAGAGGGATATCAATTTACTGCTGAGCATCTGAGCTTTAGCTCTTTAGGTTTCCTTTATATGAATAATTAGTTTAACAAAATAAGTCATATATTTCTTCCAAAGGGGTATATTCTTTTAGTGGGTTATACTTGAGAGATAAGTCTTTTAAAGGCTTCTATCAGGGAAAGGGTGGTCGGGTCCCTGGTTTGTACTTCGGTGGTGACATACTTAGAAACAATTGCGTTTTTTATATTCAATTGCCAACCGATATCAGTTATCGTATTTGGCCACCGATCAAAAATTAAAAATATTTTACATTACAATTCACTTTATATCATTAGTTAAGATCCAACCTGATGTTGCCTATAATTAACCTCGGTTGAAAACACAAGTTTTCATTTTATGGGGATTCGAAAAAAATATGTACAATTTTGTATGAGCGTGTCAGCAGTAGAGGCGAAGTTACCGGAGGGTTAGACGGAAATCTAAACAGTTGGTTTTGCACCGGGGCCGTTGTTAGGTTCCGTCCACAGTGGTCAACTAATCATTTTCCTCTACAGTACCTAGTTGCCTAGCCTGTGCGCGTCAGCACTTAGTTTTTAAATCCCTATACAATATAAGGTTTGTGTTTAACAGAGGGTAACTGTACATCATTTTAAACTTAGTTTATTAGTTATCGATAAAAGTAACTGACATTATGTATCCACACGTAAACAGAGTAACATCAGTCGGGGATCATAGAGGAGCCCGAGACCTATCGATTTCACTCAGTACTTTTGTAATACTCGTGTGTATTAACGTGTTGGTTTATAATTTCGTTCTTAAACACGATGCGGCTCTTACGATTGCGTTGGTACTTTTTAGTTTTTCGGGTCTGGGCAAAGTTATAAATATTAAATTCATTTAACCAGAATCATTTTTATTTAGTGTGAGTGAAACATACCGTTTGAATCCCGCGGGGCACACTGGCCTGACCCGAGTCAGGATGTTTCGTGTTCTCGTATGTGGTATATAAGGAAGATTTCTGGCCAAATGGTGGCATATTTTGGCGATTTCGTGGCTGCCGGCTTCCTAACATCTCGAAGTGTTATAATAGATTATGTTAATTTTAAGTAATTACATATACCGACATAATTATAAACACGTTACAACTTTCAAAAGAGACAGACGTGCTTCTCGTTAAAACTATACTTTCAAATGTTTAATTCTGAGCATATTATTTATTTAAAAATATTAGGACTCCTGGAACTCTATTATGTGCATCTGTAAGTGAGTGCGTACTCGGGAATAAGTATAAAATGAGCAGCGTACTCCGGATTCTATACTCGTACCCCTAGTACTTGAGCGATGTCACAACGAGTGATAAGAACAGCACGCCTGACGTTTGAGCGCGTAATATACCGCTAGCGACGCACTGTGTCGTCTACTCGTCTAGTATGTTACTTGTTTCTATGACAAAATAAAGGAATACATTTTGCTTTATATACTATAAAAATAATAAGTAACAGTAACCGATACCCTCAATGGTATTCCAATACATTAAAATCAGCAATACGTAGTAGGAAAATGGAAATCCCACCGTTAGTGAAATATATATAAAAACAAGCAAGATTATGTCGAATTCTGCTACCTAAGAAAACGTGTCAAGATCTTATAAAATCACTGCTTTGTCAATTTTATAAAATCTACCCAGGACAATATCAATACTAATCTTAAAAACCTCTAGCGTTTTGTAAAGTCTATACGCGGCACATCAAATTATCCTAAAGTTGTGAAATGTAAAAAGAAGCAAACATCATTCCCATATATAAAAAATCCTCTAATTCACTAGTCCCAAATTACAGGATTTATATCAATTTTAAATATTTTTATTGAATGGTTTGAAAAATTAATTTACAAGTTTATCATACGATACTCTTGAGTTATTAGCTTCACACGATATGATTTCCTTCGTAAACGCTCTACTGTAACTAAACTCAGCTGAATTTTTGACTTTTACCCTAAAAAATATGGACAATCGCGGCCAAGTTGACGTGTGGTCTTCACGAATTTCGAGAAAACATTCGATGGAGTAGACCACGTCATTCTTACAGAAATGTCATAAAAACTTGGCATTCACGGTGATCCTGGATAAAATCATATGTCACTAATAGGTCTCAGAGGGTAGTTTTAGGGGGTTTCGAACAGACTCTACCAATGTTACACCTGGGATCCCGCATCTCATTTAGATCCACTAATCTACAACACGTTTTTACTTTATGATATTCAGAACTACTTTACATCATCAGTCCATCACTTATTATAATGCGGATGATACATATTTTTTTACTATAGTAACAATATTTTTTGACTGTGATAGGCTTCAAAATACTCTAAATAACCTTACAAACTATTACCTATTTTTGCAATTGTATCAACGTAATTGCTTCAAAATGTCAAGTGTTTTCTTTTACACGCAAGAAAAAACCTATTACCTACCAGTACTTTATTAATACCACTCCCATCGAGCGTGTACAAGTAATTCGCGACCTACGTATACATTTAGACAGCAAAATGACGTTAAAATGTCACATGGACCTAACAATTAATAAAGCGTATAGGAAACTCTGATTCATAATAGTAGTTTACGTGACGGTTGCGTAATGCCAATTACGCAGAGTCGTGTACAATACTTTATCTACACACATATTATAAGTACTCTAAGATGGGTTCAGAAGCCGAAAGGCAAATGACCAGCATTACCTGTGGTAGTAGGTGACAGCGATGACATATTGTAAGGTAATGCTCTTCCAAAATTAACAGCTGTCATTGCTGTCACCTACTACCACAGGTAATGCTGGTCATTGTCTACAGGTTTTGAACGCATAATAAAGGACTTATTATGTGTGTAGATAAAACGATTGTTTTGTGATGCTGCTTGCATAAAACTTATTTATTATTCTTATGTACGCAGCCTTATGGAATATCTGGTCTCCTTACTGTAAAACTCAGATTCACCAGTTGGAAAGAAAGAAGGAATAAGGGGAAACCTGTTAAATATCTCGATTATCGCACAAAATTTTCGCTCAAATTACTTGCCTAGATGCAAGAGCCACTTTTTAATGACCCTTGAAGATCGACATAGTTGGCTGGGCATGATGTTTTTTATGACGTACTTAACAACAACTTTGACTGTCATAATCTCGTCAGCAATATATCCTTCAGAGCGCCGTCTCGCCGCACCTGTAGCCCACCCAACGAAAACCAAGAGCTGCCTATCAGGGGAAAAAACTCGTGTATAAGCGAATTTTGGCATAGTGGTAGGGAATGGTGTTTTAAACGACATACAAAAAGTACTGATGGGTGGGGGTGGAGCTAACGGGTGGAGGGGGGTGTAAAGGGCTCTTTTTTTAGTTTTTCGTAAATAATTCGTAAACTGTGGCCTATAGCAAAAAATGGTCTGAAGCACAAGTAATCTACATAAAATTCTCTACAAAAAAGGTTGTCACAATTTTTCTCTGGGATCAATATTTCATGAGATATGGAGGGAAGAAGATGGACAATAAAGAAATAAACACATTTCTTTAACTATGGCACATTATACTCCTAAAAATAAAATTCCTAACTATCGTCTAAATCTAAAATATTGTCATCGTCATCATCATCGTCGAATGCAAAAAACGATGCAGAGTTTCATTGGCAGCAAATTCGGTGACATGAAGCAGTCTAAGAAGAATGTGGTTTTGTCACTAGCCAGTATGAGCAGTAGCATTAAAATTAATGACGAGACCGTTACTATTAACCCTCTGACAATTTTCCAAAGAACTTTCATAGCAAAAAAGAACGAAGAAGATGTTGCAGAACTTTTGACCTATGAACTAGAGGGTGGGGACTTTTCGAGGGTGGAATACGAAAGGGGAAGAAGTCATCCTTCTACGATGTTTTGCCAGTAGAGAACAACGCAGCTCTTGATCTACATCAAAGCTCCAAAGTGGTAGATGGTGGTTCTCTACTACACCGTATGAAATTTAAACCGTCCTCGAATGTTTCTTCGATTTGCCATCAGTACATTACCTATGTACAGAAACATTACGGTCCAAATTGTATAGTGGTTTTTGATGGTTACGGTGATGTCAACAGCACAAAATGAGCAGAGCAGAAGCGACGAGGTTTGACAAAAACATCGGTCGACATTAATTGTAACGAAAATACGATCATCACCGTTCAACAGGAGCATTTCCATGCCAATGAAAGAAATAAGACAAGGCTGATTCAGTTCCTTATCGAGAAGATGATAGGAGCAGGGATTGAAACAATTATTGCAACAGGAGATGCTGATGGAACTATTGTCAGGTGCGGGTTGGATAAAGCTTCCTTACATCCAACTGTTGTTATTGGGGAGGATGTTGACTTGATAGTCCTCCTCATAGGATTGGCCCCACCACATATCAACGTGTTCTTTTTGAAACCAGGGCGTGGAAAGTAGAGGACAAATTGTTTTCAGTGCGACAACTTCAACAGCTTCCATTTGCAAAGACAATTCTCCTTCTCCACAGCTTCTCCGGATGCGACACTACCTCCGCAATCCATGAAAAAAGCAAAGTGGCAATCGCTAAATTTTTCACTGCTAAATCAGATCTGATCCAAAAGATATCAGACATTTTCAGTGAGCCCTCGTCACCAGAGAGTATTGAACAGGCCGGCGAGAAGCTGTTTCTGTCGATTTACCAAGCACCTACCCAAGAACAAAACCTCAACAAATACCGCTACTCAGCTTTTTTAAGAGCATCGATGAAGCCGAAATCAGATCTGGCCACTCTTCCTCCTACTAGAGGAGCTTCGAAGCAGCATTCGTTTAGAGTATACCTACAGGTATCATTAATCACACAAGTTATCGAATACTGTTTTGGTTTTTGTTAAAATACAAATATCTATTTGACCTAAATACTTTAATCTTATTACTTATTTACAGATACAACAATGGCTCGGAAACCCCCTACCACCAACCCAATGGGGATGGGCCAGAGGAGACGATGGCATCCTAAAGCCAGTGACAACCAACGTCCCATTGGCACCTGACTTGATTCTCAAAACCATATTTTGCCGGTGCAAGACTGGGTGTGGGGTACAATGCGGCTGCAGGAATTACCTGCTCCAGTATCTGCGGTGTATGCTCCGGCTCATGCACTAACGGAGCTCCCATCGAAGTCACCGTCGATGATGATGACGATGACAATATTTTAGATTTAGACGATAGTTAGGAATTTTATTTTTAGGAATATAATGTGCCATAGTTAAAGAAATGTGTTTATTTCTTTATTGTCCATCTTCTTCCCTCCATATCTCATGAAATATTGGTCCCAGAGAAAAATTGTATCCACCTTTTTTGTAGAGAATTTTATGTAGATTACTTGTGCTTCAGAGCATTTTTTGCTATAGGCCACAGTTTACGAATTATTTACGAAAAACTAAAAAATAGCCCTTTACACCCCCCTCCACCCGTTAGCTCCACCCCCACCCATCAGTACTATTAGTATGTCGTTTAAAACACCATTCCCTACCAATATGCCAAAATTCGCTTATACAAGAGTTTTTTCCCCTGATTTTGCTTCGTTCGGTGGGCTACTGACACACCGGCCCTCTCCACGTCCCCCTTCACGCCACCAAGTACGGCAGTAACTCTCTGCTGACAAGAATTTGCAAGAACTATATAAATATATAAATAATTGTATGTTTTGTGTTCAACTAATTGTGTGTGTAACCTTCCGCGGTTTCACCTGATGGTTCCGAAGGAAGACCAGCGCTGACTTTAATGCCAGCATTACGCTGAGTTGGGACCATTTCGTGGGTGCTTTATTCTTGTGCGTATTAATTTGTTCTTTGTTATGTATGTCACGAATAAATGATTTTCTTTCTTTCTTTCTTTTCTTTGTAAGGTACTTTTTAATGTAGGCCTAGTCGCCTGAAATAAAGTTATTCTATTCTATCATCATTTACGTAAGCTTAAAGACGTCCACTGCTGTACATAACCCTACCCTCCCCCAAGGTTTACCACAAGGACCGGTCCTATATATTTCTGACGCCTTGGGAACGTATATATATTTATGAATTTGACTCTACGGGTGAACCGATTTAGATGCAGTTTATTTTTATTTTAAAGCAAGTTTTCTAGCGGTGGTGGTTCTTAGCTAGGATTTATGAAAATCGGTCGGCCGTTTTAGAGATAGGTATCAGCTCTAAAAGAAGGGGGCACTATTACATGGGGGGTTTATTTATTTATCGAATAGTTTATTTTATGGATGAGTAGGATTTGGTAATTTTAAAATCATTCGAAAACGTAAATATTTTCACTAATTACTTAATTAAACATACCTATATAAAAAGGAGGATTTGCGTTTGATTTTCAATTTAATTTAACTTTATAATTTATTGTCATAGTGGAAGTTTTACTCCACTATAATTTCCAAACCCCTTGACTGATTTAGATGTGTGAGGTATCGTTAGAATCCTTACGTCATCCCAAGTAACATAGGCTATGTGATGTTAAAATGAAAACAAAATGGCGGACTATATACTCCATATTGCGGGGCCGAAAGAAAAAAATTATTACAAAACCTATCGAGTGGGGTATCAAAAATAAAGGGTGTTAAAAGACGATTACAAAAATATATACAACGTATGTGTTTAAAGCTTATTCTTATTCTCATTAAGGTGAGTGAAGTGAAAGTGAGTGCATAAAGGTCCCCCGACTGCAATCGAAATAAAAATAAATATATATAAAAATACGAGAGTGTGTAGATACATTCACGGTCATAAACCTCTATAAACTTTTTCGCCTTATTTCAAAGAAATATACAGAAAATGTGTAAACATATTTATGACTGTGACTGTACGCTTATATTCTAGTTTACATTTATTAAATTAACTACCATATCTCTAACTTTTTTCAGTTTGCTTTTAAACAGCAGTCGTGTTTTTTTATTTTTTATTATTATTACCATCTTGAATAGAGCCGCAGTTCTTGGGATAAAATCGGCTGATTGCAAATCGGACAAGCGCATCGAGGCGAGGGCACTTAATTCTACTTTAGACAAAATAAATCTTATTTGCTAAATACGTACTGTTTGTTCGTTAGGGCTTACTCGATTTAATCAAATGTTAATAGGTATCGATATTTATACTAAGAACTCTTCCTTTTTTCTGGAGCTCTTCCTTAAATGTAATCTCCCTATCAAAGGGCATAAAAACTTTTTGACATCTGTGGGTCTTTTTTAGGGTTCCATTTTTAAAGGGTAAAATTGTTTCGATTAAGGGATCCATTTGCAAAATATTAAGATATTTTTTTTCCTCATTTGTATAGAGCTTTGTTCAACCTTGAACATGTCAGCTCCGGCTGGCCTAAATTCTACAACACTTACAAATATCACAAATAAAAAAAAGGCTGGAAAAAAAAGGCTACCAAATTTGGAAACGCTTATTTAGAAATCTTAAACTGTGCCTTTTTGCCATTAAGTGCCATCAAAAAATACTGCTCCTATCTTGTCACTACACTTTGAAACATCGGTAAAAAGTTTATAAAAACTTGAATATTTCCTTTCCGGCTCTAAGATAACTTCAGCACGAAGAGAATGATGATTGTAGGAACGCTTTGCACCTACAACGCACTCAAGATTGCAAAATAAAACATTGTCTAACTCGAATTTAGACACCCACACATCTAATTTAAACATCAGTAATGGATACGACACATGAATATGCTCATCTGAGACCTCCTCGAAAACCTCAGCCAGCAACGGTTTCTTTCGTTTCGGTTTCTTCCCGCTCTAATAACCACTGTGGCTTAAGAACTCACGAACCACATCAAAAGTAAGGCTATTGGAATAGGTAATTTAACGTTTTTAAACAAAAATTTGAAGCCAAAAACTGTCTTCTGGTATACAAAGTTCACTTTCCATAACATGATGATGATGATCTGATAAACTCTCCAACGCCTGATTCTGAGGTTTTTTCAAGCGTATATAAATGCATTTTGACACTATTGTCGTATAGAAAATATGCATAATCCATGAACTACGAATCGATTAACTCCCCAAGAAGCTCCAGCCAAAGTTTTTAAAATACTAAGAAACTTTGAGTTTTTTCCACAACATATCCAATATATTTTCCCCAACGCAACGATCTATCTAGCCACACTCCTAAATACTTCATTGTAAGATGAACACAACTGATTACCACGTATATCGAGACTAACATGGTGAATTTTACGACCTCTACTAAATATTCAAAATTTTGACTTACTAGGCGAAACATCTAACCCTAACAAAAATATTTACCATTATATCCGAAGAATCTTGCATTATACAAACACTATCTTGTATATTTTTATACCTCACGTATAAAACCAAAATCATCCACATATTGAGAAATAAATACCTTGTCTATCTTTTGACAAATTTGATAACTAGCTATATTAAATAAAAGGGGAGAAAGTGGATCCCCTTGAGCCAAATCTTTATCAGTCCATCGCTCCATAGAAAATCCAATATCATCATCTCTAAGAATGAGATGTCTCTCGCTCAAGAAAGCCCATAAATAATTACAAAAATTAGAGCCAACTCCTAAACTGTCTAGATTACGAACGACTACTTCGGCAGATACATTATTGTATGGACCTTCAATATTGATATGATATTGACATACCTTTAGAAAACCCCACTTGAATGTACGACGTTAGGCGAGCTAAATAATCCACACACGACTGATCTCGCCTAAAACCCACAGTGTTCCGAGTAAAACCTCATTTTTCTCTACAAACCATTCCAAGCGTCTCGCCATCATTGTGTGAAATACTTAACACACACAAGACATTAAGGAAATGGATCTTCACTTCGATAAATGATCCTCAAACTGACTTGATTTAGGAATGGGTACAACCTGGATATTACGCCACTTCATAGGAACAACGCCGGAAGCGAAGATTAAATTGTGCATCTTGAGCAAAAAAGACTTAGCGATAAACGGTAAACTGTATATACGGTAATCCATCAACTCCCGGCGCAGATTTTTTCTTTTTTAAACATCTACTTAATTCTTCCATTGAAAAATCCACCTCAAGAAGTGTGAAAGAAACGTTGGTGTCTCTAGCCGCACAAAATCGGGTACAAGAGAACACAATAGATCCACCTTTCTTTCCTCAGATGCAACTACTTTAGATCGATTATCCCTTCATCCACCTCATACGATGCCACATGTCAGAAGCGGAGGTAGTCTCATCAATGCTTTGATAAAACTCCTGCCAGTTCTGTGGCGTTACAAATAACACGCTGTGCCTCTGCGACCTTTTGCTGCAAAAGCCTTAAATTATCGGGAGTCGGATTCCGCCTAAATTCAGTGAATGTAAGTCGCCTTTGTGCAACAATCATTGATAAAAGCGGACTCCAAAAGCTCTTAGGCTTGAAGTTCCGCGCAGGATCATCGCAAATTTTAATCACCGGAACATGCGAGGCTAAAGGTCTTTTCATACTAGTTTCAAACAATCATACATAGCCTCAATATTGTATGAAAAATATAATTAAGTCGTTGGAAAAATACTCTTTTAGCGATTTACGGTAACTTGGCCAGTCAGCATTCCTAAAATATATTTTTTTGCATAAAATGTCGACTGTCCCAATAATTAAAACCTAATTTTGAAATGAGATGATCGCTGCCCAAATGTTCATTGGTAACATCCCACGCGCAATCTACAGCTATATCCGAAGAACCAAAAGCGAGGTCAGGTGAGCTTTCTTGAAGCGATCCATTCACCAATTTAACTCTTGTCGCCTTACCATTGTTAAGGGACACGAAACCATGCTCGATAGCCAAATCAAACAACTGAATACCGTTTGAGTCACTTTTACATGACCAATTAGTGTGATGAGCGTTAAAATCCCCTGCTACCTAGGTCTTACTCGAAAATAACGACAAAATAGGGTCCCAATCACCCTGCGTCGTCCGCACTGTAGAAGGACGATACAGAGACACAACATAATTTAAAGAGGCACAATTCAAAATTTTAACACAAACGATTTCAATACCAACATTATTCACTGGAACGTGAAATGCCTGAGCCTTTATAGAATTATGTATAAAAACTGCCACACCACCGTACGAGTCCGATCTATCTCTTTTAAATACATTTTAAGAACTTATTCTAACTGTCTAACCATTTCTCACTGACTAATGCAATATGAATCTTTTCTCTATTCAAGAAAAGATCAAACTCGAATAGCTTAGGTCTTATACTTTGCGAATTCCATTGTACTATATTCAAACTAATTTTGACATTAGACCTGGCCATTTAGATTAGACTGAAGATTAAAAAGAACCAATGATTGACAATAGTTTACCTCTAGTTCAACTGTATATAGATGATGCATCCTTGATTAGTAAATTGAAAAGTATTAATTGTAAAAAAGGTGCAGGACCGGATGGAATCCCACCTATTTTCATTTATTCATGCGCCTTAGAGTTAGTTCGGCCATTAAGTATAATTTACAACAAATCCCTATCGACTGGAGTATTCCCATCACAATGGAAAACTGCAAAAATTGTTCCTGTGTACAAGTCTGGAGGTGACAATACAGTTTCTAACTATAGACCTATAGCTATCTTGTCCTCCTTCGCAAAGATTTTTGAATCTCTCGTCTGCCCATACATTCAGAGACACTTAAGAATTTATTTGAGTGACTTACAACACGGTTTTGTTAGTGCTAGATCCACATCCACTAATTTGGTTGCGTTTACTGAGGTCTTGTCTAAAACAATTGACATAGGCAGTCAAGCGGATGTCATATATACAGACTTCAGCAAAGCATTTGATAAAGTTCCTCACAAAATTTTGCTATCAAAATTATCTGCGTATGGATTTGGTTCTGTGCTGGAATGGTTAAACTCATACTTAGGGGATAGAGTGTTTTTTGTAGTAGTAAACGGGTTTCAATCCTCTTCGCATATCATAACATCTGGCGTTCCTCAAGGATCGCACTTAGGCCCAATTCTATTCAATATTTTTATCAATGACATTCCTGACTGTTTGAAACACTCTAATATTTATATGTCTGCCGATGACCTCAAGTTTGTTCGTAGAATCGCGTCTGACAAAGACGTAAGTTTGCTACAGAGCGATTTGAATAGTCTCGTTGAATGGTGTAGTAATAATAAAATGGTCTTAAATGCTAAGAAATGCGTACACATAAAATTTTCGAGGAAACATACCATTATAAATTCTAAATATTTCATTGGAAACGACACGATTCAAGAGCTGGACACAGTGCGCGACTTGGGCGTAACATTTGATCAAAAACTTACTTTTGTGCCTCATATAGAAAATATTATTAAGAAATCGTCTAAAACGCTAGGATTTGTGAAAAGGAATACTAAAGCCTTCCGACGAAGTAAAAGTAAGATATTACTTTATAATAGTCTCGTGCGGAGTATAACGGAATATTGTAGTGTAGTGTGGCGCCCACACTACTCTACTCACTCGTTGCGAATAGAGCGAATTCAGAAGCGGTTCTTACAACATCTATCTTGTTCAGCGGGCATAGCAAAAAAACTAGCCTCGTATAATAAGAGATTAGAGTACTTTAAGATGGAGTCTCTGGAGCTACGTAGAAAGATTGCAGACGCGATTTTTTTGTATAAGCTTCTGAGGCACAAAATCCACTGTCCGCAAATATTGAACCAATTGTCATTCCGAGCACCGTCCCGAATGCCCCGCAACCCCATTACTCCGCTCTGTCCTCCGCTCAGACGTACTGTTCTCGGCAGCAACTCACCTATTCCAAGACTATGCAAAATTCTCAATGCCAGTAGTCACGAAACGGATATACACTTCGACTCAATTAATACATTTAAAAAAGAGTTCGGAAGTGTCTGCTTAGTTTTTAGCATAAACATTTAGGCACATAAATTCTTTTTTTTTTTTAGATATTGCTGTTATTTACATCTACATTTTTTTATTATATAATGCATGTGGTGTTTAAGCACTTAGATTTTTAAGTTTTTTGTTGTTTACTTCACTATTTTTCTTATCATAATGCATGTGGTGTTTACCTTTAAGTGATTGTTGCATTTAGTAAATAACTGTTAACGCAAGCTACTAATGTAATTGCAGTGTAAACAATTGTTGGTAAACCTAATAAATAAATAAATAAAAAACTTAATTAAATCAGTCTCTTTAAAGAACTCCTTCGCACGCAAGCAACATAAGGTAGTTATGTAAGTAGTTAGGTTCGTACAGTACAGATTATTAATTTCATAATAGAGTCTGGTCCCTGAAAACGTGACTAAAAAATAACTGGAGTCTGTAACACAGCCTTGAAGTTCGGTGCCGCGTCAGTCCTTGCGTTCTTTTGGAGTAGGTAATCCTAATCACGTTATGTTTTTCTGATCACCCAACCGGAAACGGGTTTTGTAAGTTTGACTATTTGGTATCGTAGCGCCGGAATTAAACAAATTTGCGAAATAAAAAGCGTTAGTTTTTATTTGGCAGCTTATTTTGTCGAGGTTATTAAGAAAAAACCAGGTCTCAGGAGGTTTTTATAAACATTAAAATTATGGTTACAGCATCATAAAAAACAGGCACTGGATCAGAATTATTCAAGGATTTTTCGCTAGTTTGGTATTCCATGAGGTAACCTAGCCTTACTATTTATAGTTGTAATATGGAACCAAGAATAGTGTTGCTAAAAGCAGCAAACAAATTAATATTAACAAATTAGCCAATTCGACGCGATCATACTATGTACGGTCACGAGCGTTAATTTGGGACCCATTTCAAGAAAAATTAGCTTGAAGTCGTCAATGTCATTAGAGATGTCAAGTCATTTGTAACTTTTAGGAAACTCAACCTTATTGTTGTAGAATTTCAGATTGACTTTGGACCTAATATGGGTACCAAATTTAATCTCGTGACTGTACCTACCTATTAATATAATGTCAGCACCTATCTAATATTATACATAGTATCTGACATATCAACTACTAATTCAACATATTGTTTTAGTAACGAAATGCTATTCAAGCCTTTTTTCAGAAAAAAAAGGATTGCGCTGTATTTATCAAATATAATTTTTCATAGCTGTGAAATCTTTTGGGCATTGCAACTCTAAATATCATACAAAAAACACGAAAGAAACAGCCTTGTTTACTCTTGATACTTTGATGTAGGTTACAATGTCTTTTCTCGTTCATCGTATAGAGTTCAGGTACAGTCAAAGTCGTCAAAAATATCTTTACGCCCCCACGGTACTGATAATAAGGTCTATATATGCTATATTTGGCGCGAATGGCCGTATAGATAGGTATTATTAATGCCTTTGACTGTACCTACTTATATGATCTATTTAGATGATTACAGTTTTGTGCTTAAATTAATTTAAGTCCATATTATAAATTCGTCAGTTTTATCTAGATATTTACTTAAATAAGTATAATTACAGTATTCCCAGCTTCCTAATAGCTTTCGGGTGGCTATCGCTATCACGCTTGCACTCGCATCAGTCGCATCTGACAGTATATTTATCACTCGTGTGTCATAGAAAAATGAAGATTGCCGAACTACATTAAGAAAATAGAAGCACTGTACAGCAAAAATATTTATACATTTGTATAAATATTTATACATTTGTATAAATATTTTTGCTGTAATTACAAGTAATTAGAACCTAACGATTACATATAATTAATATTACTGCACCTAAATATTAAGTGTTTACAAACAATGTGACTCTAGCGTATGGCCGTGTACCACCCACTCGTATCAGCCGCTCGAGCACGAACATTTTAATCATATGTCATATGAAAACGTGTTCTGAATCTATTCGTACGGTCTAAGATCCGAATAGAAGACGACCTTCACCCAGCTGTATATTCGATAAAAAGTATTTATATCAAATTTAATATGGTAAGTAATATATGGCAAATAGGTAGGCTGAAAATTAACTTTTTTTAAATTGCGTTTGTTTGTTTAATAGACAAATTACATACCTACTGATCAAAACTATGAACTGTTTAGCTAAACAGGTGTAAGTCGGTTCTAATAATTTGCCCTCAACCTAACGTTTGCATATTCTATAGGTTTCGTATATAATTTGTCTATTAAACAAGCAATTGCAATTTAAAAAAAAGTTAATTTTCAGCCTACCTATTCGCCATATATTACTTACCATATTAAATTTGATATAAAATACTTTTTATCGAATAAACAGCTGGGTGAAGGTCGTCTCCTGTTCGGATCCCCTACTAGTAGCACGAACCCCTAAATCAGACTCACGTTTCATACATTATTTTACGTTTAGATACTTCACATTTATGTACTAACGGACGGACGGGGACGGGACGAGACGACAATATTGTTTCATAGAAAATGTATCAGAATGTGCATACGTAACGATTGCACGTACGGGACGAGAAAACAAAAAATGTATGCAACCACGTCCCGTCCCCGTCCCGTCCACGTCCTGATCACGTTACGTATGCAGCGCCCTTTAGTTCTAAATACGGACATGGGGCGCTGATTTCAAACGCCATATAGACCTAGGTACGTACATTTTGTCGATGGCGATACGTTATCGTTACTTAGGTACTCGATAGAAGGAAAAAGTTCGTGCTCGAGGTACTGACATCGTCGCCATAAACATTTCGTCTCGTCTAAATCGTCTTAATGATCAAATATCATTGAGACTTTCTTTTGGGTACAAAAGTCGCTGTTCTACGTATAACGTCCTATTTTTTTGAGGGGCTTGGGTTAGATTGCGCGACGTTGTAACATCGTTAATGTCAACACTGGCTTTGAAGATGTACTAACAGAATGATAAGGAGATGAAACTCTGTACACACTCGCGACGTGCTCGCGGCAAACACCACAATAATTATACAATTCTACAATTAGTTTACTCAATATTTTATATAGTTTACGCTAATACCTACAGGTTTATGACGGCTTTACACCTTTCATAAGTTAATTAGGTACCACAAGACATCTCGTCAATTGTATAAATGTTCATCTTACTCATAAATGAATAACAACATGTACGAGTATAATAAATAGGTCTTATATGCAACAAATAAATACATTCAGCGTGGGCTATATAACCTATGCCAGATTAAATTAAATTGGTGTCAAATGTGGCATTTTTAAGTAAGTAGACAGACAAATAATTTTATAAGGTACGTCGATATCTACGTTGGAACTTCATCATAAATAAAGTCGGTAAAATTTAACGGGTATGTCATAATTTAAATAGTGATGAAATAAATTTACAAGAAAAACCCTTAAAAATAAGTAGGCTTTCATCATTTCCAAAAAAAGGGGATTGTAATATGTAATGTAAATTTGCCTATCTGACCGGCGTCACCAGAACCAGAAACACATATTAAGAGTTATTGCAATGTACAACTATATACTGAGGTATCTACTGGTATCTTAAAGATCCATCCCTCGATACCCGATTTAAGCGCTTAGGTGAAAAATAATAAAATAATAAGTAAAACATTTGTTAAATTAAATACAATAGGTAATTATTAATGTACTAACATAACTTTCTAATCGTTTATATCTATGACAGTTTAAAGAAAGTTCCAGGAACAGGGCTTGCAATTCAAATAGACAGGTATTCGGACGTAAGGAGTGTTTGTAGTGGACTACTGAACCCTAAAACTAACGATCAATCTAGTGTAAAGATTACATCACTTTGTGAGGAAAACCAACAGATGGCAATGGTCCATAAAATCGAAGTTAGCGCTTCCCTTATGTCGACATAATGTAGGCTTTAGGAGGCATAGAAACACAATCGTGTCGGAAACATTTTTATCACACTGATTAAGGTTGTACCAGAAGTAAAGAGACAATTTTCATAGACAAAATTGGTCAAAGAGAAAACCTTCAAAAAAGGTTAAACCAACTCTCATGTCGAGAGTCGATGTTAAATCTTTCAAATAAGCCGGGCCGGAACGGGTCGCGTACTTTTTCGCTTGTTTTCAATAATAAAGAGAGCGGACCAAAAACTCATTGGGAAAAGAGTTTTATCTACACTCATCAGTCCTCTATTATGCGTTAAAAACCCCTAGGCAATGACCAGCATTACCTGTGGTAGTAGGTGATAGCGATGACAGCTATTAATTTTGGAAGATGTTCCAAATTTGGATTTCATTACCTTACAATATTCGATTACGTAATTTCAAAATTACGTTACGGCTGTCATCGCTGTCACCTACTACCACAGGGAAGGTAATGCTGGTCATTTGCCTTTCGGCTTCTGAACCCATCTTAGAGTACTTATATGTGTGTAGATAAAGTATTGTACGAGACTGCGTAATTAGCTTAACAACCCTCGTGTGATCTATTATGAAACTCGCCTTGCGGCTCGTTTCATAAACCACACTCATGTTGTAATACCTGTCACTACGCAACCGTCACGTAAACTACTATTTCAGTACTATCAATGTCACGGGAAAACGCACAAGATACATATTTTTATAGAAGAGGAAGCTAGGAGATTAAGTTATATAAGAAATATAAATATGTTTTATGTAAAGAAAACCGATATTTTAAATAGATTACTGGACGACAACGTACACAGATTAAACAGATTCTGATAAAGTTTACGAAAAAACGTAGAAAGTTCTCATTCTTAATGACGAGACCTGCCTTTATAGATACATGTTGTATTCTTGGCAAGCGATATTGTATTGCTTTAAGTTGAGGTAGATAGATATGGTCATTATGTTTAAAAGCAAGCGGCTAAACCCAAATCTGTCACTGTATTTAACCGTCGGTGGACTAGATTGGCTAAAACTACTGATGTGCCAAAGGAAACTTTCCAAAATTGCGAAACATTTCATATAGGAAATTACGGAAACTTCTCACAATTTTGTATGAAGATTGAAACTGTCCGTTTCTTAAATTTAAATTTCTTATGTTTCAGTTTTCGGAAATTTCTTAGAACTCTTTCAACTTTTTGGAAATTTTCCGCAACTTGCACATCAGTAGCTAAAACTGTAGCTTTGAGATCTTGAAAAGCTGTATGAGACAGACTGCAAATCACCTTAAAAAAACTGGTCACAAAGGTGAAGTATGCGCCAATTCGATATAGGTAGTTTATTTCATTTTAATATTTTAAGATTTATTATGAACCAATAAACCTTGATTTTATTGCATTCCTTGTATTAAATATCTGTAACCTAATTTTGTCTCTTTACTTCTGGGACACCCCAGTAGCAGATGCTGATGATAAATATGCCCCTGGGTCAAACCTAACGTATTTTTTTCTTAAATATCGAAAGTGTCCATTTTTTGTTGACGTTAGTGATGGTGATGTGTGCGGGGTACCCGCGGGTACGGGAGCTGAGCCGTTAGGGCGGGCGGTAGTGCGGCGCCGACCGGTCTAGCGGTGGTATCCTGCAAAACAAGCAAACTATTACACAGTTTTACTACCAGGAACTAAAGTATTTATTTTAAAGTATAATGTAGGTAAGTAATAAAAAAGCCAACAAGAGAACAATATGACTGCATCACACAGTATCGCAAGCAAGCCAGAAACCTTGAGATAACGTAGTTCAGACATACAATTAGATACAGTCGTCATGCTAACAAAGAAAGTTATTGTTTACGATACTTAAAAAATCAATGGTTTTAAACAGCTGGAAATTAATGAAATGAATACAACAAGATCGATGCAAGCGGCTTTTCCATCAGGGTAGGGTTTTGTTCGACTTGTGTCATTTATAAGGTTACGGAATAATTATAATTTTAGAAACGCTCGCGGTGATTCCATTTACATACAGTAAAATATGACTTATTGAATTTGACCACCGTTCAAACGCCATTTAAGCACTTTTATGACCATTAACTAAATCTTATATTTTATAGGGATGTAAAATAGTTATTTATGTAACTGGGACATAATGAAGTTTCTTAAGGTACGAGTGCCGAGGTTAGGGAATGCAAATTAACCGGTTATTAATCGTTTTAGTATGAAAATAATCGGTTAAAACCGGTTATTTGCATTCCCTAGCCGAGGTTAGAGCGCGAGCTTGCGTGCGCTCTAATTACAGGCACGTGTACCTTAAGAGCTAATTATGTAGCATTGCATACATAACTTTTTCTACAAGCTTAAAATGATAATGACAAAAATAAACAATCGCTAACTTTTCTTGTATACTTTCCTCGATTTTTCTGCTAACAAATTACTTGTCAGAAAAGTCATTTTCATTATTGGCATTAATAGTTTGTGAATTTTATTGTTTATAATATGTTTACAAATTTCATGCCAATTTAAATAGTTAATAAACAGTTCTGACAATTTATCATACAAGTTGGATTGCCAAATGAAACGCCATTTTGTTGGTATCCATAATGAACGTAACCATGGTAATCAATAATACCATGGTAACCAAATAACAAATCGAATCGATGGATATTAATCATCTATTTTTAGTAATTTGATAAAAAAATAATTTTAAACACATAATTAGTCTCAAAATTAATTTTTGTTTTTAGTATACGTAATTTTAATTGGTATTAAAATATTTTTAACGGTTTATTATACAAATTAGGATGTCCTAAAATCCTTCTTAAATTTTTCAGTCAACCTATTCACCATATATTACTTACCATATTAAATTTGATATAAAATACTTTTTATCGAATAAACAGCCCGGTAAAAATCGTCTCCTATTCGGATCTCCTACCATATGTAAGTTGTTCGGTCGCTTCATACAACTCCGCAAGCAACGATTTACTTAATTTTCATTAGAAAAGAAAATTGAATACGATTTTTGAATACGGAACGGGGAAATATTTCTGCCCGGGCTTCGGCAGCATCGGCACAAGCTGTGGGCACGAGTTAATACTTAAGGAAGTCTTTTACAGAAAGATACATAAATAAAAACCATAGTTTTGCATCGCAAGGACCTTTGTCTTAAAGCCGGAGCCCCACTGCTGCGCACACTACGCACGGACACGCTATACACGTCGCCCACGTCGGTCCATTGGTCTGGATACGTGTGTCAACATTTTCACAGCAACTGATGCACACACACGTAAAACGTGTGGGCCACGTGGCTACGTTGGTCAGCTGTGTTTGTCTACATTCCCCACTGCGGGCCACGCACATGCACGCGCGCGCGCGACGCCCTTGAAGCCACCTTTCCACTGCAACTCACGGGCAGCGTGGCTAGCGTGTGCGTGGCAGGCACTTCGGAACAGACCACGCGTGTATCAGTGACGTCATTTCGTGCGCAGCGTGCTCGTGCACTTCTGTGGAAGTATCTACCTACATTTTCATACAAAGCGTTTTTGTACCCACGTGTGTAGCTTGACCATGCGCAGCAGTGGGGCTCCGGCTTAACTATTGTTTTTGCGAATTCACATTGTAAAGTAAAATTACTAAAACGCAACAGGGATAGTACACTTGTACCTAGTACCCAGTAGGTACAAGGAATGGGGAATATGCATGGATTTTTTAAATAGCATTTCTCAACAAAATATGAAAATATCGTATAAGAGATCACCAAAAATGAAATTAAAATTAAAATCGGTCAAGTAATACGGATGATACAAGCATTTTAAAATGCTAATTAGACAGAGAGATCCGAAGTGCACCGGTGAGGCGGTGACGTCATCGTGCAGTACGGCCATATAAACTCCACGTAAAATTCTGTTATGCTAGAAAGAGATAGGAATAATCCTTTGTTAGCTTATATCTTGATTATATTTATAGTAATTCAAAATAAATAAATCTCATCTGTTTGTTACATGAATCAGCTTTTATTGAAGTTGTAAAAAAACATGCATATTTCCTATTGACGCCAACATTTTGAACCCAGCATTCATAACATTTTTATAATATATTCAAAAGCGTAGGAAAAGTATTGTATACTCAGTCAAAAATAACTCATTTGAGTTAATTACATACTGTAGTATACAAATTAACTATTGTATATGTACAGCGGTGGTCACATAATTAGGGACACTTGTTTTTTTCCCATACAATTGCCTACAAAATATGACTTTTAAATTTTGTTCACCATTCAAAAAGTTCTTGACAAATTTTATTGCTAAATACAATTTACTTTAGATCATTAACTAAGGTTTAAAATTATGTACAATGAACTACTGTTAAAAACGAACCTTATATTTTATAGGGATTTAAAAATTTAGTGCTGACCCGTCCATACAAAGTTTTACAACTTTGTATGAACGCGAGGTATTTATTTTTTCAAATCCTTATAAAATGAAAGATCCGTTTTCAACAGAGATGAATTGTACATACATTTAAACGTTAATTCATTAATGAACGATGAGTGTAACCAAATATTAAATTAGTTTAGAACTTTTTGAATGGTGGTCAAAATTGAAAAGTCATATTTGTAGGCAATTGTATGGGAAAAAAACAAGTGTCCCTAATTTTGTGACCACCACTGTATATACCAATACCTACGATATAACATACACAAATTAACTATTGTATATGTATACCTATATATATATACTGATTATGACCCTCGTAGCCTATTTAAGTAGTTTAAGCCAGTTTCTTAAAAAACTTCGCTGATTCGTAATGATTCTAATTACCTATGTAAGATACCATTAAAAAGCTTAAGAAGCAAAAAAATAAAAATAACATTTTTCGTGACATGGACATAAGGGAAAATAACAAAAATTCAGATTAAAATGATCATTATCTCCGAAAATAGTAAAAATCGCTGAACATACATGGGGGTGAATTCGATAGGTCTAGACGTCCTCTATCGACTTGCTTCGTTTGATCCTCACTTCCAAGTACACCCTGTATAGGTTTTATGTAAAAAAAAATCACCTGATAATCACTTTATTAATAGAATTTGCTTCATGCTTATTGGTTTTATATCAACGTACCTGTACTAGTTTATTTATTTATTTCTCTGTAGAGGAAGACTTGCAGAAAATTTCATACTGAGTAACATTAAAATGTAAACGATACAATAGAAATATGGTTTTACTTAATTTGAATTAGTGTTCAGATAGGATTGGAGTGCAGGGCGCGGCTGAGCGATGGAAGGTACTCACATGTCGGGGAGCGCGCGCGCCGCGGGCAGCAGCAGCAGGCCCGCGCCGCCCTCCACCGCCGCGTACAGCGGAGGCAGCACCTTGTGCGAGTGTGCCTCCACTGCGGACCACCACACACCACGTTAGCCTTGCGACACCCGCGCGCGACATCACTTTACCGCAAACAATATACGGGCCGGTCGGCACACACGTGGGCCAGGGCGCCGGGCACGCGGCCCTGTTCTTACTATATACGTACGAGTACGAGTACCTACTATGACGCACTCTACTGATGCGACAATGTTAGCTCGACAGACACCGTATGCTATTTGTCCGGTTTCAAGTAATGGTTTAAGGCTTTAAGCGACACGGTTATCGGGGGAATGAGAGGAAACATTGTAATAAGAATAAACTAATTTGATGTCTGCTTAAAGCATCACCTGCTGGCTGGCAAGCACTTAAGTCTACCGTACCAGTCACAGACAAAATCCCGACATCCAGCCACTCGTCTCACAGCCTCGGTACGTACACTAGCGCCACGTACCAGGGAGCGCGCCGGGGCCGGGCCGCGCCACGCCGTGCCCGCCGCCCATACTCTTGGGCTTGCGCTTTCTCGTCTGGATACCGTCTTTCTTCATACTGAGAGGACGATTCACCTGGAATTGTACCTTTCATTAAGCTGAGTTATGAAATTATGTATCAGATAATGCATGAGGGCATGAATATAACCCACACGACGCCGTCAGAGAAACTGTCATGCCCAGACGGGGGAAGTCCTCGTAATCTGCCGCCACGCGGTCATATCATCCTTTAAACAAGCGTATCTACATGCGAAGAGATAATTGATAAAAGATTATTTATCTCATTATGAATATTCGTGGTCGTACTATGATAATTCTCTATCAGTCGGTAGCCCCGGCCGCGTTTTATCTCATGAGATTAGATGACACCCTATGTTTTGATTTTTTTTTATACAGACCTAATATTTGCCGAGGAGTTCCCTGATAACTGCGACTGCACTGGGTTCCGATTAGATACCTGTTCGCAGCTTTGCCACTGCGTAATCGCGCCGCGCAATCAATAACGCGCCACGGGCGCAGCGCCGTGCGCTGGCCGCCTATCACCGGCTAATCCGAACCTTTTAATAGTTTTCATATACCTAGCGATACGCTGGCGCAATGAATGAAAGCGTGAACAATTATTTACGAGTAAGAAGGTAAATTTCGTGCGAGCAGAAGATTCGTAGTTGTGATAGTCAAAGGAAATGAAGATACTCACACTGTGCAGTTTGTAGTAGAGGCCGCAAGCGTTACAGACGGGCTCTCCGTTGTTGTTACGCCGCCACAGCGTGGTGTTGGAGGTGCGGCAGTTGGCGCACGTGACGCCGACGCGGCGATTGCCGTTCGTAGGCTGCACAAAATTAGTTCTTTAATAACACCTAACTATCATCAAGTACCTAAGAGTAGGGGGAGCGCTTTGTTTCATATAATAATTTTTAGTCCGAATGTATTGTTATTCATAATCATCGCAAGTCATAAAGTGTTTTTTACTGAAACGGTTTTTATTTGAGGATTTTTGAAATATCTAGGTGGTAAATGGTTATGTTAGGTTTGTTTTATAAAAACCCTGAAATAAAAACCGTTTCAGTAAAAAACACTTTATGACTTGCGATGATTATGAATAACAATACATTCGGACTATAAATTTTTATATCAGCCAATATGGACCCACGAGTAGGTAGTCAATTCTCCTTTGGGATCTTATTTGCTATATTACCAGTGCTTGTTGCGGTTTTGCTTTTTGTCCTTTCAGCGGTGGCCTATTGACTCCATTTATGCGTGTGTAGAGCCCGCAAGCATTGCATAGGTAGTGGCCCGTGCCGTCGCGTCGCCAGAGGGGCGTAGTGGCTGCGGCGCAATTCACGCATTCTTTCACTTCGCCCATGCCAGCCATACCTACAATTGAAATGTAACAATTAAATTCATTAGTATCAAAATGAATAAGGTTATGAGCTCCAAACAATCCACCATATAATTCAGGAATGCCCTACTTAGCTGTTTCGCGTTACACCGGTGGGGCCCCCGAAGAAGAACGACGTAGCCAATGAGTGGCTTAGATGCCTTAAATTTAATTTCTAGCGTCATATTTTTCTGTATATTCTTTGGATTTTGCCATATGATTAGATAGTATGATACTAAGAGTAACGGAAATACATGGGGCGTAAGAAATAATATTTACCGGGATCAAAACCGTCATCAATAGGGAGCATGTTGTGAGCCGGCCACGGCTGCGTCGGAGCCGCATACCCCTCCACGAGCAGGCTGCCCTCGTACCCTGACACCGGGACATACTCCACGCCTCCTCCTTGCCCAAGGTAGTGCTCACCGGCTACCTTGTATTGAACTGCATTTCCATGTGTGTATAATGTAACCTGAAATAATCACGATGTAATTTATTCATTTCCATTAGGTTTATGTACTTGATAAAGTTAACTTTGTTTATATCTACCTGTTGTGAATTTGGACTAGCTGGGGCCTCATACACTGTCTGTGATTGTGGTACAACTGATCCATAAACGACGTGCGCCCCACGAGTGGTCAGTGACGAAGATGAAAGGGTAGGGTCACTTCGGTAGAGAAGTTGGCTAGGCGGGGATTCGTCTCCTCTGGCTCCTGAAGCCCCGGGCCCAGCCGCCCCTCCGTACAAAGTCAGTAGCTCTTTGCCACCGCCACCATAGGCACCGTATCCTCCGGCACCACCATATTGTGGGCTCTGACTGGCATACGTATATCCTCCGTGCACAGAGGTTACCGGCTGCAAACTAGCATATGTGGTAGGTCGTAAATCACTTTCTCCTCTGGTTTCGTATTTTACCTGCTGGTAAGCGACCCCAACAGCTTGCTGACTGTTTAAGGAAGTCGTTTGAATCATTTCAAGTGAAGATGGTGCTGAAACTTGATCGCTTAGAACTGCTCCATATTCTCTACCGTCACCAGTTCCGGGTGCACCGATATCATCACTTTGCGCGTACTGTAATTGCTCGGATTTGTCTTTAGTGCCCATGAAGGCATCTTGACCGTGATCTTCCGGCTCCCCATCTTGGGATACGATGACATGATGTGGCGCACCGTAACGTAAAGATAAACCTCTGCCGTACGCGGCACGTTGCGGGGCCCGAGCGTATTGCACTTGCATGCGTTTGTCTGCAACTGGGGACGGTAGCGACCTATAAGGTTCTTGTTTGAAAGCTAGATATCGTGCAGTTTCTGCTTCGGCTAAACGTAATCTTTCCTCATCGTAATGTTGTTGAGCGGCATTTCGTGGGTCATTATCTTCAAGTTTCGGTGCGTACTGGTGCATTTGATGATGTTCATGTTCGAGTGGTGGCGGTTCAGGCGGTTCATCTTTTACGCCGTCCTCGGGAGTGACGTCGGCGTCGTCGGTGGTGATGTGCCCGGCGGCCGTGATAGTGCGCACGGCGCGGCGCGACGTGATCACCGACTGTGACTGCGGCTGCGGAGTCTCCTGCTGGCCGGCCCCGGGCGGCTCTGCCACAACGCCCGTGCTTTTGTTGGAGTGCTCCTGCTCAAGCCTCTCCTCATGTTTAACAAGTTGTAGTGCTTCGGCCGCAGCATGTAATTCTTGCTGGTCCTCGTTGTTTCCTCCCGGTGCATTCGCTTCGGCCTCCATACTGGTACTGTAAAGAATGTTTTCGTTATTTTAAGTAAGTACTAGATCATGGAAGGAGGTGTCTATTTGAATTTCTTTAAAGGCTTTTGGGCCGGATATTCCGCTGGCGCGGAAATGCAAACAGCACGCGGCCCGCGGGGACGGCGCCGGTACAGACTGTGGGCCCTTGTTGACATCGTCGTGTCACTGACTCGGAGTTAGTAGTAACAGATTATAGTTTACGATAGGCTTTTGTGTATGGATAATCGAAATAAATCATATACTTAATTGTTTGGGGTACACAGTATTATCTCTATATTATTCCAACCCAGTTCCTTTTTTCAAACAATACTGATTTATAAAGATTTTTAAATTTTAACAGAAACGTCTGTTACGAAATTCTAAACTATATTTACCCTCCTAGTATGAAAAAGCAAGCGATTACTAATTTCGCGGATCTTAAGTAGGGTCTTGGTGGCATAATTGATAATGAGGAGATGCAGGTTCGAATCCTGCGTAAGACCGACGATTTTTTTTCGCTTAAATATAGTTTAATACTAACTTATACTTATGTATTTATTTTGGGTTACCTGTTTTTTAAAACGGAGGTTAGTCTGTCACCTCAGTAAAGGAAAATAATGGAGTCTTAATAATATAATAATAGTGTGAATTGTAAAAAAGTCAAATTTTAAATCCTACGAAACCAAATTAAAAGTTAAAGTTTTAATATTTATTATTATGCTATTCTAAATATACTTGAATACGTAGCTTTCACGCTATACCTACTCATTAAGTAAATCGGTTGCAACTATGGGTACAATGACGAAAATTTCGGGCGCTATGTGTTTAGCGCAAGTCAATAAAGCGCCAAGCAAGACAAAATCCACTCTTAACCTATTTAATAAAGATGATATTTGATTATTACAGAATACGTTATGCCAGTTATTAAAATTGGATATAAAATATGAAGAGTTAAGGTGTTTTTTTGGGTGAATCGTCGCGGTATTTCCGCCCCGGCGACCCGCGCCGGCGCAGCAGTTTATGGCGCGGCGTTGTTTGCTCGCCGCGGCCGCGCCGACGCGATAACCCGCCAGGACTCGCGTGTTCTGATAACAAACCGTTCATAAGCACTGCATCACATTTAACATCTATCTATTTAACTAAAGCATCGCTGTTGGAGTAACTCGGCTCGGGATTACGAGTATATCTAATAAAGAGGTGTTTTGTTTATTTAAAACTAGGTAATGAGTAAAACCATATCGTCAGTGACATGTTGTCGAATTGTTTTTGATTCGGCCGCCAGTAGTGTGAAAGGCAATATGGTGTTACCCATTAGGTAGAATATGGGGCCTGTTTCCCTTAACTTGGTTAATTTTATTACCGTCGCAGTTAGAACTTGTCACAAATATGTACATAACTACATTTTAAAGAAAATAATGTTAGCCGATTGAATCGTGTTGGCTCTAAACTTAAATACCTAGTAAGTATAGTAAGAACCCATTAAGAACCTAGTCTAAAAGTCACAATGATTAAAATCCAAAATATTTGACCAAATATGGACCAGAAGAAAATGGCACGTATTTGTAATGAGACTTATCGAATATCGATTGCAGTTTAATGAAATAGAATTCGAACTAAATAAGTACCTACATATCAAGAAACCAACGCGTGCGTTTACGAAATTGTGTTGTAACTATTTGAAGAGATTGGAAAGCCTGGGTACGCGTTGTACGCGTAAATTGATTAGGATTAACAAAAGTTTATAAATAGAAGTACTTTATTTGTAAGAGAGAATCCGTTAGGTGAGACTAGCTGTAGCCCATGACTCGTACCTATATAGAAATCGCGGGTAAATAGTACATTACTGCACAGACCGGGAAATAGGCCGTTGCGGGACGATTAGAGTTAGCGTGGCCGAGACGCAGTCGAGGCCGCGCTATATACCTACGAGTCCAGCAACCGACCTTCCGGGTCGAGGCTTGTATAGTGCTTTTCTCCAACAATGTGAGGAAATTTAACACAATTGTTAATAACATTAAACACAGTCCCAACATTTCCTTGAAAAAAAAGAACAGAAACGTACGATTTAGTATGACACTGAAATAAAGCATTAAATAAAATCACAAATTTAAACGTAATAAATTCAATTTGAATAAAATATAGTTTAAACTATAACATTTATTACGCGTTTATGTTATTTCGGCAATTTATTTTGTTTATGAACTCAATTTCTATAAAAAAATGTCAAACTATTTGATACACTTTTAAATACGTTAAGTAAACGCTGTTGAAAAGGCTTAAATTTTTGGTCTATGACATTTAAAAAGTACCTAAAATATACAAGGAAGAATCTCGATTGCACGAGTGTTTGGCTGTTTGGAGATAGTTATCCTAGTCCAAACATGGCTTTAAAAAGTAAAACACCAGGTACGTAATGAAATTCCATACATTTTCGCGGCCGCTGCCGTTGGTAAATAATAACTTTGTTTTTTTTAATTTTGCCTGGACCTGGTACTTAGAGCTTCGCGGACCGATTTTACAACAGTAAGGTTAACATTTCCGAGCATGTGGGAGAAAAATACTTTATAGCTGCCTAATATAACATTTCACCGAAATCGGTTCAACGGTTTAGCCGTTAAAGCGTAACCGACATATAGACAGAGTTTCTTTCACATTTATAATATTACAGTATGTGCCGGCAGAGCTCTTTACAACAACTAGGTATACTTAATGCTTTACGCGGGTGGGTGATTGATAAATAACAAAATATAATTTAAAAATCCGGCCAAGTTCGAGTCAGACTGGCATACAAAGGTTTCTGTACCATTTTTTGTATCCATAAGTTTTTATATTTTATTTCTTTTTATTATTTGTTGTTATAGCGGCTATAGAAATACACACTCCGTGAGCATTGCTACTGCCTACCCATTACGGTTCATTTCATGAGATACAGTCCGCTGACATACTGCAGTGTGGACGGATGGACAGTGGATGCTTAGTGATAGGTCCCCTTGGCACCCTTTTGCTACGGATCCCTAAAAACCTGCAAATGCGTGGCGATTGGCGGCCACCTTCGGCTTAGCGTAGTATTTGTAAATTAAGTACAAAGATTTGAGAGCAAATTTGTAATTAGCTCGAGTTTAACGGAAATCTGAACGTGATCAGCTAAATCTTGTAAGTACTCGTAGGTTATTTGAGAAATCGATTCAGGATGATATCGGACCCGAAATAAAAGTAACTGAAAATAAAAAAGTAATTTTAGGTTTCTGTAGTCAAACTAATTGTCTATCTGTAGGTAGGTATGTCAAAGTTGCTTTTTGTAAGAAACTAAAGTCACAAAGCTGAAATTTTGTAAACATAATAATGATTACACTAACTAATAATGAAATGTGGGTAAATTTACAATAGAAAGTTGAGATCTGGGTAAGAATTAATGTGGGACTGCTCATAATAATAATATACTTGGACTGCTGTAGAATTATCTCAATATATCTGCGAATTTATTTTGATATTTTTTTTCTACATATTTGAGGCAATAACAAGTAGAATGGCGCAAATATTGATCTCTAAAAGTTTCTTCACTAACTGCGTGTCAATAAGAAATACTGAAAATCTGGAAAATACTTCAAATGCAAGCACAGATAACTAATTAAAAAAAATAACTATCATGACTATGTAGGCTTTATTGGTTCTTGAGTTAACAGGATACTAAATCTTTTATATAGATTCACTGAAAATCCTTTGGAGATATTGCTACCTATGGTAGAGCACCAAATAAAAGCATAGTCATATATTTATGGTTTTTGGCAAAGGTTTTCTATGTTTATAGTTACAAAGACGGAACCCTGCACTGAGCTTAGTCCGACATGCGTTCGGCCGGTAAAAACCAAGCCTACTCCACTTTCCACAAAACCCCGTTTCATCAAATTATTTTTTTATCTCATTGCCTTTTTTTCAAATATCAAGATTATTTGTAATTGTACATACGTACATACATAAACTCACACCTTCTATTAATTCCCAGAGTGGGGTAGGCAGAGCTACAGAATTACCTACAACTCTAAGAAGTTGTTGATAATTCTTTAACCACATTTTGCACAATTAGGCTAAGATGTTTAGCGCGCGTATTAGTGACAGGTTGCAAGCCCTGACATCCGCGGGAAGACATGGAGTGGCACTATTCTAACCCGGCAACCACACGGGCCTTGGGCTTAATTTTAAATTGTATCTACTTAATAAAATAAAAATAAAACACTATCCTATTACTTAGTCACAATAGTCTTTGAGTGAAAGGCTTTGATAGTTAAATGAACCGGCGTAGAGAAGATAGGTACAAGAAGGCCTCGCCGCTGTAAAGAGAGAGGCTGACCGGAAGGCTATGCTAGACCACAGGAGGCACGACCTACGGTTGTGCGACGTAGAGAATATTCCTATGCTAAAACACTATACGCCAGCAAGCATACATGATTTATACCTCTACACATGCCAGGTTCCACCGGCTCGGCCAACCAACTTGCCATACTGTCCAGAACATGTTCCCGGCGGCTAGTTTTGTAATTAAATTTGTAATGTGTTTTAACTGAAATGATGCTTGGATATAAAAATGAGTAAAAGAAAATAACATCGTCAAATTATTACACAGGCACTACAGCTCGCAATTGTGCAAAGTCGCTTTAGCAGATAGGTACAGAGATTCGCTATACGGCACAAACATTAGGATTACAGGATTTCTAGACAATTGGCAGCCATAAGTGGCGTGAGTGACGTTACGGAACCTACGGCATAGTAACACACAACATTCGTTTTGAGTCGTTCGGGGACCCCGCGCGTTATGTGGTTTAGAAGAGAAGTATAACTTGGAGCCCCAACGCACAATGACGACTGAAGACGACTTACCTTCATTCACATGAGATGCACATTATTATCACTTAATACAAATGTTAATTTCGACCAACTCTTTTTAAGTCAACATTTATTTGAAAATATGATAATTATTTTGCAATTTTTTAAATGTTGTTAATCATTTTAAAAATAATAAGATTTTTATTATCGCACTTATTCAAACGCCTAAAACACACTATCACAATATATTACAAATTAAATTAAACACCATATCACCAGCGCCAGACACATTGTTATGACACTCACCTTTATCAAGTGTAACGGCGAATTAAATAATCTACAAACTTAAATAAATCTTTGGTGCAACTTTGGAGTTAGTGCGGCATCTTTCCGATATCACTATCACTTCACAAAATCGTCGAATCTATTATCCGAGAGATAGCCAGCGAGTGTCGCAGCGCGGGCGTTGCTCTGGTCTCGGGCGCTGTGATCTATGTCAGTTTTCCAGGTGTGCTAAGCTTTCCGAGGTGATGCGGCGCCGGAGGGGCGCAGGGTGCGCGGGGCGCACACAGCGCGTCGGTGTGGGTGCGTGCGCGCGATTGGCTAGCGCGCCCGCCTCACGCATGTTGGCATAACGTTTTCAGCGCGTAGCGCCCAACTCTGCTGAGGGCTTTTCAGCATATTTTCCAATGTCGTATTTGTTTTAGATAGACTGCTCTTGTAAAAATAAAAACAAGAGTAGTAATCGTGTTTATACGCATTAATGTAGGAATGAATTTCTACTTCCTTTCACTTATTAAACGTTCAATGTCTAAAGAAATGTTGTTAAAAGTGAGTTATAAAATTATTGATTCATTTAGAGATCTTACCAAATAACATTTTTTTACGCTGTAATGTCTACCTACCTATATTCGTATTAGTACCTAAAACATTTTTGTAGACTGCAAATACAACAAGTACTTTCTGAATTAAATGTTTTGTTTACAAATAAAAAGGCTGATAATGACGATGTAGTACCAATAATTAAGGGAAAAAAAACGCAAGGGCAGTCGGACCGTGCTCAATGAATGGTCCCGAAGCCGTTATTACAAAGACAAGAAACTATCTTAAGTTATTTGTTGCTGTCTAAACTTCAAAGGTAAGGTATAAAACGCCTTTTTCGCCTGTATCTCAGGAACCAATCGAGTCTACGTAGTCGTCATAGTTTTCCATTTAAATTCGTTATTATTATGTGGTTTCATTTAGGTAAGGTATTTTTCAGATTTTCAGTTTTCAGAGTAATTCTAGGGAAAATTACACTTTTCGAGATGGATATTTTCTAAACGGTCTAAATGCTTTGTAAAATTGTAAAATAAATTCTAAGCTGCAAAATAAAATACATAAAAAAACTTTCCTTAAGATGAATGGGAGGTATACGAAAACATTTTGTTAAGGATTTTATTTTACAACTTTGTAAGCGTTATGTAGTTAAATGTATAAATATGCAAAATTACCTATAGCTCAATTGGTAGGTACTCTAAGAGTCTCCGAGTTAAACCGCGGACAGACGGACAGGCGTCACTATAAGGGTACCTGGTTGATTAAGGAACCCTAACAATAGAGTTTGATAATATAGACACCAAAACGTACCACATAATAGCAAGATTCGAGTTACAGTGATCTAATCTAACGAATTATCATAACATTTTCTCTACATCTCTACATATCAGAACTGTGATACAGATGATCTCTAGCAGCAAGGGTTTCTTTGGTTGTTACCTACCAAGTTTATTGTATGGTATGAATTGCGTACGATCAATCTTATGTAAAATACTGTCATATAATAAAAAGTACTACCATTTTTTTCTTTTATTACTTAAAGGTTTAAGTGCATATATTTTTACCTTGATTTGAACTAAATTCAAACGCTTTAATTTCGAAACCTCGCTTTAATGTCCAACCGCGTCGTTCTGTAATACCTACTCGTTTGTTCTATAATTTCCACCTGGTATAATAGTCAAAATAAATAACATATTTGTTTACTCTAATTTATCACATCTAAAACTCACTTGCAAAATCCAGTAGGCATGTCGGATGGACATGCAGGCGAAGTTTATAGTTTAGTTTTGCAGGTGACCACCGACCAACGTTCTTGTTGACTCTGACATAATTAATTTTTGGCGATTTATGACCACTTTTAATAAGCTTTATGGCTCCATCACACAATCACGCTTCTTCGGTTATTTTTAGGTAAGAACATACGTTTGGATGTTTGTTACTCAATCACGCTGCAACCACACATGTAGGTTAGGCCCTGGAATAGCATATAGGATAGTTTTTACCCCGAAAAATTAAACAGTTCCCGACGGAATAACGATCATCGAAATCTACGCGGACGAAGTCGCAAGTTTGCACGCCTAACGACAGAACATGAAAGATCCTTTGTTTATGTCACCGACTGTGTGCAGTATTTTTATTTTTTTATTATCAAATTAATGATATATACGGTTATAGAAGGTTATTTTAAACCATGATGGTCTTATAAGCGATGATGGTAAAATAAGTGATGGGTTTACTCTTGTTTCGTGGAAAATGGGCCGGCCGTTGGTTTGGGATGCCACTTGCGTGGAAACCCTTGCGCCGTCACACTTTTCCGGAACAAGGAATTAGTGGAGACAGAGGCGATAATCAAAGGCGTAAATATACAGTCAACTTGATCGAAGTTACCTACGTATTTGAGCCTTTTGGGGTCGAAACATCAGGACCTTGAGGACCAAGAGCATACCTTATTTTTAAAGACCTTTCGGTCGACGCAACTCGTGACTAAAATGCTGGCCTTTACCACCCACTGGCTCACTGATAGCGGTATCTTAGATTAGTGTAGTTTAAGTAAGTTTGTAAGTTCTTTTCCACTTGTAAATACCTTTAATGCAATTCTACTTGAAATACACATCTTTAAGAAGGGTACCCATTATTTTACCGAAACACCTTTCAACGAACGTATTATTAGTTACGCAGAATTTCATTTCATAATCAGGTTAGAGTACACTACTTATGTACATTTCAGCATCAGTAAATAAATACTAATCGAGCTATTTTTACTAACAGAGTGTTTAAATTTAACAATTATATTTTAAGTAAAAGAAGACATTAATCGTTACTTTGGCTCGTAACTGATAGACGTTGTACCCGCCCAGTGATGGGCCGAGGGAACAATCCCATTCCCGGGATTATTTCTAATATTTTCGTGTCCGGAATTGTTCTAAGCATGGGAATATGTTAAAAATAATAATATCTGTGTTTTATTTAACTAAAGCATATCTGCTGTTACCACTAACGGCCTCACGATAAGCACACGTCGGGTCTCAGCAGTGCACAAGTACACACTAACACACATTAATCCTTGGTTTTCATTTTATTTTCAATTGTGTATTTTTTCCACGTTTTTCTAGACCGGGGCCTAGTGCAGTGCACCTGTGTCCTTATTTAATTTTGCTCACATGTAGGCTTTTTCATTTATTGACGGTCTTTGACAAACTATATATCCCTAGGTATTCAATAATATTTTTACAATATATATCTTAACAATAAAAAATAGCTGATAGCAAACTCGGTAATGCGCTCAAACCATTATCTTATCAACTAGAGGCTTACTTGAGACATCGATCATCGCTCTAATTACGTACCTACCGTCGATAATGTTTTAATCGTGCTCGTTGTTTGTGGCAACTTTGCGCCCAATAACGTTCCCTAAATCAATTCCTCCTAATATAAGCCAATTACAACTCGCTCAATGTTAAGGTAACAATCAGAAGACTGTGACCGAACACAGATTTTGAAAAATAGGTTGCAGGAGCCCTCGGAAAAATAATCTTTGAGATAAGTATATTACCGGCCGAGAGCTCCATGTTACCTTTTTACGGAAAATGTATCGTTACTATTCCATAACATTTCATTCTTATCGGGATTACAGACAGGGTGTCCGGGATAGTGGACTACCTTACAGGGCCGAATAGCTGAGCTTAGGAGAGTTGAAAATATCATAATTCATGTTTTGTAAAAGTCGCATGGAAATCTAGATACTCAACTTTTTAAAATTTCGGAAATGCGGTACCCTGGTTCACCATTTTCGATGGCATGACTACAATTTTTCAGTTTCGTTTGCAGTTAAAGAACTTTGCTTTAAGACCCTTTTAACGAAATTAATAAATAATTAGCGGTTTCTTAAAATTTCCAAGTCAAATTTAAAGTTTAAGAATCTGAGTTATGTCCGGCAAGTTTGACATCGCACTATGTAAAAAATGTATTGAAACCTGTAGTGCTGCTTTCCTAAAAACTTGCCTGTTTAATGGAGATTCTAAAATGGTATCACAATTGAGATTATTGATTAAAATAGCGAAGTTATTATTAAGTATATCCAACAAAGCCTGAAGTCTATCAAACTATCGAAGATAAAACCGGACAAGAGCATGTCTAACCATGCTCAGTGCAGGGTTCCGAAGCCGTTACTACTACACAAAAACTTTTTCAAAAAATCAACAAGTATGAACTAATTCTCTATTTAAGATTATTTTGTGCTGTCTTAGATGATTTTAGTAGGTATAAACACTTTATTCGCCTGTATCGCAGGAACCAATCAAGTTTACTTAGTTGTGATAGATTTCCTTTAAAAATCGTTATATGTGCTTTCATTTAAGATATTTTACAGATTTTTAGTATTTGTAGTTTTGGCTTAGGGGGGACACACTTGACTCTAACAAAATTTAGCGTTTAAAGCTTAATATTTCATAAACGGATCCCTTAACCGAAAAAATTTTATGACAAACTCGCAATATTTTTGAAAGGCCTATCCAACGACATCCGACACTATGGGGTAGACAAGAAAAATAAAATACATCCCCACGTTACGTGTAGGGGAGGTACACTAAAAATGTTTTTTTTTTTTCAATATTTTATTTTACCTCTTTGTTGGCGTGACTAATATGTATATTCATGCCAAATTACAGCTTTCTTGTACTAAGAGTCTCTGAGCTAGGCTGTGGACGGACGGACGGACGGACATAGCGAAACTATAAGGGTTCCTAGTTTGACTACGGAACCCTAAAAACGACTTTTGCTTCCGTTTAAAATCCAGTTGACTGGTTTTAAATGTTTTAAAAGACAATTTACATGAATCTTCATTTTAAACGGAAGCAAAAGTCGTTTTAAGGGTTCCGTACCAAAATTGTAAAAAAAGAACCCTTATGACTTATGACTTCGTTGTCTCTCTGTCTGTATGTCACAGCAGGTTTTCTCAGCAACTAGAAATGCTATCAACTTGAAATTATAGTTGTATAACTTGCTTGCCCGCATCTGTTCTTAGTAAAAGTAAAATTAAATTAATTTTATAAATAACTTAAAAGGAGTCTAGAATGGGGAGTTGAAAAACGAAAGTGGTTTGATGGTAGCAAATGGGGTGTCATATGAAAGGGCTTAATCTGCACATTTCAACACTATTTTTTTTTTAATTTTCAGTGATGTGATTTTTGATGGGTGTGTATCTCTATCATAAACCAACGATATAATAATTATGTGATGCATTAAAAAAAGGCATAATTTTTAAATCTATAATGTTCATAAATTAATTAATTAATATTTCTAACAGCTTTCATTACTATTAATGTGGTCACAGTCCTAACCTAACCTAACCTAGTTAGAAGAAATTTACTAAAAATGCATAATAACAAGAAAACGATAGTTATGTTAAATGAGTGTTATGTTATTCGATCGTAAGCCTGATGAAATTATACAATTGGTTTTTATGCTAAACGTTCATTATGCTTTTCGTGGTTAGTTAAATGAAATTATAAAAAATGTTTTTAGACTGATTGATCCCCTTTTGGTTTATAGCCAAAAATGTACAAAAAATGACCGTTCCCCCCCTTATCTCCGAAGTTCTTATTATATTTTATGGGAAAAATAAAATTGAAGTGTTCAGTATTTACCCTTTTTGAGAAATAAAACAGGCCCTTTGAAAATCTGTATTATAATTTAGGCTAGTTAATATGGACCTTATTGCATAGAAAAAAAAATGAGTATTTTCTTTTGCGGTTACCAAGCATATTATCTTAAATACGGAACCCTCGGCGCGCGAGCCCGACTCGCACTTTTTTAAATTCGATCGTTTGATAGAATTCAGTCTTTCTTGGACAAACTTAATAATAACTTCACTGCTATAATCAATAATCTCAATTGTGATATCATTTTATAATAAAATTTCCATTAAACAGGCAAATTTTTAAGAAAGCAGCACTACAGGATAAGGCCTCCAAAATTATCATTTAATTTTATAACACAGAAGTAACACAATAACTTTTGTGTTAGCGTAACGCAAATGTAACACAAAAATAACGGTTTTTTTTATAAACTTCGTTTCATATTGGTGTTAAAATAGTAAGTAATAAAAAAAATTATAAAAAATACTTTGTTTCTAGCTAAACGCATTCAGTACCTAGCACGACAAAACAAAGTTCAAAATTATTTAATCTAAATTTCGGATCGTGATCGATCGTAATTTAACTAAATCATCCTCTTTTTTATAAAAGCTAGGTAAGTATAGAATTTTGTTGTAACCAAAAGTTATTAATTTAAATTTATCATGAGAGAAATATAACAAACTAAGTATAGCTCCAGGAAAATAGTACCTAGTCAATTTTGATGCAAGTGCGAAAAGTATGTCAACTTGCACAAGTCAAGTGTATACATTTAATACATTTGCGAAAAATGTGTATCTGTGTATGTGTGTCTCTGTGCCCTACCCGTCGCCTTAATTGTAACGCGTATATATAGACACAAATACATACAACGGTATACATATGTATATATACGACGGCTGCCTTTTAAGTTCTGTCGTTTGCAAAACTCCCGTGATTATTAAAAAAAAAACTAGTATCATCTTAAAATATTTGAATTTAGAATTCAAAAACAAAAGAATGTCTCGAGATCGGCCGATTAGTTTTAGTACAGCGTCGGTTCAAAGTTGACAAGTCGGTTGTGAAAATGGAAATTTCGAAGGAAAATTTACGTGCTATAATATTTTACAACTTTAAAAGGGGTTTAACGCGTCTTCAGTGCTTTGAAGAGCTGACTACGGTTTTTAAAAATGAAGCACCATGCATCCGGACTGTGGAACGTTGGTATTTGGAATTTCAACGTGGTTGCTCTAGTCTTAGTGATAGGCATCGTGAAGGCCGTCCAAAAACAGCTGTAACCCAGGAAAACATTGATGCTGTACGGCAACTGATCGTCGAAGATCGCCATGCGACATACCGCGAGATAGAAGCTTCATTAAGCATTTCAGGGACCAGTGTTCAAAATATATTGCATGATCACTTAGGTGTAAAAAAATTGATCTCACGCTGGATACCACATTTACTTAGTGAAGACCAAAAAACGGCTCGCGTTAGATGGTGCCGCAAGACTCTGCGGCAATTCAACCGAGGAGACTCTAAACACGTTTATGACATTATCAGTGGTGACGAATCTTGGATATATGCCTACGATCCGGATTCTAAACAGCAGTCAACTGTTTGGGTGTTTCAAGATGAGCCAAAACCGACCAAAGTAATACGCTCACGGAGCACTTCGAAAAAAATGCTCGCCACGTTTGTAGCGAAAAGTGGCCACGTTGCGACCATCGTGCTCAAAGATCGTAAAACAGTTAATGCTGACTGGTATACCACTGTTTGTTTACCAGAAGTTATCGGCGAGTTCCGAAAAAAAAAAGTTTAAAAAAACAAAAACCCGCCTTCAAAAAGCAAAAAATAACTTTAAAATGGTAGGTAAATAGGTCAGTCCAACTGAAGTCTGCTTTTGGTTAAAATATTGTTGGACGCCGACTTCAGTTGGACTGACCTATTTACCTACCATTTTAAAGTTATTTTTTGCTTTTTGAAGGCGGGTTTTTGTTTTTTTTAAACTTTTTTTTATTTTATACTTTTTAGTGATCATAATTATGCTGTTATTCTTACATTTCTCAAGAAACAATACAACATTTAAATCTCGCCGCAAGCAACGCCGTGGGAAAGTCATAGTCATATATTTAAACCTAAATATGCTTCGTCATAGTCGCTCAACTATCTTAATCGAAATATCTTGTCGCCACCCTCGAAATATATACCGTTTAGGAGTTCCGGTGGCCATCTGTGGTCTTCATCATTAGTTCCACTTCACCAAATAGTGGTTTCCAAGACCAAATACACGAGTTACAATGAAAAATACCAAAATCGCTATAGGTGTGCCTATAAATTTTGAAGAGTTCCGTCGATTCCACATGGATTCCACCATCAGATCTACATTTTGAAAAAAATGGGACCAATCTGGAAGCACCAGCTTTCAAATAAAAAAAGAATCTTCAAAATCGGTTCACCCAGTCGAAAGTACTGAGGTAACAAACATTAAAAAAAAAAAAACAGACGAATTGAGAACCTCCTCCTTTTTTTGAAGTCGGTTAAAAATAACCCAAGACGTCGTATAGTACTGCACCACGATAATGCTAGCTCGCACACCGCCCGGCAGACAATTGCGTTTTTAAAAGAACAAAACGTCGAAAATTTGGATCACCCGCCGTACAGTCCAGACTTAAGCCCTAATGACTTCTTCACTTTTCCAAAAATCAAGCAACGACTTCGTGGTCAACGGTACCGGACGCCTGAAGAAGCGGTTGAGGCATACAAAACGGCCATTTTGGAGACCCCGACTTCGGAATGGAATAAGTGTTTCGAAAACTGGTTCGATCGAATGAAAAAGTGTATTACATATCACGGTGATTACTTTGAAAAACAATAAATACCATTTAACACTTAAATTGTCTTTAGTTTTTTCAAACGACCGAACTCACAGAACTTAAAAGGCACCCCTCGTACCTATATAAATTAACCCCTATTTATCCTGGTCAAGCTATAACTTGAGAATGGCTTTACCGTTTTAATTCATCTTTTTTAAAATGGTAGATCGGCCGTTGTCGTGTCCTGCTGGAAGCTCTTCTGGAAGGACGGGTTAAAGTCCTGCCAGAAGATTACCGCAAGTCCTTCTAGCAGTGCGTAGTTTGTATGAAATAATAACCTTAAACTTTGTACGAGTAAACGCCAGAAATCGTAAACATTTGGTCGGTGTTTATTTAATAAAACTCAAGTGTTTAAAAATCAAAGTTTTATTAAGTCAGTTATGACAGCACAGAACATGGGAAATATAGAATCGTCATAGGGACTTTAAGTTGACGACTTTGGTATAATCTAGCCTAGCAGTTATTTATTTAGTCAACCTAACTATTTAAAATTGGACTTACTAAAAAAAATGCTTGAGCTTATTGAAATGAAATATTTGAAATGAAATATTATATTTGCCTGAAAATATAAAATATTTTTGCAGGATTTATCATGTTCATGTCAGTACAAAATATTGAGCACTTCCCATCAATATCCCACCTCACGCGAACTTTATTTTTGCTAACAATTCGGAGTAGAACGCCATACACTTCGCACACATTAAAATTATCGCCGAAATGTTGGCGACTCCAGAGGCCCTACTTTAAAAATCGAAGTTCGAAGTTACGTTAGCTCCATCTCTGTCACTCGTCATTCGAAACTAAATCGAGAGAAAGGGATGGAGCTAACGTAACTTCGAACTTCGATTTTCAAAGTAGGGCCGCAGGCGCTTTCAATGCCCGGCGAGTCGAAATAAGGCGCGAGCGCGGACGCGCTGCCCCATGCGCCATCGCGGCCCAACTGTTGATCAACCGTGCTAACTACAGATTCTCCATAGTGCGTGAAAGAGAAAGAAATACTCTATTTTTTAGTATACATTTCAAGTTTATACTATAAATAATTAAGAAACTGTGACCTAAAAAAGATGCGTCCTTCCGGAAGGACCTAAAGTCCTGCTAGCAGGACTCCGGGCGATCTATCATTAAATGTTTTCTAATACTTCGTAGAAGGAACTTGTATTCAAAAAAATAAAAAAACTGTGCACCAAAATTAAAAAAAATCTACTGGGTAAGTCGGAAATTTGCAGCGGGGCGAAGCCGCTGGCGGGCCGCTAGTTAGAAGTAAAATTTAGAGGACTTACTTAAGTAATTCCTCTTGCACCTCCCACTACTCACATATATATATAGCTATCTACTTGTTTAATGGTACCATAATTTATTGTATTAATATCTGCATTTGAAAATTCCAAATGAATGTTCAGACCGTATAAATGAAAATGTGAACATACGAACAGACTGTCGCCGCAGGAAACTTTGATTTATGATAAATTCGTCTTCAGTAAGGTCGTAGGCTGATATATAGTATCATGCTAACAGGCACCATCTGAAACCCGAGTTCAACTACAAGGATTATAACAGTGAATTTACTCGTATCATAAACGAAATAAAATCTAGTTTGTTTCCAATCTGGGTTTTTGTGTTGTTACTCGTACATAGTCACAATTATAATCAACACATTTCAGAAACAATCTGAGAATGCGAAGATGTCTTTTAACGTAACGTTTACCCGAATGTGATTGGAATATTATCATTATTAGAGCTTGGTCTTATCGATGGAGTGATCGCCACTTTTCTCTAATCTCTGCCAGTGTTGGCGCATCAAATTAGCGTAACCTGGACATAATTTCGAAACCCGTTGTTTTTATTATTTTATCGGATATTAATTTAGGTATATTAATTAAAACTCGGCGGTCGTAACCGTATCTTATAAACATCATGAAAGATCCCTCCCTGACCGTTTCCTCACAGTTACATTACCAAGCACCTTGTCGGTATAGTTTTGACGTGCAGTCAAATGCGATCACTTCATAGCAAAATTAAACTGAAACCAAATTCGCATGTAGGTACGTTTTTTTACAGTTTTCATCTGATCTTAATATCTAGATAAGCAAAAATGGTAACTTCGATGTTTACATCTGTTTAAGCTATAATACGTCTTTTTAGACATTTAAGTCAAAAGTTAAACGTTTATTTTGAACGCTTTACCTAATAATAATATATTTCTCAGTAGCTAAAAATCGTAACTATGAAATTTTTGTTTAATAATACGTTTTTGTGTACTATAATCATATTTTCTTCAAAATTAATCATTTTAATTCCACGCTAAAGAAATTAATAAAACTGAAAATACGCGCGAACTTGCCGTCGAGCGGGATGCATGCGGTGGGTGCGGGGCGGGGAGAGAGCGGAGCCAGCCGGGCGCACACTACACCGCGCCATTCCCCACAAAATCGCGGCTAATAATCAGGGGTGTGATTTTCTCAACAACGACGGACGGGCGGACGAACGGGTGAATGTCCAGGCGGCGAGTTTAAGTAGTGCATTCTTTGCATTCTCAATAAGGCAACCTTATACGTTCAAGAAGCCATGCTGCCAAATTGAATACACGCGCTTAAATGTGTTTTGTTCGCTCGGACGGGACTACTTAAACTCGCCGCTGCGCTTTCGCTCCCCGAATAACACCCCAGTATTCAGTTGAGTGTCACGCGCGCCGTACGCTGCCAAAGTTATTCGAGACCTATGGCCACTCGAAAAGCAAAAAAGGTTCTGCATAGCATACGGTGCTTAAATAATGACAGGAATGTCGACTTGTCATTATTTAGACTTCCTAAGGATATCGAAAGTTAAGATTATTATTAATATTATTTTTCTACTCGCGTACTGTAAACCGCTAATTTTGATATTGTTAATGGTATCAAAATACCACCTTTAGCGTAACCGAAGTGGGATAACCTACTCCTTTTTTGAAGTCGGTTAAAAACCATTCTATAATGAGCGTTGCTATGGTTATAACAGTTCTATAATAATTAATATAGCATTGTTATTATCATGGTTACGGTCATTCCGGGTACCAGTCTTGGCGTTTAGTGGACGCTTGACATCCTAATTTGTATAATAAACCGTTAAAAATATTTTAATACGAATTAAAATTATGTATATTAAAAGAAAATTAATGTTTAGACTAATTATGTGTTTAAAATTACATTTTTATTAAATTACTAAAAATATAATGGTAAACATCCATCGATTTGTTATTTCGTTACCATGGTTACGTTCAATATGGATATCAACAAAATGACGTTTCGTTTGGCATTCCGACTTTTATGATAAATTGTGACAACGGTTTTATTTGCATTAAATTTGTTAACATTTAACAATAAAATTCGCAAACTATTAACGCCAATTGGAATAATAAAAATGAATTTGCTGACAAGTAATTTGTTAGCAGAAAAATCGAGGAAAGTATACGAGAAAAGTTAGCGATTGTTTATTTTTGTCATTATCATTTTAACCTTGTAGAAAAAGTTATGTATGCAACGGTACATAATTATATCTTAAGGTACTCGTACCTGTATTTAGAGCGCTCGCAAGCTCGCGCTCTAACCTCGGCACTCGTACCTTAAGAAGCTCCATTATGTACCAGTTACATAAATAACTTCAATCTAGGTAGGTAGTTACGAGTAGGTACTTAATAACTGACACCATCATTACAGTTTTGAACCCTCTACGCAAAAAGAGAGGTATTATATTATTTATTTCATTAACGACACGTCCGCAGTTTAGCAGTATTCGGCTTTTTCGCATCCAAAATCAAGTACCTACTTAACAGAGCTTTCAGTGTAAGTAGATCCCCCAGCACTGGTGACTGCATAGGCAATAGTGAATAGTGAATGCGTTAATAGTAACGCATTCACTGCCAGTACTGTTTTTTGAACTTTCGCCAGGTGCCACATCTTTTGTTTTATACGGAGCTTGCCTACTGTAAGAACGCACATATGCGTTGAGGGCACTGGGTGGAAGTCACGGTGACGCATATATGCGTCGGTGGCAGTGAATGCGTTAAAGCAAGGTCAGCATATACTGGTTATTAGTTAAACACTTATGACTTGGTCGACCAACAAGTAGCGGACAACATTCGCTAGCCCTTCAGGCATTTACTTTTTTTTCTCGTCATTTAACTTAAGCCAACTACTTAAGAAAACTACTTAATCAATTGAATTAATAATAAGTTCTAGTTTTCGTACAACTACCTGCCCTACGAAGTGAAACTCATGGCGGGCGAAATAATACAGACTCTCACGGCGCAGATTAAAGGTGCATTATGCCTCGTTACGAGCGCCCCCATTATCGATCGGAAAAACGTAACCAAGGTCGTTTCCGTGCCATGCAAGGTATTATTATCGTTAACGCATTCTGAGTAGATTTAAATTCGCATGTTTGCTGTCACAGGGTGTTCCTTCTGTACTTGTACCTACTATTACTTATCCTGCGGCGGGCGCTCGCTGCGAGCGAGATGCTGCGAGTACCTGTTGGCAGCTTGACCACTTTCAGTAGATTTCTACTTTTTGGTACATAACTTAACTTTTGGTAGGTCAAAATAAGTTAGTAGTAAGTATTAGTATTTTAAGCCAATAAGCCGCTTTTAATCTGAATCACCAAATACTTTATTCTTAAAAGTGGCTACACTAGAAAATAACACAAAGTTTCCAAACGTGATACATACCTTGTGATATAACTATGATGAAAGTTATGTAAAATGAGAAAAAATTGTACAATAACATAAAAAATTCGACAGTGATGACGATGTGGACGGTGCGGGTGATTAAGTAGTAAAAAAATGAATTTCATTTACTAACTCGTTTTTATTCAATATACAAATACCGGTCTGCATCATTTCCTCGGCTTGCACGGACTCGTTTTCAGCCTGAGCTGAAGAATTCGGCTGCCACTGTGTTGCTTAAAATTTGAGCAGCATATTTTACTTTCATTTTGGACCGATATTTCGGCTGCACATGCATTTGAGTAATTTTACGAAGATATAAAGTTTGTCTATTTTTTTTCGTCCACTTTCAATTAATGCGCCCATTTGGCCTTCATGCTACTCATGTGCAGTTCCCCATAGTACAGTAAATGATTTCTTATCGATTTAAACAAATGGGGCACGTCGTACCTATATTATATAAACGTTTTTTTTTCATCACACATATTGTCAGTAATATTTTAAAGCCAGTTTCCTCTATGGCACGTATGACCTGTTTAATTAAAGATACCAACCTCTGCGAGGAAACAGTTCCCTTTACAAAGAAAAAAGCTATGGATTGCTTAAATTCCGCACATATCCCTTGCAACATAAACACTAAGTCCTTGTTTACGGAGACGCGGGGCGTCGCGCGTAGCGTTGGGCGGCGCGGTCTGCACTAAATTCAAACATAATATGGCGTTGTATAAAAGCGTTTACGGAGAAGCGGTTTTTACACGCGTTTGCTTCAAATACAGCGTTCCTTGCGGCGGAGCCCGCGGATGGCATCGCCGCGTTGCACGCGTCAATAAAGGCGGTACCCGCCACTGCGCCCGCAGCGGGTCCGCGGCGGAACCTTCTGACAGTCTTGTGCTCCGCCGCGCGCTCCGCTACACGCTTGAGAATCCGCCGCGGATGTAGCGGACACCGCTACTCTCTACACCCTCGCATCACGCGCCGCATGACACCCCGCATCTTTATAAACAACACCGCACATTGCCATATGTTTGTGATTGCGCGTGTGATGACGCGGTCCGCTGCACGCGCCGCCTCTCTGTAAACGGAAAAAACGCCCGACGCGCCTAGCAACGCCTAGCCGCACGCCACGCGCGACGCTCCGCGCCTCCGTAAACAAGCCCTTATGCATGATCAGCCAGATGAGAACTGCGTCCTGACTTAGGTGCACCAAAATCTTCATATACTTCAACTTTATCAGCGCTGCATCATAAAGTAGTCAACCCTTTAAAGCAATTTCATCAAATAGAGTCATGTGGTGCCCCACTGCGCGCACTTTATTTTCAAACTAGTATCAAAATTAAACGATAAGCATGAAAGGAAAATGAAAATATACGTATCTGGCGAAGCATGTATTAAGGTAATAATTAAATCAAGAAATTATCAATAAAACCTTGCTACCTCGAAGAAAAATCGCTTTAATTCAACCAGCTCCAAATATGCACACTTACCCATACTGCGGGTAAGTGTGCGCAGCTAAACGAAGTTTGTGGATTTTTTATTATACTAAGCAGACTGATCAAACTTACCTCACTTTATTGAGACGTAACATAGCTTCAAATGTTATGCAAAATTGAAGGCTTAAATACATTATTAACAGAAATAAAATTCATTTACTCGTGTCGATTTTCGCCATGACAGCAAATTTTACCTTTACGGCACCGGATTCTGAATAGTTTTTTTTCAAGTAAATGAATGATACCATCTGGGTTTTTCTTGCATAAACTAATTCTACACCAACATATCTTTAATTTGCTTACACATATCACAAACTTCTCCAACCCCATTCCTAAATAAAGGGGTTGCGCACACTTACCCGCTGCGCACAGTTACCCCACATGACCCTACCAATCCGCAGTACTTGTCCATGTCCCTTGTCGACCTTCCCGAAGAAATGGTTGAGGGAGGCGATGGCTGAGATACGCGTCATACTCGTGAACGGGTGCTGTTTGTGGAGTCCGGTCTGTTCACGTCTGCAAGGACTTCTTGTTCAGTTAATTATTCCAGTTATGCCTTTTGACGAAGAGGCCTCGTCGTGATGTTCTCCTAGTCATTTTATTTAGTTTAATGTATTTGACCTTACATTTGTAATGTTTTTATTTGTGCTAGTTCTCATAATTAGCATTTGTTACTTTATTTCTTGGGGCGCTTCTTCTCCACAATGATGGTCTTGTCCGAAGCGCTAGTAGATTCACTATATATTACCTACGTGTGATTTGTGTTATATAAATTTTTTTCAGGTGATTTTTTACAGCTTTATTTATACCCAGTTTCACAAGATTTTTTTTCAGGACACTGTGTAATGTTTTGACGCTGAGCTCTATCGCTATATAATATTATGGCAAAGGCCAATATTTTATTTTTTCTCGTCTATCGTCTGACGTCTGAATGTAGATAGGTATTTACAATAAATCGGAAAACAGTAAAATCAGGTGTAGGGCCGTGCCTCCGTGCGCACAAGCGCATTACAAATCACCTTGCTTTTAAAAACTACAGAGACCTTATATAGAATCATTTATCATGTCGTATGTTTATGATAGGTAATCAGCTTGTTGTCACCCACCTAACATATTTTTATTTAAACAATTCTGTGCAGAAAACTGAGTGCTTATAAATGGGTAATGATTTCACGTCAATCATTAGACCGTCGTCATTAGATTAGTCAAATCATTTGTCGAGGCTTCAAAACAGTAATGATTGTGTCAGTAATTAAATAAAGCTACTCAGAAATACCTACCTAGACCGGAGTTATAAATTATATTAATAATAGGTAATCGTATCTATTGATATCCTTAGGCAGTCTAAATAATGACAAGTCGACACTTCTGTTATTATTTAAGCACCCGTATGCTATGCAGTACCTTTTGGTTTTTCGAGTAGCCATAGGTACCTACCTACTATATTTTAAACCGTATAATAATAAATAATAATAATCATTTATTTAACCAAATTCAATTACAATGATTACCAGGGGTCCCCACACTAGGCCACGCCTGTATCGCGGGGAACCACTTAAAAATTAAACAACACATATTCCGATTAGACATTCTAGTTGTTGGCTAGCAAAATATTCATTCTAAAAACGACAATGTATTAAATTTAAACTATCTTATCTACAATAGCTTCAGTCTCGGCATAATTTAATGTGAGAAGAAATTCAAGTACTTATAAGCTTTTTAGCTTTAAATAGTATGTAGTCCAAAAAATATGAAACATAATTATCACAAAGGTAACGCTTATTAAATTCCTTTAACGAAAATTATTTACAACATGATCGGATATACCGTTTTTGACTTATTGCCAAAAATCTGCACTTGTCAAGAAAAGAACGTAAGTGTCATTAAGATACGCTCTTTTTCTGGTGCACTTTTCCTCATCGTATTTTTTGAGATAGATTTTTGTGTTTGTAGTAACGGCTTCAGAAAGCCTACACTGAGCATGGTCCGACATGCTTTTTGCCTGGTTTTGTTTATTTGAAAGCAGGTTTTCTAGTGGTAGTCTTTAGCTAGATTTCATGAAAATCGGTTGGCCATTTGAGAAATATCAACTCTGAAAGAAGGGGGCACCATATTATCGAAGTTTTTATCTATCTCAGAGTTATAATTTTTCAAGTGTTTTTTTTTACATTAGCGATATTGGGACCTTTAACAATTTTTGTTATTTTATGTGTTATTTAATATTCTATAATATACATATTTTACAACAAAATTCTTAAATAAATTTTAGTAATTTTCCCTTATGTCCAGTCCATATCACGAAAAATCAATAATTTTACGTTTTATTTCATAAGCTTTTCAGTGGTGTCTTACATAATTAGAATCATTACGAATCAGCGAAGATTTTAAACCTATTTGCCCGTTTTTTAAAGTAATCAGATAAAGTTTGTTTCTCCATACTAGGTGACCCAGTGTTTGCTTTTCACTTTGTATGGAAAAAACAACTTTTTCGCTGACCGAAACTAGTAAAAATCACTGAACATATATAGGAGTTAAATCGGTAGCTTTTTAGCTGCTCTATCAGCCCTAGGCGGGTTGACGTCGGTTTATGTGTCACCCCGGTATGTACCTACATAGTACATTACGTCGGTGGAGTATCAGATGTTACAAATTCAAATTTTTCACACTGTTGTTCCAAGTGAATTTTGTTGTAAAAAAATATATTATAAAATATTAGATAACACTTAAAATAACAAAAATTGGTAACGGTCCCAATACCGCAAATGTAAAAAAAAATTGAAAAATTATAACTCAAATATTAACCACTTCCAAAAAGGATAGAAGCGTCATGTTTTTTAAAAAGTGACCTTTATTATATTTACAATATATCCAAATTAAAAGAAAATCGGGTCAAGAGTTTCGTTAAAAAAAAAAAAAAACTTTCTATTTTTTTTTTTAAATCACGAGCATTTGAGGTATAATATTTGGTAAAATTACATCATACATTAAGTCAAATATTCCAGTAAAAGGAAAACCATTTTCTCGCCAAGGACAGTTTCTCCATGCTTACCCGGCTATACCCTTTAATTAAACTGTAAAAAAAGTTCACAACCCTTCGGATCAAATGATAGTGAAAGCCGCATTAAATTCTATTTCGTATTTCAGAAGGCTAAGGTGGCCAAACATATAGACGTTTACGTTGGATAGCCACTTTTGTATAGGTATTTCGAGATTTTAATTTATAAATGATAGTCCATTACATCTTTGATTGTTACGTTCAAAGCTCAATGTTTTAAAAATTACTATGTTAATAAGTTGTGATTATATTGTAAAAATGTATCAATCGCAGTACATTACCCAGCCCCGTTCGTCGAATGTAAACAACCGCGATTCTTGTACTCTTGTAGATCTCTAATCAGCTAAGATGAGCACACATCGAGTGTTCTTTCGTTCCTCAGATATCGATATTTCGTTGGGGCTGTCATGCTTAACCCATAACTATAATACACTCCCAGGTACGTCGGCGTATTCAGAAATAACTCTAATAGTCTTTATCTTAAAGTTCATAGACACATTTTACGACCAGATTTTTCTTTAGGTATTGCGTATTTGTGTTGCTGTCACACATCATTGCAGTCTGATAACGATTTCTCATCGCTACGCGATTGACAGAAACTTTGCAGGTTCTAGGTATATCAAATGAATTCTAATAAAAATCGACTATCTTATTAGGAAATAGGAACATGAATTGACTATAATATTGATTAACTATAAGTAATACCTATAGATTGGAAATGGATATAAGGATCTACCAGTAGGGTTTGTCAACGCACCCTTGCATGTTTTTTGTCACTTGTCATTTCTGATTTAAATATGGCCCAGATTTAAATTGTTTCGGTTGGTGTATTATTAAATGATAATACTTGACTTCAAACTTGGTTTTATTATTATGTTAAAGTATTACATCAGAAAGGAAGTTAGCTGTAGCTCGGACGCCATCTTGCCACAGGACGCTTTCTTGTCCACTAGTGATGTTCCATCACTAGTGACGTTACCTACTCATAACATCGTCCTTATTAGAAAAAGTTAAATTATTATAATTTTACAGCTTTAAGACAGTTTACAAAAATTTACTAAATTCTTAACAATGACTTTTGACAAAAAAGACTGTTGAAGTAAATCAAAAAAATAAGACAGTTTTATGAACTCAGTATCTATCTATGTATATTCTAGACTTAACTAAATCAATCAGTCATTCACAATCATTGCATTGATGTTTGCTTAATTAACAAAATATATTACCTCTTATAAATCTAACCGTCTTGGTGGTCTTATGACTCTTCCACACCTAGTGTGCATTTCAACTGGAGTTGTACGCTCTTCAATAGACGGTGCTACTATATGAGAATTAGGAGATGTCTTGATATCTGGACTTTTTTGTAACATAATATCTTGCGATACTGTTTGAGGTGACTGCCGAGGCTTCAAAATATACTGTCTGTTTCTCCTTCCTATAAATTCATCTGACCCTTCAACAGTATAAGATCTAGGCTGATCACATTTGGACCTCACTGTGCCTGTAATCCATGGAGTATCGGGCATTTTCTTAAAATAGACTTCATCTCCTTCTTGTAGTTCTGGTAATGATTTGGTCTTTCTGTCATAGTATTCCTTAATTTTATGTTTATTTTCTTCCTTTGTTTTTACATATTCTTGAAATTCGACTGTTCTTGGTATTAAGTTTTTTTGTGACTGTTGGTAATTGTGTTCTAAGTGAACGTGACATTAATAATTGTGCTGGAGATGGTAGATTTCCTCTAGGTGTATTCCTGAATTGAAGCAAAGCCAGATATGGATCTGTCCCTGACTCGTCTGACTTGGTAAGAAAACGTTTAGATATCTTTAAAATTTAAAATAATTATGTCAGTCAATATAGACCAATATTTTTTATTTATAAATAGTAGCCTATATACCTACCAATTTTCACATTTCTTACTTCAAAAATGACGAAACCCTCATACGCACAAAATTTTACACCCTCCTTTACCCCTTAGGGCTAGTTTTTCCAAAATCGCAAAAGGTACTTTTTTTTAAATAGCTCCTGCCCGCGACTTCTTCCGCGTAAATTGTGATATGTGTTTATCCGGGCTCAATCCGGGGTACACCTAAGCCATCTCCATTTCAAACTTCATCCACATCCATTCATTCGTTGCAGCGTGAAGAAGTAACAAACTAACACACAAACTTTTGCATTTATAATATTTAATGATCGGCGACCGGTAGCATTTTATGTCACTTTAACGTAAAACGTAATGACTAATAAAGATAAGTCTCATTAGTAGGATTAGTAGGATACTGGCATTAATAGGATTAGTGGATAATAGAATAGCTTTCGCTCCCTCGGGAACGGTCCAATTTTCCGGGATAAAAACTATCCTATGTCCTGTTCCAGGGCCTAACTAACAAAGCCAAGTTTCTTCTCGATCCGTTCAGTGGTTGAAGCGTGAAAGACGGACACACATTTATAATATTAGTATGGAGTATGGATGAAACTTGATGCAGACAAAAACTATTGAATAGAGTTCTTTCTCTATCTGAGGCATTTTCAGTTGAGTATCTGTTAAAGTTTTTGATGCATTATATACTGGATGTTGATTTTGCAACAACATCTCTCCGGCAGCACTTTGACTAGCATCACTTTGTAGGACAATAGGATCATGAACATTAAAATGTGATAACACTGGAAATTGACATATTAATTGCTTCAAACATCCATTTTTTCCATCTTCTCAAGTTCTTGTTGAAGTCTTTGATGTAATGCAAATGTTACCTTCCTCGGAGCATCAACTTTTAGCTGGGCCTCAGGATTTGTAGTTATGTGACACTCACCAGGAAGACAACCAAGACCGGTAAAAACAGAATTATTACATTCAACAAGGTTATTTAAATTTAAATTTTGTGACTGACTAGACTTTAATGACTGTGATTGAATTTTTGTGACTTTAGGACATATTACTTGACTTGAATTTGACTCATTTTGACTCATTTTGACTTATTTCCGAAAACAATTGACTAATATCACTTTCTGACGTTAGCATACTTGTAGTGTCTACAGAGAAAACTCTTTTAACTGGTCCAATTTCTAAGCAAGTTTGTTTACATAATACAGTTGAAGAATGCACATTTGCAATTATAAAATTAATTTGTTTTGTCTTATTGACGTCATTAAATTGAAATTTACACTCCTAAGTTTTGTTGACTTAGCACCTCTAGACTATTACCAGTGCATGACTTAATTTTTACATCAGTTTTAGACAATACATTTTTAATATTAAGTGAATCATAAACACTTTTCGACATAATATTGACATCACTGCCCGTATCAATAATACAATTTATTTGTGTATTATTTATATATAAATTAACTGTCCATTCACTTGACAACGACTTGGATGGCTGAATATGACCTATAAACAATTCATCTTGTTCTGTCTGACTCTACCTGTTGCATATTACTATCTGACTGTACATATCTTATTGATTTTGACTGAAATTACCTACAACAGACTACAAAATCACCGACTTTTTCTCATTTTTTGCGCTTTACACCTATAGCTGGACACCTATAACGATGCACCTGACCACACTTTGTACAAACTTCCTGACTTGACCGCTGACTATATTGACTGACGTTCCTTGAATTAGACTTTGATCTTGAGCGTGACTGACTCGTATTAATTATACAAGACTGAACTTTGTTCTGCTGTCAATTCATCCGTTTGATGTCTGGAAGCAAGCATGGCCTTTGCCATCTCTAAGGCCTTATCAAGATCCAGCTTATCTTCAAGCAACAATTTTTCTCTGATATAGTTGTATTTTTGATGCGTGTTACATATAAACATTATTTTGATTAGGCGTTCTTGCAACTCTCCTAGCTCACAGTTTTGTGACCTTAATTTTAATGTGCACGCAATATCATCTAAGGTTTCATTTACACCATGTCTTTTTTTTCTTCAAATAGTGGCTTTCACTCCTTGCTATTTTGGCAAGGCGTATTTTGCAAATGTCGACTTGTAGATATAACACACGTGACGAGAATGTTCGGTGTCCCTGTAAATTTTGGTTTTTGTGGAATGATCAGGAAGGATTCCTACCACAAATAACAAAATGTTATGGACGACACAGACAATCACAGGACATCTGACAGGTTAAAAATAACGGGAAAGAGAGTTCCGGATACCAACATAGAGGATAAGGGGAAGAAAAAAAAAAATTATGACAGACGTTGATGTCATCAAACAAGTCAAGGAGGAAGGAAGGGAATATATCATCATGTGTTTGAACCCCAGGAAGTATTATGGGAGTTAAAATCAAAATCACCCATAATCATGAGATGAGGAGAGACAGAGAATAGTATGGAAGAGAGATCAGGAGCGGAATATATCTATACATATAATAAAGTTGTAGAAGGGAAAAAATCTGTACATTCGAGATAAAAAATTAAAAATAATATAGGGGCCCTCAGAATGAACAGCAGAACACGTTTCTACAATTTTTGGAGTTGGTGTCTGTTCGTCTGTTTAATTTTGTTTCTCCTCGCATCAATTGAAAACCACTGAACCGATTTTAATGTGGTTTTCACTAAAAGTTTTCAATAAACGGGGACCAGGTTCATATGTATTAAAAAAATAAGATATGATAACAAAAGGGGGGAAAAAGAGGGGTCAAAGTTAGTATGGAAAAAAGTTACCGGATTGAGCTGGTCACTTGAAACTTTGTATATTTACTCTTCGTAACAAATTATGCTATACCTATTTCAGGATTTCTCGATTAAAGTTAAAACAATTAAGAAATTATCAAATAAGTCCAATTATAGGTAATTATTTAAAACCCTATTCGGGGTCCGTCGATTAATATACGTGACTACAAATATCAAAGTTTTATTCTCCGTTTATTACATAGAAACTAAATTCAAGGATTTTTAAAATTTCAATGTACAAAACGTAATAAAGAGGCAAAATAAATTATTCCAATTTATTGTTGTAATAAATGTGACGCCATCTTATTTGACATCATAGATAAGGACAACCATATCCCTCCCATAACTGGAGCGATCAAGACAAAAAAGCACGCGATCATAGATTAACGTCACAAGCGACGTTCCAATACAAACTAACGGTGTCACCTTTCTCTCTCTCTCTTTTACTGTTTAGTTGACCATTTACTATTTTCGCATTTAAGGCTCCCACAGATTATCAGATTGTCAGGCCGCGTTGGATGGGCGGCCGCCGGACACTTCGTGTTCTAATACGGTGAACTGTCAAGCTAGAAGTGGCCGTTGACCTGTTAGTCTGTGGGACGCTTTAGTTTTAACATGGTCCATAAATCACAAACAAGATTTAAAAAACCTAGGTATTTCTTTAAAACCCTATTTGAGGGCCGTCGATTAATTTGGCGATTACAAAATATCAAAATTTTATTCTCCGTTTATTACATAGAAACTTGACAAAATAAATTGTTCCAATTTGTTGTTGTAATAAATGCGACGCCATGATTATACGACATCAAAGAATAGGACAACCATATCCCTGCCATAACTGGAGCGATCAAGACAAAAAAGCACGCGATCATAGATTAACGTTAAAGAAGCGACATTGTGATTGAAACTAACGGTGTCACGTTATTGTTAGAAACCATTGTTTTAACGCTTAATATTAGTTAAAATTCGAATCTATAACGAAGACAATATTTGGACAACCAATCTCCTATTTTAATTAGCTTTGATTTTGCAATTTTAGTGTCCTAAACGACTTTGGCATAACATATTTTTTATACCTTATATTATTTAGACGAATGTTGACATCATAGAAAACATATTGGTAAATATCCGAATGATTTTTGGTAGATTTTTATATTGTATACTGTTGGTAAGACCGAATTTCATAACGAATAAAATTTCGTTTAGTATAATGGTCAAATCGTTAAAATTTTGTGTAGCATAATGGGAGCGAGCGCATCAGCGCAGCAAGCGAGCAACATGGGTCACGGCAGAAGCGACTCGGGTAGGTTAGGTTGTTAGGTTTTTTTTTATATAAGCCGGGAACTTCTTCCTGCCTTATTTTCATGCTTATGCTGTTTAAAATGTTTATTCCAAAACATATTCTGCTTAATAAGTTTATGCGTTTCATTATTTATGCGTTATGAACATTCGACTCATGAATTTTATGCATTAAGATTATTCGATCAACAAATATGATGCGTAATGATTTCTGCGAAACAATACTATACCGTATGCGTACTTATGCTTAAAGTTATTATGTCTTATGCAATTATTCCGAAAAACATTATACAAACGAAGGGGACCCCAATTTAGATCATTACTAATTGTGCCTTTGGGATCCGCAGCATTAAAGTAAAAAGAGAAACTTTATAATTTTACATCTACAGCGTATGTCACAAATACCTATTTTTTTTGGGTGTTAGTTGTTTATCAATCAGATTTTGAAATAAAAAAATAAATTCGTTAGTGGTAGTAAAAAAAACACCTACTGCATAAATTAACCCTAATAACGCAAACATTTTTGTATTACTGTATTTATTTCAGGATCATAGAGTTCCATAAATTACCTTACCTTACCTTAAATATTATTCTATATTAGTAATTAGCGGCCTGCACACGTAAAGTTCGGACTGCGGGAAACGCCACGCGCCATTCCAATCTTCGTTCCGAATCGTACGTGTAAATGCAACTGTAATGGTCAAATAGTACAAAAACCTACGGTTCGGACTGGCGCGTGGAATGGCGCGTGGCGTTTCCCGCGGTCCTAACTGTGCCGTGTAAAGGCCGCTATTATCTGACCAAATTGTTTAATTAATTATTTTATTTCTCCTTTGGCTTCTACCACTCAGTGTGACAACATGGGATAGGCTTTGTACATTCTGTTTTGTTAGTCTATGTCAAAAGCAGCGGTGTCAGATTGACGTTGACAGCGTTGACATATCCAGTTAATTTTTCCGAAGATTTTCCGCCATTTTCAAGACTTATTCAAAGCGTATTGTTTAATTACGGCGCGGCTGTTAGGTATTTAATATTAGGGCGGTTATAATGATCGTTTGGAAAAAAACAGGCAGTCATTTTATTTTTCGGCGGTCATTAATTGCGGCAATACATGAACAGTAATAAAAAGAAAATTGGCCGGTTATTTAATTCTAAAATGTCAGTTCAAACAATACTTAGGAGTAAAAAATCTCTATACTACGAAACATATTGTTAAAATTAATTAAATTAAATTAAAAATAAATTGGATTTTGAACTTGATAAAAGTAAAAATGATTAAAAACCGGGCAAGAGCATGTCTGACCATGCTAAATGTAGTGTTTCGAAGCTGTTGCTACACAAAAACTATCTCAAAAAAGTGCACCAGTAAAAGAGCGTAACTTCATGGCACTTACGTCCTTTTGTGTAGAAGCGCAATTTTTAGGACATACCTAACTCAAAAGTGGTATATCTGATCATATTGAAAATATTTTTCTTTGAAAGTATTGATTAAGCGTTACCTTTGTGATTTTTATCATTATTTTTAGACATAGGTACGGTTTAAAAGATAAAGGGGGGGGGGGGGATACAATGTATGAAACTTTCGGAGCGATTATTTCCGGAAATATTCATATAATCAGAAGAAACTTAGTATTTTCAAAATAACTGTCGAAATTTGTGCCAGACGATGACATACGGTCAAAAAAACATTTTCATCTTCTGTTACATTGGGTACAGGTATAGACTGCCCCCTAGAAATATTTATTTTTGTTATTTAACTACCAAACTAAGTAACGGCTTCTACAAGACACCTTTACTTCAAATTTCATTCATTTACCTCTTGGAGTTTTCGAGTAAAAAGCCTGTGATACCTATACGGAACGGACGAACAGACATGACGAAACAATTAGGGTTCCTTTTTTGCCATTTTGGCTACGGAATTAATGAAGATAGCTTATTATTCTGTATTATCACATAGGCTACTTTTATTCCCGGAAAATTAAAAAAAACCCGTTGGAATAACGATTATCGAAATCTATGCAGACGAAGTCGCGGGCAGAAGCTAGTATTGAAATAAAATTCATTCCCATGACACTTACCGCAACTGCGTTAATTTCATGGGACTGAGGGGGAAGGCGGATTTGAGAGAAAGGGTAGCTTCTACTGATCAATAATGCACAGCCTCCACGTCCGTCACTGCGATTATCACGGAGGCATGAGAAACCCGGGATCCTAAAACGGGATCCAGGCCTCAACCACGTCTCCGCAATGGCCGCCACAGAGATAGCATGGTCATTGATAAGATTGATTAAATCTGATTTTTTAGGACTAATGCTACGATTATTCCATTGAAGAAATTTGGCCTGGGGGGCCATTGAAGAAGGATAGTTTTTCTGTTAGTGTCAACATCATAGGTGCGACGTGGGGCGGTAAGCAATCGCTCCATTTGGCGGTTATATTTGTAAGAAGTTTAAAGAGGAGTTCCATCATGTCATCATTGGGTGTTACAGCTCCTATATGTTGGGCCTGGGGCGATAAAGCACATCCATTAGGAACCTGAGAGTTAGGGGACGATACAATATTTTGGTGACTATTGCGGTCGTAGCCAGGAGATAGTGGGGTCCTTGCTCGGGGATAACACATCACGGTCTGGCGGTACGAAGATGTAGTAGGGGACTGGGCATGGGAGGAAGAGGAATATGGGGCAGGATATTGACGCTGGTCTTCCCAGGGTATGGGGGAGAACATGACCTTGGCCACATCGGCCTAGGGTCTTCGAACAGCTGGAACTCTAGCTGCAGCTTCCAGGTATGAAATACTGAGCTCTCACATGATCATTTTTATTGATTTTTGCCTACAGAATTCGGGACAGCGCTGATCCGTTGCGAAGTGACGACCAGAACAGTACAAGCAAATGACTTGCTCTGGGGTAATATTACAAGTCTCTCCGGGATGATTTTTGGTGCACTTATAACACCGGGCTTCGGAACGCCGTTGAGTTTGGATGTGACCGTATCGCAGACACTTTCTACATTGAATTGTAGGTAGCACATACATTTCTACATTGAGTGAGGTATAGAAGGCGTAAACTTTGGAAGGTAAGGATTGGCTTTTAAACGTCACCACCACAGCCTGAGTCGGAACCCATGTTGGAGGACTATTTTCTTTTGTAACCTTCCGCTGAAGGCGTCGGGGTTTAAGAATATACCTGAACCTTGTTTTGACTCTGTGCATTAACAAATTCTTCCATTGACCAGTCTACAGGCAAACCTCGAACCAGGCCCATGCGGGAAACATGATATGATCAACAATGTTAATTGCAGCAGTTGCTGTCTTAAATTCTACCGAGACGCGGCGGTTTCTACCTAGCGATTTTATGCCGTCTTTTTTAATATTTTCAATATTGTCTCTGGCAAAAATCAGACCAACCTTAATAGGCTGGAGAGATATACCAGAATTACTGGATTCGATATCACGGGAAACGTGCACAAGAAAGGGGCCCTTGTCTTCCGATCCATATTTGCGTGTTTCGTTGTCGAAGTCTGGGTTTTTATAGAAGAGGGCAATGAATGGACTGTTAGTACCCTGCATCACTTTCTTTTTTTCAGGTTCTAAAACCTTGTCGGCTGGAGACAATTCCAAGGACTTGAAGCCTCGTTTACTATTTAATTCCATGGGATCATCGGCTATGGAACATTCGATGTCCTTAGAATGTCACAACCTTGATCTGGCGGTTTCTCCTTCTACTACTTTCCATTTTCCGACGGCCAAATGGATAATCAATTTCATTTGTATGTGAAAAAATTATGACATTCATAAGTGAGGTTAGCTTTTGGGGCAAAGTGATTTTGAAATAACTTTATAAGCGCGTCGTATGTAATTTTATCCTCGTCTTTTCCAAATGTATTGAATACATACACGTCCTTTTCACCAATTACATGTAGACATAAAGCTACTTTTCTGCCACCACTCTCTTCATCCAACCCAGACGCACGTAAGTATAATTTAAATGACTGCACCCATTTTGTCCATTGCTGAGCCAAGTTACCATTCATCACCTTGGGCTGAGGGCTGGACATTCCAGAAAGTTTCTTGGGCTTTTTATTTTCATCAGACATGACGCCGACTTTTTACACGAGACTTTCACAATGACTCAATCTTCAACGACTACTTATACGAAACATAGATTACGAACCAACTTCTGACACCATGTTTCCGTTGGTGTATTATTAAATGACAATACTAGACTTCAAATTTGGTTTTATTACTATCTTAAAGTATTACATCAGAAAGGAAGTTAACCGTAGTTCGGACGCCATCTTGCCACAGGAAGCTTTCTTGTCCACTAGTGATGTTCCATCACTAGTGACGTTACCTACTCATAAAAAAAAAATAATCACAACTTTATAAATTGGCATGAATGGCGCTGGGAAGGAATATTTTTTTTGTTTACAAATGTCTACTTTTGGTGACAATCTAAACGAAATTATTATTTATGTATATCAGGAAGGTTTCCTTAAAAAAAGGAAACTTGTAGTTTTATTGTAGAATCGAATATCCCGTGTCGTGAATACAGGGTAGTGTGTCTATGTTTGTTGGAGAGATGTACTTAGCAGGGAATTCTGAAATACTTATCACGAAGGCGTCAAGTGCGGCGAGATAAGACAGGCTTAGGTAATAGGTACTTGTGCACCAACTGACGGCTAGCCAAACTCTTTAACCATTTTTTTGTAATTTATCACCGACCACCGTACGGTGTATTGGATGAAACTTCATCAGCTTTGGAACTCATGAGTAACGATACTTACATGTTTTTCCACAACTCATGACCTAATTAATATTGTAACGATGGTATGGTACTTACCCGAAGGATCGAAGCTCTTACATATAAAAAGTTAATCTACATATATAAAAGAAGAAGAAACTGACTGACTGATCGATCACAGCACAGCCGAACCTCGGGACTTGAAATTTGGAGGGAATAATCCTTGGGAGTCCATATTGGCTTACATAAAAAAATGTAGTTCGAATGTATTGTTATTCATAATCATCGCAAGTCATAAAGTGTTTTTTACTGGAAAGGTTTTAATTTCCGGATTTTATAAAACAAAACCTAACATTTAAAACACTGTATGACTTGCGATGATTATGAAAAACCATACATTCGGACTCAAAATACATAATTGTGAAACAAAGCGCTCCCATTCCTTTCTGGTGCATTAAACGGCATTTTTGAAAATTAGTTCCTTAAGAACCTGAACCTGAAAACGGCTGAACTGATTTAGCTGATTTCTTTTTTGTTGTGATCGTTATTGTCGGGACAAGGTTTGTATAAAAGAAACAAATTGAAAAAAAGACGGAAATTTACAGCGGGGCGAAGCCGCTGGCGGGCCGCTAGTAAACTATAAAGTTATGTTCTCGACGAATATGACACAAAATTTATATTAATCGGTCCAATAGTGTATGAGCTAGAGTGGAACATCGGATTTTTAATGACATGTAGATAGAATGTAAATCTCAGTACCTATCACTGTTCTGGCTTTGTGCAGTCGTGTAAAAAAACCTAAAGTTTCGTAACAATGTAAGAACGCCCGTCGGAGTATTCGTAGAACTAAGCCACACTCGTATTGCTTTACCAACATCCGGGCAATGGTAATATGTATAAATAAATACCCGGATGCACATGCCTGTTCAATTAATTGTAGTGTAGGGATATCTAGATAAGCGTATGTGACACATCGAACATTAGGTATCGAAAGTTGTCACATGACGCATGCTTAGTATAAATCGTAACAACAACTTCTAAGTACCTACCTGTTTTGAGAGTTGAGCTCCCCACTACCGCTAAACAAAGAAAAAGATTTAAGGGCGGTTTTCAAAAAAAGTGTACATAGTTAAGGGCTAAAATTAAGATACGGTAACTTAACTAAAGTTACCGTTAAGTTGAGTCACGAAAATTTGCTGTACCGTTATAAAACAAATGGTGGTATTTCAGCCAAAACTCCTGTAGCAAGTGCGACCGTATTCTTGAATCTGCTTCGTTTATTGAATTTGAGATACCTCCTATTGGCTTATGAGGGCATTATATAAATGAATGATTAATTTTCGTGACTCACCTGACTAAAATGACAGCTTCTTAATTTTAGTCCATACACTTTTTTTGAAAACCGCCCTCAAAACAGATATAAAATTTAGAAAATACTAAAGGTCTGGGATTTGTTACTACAGAGATTTGTACCCATTTGTTTATTTAACTGGACCAGTCTTTTACGACCCATCCAGAAGGCACTTGTTGCATAGCTCTTCTACCGACCACCTGAACCTCCGACGTTGCATAATACGGCAAGTACCTACTACTATATAATACTCGTTTCGTTAGTTTTGTGCTTCATCCAGTATTATTTTTATATGGTTTATGTTTTAATTTACTTTATTAAAACTTTATAGGTAATAACTTCGTATGATAAGAAGTTTCTGGAAATGGCCGGTACGCTTCATGCCGCCGTATGCTTTTCTAATTATCGTAACAAATTCGAATCTCAATAGTGACGGCAAATAATACCTTACATTTTACCTGGCTATCCGCCATTTTTGGATATGTTCTACAGATTTTGATTACAACTTCTTTAGAATACAACTTTACTGTAAAATCCAACGCTTAGGATATATTGAATACAAACTGAAAAACCGTCAAAATGTTGTTTTTTTATGGACATCAGTCTTATCAAGTGATTCAGGAAACCTATTTCCCAAAATAGTTTTCGAATAACCATTAATTTTAAAATTGACAGTATCTCAATTCTGTAATAAATCCGATGTTGCCGGTATTTCAGGGGTTCTATAATACTCAGTAAAACCATATCGCTTGTGCCATGTTATCGCACCTATCGTTAACGTTACGATAGCTCCTTATTTATTTGGGAGTAATGGCGGCCGAGGCAAACACAATACTATCGTATACTACATGTCCAAAGCAATATGGTTTTATTGAGAAGGGTAAAGCCCATGAATAACTAGAGGAATCATATAAATTTAATATCTTTTTACACGGCTGCCCGAAAAAAGGAGAGTAATGTTTTTTAGGGTTCATGCATGTATATGTTTGTACGATTCTGTATTCCACCATAACTTCTAAACGCCTTAGCCGATTTAGATGTGTGTATAGTAACGTTAGAATCCTTTTACCATCCCGGCTGACATAGGATACCTAAACTGTTAAAATTGAAATAAGAACAATTAGCAAAATGTCAATTAATAACACAGGTATATCGACGACAGTATAAAAATTCAGTCGGGTTTTTAAAGCTTGCTTTTAATTTAGACATTTGTGTGTCAGTTTTGATATTTTTCGATGAAACAATTCGGTATCGATAATTTGCGCCAAAATGCTTGGATATGTGTTCGTAGGTAATAAGCGTCCGAAATAAATGAAAAATATATCAGATTTTTTGGTTGCAGCTTATAATATTAAAAAATAAACAGTTTATTAAATTTGGGGCGGATTAAGATGGACCTTAGTCCGTCATGTCATATCGAAAAACCGGCCAAGTGCGAGAGGAGAGGGTTCCGAACATACGTAATTTTTATTTTTATAGTATTCTTGTAGGTTTTCCTGTAATCTACAAGCAATGAACTATATATAGCTTTTTTAAAAAAAATTAGGCTCAGCAGTTTCGGAGATCAGCGGGGAGTGGTTAATTTTCGTCTTCTTTTATGAATAAAATCAGAAATATTTATTTTAAAATAACATCAAAAATTTATTTGAGACCCTCATAACGAGCTCTTTCATTTGATATATGTAAAACACAGTAAGGTTTGCAAATACTTTTTTTTAAAATTTCCTAATTTGTGCCCAAAATTATTTAATTAATTTAAAATATTTATTTACTTCGCACATCTGTGTTTGGGTCATAGAATTACACCATCCTACCAAATTTCACCTGATTTGGTCCAGTAGATTCGAAGCAAATTGGCTGTGACAGACGGACGGACAGACGCACCTAGTAATCCTATAAGGGTTCCGTATTTTTTCATTTTTTGTACGGAATCCTAAAAAAGTGACAGATGTGCCATTGACAGCTACCAGGGCGTTAAATCCCAAGCTCAGAGGCTCAACTTTGAAAATGGAAGTTCGACCTAGCCTCGAATGACGAGCCGATGTAACTGTGAACTTTGATTTTCAAAGTAAGTAGGGCCTCTGAGCTTGGGATTAGTCGCCCTGGTAGCTGTCAATGGCACATTTGTCACTTTTTTTCAATATGAGACGAACTAAGGTGTCCATCTTAATCCGTCCCAAATTTAATAAACTGTTTTTATTATGTTAAGAAGCAATCAAAAAATCGGATATATTTTTCAATTATTTCGGACGCTTATTTTATTACCTACCAACGAACACATCCAAGCATTTTGGCGCAAATCATCGATTCAGAATTAAGGACATGCACTACTGTGTATACAGATAGAATTCTAATAAATTAAAATACGCTTAAAAATATATTTTTATTAGTAAAGCAAAATGATTTAACCACTAAAATTATTGAAGTGCCTTTTATACTTATAATCGGGACCAAGAAAAATGATTCAAACACCATTTCGCATAATACATAATCAGTAAAGAAAACGTCTGACACTTATTTTAGGTATACGATAAGAAAAGAGAAAAATGAAATAAACACTATACAAGTATTTTAATTTGTTTGAATCAAGTCTACTAATATCTTTATTTTTTTACGATCTTCTTTTAGGCAAGTTGTATCATTTTTATTCATTGGGTAGTAAAAGATTGTGTGATAACGGAAAGGAGAATGCTTTAAGTGAAATCATTTAGAATTAGATTTTAATGCATTTTCGTTTTAACACATTAAATAATATTAAAAGAAGAAAAAGGCTTAAAAGCCAACGTACTTAACTGAAATGTATACATGCTGAAATGTTGAAGTATCCTACAACCTTAAAAATATACTTTTGGTGTCGTTTCATTCAATGGAGTTCAAAATGAGGCTTATTTTTTGGTTGTTTCAAGTGCAATTAAGTGGGCCAGAATTGTCAGACGTCTAAATCAAGCGGCGAAGAAAAATCTGCTGATTGTCAATATGTGTCTCACTCAATATTTTAGATTTTGTCGCTTGAATACTTTTGCCTTTCAATCGTCGATATACATTCCTGAAAGAAAAATCTCCATAAACTTTCCCACTAGACTACAGTCCGGTTCATAAAAAGCAGTTTTAACTTTCTTACTGTTTAAAAATAAAAAACTAATTTAGCATTAAATATTTTCCGTATTCTGTTCATTACGTTTAGACATGAAGATAAACGTAGTGTTGATAACGACTCGAGTTTTTGAAGTGTACACTGCATGAACTCGAGTCATATTTACGGAACTCTGAGCTTAAAAGGCTTCCGATTCTTTTTAGTCGTGAGACGAGTCCTTTTTCGAGTCTTATCGAGTCCTGAAATCACAACTCAAGTTTTAGAAAAGACTAGGACTCGAGTCTTTTTGATGCACAAATGAAAAAAAAAAACTATAAAAGATACGATACCTAATGAAATTGACACGATGTCATGCATGTTCCACAGAGGTTTGAAATAAAAATAAAAATAAATACATGAAATGATTTTAAACAATAAGTAGGAACTAACTAAATCTTAAAACAAAACACTCGAGTCTTTATAGAAGACTCTAGTCTCTATAGAAGACTACAGAAGACTCAAGTCCCTCCCAAGTTTAAAAGAACTCGAGCTTCGATTCAATGACTAGAGTCTAAAAAACTAAGTCGAGTCTTAGAATTGGAGACTCCAAGGACTTGATTCTTTATCAACACTATACCTAAACGAGTGATTTGGCGTATATTTTAGAAAAAAAAACATTAGGCCGTTTCTTGTCAGGAAGAGTCCAAACATGGGGACTTCTGAAAATGTTTTTTTTTATGAAACAAAGTGGCTAAAATTTAATAGTGTGGTATATTTTTGGAATCAGCCTTGGATACCTTTCATTTGATTCCCCACTCAATAGGTTTCTGAAGAAAATAAGTTATAAAAATTGATGACATCATAGCCGGAAAATGTACCAGGCGGATGTCCAACCAAGACTAAAATATATACTAGGACACCTAATAACCATTCCTGGAAAATATATCCATACACGAACTTCCGTACAGGACTGTAGCCAGGTCCAGGAGTAGTTGTTACTTTTACAAACATTAATGTAATAAAGAAAATTAACAATTATAACAACCATATTTTTTGTCCAAGGGCCGTAACAAAGTGATCTTGAGTAGAATGCCCCTTTTTAAGACACGCCAAAATAAATATTAATTTATAGATACCTACGAGTAACGCATCTCAGACTAGTTCATCCATACTAATAATTATTATTAAAGTGAAACTCTCTGTCTGTTTGTTACGCTTACACGTCTAAACTGCTGAACCGATTTCGGTGAAATTTGGTATAGAGATAGCTTAAGCCCGCGGAAGGACAAATTGAAACATTTAATTTCTAAAAATTTTACTTTTCCAAGGGAATAGGAATACACGACTTCAGCGCGACTTTATAAACTTTTTAAGTATTCTTCTTTGGGTTCGCGCGCTCCGGTTATATTGGGGTTATCAAACTGAAGCTGCATACTAAATATTAATGTCAAAATATTTATACGAGTTGCAAGTGATTATAGTTACCTAAATAACTTGAGTTATGGTCATCTTGCATGTAGTTGTGTACAGAACTAATATGGAAGTTACGTCAAATTTCAAATAATGTCTAAAGGTCTATACAGATGTGTTAAAACTACGTGCAAGAGGACCTTTACTCAGTACTTGAGTTTTTTAACTATAATCACAATTCAATTTACAGTAATGGTTTTTCATTACTAACACACTTATATCAGCTTCACTCGTAACTAACTAATTGACTAACTAGCCAACTAACAAACAATGTATCTAGACAAATCTAGGAAGTCGACTTATCGTTATCGGATTGATTTAAAATGTTGGATGCTTATGCGATTTTGAATACAAAAATAAATATGATACAATGAAGCTGGTATGATAATGGACACCAAAGGTGGCTATCTATACGAGTAATAACTCCTCAAAGGCATATTGTACATCCTTCGAGTTTGGATTCTTTTAATTCGTCTTTCAATGGCGATTGTTAGAAGAAAAGTAGGCAGTAAAGATGTGTTAACTATTACAAATATTTTTAATTCTCACTTTCCTGGTCGCTGAAGTGGGATGGTGGTTCCCCATTGTCAATGTAAACCTTGATGTTTTAAACATGCGTTTAGTTCCGAGTGTGTTCCGAGTCCGACAAAATATGATTTATCAATTTTATCATACGCTGCTTCTTGATTGTTTAAAGGATGAGCGACTTTCAGGTGCTTGTACTTAAACCGTACCTACCTAACTAGGTTATTTTCTTATTTAGGTAAGAAAAAGTTGATATAAGTACTTAAACTGGTGTGTACTTCTTTAGTAAATGTAATAAAATTTACTTGGTATTTTTATCGTTTATTTTTGGTGGAAATTTTGTAATAATAGTTTGAGATCCGATAGCAGCACCTAGATATATATTTGTTATCGCGTTATCGCCGCAAACGGTGCCCTCCCCGCGCCCGGTGTGCGCCCGTCCCTAGCGATCATGTAGCCTCACGTACTTACTCATAATGGTATCTTTATTAATATTTTGTACCTATGAACGTATATCGTAAACATGAACGGTGATCCAATAGGATAGAGATATATAAAGGGGGTCTTTGAGATGTGGTGTTGGAGGCGGATGGAGGGGAATTAGCTTGAAGGAGAGTGACAAGCATTGAAGTCCTGAAAAGAGTGAAAGAGAAGAAACAATTAATTGACAACGTAGATAGTACAATTGGGAAAATGATAGGTCACCTTATACGGCATTATAATTTGCTTAAAAAAACATCTGTAAGAAATAAATACATTTATTAGAAAAAATTAAATTAAGGTGAATGTCATGTCATATCTTACCAAAACATCAAAGAGCGACCTTGGATCAAGGAAAATAAAGGGCTTACTTTGTGCAACACAAACAGCATAAATAAGAGAAAAAAATGGTAAACAATAATAATATTAATAAATATCAGGGGACCATCTCACACAAAATTGACCTAGTCCTAAACAAAGCTATAGGTACTATGGGTAATAGATCACGAAAAGAAATTTGGTATGGAGTTAGCTTGTAGCCCGGTCCCCGGGCAAGGACATGAGTACTTTTATCGTGGACATTTTACTGTTGCCGAGGGTATATGGGCGATGGAGTCGTGGTGCTGCTAGTGAAACATCTAAGAATCTGAACCTATACTGGTTCTCATTACTCAGATATTTTCCCTTCCTAGAAATCAAACCCTGCATCGAAGTTTGATAAATTACAGATACAAATTAGGAAGGAAGGGGTTGAAGAGGTTTACCATAGTGTACAATTGCTGATAAGATCTATATTTTACTAAAGTAGTCGGGTTTGTAGGTACCTATAGGTACTAATTACATTAATAGTGTTCTTTTTTCACTGGTTTGTCTAATGTAGCACTTCTCTAGTATCTAGTACCTCACTAAACGTTGATTGTTATGAAGTGACTACAACAATTTTCACCCATTACATTTGGAAAAATCGCTAAGGCTTAGTAACTGTAACTGAATCGATCTAGTCGCATCGTGTCGTCGTGTCACTGCAAGTGAGTAAGCCTGTGCAATAGATAACAATCGCAACCGACATTCAATCTCACAAGCTTAGTGACAAACTCATGTGCGCGTCAGTTTTGTTACAAAGGAAGAAAAAAGAAAAGAAAGAAACAATTATTCGGCTATAATACGAGGAATATAATTGAGTACAATTCTCTTTTTCTCTTTAATTATTGTTGATTTATTACCAACTGTGCATCCTATAACTATTAAATATACTAAAACCCCCGATATAATATGGACTCCGTCTTTCAAAACTGATACGTCGAGTATCTCTAAAACCTACCAACCCATTTTCATGAAAACTAGCTAAAACCAGCCCTATTAAACTAGCTTTAGTTTAAGAAAAACTTCGCCTAAATCAGTCAATGCGATTAAAATGCCACAGGCAGAGGCACAGATGCCTGCACGCATACACGATAAACTTATAACATCCCACTTGTTTGTCGGGGGTTAAAAAGTATCCTTTACAAGGTATCGAGTAATACCTAGTTGACCAACTTATTAAATAAGTAAGTAGGTATACTTGGATATGTAAAAATTCCATAAAAATACTTAGATGACGTTTTTTGTGTTTTTGGTAACGGCGACGGAACCTTACACAGAGTATGGCCTGACATGCTCTGGCCAGTCTCCGGCAGTTTAGAGACTTGATCAAAACACTGATTATTTGTAGGGAAATTACCACATTGTGCTGTTATTTGAATACAAGTATACGCTCGTTACGGCGTCAGCCGTAGTCTATTCGAGCCTTACTTAATATAGGTTATCACCAGATAATTATTAATTAATTCCTAATTTTTATTTGAGTTTTTCCGCCATATCCCGACAAAATCCTGAACAAATTGACTCGCCAAAAAATTCTATATCCGTTTTTCGACCGCTTGTGTTCGATTTGATTGGGCTGAAATCTGGGCATGAGTATCCATTAGCTGGCAATGCAATAATATGCCACCAAAGAGATGCTGGTCTGATTATTGAACTCGAAGGAGCCTAAAGCACCCGGGTAATAACTTACTTGCATAATTTAGGTTTGCATAATTTACTTAGACCTCGTTGAATTTGTTGATGTCTTTGCGTGAAATATAGTCAAATAAAAGGCTTGTCTTATTTTTATTCCAGACTATACATGTTTGATTTATCTACGTGATAGGAAACATTATACATTTCCCCCTCGAAATTAATCTACTTACCTACTTTTTTGTCCATTTATTTAGCTGCAGTCATTACAATTAACATTCAGTCAGTCAAGTTTGGTTTCTACGGCTCCGTAGCCAAAATAGCAAAAATGGAACCCTTACAGTTTCGTCATGTCCGTCCCTCCGTCTGTATTTCACAGGCATTTTACTCAAAAACTACAAGAGAAGACTACATGGATGATATTTGGAGTACCTTCTTATATTTAGATGTCTTGTAGGAGCCGTTACTCAGTTTGGTAGTTAAATAACAAGAATAAATATTTCTAGGGGGGGGGGGGGGGGCACTCCATACATGTAAAAGATTGAAGATGAAACATTTTTTCGCAGCATAAATCATCGTGCGGCACATATTTCGACAGTTCTTTTAAAAACACGTTAAGGTTCCAAAGAAGCTTTTTTTGATTAGGTCAATATTTTCGGAAAATAATCGCTCCAAAAGTTGCATAAATTGTGACTTTATTTTTAATCCATTTGTCCAAAAAATATGAAAATATCTTAAGTTACCTTTGAGATTTTTTTCATTCTGCGCTTCTCAACCAAAGGACATAAGTGCCATCAACATTTTTTGCAAATTCAATTTCTATAGAAACATGCTAAGGCTATTTTTACCCGACGACGGCGAAGCAAAGAAAAGGTTAATGATTTTGATTAAGTGTTCATAGAGTTTGTTACTCTGTGCCGAAAACATTAAAAAAAGTGTAACAACGTAGATTTTATCATCTGTAGGGTAGACTGGGTACGGTTGAAATAAATTTGCTTTGATCGCTCATAGCATCAGCATTATGCTATTGAGGGTTGAATAAAATGTCAAACAGGTGATGGCATACATCTGTCTTGAAATGTGTACTATTGTTTTATGCCCAGATATATTCATTTTCACACAGGAGCAGTTTTTAAAAATGTCTGCCCTCTGTTACAACCGACTTCATACCAGGGGCGGTTGAAACACAAATAAATAATATTCAATGCGGGTATTTAAATCTGCTTTATTGCTCATTCTCGTATTAATCAACGCAGTCTCAAATAAGATCAACACTTATAATGTATTAAAATTTTAAAATGACTTCATCAAGAGAAATAAAGGTATTTAACATGAAATCAAAGCATTTCTTATTTAAAAAAGTTACCCGGAACTAAACAGGCTAGTCATTATAAGATCCTGTTTTATTGCTAATTCCCGGATCAATTCACTCAGTGCCAAATTAAATCAATCAATCAATACTCATTAATAATTACGTGTGTTTCAACCGTACCCATCCCCCACTGAAGTCAAAGAAAAATCATAGTGGCGAGAGAAAGAACCCAAAACAAAAAGTAATCATTGTTATTTAATCATAAACATCTGACAAATTACCAGAAAAATACTCAATATTCAATCGATACTAACTTTTGGTTACCAAAATACAATAGGCTCCCCTGCAAGAAACTACAACGAGCGATAGTTTATGCAATACTGTGGAACTTGTTCGCACTAACATGCCACGTATTTCTTCCCTTACACCCCTCGCCCTACAACTGATAGTTTCTCGGATATTAGCTTTGTTTCAACCGTACCCCGTTACAACCGTACCCAGTCTCCCCTAGTGCATATCTTTATAGCAACGACTACGGGATCCTACACTGAGCATGTTCCGACAACATGCTATTGCCCAGTTTTTAAACAATTGGCTAGCTTCAAGAGCTTCTACTTGTTATAAACTTAACTCGAACAGCTCGCGTTGCTCGCCGCACCTATTTCGCACCTAACTAACTCCAAACATCCAAACACTCACACATTCAAACTTCTTCATTATGATTTTACTTTTTAAAATGTCGTAGGCTAAGAAGGTTAACCTTTACGAACGGCATTTAAAGCGTATCAAATAGTTTAACATTTTTTTAAACAACATTGCGTTTAAACAAAATAAATTGCCGAATTAACTTTAAATCGTGATAATTAATGTTATAATATAAAACCCGACTGATTCAAATTATGTATGAATGTATGTAAACTCTATTGAACAAACAGAAAATATCAAATTAAAAAATCCGGGCAAGTGCATGTCTGACCATGCTCGGTGTAGGGTCCCGAATCCGTTAATATACAAAAACTATCTCAAAAAACCACAAGTATGAAGTAATTCTCTATTTAAAGTTATTTGGTGGTCTTAGGTCATTTTAGTAGGTATAAACACTTTAGTCACCTGTATCTCACGAACCAATCAAGTCTACTTAGTCGTCATAGTTTTCCTTTAAAATTCGTTACGTGCTTTCATTTAAGATATTTTTCAGATTTTTAGTGTGTATACTCGTAGTTTTGGCTGTAGGTGGGGGAGGAAGGAAAAAAGGTAAAAACATAACCCTCCTTCTGACGCAGTCGGGTAAAAAAAACAAAAACCCGCCTTCAAAAAGCAATAAATTACTTCATTAAAATGGACCTACCATTTTAGGTGAGACCAACTGAAGTCTGCTTTTGGTTAAAATATTGTAGGACGCCGACTTCAGTTGGTCTGACCTATTACCTACCATTTTAAAGACGTTATTTTTGCGTTTTAAAGGGCGGATTTTTATTCTTTTATTATTATTATTTTATACTTTTTAGTGATCAGCATAATTATTTATGCTGATATTCTCCCACTTCTCATATAATAAGAAACTATAGATCATTTCAATCTCGCCGCAAGCAACGCCGCGGGAAAGTCATAGTCATATATTTAAACCTAAATATGCTTCGTCATAGTCGCTCAACTATCTTAATCGAAATATCTTGTCGCCACCCTCGAAATATATACCGTTTAGGAGTTCCGGTGGCCATCTATGGTCTTCATCATCAGTTCCACTGCACCAAATAGTGCTTTCCAAGACCAAATACACGAGTTACAATGAAAAATACCAAAATCGCTATAGGTGTGCCTATAAATTTTGAAGAGTTCCGTCGATTCCTCATGGACTGGACATGTATTCCTTTATGCTGTATACTGTTTGCGCAAAGAGTAGTTCTTTGACATTTCTGTAAAAAAAAAGACGAATTGAGAACCTCCTCCTTTTTTTGAAGTCGGTTAAAAATGTTAGCATTGTTTTGGGCTTTGACTGTTTTAGGCAGTTTATTAAATAATTGCTGACCCATACATTTCGGACTCTTTTTCGCAATGTTCAGAGTTCAGTCTATGTTCCATTGGTCTTACGCTATCAGGATTTCTCATATTGGTCGGTTACAGTTATCCTACATTGTTTGCTATAGGCTTGGATTGTTTTTTACGTATACAACTGATGACTTTTAAGATGGTCTTGGCCGCCTGTCCGACAGTCTGTCAAAACAATTTTTCTCTGAAATGGTTAAAGTAATCTGGCTAAAAATAAAATAGCCCATAAAAAACCCATCATCTAAACGCTTTTTACTTTCTATGATAATCATACATTATTTGTAAGTTACTAACTCCCTCATAAACGCACAATAAACCTATTTTGTCAAAATAAATTCAAATGTCATAGTGATAGATAAGGACCAAGGTTATTCAAATGTCATAGTGATAGACAAGGACAAAGTTTAAAATACACCAGCCTATTGCGCGTTTACGATTAAGATGGTAAATCAATATATATAAAACCGGGCAAGAGCATGTCTGACCATGCTCAGTGTAGGGTTCCGAAGCCGAAGCCGAAGTTACTACACAAACACCATCTCAAAAAATAACAAATATGAACTAATTCTCTATTTCAAGTTATTTGGTGCTGTCTTAGTTAGATGATTGTAGTAGGTATAAACATTTTAGTCGCCTGTATCTCAGGATCCAATCAAGTCTACTTAGTCGTGATAGTTTTTCTTTAAAATTCTTTATATGTGCTTTCATCTAAGATTTTTTTCAGATTTTTATTATTTGTAGTTTTGGCTGTAGATATTTCATAAACGGATCCCGTAATCGAAAAATTGTTTTCACGAACCCGCAATATTTTTGAAAGACCAATCCAACGACACCCCGCGCTATTTGGTAGACGAGGGAAAAAAATACATCACCACGTTACGTGAAGGGGAGATACACAATTTTTTTATTTTTAACCGATTTCAAAAAAAGGAGTAGGTTCTCAATTTGTCTGTATTTTTTTTAATGTTTGTTACCTCAGAACTTTCGACTGGGTGAACCGATTTTGATGATTATTTTTTTATTTGAAAGCTGATGCTTCCCGTTTGATCTCATTCTTATCAAAATGAAGATCTGATTATGGAGTCCATGAGGAATCGACGGAACTCTTCAAAATTTATAGGCACACCTATAGCGATTTTGTTATTTTTCATTGTAACTTATGTATTTGCTCTTGGAAAGCACTATTTGGTGTAGTGGAACTGATGATGAAGACAACAGATAGCCACCGAAACTTCTAAACTATATATATTTCAAGGGTGGCGACCAGATATTTCGATTAAGATAGTTGAGCGACTATGACGAAGCATATTTAGGTTTAAATATATGACTATGACTTTCCCACGGAATCCAAGCTTTAGACAAACTTGGTAGGCACAACAAAGTGAAACTGATGTGGATTCCAGGACACGAAGGCTTTCCCGGAAATGAAGCCGCGGACGAGCTGGCAAGGGAAGGGTCCAAGGGCGCTTACGTCGGACCTGAACCATTTGTGGCACCCTCACCGGGCACCTTAAGAACAGCCCTAAACAACAACGCCCAAGAAAACCACCAAAAAGAGTGGAAAACTACGGCTACTAGGCTTAGGGCATGCAAAGCTCTTCATAGAAAGAGTTGACCAGAGCTGGACCAAAAAACTTTGGGACCTCAGCAGAAGACAACTCCGATGCGTTATCGGAGTGTTTACGGGGCACTTTTGGGGTTAAAGATCTCAGCAAAGATGGGCCTTTATGACAACACAGATTGTAGAATGTGCGGCGAAGAGGTGGAGACAATGAAACACTTATTGTGTGAATGTGATGCCCTCGCCGGAGTAAGAATGAAAATCCTCGGTTGTGGCTACTCAAAACCGAACGATTTCAAGGCACTGCCATTGCACTCCACTATCCGATTTTTGGAAGGGGTGGAGGCTGCATTGGATTGAGCGCTAAAAGCGGGGTAATTACACAAAATATCCCATAGGGTCGAAGTGTATCCGTAAGGACCCCACCAACTAAGATAAGATAAGATAAGATAAGATAAGATGAAGACCACAGATGGCCACCGGAACTCCTAAACGGTATACAGTGTGTGACATCCTTATGGATGGAACATACATTTTAAGTAACGATAGCTTTAAGTTTTGTGAACCATTAAAAAAAGGAATTAAGTTAATAGCAACAATAAATTTAGTGTAATTCATTTTTGAAGGGTACATCGAGCAGCAATGTACAACATTAAGTCTAAGTTAATTGCAAGTTAATTGAGCTGTTTGATACATTGCGTGGCGAATTAGTTAGTATGAAAAAAAAGTACAAGTGTTTTTATGTTAATTAGGATGCATATTAACTGTTGTCAAAATATATGTTCGTATGGATGTCACACACTGTAATTTCAAGGGTGGCGACAAGATATTTCAATTAAGATAGTTGAGCGACTATGACGAAGCATAATTATTTAGGTTTAAATATATGACTATGACTTTCCCACTTTGAAATGTTCTATAATTTCTTATTAAATGAGAAGTGGGAGAATAACAGCATAATTATGATCACTAAAAAGTACAAAAAAAAACCTTCGAAAAGCAAAAAATATCTTCTTTAAAATGGTAGGTAATAGGTCAGTCCAACTGAAGTATGCTTTCGGTTAAAATATTGTAGGACGCCGACATCCATTTTTTTGTTTAAAAAAAAAATCAATTCTTTATTTTACCACTGTGTTGACGTGACTATTATGTATATTACATACGTACAGACATAGTCCAAAATGGTCTAGGAATCTATTTCCTTGACTGTACCTACACGTAATAAGGAATGATGTATATAGAACAGAAAAAATAAAGAGTTGCTCTAATAGTTAGGTATGTTTTTTGAGCAAAAAGATGAGATAGTGGTCGCAATGAATACTTTGTAATGCGGTTAGTAAAATAGTTTATATCGATATGTATGGGGATAAAATTATTTAACGTACCTACTCTCGGATATGTATTTAAGTCATGGGGGGGTAGAGCAATGACCTTTATAAATACACTTATCGCGTGTTTCTCCAGAAATGCAAATCGTTATCTCGTTTATCTAAACTAGGCGCTAATGTGAGACTGGTTATCTTAAACTTTTGATAATCGTATCTAAAAGATACACGGCCTAGTGGAACAGCTGTAGTTACCCGCGGAACGCGGAGCTCCAGCTGAGCCCCGCATGGCTCGCGCCCCGCAGCGGCAGCAAGCATGACGCGTGCTAGTCCTAAACAACAAGTTCCATATAACACGTGAACATTGCTGCAGCACTCGCACCTTACACTTATTGTTGAGTCACCGGAGTTCTTCGGTTAAGTACCACGGTCGGAACGAGTTAGGTACCTAAGTCACGAACTCAAGTGAGTAGTTACAATTTTCGATGTGCTCACATAAATGAGGGTTCGAATGAAGGAAATGAGTACGATGATAGAGCATTGTGCAAGCGAGGGGTCTGGCCGCGCCGCGACGGACGCTTCGCTAGGTGTGTTCGCGAGTGACGTGATAAGGCGAGCAAACAGCGCCGACAGCAAATATTTGTAGGGGCCGTCGCCCCCGCCGCGTCCTGCACTTCCCTTGTGCCACCCTGGGCTCCCTTCGTCGTCGTCAGAGATGTTAAATCTCCACATGAAAGCTAGCCTCGCCCCACTTGTTGCTACATTGAAACAACGGGACCGGTTAACTGTAATACGCGCTGACGCTGACGGCGCATTGCCATATCTCCGTATCCCAAGATATCGCGATAGCATCCCCGATACGAAGTAATTATCAGATAGAGGCCTACAGATTTGATTAGGAGAACTCGTATCTGTACCGCTCGCCTCATTACACTGTACACGGCGCTCGCGCACCCATTGCTAAGATAAACTATCGGAGAAAAGTTAACATATCTATGACCAGGCCAATCTACGAGTGGTAGCAGGTGCAGCGCACTTTGCTGCGCGTCGTGTCAGGGGTTGCGTGCCTGCAGAGCGTCGCTCTCGGACAGTGCAGTGCAGTGGTAACGTGAAGTGTGGTGTGGTGGTAGCGCATGCGTCACCGGGCGGTGGCCGTCGCGCGCCTAATCCCCGGCGTGGATCTGATAGCTCGACACATCGACGGATTATTGATGGGCGCCGCTCGACCTCATCGCGATCTTATCAGTTGTTTTTTTGTCGAATGTTTTCCGTGAAAAGCTAATAAAACGAGGTGACGGCGACGGGTGCGGGGAGCGCGGCGCGCAGGGCGCGGGCGCACGTGACGCGCGATGGCCGCTGATAAGGAGGCGCCATATTGTTTCAGCGAGCCCCTCTCGCGCCCGCTCCGCTCCCCGGCTGCTAGGCGCGCCTGAAGTGAACACGTAGCGCGGCTGTACACCACGTACACATGAACGTTGTACCTACTGTGCTTACACGGGGAAATCACGCGCACTGCTCGTGATATAATGACATACCTTGAAGACGTTACATTTTTTATAAAATGCCTACATTTTCGATTGAAACATGTTTTAACTTGAATAATGATAATGTCTTAATCGTTTATTATTCATTGTTTGTATCAGCTAAAAGGTAATTTCCATGTGTGCATTCAAATCATGTATGAGGTCACGGCTTTTGTATTTAATTTATTTCACCATTCGCAATATAGTAAAAACTACCACACACATAAGTCAATAATTGAGGACATCCATAGAACGGTTTCACTTTATAATTTAAAAAATAATATTTCAACCAAATATATTAGAATACATTCCCAAAGTCGTAACAAAGTATCCATGGCAAAACACTAAAAATGCGGTTGATCCCATTTCTATGCTTCCTTTTTTGGATAAAAACCTTTGAAAAATATCAGCTGTTTTACATCACAAGATAGGTAAACAATCACCAAAAACGCTATCAATTAGGTACCACTTGTGGATATTTGCAATTATTTACTCTTAAAAGTTTACCAACAAAACAACATCAGACCAAAGACTTTATTACTTTAAGTAACTACTTTGTTACGGTTTTTACTATTGTCTATGCTACACAACCCTAACAAGACGTTAGATACATCAACTACCTAAGTTGTAAATTAGAAGACCTGGCTGGTTCCACTCAGTCACACTGCAGTAGCTATCTTCTTACTCGTAAGTAGGAACTGTGCAATTGTCACTAAACTGAATTCCATAAAAGTTGTTCATTTTAATACGGAATGATGTAGGTAATAATGATCGGTGGTATTAACGGTGGACCGTTGCTCAAGCATCTGGTCTCCCTTCTGTAAAACCCATATCCAGCGGTTGGGAGAGATACAGCGCAATTCGCTAACTAGGGCCTGGTCTCACCACCACGGCTACGCGTCATAAGCGTGAAACGGAGCGGAGCCGCAGAAAGACACGTTGCCGGGTCGTAAAGATACACGGTGTCCCATCGTACTCATAACTTTCACTGAAATTACTTGGCTCGATTGGCTCGATTGGCTCGGGTGGCTCGGAAGAACAATTCCTAAATGATCCTTGAGGACCGATGCGATGTAGCCTGATATGTATAGTTTCTTTATGTGCGTAATAACAACTTTCGACTGTCCTGATGTCGTCACTAATATGTATACTGTCTGTCACCCACCTAACACGGAGTTCTGTGATAAAACTGGCCATTCATTATGTAAAAATATGAATTATTGTAATCACTTTGTACGAGTAAGTGTGCTGTTGAACTTCACTATAAATATTAAAATATTGAATACACAAATCGGAAATGGTTACGCGCTTCGTTTAACAGATAGGTAGGCATTAGGCGCGCGAAAGACAAAGTTTAAAATGTCACAATATAAGCATACTTTTCATTAATAATATTGATTATATATATGAAGATAGATTACAAATATGACAAATATACTTACCAATTATACGTTTTTCATTTTGGTGACTTGATAACTTCCTTAAATACTACTATATACTACTTTACCCCAATTGACCGAACGAAATAAAAGTCCCTCAGTAGGCATACGTTACGTACGGTCAAGGAAATTGATTGCCATAGACCACTTTTGACTATGTCAAAGTGACACTGTAAATATATTATGATTTCATAAGAAGTCCAAAGTGGTGTAGGAATCAATTTTCTTTTACCGTACCCAACCATACCTATGTTTGTTTGACGATTTTATTTATATAATTTATGTGAACTATGAAAAAATCTCGCTTAGTTACGAGTAGCTCTTTTATTCTTTAAGTGTACCTACTCGTAGTATCTGGCCCACTTTCTAACATTTAAGCTGTTAGGTACCGTGTTTCGGTGTGGCAAGAAAAAATAGATAGCTGTAATATATCAGATTTATTAAAAGTGTACTTTTGATTTCTAAAATAATATTTACATAGGTTAGCTTAAAGTAATTGTAACCGTGGCGCGGGCTGAACATGTCGAGCCCGGGTTCCGCGGGGCAGCGCGAGCGGCGGCCGCAGTCGCGGGTCGGCCGGCGCCCACGGCCCCGACGGCCCCCCTAGCGGTGACCACTACTTTACCATAAAGCTTTATCAAAATTTATCATAATCAATTTATAATGTAGGTATGTTATTACAAACTTCTGTTTTACATTCAGTCGGTTGACAAACACAAAATACTTAATAATGTGAAAAAAAGATCATATTTGATATAGGAACTGACGCAAGGGGCGCAACACAACGAGGATACGAGCGAATCTGTCATAGAGCAGTGCCGGATTAAGCCAGCGCGGGGCCCGTAGCAAATTCTAACAAGAGGCCATAGTTCGTTTTATGTTCTTTTTACGATGCTAAATAAAAAAGAACAGCTATAAGAAATACATAAATGTTATGGAGATGTAGGGGCGCAGATTCCCCAAATTCGCGGGACCTGTAAGCATTAAATACTACCCTTGCTACGTTAATCCGCCACTGCTAGAGAAGCATCAGACCCGTCGTCGACGTCGCCGTCCCTAGCAATGAGGGCCGCAATAATCAACTGATCTTTGGCGCTAGACAAGATGCTTTCTGCGAACGTTATCGTTATGGAAAATATATATGGGCACGACAGACCGTCCACCCGGCCGTCAGCTCCAATGCCTGGCCGTAGCTCGCGCAGCGGTGCAGCGGGCACCGCAACTAGGTACATTTATGAAGTTTCCTCAATAATATTTAACGCAATGCATATCATCACAAAATGAGTTACACCAACTTCACACAAACTGGAGACAACTTAAACTTTCACCACAACTTATGTAATTAAACGTGTGGAATGTTTCACAAAGTCATGGAGTTAAATACACTTAACAAAAACCGCTTATATTTGCTTATTAATAACCGATTACAAAACATTAAAATAATATGCTATTGGAATAGCCTCCTTGCATCGTCCTCCTCCTCTCTATCGTGTACACCTATCATGGAGTAAAATAATGTTAGGAATGCTTTGGGCACAGTCTCATATAGTCTTTATAGATATTTGGTAACAATAAGATACGCATTTTCAATAAATACCAACTCAGATAAATATAACTAAATGTGACGCTTAGTAGGTTAACTAATGTTTCTCTTGTAGAACTGTTGACATACATTTCATCAAAAACATTATATCTCCGTTATTGTAATAACAATATAAAACAAATAGGTAGTTAAGTGCGGGTCACCGCAGCACACAGTCGCTTCGGTTCCTCGTGCAAAATTGCATTATATTTCATTATATTTTTGTACCTACACATAACATAAAGTACAGGTAAATCGTTATCTTAAAAAAAATTGCTTAATTAACGCCTATGTAGATCTATTATCCTTCGAGTTAAATGACAATGCCAACCGAAAGGTACAGTTAACATCATAAATAGCTATGCTCTGTAGTGCTAGTTGCAAACAATCACTTTTATTTGGTCTTTACAATACCGCTTTCAAGTACCTTGTCGCTTGAACGTAATGTTAGAACTGCCTAACCAATTTTTGTTAAAAGCGCTTAAGCGACAGGGTACCTTAGTATTTATCTTTGTATGATGCTGACCGGACCTTAAATAAAAATCTAATATTTTGTAATGCTAATTTTTTTACAGGCAAGAAAAATATATTTACAAAATAAACTGACTGTACACATTGAATATTTGGTCAACTAGCTACGACTCTTTGGTCGAACTCGCTCACTTTACTAATCTTAATTAACTAATTCTCTAAATAAAGTAAATCACCTAATTAATTGAGATTCTACATTATTATTCTCATATTTTATATATTACTTTTCGCAGAGAGATGGGCGCCAAAACGAGCGACTTCAATTTGTTCCGCCGCATGGGGTGACGATAACGACATCGAACCGCTTTATTATTTATACGTATAACTAATAATAGGAAAATATTATGACATTTTCATGTACTTGTACCCTGATTTGAGCTAGGCATGGTGTCGCTAGATTTTTACAAGCTACGTTCTTTGAAACCGCGCGAGATACGGCAGCGCTTCCGTGCCGAAGACGAGCGTTCAAGAGCCGTCGTGAGGCGGGGGTGAGGCGTGCGCCCGGCGCGGGGAGGGGGCGGTGGCGCTCAGCTGCCCATGGAGACGACAGTCGGGCGGTCGAGCCGCTCGGCAGGCTCGGCGCGCCGGTACTCGTCGTCGTAGAGCGCGTGGTGGTGCAGGTGCAGGCCGTGCGCGTGCGCCGGCGGCGGCTCCTCCAGCTTCAGCTGCTGCTGCACGTAGTACCCCAACGCCAGGGGCGCGCGCGCCTCGCCCGCGCTGCCCGCCGCCGTCGCGCCCGCGTCCACTGTCACATCATAATTATTATATTTTTCATATCTTATTGTGCATGTGACAGATGTCAGTTGGCAATTTTAGTTTTTCTCGGTTATCGATAAGTTTTATAAAGGAAATGTACCTAATCGTTTAAAGGATGATTTCCACCAAACGGCTCGCATCGCAATGGATCGGAAAGGATACATACGGATGCGACGACAGCCGATCGCGTCCGGCAGCATGTCGACGCATACGATCGGGCGGTAACAGCCGTTCGCGTCCGGCAGCATGTGGACGCACACGATCGGCACCGTACGGTTGCTTGCGAACGTATCCGCACCCAGTCAAATAGTTTCGTTCCTACCACGTGTTTGAGTGCACCTTCGAGAATGAGTGGGGTCGCCCGGTCACGGCCGAATGGTTCCGATCGCACACGACGACAAGCGGAGCCGATCGCGTGTCGCAGCATACTTTCGGTGACGTTCACATGTTGCGGAAGACGCCCGCGGTCAAGCTGTTGTGCGCAGCTAGGTAATGTACACTTAAAAACAGTACATATATGATTCAGTATCGTTTAAAGACCATAAAATACTTTCCGATCCGATCTGTTGCAGGCCGTTTGGTGGAAATAGTGCTTTAGAATTCAGTTATAAATGTAACTTACGAAAAAAACAAATTAGAGGTTCGACTGAAAAATACAATCATACACTTATAATACTTGTTTCATACTGTGTATTTTTCATATTAACAATCAATGGGAAATAATCTTGCTTATTAATATTAATTGAACAGTAATGTACTTTATGTAATCGAATAAATGACTCGGTTGACACAAAATAAACAAAGTAAGTGTAAATATTTGGAAAAAACAAATATTAATTTCTTAGTCATTTAAATTGGTTATTTAATATTAACGTAATTATGAAACATCTAGTCCCTTTCACTGTTGTACGTTTGGCTATTTGTTATTTCAAACATTTCCCAATCGCTCAAAGGTAACTAAAGGGATAAGTTCGCCTTTATACATACCTTTTGTTTTTCAGTCTATTTCTTCGTTTGTTATTTTCCCGTTTGTACAATAAAGTATTTACATACATGCATAGGTAATTCCAAACATAGAATTCTACAATCCAATGTCACTATCACTATCATAATAAAATAATGCGAAAAAAACATCGTAAATTACACGTGAAGAACTTAAACTTGCGAAAGATTCAACCGAAGATCCGCAAGGAAATATTCTGTATTTTTTCGAAGAATACAAGGGCGTTGTATTTTACAAGTCATTTTCAGCGCTACTACCTACTATATTTAGGTATCATAAATCGTCTAACATCACGCTACAAGTATATTTCCATTGTATGGTAAAGTCTAGATGCCTAGGTGTTTTTATGTGGTTCAATAAAACGACATAAAAGGCTTAATTAACACAAAGGCGACGTTACAGGTGGCATTCAAATAAAATGATTAAAATTGTGCGAATCGATTTGGTCGAAGAACGAGGTTATTGTCAAACACTATTAACAGTCCGTTTCGCATATAGAAAGTAACAGTAGTTTAATTATTTTGTTTTTAGTTACTTACATGCAATATATGAATAGATTTTATAAAATATTTTAAAAAATGTGTAAAACAATAATTATTGTTTTTTGAAATGAATTTACTATAGATAATCGTATTTTTTAACTTAGTTGACTGTTCAATTGCTCCGAACAACGTTCGCGACAAAATGTTAAATTTCAATCTGTCACGGCCACAATAAGATATGAAAATTATTATATTTTTTTTATATAACAAGCCTATGACGCTTACACGTTGATGACGAAACTATTGTACCTACTTACACTAACTTTATACAAAGAAAAGATTTGTATTTTTGTATATTTGTATGTTTGTACTTAACGAATAAACTAAGTACTTAACGAATAAACTAAAAAACGACTGGACCTATTTCAAAAGTTCTTTCACTATTAGAATGCTCCGTGATCCCTGCGTGACATAGGCTGTTTTATTGTTCAACACGGATGGAGTCGCGAGCAACAGCTACAGCTAGTAAATAAATAAATAAATATCAGGGGACGGAAAATATCACTGTTTCTCTATTGACCTAGTCCCAAATCTAGGCTAGACTATGGGTACTAGACAACGACATAAATCCTTATACAGAGAAATAAATAAATAGAAAACATACAAGACTCAGAAACAAATACTCGCTTTCATCACACAAATATCTGCCCTTACGAGGATTTGAACCCGTGACCGCTAGCTTCAAGGGCAGGGTTACTACCAACTAGGGTAACGTGTCGTTAAATACAATAAAAATGTGAAATGACCTTAAGTGCCATACTAAAATATATTATATTATGCTATTGTTAAATTCGGTTTAATACTTTAAGATCTAAAGTGGATCATCGTATTTTTGACCGCAAACATACCTGCAAGCATACCTAGGTATTCCCCTCTTCTGGCTTATATTATATTATCCTGTGCAAAATTTATTCGTAGGACAAGCCGGTCCGTATCTGTTTTTTTTTTTCTAATTTTATGCGTAGGGACGTGTACGAAAAAGTCTAACATATTTAGCGCCAATAACTGTCGATCGAATTGATGTTTGATCAACCTTGTAGGTACTGAGGTTAAAGTTTTTGCACATAATTATACCTACTTTGAAACTGACAACATCAATGAGCAGTTGCATGTACTTAACTAAAACAAACCTGCGTGTTGCCAGTGCTGAACGTAAACCCCCAACATCTACATTTTTGATAATACAAAAAAAAAGAAATCTGTCATGTCTGTCTGTCTATTTCATTTTTGCTCTCCATTCAGTCTCCATAAGATACTAGTAAGTAGCTTACATTGAACACTTTATTTTACGAACATAAAAATGTAACTTACGTAATTTTTCAATTTTGACTGCCGAGTTCGCAGAGTTTTGTGTCAAGCTCTTCAAGGTTCTTTCTTGTTTGAGGCTGTTTTTAGGCTTCCGCTTTCGAGTCTGTAATAACGTTAAGAAAGGTAAGGTTGTGTTGATATTGTAAGTTTGTCGAGCCAGTAGGAGTATGAGTGCTAGGGATTTCGCGAAGCAGCGTCGGGTACGCTACCTGTATGGAGTCCTTCTTCATCGCCATGGGGCGGTTGATATTGTGCAGCTTGTAGTAGAGGCCACACGCATTGCAGACGGTCTCGCCATGCGTGTTGCGCCGCCATAGCGACGTCATCGTGGTGTGGCAGTTGCTGCACGCCACGCCCGGCCGCTTCGTGCCCATCTGCACAGCGACCACACCGTTCTCACATAATTATGTCCAGACAACTAATGTATTGTACAAACCATTTTGTTAGGATTATTGCATGCGATGATTAAAGCGAGATTAGTTACACGATAGTAATGATAGTAATTAGTAAAAGCCTGAGTGGATGCGGGAAAGAGGAGTGGAAAGGACAGATCGCGATCGGGGGCGGACGTACCCCTTTCTTCGTTTTGTAGTCAGAGGGGTTGGAGACGGCGTGGGCCGACGCACCGAGAGGCGCAGGCGCGGTCATAGGGTGCGTGTGCGGTGACGAGACGCCGTTATACAGGAAGCCTTTGTAGAAATCCGCGCCCGGCGGGGTCCCCTCCGCGGCCACTGCAACCAACACAACTGTCACTACGAGCTGGGGATGTGGACGCTCGGTGGGGCGCGGATTTCTCGCGGGCGGGGGGGTAGCGGTGACGGTGCGGGGGAGGCGCGGGGCGAGTGTTAGCAGTGTCGAGCGGAGGAATGTCTGCGTACGTCGTTGGCGGGCGCGGGCAGGGCGTGCGACGCGTGCCGCTGACGTACCAGCCGGCGAGGCTGCTTGAGCGGCCGGTTCATGCCGTTCATCTTGTTGTAGAGGCCGCACGCGTTGCACAGGTAGTGGCCGGTGCCGTCGCGCCGCCACAGCGGCGTGTCGATGGCGCCGCAGTTCACGCACTCGCGCCCCTCCGTGAATATCTCCGCCATCTCGACTGCGCCAACACACCGTACGTTAGCTCCACATACCCATCCTCCCTTGATTACATATGTCATCCACCTCAGCCGAGCGTCCGATTTGAAAACCAAATAACAATAATATACATAGGTACTTATTATACATATCGATTTGAGTATTGATTATCCACGTTGCAATTTTTAATATTATGCCCCAAGGTTTTAAAGTCGGAGTTGACCGTAACTTGTACCCTCGTTATGTCATTTAGGCAAACATGTAAGTATAAAATATCTTTGTAAACAAGTTACAGCTGAGTTGCAGATTGATAAATTCATAATACACAAGTAGGTAATAGGCCGAGCGTCGAACTTCGCCGTCCTTGGCAATGACTCTTTGTTTTCGTTGATTCATTGATGGTTGCAAGAGTGCTGAGTCGGCCGCCGAGATGCGCGCGCTGCGGCGGACTCATGAGCACGTCGCGCCAAGGCCGCGCCTGCCTCAACGAGCGCGCGCGTGACTCTCCCCGTAACGTTTATTATCATATTTATCACATCACAATTCATCATATTATACATCATTTGTAACACATCGTATTTGAGTATTAGGTAATCAAACACATTATGATGGCATAAAGTTCCCACCTTGAAACTTCAATTAATTTAGAAAAAAAAAAAATGACAAGTGATAATCTCTTACAAACACGATATAAGCTAATAATAAATATTTTACCTATGGGTATGAACCTACAGTCGAACTCAGAAGTAGCTAAGTATACATTTTAGTAGGTATTGTCGCCGTAACGTATTAAAGTGGGAGTTGTTTGGATTTGGTATAATAATAAAAACCTACAAGTTTTAAAACATACAGATACTTCCGATTCGACCTTATTGTACAGTCGAGTTCATAAATATGTGTACACTTTAGTACCTTGTTACTTTAATAGGTAGCTGTGACCATTCGTATAAGTATGGCAGTTTAAACATGACATTAAATAGACAAGGTACTAAGGTGTACACATAGGTATGATTTACTGTCATTAGGTACAAATGGAAAATCGTTCACGTGAAATAATCATTCTGAAGTTGGGTCAAAAGTAATAGTATCCAAAGTGAATTTAGTCAAATTGTAATTTTGTGCTGAAAAGTATTTATAACAAAATTTATTTTGGTTGTAAATTAATTAAGCCATTGTTCTAATTTGACGAATAATTTCAAGTGGACGATTTTCCATTTGTACCTAATGACAGTAAATCATAGGTATTTATGAACTCGACTGTCCCATGGTGGCGCCGCCACAGAATAATTGATACCGGTAATAGCGATCGTGTACTACCTAGTTACTTTTAGTTCTTAAAAAACGCAAACGTAATTTAGTACCTACCTGACCCACTACTTCCTAACTATTTTAATTTATAAATTTGCGCTTTTGCCCCTTTCAGATGTATCCAATGACATGTCACCATAATTAATAATTATGTTTATTTCTGAACAAAACACCCTAACAAAAGGTCGAGGTTCAATTACACGAGCGCAGAACGCAGAGCACTAGTCGCAGAGATTTAACTGGAATGGGTTCTGGCGTTTCCGATTACTCATAATAGCGTCAGCCGCCGAGCGCTGGACAAACGTGGTTGTCATTAGGCGTATTATGTTATGGAGTGGTGTAACGGGAACCGAGCCATGTGCGCCGCCGCGCCTGGCGCGGCCGCGGCCAGCCTGCTCTCCGCGGCTCCGACCCGCTACATCCAGCCTATTCATTAATGATAATTTCCCAAGTCCGCTTCAAAAACCAAATGAGTAAATTATTAAGTAGGTATGTCTGATGAATGTTATGAGCGCTATTTTCTTATAACTCATGATTTTTTTCAGCATATTTTAAACTTCTGACTGATGAAATGAAAATACTGCGTACTTGATACGTTCGTTGAAAGGTGTTCCGTTAAAATAATGAAGACGATACTGCAAAGATAATCTCTAGTTTATTATAGATATATATAGAATTATTATATCGAAATGTGTTAATTACATATCTGAATGAAGATATAGAAAACTATAATTGCGTCTACTCCTGTTTATGTTATGTGTCGCGGTTGACACGCGGCTACGTGCTGCGAAGCAATATGCGGCCGCCCGTCGAGCAAAGTGCATCTTTAGCCCGCGCGTCATGCCCGAACTATGTACTAAAGCCATTAGGCAAGGGCACCTCGTAGCAAACCCTAAGCGAGTCGTTATGAGTAATCTGGGCTAGGTAACATCCATAACTGATAAGAACTGCATCGCCACATTCGTGACAGTTCGGAGTTAGTAAGCAAATATGCGGGGAGACGAGGTGTATCGTGCTAGTTTGTTTTTGTCGTGGCTGCTTTGTGAACAGCGCCAGCGCCCGCGCCGCGCCGGGCCGGACGCGACACAATGTTTGCGCGCGGCACGTGCCTTATCCGATACCATTTACGGAATGCGATTTTAATGCGCTTAAAAGGGAACGACTTTATTTTAAAAGGAGACATCGTTTTTTGTCCAGGCCTACGTAAACAAACGACTCGTCCGTCACTTGTTCAGTACGACTCACCTATGTCGCTTTGTTTTTATTTTTCTTAACTTGGTATGGTGATAAAGTTTTTAACCCTTCTTTATACTCCGCCGTAGTCGAAGGCTGAAGTCGCGAACGGTAAATAAGTTCTGCACTTCTGAAACTGTTTTCTTTACAGTTAGTTTAGAATTGGTCGTTTACTATTTCGATGAATTGCTATTAATCTCTATTATGGGTAACAAAACCGACATAAATGTGCTGGTTTCGAACATTGAAGATTATTTTAAGTGCCACTCTTCAACTTTTATGTGAATAAAAAACTACATGGGTAGGTAGGCGGCTCATAAATCGTCAGGGTCCCACAAGTTCATAAAACACGAAAAAAAAACCCTGTTTACGACTTTACTAAGATTTCTATGAATTGCAATACTCGATATTATCTAATATCCAATTTTACTGTAAGACTAACTTCAATATTCCAATTAAGTATATATATTTAACAAAAAAAGCGCGAATTGTTTGTTTGCTTCAGTTTTATATTAAAACGGACCATGACGTTGATGTGATTTTTTCGCACGAAGACGGCTAGGTAGATATTTTACACCAACTTCGAAAAACAGGACCCATCCCGAGTGACTCACGGGTTCTGGGAGACCGAGTCGCAGCTAAAAGCTAGTTCAAAATAACCCAGGATTACGTAACTGTAGTCGGTTGGTTCTACAAATAACTTAAGTTGGTACTACACGATATAAATACTTACACAGAGAAATACATGCTAAAATACAAAGAAAGCATTCAATACCCAGGAACAAATAGCCGCGCTCATCACACAAATATTTGTCCATAGCGGGAATCGAGCCCTGGACCGCTAGCTTCGTAGGCAGAGTCACTACCAAATAGGCCAAGGCGTCGTCAAATCTTCAGTCATCTCGACCGTTTAGTTCCTAATGTTCCTATACAGGCGACTAAAGATTTTAAATAACCCAAACTAATAATCATTTACAATAAAACATTAGGGTTATAAGTTATAATGTTACTATAATATAATTTGATGGTTACGGTCATTTCGGATATTAGTCTTGGCGTTTAGTGAACACTTGATATCTTAATTTGTATAATAAACCCAAAATAAACCGTTTAAAATATATGAATAGGTACCAACTAAAATTACGTATATTAAAACAAAATTAATTGTATGACTAATAATGTATTTAAAATGTAATTTTTATTAAATTACTTAAAATAGATGATTAATATCTATCGATTTGTTATTTGGTTCCCATGGTTACGTTCAATATGGATGTCAACAAAAAAGCGTTTCGTTTGGCATTCCAACTTTAATGATAAATTGTCAGAACTGTTTTAGTAAATATTAAAATTGGCATGAAATTTGTAAACATTTAACAATAACATTCCAACACTATTAACGCCAATCGGGATAGTGAAAATTAGTTTGCTGACAAGTAATTTGTTAGCAGAAAAATCGAGGAAAGTATACGAGAAAAGTTAGCGATTGTTTATTTTTGTCATTATCATTTTAAGCTTGTAGAAAAAGTTATGTATGCAACGGTACATAATTAGCTCTTAAGGTACTCGTCATCATTAGATTATACTTATAGTATTGCCTGTTGTTGTTACCAGTTACCCGTTACCATTATATCAGTCAGGAGGTTTAATATATTAATATCATTTTGTGAAAGTACGGAAACATCAGAGCTCGGATCTAACCTAAGCGCTCTATTTATAACTAGCGACCCGCCCTCGTTGGGCTTCGGGTTATATGACTTTTCTTTAACACCCGTACATAAAACATAATTTATTAACAATTAAAACCTTCCTCTTGAATCACTCTATCTATTGGTGAAATGTGTACATACAGAAGGACAGACGGCGGGAAGCGACTTTGTTTTATAATATACTAGTGACCCGCCCTCGCTTCGCTTCGGTATATGCCAGTTTTCTGTAATACCCGTACATAATCCAAAACTTATTATACATAAAAACCTACCTCTTGAATCACTCTATCTATCTATTAAATAAAACCGCATTAAAATCCGTTGCATATTTTTAAAGATCTAAGTACATAGAGACAGACAGACAGCGGGAAGCGACTTTGTTTTATACTATGTAATGACTAGCGACCCGCCCTCGCTTCGCTTCGGTTTATGTGAGTTTTCTGCAACACCAGAATGTATACACTTTCCTCTTAAATGACTGTAGCTATTGATGAAAACCGCATTAAAATCCGCTGCACGGATCGACGCGCGCAGGCGCGGGCGACTGTTCTATACTACGAGTGTGTACCCAAACATACCAAAACCAGAATTAATACATCCTTCCGAGAGGAATTCATTCAAATATATTGCATGGATAGTTTAGTTTAGAACAAGTACTAGATACTATTTAGAAAAGAGATGATCTTAATAAGTATGGCATTTAGATAGATGGTATACTTATTTATTTATTTATTTAAGGATCACCAACAGGATTACAATGCTTATACAGTTAAGAGATTACATGCTTATTCAAATTAACTTTTGCCCAAATAACAGTTTTTATTTTGCTTACTTTTCACATAATATATTTATCATTCACAACTCCTTTAAACTTAATCAACTTTTACAACGTGAGTTGTGTACTTGTGTCTTCAAGATTTATAATAATGAATCGATCTACAGTCGCGCCGGTGTGCTACAGGCAGAAAACTCGTTTATCAGTATTGTTTGACGCATATTATAAGTTGGACAAATACCAAAAAATTGTTCCACGTCACTCACTGGCCTTATCGAATAGTTGTTTATCACAATGACAATCCAAACCAACAGTTATTTAAAGATGAGTATTTTATAGTTTTGACAGTCGGCCGGGGGTTATCGCGATAACAGCTTCGCCCGCGGCAAAAAATAATACACCAACACTGAAATAATGAACTGTAGGTTAGTGTCGCGGCGGGCGCAGCCCGACCGCGGCCATCTTGCGCTTCCTGTCGGGGCCGCCATCAACTTGACTGCTTTATCATTCATTGCTCAATTTAAAATGAAATTATGCCCGGTAGTTTTTGCCGGGCAGTGCGTGCAGGGATTACTAATTAAAATGTCATCGCTACTATGTAGGGACATTTCTTGACGACACGGTCAGCTTAGCTGGTGCAACCCTATACTAGAAGCAGAAGCTAACGGTCCCGGGTCAAATCCCCGGTAACTAGGAACAATACAAATATTAGAGCAGTTATTGGTTACTGAGTCCTGGATATTCACTTAACTGTTAACTACTTAGCGATCTTTTTTTCTGCGTTACCGGACCCAGCCTTAACCTTAACCTTTCAACCCACTGTGCTGTTTGAAGAACGAGGGCAGTTGTACGATTACCTTTTGTTCGATATTAACAAAAAGATCTTAGTGAAGATTACAGACGGCCAATTCATACCTATTTCCTGCACTATACATATACAGGTGAAATTTGAATCACCGGCCAAATTTTAGGGACTAACTGCCGCACTCAGAGACGTAAATTAATTTTAATGCTTGTTTAGTGACGTGTTGTCTTATTCTATTGCTATAGCAAAGTAAGTGACAGCAGCAACTTTAATTAAGCATTAAATTTAATTGACGTCTCTGAGTGCGGCAGTAAGGCCCGGTTTTATAAAGGCCCGTTAGGAAATATGTCAGATCAAATTTTAGTAACTTCATACAAGTTTTGACATTCCTGACCGAAATTTGATCTAACGGATCTTTATAAAACCCAGCCTAACTCTGTTGGTCATACTGCGCCTCTATTCTAGGCGCTAAAAACGATATCGTAGTTTGCCTATTATGGTATTGTTATGACGTCAGCCGCCATTACTGCCAAGAAAATAAGAGCTATCAAAACGTTGACAATTCGATAACAGATCAAAGACGATATGATTTTTAGCCCCTAGAATACCGGCGCTGATCATCTTTTACTATGGACCAAAATCCAAATCGCGAAAGTTAGTCCCTAAAATTGTACCCTAATATTAATTTATTAATTTACTAAGAAAGAATTTATTAAACAAATAAATCATTTAATAAACTTATTTTGTTAATTCAGCATACCATACAAGTTACACTTTTTTTTTCTTAAAATTATGGATCGCTGTGTCCGTATTCGACTTTTGCTACATTTAAGGTCAAATAAATAGGTATCTCAGACCAAAATCAGATGATTCGTCGAAAATATCAAATTTGATTAAGAGGTATTTAATTAAGTAAGTAGGTACAGTATTCCCAGCTTCTTAATAGCTTTCGGCTGGCTATCGCTATCACGCTTGCACTCGCAACTGATAGTATATTTGTCACTCGTGTGTCATAGAAAAACGAAGATTGCCGATCGCTATTAAGAAAATGGTTGCACTGTACTCAGTATTTTTTCGTAATACACAGGTTGGTTGGTTCTTAATACTCGTACTTTAATGACATCTCCGTGATCTGTTTTTAAGTCTCTAGAATGGTGATTTAAATAGTAGATACAAAATAAATGGAGCCCCATACCACGTGCGTGTCTTTTACAGAAGACTATATAAAAAAAGTCATGTATTGAGTTTCTTTTGCTCCTAGGTACGTAAATCCGAAAATTAGGTAGGTATCAAAAAGTTTCATATGAAACTGAGAGTAAAATGAATACCCCATTTATCTGTTATTTAAGTGATTACTTCTACTTTTTACTTAATACGTACTTGCCGAGAGGTTGGCAGCTGCCGAGAACTGCCGTCGACTGCTGTCTAACCACACTTCCTGAAAATGCGAGAAACACACAATTACGTCGCAATACAATAAAGCTTATGTGTTATTCTAAACACGCGCTATCAAGTTAGTCTATCTATACTATTGTCTAAATATAATATTTATAAGTAGAAAGAGCACGATGGAGCGTATCATGTATGTGTGAGCCTGATATCCTTGTCAGACTGATTAAACTGCCTCCGAGTTATTCAATCCTGCACGTGGGAGGAGTGCCATGGAGGGAGAGGCCCTAAGATGTCGACTAATGTACAGTTTGTTCCAACAAGTAAAACATACCTATAAACAAAAATACATTATCCTTCTTCTTCGGCAGTTAAGAATTTAGGAGTCCAATCGTTTAACATTTGAGAACGATGCCCACTGGTAGTGGTTCATAAGATGTGTGTAGTTTTAGGTAAATTCAGGTGTAGGTAGTTTGTACATACATACATACATACGTTACTCATGCCTTTTTAACCGACTTCAAAAAACGGAGGAGGTTCTCAATTCATCGGGATTTTTTTTTTTTTTTTATTCCCAGAGGGGTTGGCAGAGACCACTACATTCCACCTACTAAGTAGTTTGTAACACTATAATTAATAATTAAGAATACTTATTATTTTATGTATTTAGTACTTGAGGTTTCATTTAATGTGTTTTTTTCCCTCGAAAATATATATTAAAAAAACCTGGTACCTACGAATTATTGTAATGTCTTAATCTTATATTGTTGAAGTTCGACATCAGTCAAATGAATCCTTAGGAATTAATTAGGTACATGATGTAGTAAATAAATCGGTCAAAGTTCATGCAAAACCAATCCAAATTGGTAAAATAAGATTTAAGGTGTACCTTAAATTTGGCAAGCGATAACATTTTTACTTTGTTATGAGACCCCAGTAAATAAATAAGTAGGTACCTACTGTGGTGGTGATGGGATGTAGAAATATAGTATTGGAAAGTTGAAAGTTGGGTTACACCCAATGTCGTAGCACATAAGATAATTTATGTTTAGTGCTAACCTGGTGCACATAGGCATTAGCAGGCAGAGCGGCGGTTCCGTAGACGGTGGAGGGCCGGGACGTTGCGCAGGCGAAGGGTCCTCCAAAGCGCGTGTTAAAGGCTGGCAGCGAGCCGCCACCGGCGCCAGGCGAGCCGCCGGCCCCCGAGCCGCCGCCGGCGCTGTCGCCGTACTCCTCGGGCAGCACTACGGTTGTTGCGCTGCCGGTCGACCCACCGTAGCTTGGCGACCCGCCTACAAATAAGCTCTAGGGTCAGGCACACACAACTATAATGCAATAAAAGAGTTCGTTATTCTGAAATTACGGAAAATCCATACATGCTAGTATAATTTTAATCATATTCGCATAGCATTGAAAAAGGCACGTAGCTTAGCAGAAAAATTGGCATTGCTTAGATTCGCTCTATTCGCAGTGCGCTTACATTGAGTTAAAATGGTAATTGGAATATGAAGTAAATGGTCCAGCTGTGGTTACCTGCGCCGGAGCTCCAGATCTGCGGCTGCGCGGCAAGGTCGGCGCCGTTGCCGAAGTACGGCGCGCTGCCAGCGTAGGCGCAGCGCGAGTACACCGTGCTGCCCGCCCCGCTTCCCCTGCGCACCAGACGCAATACCATATTACTATTATAGTTCTATAAGGTCTGGTGTTTCCTATGTATAAAACAGTTGACATGTCTTAGTTTAACGTTGGTATAAATTCTTATGGCATAGCCTACCAAAAATATTATATACAGTCATAATATCGTTAGTTATATTCGAATGTAATAGATTTGCCTAAACCTAAGAAAATACCCAAGTATGAGTGAATGGAACCCTGATATATGGAAGAAATGTCAACGATCGTTGACCTGCAATGTACCTAATAACTAATTTGTATCGTCAAAGGTGCTACAGGAATTGGCATAAAGTAGAGTGAAACTAGTCTGAAGTACCAGTAGGTAGTAAAGTGGAACGCAGTCGGTGAGGCTAATGGCTCGGAACGTCTCGGAAGTGCCCTATGTTGCGCGCCTGCGTCTTATCGGCTCCCTCCCCCCCGCGCATGCCCTCGACCCGTTTGCATTCATTACCGTATGGTGACGGCGCGCTACCGTTGCACCAACACAAGGGGGCCTTGTACCGTACCGATGCCGATAACGAATACATATTTAGAGCAATGTGTAAGTACCTACATTGAATTGATCCCTAAACTACAACATTGAAAGGAGACGTTTCTTGACATTAAGATGGTGGCAGGACAAAATATTTTCAAAAATAACTCCAAAACTGCCTTTCTTTATTACCTTTAAAGAGAGTACAAGAGACAAATCTCTACAGATAATTGAACATCGATACCTTTGTTTACTTTTATCTTATACGATCGATCTTTAAACTTGCGTGCTTATCATAGCATAGCTCTATCAATACCTACCTAAACCAATTGCTCATTCAGCAAAGATAAACTTTAACGGCCATCGGCGTATGCCTTAAGAGGAAACGAGAATATGGAAACCCGGATATTTACTGTAACTAAACACCCGTCCCGTGGCGAACGCAGCGTTGTTGTAAGAAACATGTCTCTCAACCAGTCTATAAACTGATATAGAACGGACTGAACTGCAATTAAAGTAAGTAAGGTATCAGAGTGGATTTTTATAATAATAATTCAGGTAGCACTGGCAGCAGTAATAAAAATAATGAAATAACAAAACGCAACAACAATTAGAAATGTTCAGCGTTGAAATTCATAATAGATGTAAAGTTCGTGCTCGAGCATATTATACCGTTAGAGATAAATGTTACTTCTTTTCAAATGGTAGGTATAGGTCAGTCTAACTAAAGCCGGCTATTGGTGCGTTTTTTAAGGCGTTATTTGTTTTTTTAAACATTTATTTCATTTTATACTTGTTAGTCATCATACCAAATAAGCTGTTATGTAGTCTCACTTCTTAGTTGATATGAAACTTTAAGACTGAAGTGGAAAAGTTCCGGTGGCCATATTTCATCATCAGTTCCACTTCACCAAATAATACTTTCTGAATGCAAATGCTGGACTTGTTACTAAAAATACTAAACTCGCTATATGTAGGTAGGTATGTATGCCTATAATATTTGAGGAGTTCCCCAATTACTCACTCGGTAGTATTACTCTATCAAACCAAAAAAGATTTTTTTAAATCGGTCCACTATTGACGGAGAAATCGGTGAACACACATTTCAAAAAAAAAACAAAAACTCACACAGTGGAACATAGAACCTCCTCCTAGAAGCGACCAAGTGATAATATTTTTATAGAGTTGCACGCATTTTTTTTATTTGAAACGCAAGAACCGGACGTTTAAAATTCAATATTCAAATTGCAAGCTAATCAACATCGAGATCAAGGTCGCTACATAACAGGATTAATCTACAGTCTATATATTATATAGGTATATGAATTGACACGAGCGACCTTATAATTATATTACGTGTATATCTGGCATCTCTAAAACGCGCTTCATGTACCTAGCCGGCATTAGCATAAAATTACAGCTTCTGTAATCACTGTCCAGTAATCGAATGAATCTCTGACGAGCCTTTATTTATCATCCCCGTACCATCTAGAGGAAAAATGGGTAGTAAAACAAGCTGGAGTCTCGCAAAATGTGATGCGCTGGCAATCTTTAGATTGCCGGAATACTCGTAGAAGCTAAGTAGCCAAGAAGCTTCATAGGTCATACTCGCCCGCATAGGGGTGCCGTAACCAAGCAAATTAGTCATGTCGGTACAAGGTACAAAAGGTATGGCACTGAGTACAGAACAGTTTGCCCGCAGAAGACAATACCGGCGATGCGTTACAAGCGCGCGCGCACGTGCTGCGCGCGCGCCCGCACCCTAAATGCGGCAAAAAGTGGTCATGTGGCACTTACTTCCCAGAACTACCATTGTTTTTATGGAACTAATTAGACGGATCCCAGGAGAGTACACAAAGTGATAAGCTAATTATATTTTTAAATTCGTATAGCTGCTAAAACGTTTTCGACTTTGCAGTTGTTACTCCACATAAAATAGAAAATATTTAAAGCACTTAAAGATAATTTACATCGTTGTGGTATAATTATTAAAGGCAATATTACAACCAGAGGGCCTAGCCCAGACGCAAACACTGCTAACGTTTCTATTTTCAATAAACTCGAAATGTTACAATTACGACAATCATATATACCTATACATTTTGTCCATTTGCGAAAATCGCAAATGTAGCGTTACGCGTCTGGACTAGGCCTACTAGGATTCTTGCCAAAATAGCAAAGAGTAAAATACATAAAATAATATCAGTTGTTTTTAATATTTCAAATATTTCCCAAATAAGTTCAATTTAATATTTTTATAGTCATAACAAATAATTATTTCGAAAAAGATTTAAGTAAGTATAAATGAAATATAGATTATTTAGAATATCAAGTATATTTGCACATCATCGTCGAGGATCCACACCAAAACGTTAAGTGCCTATACAAATAAATCATTTCGTGGCACTCGACCCGTCACTCGACGCGGACAAAAAAGGGAGTACAAATTTTGAAACGATATCCAAGGGCTCTTAAAACGCGTAAAATGGCGCGATAAAGGCAGATGGGAACAAAAAGTGTGGATATGTCGTCAAGGACTAGAAGATTGGGGCAAGAAGGTGCGGACGGGGCGCGGGGACGGGCAAACAAGCGAGCGCCGGCGGCTACGGCCGCGCGGGCGCCGGCCAGACCGCGCCTGTTCACCGACGGCGTGCCTAAACCATTATTTGTACAGGTATTTGACAAAGAAAATTAAGGGGGAATTTAACATGAACAAAGGACTTTGCAAATTTTAAAATTAATCGGTCATAAACAAGAAGATTGAAGTTGAAGGTTGAAATGTTAAACTTAAAAGGACTCGTTGAGTCTTAACTAAGTGAGTAATCGACAGTTCTCCTGACGTAAGATTATAATAGTAGGTACCTAGTCGCCGTACGCAGACTTGAAAAGTTTAGTCGATTTTCTAACATTATCAACATCTTTTCAGGGAGTAAGGGCTCCAAGAAAATGCCTTGACATACGATAACAGTAATCCAATCAAGTTGGCAGAATGACCTGTTTGACCTGCGTGGTGAATCTGAACACTGGTTATGACTATGACCTATGACTATTAGTTTGACGATCATTTTAATAACAATTAATCTGATTACAAAAAATTACGAGTAAATGTCAGGAAAATATTTTAAATTAACGTGTTCTTTGAAAACAGCGATGGTGACTTATTTACGTTTCGTGTTATCTTGGTCTCGACCACAGGGTGGCAGAGCTGGCATGGCGTCTGCATATGCTAATGCAACAGTTTGAGGCTTTATTGCTCACTGAAGGAGATCGGCTAACCGTCAACTAGCCATTCAGTAAAAACCGCTTAGTACTTTTAAATTTAACATATTTTTTTTATTAAATTAATAGGTACGCAAAATAAAATAATAGCACAGATTATATACAAGATATTAGATTTAGTAAGCATATTGCAATTCAAGTAATCGGTACATTTAGAATCCAATAGATTAAAAAAATAAGTCGCATCATTAAATGTCCTTTGTTATTAGTACTTTTTCACTTTGTGTTAGTCCATCTCACTTCTGTATCATTGTCATATTATTGACATTATGGTAGCTCTTATTCACTTGCTAGTAAGAGCAGTAAGAGCTAAGTACTTGTGATATAGATAGATCCGGATGGGCTGCAAGAAGCCGAGAGCGATTGATTCCCTGGCCCACTTTTAGCAAAATTCTTTAAAAACAAGGTCCGAGAAATTACAATGCCTCAGTTTCTTTAAATGGTTTCGAGCAACTTTTTGCTGCGTGTTAAGGTAAGGGACCAAATTAGTGGAATTTTCCTTGTTTTAATTAGTAAATGTAAACAAAGTTGGTTAGAAGTACCTATTATTTAAAGGAAAATATAGAAGATTATTATTAATGTTGTAGGTACAATATTATAATTGTGATTTAATTAAAAGCGAACTTATTCTGAGTTTCAGAGTCGTGCAAATTTATAGGACGACGCGCTGTTTGAACGGTACGCCAACGGAAGATTAGAGAACTTTACCACCCTGTTTGTAGGTGTTTCAGTTCAAACCGCAAATAGGACGAAACATTACGAGAATGACAATGATAATCAGCAAAATATTGTTGTAAGTATGCCGTTTTCATTGTTCTATTGTATAGACATTTTTTTTATATAAACATCCTTCGCAATATCTGTTTTAACATTTATTTCTACATAGCCCAATCATTTTATGGCTGCTCTACACGATGGCCCATCATGGGCCAATGTAGGGATGGAGTGATGCGTAAGAGTGAGATTCAAGAATATGTTGCTCGCTCTAAGGTGTAGATGCGTCCCTTACGTTGGCCCATGATGGGCCATCGTGTAGCAGGGCCATTATATGAATCGTCCTTTAGAATAAATCTTGTGTTGAGGGGTTCGTGTCATAAAATATAACAACGCCTGGTAGGTATAATATCATATCATTAAATACGATCTCAAGGTGTAACAGTTACAGTATGTTCAATTTGTGACCATAACAGAGAATTCCAGCGTTATGTTTCCGTTGTAGACGTTAGTGATCACTAGTTAGTTATTTGTTGTGGTAAGTATTTTTATTTTTATCTGTGTACGCTTTGTTCATTATACCTACCACCTGAATGTTATATCAAATAAATACATACATACATACATACATACATACATTAAATCACGCCTGTTTCCCAGAGGGGTAGGCAGACAATCCGAAATCAGATCCTGACAAATCTCTTTCACTTCTTCCACATTCACACATCGACTCATGTGTATGCACGTCGGTTTAATAGTATATATAAATTGGAGTTATCGATATCTGATGAATAGGTATTATTAATAGGTATTTTTGTTCTAATTACTTACCCCTTACTATGTGTTAAGAATATTGTTAATTAACATTACTGTAGTAAGGATAAGCAATGCTGAAAAGTTGATAATATTTATAGTACCTATTCTCAATGCGATCATTAATTAATTACGTTAATTTTGCCCGACAAAGCGACACCTATTAGTAGGCAGGTCGTTCACCATGGCGTGTCTGAGAAATGGATACGGTATTGAATAATGTTATTGCGGCAGGTGTCATTGAATACCTAGAGGTATTCGTCCCACGGCGCTGAGGCAGCACCGGACGCCGCGCCACCCGAGACCCGAGCCACCGCACCGCGCCGGCACCGCCTCCTGACCTGACGTCATGCGGTTGCCCGCTTCGCTACTTATCGCACTCCTCTTATAATAAATAAATAAATCAATAGCGGAGGACAATCTCACACAAATGTAACCAATATCTGTCCAGGAACAATTTGGTAGATATTTGTCTACTGCAATTACGAGTAGGTAAATGCATGGTGTTGGTGCTGAATCTCTGTAAAGTGTGCGTGTGTAGGACTGTAGGGCAATGCCGATTAATTAGGTACACTGTATTCGCAATACTATACTCTCTTTCTGAGAACCTAAACGACTGCAGAAATCAAGGGAAAATAATGGATTTCACTTATCTAAGCTGTCGTGCGACCGCCTATTTCCATTCGATATATAGGTATTAGGACATATTTTACGTGTTAGCTGTCGTAGAATGCGACCTGTCTGGCTACAGGTATCCTTTTGCATTTGAAACTTTTCGCAAGCTTATCTCATAGCGTAAATAACTTCTCTCTTGGTTATGTAAACCACCCCAAAGTTTTTACATTCTTCCGCTTGAGTTCCCTGTTTGTGACAAATAAAAAGCGCCTGAGCCTACCCCGGCTAGGACGCCTGAACCAACAGTATATTTGCACAACCAATTGACTCTGTTTAACGGTACCGTTTACTTTTGGTTTTAGATCTCTGCCATAAATTATGGCGAGTGTGGGTACGAGTCGTCAAACGGTTTGTTTGAGCGAGCGCTCGTACGCGCGCGACCTAGCTCTGTGTGCTCAGGCGCAGTGCGGAGCGCGCGCAGGCTCACATCGCCGGATGTCGATCCCATTATTATATATTCGTAGAAACCATAATGGTCTCACATGATGAAAACAATTATTTTATTTAGAATCACTTGACCTGTTTTTTAATTGAGTGGTTGCTCTATATTGTTTTTTTTTAAACAAACCATTTCTTTAGTCGTAACTCTAATAAATTTAGTATCCAATATGTCTCCTACTAATTGTATTATAAAACAGTAAGAATTCTCTAGTCTATGACGATCCTAAATAAATAAATAAGATTCCCGGGACTAGGTACCCGGAAATTAGTGCTACGAAATTAGTTTCCATTCTACACGATTTGGGAGATATATTGATTTAATGAGGTAAAAAGAAGATTCGGATGTCTAGTCAATAAAGTATATATAATAAAAGCGTATCTATCGCATAAAATAAGATGTAAACATATGTGGTGTTCTTATATCTACCTATTGTGCAATGGACGGTGAATCGCAAAAGCGCCAGATTTACAATTAAATCGCAATGACAACTTAATAGTATATTGTTTATCATGGGACTAAATTAGCCACCCGAATAGGGTTACCATATCTCACGATTTATCCTCTTCCCAGGATTGCGGCCGGATTTTGTAACATCTTGGAAATCACAGGATTTTTAGAATTTTCAATAAAATACAGTACAATTAACACGCCTTTTTTGTTTTTTTCCATCTGTTAACCCTACACCGGAGCAAAGCAAGGGTGGCAGTTAGAGTTTCATTAGGGCATTTTAGACTACAGTTAAACACAAAGCTTTTTTAACAAGCAAATGAAAAGAATACAATTTATAGCGCTATATTCTCTACCGTCACTCAAAGTAAAAAGAGGCAACTGCACAGTTGGTTTTGCGGTTAAAACAACCCTCAGACTAATAAGAACAACTGAGTTACAACCCGAACAGATGTACAAAGAAAACTTATCAAAAAGGGAGACCGAGGCGGTCGTGCGCCACAAACAGCCTCATCGGAGAGCACGGTAGGGGCTAGGGGCGTAGTTGGCCCAACACGAGTTGCGTGACCAGCTGACCTCGCCATCATCGCCGCCGCAGCGCACCTCTCCGACGACATGAGCAACATGTTACTGGCTGTTTATAGTTTAAGAAAATTAAAAAGTAAAAGTACTTTAATCCCTAGAGACAAAAAGTATCACTTTAGTCCGCCTATTACATGGCTAGTTACAAGTAATTTAAGAGCTGGAGAAGTGAAAAATGTTTCGCATCCAAATTCGCACAGCTGCATTTTAGAGTAGCTACTCAAGAAAAAGGAAAGAACATCGTATCATTGAAACGCGATTTGTAGTAGGAGCATGGGTTCCCTAGACAAGTATCAAGGAAAAGCAATGCGAAGTTCTGCAAGCTTGTAATAAGCGGCCTTCGCCAAGTTTGCGCTACTTTGCGCGCGCCGGCGCCGCGTGACGCATCCTTCAGTACCGCAGACCGAGAGCATTTAACGGTTGAACAGGGGCGATGCAAGTAACATTACTCTTTTAAATTTACCTATTGAGATAATTAATGCCATGTGTATTCTTTTTCTGCAAAATGCGGAATTACTGCCCTAATGTGCTTTTCTCATACTCACTGACTGATTCGATAATATCACTTTAATAGCTTCTGCCGCACACTCTTAAGCACTCCATTTATTACACGGTGTTCTATGACAGCATTTTCTATTTATGACATGATTCAATATTTTATTGACGTTTTACATCAGTCAGTTAAAAATAATAACACCTTTTGACCCATTCATAAGTCGAATAAATAACCTCATACTTAATACTTTTAAATTTCCGGCCTCCAGAATAAGCCTCAAACCGTTGTAAACACAGATATAAATACACATAGATAATGTAAATGCATCTACTTTGCGTGTCCGAATCTGGACTCAAACCCCGAACAAGCGTCGTGGTTGGCCGTAGGTAGCTGCTGACGTTCTGCGCGCCTGTTGTTGCAGCCAGTCGGCCGTAAAAAAAATATATATATTAAAAATAAACAAAAAACCCGACTGCAATAAAAAAGACAACTGAAAAGCGAAAAACAAGCTCTATAATCTATAGAAAATTGTAAGAGCATGTACTTATTGATATTTATAACAATTTAAATTTAACTTGAATATTGGTAAAGGTGTTCCAGGCGGGGACAAGCTAGTCCAAATGTTAATTTTTTTCAAGAAATAGGTTTTGAAATTCATTGCTTGTCCCCGCCTGCAATACCTTTACCAATATTCAAGTTAAATTTAAATTGTTATAAATATCAATAAGTACATGCGCTTACAATTTTCTATAGATTATATAGCTTGTTTCTCGCTTTTCAGTTGTTTTTTTTATTGCAGTCCAGTTTTTTGTTTATTTTTAATAATTTAATTTATTTAACCCTTTTTAGTTTTTATTAATAAAATAGTGGTTTAATTAATTATTACTAAGCAATATATGAGCTCTGGAGCTTAAATTTTTAATGTCGCGAAGCTACAAGTGAACAATTTGCTACAATTTGAAGCGAAACTCTTTCGAGCGAAAGGAGTTTATTACTTAATATTTACGTATTTTTTGACTTTCCTGTCAAAATAGTAGCATAAAAGTGTTATAATGTATATATATTTGTATATATATTATATGTATATATATCCTTCTGACGCAGTAAAATAGTAAAAGACCTACGGTTCGGACTGGCGCGTGGAATGGCGCGGGGCGTTTCCCGCGGTCCAAACTGTGCCATGTAAAGGCCGCTATTGTCTGCGCGTCCAAGTGTTACTAGCCTGGGTGTCTAACTCCACTTTTTATAAGCCATATCGTCATTACATGTTTTTTTATTATAAAATTAAATAAACAATATTTAGGATTCCATCATTAAATCAAGGACAGACGATAAAAGAGCTCCTAGTGCTCCTATAAGTGATGTCTTTTTACTTCCATAACTCGCAAACAAAGACAGTAAAAAAAAACATTAAAAAAAGTCCAAGTAAAACTGAAGATAGTCACAACAATCATCAGATTTAGGTAATTCATGAATGAAAGATATTGTGTCGCAAAAAAGAACAACGACACTGAATATGATGATTCAAGTCTTTGTTGTCTAGAATGTAAAACTTATGTACCTATGCAAGTAGCATTCCTTAATTGCAGACGTCATTAGTGTGGAGTGGTTAACTAAGAACGAGGAGTTACGTATTTTGGTATCATGTGAATAATATTAGTGTAGTTTCAAGGAACAGGCTAAGAGTATGTCAGTTTGTGCACAATGTAGAGTTCCGTTCCGTAATCATGTTTGGCGCACACGTTTTATCGCCGTGTAGCAGGAAAATTTTATGTCATCAATTAGTATATTTACTTAAATTTTAGTAAGAATAGGTGTGACATGAAGAGGTTTGACCTTCCTACTAAATGCTTCCACGCTGCTACACAGACTCCAGGAGCCCTAACATGGCTGCGTTTATCGCGTGACAAAGTTTGGATAAGGCGTCCGTCACCTTTTGACACGTATATAAGTACGAGAGTGACGGATGCTTTATCCACATTTGACCCGCAATATAGACGCAGTCATACTAGGCCCACAGAGTTCGTTGCATATAAATCATGACACGCTGCTACTGTTATTGTGTAAAAGTGTTGTACCGTATAAAAAATAATTTAACGATTATAATTACTCATCTGTTGGAAGGCGACCGAGAGGCACCTACATTTATGACGGTACGAATACCTACTTACCGCGTGCTCAATCAAACAAGTAAAAAAAGTTACTTTGAGAAACTAATATTGTTTACACTAATACATAATACATAAGTAGATAGCGCAGACACCCTTATATGTTTATTAAATACAAAGCAAAGAACATCCCGCTAGAACCATTCGCTGCGTTTGCTGCACCCACATACCTTCACACACAAAACGAATGAGATACATACACCCCAACTGGACAGTTGCAAAATAACCTGATAACGGTGGACCACAGTTTTTATTGTCATTCGTTTATTTATAATCATGAGTTAAGTACATTTCTTTGTAAATATAAATCTATACACGGGAATTTAAGCTTGGGGGTTTCTCATAGCTGAGCTGATAACGCTGAATTTTTACTAATTTCTTGATTATGGAAATAAAAAATACAAAGGGAAACTCTCACACAAATTGACCTAGTTAATCCCAAACTAAATTCTAGGAGGCAGGTAATAATTAGGGGTACTACTACTAGGCTAGGATAAACATACTTGTATACAGAAAAACATCACACTTGTATACAAACAAACATACTTGTATACAAACAAACAAACTTTCAAGAATCACGAACAAATATACTCGTACTCATCATACAACTATTTGGGAATCGAACCCGAGACTGCTAGCTAGGCAAGGTCATTTCATACCCACTGGGTTAGTTATCTACGTCGTTACCACACGATTACTGAAGTGCAATCGAGTGAATTCTTAAATGTTATTTGTATATGATGTAATAATACTCGTACGTGCTTAATAAATAAAAAAAACCCTATTTAAGTAAATAAGTTGGTAGAAACCGGATACAAACGATCATCAAAGAATCGGCGATATTACCGTACATTGAATGCGCAATTAATGCTTTTTTGCAAGAGTGCGCAATATGGGGGTCCCGAGAGGTTCCTGCACTTCCTGTTTACCGAAATCGGGGGCTCAGCAGCGAGAGTCCCCTCGCTGCCGAGCCTAGACACGATGCCATGCGCGGCAGGTGAGAGGGGTGGGTATTCTCTTTCTGCGAATCAGTTACGAGTATCTCGCAGAAGGAGAGAGCGGAGCGGGCCAGGGAGGCTAGCCCTCGCTGACCCAATCAACAGATGACGGAGGTGTAGGGCCAGGGACCGTTATGCGCATCTCTTTCCCTAGCCGAAATAGTGCGCCGGCTGGTGGGTTCGGAAGACCCTTCGTCCGTGGCGCACCAGAAGTTTGAGCGTCTCATGACCGCGTAGCACATCCTTAGAAGACGCGGAAGGTTTACCGTTGGGTTTTTCGTGGGAATCCCGGTCAGTTTCGGTCTAACCATCCCGGGTCCCCCAGACCTGGCTGATACCTATCTTTGTGTAAATGCATTTCCCCAGCGAAAGAACAAACAATTTTTATTTTCGGAATGCTTACTGCGTAGTACAAATTGTTCATGTTTGTATTGATTGCCAGAAATAGATCTTATTTTCTAGTCGCTTAAATTAGAAAATGCCCAAAATATGTCTCTTGGCACGGAGATCCAAATTCTATGGCCATTGACGCGTTTACATTAAACTGGAAATGTTATTTTTTTAACGCACCCCCTTTTTGCTTATTTCGAAAGGTATTATCAAAAATTGTCTCTGAGGAAGCAAGGGGGATTGTTGTTGTTCCAAATTGGCCAAAACAAAAAACAGCCTACAGAAACGGTACAAATAACTTCTTTTAAAATTGTACCTACGTACCTAATAGGTCTGTCCAACTGAAGTCGGCTTTTGGTTAAAAATATAGTGAGTCGCCGACTTCACCATGTATGCCTATAATATTTGAGGACTTTCCTTATTTCCTCGCGGATCGCCTCATTAGATTCAGATTAGGTGACCATCGGACCACCTCGGAAGTAGGTATACTCTATCAAACCAAAAAATAATTTTAAAATCGGTCCACAATTGACGGAAAAATCGGTGAACATACATAAATATATATTTATGCAGGGAACAAAGAACTTCCTCCTTTTTTGAAGTCGGTTAGTATAAAAGGAAGCGCCTGTTTGAAGATGACCCAAAAGACATAAAAAGAAACGTTTTAAACACGAAGAAACAAGAGTCGAAAGTTGAAACTGTAACAGGATCATTAAGTAAATCGATGAAGAAGGCCCCCGTTGCGAAGGAATTAGCTAACCTTAATAGTAAATTAACTGCCTTATTCGTTTGATGTTCATTTTCATCTCAATCAATCAATGAGCAAATGTAATAATAAATATTCTGTTGTGCTGGTCAGTTAGGAACGAGTAAATTAGAAAACTTACATAGTATTCTGGGTACCTACCTAAATATCTAACTTAATGCTGAAGTTTTAAATATTTGAAGATTCCGTTTTACTCGTTTTTGTGTCTCTATCGAGGCTATACCCGATAGGTACCTGTAATAATAAGGCAAAAATATACGACAGTGCGGATGATTGTACTTAATATTTGTTTTTTATTTAGACATCAAAGTGACCGTCCTTCTACTCTAATGGCAATGACAAATAAATTGTCAACAAAATTCCATTTAACCGTTAGTTCAACTCTTTACTTTGCGTTAGCGAACGCATTAAGTAAGTATTACAAATTAAATGATTGACGACAAATGAAGTAACCCATTACTTAGACCGCAGCCTCGCGGCGGCCGCCACGTCGGCTGCGCACGCCGCCACCCGGCGACAGACCGACCACTGTCAAATCAACACCGATATTTTTTTATTCACAACGGAATTTTAGACTGTAAGCCAGGGTATTCATTCAAGTATAATCTTGGACTTCGCTGTGATGATATTCATAGAAAGGTACCTATCGAAGGCCAGTGTAGTCGAAATATTCCCAGAATTATATATACATAGGTAGTCAGCCGCGCACAGCGGAGGTGAAGAACCGAACGCTGATCTTGCAAACCAGATTACAATACAAACAATTTATACACCTACCAACAATGATATAATATAAAAAGAGGTAGATATGTTACCTATATGGTATTCCGCGTGTAAAAATGGCCCGGCTTACGCACACATAATCAGTAAATATTGCAATTACACACTAATCCATAAATGACAAGTGAAAGCAGGATGGTATGATAATTTCCGGGACGAAACAGAGACCAGTGTATGTTGCTCTGCAGACTAGTTCACGGTTCCGTTGACGGCGCAAGACTAAGTAAAGGTGTACCAATTGGCTTGGTTTTAGGGTGCCACTATCGAGTGCGTATAACATATCTACCTCTTTTTACTATATTATATCATTGCCTACCAATATCTTTTTTATAAATTTATAGAGAAAATCAAGGTCTCATTAATATTAGCGTAACGTTAAGCCAACAAGACCGTCAAAAGCATTGTGGATGTCGAAGTTAGTACTTACAGAGATAATACATGTACTAAACATTCTTGATTTTAATAGATAGGTAGAATCACTATTTGCACATATTTTTGCGTCTAAGACACGCTTGCCCGGGACTCGAACCCACGACCGCACCGTACCGAGTCAGTCACGAGTCGCGAATTAGCGAACACCAGGTATTTACATACATAATCTCACGCCTTCGTTCCCAGAGTGGGGTAGGCAGAGCTACAGAATTACAAACATCTCTAAAAACTTGTTGATAATTCTATAACCACAATTTGCACAATTAGGCTAAGATGTTTACCAGCGTATTAGTGACAGGTTGCAAGCCCATCGCCTAACAGTACTACAAGCCTTTATTCCCTTAGTCGTCTCTTACGACATCCACGGGAAGACATGGAGTGGCACTATTCTAACTCGGCAACCACACGAGGCTTTGAGGTTAAAGAGTTCTCAGCTCTGACAGTAGGGATTGCCAGTTTTATCATTACACTCTGGATTAGCACATACCTTGGCTACTTTTCATCCCGTAAAATTTAAAAGTTCCCGAGGGAATACCGATAATCTAAATCCCCCAAAGCGTGGCATGGCCGAATAACTAATTCTACGCGGACGAAGTCGCGGGCAGAAGCTAGTTTTACCATAGGTACCTAGAACTAACCGAGGAGGAGTTGAGGAGTGTTAGGTAGTATATTGGTACCTCTCATCTGCTATATTTAAAAAAATATAAACAAATGGGAACTAATAGGTAGGTATGCTAAGTAACTTCAATATGTTTAATCAAAGTTATCATTCAACTATCGCATTGCCAAACTGGAGACCGTAGGCTTTTTTATTAAATTTCCCTGTCAGCCTTTCTCATTACATTACTATTCGTATATACTTGTTATGAATTTATCATTATTATGATAATGGTTCATTTTGAGTAATTGTTTTATTAGGCTTAGCTGCGGTTGTCACGTGTCCGTAAAAAGATAGAATGACGGAATGTTTTCGTTATGTTTCGTGTTGCAACCATGTGTTTGAATGTGTCACAACACCCGGGACGGCCGCAGCGACCGCGGCACGTTCTGCCGCGCCGCCGCGCAGCCGCGCGTGACTGCGCTCGCTGGGCGTCCGCAGTCCGCAGCGCACACACGGGCCGTTCCAGCAAGCCATCCGAAATATCAACCAAAAAAACTCAATGGAAAATGAACTACATAGGTTCTATTACGCGCCAAATTAGACTATTACCTACGAAAACTGTGTTGCCTTTACTACTTCAAATTCAAATGCAATGCAATAACATGTCTCTAAATTGAATTGGTGCACAAACGACTGTCCTGCGTGATTTTATCATTTTTAGGGCCCTTGACCATAACTCCTGCAGCTATGAGCCTAATGAGGTATACAACGTTTGATTTTAGCAAACGGGGTGTAATATGAAAGGGCTCAATTTGCACATACATTTAAAAAAAAACCGTGACGTGATTTATAGCCAAACATTTACAAAAAATTATCGTTCCGTTATATGTTTTTAGGTACGAGTATTAGGTATACATACATATTACATAGGTAGGTATATAATTATTTGAATGAGATGACCTCGCAAGGCTTTTAATCATACTTTTATTATTGGGGTATTTTATTTTATTATTTCAGTGCTAATATACCTACCTATCTTAAACGACCCAACTTCAAAAAACGGCTTCATGAAACCTAGTAGTCCATGGAATTGGTACATTTTGCCTTGCATCAAATCGGGTAGTTCCGATTTTTTTATATATTCTATGTGATGAAGTGGTTATGGCAAATCCAAGCTTTCGACCTCGGAAACCCTCCGGATCATTGTCAAATTTTTGAAAAACTATTAAATATTCAGACTTTTTTCAGTTTCTACCAATTTTTACCAACAGGGACTTATTTTACGGCAAATATCACTATGAACACTTTAAAGAAGACTAAAGTTTCATCAAAGTAGGTTAAAATAAGAAGGCGATAATCCAAATAGTTTGTAAGATACAGTTGTTCAAAAATTTGCAAAAGGGTCTAGCAGGCTAAGCTAACAAGATTGGGCCCCACGAGGGATTTGATTATACTTTAATTGGAGTAGTGGCAGGACCTAACAACACTGTATGCTTAATATCAGCCTTCGATTTTCTTTTGTTTCCGATTTATTCACGAAAATGTTAAAAAGTCAAGGTAATTTTTAAACTGTTATTTTATCTAAACCGTGCAAGCGAGAGTAACCAAATAAAATCACTATTGATGCAAATAGAATGGAGTTAATAATGCATATTTTTACAGACGTTCCTGTCCTAAAACTTAGATGAAAAAAATAACGTTTTTGGTTTTCACTTCATTTTTTATGCTCTTTTCGCAAAGGTACACCTACCAAAAAAATACGTAGACTAGCCACTATTGCCAAATACGTATAAATATTTAAAAAAATATATCTTGGTGCGCCATGTCAAAAAAAACCGAAAGTATTCAAGTGTCGAAAGAATCTTGCATTCGAGTTTATCCAGATAGTTCCCATGTACAGTTTTGTTATTTTTTTGTTATTATATACACCTTACCTTATACATAAAAGTTAAAACACTACTAACAACCACTAAACTCAAATTTTTGCTAACATTTGAATAGCTGTATTTTAGAAACGATTTGGTCTAACGCAACCAAATTACTTTTATTTTGTTGCAAATTTAGTCTTCTTTAAAGTGTTTAAATTGAACTTTACTGTGACAATGGTCGTTGGTGCCAAAAAATGGCAAACACTGATAAAATTACGAACATTTCATGGTTTTTCAAGAATTTCACAATGATCCGGAGGGTTTTCGAGGTCGAAAAATTGGATTCGTCATTACCACTTCACTGCAGGCATCATATAAAAAAATCAGAACTACCCGATTTGATGCAAGGCAACCCCCCTTTTAGGGCACGATTTCCATGTACTATAGCTAAGAAGCACAGATAGAAAACCTACCTTTAAATAAAAATAAAAAACCGCATCCTCAACTCACAAGCAAGCGGGACATAGTAAAAAACGTATACCTACCTATAATCGGAAGTTTTTAAATATTTATTTTTTATTTGAGTTTTAAATTACGTTTATCTACTCTCATATCGTAAAGTTCGAATTATAAACTTCAAAACGAATTTATATTGGCACACTTTATAAACACAATACCGAAATTTAAAAAAAAAAACACTTTATAACATTATTTCTCTAACAAAAGAATGTTATAAAGTAATTTTTTTACCATTACAATACAAGTTAATCCAATAAGTTAATATCACCAACGAGGTTCCGTATCAATTATTTTTACAGTATCAATGTTTGTAACAATATATGAGTTTAAATTTGGAACAGCTGTCAAAACTCAAGAGGGTCTCTATTCTAGTATTCATAGATATTAAAACAGTTATCGATACGAAACGTCTATTCAGTATGTATTTTTAATATAAACCGCACGACATTTGATCTCGAGTGACATGAGAATAGGGTCTTCATTCGTTTGTCTATGTTTTTTTTTAAATCCTTCATATTCGTAACACTGACACTGCACAAGTTTGTTTTGCCGCCATTTTTGTCGTCAAGTTGTCGGCTTCTGAACCCATCTTACGGCCGACCCCTATATTCAAACCGCGGATAGATAAGGCTAAATCCGCACCGGGTTAAAATTTGACATTTTCCCATACAAAAAGTATCAAATTTTAATCCGAAGTAAGCCTATCTATCCGCGGTTTGAATATAGGGTTCGGCCGTTTGAATACTTATGATATGTGTGTAGATAAAGTAGTGTATGCAACTGTACATAATTAGGCCTTAAAACACTCGTGTGATCCTATTATGAAACTCGCTGACGCTCGTTTCATAAAACCACACTCTTATTTAAAGACCTCTCATTATTTATCAGTTGCATAAACTACTATTACGTGACAATAGCACAGAATAAGTACCTAATAGATAGCAAAAATTTTCATAGAAAATGTATTTTAATAAAAATATGATATTTTGATCAGATTTACCATATCGTTAGGTAGTTGAGTCTTCTTCGTATTCTGAATAAAAAAAATTGCACGCTCGGTCGAGTTATCCCCGAAAAGCGGGACTGAGCCTGTCCCGCGCGGGACATTTAATTATGATTTAAAAATCGGGACGTCCCGCCAAAATCGGAACGTCTGGCAACGCCTACTACTATAGGATTAAGTTTGGAAATATTCTTGAAGTCATGTAGACCAGGTACCTCCGTGATACAACTCCAGATTTTGGAGTTAAGTGGAAGATTTTATGGCTGATTGAGAAAAACAAATCATATTATAATTATTTGTAAGTGTAAATGGGTCGGTACTAATGCGCGCAGTCGTTAGGCTGAGGTCGACACACGGCAGCCGGCGCCGCCGCCATTAGCAGCAGTCTGTCGAGCGACTCCGGCGCTTCGGCCCGTCGCCGAGGCTTTACTCGATCCCAATCACCATCACCTCTTACCTATCAGATGCAATTGTTAAACAACAGTGTTATCAGACTTAACGTGGGTAATCTGCTGACGATTGCAAATCATTCGTGAAGCCGAAAAATAATAATCAGACGGCCTGAATCTCGACTTTTGTGACCAAATTTTACTCAAATTACCTACCTACCTATTTCTGTAGTAAATATTGCGTTGCATCGAGTTATAATATACTGGTGGTTAAATTATTACTTAAGAAATAAATATCGCGGACGCCGGCAGAGCGCACGATTTTCCTTGAGTGTGAACTCAAAATACATTGATTACTCATAAAATATTATATAATTATATGAAACATTGTCAGGAAACCACAATTAGGTGCTTACATTACCCTTTAAGTTTTAGTTTTAAAATGTAATGTAAGTACCAATGGCCAGATAATAAGGAAATATGAGCAGGCAGGCTACCCACTCGTAAGTAAGTAGGCATAATTAAGTTTGACATGTATAATATTGTTCCTCTTCTCACTTATTCATTTAATTTAAACACTGACTTACTATCCTTGTTCATCTATGGCAGTATACTAGTAATAAAACGGAAGACGGTTGATGAAATGTCTGCACGATGGAAATTGAACATTGAACAGACATTGAAATTGAACATTGAGTTGCGGGGAGTAGAAAGTGGTAGTTAGATACATACTCGTATAATAGGTATAGCGGCAGCTATCGGATTGACGTTATTATTAAGAGCTTGATGTGTCCCACTGCTGGGCAAAGGCCTCCCCCACTTTTACTATGTTTGCCTGTTCTTTTGACGTAAGATATAATATTAGAATAGCTTACTTTAAAGTATAGGTTCAAATAATAGCCGATTTAAGAACGCCGAAACTCCTGACAATGTCAATCACTTAGCCGAGTACTACTTCCGTTTATTAAAACATTTAAACCAGGGGTAGGTAGGTACCTAATAGCAGAGGGCTCAGACAAGATGCACTACGCTAACTAACGTTTCTATTCGATTCGTTTTTAAACCAATCGCTTCACTGGAAGATGACGTGATACGAAAAGTCACGTGGTCTACCAGTGACGCGATTGGTTTAAAAACGAATCGAATAGAAACGTTAGTTAGAGTAGTGCATCTTGTCTGAGCCCTCTGGTGTCCAAAACGTTGCATCATAAATAAACAAAATAAAGCTAATAAGCGCACAACCAATTATTATTTTTTCGAATAAAGTTATTCGATAAGGTAAATTACTAAGTCCAAAGATCCCATTAAAGAGCCTAGGTATTCTTTAAAAATACACTCAAAAAAATGAGAGCTAACAAAGAGAGATTTTCACTTAGTTGATATAAAATGAATACAATAGTTAAGATATTAGTTACATAAACCAAAACTGATAGTAACAAACAGTAATTTCTTTAGTGATTCAACTAACATCATAGTTGATGTATCTATCGTCTTGTTAGGCTCGTATGGGATCAAGACGCTTATGCACAACAATCACAATCTTGTTACAAGCGACACATTATTTTTTTCAGTGTACCCTAGTCAATTATTATCGGATAGGTAGGGATCCTTACATCTACATCGATTCTCATACATAACATTAGGCAGGCATAATGATTATAAGAAACCTACCTAGTAGCTACTTAGGGTTAAATAATCATAGAGGTATTGTTGGGAACCTACCGACAGACTCTATGAAGAACATTATTTGATTAAATTAAATTTAAAGTTTGTAGAGTTGATAATTCTACAAACCAATTGTAGGGGCCAATCCCCAAAAAAAATACTTATTAATTCTAGATCCGGCTGGTAGATAAATGCTATAGGTATTATAAATGATGTGTAAGAGACTCACCCGTCGACGTGGTGGTGGTGCGTGTGGGCGTAGGCGGGCGGCGGGCCCGGCGCGTAGGGCTCGTAGTGCATGGAGCGCGCGTACTCGTCGGAGCGCTCGGGCGAGGGGCTCATGTCGGGGCTGCGGCTGCGGATGAAAACCACGCCGTCGGTTGAACCCGCGCCCGCCGGCCCCTTAAACAGCGACTCGTCGAGGTGCGTATAGGCCTGCATGTCGCGCGCGTGTGCCGCCGCCGGCCGCAGCTCCTGGTAGCTGCGCGAGTGGGACGGCGACAGGCCGCCTTGGTGGGCGTAGCTGTACGCCGGCAGGGGGGGCGGGCTCTCCGACCCGCCGCCCGCGCCCTCCGCGCCGCACTCCGCCTCGCCTTCTGCGCACACGCATACAATGTCTGACATTATGCTATGGTGATTCCAGTGAACGTACATCGCACACACGTGCTGAGCTCCGGACACCGATTGGTGTTCGCCCCCGCGTTATTTGTGTTGTGTTGTGATGCTACGCGTAGATAGCGGGCTATTGCAATGCTTACGACTGGTCCCACGAGTATTTTTAGCGTGACTCGTCTACCCACTGGGTACCTGACCTACCTACCAATTCGATCGCATTTGGAACCTTTGATAAAAGAGACGCTTTTTAAAGTGAAGTTAATTTGATATAAGTAATATTTGCTGGTTAACTCCGGAAAGTGTGGGCTTTATGCTAAGATATTCGCGGGTTCTGCGCCGTTACAATAGATTCCATAGCAATTAAACAATGTCCAACCGGCAAAGTTAAGCAACTACAAGAGTAGACCAACAGAATCGTTGTCCGCCTAAAAAACAGGGTTTTTGTTAGGTAGGTCTACCTACCTTTGATTTTTTATAATTTATAAATTTAGGTAAAGTGATTTGTTAACTATGAAGTAGGTTTAAATTATTGTCAAACTTAATTTGTAGGTAGGTATCCTGATTATGCTGCCGTTTTACGAGTAGGTCAGTCTGTATGAAAGTTTTATTTTGGTTTTAATTTTTATTTGTTAAGATATATATCATTCACCGTTTAACACATTAGGTATGTTTTAAATATTGTAACCGATTGTAAGTACAGATTAAGAAACACAACCTTTAAAAAGGTGGGATAGACAGACGGACTTGTATGCTTGGTGCCCTTAAAGGTACCTAATAGGGTCCCGTTTGCAGTTTTTACTACAAAACCTTAAAAACTTGCATTTAGGAAGGGCACTAAAAGTCAAGAATAATAATTAGGTAGGTACCTACCTATGTGCCTCACGAAACGATAAACAAGACTAACAAAAATCAAGCTTCTTAAAAACGGAACAGCGCCAGTGGCTTGATATTTTCGTGTAACTATTAATTATACCTAATATACCTACCTATATAGGTTAATAGGAAATGAAATGAAAAGAAAGCCGACCACAATCAAATCTTAATGTAGGTAACTCGGTACCGCATTGGGTACGACATAAGAAATTATTATTAATACCTACCTACTGGTCGGAAGAAATCGGTTCGACGACGGATCCGACCACCGACCTATCTGCCAAATCGGGGTCAGTGTTACCTGCCTCAGTCAGTAGATCTACCTGATTAAGTTTTTTTTTACAATGGCCGATATTATGCAATGGTGATTCCACTGAAAGTACCTACATCGCACACACATGACGTGCTGCGCTACGGACACCGTTTGGTGTTAGCCCCCGCTTTATTTTATACCTACCTATAATTAACATACAAGATAAATTCCGGGTTACTTAGATCTTATCTTATCTTAAATTAAATTCTAGCGATAACACACATCAGAAACTCGAAATTTTACCCCAAAAATCACTAAATCATCATCATCTTGCCCTTGTCCTACACTAGGTGGGTCGGCACAACATTTTTTCTTCTTCCACTCTCTTCTATCAACTGGTAACTCTTTTCTCATACACAGTCATGCTTTACACAATCCATCCAAACCTTTTTCGGTTTTCCTCTACCCTTATATCCATCCACGTTCAGACTCATCCCTCTTCTATTTATGTTTTCTTCGTTCCTCCTCATTACATGTTCATATCACACCAATCGATTACTCCTCAACTAATCTATTATTGGTGCTACTTTCGAGCTTCCTGTAATATATCCATTCCTAACCTTATACATTCTAGTGGACATCTATCGTAACATCCGCATCTCCGTCACATACACTCTCCTGTCAACCTTCTCCTTGGTAGGCCAACACTCAGACCCATAAATAACAACTGTACCCTTACCATGAGTGACAATTACGGTACCGACGAGCGAGTCGAATGCTCTGTCCCTCGCAGACCTCGCAATATTCTTATAGAGTGCGAGGGACAGAGCATTCGACTCGCTAGCGAGTACGTTATGGTACGGGTACAGGTCTCACAATGATCTTACAAAAAAATTATAAAACAATTGGCTAGAGCTTGAGGGCCTATTGACGTCCCGATCAATCTTCTCGTCATGTTGGATCAATGAACCAAGATACCGAAAGTCGGAACAGACTGGTAAGTGCCAAACAGATGGACCACAAAAGTCGCAAAACAGAATTCTGATGTTCAGTTTACGATTTGCTGATTACTTATCAGTCCGATTGCTTCCTTTTTCATCGTATTCCTGTCTGATTCGTCGTGTTCTGGCTTTGACAGATTCTTGTTTCGTTGTATTCTTGTCTTGACACATTCTTGTTTCGTCGCTTTCCGTTTTCGACATAAATGATGACATAGGTATATGTAGTAAAATCAGTCTGTCACTAATATGGTTTAACTAATAGGCTGTGTCAACATATGTAAGATTTTTGTTTCCTAGTAATAAGTTTCATTTTTATGTTTCCTGTTTAACTGTATTTTATTTCATCAAAATAATTAATTTTATTTTTCTAACAAAAGCGGCAAAAGAAGATTGTGTCAAAACAAGAATACGACGAAAAAGGAAGCAATTAACCATGTCGTCGGGGAATAGCATACACCAAAGTACCTCTTCCTGTATGTCCGACGTCAGACCATTCATAACCAGGAGTAGGTCGCCAAACTTAATAGCCGGACAGACGAGCCAGTTTGGCCGTTTGCATTGTGCAATATGCAAGCGGCAAAATGTTTGCAAAATGTAAAAAGTCTAACAACAACCGGACAAGCCGGAACCCGTTTATTTTGGCCGGACACGCCTAATTATCTAACATACTTAAACCTAAGCTTTATCCGCACGCCTGGCAACGCTAACCAGGAGAAACAGATAAGAGCTAAAAGCCGATCCCTGCGGTGCAAGACGACAGTCATATTGTACTTGTTGGTTACATTACACCGGCCTCAGACCGGACGTATGTAGGTACTTGATCAGCTGTACATGGAACGAATAAGGTGCATGTTGGTACTAGAACCTCTCGGGGTATTCGATCGTTAGCATTTTCTAGGTCACCAAACACTGTGTGCAGGTTCTTGTGCACGCGACGCAACTGTACTCGTACTTTTCACATAACTTCACCAAATAAAAAATAAAATTCACCGAAACTAATGGTTAAATTGCTAAAGTGGTAGAAATACCTAACAGTTGCTGGTACCTAGTCCGATGCTATCGGTCGGAGGAACGTTCGTAGCATATGTCGGACTGGTGGTATCCGATGTAGTTACTTGGTCGGCATCTGCCATATCGGAAGGTCGATTAGGTACTAGTAAATATTAATAAATAAAATAAATATCAGGGGACAATGTGACACCAATTGACCTAGTCCCAAACTAAGCTCTAGGCTTGTACTATGGGTACTAGACAACGATATAAATACTTATATAGAGAAATATATACTTAAATACATAGAAAACATCCATGACTCAGGAACAAATATTCGCGCTCATCACACAAACATCTGCCTTTACCGGGATTTGAACCCAGGAGCGCTAGCTTCGAAGGCAGGGTCACTACCAACTAGGCTAGCGGGTCGTCAAAAGTCGTCAAAGGTCGTAGTAGGTATTAAGCCTACAAGAAATCGCCAAGATAAACCCCCATAGGTGCCTACTGGTCTACTTTACATGCAAACACCAAAAGAAAATTAATGACCTTTTCGGCCTGTCAGGTACCTATCTTAGAAAAATGCCTAGGTAGGTACCTACCTATATAGTTACATCGACACTAATTTATCAAGGTAGGTACTTAAATCGTCACATAAACTATCTGCACTGAGCATCCATCTCAGTCGTCAACGCCGAAAATTAAGATCCTTTGAGTGTCCAGCCGGGCTGTGTTAATCTTAGACCGAGCGCCATAACGATGCCACGATTACCCTAAAGGCCTAAATCATCCTAGGAATGAAGCGGATACATATAGGAAACCATAGGTAATATAATTTTCTGCCTTAAATCTACTCGTAAACTACACGGAACTAGATTACCTAGGTATATTTTGTGTGATTAGAACCATCTTACACGACAAGAAACGCCAAGTAGGTACCTACCTACCTCAAAAAAGTTGTATTTGGTTTTTGATAACAATGCCATAACACATTTCCTGCTTCGGCTGACTTCCGTCCCGGACCAGGGGATTCGTTCAGCTTGAGCTTTAAAACATACGAGTACACCTACCTACCTAGTAACAATTTTATGTTAAAATACCTTAATAATATAAATAAAATAAAGTACCCAATTAGAATCAATGGTGTTTGGCTATTATGATGTAAACAACGATAAGTTTTAACAAACAGTTTAATTATGGAATGAACGTTCATTTAGTAAAATGTACGTAGGTAATTAGTTTGTTTTTACACAACATTTGGCTAATACGATTGTTCTCGCCCGCGCCGCGGACAAAAAAGCCGTAGGTGCTATTCGTTACTGCATTAATGAATAGTTCACCATACACCATGACTATCAAAAAGAGCAAAAACTTCAGGTTGACGGTGAGGTGACGTTTACCTTTAAGACAGTTGTTGTTGACTTCAGCGATGAGAGCGTCCAGTTCGAAGGTTTCGGTCTTGAGCCAGGCTCCTCCGTAGGGGGTGGCGGCACAAGGCCAAGCTTCGTGCAACATGCTGCGGCGTGTCGTCGTACTCACGCGTGTGCTGTGGGCTAACTGCGTCCGCTCTGCAATGCCGCGCACGGGGGACTGACGCGGCGAGTTGCGCGGGCGCAGGCACTGACCGCGCGCTCCCTGTATCCCCGCCACGACCCGTCTCATTGGCCGTTGGCTCCCCAAAACTACTTTTTTTATTAAAGTGGATTCTGGGTGGGACCGTGTTGATCACGCTTTTGAGAAGGGCTTATATAGGTATGTACCTACCTAACCCTATTTACTTAGTTGGGCTAGCTAGGTACCTATATGGTAAATATTATGCTATTATACCTAGTACTTGTTTATCGTCAGCCAAGTACCTACCTGTATAGGAGGTGGTATTGATTATTTAAAGTTAGCCTTTTCACTTTTTCCAACCATATTCGGACCCTGTCAAGTTAGTTTGGTACATTATGGGCTGATCACTAAACTCGGATTCATAATTAGATTTCATCAAATTTACCAAGAAATGTCACCGTCACAATATCATATGACGGTCCAGATGCCACCAACCCTTTCTTAATAATAAAAAATATAATTATCATACTGCAGGTGAACGACTTAACGAAAGTCTTTGTAGTAGTGTAGAGAATTAAGGAAAGTTACGACCAAATTCAAATATAGTCTCCATTTTCTGTACAATTACATAAACGTAGGGGTTTCGTTAAGTTTGTCACCAAATACTACTTTGATTTTTAGATGTTTGTTATGTATTGAAGTAAAAATTTATATTCATATCCCTAAATTCTAAGTAAAAACGATCCTAATTGTTTTGCTCTAATTAGTGAGATGGTTTGACGCCCCAGTTAACATACTACAGTCAGGATAATTAATGTAAGTAATACGCCTTAAAAATAGCCAACACAACTAGGGTTTTTTCTCGAATTTACGTATTTTAGGTACGTATAATAATTAATAGTATACGCACATCTTCAAACGATAATATTATTGTATCAAAACTGATACCAAATGTTATCGAGACCTGAAGTTTTACCATGGCAATATGAATATTTCTATCACAAAATTGCTTCAACTAAATATTTATGTATACAACAGATTTTTAGGGTTCCATATCTAAAAAGGAAAAAAGGAACACTTATAGGATCACTCGTGCGACTGTCTGTCTGTCCGTCTGTCACAGCCGATTTGCTCCAAAACTACTGGACCGATCGAGTTGAAATTTGGTACATACGAGTATATGTAAGTAGGTGATTCAAAAATGGATGCGTAGGTAACGTAAATAAATGAATTTTGAACAAGGGGGCTACTTTTGGACGATAATTGAGGAAATTAAAAAAAAAGTTTTCCGTATTTTTTTCAAAATATTATTATTTCAGAGATAAGGGAGGGGATGGTCGATTTTTGCGTATTTTCTTAAATTTTCTCAAATGTGTTTATGTTAAAGTTATAAAACAAATATATTTGAGATGCTCACAAAAAGCCCTTTCATTTGACTAGTCACACAAAAAGATTTGCGAAACTTTTTTTTTAATTTCCTAATTTGTCCGCCAAAAGTAGCCCCCTTGCTTAAAGTTCATTTATTTACGTTACGTATCCGTCTTTGAGTCACCGACTTACATATGTCTACCAAATTTCAACTCGATCGGTCCAGTTGTATTCGAGCAAATCTGCTGTGACAGATGGACAGATAGACAGACCGACTAACAGACAGGCATATGGTGTGGAGACGGAACCCTCTCCACGCGAGTCGAACTCGCACTTGGCCGGTTTTTTATATAAGCATGTTTATTTAAACAGACCATTTAAATGTTATTCTTAAAATTACTAAGTAATTCATTACTTACGTGCATTCTTTCGATTCGACAAGAGTAAATTTACGAATGTTGGAATGTTTAATTTTAATGGCAACACCGTGGTAGATTTGGTGGAATCTAATTGTGAATCCGAGTTTTTTTTTTTGTTCTTTTTCATTTGCAATCAGTCCAAGGACTATAAGCAAATCTTCTCTGTGTGCTTATTGGCATTGGAGATCCGAAGTCCAGTGACTGCAGATTCTTCATTATTTATCTGTAGCAAGCATTAGGGGTCGCCTCTTCAGACGACTTATACATTGGTCCTTTAACAGGTTCTGGGCGAGTTCATCGCAGTGTCTATCCAGCCTCTTGTAGTACTTCATGCTTATTGTGGTAACTTCTTGTTTTATTGTGAGCATTTGCAAATACTCATGGATTTCATTTGTTTTGGTTAACCAAGGTGCATTTTTTATTGTTCGAAAGACATTATTTTGAAATCTTTGAAGAATTTCTACATTAGAGTGACTTGCCGAACCCCACAGCTCAATTGAGTATGTCCATACCGGCCTTAGGATAACTTTGTATATCAGCAGCTTGTTTCCAAGTGACATCTTGGACTGATTTCCCAAAAGCCATAGTAATGACCTGAATTTGTGGTTGATTATATCCCGTTTGTTTTGGATGTGTTTTCGCCATGTTAACCTCCGGTCAAGATAGACTCCCAGGTATTTAACTGTATCAACATGGGGCAAGGTATCATTTCCAAGTTTAACTGCCGGGCAGTTATCTCTGTTGAGTGTGAAGGTAATATGGCTAGACTTTTGAGCACTGGTCTTAATTTAATCCGAGTTTAGTCTGAGGAAACCTGATTGTGTACCTACATGACTTTTACTATCAATAGCTGCCAACTAAAATCCGTTTTTATGATTCCAGGGACTGACATTAAATTAAATACCTAAATAAACACTTTTTAACCGACTTCAAAAAAGGAGGAGGTTCTCAATTCGTCGGGATATTTTTTTTAATGTATGTTCCCCGATTACTCGATGACCACTGGACCGATTTGAAAATTTTTTTCGTTGTTCGAATAGGTATACTTTCTCGTTGGTCCCATTGTCACCACGTCAGGATCTGATGATGGGATCATGGAGAAATCAAGAGAACTCCTCAAATATTATAGGCACACCTATAGCGATTTTGGTATTTTTCACTGTAACTCATGCATTTGATTTTGAAAAGTACTATATGGTGAAGTGGAACTGATGATGAAGACCACAGATGGCCACTGGAACTCCTTAACGGTACCTATTTCAAGGGTGGCGATAAGATATTTCGATAAAGGTAGTTGAGCGACTATGACGAAGCACATTTAGGTTTAAATATGACTAGGACATTCCCGCGGCGTTGTCTGCGGCGAGCTTGAAATGTTCTATCGTTTCTCATTAATATTTACAAGTGGAGCTACGTAACAGCATAAATAGGATCACTAAAAAGTTAAAATAAAATAAATGTTTAAAAAAACAAAAACCCGCCTTCAAAAATGCACCTCGCGCAGAGAAATATCTGTTACGTAGTAACTCTTATTTAATCTGTGGTATAGTACAGGATCTTGAAGGTCTTAGGTTGAATGAAATGTGTACCTACAGCATCTCACGCCGAATCCCAACGCTTCGGAAAATTATAAAAAAATAGTTTATAATTCGCAGATTGAGCACTTTCATATGAGATACCGTTTCCCGTTTTCCGATCAAATCACTTTCTGTTTTCAAACCCCCATTCTAGACCCTTTTAAAATATTGAAAAAAAATCATTTATGGGTACAACTAGGTATGCCAAATTTCAAGTTGATAGATTTCATAGTTTTAGAGAAAAACTGCTGTGACATACAGACAGACAGAGGGACAGACACCGAAGTCTCACCATAAGGATTTTTTTTTCCATTTTGTTGCGGAACCCTAAAAAAACCGAAACGTACAAACCTCGTTTTTCATAATTATTACAAAAAAATTAAAAAACGGACTTTATTTAGGGGTGAGAAACGTTATCGCTATATTTGTATGGAAAAAAATTGACAGCCGATTCGAGCGTCACTTCACAATCCTCAATGTTTAAACACCGACAGCCTTCAGTATCAACAAATAGGAATGATTCTTAAATCAATGTTTTAGGTTATTTAATTGCCAATATTTCTGTTTTCAAATAGAATTTGAACCTTATGAATTTGAATTAGGTAGCCTGCTCGTAAAAACTATCAATATTGGTTTGGTTAGTGATAATTAACTATTGCCGTGTTTATAAAACTGGAAAGTTTTATTTTTAACTGCATTTCCATTTTCCGCTTAAGCAAACATCCCTGTTTCAAAAAGCCTACAGCAAGTACCTACCAGCCTACACGTTCAACAGTATCTAATACAACAAACAACAGTATCTTCAGTATCGCTCCGGAAGTTGCATAAATTGTGCCCCCCCTTTGTTTTTTAAAACGTAACATGATTGGATTGGATAATATCATTTTTGAGTAAAACATTCAACTGCGGTTCTCAACAAATGACAACCGTGTTGCCTTAACAGTTAGGGGAAAAAGGGGTAATAGGAGTCACGAGGGCAATGGTGGACATCGTTCTAACATCCAAACGAAAGTACCAAAACAAACGAATAGAGGCCTAAAAGATACTTCAAGTGACAGATCGCACTCCCCGACCTCCCGCTCAGTACGCGTCCATTCGTTTGCACAGACAGGGGTGTTATTCTCTCAAAAAACGGCGGTCGGTCGGACGATCGAGCGAATCGAAGCGGCGAGTTTAAGTAGTCCCGTCCGAGCGAACAAAACACATTTTAGCGCGTGCATTGTCAATTAGGCTGCCTTATACATTCGAGAAGTCATGCTGCCAAATTGAATACAGGCGCTAAAATGTGTTTTGGTCACTCTGACGGGACTACTTAAACTCGCCGCTTGGACAATCACTCGTTCGTCCGTCCGTCCGTCGTTGTTGAGAGAATCACACCCCAGGAAGGCTGCCGCGCGTTTTCGCGCGCATATGATGTAGTTTTACAAGTGCACTAAACACTTAATCGGTGAGTACATTACTACAAGAATCCTGTGTATTTGAAGTAGTTTATTGAGTGACTGTAAGCTTCAATTATCGATTTAGAAAACGTTTGTGGTGTTTTAACAGCTAATTATTTTAATTTCATTTTTTTTACACATTAGGTATAATCGGGTAATAAGGCACCGTAACGAGGGTAATGAGAGTTGAGAGAGGCTGCTAAAGCAACAAAATAAAAAACGTAGTGCCAAAAGCAAAAAGCAAGAAGCAGAAACCTCAGAAAAAGGCAACAAATAAGGCCAAAAGGCGCGTACTTCAAGAGCAAAACACTTCTTCGGAGTCAGATATCCGTCTTAATCAGATATGTGATGACCTAATTTGCCTAAACTTGACGCACATTCATTCATGCGTGAGAGAGATGAGAATACATTATTGAATGAACATGCATCAAGTTTAGGCAAATTAGCTCTACCTATTCCGATCTCTGGTGATGACGACGAAGATGACGATTAGAATAAAGTGTAGTATATGGTGAATTTGGTCGCACCAATGTAGTAGGGAATCGGTGCCCTTCTTGCGGGTTGTGGGCACACGTATAGACTGCACAGGGTGGGATTCACCACGAGGTTATGTGTGCGACAATTGTTAGTTAGACTAAGCTGACTCTCATTGTCCCTTTTATGACTATAATTAATTACCCTCATGCCTGGACAATGGTGGCCCAAGCGGTTTTTTTTAAGTTTAATAGCTACGTATATTTTATTCTAAAGGTAGGTAATGAAACTGTCTGAGGCTGATACTTTAATAATTAAACTACCATAAGAGGTGATTTTCATACAGTTTAAAAAAACAAAACATTCGTGTTTCATTTTATTTCTTGCTTAAGTGACTCCCATTACCCCTTTCTCCCCTACGAGTAGATTAGTTGTTTTAGGTATTTTTAACCGACTTCAAAAAAAGGAGGTGATTTTAAAATTCGTCGGGATATTTTTTGTATTTATGTATGTTCCCCGATTACTCAAAGACCGCTGGACCGAATTGACTTTCTAGCAAAAATATTTCTCCGCCTCTTATAAGAAGATTGCCCTTATAACGGAAGCCGACAAAACTTTTATAAGAATAAAGCCCTTGTGAACGTTTTTAATGTGATATTAATAAGTGTAATACACCTATTAAATGTTTGAAAGTTGCGATTATAAAGGGACTGCTCTTATAAACAACGTTGACTATGTACTTATAACTTTAGTATACTTGATATAACAACAATAAAACGTATATAAGGGTGGTTATTAGCTTTCAATAAAGCAATAATATGGCAAGTATAAGGTTTAAGTTCTTATAAATTGTATGTTCCCAAATGCAGTCTTATAGATGATAATATGAATTTTATAACAACACATTTTTTTTGTCATATTAGATATGTTTTTGTTAGAGTCTGTCTAATGAAAGCTGAACCTGGATTTTTCTTGGCTGACGAGTCTGGCAACACTATTTAATATGTCGTTTGGACTTTGTTGTTGTTAGAAACTTGTCAATTCGAGATCTAAATTGATAAAAATACGGAGTAATCATGCCGTCGACGATAAGAGGCGGTGTCCGGGAGATTCTGTATACTATTATACAGAAGTACAAAGAAAAACAAGAAGAAAGAAAAGCATTATTGATGCAAAAAATTAATTGTTTAGTTACGGTGACCAAATTTATAGGTTAGTACGGCTTTAGTACGGCATGTTCATTTTGATACTTCTTATTTCTCTATGTGCAATCCTAAGTTTAATTTACCTTTTTCTGTCTATTATACGATGAGATTAAGAAATTAAACGAAATTAAATTCGTTTCAGAAAACCTGGACGTGCACGTTGACAAAAGTGTGCTGGAAAACGTAAAGCAGCTGAAAGAGGTTGAGGAAACTGAGTTAGCCTGCCAGACTCAGACGAAATATTTGGAAGAAGTATCTTCAATGACCGGTAATTACTAAAATTATCATTGTCTTTCCCTATATAATAGGTGTAGGTACCTATTGTCTGTCCCTATATCATGTTGAATCTCTTAGCATTCACAATTTTATTAAATTAATTTAATAGACAGATGATTAATGTAACTGACACTCATAGTTTCAATAAAACAATAAGGAGGTGTTTAGTTAAAAGATATCATAAACATATTATTTGATATGTATTTTCTGTGTGCGGAGCAAACAGCATTTTGTTGTTTATGAACCAAATGTACACTGTACAGTCGATTTCATAAATATGTGTACACTTTAGTACCTTATCTATTTATTTAATGTCATTTTTGATCGGCCAGATATAAAAGATGTTCGGGTTATATGAGTCTTCCTTGTTCTTAAACCGTTGCGATTAGAACCTCACCGATGCAATTTCATTTCACCTAAACCCAAATGTTTTTAGGGCTGTCGGACTGTACAATGGGGCTGTACTGCGCAACCACACAATGTATTTCTAAATGGTGTTCTGTTTATTTAACACTTTCTTTCTTCTTACAGATATCAGTGTTTCATCTTTAAAAAGAATAAGTAATGAGGGAAAATTAAACAACGGTGTCTTTAGTACTCCCGGAAAAAAGCGACCTCACAAGGCCACGGTGTCTAATTTGGATAGCTTTGACATCCAAGCTATCCGAAATAAAATAAATGAATTTTATATTGTAAAAAAACAAGTTGTGTCATGTCGTTAGATAGAGGTGTAAGGGTGATGAGAATAATGTTACCTCTAATTACTTTATTAAAAAGGTTGAATATAATATTCCTCATCATCATTGTTTTATTATGCTGTGTGCGACACAGACGAAAACCTCTCGTATCAATGAAATCTATCAACAGCACGACTAGCACAAGTTGCTCGTGACTTGTTTGTCGCTCGGATCTCCCTTACTATCTAGTCTGTTACGATAGAGACGCACAGAGCGACAAGCGAGAAAATACAACTTGTGCTACACGTGCAGATCACTATATTTTCATGTCAAATATATTTCGAAAAACCAAATGTGCTCCAGTCACTGTCATCGTATTTTACCTAAAGTGCTTTTCATCAAAATATAGCGCTCGTAATAATATATATGAAAATATAGTACGCGTTTCCTCTTCCTTTGTGCCCACCAAAATAAATAAAATAATAAAAGTATCAATATCGTTTATTCCTTCATTGATCGGTAATACCATATCAAGATTTTTTGAATTTGCCGCTTTTTCCCAGGTTCAGCTTTCATTAGACAGACTCTAGTTGGGTTACTAGCCTGGAAGTAAGCTAGTTTTGTATACACGAAGATAGACGCACTAGCTTGCTATCTAGCTTTTTAGCACTACTAGCTATCTTGGCTTGAAAAACTAGCCATAAAGGATGCGATAACTTTATATTTTAGGAAGTTCTCAGTTTAGTTCAGTAGCAAAGTTCGTATATCTGCCTGGCAATTTGGTTTTGTGGCCATTATTTGTTTTTTACAACAGGAGCTTAGTGAATGGAACGATAAATAATAACAAACAACTACCTAGCTATATAATTAAGTACAGAAGGATGGGTTATCACCGTCTTCGGCGAGTAGGAAGGAAGTAATCAGTAGCGTAGTAGATATGCGCAGACTGTGTGTCTGGCGTATAAGTGATGAACGAATCAGCTGATCAGCAGCAGCCGCTATCGCCTCGGTTGCGGTGATAAGCCGTATCCACCACGTGCGCGCGCGCCGCCGCGGCCTTATCGCCACCATCTCCCGACCTACACCTACACCTCCTAGATACCTACTACCTACATACAATGTTCGTGCGAACTGACTGTAACTGCTGTGAGAGTGACTTACTTCTGTTCACGATATTCATAATTATATATATATATATGTATATTAGCGACCCGCGCTCGCTTCGCTTCAGGTTATGTGAGTTTTCTGTAACTCCCGTACATAAACTAGAATATATTATACATAAAAACCTTCCTCTTGAATCACTCTATCTATTGCTGAAAACTGCATTAAAATACGTTGCGTTGTTTTATAAATGTAAAGAAATATATAAATGTATATATATATATATATATATATAAGTCAATAAAGATATACTTGGAAGTGAGTAACATTATATTTTTATGGTTATAACATTATAAAGAGATGAAATTGTTTGTTAGTAAGTTGGAGATAGCATCTGAAACTACAAAACCGAATTAGAAAAATATTATCACTAATAGACTAGGCCCAAAACTAAAAAACGCGTCTCTAAACCATTGCAAGCAGCAAATCATGTAACAGTTGGGGTAACCACGTAATCAGAGGGTTTTGACCCTGCAGAATACGGATCTGCCTGTCGCCATTCCGAAATTTGAACCGGAAGTATGCTATACCGGGAAAGGTGCAGCCCATACAAAGAATTTCGTCGTACATTTTGTAAATCGTTGTTCCGGTACCCTAAAAAAGTTCCGATTGTTATGGTTTTTAATATGTTGTAAAGGTCAATTTTTCGTCCCTCCAGCTTCATTTATTTCTCAGCTATCTTACAAAAACTGTCTCTTTTTCTGTTTTTTGCCGATAGTGTCGTTGAAGTTCATTTTACTGCTAATCATGGTTGCGCAATATCGTAGAGTACAAAATTTGCTAAAACTTTTGGGTTCAAAGATTTTTCCACGACCCCTTGGAACGAAGATATGGAATCGTCTATGGGGAGCTAGCGTTAAAAATTACTACTTTTTTCTAGTTTTCCTTCCATGTTTACGTTTTGGTGCAGTTTAGCGCAAACTGTACTGGGCAATATTGTAGATCACAAAATTTGCTGTAACTTTTAGCTTCAAACCTTTTTTCCAGGACCTCTAGGAAAGAAGATATGGAATCATCTATGGAGTGTAACGTCAAAAATTGTTTCCTTTTTTCCTTCCCATATTTACGTTTTAGTGCATTTTAGCGTAAACCGAAGTTCTGCAATCTTTTAGAAGACAAAATTATCTACAAATTGAAGTTTTCTACGATACCTAGTAATAGTAAAATGGAATGCTCAGGCTCAGCTCGTAAACCTTGTAAATATTGTGACTTTCAAACCCTCACATCATAAAAAATGGAGTTAAAATTCAAACATTGACGAAAACGGTGGCACAACTTGGCACATGGTAGTCAGATACTGGGATGAACAATTGAAATATACGATATCCGTGCAGGCTTTGAGGACGGGCTCGATGGTCATTAGAATGGGATATATGAAGTCATCACCAAAATTTTCCATCACCTCCGGTCGGGTATGTTGAGCATTTTGTCATACATTCACCTGAAAGACTAATTAAATATTCAGTACTGCAAAAGCAATTGATTCTACACTAGCACTCCATAGATGATTTTAGTAACAACATTTTTTGTGATCTAAAATATTGCCGAAGTATAGTTTGGGCTAAAATGCACCATAACGTAAATATGGAAGGAAAACTAGAAAAAAGTCGTAATTTTTAACGCTAGCTCCCCATAGACGATTCCATATCTTCGTTCCTAGGGGTCGTGGAAGAAATCTTTGAATCCAAAAGTTTTAGCAAATTTTGTATTCTACAATATTGTCGAACCATGATTAGCACTAAAATGAACTTCAACGACAGTATCGGCAAAAACAGAAAAAAGTGTTAGATTTTGCAAGATGGCGGAGAAACATAGAGCTGTAGGGACGAAAAATTTGGGTTACCATGGCTATATTGTCTTTTACAACATATTAAAAAACCATAACAATCGGACCTTTTTTAGGGTACCGGAACAACGATTTACAAAATATACGAGGTTTTTTTTTGTATGGGCTGCACCTTTTCCGCTATGGCATACTTCCGGTTCAAATTTCGGAATGGTGATAGGCAGATTCGTATTCTGCAGGGTCAAAACCCTCTGACAACGTTGTCACCCCAACTGTTACATGATTTGCCGCTTGAATTGTTATTATTCAAAGATGGTCCTAGACTATAATAGGAAGCTACATTATCCTTGACTATTATAGGCTATGATTTAATTTAATTTAAACCGAATGGAAGCGAAAGGTGGACTAGTTTCGGCCTGCGACTCCAACCGCGTACAACTATAATCTAATGACTATTTGTGGGAAAACCGAGGGAATACTGATTAATCACTAGGCATTATCAAAGTTTCCAGAATAAAAAGTAATCCCATGTTTTATACCAGTGCATAGACTACCTGATCTGTGTGCCAAATTTTATACAAATTCATTTGCGCCGGTGGGTGGGTATAAGTAAGTATATTAATATAAAAAATGAAATAGTTTGCAGGGTTGATTGGATGTTTGTCCCTCAATCACTTGCGTACATGACACAAATAATTGCTAACGCCCTAGAACCTAGGGCCGTCCTTACTACACTCAGCCATAAGAATAAATACTATTAGAAGGGTAACTTCATCCCCACCACGCGCGCTCTTGCGTGGCCTGCCAACAGTCCAGAACTACTTATCGCAGCAAACACTAGCGGGTTGCCACCCGGAATCGGCGCTTGGAGTAAACGTGCGACAATATTTCAAATGAAGCTGTCAAAGGCTGCGCCACTGTCTACGCACACTGTGGTTTTACCTACGAAATTGTTAGTTTCGTATTTGACCACGTGCTTTACGATAATAATTGTAGGACGATATCAACGAAGTTTGAATCTTTATTTATTATTTGTAACATAAAAACATTAAGTAAAGAGCGTTAAAATGAAAGAATTAAATAAATACATTATTTACGTATGCACTTTATGTTTTATCCAATATTAATCGTAATTAAGAAGTCTAAGATATTATTTCAGTGGTAATGTTATAAAAGAAGGAGTTGCTAAATTAATTGATAAAATGGACAAATACGTCCTACATATATAAATTAGTTTTATTGGCTGTGCGTTTGTTTTTACAACTTTATATCTGATTTAATTGTAATAAAAGTACTTTAATTTTTACATAGACTAGTTAGCGCAAACTTATGCAGCTGTCACACTCATACGTCAGTGGAACTATTGGAAAGTTTTACGTATTTGAAATTTTACGGACTTTTTAGTTTTATTATATTTAGTACATTTTATTTTAAGGTATAGTTTTACAGGTAAATAAACAATTTCTACGCGGACAAGGTTACGGGCTTAGTTAGTATTATATACTTGTGACAACCTTAATTTTGCGACAGGCGAGAGAGGGGTAAGCCAGGGCGTGGGGCGCTATAGGTAATTATTTGACGGCTTTGCTGTCAAATCCATACAACGACGCCGAAGATGCCCTTCTAATAGTATTTATTCTTATGACTCAGCCCTCTTGCTGTACATATGGGTATTAAGGGGGACCTATTTCTTTGAGTGGCGAGTCACTTTCTGCCTTTATTACCCGACTAAGGCAATGCAAAAAGGAGGGTTATGATTTTAGCAGTCTATGTATGTTAGTATGTTTGTATGATACCTCTTAGCTCCTAATCTATCCATCACATTTTGCCAAATGAGGTTTCGTTGCCCTCTTCTTAGTGTCCCGTGCCATAGGCTATTTGTAACGTCATATGAAATCCAACATGGCAGACTTGACAAGCATAATAGGTAAGCTAAAGAGAAAAAAAACAACTGCATCGAGTTTAGTATGGAACACCCTAAAATCGACTACTACCGATTTTTTACAACACCGAGAAAATATAAGACTGCATTATCAAAATCTCGGAATCGAGTTTTAAAGTCACGAAAATCAGTTTTTCGAATATTATTTGTACGAATATTGACAATCACGATTTTACTTTACTCCAAAATGTACAATTTCGAATTGCGTAATCCTAAATGTTTCGCGTAATTCTAAGATCCGAATAGGAGAAGATTTGGACCGGGCTGTTTATTCGATGAAAATTATTTTATATCAAATTTAATACGCTAAATAATATGTGGCGAATAGGTAGGCTGAAAAATTTTACTTATTATCATTAATTTTTTTACTAAAAATGAACTTTTTTTTTAAATTGCAAACGTTTGTTTTATAGACAAATTACATATTAATCAAAAGTATGAAGTCTATAGAATATGCAAACGTTAAGTTTGGTGCAAATTACTAGTACCGACTTACCTGTTTATACCAGCCTACCCAATAGTTTGACGAGAAAAGAAAAGTCAAACTAACGTTTGCATATTCTATAGGCTTCATACTTTCGATTGGTATGTAATTTGTCCATTAAACAAGCTATTTTAATTTTTTAAAACGAAGTTAATTTTTAATTTTTTTATTAATTATATACTGGACTGAAATTTTTCAGCCTACCTATTCGCCATATATTACTTAGCATATTAAATTTGGTATAAAATACTTTTTATCGAATAAACAGCCCGGTCCAAATCGTCTCCTATTCGGATCTCCTACTATAAGAAAATACAGAATTATGAAAACGGCGGTCAGATTATCTAGGTACCGAATCTAGCAGACATCGTTTGATACTGTTTTACCCTGGCCTGAGCCACAAGCTGGCTAAAGGGGCCGTTTAAATTTTTTTTTTACATACTTAAAGCCTCAATCAAAATTCTTATTTTTTCCATTTCGTAATAAAGGGAATCTATAGTGATTTTAGTTTTGTACAAACTACATAATCTCGAAATATTTTTTCCGAAATTGATAAACACGAATTTCAGAATTCCGAATATTTGAATATATATAATTCACACAACAGATCGGTAATGTAAAATCATACGGCATCCTTGCGAATACTCTATAATAATTACTCAGGGCTTTGTTCAGGCTTCTACCTCGGTGCAGCCCTTCTGGCATGTTCGGCCAGCGCACACGGACGACTTTTTTGCAATTATGCGCATAAAAGTCGTTTCTTCAATAAGCAGAGTGGGAGGAAGCAACAACAGTCTCCTTAAGGTTGTAGCGGGCAGGTTGGACAGCGAGTTGGTGGATTAAAAAAAATATTGTACATACATACAGTTAGAGCCTCAATCAAAATCCTTATTTTTTCCATTTAGTAATAAAGGTTAACTATAATGATTTTAGTTTGTACACCACATAATCTTGAATATTTTTTTCCGAAATTGATAAACACGAATTTCAGAATTCCGGTTTTGAAATCTCCGAATCATCACTATTCCGAATTTTAGTTTCACGAATTTTTTTAAGTCCGAATAATCACATTTTCGACTCATTAAAACCCGAAAAATAATTTTCCAAATATCACAATCCCGACAAAACGGAAAAACTAATTTTGTATTTCCGAATATTCCTATTCCGAATCCCGAATATTCATTTTACCGAAATTTTAGCAACCGTAATTTTCCAAGGTTTTTTATTTAAAATAAGTGCCTAATAAAATATTGTACAATACCTTGTACAATGTTTACCATGCATAATGCTCAAAAACTGCAAGAAATGTCTGACAAGCAGCTCCTGTACTGATCCGCGTAGCTAAGGCGCTTCGCACCTTCATGCAACTCTAACCTAACCTAACCTAACCTATCAAGGTGAGATTGGCTTAATTTAGTAATGTGCTCGTCATCTCACCTAACTTTTGTTTCAAGTTGAATACTTCAATTCAATTCAAGTGGTAAGTTTCATTACTCCGAATTAAAAAAGAACTTTATTTCAGACAACTTTGATCCATAGTTGGTTAGTAGACAAACACATGAATGTTAAGAAATAAGTAAAATTTATAAATCAAAGTTAGTCAGCTTGGCACACGGCTTTTGGTTTGGGTCTCTAGGCTGGTTGCGACATGTGCAGAACCGTGAACCTCTCCAGCAACGCGCTGTCCAACCTGCCCGCTACAACCTTAAGGAGACTGTTGATGCTTCCTCCCACTGCGTATTAAAGAAGCGACTTTTTTGCGCATAAGTGCAAAAGAGTCGTCCGTGTGCGCTCGCCGAACATGCCAGAAGCGCTGCACCGAGGTATGATTTTACATTAACGATCTGGTTTGTGAATTATCGAAATTCAAATATATGGAATTGTGCTTTTCGTAAAAAAGAAAATTCGGAATTAGCAATGTTCGTAAATAAAATATTCGGAAAAACGTTTACGTGATTTTAATATTCGGTAATATAAAATTCGAGATTTTGATAATTCGGCCTGATAATTTTTCGGTTTTGTAAAAATTCTTAATTATGAAATTCAGTATTTTCAAATTCGAGATTTTAGGGTGTGATCCCGATTTTAGTATAGTAATTTTCGTTACGAAATTGAGAAAAAAAGGATTTTAATTAAGGCCTTAATTGTCCAATGTTTTTGAAAACGGTCCAGAGTTGTAATAACAAACGGCGCGTGTGCCGAGCAAGCGCAGCGCAGCGAGCGTGTCGTGGTTGTGACCGACCGGCGAGCGCCAGAACTAGACCATTTTTGTTGAAATTTGATCAATAAATTAAGAGACTGAACAAAAAAACGATTTTTTTAGCAGGGGCCGACCATTTCACACCAATTGACCTAGTCCCAAACTAAGCTCTAGGCTTGTACTATGGGTAACAACGATATAAATACTTCTGTTATTTTTATAGTGGTGATTAAGTTATTTATATCTTTAATATTTGAGTAGCTTAGTTTAATTTTAATTTTAATACGTTTATTTTTAATTTTTAATTGTATTAATGTTGAATTCCTTATATACTTACATAGAAAACATCCATGACTCAGGAACAAATATTCGCGCTTATCACACAAATAATCTGCCCTTACCGGGATTTGAACCCAGAGGGCCGCCAAGGTGCATTGCGCTGACTAACGTTTATATTCGTTTCGTTTTTAAAGCAATCAATCAGTGACTTTTCGTATCACGTAGTCTACCAGTGACCGCTAGCTTCGTAGGCAGGGTTACCTACTACCAACCAGGCCAACGCATCGCCAAAGCGTTGCCAAAGTTTAAAGCGTCCATTATGCATAGGTACATTTTACGGAATCTGGTGCTCGGAAAATTAGGAATTATGAGAATTCGGGATTTGGATTGGGTAAATTAATAAAATCGGAGTTCCGGTGCTTTATTTATCGGGTCTAGTATTTTTCAGGATTTTACTAAGATTTTTATTTTTTCTAATTTTATTGGATAATTTGGAAATTAAATAGTCGTAACATGAATGATTCGGAGTTTTTATAATCCGAATGTTAAAATTCTTATTTATGAAATGCGGGAAGAAATATTTCTAGATTAGGTATATAGTGTATCCAGTTTGGTATCAAATAAGATATTTTATGCACAAATTCCAGAAATGTATTATTTATATTTAAAAGAATGTATCTATACTCTGCGAAAGGTACTTGTCGAGTTAGCGTGAGCCGAGCTGGGTAACAAAATACCAAAGGTGTAATTACTGCATACTAGCGGAACAAAACTATATCCTATGTGTTTTAGCTTGACCTGTTAATAAATATACCTAACGATAATAAGAAGTAAAAAAAGCATATTTTGAAAATCCAAATGCCTTTGTAGAAGTACGAATGTCTTCTGCAGCATCAATGCTAAGAAGATAGAAGAAAGTCTGCTTGATGTCTTCAGAGAGAATATAAAAAAAAGTTTCAAAACTAAAATCCGACTACGAAAGAAGTAAAAGAACTAGTTTGGAACATTGTAATGCTTAATACCATTTTCATCTGTCCTGTTCGGAAAGTTTAACTTCAATGGGTAGATAGATGGGTGGAAAAAGGGACGGATTATCCATAAGGCGGGTTACGCAACTGCCTAGGGGGCCGCATCGGCTAGGGGCGCGCACATGAAAAAAATCGGCTAGGGGGCCCCGCGCACCGGAAAAATGTGTAATAGGGAGCCCCAAGAATTGCATTGCCTACGGGCCCCTGACATGGTTAATCCGGCCCTGGGTGGAAAATTGCGTTTTCACCTCTATTTGTGAGGAAAGTATTTTTTTTTAATTGTAACGATTGGCCACGGAGGCTAAGATAAATGAGCTACGTCATATTATAAAAATAAAAGCTTTTCATATATCTAAACTCGTCTATACGTTAAACGACGTAAGTTACGACTGGTCTATGTTTTTCGCAATTACAGAAAATCAACATTTAAAATTATTCCTCTATTCTGCTGCCCGCTATAATGCCACTTTTTTCACGTTTTGGCATGGCCATCTATAAAATACACATACTGCCAACATTAGAAAAGTTTAATCGAGTTGGTCACGACCAAGGAGCTTATATACAACACTGGAGGTTGAACGCCGAACATCCGTTCGAAACAAGAATTGTTGACCTTTATTACGTCACGAATATATTCCATCTCTTTTATAAAATGTGCGTGTAGTATTTTACTTTCCTCACAGTAGAGAGTAGAGTGTATAACTCGGGTGAAATTATCCATTTCCCCTCGAACTATTGGCGCTCGAACGAAGTGAGAAAAAAAGCAAAATATCTCAGGTCGGGTCGGGTATCTAGTTCTTTATACCCTTGGTTATCAATCTACTATTTATATTATCTATACGAGTCAGAATAGAAACAACTCCTTGACCTTACCTATATGTATAAAGACGAACAGTCCAAAGTTATTTATTGTTATTATTATTTGTTATCCTCCTTTCTAGCAAGGTTATAATAGTACATTACTGCATAGACCGGGAAATAGGCCGTTGCGGGACGAGTAGAGCTAGCGTGGCCGGGACGCAGTCGAGTCACAGTCGAGGCCGCGCTATATACGAGTCCAGCAACCGCCCTTCCCGGTCGGGGCTTGTATAGTGCTTTTCTCCAACAATGTGAGGAAATTTAACACAATTGTTAATAATATTAAACACAGTCCCATTTCCTTGAAAAAAAGAGCAGAAACATAGGTTTAGTATGACACTGAAATAAAACATTAAATATAATAACAAATTTAAACGTAATAAATTAAATTTACATAAAATATAGTTTAAACTATAACATTTATTACGCATGTATGTTATTTCGGCAATTTATTTTGTTTATGAAAGCAATTTCTATTAAAAATAGTCAAACTATTTGACACACTTTTAAATACGTTGTAAACGCTGTTTGAAAAGGCTTAACTTTTTAGTCTATGACATTTAAAAAGTAAAATATACAAGGAAGGATTTTGATTGCACGAGTGTTTGGCTGTTTGGAGATAGTTATCCTAGTCCAAACATGGTTTTAAAAAGTAAAACACCAGGTACGTAATGAAATTTCATACATTTTCACGGCCGCTGCCGTTGGTAAATAATAACGTTGCTTTTTTTTTAAATTTTGCCTGAACCTGGAACTTAGAACTTCGCGGGCTGATTTGACAAAAGTAAGATTAAAATTTCCGAGCATGTGGGAGAAAAAATATTTTTCGTAGTCGAACTCCCACTGCGTGCACGTTGCCGTAAATTTCTTTTCCTTCGACTACGAAATATATTTTTATTAGCTTGCTAGCAGGAATACCTAAATAATTTACTTTATCTACACACATATCATAAGTCCTCTATTATGCGTTCAAAACCCGTAGGCAATGACCAGCATTGCCTGTGGTAGTAGGTGACAGCGATGACAGCTGTTAATTTTGGAAGACGTTCTTAATTTGGACCTTACAATATTCGATAACGTAATTAAATTAGCTAATGCTGCGCCTCTATTCTAGGCGCTAAAAACGATATCGTAGTTTGCCTGTTATGGTATTGTTATGACGTCAGCCGCCATCACTGTCAAGAAAATAAGAGCTATCAAAACGTTGACAATTCGATAACAGATCAAATACGATATTGTTTTTACCGTCTTGAATAGAGCGGCAGGGTCATTTGCCTTTCGGCTTCCGAACCCATCTTACGGCTGAACCCTATATTCAAACCGCGGACAGATAAGGCTTATATCGTGTAAAAAAAATGACATTTGCCCATAAAAAATGTGTCAAATTTTAATCCGAAGTAAGCCTTAATCCGCGGTTTGAATATAGGGTTCGGCCCTTAGAGTACTTATAATATGTGTGTAGATAAAGTATTGTACGCGACTCTGCGTAATTGGCATTATGTATTATTTCATGGTGCATTGAAATGTTACAAACTGAAAGAACGACTTAAAAACCAGTGAGTTTAACTTTGGTTTTACATAACTACAACTTAAACCAAAATGTCTTGATTTTTTTATTTACAGACGTCATTATACCCGTACTTACTCCTGTCTTTTAAATAATCCTACTTCGTGGCAGAATGTGTGCAGTTTGTTTAAAGTCATTACAGTTTCAAATAGGCTACTACGATAAACAAAAATGTTCAAGTATCATAAATATCCTCACATTATTTTGATACTCTGTTTGTCTGTAATGCGTTGCGATATATTGCAATATTCCAAAACAATGTAGGGATATTTTTGATCAAAAGAGATTTTGGTGCGAGTACTTAGTTTAGTTTAGGTAAAGGTTTGGCGGTACCCTGTTCCCCGTACTAGTTTGAGGCAATGGCAACGCGCTGGCATGGCACGGGTGCGCTCCACATCGCGCGACAAATCGCTCCCGAGAACTAATAAATTTTATCGTGGTAAAAAAGCTGTAAATCGTGGTGCTTGTAGTTTTTCGTATTTCCGAGTACCCGCGCGGCTTGCACGAAAAAAGTGTTGTGACAGTGAGACGCGAGAGGCGACGCCCCGCGGCGCGGCGGCCGCGCGTCTAATCCCTACGTAAATAAATATTCATACCCATATCCGTAGCTATTGAACGAGCTATCGTCGATAACTGATTTACTGCGAGCCGTCCCTAGGCCCGATCCCGACCCGCCTTTATCTCCATTTAACAACTGTGTTATTCCGTTTTAAACATGTTTCTGTTTGTTGTTTTTTCGCCTTCGTTTACTATGTCAATATGACTAAATCATAAACAATTTTATTAGGACCTGTAGTTAGAAGCGTGGCTTAAAATGGTAATGCGATGGCGTAATGACTCTAAATAAACAAATAAAGTGACATTATGTTTGTAGTGTTTGCACCCAATAAAGTAAGTTTACCTAATTATTCAGGGTTTTTTTACTTGTTTATTAGCAGTACCTACCTATTAGCAATTATAAATAATAAATACATTTCGTTTTTATTTTGTATTAATTTAATCTTATTTAATTTAGCTTAGCTTCTATTTCGGTTTATTTTTGCTTTAATTATTTTAATTTGCTAAATTTAAGTAGTATTTTGTAATATTTACTTTGTACCTATTAAAATAATTAATTAAGTACCAGGGGGTAATTTTACACAAATTGACCCAGTCCCAAACTAAGATCTAGGCTTGTACTAAATATGAGCACCTACAAGACAACGATAGACTTACTTATATACAAAAAAAAAATATAAATGATAATAGACATTATGTTCAGTAAGTAGGTCGCGCTGGCAATTTTATATTATTTTAATTTGCTAAATTTAAGTAGTATTTTGTAATATTTACGTTGTACCTATTAAAATAATTAATTAAATACCAGGGGGTAATTTTACACAAATTGACCCAGTCCCAAACTAAGATCTAGGCTTGTACTAAATATGAGCACCTACAAGACAACGATAGACTTACTTATATACAAAAAAAAATATAAATGATAATAGACATTATGTTCAGTAAGTAGGTCGCGCTGGCAATTTTATATTATTTTAATTTGCTAAATTTAAGTAGTATTTTGTAATATTTACGTTGTACCTATTAAAATAATTAATTAAATACCAGGGGGTAATTTTACACAAATTGACCCAGTCCCAAACTAAGATCTAGGCTTGTACTAAATATGAGCACCTACAAGACAACGATAGACTTACTTATATACAAAAAAAAATATAAATGATAATAGACATTATGTTCAGTAAGTAGGTCGCGCTGGCAATTTTATATTATTTTAATTTGCTAAATTTAAGTAGTATTTTGTAATATTTACGTTGTACCTATTAAAATAATTAATTAAATACCAGGGGGTAATTTTACACAAATTGACCCAGTCCCAAACTAAGATCTAGGCTTGTACTAAATATGAGCACCTACAAGACAACGATAGACTTACTTATATACAAAAAAAAATATAAATGATAATAGACATTATGTTCAGTAAGTAGGTCGCGCTGGCAATTTTATATTATTTTAATTTGCTAAATTTAAGTAGTATTTTGTAATATTTACGTTGTACCTATTAAAATAATTAATTAAATACCAGGGGGTAATTTTACACAAATTGACCCAGTCCCAAACTAAGATCTAGGCTTGTACTAAATATGGGCACCTACAAGACAACGATAGATTTAATTATATTAAAAAAAATATATATAAAAGATAATAGACATTATGTTCAGTAAGTAGGTCGCGCGGACATTTTTATACGTCGAAAATCTACCAGCGCTTCCCAAGAGAGTAGACCACTGCTGAGAAGAAACATGGAAGAAACGCCGCAAGACACTCAGCAGCCTGTCATTTTTTAAACGCATTTCATATTAAAATGGAACGAATTAGTCTAGCATTATATAAAGCTATAAATATTAAATTACACATAGTGAGAAAGTTAAAGGGAGAAAAATAGAAGGAAGAAAAAACCCATCTACTTATGTGTACCTATATAAGACGGTGCAAGATGACTACATAAAAGTTTCGATGTGTTGTCCTACATCATCCGCGTCCCCTGAGAGATAAGATACAACTTTTGCATATGCACAAATTATTAATGACTAAGTTTCCGGTTTAGGCGAAGCATTTCTGTCTGTTAGATAGTCCCTGATCCTTTAGTACGCTTTAGATATTGAGATTTTCAAGTATTTTTTAAGTTTTGGAAAAGGTAACTTTAGAACTATGTCAGGTAATTTAATATACAAATTAATACTCAGTAACTTCAACATTTCCGGTAGTTTACGTCAAACCCGGTAGCTCTTATTTTTTGCTGACTTGTTTCGGATGTTGGCCCAATGAATAATCCAAGTTTGTGACCTCGAGCGATGAACGCAACATTGTCAAAAATAAAAAAAACCGCGAAAATGTTGACCTTTTTTCAGATTTTGGCGCTTATAACCCTAAAGGACCAGTTTTTGATAATACTTTTTCAGGACGGTTTTAAAGTAGACTAAATTTGCAATGTGAGACTAGAATTGTCTCTGTAGATCCAATATTTACCGTGATAAATGTTTTCAAATTTCATTACTTTCGAATTTCGCATTTTTTTAACAACCTTGACGATCTGAGGTACCAACTATTCGCCAGGGCTGCGACGAAAACCAGCTTCAATCTGGCCAGGTTACCTTCTACACGAGACTGCTTGATTTCACTCCTTGCGGATATACCATCAGGTGCAAATTTGTCTTTGCATTCATTTAATACACATTACATCTCATTCAACTGCTAACGTACAATCTTCTCCCCTGCCTTCCTACAGCTGCACGTGTTCCCACAACCCTTCTAGCAGCCGCAACAAATCATTCGCAAGAGGTGCTGCGGGGCTGCGCCTCTGGTCATCATTTTGGGGTAGCCTTGTGGAGTGGATAACCACTGGTGTGGGATGCGACGTGTGTTGACACATTCGCCCTTTCCCATGTCCAGGCAACCCGTAATCGGGCCGGTGCAGCAGCTGATCAGGCCCAAACCCTCAAGCGCCGCAAATATTATAGACTCCTCCGTAGATCTTAGAGCTGGTATACACATATCTGTTTACTTGTCAATGATTGCGTGAGAGCGAAAGAGGGTATGGTAAGCATAGAAAAATTAAGAGAAAACAACTATTGTATCTATTTCCCTAATGCTGACTTAACGATGCCTGAATTCGGGTTGGCTCCACCTTCCGTCTCTCCCGTCATATCGACTGCAAACCCTACACTCTTATCCTATCTACTTGACTCTCCGGTGTCTCGGGCAGGTGCGCTGCTGCCTGCGGCGGGCGGAGATGGCTGGTGCAGCAAAGGCGACGAGGCTCGCGTGCCCTGATCGGCTTAATATTAGTGGCTGGTCGGTGCGGGTTAGGGTTCTCGTGCTCTGCCGGATTTTTGGCTACTACTACCGGACCGGGTGGGGCGGGCGTGCTTTTCCCCGCTAGCCTAATCTAACATCTCCTCTCCGTCGCAGTCAGTGCGTACGGGTCCTTGCAGCAGAACTGCTGAATGGAGGTGTCACCAGAACAGAACAGAACAGAACAGTGACTTGAGCGTGCTTGAGCGACAGCGCGCTCGCACTGATCGCTCTGTCAGACACGCATACCACCGCAATGTGCATTGTACACGTTCAACCACTAATAAAGCCAACTCGCCATCGTGAATTGCAAGAGCTATATTTTTGTATGTTTGTAATGAATAAACTCAAAAACTACTTAACCGATTTCAAAAATTCTTTCACTATTAGAATGCTACATTATCCTTGAGTAATATAAGCTATGTTTTATTTTTTGGCGCGGACGGAATCGTGCGCAGCTGCTTTTACGTTATTTTAGATGCTTCCAGTTTAAGGCTAAGAAAATTGCCTTAGCAGTTAAGCAAACTTGCTTAAAGGTCCTCGAATAACTCTTTACATCATTTAAGAAGTCAGCGTTCTTATTTTCCTTCCTCTCTCTCTCTATAGGTCACAAAGTTTATTTGTACTCTGATGAATGTCTGCAGTATCCAATTCACTAAACTTTTTTGTCGATCTAGAAATACTAGTAGTTTTCATTTAAAAAATTTATTAAATGGATCAAGAATTACGCCAAACTGGTCTTTATAAATACTATTACACTCATTCAGTAGATCACTCTGAACTTCATTATCTAATTAGCTAAATATATTTTTTGACGGGTCGAGCAAGTTAACATTAAAGTGTCTAGAAAGGTGTAGGTACTGCCTTTTGGGCACAGTATTTTTCACCAAATTTTGTAGGATCAATTAACGTAACCGCCAAATTGACGAAATTGACTTATATTTACAGTTCGACTCCAAAAAAAATCTGCATCGGTTAATTTGATTAAAAAAATCTATAATCATATATCTTGAAAAAAATTCAGTTACGTTGACACAAATCAGAGATAAACTTTGGATAATTGGATTAAATATTAGAGTAAGTCATCATCATCATCATCATCATCATGTCAGCCGAAAGACGTCCACTGCTGGACATAGGCCTCCCCCAAGGCTCTCCACTCAGACCGGTCTTGTGCTTTTCGCATCCACCGCGTTCCCGCGATCTTTACAAGGTCGTCACTCCATCTTGTTGGAGGCCTACCTACAGCTCGTCTTCCGGTCCGCGGACGCCACTAAAGAACCTTCTGACCCCATCGGCCATCAGTCCGAGTCCGGTAGAGTAAGTAACATTTATTAATAACTAGCGACTCGCCCTCGCTTCGCTTCGGCTAATATAAGTAAAAATAACTCAAGTTCATCCGGAATAATATACTATTCAAACGGTGAAAGAATTTTTAGATAGGTGCATTTTCATAGAGGTTTGCAGAGGGATGCAGAATTCAGTTTATGAGCATTTCTCTTTCTTTTTGCCACTAATTTTCAAAGTTGACCAAAAACAAAAATATCGTTAAATATAAAGTTTTTTGAAGAAATTTGATAGAATATTTAATAAATTTTTAGATTTTGTGCAAGTAACCGCTTTTTAATAGGTTTTATTGTGAAAAAATCACAAAACATTGAGGAAAGGTAGAATATGGGTTCTTATTGTGTTACTTTTTTTTTGGTCAATATCATAAAAAATCGCACGTTATATACCTTAATGAATGTATTATATAAAAATATACAATAAATTTAAATACATTGAATTATAGATTATTTTTGAAAAATTTATACTGATTTTTTTTTGTGTTACCTTGACCGCAAAGTATACTTAAAGTTTTGTTTAAATGTTAAGTAAGCCTATTTGATTAAGATTTTGTATTTTAAATTGTAATTGCTTATTCATTTGTTTTATCGGTAGCCGGTTTATTTATTTTTATCGAATAGAAATGGAATAAAACGAAAATAACGTCAGTGAAAATGTTGGGACAATAACAAAGAAGGATATTGGTAACAAAGGAGGAATTGTAAGGCTAAGTGTATCATGTACCTCAAAATTAGGTTAATATTTTTTACTAATACTAGAGGTGAAATTATTAAATAAAAAAATGATTTTCTCTCTCTACATTATTCTCTTTTTGCTCTTCTATTTTTCTGGATTTTTTGATTTTAACCGCTCTCTATAGCGCCTCATCTTTTCAGCTGCAGACATAGCTTGTGACAATAAAAAATAGCCTTTACAATTTTCCTCTTGTGTAACCTAGCTTTCCTTTTAACCCAACCCGTGGTCTCCCACAGAGTTAGAAAAAAAAAAAAATAGAAAAAAAAATATTCATTTTTTTTTCCAGAAATTAAGTTTGAGATAATTTAACCTTAATTTTAATTTAATTTTCGGGGTAGAAAAAAAACATTTATTTTTTCAGTATTTCAAAATGAGGCAAAGAAGGATGGTCACAAATTTGAGCCGGTGGGAGAGGACAGGTTAATGTTACCTCGCGAAAGTTACACAATAGGAAGTAACACAACGCATGTTCATTGTTTTTGAAAAATATTCTACGCTTGTTTTAAAGCAAAATGTTATATGATTATATGCCAAATTATACATAATAATATTAACTATCCTAAAGAGGAACTGAATATAAGTAAATGATTAAACTTATCTCGTAAGATCACTAACACAATAGGAAGCAATATCAGTCACAGGAACCAGCAAGTGCTCTCTCGAAGTTTTTATATTACAACCGACCGCACAAAATATGGCCGCTTGAGAATTTGACATCTGTTAGTGTTGCCCGACGCAAATAATACCAGTTTTAGTAGTTTTTATTTTATTTAAGCTAGTAAAATGTGTAATAGGAAATTACATTTTGGAACTTTTTCTGGGAGTCAAAAAAATAATTCCTACCATATTATTACTGGTGCTAAATCAACAAATTCCATACACAATGAATCGTAATAGGTACTACTAGGCACTTGATTGTAAAATCAATACATTATATAGGTCCCTTGGACAATCATGAAAATATTTCAATTTAAAGTAACTGATTTTAGAATGGGACATTCGGTTTTTCATACTTTGAAAATTTTGTTGTTTTGTGGTTTATCAAATTTTAAATGAAGTTGAAGTTTTTATTGTATTCTTTAAATATCTTTCGTCAGCTAATAAAACGAGCTATGAGTAAAAAATACAATATACTATTTTTTTTACACGAACTATTTATTTTATAAATGCAAAGGCATGGGACACTGCAAAATGTAAAAGTTGCAAAAAAAAGAAATGCTCTTATTTGGCCACAAATTAAAAGTTCTTGTGGACTTACGTTCGGCCTACTTTCATGTTCAGAAGAAGATTCTCTGGCTCTCTGAGATCTGTTTATCCCTGTCGCCTACAAACCGAACGTGACGCTCAGTAGAAGATTCTCTAGCTCGCTGAGAGATTTGTCTATCCCTATCACCTTAAAGACGAACGTCACGTTCAATACATGATTCTCTATTTCTTCGCAAAGAATTACTTTCTCTTCTTTTTCACAGCCCGATTTCCCTTTCTTCTTCGATTTCATCATTAAGACGTAAATTGTTTCTATTATTATCCCTAGTTCGACGACCTATATTAGAACGACTTCTTAGAGGCATAATTCATTTTGAGTTTTTACTTTAAAAAAACGTGTGCGCCTCGAGACGCCCGACAGAAGTGATAACTTAAACTAATCTAAGTTGAACTATACCGCCCTGCCCCGCTCCGCCCCGCTGCCGTATGCGTGAAAGAAAGGGAAGCCAGACAGAGAGGTGCGCGCCGACCCTGCAAGGTAGGCGTGGTGGCGCCACGCCGGCGACACCATATTTTGAAAGTATTTTAGTCAAAAGTTACATACATACATTAAATCACGCCTGTTTCCCAAAGGGCTATACAGGGATCACTTTTCCACCTGCTACGATCCTGAAAAATCTTTTTCGCTTCTTCCACGTTCATACATCGAGTCATGCATGCACGTCGGTTTCGGCTTCTTAAGATTTGGCCCTTTTCCAGTATTCCTCCCATATGATTCAAAAAAGTACACTCCCCTTCCAACCCTTCCACTTACTTTCGCTCTGTATATCTCCTTTGTCAATTTTCTTTCATCCATCCTTTCCAATAATTCCAAATGATTGAACCATCGAAGCATGCCCTTTTCAATCTTACTCTTCTTTCTTTTCTTTTATCTTCTTTTAGTCCACATTTCTCTCTGATCTTTTCATTCCTTACTCTACTTGTTAATCGGTTTCACACCATAAATACTACGCAAAGAGCGCATTTCAACTGCATTTACCTATAAGACTTTCATGCTTGTCCTGCCACGCCCAAAATTCACTACCATACATCAGAGTAGGGGCCAAAACTCCATTGTGAACAGTTATCGGTCTTTTTGTGAAATGCCCCTTCAGCTCACAAAGGAGTACAGAACCCTTTTTACACTTACCATCTCTTGTAAACATACTTCCTAGGTACATAAATTCACTGACTTGCTCTACTAATTCACCATTGATATTTATCACGCACTCAGTCATCTCCTCGTCCTTCTCTATTACCATGACCTTGGTCTTGGCAACATTTATTTTCATCTCCTTTTGCTTAAATTCCTCATTCATCATTGTCACCATCTCCTGCAACTCAAGTACAGATTAAACTCAGCAGTTAATCTAGCAGTTAATCTAGAGCTGAAAATGCTGCTGCTATGTTTCTTGATAACTTTGACACAACAGATTGATTTCAGGAAGTAGCAATAACGACAGGAGCTACCGCGAATGTGGATTTGTAGATGTACCTGAAATATACCTTGGCCTGTTTTTTGTGTACTCTGCGGGGTATACAGCACAGGTAGAACTTTTTCAGTCTGTCTTAAGCCCTTGAACCGAGAGTCTAACAATGCCGCGTCGTTTGATCGAATAGTTGGTCAGTCGCTCACGGCGCGCCGTGTGGATGTTACGGCGCAGCGCGGCGCGCACTTCTTAGTCAGACTGGCGCCGTAACGCGTTACGTAACGAAGCGGTTTACCCTCCCATAAGAAGTTATCACTTCAAAAAATCTATTAACCCAAATCCACAAAATTACACTAACCAAAACAAGTTGCTACTAAACTAACACTCGCCAGGCTATGGTAACATGCTAAAAGCATATAACAACAGGAAATATGTAAGTACCTATACATATTCGAAATATTTACAACACAACCTTAAAATAAGAACAAATGGAGTTTTATCCCTCAAATCCACAAAATTTAATAATAAACACTACTTACCTCTCGTTGATAACCTAATAAGTATTTTAAAAAAAAACACAGGGACAAAAACTTACGCCAGGCTATGCCAAAATCATAAAACTTAAATTATTTACCTATCTATTACTTATTACCCTAATTGTTTATTTACATGTATATGTATATTATGTATTCAAAAAATATGAATTACAACTTAAAAATAACTTTTAATGAAAACCTAAACTCAATCTAACTAACCTACCCATTTCCCGAATTTAATAATCGGATTTTTTTTTATTTCTTTATTAATGTAAATAAAAGTAAGTAGGCAACAGGAGATCAGCTCCGATGCACGTCTGATAATTTCAAAATGTTTGGTATTACAGGTAAAGTCAAGGTCTCTAATTGTTGAGCCACTATGGAACCCTGTCGCTTAAAGTTAATCATTAATTTTAGCGTAATTTCTTTCATGTGGCTTGACATCATTATGCATTATGGCATCATTATGACACAGTTCCATAGTGGCTCAACAATAAAGTCCTTGACTGTACTACAGGGGGAAGCGCGGCTATAAACCCGGCGAACCGTTTCTATAATACAGATTTAGGTTGCGCGTAATTTTGAATCTGCCATATCTTCTAAAGTATTTATATGATCTCATGACAGGTTCATGAAAACCTCACTGAAATAAAGATAATGTGTAAGGAAATTGATGAACTGTCGAAGGCAGCATGTATTAAATACTATCAAAGTCTTTTATTTAAGGAAGAAATTGAAGATCTTGAAAAACATGGAAAGAACACAAAGAAGCACTTACTTAGATGAGTACGGCATTTTGAGAGTTGATGGGCGGCTAAATTAAGACGATCTAACAGAAGCTGAGAAGAATCCGATAATTATACCTCGTAAACAGCATATTATAAAGCTGATCATATCGGATGCTCACAACCAAACCTTCCATGGCACTATTCAGCAAACCACTCGTGCCTGTAATTAGAGCGCTCGCAAGCTCGCGCTCTAACCTCGGCACTCCTACCTTAAGAAGCTTCATTATGTGTACCAGTTACATAAATAACTATTAAATCATGAGGCACTACTGTATCTATTTGGTTCTATATTAAAAGGTCAAAATATATTTCCTTGGAAAATGTTTTTTCCTGATATTAGGGCGAGGCGCTTTATGAATTAATTAAGAAATGATATTTATCATTACTGTATATAGCATTAAACATTATGGAATTAAAGTGAGCTATTCTATTATTATAACTAAATGCCATACTTTGTGAGTATGTTACTTATACATCTGCATAATTTTGCTTATACATCTCTCTTCAATAATGTTTAGTGTGGACATTAATTTATCTACGATGGACTTATCCACACTAAGACTATTTCCTATAAATATTACTAAAGTGGTGGTCCTGTCAAAACTTCCTTTTAAAAGTAAGTCACATAATTGCATAAGAGTTGCATTATGGTAACAGTAATTTATAACATTTTGTTTCAATTTGTTATGTAACAATTAACCAAATCCAGATCCAAGCTTGTCAGAATAAAAATTGTTTTATTAATACTTATAATTTGTCTAGGGGACTCCTTAGAAGTATCAAGAGCCATATCTGGCTGAATCACAACAGTTGGTAAAGTTCGTAATCTATCACAATTACCATAACCACTGTTCATTAAAGAGTTAAAACGCTCGTCATTCAATCTACTTTCTTCTATCCATTGCGTGAAAACCAGGATATGCTCTTTGACTTCCTTCTGAGTGGTTACATACTTTAACGAAGTAACTTCGAGCTGGTCCTTTAACATACTTATCTCAGCATTGAGTTTATTTAAATCATATGTCATCCTATTGGAATCTATTTTTTCATGGCTCTATCTTTCATTACTGATGATTCTAATTTTACCGTAGAATAATTTTTAATACACTTTTGCTTTTAAATAATTTCTATGTACGTACGCCTTATATTATTATTTAGTCTAACATATTTCTTCAATTTCATATTACAATTAAAAATACTAACTTCTTACTGTCCTTAAAAATATATTTAATAGATAGAAAACATCCAAGACTCAGGAGAACAAATAAATTATTGATATTCTTTATTTACATTATTTTCTTCAAATAATCGCGCTCATCACACATATTTGCCTATACTATAAATCGAATCCGGAATCAAAATTTTATCTTACTAACTTTATCATTGATTTTACAACCACATAATATTATTATAAAAAATGAGTACCTAATCGTAATTAAAAGGAATGGTAATGCAAGCTAGTAGGTACAACCAACTTTTCTGAACAGATCATTTTCGGAAGTAATATCATCAAAAAATCTGAAATGAATACCGTAAATACAAAATAAATTAGGTAGTTCCTTTGATCGACATCGCTTTTGCCAGCGCCGCCGGCATTTTGCTCCGGCGCGACGCGTGCGCTCCGCGCGTGTACGAGTATCCTTTATGTGTACAAGAATGCAGGTACCTATTGGCAGGTAACAAAACTGATGACTCAACTCGTTCTGACTCTAAATGAAGGTGTGTACACTTACCTACCTTCACGTAAGCAGAGTGGGTACTTGTGTAAATTATCAACCCACCTACGTTTAATAATCAAAAAATACATATATAGTCTCCATTACCATTCAAATCCCAAATACCTATCAGGCATACTAATAACATAAATTCTATCAAAAAAGTGTATAGGTACAGTCATAAGTTACTACTTTTGGTTCTAACTGCTTTTTGTTTGCGGTCCACAAGAAATACGGTAATTTCCCTGTTACTGACACTTTTCAAGCGACATAAAATGGACGCTTAGGTTCTACTAGTCCGATTGTCAAAAACAAACAAATTAAAAACAAATACTTGCGCACATAACAAAAATATTTGCCCATACAGGGAGTCGCACCCGGGATCGCTAGCTTCGTAGGCGGGTCACTACCAAGAGGCTAACGTGTCGTTTGACATGAATGGAACTGACATAGATCGCTTTCCCTATCGTCCGGAAGCTTATGTCAATCCTACACATTTTTGATAACGATAACGTTCCCCGAATGCATCTTGTCTAGGGCCAGTGGTTTTCTATTAGTCACAATATTTTATCATGCCTATGTCTCTAACTTAGGCGGCACTTTACCGGCCGAGTGACATCACGGAAGTGTTTCGAGTCCAAACGAACCCGCATTAGCTCGAGCCTGAACATTTGAACTGAGTATGTGTCACGTTTTTTAATTGTCTTGTACTCTTGTCTATTCAAAAACGTGGAATATACTTTTATGGAATCTATCCGTAGCACGAACTCCTAAAACAGACTCATGTTTCCATACGTGTTTTACGTAGGTGTACCTACTTCTACCTTAGTACTCGATGATGAAACGAAACAACGCCAAGTCAACGTGTAAACAAGTAGTACTATTTAAATACGGACTTGATGATACTATACATACCTAATAGGAATTTAAAAAAAGTAATATTACATTTCAGCATAAATTAATGCAGTTACTTATTTAACTGCAATAGTAATTTATTTCATGAAGAACAGCATTTAATCAAGAGTTTAAAAATCGATTAACTACTTTGAAAATAATAATCCACCGGGAATACCTAACACCTACCTTTAGGTAAATAAAAAAATATTTAAAAAATAAAAACCCGGCCGCAATAAAAAAAAAACTTAGTAGCGTAAAACAAGCTCTATAATCTATAGAAAATTGTAAGAGCTATGTACTCGTACTCACTGATATTTATAACCATTTAAATTTGCGTTTAATATACCTTTGTTTATTTTAGTGTTGAACTTATTTGGCTATTCGTTGTCATTAATTATTTCTCAATCGCTCAAAGGTTAACTGGAAGAGATCCCTTAAAGTTAATAAATAATACATATTATTTTATTATATACTTATAACTTGAATATTAGAAAAGGTGTTCCAGGCGGGTACAAGCTAGTCCAAATGTTTTTTTTTTTCGAGAAAAAGGTTTTGTAATTCATTGGTTGTCCCCGTCTATTAGGCATATATAAAATATAATATATACCTATCTAATACCTTTTCCAATATGCCAGTTTTATGTATATAATATAAAAAATTGTTTTATTTGATACCGAGGTATCGAACAAAAAATCATTGCATGATACATTATGCGCATGTATGTAGGTGTGTGAGGGTGTTTCACATTTGTATGGAAAAAAAAGTCATATTTTTTGTAGACTTCGCTTATGCCCAAGTTCTGTATAATGCAAAAAATTAAAACGTCTAGTTTCAAGGTGAAAGCACAAAATTTATAGGTTGCACAAATTGACCACTCACGCTAAAGCAGATTTTCAATGTTTGTTATTTTTACAAAAACAACAAACAATACCTAACTTTCCAGTCAACTCACCTGCGTCGAACACTAATGACATCGATCATCATCCCATTTGTACAGTTCCGCCGCGTCCGTCCGGCCGTCCGTCTGTCCGCAGCCTAGCTCAGAGGCTCTTAGTACTAGAAAGCTGTAATTTGGCATGAATATACATATTAGTCACGCCAACAAAGTGGTAAAATAAAAACTTGAATAATATTTTTTTTAGTGTACCTCCCCTACACTTAACGTGGGGATGTATTTTTCTCGTCTACCCCATAGTGTGGGGTGTCGTTGGATAGGTCTTTCAAAAATAAGGGTATGTCGAAACAATTTTTAGATTAAGGGATCCGTTTATGAAATATTAAGCTTTAAAGCACTAATTTTGTTTGTCAAGAGTCAAGTGTCCCCCCCTCCCCTACAGCCAAAACTACAAATACTAATAATCTGAAAAATATCTTCAATGAAAGCACATATAACAAATATAAAAGAAATACTGTAATGACTAAGTAGACTTTATTGGTCGCCGAGTTATAAGCGATTCAAGTGTTTATACTTACCTACTAAATAAATACCAATCAATTTTATTATAATTTTGATCAGTGTGGCCCGTTTCACGAAGCTACAAGTTACAAATTACAAGCGGAACTCACTTTCTAACAAGAGGAGTTAGAAAGAGACTTCCGCTTGTAATAAATTGTTGCTTAGTGAAACGGGCCTCTGGTCTTTTAGATAATGAAACACGCTAATGTAAACACTTTATTGTACCAACAATAAAGATAACAATTATAAAATAGATAAAAATATAATAGGGATGTACAAAGACGAACTTATCCCTTTAAGGGATCTCTTCCAGTGAACCTTTGAGCGATTGAGAAATTAATAATGAATACGAATAGCCAAATAAGTACAACATTAAATACACAAAGGTATATAATACCAAATACCAAAAAACCAAATTTAAATAGTTATAAATATCAATAAGTTGCTACATTGCTTTTACAATTTTCTATAGATTATACTGAGAGCTTGTTTTTTGCTTTTCAGTTGATTTTTTTTCTTACTCTTTTTAGTTTTTATTAATAGAACAGTAGTTTAATTAATTATTACTAAGCGTTCAAAGAGCTTTGGTCCTCGATTTTATAATGTCACGAAGCCACCTACAAGTAACAAATTACAAGCGGAACTCTCTTTCTTAGTAGAGTTTATTACTTAACATGTACCTACGTATTTTTTTGATTTTGTGATTTGAATGTATGTATATATATATTTGGAATTAGCTATTTACTAGCTTTCATTTTAGACCCATGTTGTTATAATAAAAAATACTTTTTTTTTTACTCGTCCCCCAAATTTTTTTCACGGACGCCATATTGCAATATTAGGTATATACCCTTTGTCACTTCGACAATTAAAACTAATCGAATGACACCTTGTATGTTAAAATCCGTCAATACGTTTAGGCTGCAGAGTCGGCAGAGTGTACCCAGAAATAGACGTACATACATACCTACATACTTTCTTACATAAATACGCTCGAAAAACATAACCCTCCTTCTGACACAGTCGTGTAATAACCGTCCCTCTGACGCAGTCGGGTAAAAATACACTACACACGCGGTATTGTAGGTAGGTTTAGGTGGTGTTATTTGGTGGTGGCATTGATCTTATATTGTTAGAAGAAAAGAGATCCCGAACGAGAGCTCCTACAGTATCTAGACCTACATCACATCGACGTTATTTATTCTGTGATGATATTTAATATTGCGATGAGTTATCGTTTAAGCCTTTCTCACGGAGTTTTTAATTGAAGATTAATAATATAAAAATAGATCTAGGTAAATTGAAAGTTCCTCGAGGGATAACGTCGTGGGCGACGCTATTGTTTGCGGCACAAACAGCTGGGCCGCTAATGAGCTTCGCGGAAGGGCTCGCGGCGTCTTCGTGGATACCTACGTACTCTCTAAACGTAAGTGCCAAAATATTTTATTTTAAGGTTAATAAGGTGTGCGACGTTAACCTCCATGGAAAAATGGTGAAAAAATTTTGGTTGACAATGCGCAGATTTTTTAAGGCAGCCAAAGTGCGCTAGTCGGTAGGTACCCACAGCTTGCTCGAGGCATGCTATACGTTGTTGCACCTTCACTACCACGAAGTACCGTAACATTGTCAAGAAAATGTGTACTGTATGGTGATTGGAACAGCGCCAGCGCCTCGTGTTCCTATTAAGTACTTAAATTCGCTAGCACTTGACTTGACTATCGTATCAATAAATTACAATACTGATAAATCCATAATTTACATGTCAATATAGAATTAATTAATTTCATGAAACATTTCATTATATTTCTTATTTATTAAACACAGTGCCTAGGTACGAGGGTGAATTGAAACGTTTTGAGCCTGAGGTTGATAATGAAATTAAAATGAAAAATAATACTAGCACGTAAGACTTTTTTTATCATAATGCACTATCTTTTGTTTATCTTCTGTCACAATTGCAAATTATGTAATCGAATTACTAAACGAGGTTCGCGGTTTCCTTTAGAATGGATAAAATTCAGCACCGTTCTGTCATAAAATACTTACATAAAAAAGGCTCAACGCCGAAGCAAATTTTTGAAGATATGTCCAGACTTTAGGAGAATCCTCTCCATCATATGCCACTGTAAAACGATGGGTAGCAGATTTTTACCGGGGCAAAGAAGCAGTTGAAGATGAACCTAGGTGTGGTAGACCAATAACGGCTTCTACAGACGAAAATGTCAATAAAATAATAGATATGGTTATGAATGAATGTTGCAGAGACAGCGGAGAAAATTGGCGTTTCCTAGTACGTAGTAGTAGCGAGTACAAAACATAATCACCGAGGATCTTGGATTTTATAAGGTCTCTGCAAGGTGGGTATCTAGACTGCTTTCAGCTCAAAATAAGCACACCTGCCATACAGTGTCACAAGATTGTTTGAATCTGTTTCAATGCGACCTACAAGATTTTGTTGGTCGTTTTATAACTATGGACGAGACTTGGGTCCACCACAATACACCGGAGTCAAAGTGCAATCCAAACAATGGAAAAGGTCAGGGTCTCCACCTCCTAAAAAAGCTAAGGCCATTTTATCAGCGAAGAAGGTAATGGCTTCAGTTTCTTGGGATGGCAAAGGGGTCATCATGGTTGATTATCTCGAAAAGGGTAAAACCATAAATGCTGATTACTATTGAACCCTCTTACAACGTCTGCGTGAAGAAATTAAAACGAACAGACCTGGTATGATATCTAAAAACGTGTTGTTCCACCAAGTCAATGCTCCTGTCCATACTGCAGTGAAATCTATCGCACAAATACATATGTAACTGTGTGTTTGAATTGTTGCCGCATCCACCCTATTCGCTGGACTTGGCCCCCTCTGATTATCATCTTTTCCCGAACCTAAAAAACACTTGGCAGGACGGAAATTATCGACGGATATTGAGGTATAAGGAGCAGTGACTGAATATTTCGATCACCTTGAAGATTCAATTTTTGCCAAGGAATGATGAAGTTAGAAGCAAGGTGGCAAAAGTGTACCTGTGTATCGTTTTGGAGACTACTTATTCAGAGAAATACATACATACACAAACTTACGCTTTCATTCCCAGAGTGGGGTAGGCAGGGCTAAAGAATAAAATAAAATTGTTATAAAAACTAAAGTCTTTATTTTAAAGGTAAGGCCCGTTATTGCTGACTTTTTTTATTCTTTAGGATAAAAGACAGTTGGATAGAATAGAATAACTTTATTTCACGCTACAAGGCCCATATTTACAAATACCTTAAAGACTAACATACATAATAATATATAACATAAAATTAACACGAGTACCTATAAACTTTCGCGGTGTCCGCTAGCCGGCGTTCACGAAATCACCCAAATATGACAACCCTCTGTCAGAATTCCTCCTTTAAAAAGGTCGCAGATAATTGGTCGGTACTCTCACCACAAATGACTTAAAATTAACCTTGTGGCGGGGCTCCAATCACTCGACCCTAGGAGTAACGAGATGTACGTTGATAAGTAGATTCACGTTAGTAAATATTTACATAATTTGCATTGGGACGCATCTTGCTTTTGGAAAAATAATCCAGTAAATTCAATACTTTCAAAATACTGAGTAGCTTGCGAGTAGGTTTGGTTAGGTTAGGTAGATTTTATTTTACAACTTTTTCAGCGTATTTTGAATGGTGTACTGCTTTTTTGCCGAATTATGTTTCGTCAAATTTCATTTGGCAACCAACTTTTCGCCGAAGTTTTATTTGGCAAACCAATCCTTGGCATAATTTTACTTAGTAATTTTTTATTTCGCTACACTTTTATATTACAATATTTTAATACGTCAAATTTTATGTGGTAAATAATTGTGTAGCAAATGATTTGCTAAGGCAAATAACATTATTTTTTTTATGACCCTGGAAACGAAATTTCTCCCAGAGATAAGTAGGTTAGGGTTGTTTTTTTATGACCCTAAAAACGAAACTGCTCCTAGAGATAGGTAGGTTAGGGCTTTTTTTTTATGACCCTATAAGCGAAACTGCTCCCAGAGATAGGTAGGTTAGGGTTATTTTTAAATGAATGTATGCCAATAAATACATTTGACGAAAACATAATTGACATCTTAAAAGAATCCCAGGTAATAATTTGTCTAACAATAATTTATCAAATCATTAGTTGGGAAATGATATCAGTGCGAAACGTTGAGTTGGGAAATAAAAATTTGCCCAAACCAAAATATGGGATACGTAGTTAGGGGAGTTAAGAATTTGCTCAATCATTTTCATCGAAACATTAGTAAGCCATTTTAAATGTAGGTTTAACTATGCCACATTACAGATTTTTAGTACGAAGAGTCACTGAATTAAACCACGGAAAGACGGAAAGACGGACAGACGGACACGGCAAGACTATAAGGGTCCCTTGTTGACTATGGAACCTTAAAAAAGAAAAATTATCATATTTGTTGTAATTTGAATGAAACACGAGATCTACCTATACCGCAGACGCCGATAGGAATCAAATTTGGCTCTAAGCTGGTTGCCGCTGACGCCGGTCAGCGTCACATTTAGCTTACAAGAGTTAAAACGCCAGAAAGTAGTTGCGACCCTTACCTAATTTCTGAGCCGTGTCTCGAACTGACCAACACTGCTTCTTCTTAGACGTCCACTTCACACTTTTACCAGACTGGGGGCTGATTTTTGACTTTCGAGCGCTCGAAAGTTTCTCTCGGAAGTGAGCAAAATCTGTGAAACCGTATTTTTGAAATTATGAGCGATAGAAAATTTTAATACGAGTGGTCCACACCATTCGTTTTCATTTCTACCGCTCGTATTTCAAAAAACGGTTTCGAAGATTTTGCTCACTTCCGAGTGAAACTTTCGAGCACTCGAAAGTCAAAAATCGGCTCCCTGTTCGTGGCTGTTCGGATGATATGCGCGGCAGGTCCTTGCTTCCGGTTTGCTTGTTCCAAAACACTTGCGTCGCGATTTGTCTCCATTTCTTTCGGTTGAAAGCGTTGCGAGTACACTCGACCACGGATGATTTGGTAACATCTTTCAGCAGGTCTGTCCACCGGGATCGTCCTCTATATCTTTTCCCTACCACCTGCTCCTGTACGATCCGGTTTACCACCCTACGGTTGAGGTTCATTAGAACGTCATGAAACAACAAGGTCGATTGCCCCTTGCAATAATAATTACAGTGATCATTGCTCTCTTTATTATCCTGACTTGGTTGTGTTACACGACTCGGTCAAAGTCGGACATATTGGTATAATAAGAAATGAAATAGGTAGGTAGGGCTGAGCTGTAGGCTACTACCGGGGTCCACAGGTGAATAATGGAACGGCCATCAGATATGATGGTCAGCTGCGAATAAGCAGTCCCTAATCATTCAGCGCCAGGGTTAGCAGGAGTAGTTAGTAGATGTGGAAAGGTCGGTGAGATGACCATGTCATTAATAGCTACAATATCCTAAGACAGTTCTGTGACATGGCGAGTCAATGCCGCCATTAAATAGGCATTGAAGTGGCATCAGTACTGGCTGGGGGCCAAGGATAGGCGATCCGGTAGGGCCCTCGACTAGATATTAGAAGGCGATCAACCCTCGGTTTCTAAACTGCGGTGTGGAAGGCAAGAGAGCAACCACCACACTACTATCCCTATTTTCGTGCAATTTTATGAATATACAAAGAGAGCTTAGCTCTTAATTTTAAGAAGAGAGAGAAGTAATGAAATGCTATTCTGCAGACTGATGTCCTCTTCCATTATGACACAGGACGTGATTGACGGAGCGTGTCAGTTTAATTGATAAATCTTTGTAAGAAATAATTTCACTAAACATCCTTAGTCGACCAAGAAAGTGCTTTACCGCTTTTAATGTCATTTCCCAATAAAGTAATATTTCTCGAAGGCTTGAAAACCGGAGAAGCCCTTGAAAGCTACTACCCACTAACATGAAGTTTGGAAGGCCATGCGAGGAACACATTTTTTCACGCCCTATTGGTTCTATGCGAAACTGACGTTTAGCAGTAATAGAGGCAAGCGGTGGAAACACATATTACTAGAGGTCCTTAGATAGGTTGATTGCTGAAGTATTTTTTTAAACGTTATTGTTAAGTTTTATGAAGGCCAGCTTTTTGTTAAGTTTAAACTTTGTTATTTTATTCGATTGTAAATTAAATTCTACCATTAGAACAGACGACAAGTTTAGTGACTAACAGAACAAACAAAACAACAAAAATACTGACATAGACAAAATACCTGTTGTCACGAAATGGTTCCAACTCAGCGTTATGCTGGCGTTAAAACCAGCGCTGGTCTTCCGTTGGAACCATCCAGTGAAACCACGGAAGATTACACACACATAGCACACACACACGCTGTACTAACATAAACAAAACAAAAAAAAACAATAAACCGCAATAGAAGTGAACAATTACAAAATTATTATTATTCGGTGTTGCGTGCATGCGTCTACTGTATTATTAGATCAAGGATTGCCGATTTGAGAACCCCGGATAATATACGTATTAGATTAGGTAGGTACAATCGATATGGCGTGGCGTTGTGAATAGCTGCGGTTTTTTAAGACATTGCCTTGACGAAAACTGACTATCATATTCGAAACAGGCTTAAAATACATGAAAGATAAAAAGATAAAAGAAATTTATTCAGTAAGTAGGCCGCACGGGCACTTTTACACGTCAAGAATCTACCAGCGCTTCCCAAGAGAAGACCACTGCCGAGAAGAAACGCCGCAAGAAACTCAGCAGTCAGTCATTTTTTAAACATATTTCTTATTACAATGGTACTACTTAGTCTAGCATTATATAAAGCTATAAATATTAAATTAAATATAGTATCAAATAACATGCGTAGTTCAGCTGGAAAACATGCCAATTAAGAATCTTACGGGAGAGATAGAGAAAAAAAAACACATACTTATGTGTATATAAGATGGTGCGAGACGACCACATAAAAGTTTCGATATGTTTTCCTACATCAACGGTGTCCCCTAGACAAGATAAAGATTTTGCATTTGAATAAATTATTATTGACTAAGTTTCGGATTTAGACCATGCATTTTTGTCTGTTAGATAGTCCTCGATCCTATAATACGCTTTAGACATTAACGACCTTTTCAAGTAATTGTTAAGTGCTGGAAAGGGTAACTTTAAAACTTCGTCAGGTAATTTATTATAGAAATGAATGCATTGACCAACAAATGATTTATATACTTTACGGACGCGGAATTTTCGCATAGCGATTTTATTTTTATTTCTGGTATTTAAATTATGTGTATCAGAATTTTTGGTGAATGAATCTAAATTTCTAATAACGTAAATAATATTCTCATAAATAAATTGAGACGCTACAGTCAAGATATTAATTTCTTTAAAAAGTTCTCTTAAAGAGTCACGGGAGTTTAAGTTGTAAATAGAACGAATAGCCCTTTTTTGTAACACAAATATAGTTTGTATGTCAGCTGCCTTACCCCAAACCAGAATACCGTACGACATGACACTATGGAAATAACTATAATAGACTAAGCGAGCTGTTTCAACATTGGTTAGTTGTCTAATTTTCCTAACGGCGTAAGCTGCCGAACTTAGTTTACCTGCCAGTACAGCTATATGGGGACTCCATTGCAAATATTTATCTAATGTTATACCTAAGAAAATTGCCTTATCTACCATTTGCAAACAATCGTCATTTAGAAAAATACTAGAATGTACCGGTTTAACATTAGGCAAAGCGAACCTAACACATTTCGTTTTCTTAGCATTTAGTAGCAAATTGTTGCTAGTAAACCAATTAAGTACTTTAACTAGTGTGGTGTTAATCCTACTGTAGTCTACGGATTTTCTAAAGGATACGGATAACAAAACAAATACAAAATGTGATGAAGTGCTACAAACATCGACTTTCATCAAGGACAGGAAGATAAACAAGTATTTTAAAGGAAAAAGTGAACAAAAGAAACAAGTCAGCACAGCAATAGCTAACAATAAATAAAATTATAATAACATACATGGCAATGCAGATGGGACATAAACCCAGGTACGTAGACAAATTAACTTAGCTTTAAATGACAAATAGCAAAAACGCAAAGAACGATTCCTGAAGGGTTAAACTATCCTAACCTAAGCTTCAACATTCACGTGGAGTCCAGAGGAGATACGAGGGGCATACCAAAATGATCGGGAATTAAAAAAACTACAAGTAATTTATACCTAAATTATATTAAATTGTTATGCGAAGTATTGTTCCTTGCAATTAATGCCAGTTCGAGCCAGTTATTAAAGCAGTAACTTGACTCTGAAGTGGACGTTTCCAAAATGGCCTATTTATACGCTTGTTCTGCCGCTTCTGGGTCTTGAAATCGTTGACCACGTAAAAATCCTTAATTTATGGGAATGTAAAAAAATCGTTAGAACGGTATGGAAGCTCACATTGTCGTGGTGTTAGATGATGCGGCGTGTACCATTACGTCTACGGAGTTCAGTCATCATTTCTGGCAAACAAACCGAAGTTTACCAATCGGCGGTAACCGTTCTATGTTCCTGTAAAGGAATTGTGGCCGCATGTCCTTTTTTGGAATCAAACGGAGCGATCATTTTCTTCGATACGCTACGGGAACACACCACTTTCGTTGGCTTCACGTCGCTTTCGAAGACCCAAACTGCCGATTGATATTTTCTTTCAGGTTTATAAGAATAAATCCATAATTCGTCACCTGAGACGATGTTATAGACAGCTTTTGACTTTCCTCCATCGAAGCGTTTCAGAGTAGACCGACACCTCTCAACACGAGCCGCCTTTTGCTCTTCAGACAAATTATGGGGTACCCAGCGGGAAATGAACTTTCTGACGCCCTACTCATTATGCAAATATTTTGAATTGCAGTCATTCCAATGCCTATGAAAGCCTGAATCTGTTTGTATGTCACATGTCGATTATCTTGTAGAATTTTTGCACAGCCGTCACGTCTTCAGGCGTTACTGCTGTTTTTGGTCGACCACTAGAATGTACGTCGCTGAGAAAGGCACGACGTCATGGAAACTCGCAATACCTGCGATAAATAGTCGTTTGGGTTGGTGCTTCCACCTTACCTAGACATTCATCTAGAGATAACCCTCGACGAAAGTTGTGATAAATTATGGCACAGAAATTTTCACGCCTGAGCTCCATTTTACCTATCGTCTTGTCAAATTTAAACTGGCATTACGAAAAAACCGAGCTTTTTTAAATTGTATAAATGTCATGACGATTGAAAGTGGCCAGTACTCACGTAACAAAAAAGGTTTTATGCTAAGTCAATCCTAAGTACTCAATTCCCGATCATTTCGGTGTGGCCCTCGTATATATACTGTCGTAAATATTATAATATAACATTAAGTAATAGGTATAGTTTTAAGATTACTGTCACTATCTATGGACTGCGCGCTGAAGATAAATTAATAAATTAAATATGAAAATACCTGGAGTTCTAATGCACATCGTTACTTAATGGAATGAGTAAATAATTTGTCGTAATTATATTATTATTATTTTTAACACGTTGGTGTAGTAAATATTCATATAAAGATTCTAAAAATAATGATAATAAGTATGTAAGTAAAATTAAAAATACAATACATAAATATATCATAGACAGCTAGTATCGAGACTCAAAGTTTATTGTACTTCTTGGTGTTCATACATGTATTTCGTTATTTTTGTTTTGAAGCTATGAATATTTTAGTTCCAGATTGGCGGTGGGATGTTATTCCAACATTTGGTTGCTACATAACGGTAAACTTTCTCTGAAGGCTGCAGAAGCATGTCGAGGTGTTAACAGCTGAATCCCACATTGCCGAGCTCCACGAGTCCTATGGCTGGACACCCACAGCAACTTTTCAAAGAGATTTGTTAGCTTTGTGGTGTAGTACTCCAAAAAGCAGACAAGCTAAATGCAGCTTACGACGGTGTTGCATTTTAAGTATTGTGTGTTTATTTAAAAATGGGGTGAAATGGGCCTTTAACGGAATGCTAAAACAGAAGCAAGCACAAGCATTTTGAACGCGTTGAATGAGTCTTTTTGTTTTTGCATGGAGACGTGGGCCAAATACAGAATCCATATAATTTAATTTTAAAAGAACAAGGGACTCGACTAGTTGTGTGCGCAATTTTTCCTTTTTAAATGGCCTAATTTTGTAAAGCACTTTAAGTTTGTAGAAACAGCTCCTAACAGAGTTTGACAAGCGACCACCAGTAACGCCACAGGTTGTCATTCCATAGTGGTTGAAATTAGGCTACTTTTTTTGACAAATTTGACATAGGTAGTGCCTTAATATTTCGTTCTAATTTGATTAAGAGAAATCTATCAAAATCGTGTAGCAAAGACAAACATATGCAATGTTACATTGACAAGTATACACTCTTCCCGATGAATGTCATAACAATGTGTTCTAATTTTAAATAGTTGACAACCTATTCATCACGCAAACCATGGTCTAATAAAACAAGGTCTTCTCTTCCGAAAAGGGACACTTTCTAGGTCATCACAAAGTTGCCACTTGATTAACCACATAATCTCACGCCTTCGTTCCCAGAGTGGGGTAGGCAGAGCTACAGAATTACAAACATCTCTAAAAACTTGTTGATAATTCTATAACCACAATTTGCACAATTAGGCTAAGATGTTTACCAGCGTATTAGTGACAGGTTGCAAGCCCATCGCCTAACAGTACTACAAGCCTTTATTCCCTTAGTCGTCTCTTACGACATCCTCGGGAAGACATGGAGTGGCACTATTCTAACTCGGCAACCACACGAGGCTAAATTGATTAACCACTACCCTAAAATAAGGAAAAAAAAAAGTATTTTAGGTCAGTGTACGATTTTATTTCAAAAATATATATATCACGAATAATATAAGTCACGAGCATAATTTACATATTTACTTTCATTTAATGTTTTATTTTAATATTGTATATACATTTATGCATGAAAACAACTATCAGGTTTTTTTTTTAACATAAAGGTTACATTACAATGTGAAATTACAACAAGATACTACAGGCATCACCGGATTCAACAGATCAAACTGGCCGGTTACAAATTTGTCAACTTGATGTTTCCCGTCATACTTTTCGAACCTATGGGAATATCATATTCCGCTCTCGCTCGGTATCATGACGCTAATGACACGCCAATGATTTTCAAACTATCGCGGTAAAAGTAGTCGATGACTTTTTTTTGTAAAATATAAAATGGTTCAATGCTCTATTAAAAGCTGTAAGAGCAGAAAGGGTAGGACACAGTCGGTTTCTATACTTTTCCACCAAAATAATCGCTTGCCGAGGAGTGGTTGCGATATTGCGGGCCTAAAACCACGGTTAAATATGGTGAGTAGTATTTTATGTCCTATTCTACCTAAATGAGAGGAAGCGCCTAATAGAAAAGCGCTTATCAATATTCAAGTTCTCATAATCCATAGCCCTATAATATTTAGAACTTATTTTTTATTTTGTTATGAGTATAATCGTGTATTTACCATTAAATGATCAATAATTAAGTGCCGGTGGTCAAAGCACATTGCTCGTAGAACTTATACCCGTACCTACGTCAAAATGCAGCAACACTTCTATACGTTTTTTTTATCTTCTTCTCTTCTCTTCTTCTTAGCCGTTCTCTACCATATTGGTGTAGGCCTCCTTCAGATTGCGCCATCTAACTCTGTCTTGCGCCACTTCCATCCAGTTCGTCCATGCAGTTTTTTTGACGTCGTCTTTCCATCGCATCTGTGGTCTTCCTCTAGGCCTCTTTTCTCCCCAGGGCCCCCATTCTAAGACCGCTTTGCCCCATGAGCCATGTTTACGAGCTATGTGTCCCGCCCACTGCCACTTCAGAATTGCTATTCGTTGAAAGGCGTCGGTGACCTTACTTTGTTCTCTGAGCCAGGTGTTGGTCTTACGGTCTCTCAGCGTAGTTCCTACGAGTTTCCTATCTACTTTCCGCTGAGCGACTTGTATTTTGTTCATACTCTCTCTTGTGAGGACCCAGGTTTCCGCTCCATAGGTAAGTACTGGTAAAATGCACTGGTCAAACAACCTTTTTTTTTTTTATAGAGAACAGTAAATGGTCAAAACGTAAAACCTATATACAATGATAGTCTTAAGTTAATATATACAAGCTTATATTTTAAAATTACCCCGATTTTAAAGTTTGGAAATCTTTGCTTGACGGATATGACGTAGTACGTGTCCACTCACGTGACCAAGGTTTCTCGGAAGAGAATACCAGGCGAAGTATATTATTGTACCATGACGCAAACCACTCTGCCTTAATCTAGTTTAATTTGACAAAGTACTAAAGTGCTCAACATTTTCATGGGCCGACTGTACATCGGGCAAGATGTAATTTTTTTATGTCATTAAAAATAATGATATTAATTTCCTGCATTGCCATGATACAGAAGTAATAAATAATGTTAAAAATATGTACAATTTACAGCGACCCAGATACTCAAATAGAGCTCTCCCCAAAAACACGCTGGATGTCGGCCTCTGAACGAATGCAGTATGCCTGCTTCCCGTCGCTCTGCCGCGAGAAGACTCGCCCTCTCTTGGTCCATGCGAACCTCCACCGGCGCCTGCTGCACTCCGCCTTGACCTTGTGCTGACGATTAGCACGGGTGAGCCTCTCGTTCACATACCCGCGGCGCGGCGAGCCCCCAAAACCGGCATCGGCTGAGGTGAAATTGCGCCGCACTCGGGCGGCCTGCAGCATCTCGTCCCGCAGCTGTCGTCTCGCCAGCCTGACGAAGACGCGGCGCGGGCGTCCCCCCGTGCCCCGGCGCCACCCTCGCCGGCGCCAGCCGCACCGACTCGCTCAGCGATCACGACCTCACATTAATTTGTTTCGCTTAGGCCTATATTACGAGTAACAAATCTTTCACTTTGACTTTATACTTTAATGTTTATATTAAATAAATGAGTTTATTTTGTCTCTTTGTTTTAATAGTAAGTAGCGTATATTACCTACCCACATACGTAATTATCAATCCTGATATTAAGCTTGTTATAAAGCTTATAGCACACAAACACAATCTTGCTGTGCGCTGCGATCACTCTTACACCTTAATATGTCACAAAGACGCACGCTGACTATTTTTAAACAAGAAAAAAGATTTATTTGACAATATTACTTGGGGCATTAGCGCGAGCACAAACTGCATGTTACCGTCCGTGACGTCACTCACATTACCTAGGTATCAGCTTACCTTACCATTAACACCATTACCATTAATTATTTTGAAAGGATGACTGTGAAATATTTATTTAACATTTCTATAGCTAGCAGATTATCTGATTATCTTTGACAACTCATTCCTGGATATATGTCCAAAGAACTTGACAACTCTTGCTTGCACAGTCGACGAACGTCGTTCCTTTATGATAAGCTCTTTTAAAATGGTTACGTATCAGAACGCCTAAAATTATTTTGCCTAATTTAAAAATACCTAAGGTCGAAATACCTAATTTTTAAAACGCCTAACATCATTTCGCCTATATATTGAATGACCTAAGTTTTCAATGCCTAAATTTTAATCCCCTAATAGACTAAATACCTAATGGATGAAATACCTAATGGATGAAATACCTAATGGATGAAATACCTAATGGAAGAAAGACCTAATGGATGAAATACCTAATGGATGAAATACCTAATGGATGAAATACCTAATGGAAGAAAGACCTAATGGATGAAATACCTAATGTATAAAATACCTAATGGATTAATAGATTCACAAGCGTTAAACCTCACCAAATAAATAGGATCAGTTCCTAGAAAATGCAAATCAACTTGCTTAATTAGGTCATCCTCGCCTTTATAGGTTAGGTTAGGTTAGAGTTGCGTCAAGGCGCGAAGCGCCATAACTATGCGGAACATTAGCTCCGCGCAGCGGAGCTCCGTCGACTTGTTCGTATACTTCTTTATTACGCGACTACAAAAAAGGAGGAAATTAACGCTAAAAAACTATAAAATAGTAACTTAAAAAGAATTGTACGAACAAGTCGACGTAGCTCCGCTGCGCGGAGCTCCTATTCCGCGTAGTTATGGCGCTTCGAGCCTTGATACAACTCTAACCTAACCTAACCTAAACTATCGGTTAGGTATTTCGTCCATTAGGTATATTATACACTTAGGCGAAATGACCGTTATGTATTTTAAAATTAGCTATTTCATCCTTAGGTATTTGGTCATTAGGGAAATCAATTTTAGGTAAATCATACATTAGGTATTTCGTCCATTAGGTATTATTCACTTAGGTGATATGTTCGTCAGGCGTTTTAAAAATTAGGTATTTGGACCTTAGGTATTTTGAAATTAGGCTAATTAATTTTAGGCGTTCTGATACGTAACCTTTAAAATTGAAATGTTAGTGCGGTAGGTAGGTTTATGTCCAAGGGATCAGACGTCTCCAGCACCTCGTTAAAAAGAAGGTCCCGTTTTTTTGTTTTGTGCGTCATGGGAAACGTTGTTGTATTGCATTATTAAAGCTGATAAAATTCTCTACAACATTGATACTATACATTTTTTTCCTATTTTCAATCTTTGTCTAGATATGAGCTCCGAAAAACGGTCGATTTTCAAAAAAGTGATTTTATCTAGGATATTACTGCACGGCACCTTGCACTTGGGACTATGCGCTGAAACTTGGCATAGTTGACTCTTAGCTGGTTTTGAGTAGATTCAGACCGGGAGCCATCGAGTGTCACTGCGCATTTAGTGGGGGGAGGGGGAGTAAGTTCGACGCTGCCGCGCTTTAATTGAAGCAACGTTTCTCTAAAACTATACATATTAGGGCATGCAATATATCATTAACTGCTCTCAAATCAGTTAATTTCTAAGCTCATATCTAAACAACGATTGAAAATAGGTAAAAAAATTATAGAATCAAATTTGTAGAGAATTTTATCAGCTTTAATAATGCAATACAACAACATTTCCTATGACGCATCGTTTTAAAGATGTAAACAAAAAACAAAAAAAGGGACATTCCTTGTGCCCCCCCCCCCCCATCCCCCTAGGGCTCACCTCCGCAGGGTGGGGACTTTAAGTATGTTTATCTCCTAACTAGTCCAAATAAAGTTCCAAAGTCAAACTTTATACTTTCGACCATTCCATCCACAATTTTTCGTTGCCAGGACTATAATGCTAACTAAGCAAACGGTTACACTGGCGTATCCTTTACGCTCACGTCGGCGTTGGCACAACCCACCAGATTTCCCGTCACGTTTTTCCTCTTGTAGGTGTTGGCGAACCACGAGTTACGGCGAAAATGGGAAAACATGATGGGGCAGACTACCCATCAAGTTCAAAAAAGTGCGTTGCGCCAACTTCGAAATGCGCGTAAACAATACAACCATGGAAACGATGCTTAACTATTGCAATGATCAGGCAAGTGCAGACTAAATGATCAATATCAAAAATGTACAAAGAGTGATGGCAGCACTATTTAACTCACACATTTGCATTTTATTTTTGATCACACTTTTGACCTGTCGTTGTTCGTCTTGTACATCCTATGTTTATGGTCCTAAAAACTGCTCTCAAATCGGTCAATCCGATTGGGAGCTTCGAAGTTGCAGGCAGACTCACGGATGGTCAACTCTTTTAACTTGGGTATAAAAAAATAAAATTACTGATAGTCCAACCTATGTCACCGCTACGTTCAATTACTTAGGGTATTTAGGGCATTTATCCGTCGGTAATTAGGGTATTATTTATTTGTACTTTGTAGTGACTCAAACTCCACTACCCCATCCTTGTTATTGTAGCCGTTAATTATATCGTAAACACGTTAACTAATTAGGTACTTTGTTTTAGCCTCCATGTTAAAAAGTGTTGTGTAGTTGGGGATATTTATCTTATTATAACAATAGTCGACCTGCAGATAGCCTTCTACAGAAAAATTATGTGTAGAAGGTCGAAGTGTGCTCGGACGAAACTTAACACCTCTGATTCAATATTCATGTATTTAGCGAATAAATAACTGAGATATATAACAGTGCATTTCTGCTTAAAAACATTTATTTACGAGTTTGTACGAATTATTTACTTAAGTAGGTATACAAATTACCTACTATTTGTCGCCATAAATAATGAAACATTTATGAAAGTGTTATTCAGTTAAGCATTTAAAGGCTGGACACGCTGCCGCGTGTCTAGATCGTGATTACTACTCTGTAGAACGTTTTGAGGTTCAAAAGTGGTATAAAAACTTCTTGGTCGATAGTAGGTACCTACTTTTCTGTTTTCAGGCTCTGCACTGGGCACTTCTACGAGCGTTATTATTATCTACCTTTGTTATAAAGCAAAATGCTTGGTTCTCGAAACAAAACACAATAAATGTACCTAAATATTAACCCATTGAGTCCGCCGGAAGCGGATGTGACATACTCGCTGCCTAGCACGGGCTCCTGGGTGCCCGCATTAAAAATCCAAAGCTTTTACAAAATGACTAATGCCACAGTAGACATACCACTCGTCGCACGTCATCATAACAGACAATGGCGTATAAGTACTTACGAAATTGTAAGATTAGGTAATTCCATAGGCTGTAGGTAGTAGTGATCGCATCACAAGTCACAACACGTTATACCAATTCGATGGTTGCTATAGGCGAGATCTTGTTATCGGCTTTAATACTACCTACCTTAGACTTTTAGTTTATTTTTGTAGCTGTTGATTATCTTTGAATAAATAAATTATTGTTATTTGGCATGTCACGCTGACAAAGCGGTAAAATAAAATCTCTTTATGGGGGGGAAGTTTTTTCTCGTCGTCCCCACGGTGTGGGGTGTCGTAGGACAGGTATTTCAAAAATATTGCGAGTTTGTGGAAAAAAAAATGGATTAAGGGATCCGTTGAGAAATATTAAGATTTAAAGTGCAAATTTTTGTTAGAGGCAAGTGTCCCCCTAGTTTTGGCTGTAGAGGGGGCTCTACAGCCAAAACTTGGTCATTTGATGTGAGAAATGTGGACATTATTGGTATTAAGGTTACTGTTCACCTATAAATAAGAATTATGACTGGGCAAGTTAGATACATAAAAGTCGGTATCAAGACCAATATTAATTAGGTAAATAAAAAAACAGGTTTTGAAATAAGCCCTTAACAGTGTGAAAAGCGGGGTGAAAGTTTGTAGGTATTTGAGTTGGTATTTTTCCAGTTACATGAATATTAGCATTTAAAAAAGTGCAAACTTCAGTGTTTTTTAAACACTTGCCCCTTAAAGAAACAAATAGTCAAGAACAAACCCATCATCAATAAAAAAACTAAAGGGAAAAACATGGGATCTAAGACTACTGATAGTGACTGTAAAGTTTGTATGGAAATAAAGTTACTTTCAAACGTATATACCTACAAGATATGAAAATGGGTATTGCGACTAAATACTGTAACATAAATAAAATATCCAACTTTGGTGTTTTTCGAAAATCTTCTGCAAAGTGGATTAATTGTTTGTATAGCAATTTAGTAAATAGATGAGATGACTAAATTATCAATCTATTCTAAATCTAGGGTTGATTTAAAAAAACGTAATGGTGAAAGAGGGGCAGTAAATTTATTTTGTATGGCAATTTTGTTGTTTTGGAGTCAAAAATGAAAGGTGTTTGTGAACCGCTTACTTAAAATTCACGTTCTGGACTTTTTTTCATTAAAAAAACTCTTTGAAGGTGATATAAACTATGTCTGTACTTTTAACATAAGTTCTGACTATCCGCAGACGAATTCGCGGGCGGAAAGCTAGTCTTTACTATAGTTAGTTAACATAAGAAAACAAATAGGTAATATGATCTTTTTAAGTTTTCCAAGAAATTAAGAACGCCGGCGGGCTTGGGTGGATGCAGTTCGTCGCAAATTGCAACCCTCGCAGGATTTGCAGCATCCATTTTGATTATGTCATCTCAAAAACTGGAAGACATTTATTAAAAGTCGCAGCAGTCCCAAATTGTACACGTACCCAACCCAACCCAAATAGTACGTTGTCAACATTTATTTACAATAGTTAATATTAATAATAATTTTAATGGCACCGAGTATCAGACGTCGAGTGGTTTATCATCATGATCGATACGCATATGCATGTTTAGGTATAATCTTATTCTCGCAAAAAAATAATTAACTACGATGATCTTCGTAATTAAGCTAATGCACAACAAAACAACTTATATATTGTCACGCATCTTTATGCCTATAAGAATAAAGATGTGTTGCGATACATTTGGCACTTTGGATGCTAAAGACTATTCGATGCTGACTTTATAGTAGTTTATGCAACAGTTGTATAAGAGAGGTCAAAAAAGACGAGTGGTGTGGTTACGATGTGAGCCGCAGGCGAACATCGTAAAGCGAGACGCCACGAGTATTTTTTGACTTAGTTATACACCGTTGCATACAATACTTTTTCTACGACTAGGTTTCAAATAAAATGCAAAATTAAATTAACAAAATTTTATTAATATACCTAGGTTAGAATACGAACGAACGAAGCACAGAACAACAAACGAGCGAGAAACATTCGAAAACAATAAAATATGTGTCTATGGTTAACTTTGTTTTTAAATTGATGTGCACTTGCCAGGTTTCATATTTTTTTTAAAAGTTGCACAATCGATTTAACTTGTGAAATAGGGACAAAAAACACCTAATGATTTGAGAAATGAATTCTTTTACCTGATTGGTCGATTTTAATATAGCTGCGTTCTGGTTGGTTGATACCAAATAAAATGTTTTTTTTAAAGAGTTAAATTAGTAAAAGAGTTTACATGCCAAAAAGAACCTAACGTTGCGATTGACAGTCAATGTGTATTGTGATTGGTGGTTTAATTTGGTGAAGTATTTTGATTTTAGGCATATCGTTTTGGCTCAAAAAAGCACAAGTGCTGTTAAGGGGAATAGACTAGATAGACTTTTCTACGGAATGTTCTGCGGACATATTATCTATATTCTTATATTAGTGTTCGTGACTATATAAATGACAGATAAAAGTACAGGAGTAGGAAAAAGATCTTTTATAACTTTATAATAGTGTAACATAAGAATGTTAAATGAGTCAAGGGGAATAATCAGTAGGTATATTAATATTTTTTTATAGTAATGTTCTCAAACATTACTAGAATATACTAACTATTTACTACTAAAATATACTAAAATATTAATATAATTCATTTTTCAATTACTGTGTTATTTTTGTATCAAACCATCCACGTCAAATGTTGAAATACATGGTCGCGTTTTAGTAAATCTTATGTAAAACACAAATGTCAAATGAAATTCTTGTGTCAGAGACCTTATAACAATTGCAGATTTTTGTCTTTTAAACGGTTTCAAACCTTACTGATATTACTGGTTACTCAAACGTTATATCAATATCTGACATAAATGACTTCAAACCTTAACTCAATTGATATTTCGTTGATTATCGAAACCACTATCTACATAAGATATTTTCATTTCAAAAAGTGGGCGTTTTGGAGCGGATTTGTCAGTCGTTTTTGTTAGAAGTTACCCTTCCATAGGGGATTCTCTTTGGGTTTTTGACAAAGTGGTGTCGCTTTCTTAATTGTTTTTATTTTTTTGCATATTTTTTGTTTAATGGATACCTAGTAATGATGTATTAATATGCAGTAAATTACCATTCAAATGTGCAGTATAATGAAGAATTCAAGTTTGAACACGTTTCGCCTTTGGAAGGATTGCTCCAAGAAAATCCCATCTGGTCTTCGTAAAGTTCTACCTACATCGTTTCACGGAGGCTTGAGGATCACCGTACAACGTTGCATTATGATTTTTTTTCTATGAAAATGTAAAATACAAACTTGACAGTAGCAGAAATGGTTGGTTGATATTGCGACCGGTTGCCATTAAATAAATAATAATAATAATAATAATAATACCCTTCCATACTTATTATATTTCGATGGTTTATACCTACTAAAATCGTCTAGGAGTAAGACAGCACCAAATAACTTGAAATAGGGAATTAGTTCATACTTGTGGTTTTTTGAGATAGTTTTTGTATAGGCTTCGGAACCCTACACTGAGCATAGTCAGATTTATATCGCTTACCGACGCAACACCAAGCAACGTCTATTCAACCGGCGGGGCGCGCCTTCGCGGGTTTAAGCTACTATACTCGTACCTACAATTGCACTACCTACTTAACCTTGTGAAGTGGGTAGGTTCACTTCTAGTTTATAACAACGGATTGTGGCAAAAACTCCTCGTCAGTATTCCTACGTACAATAATAAAATAAAAATAAAATGTTTTTGCATTGTTTTTTACTTGTGTGCCCTTTTTATTAGGTATCTGGTAGAAGGTAGTGACTAGTTATCACCGTCATTTTGCTGAATAGTCGCCAACAGTAAAGGTGCCGAATGGTCGACTTTCCCGACTAGTTAGTCAGTTAGTAGTCGGCTAAACTTCAATTTTTACTACCTTAGACCTTAATTATGTACATTGTTTTGAAAACCGCCCGCCTACTACTGCTTCCGTCCACACTACTGCGTAGCTCGAGTCAGTCGTGGCGGCGGCGGCACTCGACGAGAGACTATCCTCAGCTCGAGAGATAGGTATCGCTCTATCGTATAGATATAAACTTACTCTATTGCAGATATAATTATCAGTTTAATTAACTACACTATACTATATGATATGATATTATATTACCCTTACTTGATATGAAATTACTGAAACCAGTCAGATTGTATAACCTGTAGGTAAGCGCAGGTTGGTTCACAATTCGACAGTTTGACATGGATAGATATAACATACTCGTAGTAACGAAAATTAATAATTATTTGCGTTATATTGTAAGCAGTACGGTACAGTTCACAATTTATCGACAGTTTACAATCTCACAAAAACTGCTGCCATTACTGTCAAGTGAATAAGAACTATCTATACGATGACAATCGATGACAATACGATAACAGATCAAAAACGATATGGTTTTTACCGTTTTGAATAGAGGCCCTGTAAACCTACCGACGTAACCTAAACGCACAATTGATTAAAAGAAGTTTAAAAGCTTATGATATGTATTCATACTGATTTGATGGAATATGTAAGTTTGTTTGATCTATAACCTAAGCATCTTATCTTTAATGAGATAAAAGAGACAAGGAGTTCTTGTCTTAGATCTGAGGGCCGGATAATGCGAAGAGGGAGAGTGGCGGGCCGCGCGGCGGGGGCGGTAGGAGAGCCGTTTAAATAAATACAGATATAAAATATTTTTAAGCCCGGGGCCGGAGGTCGCCGGTCCGCCTGTTATCAGCACGCTCCGCCCGCGCCCCGCTCCGAGCGGTTCATGCTTTGTGGAAACTTACGCATTAACTTGGCAACAACAATAAAGCGCTATAATTATAGCGTCGCATTGCTTGCATAGTACCTACTGTAATGCTTTGTGCTAGTTTCGTTCATGAACTCAATTCTTTTTCTTCGTTAAGTTCTTTAAAACAAAATACGCTTCCCAGGTTGCCAGCCTCCCACATGTATAAGGAGAGTAAGATTTAATATTATGAAAATAAAATAAACCTCTGTTCTTCACTTTACATGCAGACAAAGTTTCAGAATAGGTTTAGTTCGTTACAAGATTTTATAAAATAATATTGTATAAAATCTTAATGCCTTTAAAATTAAGAAATTTTGGCTCCCTACATTATAGGCTTCATTAGGGTAGGTTACCCAATGCAAAAGCAAACTTTAAATAAGTATTATGTGCAAGGAATGCCTCTGTGTTACAGTTATTTCTCCAGATACTTACTCTAGAAAGTGAGCATACCGTGAAATTGGGGCAAAAACCGCATGAGCTTAAATTAAAGAACTACCTTCACGGAAGTAGTTCTACTCGTATATATAGTCATACTACTACTGCGTACTGCTTACTAATGCCCTTACTAATAAACGGAGTAACCGTCGACTATTTAGCTAAACCATGCTTTGTCCTAATCTGGCAAATTCAAATGTCACAGTGACAGATAATGACAAAGCATGGTTTAGCTACCCCACGGTTACTCCACGTTTATTGGTAAGGGCATTAGTATATATAAGCAATAAGGAACTGAGCGTGTTCGTCTTTAGTAACGATTTTTATAATTCAGTGATGTTATTACTTTTAGCACGCTTTTCTTGAATAACTCAAGGAGGATAGTTAAGGTGACTTACAGCAAAAAGATAAATCTTGTTTTGGGTTTAGCTATATTAAAATGTTTGGAAATGTCAGTCTTATCCGGACTTAACTCTTACTCAATTTAACTTTTTCCTGTATTATCTACTCATAGTTTCTAATGATCATGTACATATATTTAGGGTCTCTGTAACATGACAGGTTACATTTGCTGGGCTCGCGAAATTTCCCACTGTTTCCACAAGTAAACATTTTGACACTACGATAAGACTTGCGGACTGCTTGCGGAATATTAATCTTACGGTCAATTATTCACGTTTTAAAGTTACGGAATTGCAGGATCACCGACATCAACCTTGATGATGATGGTGACGGGTGGGGACGTGTACCTTAAATGGGTACAACAATTAATACCCACTAAAGGGCAGACATGTAATGTATTCAAATTTAAAATTCAAAATATTTATTCAGTAAATAACTTAGGTATTATGAAGTTCAGCCAGGAATTTTGCGTCGTTTGTATTGATATATTATACAAACTAAGGGAAATTATTATACCTTCATACTTATAATGATTTCAACAGCTTTTTATTTTTATTTTATAGGGAAAGGGTGAAATAGGTTCTAGCGGCCACTCGACGGCTGAGTATTCGGGAACCTCGAGCTATACGAGCATGCCTTGAATTTTTAAGATCGATTCCAATTGATAAGGATAAACAAATAAAAAAAAAGCACCGTTTTTTTATCGTGTGAACACATTAAAGTACGTGTGTAAGTGATGTGCAGTGTAGAAGTTCCAAGATGGCTTTGCCGCACGATGCTAATATGTAATACAATGTACTGAAATGCACAAGTGCATAACAGAACGTGCAGTTGCAGCGCGCGTGTCGCAATTCCAGCGTTCGATCGATAACCGAGATCGACGTCACGTTCCTATGTCGGCGATTTAGAAACTAGCACCGTTCGCAGCCGGCGGCACGTCCGGCGGCGCTTCTCGCCGCCCCGGAGGAGTCCGCCGCACTAGGCCCACATGAACCTGGTCAACAACTTTCAACTTTCGGGTGTTCAAACTCCCGATTGAGTTAGGGAACCGGTAAGAATACCCCTTTTTCTGGTTTAGATTGAACAAGCGAAGCGAATGGACAAATCGTTTACTAAACAATTTTGAAATTATACTTACTTACTCATACTATAATTATACATTTTGTTTCATGTTATATATTATATTATATTGGTAAAATATAACCAAAACATCTATACAAGAAATTCGGCGCATGGTTAAGATTATTTTCCACCGGCGAGGCGAGGAGAGTTAATATTAGGCCCGCTTGCACGTGAATGTTAACCCTAGGTTAACCCCGGGTTAACAGGTTAATTTGTTAAAATTGACAGTTCTTATATGAATCTGACATTCTTTAATATTTTAACCTGGGGTTAACTTAGGGTTAAATTTACGTGCAAGCGGGCCTTAGAGTTATATTGAAATAGGTACCTATGGTCAAATTTCATTCTCTTCTAGGGCATTTTCGGTGGATAGGAAATGGTCCTGTAGTGGGGATTGGCTAGGCTCAGCGACACAAGAATTCAAATATTTAATAATACGGAAACTTAGAGTGTTAATTAACTCTGCAACAGAATCACAATCCTCGTTAGCTTGTCATTTATATTTACATTATTCGCGAGCTCATCGGTTCGCCAATGCCATGCAATTTTGGGTAAAAAAATCACTTCCCGTCTTGCTTCGCTGGTAGCAAAGCACCCGTACGGTAAATACTTAGTTATTATATGAGATAATTATCCTGCCATTCCTGACAAAACAATTTCTAGACCCCGAATGACCGCGTACCCTTCATCGATATCACCAGAGTAGTTTATATTTGTGCTATTTCATATTTACACATAATAAGTACTAGAATTGCCCTTAAAGCGATATCGAATGGAAGAGTAATTTATTGTGTGAAAAAAATGTGTTCAAGTAAATGTACGGGGAGGGGGGCTCGGGTTGTCGCCGCGCGGGCGAGCTCCGGGGTCAGCGCGGGCGCCGCTTATCGCCGCGCGCCCGCGCCGCCCGCGCGCCCGCGCCCCGCCGCTCCTAACTCATCGACTGTACCCAACTTCATTGTCAAACATGAAAACCAGTAGGTATAAACCACTTGTAGGAGCGACACCTAATACACGCTCATAATATCGACGCAGGCAACGGCAAATGCAATTATTACCATGAAATTTAACCTGTTCTGCGCTCACTAGTGTACCTACTAGAAGAACTAACTAGGTAATACCTTCAGCCTGGTATATACGTATTTTTTCAACCCATCCGATAAATAACGTGCTGCTTCCAATTGTGTGCCTTAAGGCGCTAGTTAATGGATGTCCTTACATTTTGTTGGGTGTTTTAGAAGAAACAGAGACTAACGAACAAACAGACTGTAAATAATTCGCTAAAAACTGTTGCTTTCACGTTTCTGGTTCAGTAACGAGCAAACGGTTATAAAGAAAGCCCATTTCAAAAACAACAAGTAGGCATGGGCTTATCAGCGCCCTCACACTCGCTTTCGCATTTGACATCATGTTGTCATCCTTGTTCCTTAAAAAAACGAAGAAAACCGAAAACACTTACCGAAAGCTTAGAAGTACCTGTGTACTGAACTTATTAAAAACTAATAGAAGAGTTACAATTTCAATATTAATATATGAGAGATGTTGCATGGCAGAGTAACGTATGTTCAGTAAACTGCACATTCTTATAAACGTAGTTTTTTTTATCGTTACTTAGGTACTTTTTTACTTTTACTGTTAGTTATACTGGATAATGGCATGGGGACAGGTATAAGGAAAAATTAGGACAGTGCACAGTGTTTCTCATTAAACACGTTACACAATTTAACGGTGATAATGTACCTGACAAAACAAAAAATCTGTTCGGATAATTTAATAATACAAAAATGTACTCTAAAGAAGATATTTCCAGAGATACAGATTACAGAGAAAGAGTTAGGTTATAAGCTTACATAGAGAGTTTAAGGGCGTCAAAAATAACATTCACACTAACAACTTTGTATTACATCGTTTTTAGTTTTCGCTGAGCAGAACTAATTCTGAGAGAATAAATTAAATTATTAAAAATAGACAAAAAACCCGACTTCAATAAAAAAAAATAACTGAAAAGCGAAAAACAAGCTCTATAATCTATAAAAAATTGTAAGAGCATGTACTTATTGATATTTATAACAATTTAAATTTAACTTGAATATTGGAAAAGGTGTTCCAGGCGGGGACAAGCTAGTCCAAACGTTATTTTTTTTCAAGAAATAGCTTTTGAAATTCATTGCTTGTCCCCTTGCCTTGTTTGCCTGCAATACCTTTTCCAATATTCAAGTTAAATTTAAATTGTTATAAATATCAATAAGTACATGCTCTTACAATTTTCTGTAGATTATAGAGCTTGTTTTTCGCTTTTCAGTTATTTTTTTTATTGTAGTCGGGTTTTTTGTTTATTTTTAATAATTTAATTTATTTAACTCTTTTTAGTTTTTATTAATAAAATAGTGGTTTAATTAATTATTACTAAACAATATATGAGCTCTGGAGCTTAAATTTTTAATGTCCCGAAGCTACAAGTGACAAATTACAAGCGCAACTCTCTTTGTAGCGAAAAGAGTTTATTACTTAACATTTACGTATTTTTTTGACTTTCCTGTCAAAATAGGAGCATAAAATTAATATTGTATATATTTGGAATGGGCTACTTAATAGCTTTCATTTGATACCCATATTGTTATAATAAAAAATATATATTTTTATTCCCCCTCCATATATTTTTCCGCGGACGCCATATTGATATATTATATACCCTATGTCACTTCGGCAATTAACACGAATCGAATGACACCTCGTATGTTAAAATCCGTCAAGCCGTTTAGGCTGCAGAGCGTGCCCAGAAATAGACATACATACATACATACGCTCGAAAAACACAACCCTCATTCTGAGGCAGTCGGGTAAAAAACGGAGGCATGGTGATTGCTGGAAAATAGCGTCGCAATGATTCCTTTTGCAAAACAAAAAAGACTGTACCTACCTACTATTGGGTTGAAACGGTTATAAAGCCACGTTGCATTGTGCTCCTGCGGCATTGATTTTGTCGTTACTTGAAGTTTTATTTGCTGCAGTACCTAACCATAAAAATAACCAAAAACCCTTCGACCTTTTTTGGAATATATATGTAAAAAAAAGGCAATTAATTGATGTTGTTATCGTTCGTACCGGAAGCGTCCGCTCCGCGACTTCGCGCGAGCGGCAGAGCCGATCTGTCGAGGACTTATAGCTGGTGGCCACGCTCGGATTAGAACCGAGTACATTGTCTGATACACAAACTGCTCTACGACCTAAGAGGCTACTGCTTATCAATGTATTGCCTGTAGTCGCTTGAGTCATTATTTTCTGGTAATGTTCGGTATAGCTTTTATATCAGCGCGTCAAACCACGTTTGACTAAAATGACATATTTTTTGCTCGGTACTTAGCTGGAGCAAACGTTCTTTTAGGCAATTATTCCTATGCACCCACCTAGTGCAACCAGCGTTAGCGTAGGTAGTGTGGCAAAAAGCAGGTCAGCGGCACTAACGCGGTCAACATTCGCTAACAATAACAAGGAAACTGCGCGAGCGCTCTCAGGGCTCCGGCGCGTGGCTCCTCCGCGACGGCGCGCGGCGAGCCTGCCGCGCCCAGGGTTACGCGTTGCAGGCTCCTCTCTGACACCGGCGCCTGCGCACGAGAGGCGCGGTGCGGGCAGGCCGCGCGCGAGCCTACTGCCGTTTACTGAGTTTGAGCGATTTCGCTTTATCTAATCGCCGGATGATAAAACGCACTAGGTACTGCCGCCTGGCACGTGCCCCCTCCGTAGATTCGCCACCGTCAACCCTTGTCGGGCTCGTATCTGCCACCTAGAACCGAGCTGCGGGTATTTCATCCCGTTTTATTCAATACCTAGGTGGACGTCGTGAACTCGAACTAGTGCACAGGATATAAAAATAGTATGCAAGCGTAGTGCGATAAGAAACGACCGCTTAGAACGCACAAGGGTCAGGCGGGGTGGCGCGCGATCGTGGACTCTGTGGCGCAGGCGCAACGCTGAGGCCGGCGCGCGCGCCACCGGCGCTTGCGCCTCTCGGCCGCGCACCCGCCGCAGGCACTAATGTCGCACGCCCGTTAAAACCTACTCGTAATAAACCTAGACTTCGATGCAAACAATGAATTGCGGTTTCTTGCTCGCAGCTCTTCCAGTTCAACCGAGGTGTAAGTTATAAGAGGAATCTAAATACCATATCAACACTAAATATTATTTCTAGAACCTATATTTTAAGCATGTTTTTGAAACGTTACTAAAATTTGTAATTTACCATTAATAATTCAGTACAATACGCTGTGTCGCTTTTTATCGAAAACCATGAAGGACCAGCTAAAAAATGAATGATCCTAGAATCATTGCTACAATTTTGTGGCCATATACAATTAACTTGAGAATTGATGCTGCAAATGGTTCCCTAACGGTTTTCAGTGGAGAGAATCCGCGTTTACTACCTATTCATCCCTATTCAGTAGGGCTTTAATGAATTGCCAACCACTTTGGTAAGTAACTGGCGGTAATTTTAGTTAATGAAAGTGTGCAGAATCTTGTATGGAATGAAAATGGTAACCGTATTTTTTGAACCTTTCTTTGCAACTGTTAGGTAACGCAACTCGTTAAGGTTATTAGTATCATGGTAACCCCCGTATAGTGTACCTAATAACTGTTCCAAAATGTGGACAATTAGTCACAACCTAACCTAACTAGCCTAAACCCTAACTGCCACAGTTAGAAGTGTCGTAGCGCTTTTGTATGTTACTAACTATTACGTAGCTATATAGAAATGATTCGAAATCCACATTGTAGCGCATTTAGTCCTGTTTATTTCTGTTTATTTTTTACGATTTGCTATAAACTTTTGTTTTGTTATGGATATAGGTAGAAGAGCCCACGGCAGCACCTGAAGGTCGATAACTTGGATTAATTAAGGGTTTTTATCCGTGGAATATATTCAAAAATGACGGATTACCAACTTTTTGTACCTTAATTCATACCCGCTACCCGTTTTATTCAAGTCTGTAAACCATATTTATTTGTTTTGACATGTATAGTCTGTCAAAACAGTTATGAAATGAAAATGATTTTATAATTGATCCAAAGAGTTCAATTACAGTATAAAATAGCATATTAAAAATACAGTAAAGAGACTAGATAATACTATATTGCTGTGTTTTATTAGGCTATTTTATACTGCAACTAGCGACTCGCCCTCATTCGGTTTATGTGAGTTTTTCTGTAATACCCGTTCATGAACCAGAATCTATTACACAAAAAACCGTACTCTTGAATCACTCTACCTATCGATGAACACCGCATTAAGATCTCTTGCGCAGTTTAGAAGATCTAAGTGAACAGATGGCCGATCGACTTTGTTTTAAATTATGTAAAGATTTAGCTCTGGATCAATTATAAAATCATTTTCATTTCATGACTTTCTTGACAGATTATAATTGTATTGTCAACATTATGATGGCTCTTATTTACTCGGCGGTACTGGCGGCCGAGTTCACGACAATAAGATAACATGTCAAAAGCAAGCAATGTATATGGTTTTACCGACTAGAATAGGCCCCAAATTTATTATAATGATTTCTGGTTGATGGACTCCGACTTTTCATTCTTAGAAGACGACTTTGTTTCAAGTACAATTTACTTTTCGTTTTTGCAGGAAACATTAGACAGCATTTTAAGGGTCCATCTGCTATTTTAAGGCATGTTTAATTGGAACCCTTATAGGTATCGGTCAATTTAAAATAAAATCATTGTATTTTTTGTCCTGCCCTATTGTTAAACAAGAAATATAATATGAAAAACCGAATACCTGCAGAAATTACGAATTATCAATTAATTCATGTTAATTTTTAGGCGATCACCCTTCCAGTGTTTTGCCAAGAATGTGTTTATATTGTAATCAAATTGTTGACGTTATGGTAGCCCTTCACTTGAAAGTAGAAACTTTTATAGCGTCAACAATGATTACGATATTCATATAAGATGGGCTAAAACAAATTGAAATAGAGCCCCCCTGTTTTGGTCTGGTCTTGCTGGTTGGATATTTTATCATGGTGTGTTGGTATGGTATATACTCTCGTCTGGGTGCAAGAGTCTTACTTGCACTTGGCCGGTTTTACTATAGACAAAAAGTCGAATCTTAACAAGTATGCAACAAAAAGATTGATGACATCTTGTAATTTAAAAATATACCTGTATGTTTTGTAGAATATAGTCTTGAAATCTTCACCAATCTGAACCAATTTATTTCAAATAGGAAACTCATACATAAGAGAAGAACTAAAAACATTATAATAGGACTTATTACCATTTAAAGACGATTTATGTACCTACTGCTCATTGCCCAATAATGTTATACCCTTATCTCAGATTCGTCTTACGTAATGTTGTTGACAAGGCGATAATGATGTTGAATTTTGATACTAAGAGGAGTACATTATAATGATGTTGTAAACATAAAGAAATATAATTGATGGTGACAACTTGAGAACAAGAAAATCATGGGTTTATTGAAATGTTTTTTTTTTCATTATATTTTAATTAGTTATTCCGATTATATAGAGTTCATTACTGAGCTATTACGAAATTGATTGCTGAGATGATTATTCTTTTGCTTATGAAATTGTATTGTGCCGGTTTATGCGAAAACGTTAACTATTGTAACAATTTAGCTACACTGTGCATGGAATACGTAATGGATCGAATTCGACGACACTAAAATAGGACTGTCACAGCCTTCCCAAATGTACAGCCTGTTTATTTGCTGCCTATATCAGATGACCGAAGCGTAGAATCATCGTAGCACTGACAGGAGTGCTACGAATTCGCTACGGTTCAATTAAAACGTGACAACAGGTAAACAAGTAAAAATAACATTTTATAACAAACATTTCGTATCTATTTAACCGTTTTCGACTTAAACCAGTATCTGGATCTCTTACCTTTATTTACGACTGAGGGCACCGCATCATTATACATTATTTTACTGTTTCACGAAACTTACCGAAATGGTATTCGTTTTTAGTGGTCGTCATATTGTTTTCCATTTGAGCAACGGCTATCGTTAGTGTCGAAGTTGGTCTGTACGGGTCCCCGGTTGCGTGTAGGGGTTGGAGACAGCATCACCGGACGAGGCAGGCGGGCGTCCGGATGTTAGTGAGTGCTGGGCTCATCGCTCGAAGGCAAGCCGAGTGTCGCGGCCGGTACGTAGATCGGCGCGTGCGCGCGACGGTCGTTAGCGCGCGAGTCCGCGCCGACCACCGCGCCATGCAGCCGCGCCGCGCGGCCGCCCCGCGCTCGCCCCCCGCTCGACCGCTGCCGCCGCCCGCTGCTCTGACGCAACCGAAGACGTCGACACACGCCTGACCCCGGCCTCCGCCCCACGCTCCCTTCAATCAATCCCGATCTAACCCTAATCCTTTTGTGACACTTATATTCATAACTTATACCTGTTCGTGCCCGGTGTCGCCCGTGTGATTTTTTTCTTTCATACAAGCCTTGACCTGAAATTTTGCCAAATAGGGCGAGCGGTTCTCAAGTGATGCTCCGTAATATAACGGCAAATATTTGATTTCTATTTATATAGATAAATAAGTAATATACTATCTTATTATTATCTGTTTCTAATTAACTAATAAATGACATTCTTAAAACCATATTAGAAATTTAGAAGTGTAGTATATGAAGGCTAGTTTTAATATTTTAGTAAAGGGCGAATCAGTATCACACCGTAGTAGTGCACGCCGTATCAGAAAAAGAATTCGCATTTAAATAAAATAACATAAAAAAGATGTTTATTTAGTAAGTAGGCCGCACGGGCACTATTACACGTTAAAAATCTATCAGCGCTTTCCAAGAGGAGAGTAAAAACGCCGCAAGAAACTTAACAGTAAGTAATTTTTTTAACCCCCGATACAAAACAATCAGTGATGGTGTGTCTGTGGTTGTGAGTAGGGCATGCAGTACCGGGCCCGGTTCCGAGACTTCCATTTCCCGGTTCTAAGCAGGGACGGTACCGGGATTCCCGGTTCTCCCGGTTCTTTATTTTTTACCTCTAATCACCGCAATCATGGACATTTGAGATATAAAACGATTGAAAACCATTAGGAAACTATTTTTTATAAATATGCAATAAAATCAAGCACGTTTTCTTCAACAAAAACATATCTTGATTAAGTTCAATACTTACTAGAAAGTTATTTGTTCTTCCTTTTTACAAATCTAGAGATCAATTATTGCAAATATGCCGCAAAATATGATGGATATTAATGCGATGTTGCCGCTTGTGCCGGCATCGTCGCTCAGGTGTGAATTGGATATATGTGATACGCGCCACGATATTTGTTTGGTAACCGCGATGTAATCTACAGTACCGGTTCTTTAGGACCTGTGAAATTCCCGGGATTTCCCGGGAATTACAGAACCGGGATTTCCCGGGAAAATGCCCTGGCTGTGAGTGTCTGTGGCACCGTGGCTCTTAAACGGCTCACACCGATTTGAAAGCGGCTTTTTTTATTTGAAAGCAGGTTTTCTAGCGGTGGTTCTTAGCTAGGTTTCATGAAAATCTATAGAATCTATCTAATAGTTATTTAAATATATTGCTTTCCACAATGACAATACTATTATAGGTGGAAAACTTAAGTAAATGACCTCTTGTATGTAGTTGTGTACAAAAATAATATGGAATTTACATCAAATTTCTATATCTATACTATATAATACTATACTATATATAGATGTGTTACAACTACATGCAAAAGGTCATTTAAGTACTTATGTTTTGCACGTACTACCTTAATCATTTCAGTAACAATTAGCTTCCGCCTAAGCGTTTTTTTTTTGCAATTTTCAGGGCTTCTGTTTTAAGTGGTAAAATCTATCTTACTGTCTTTGACCTGCGCCTGTATTCTAGGCGGTAAAATCCATATCATATTTGACCAGGGCCGAGACTCTAGGAAGTAAAAACTTTATCCTCTTTGACGTGCTATCGTATTGTCAACGTTTTTATAGCTCTTATTTAATTGACAATAACGGTGGCTGAATTAAAAAAATGAAATTGAATGTGCTTTGATAAACTGTTCTTTTAGAACAGCTGGGCCCTTCTCATATTCATCTTCATCTGTTCTTCCTCTAGATCTTCAACATCTAATTTGTCCCTCATAAAGATCTTCTATGTATCTCTTCCATCTTTCCAATTTATACCTATTTTCATAAGTATGTTACCTTATTCAATTTGTTCATCTAAATTGGTTTTACTTTTAGCATTGTATGTCTTGTCTAGTAACCCTTCTAAATTATTTATCTATTACCTCACATTTTTTTAATGTATCCTTTTCTTAACAATCTCTGCACTTGGTTGTTTTATAATTAGTTAGCGAATATTAAGTTTTTTTTTATATAATTATATTAATATTTAATTACAGAATTCAACAATAGATGAAATATTTGGCACTTGCAGTGGAGATCATGTGATCTTGGTCAGCTGATATGAAAAGCTTTATTAAGGCCCTCTGTCATCCTGGCTCAAAGAATCCTCCGAAGATCCTAGAGCTGGTGCTTACCTCTCCCAAAGGATTGGGCTAGCTATCCAGAGAGGTAATGCATAGGGACCATGCAGCGAGCGGACCTGCTAGAGGGGGTGTACATTTTATAGTGGTGGTTATTATTTATATCTATCTATTCTATATATATAAAAGGCAATGTCCCGGGTGACTCATCATCGCCCAGCCAAAACTACAAATGCTAGAAATATGAAACTTGGACAGTATTTGTTTTTTGTGATGTAGAGATCCACTAAGAAGGGATTTTTTGAAATTCAACCCCTAAAGGGATGAAAGATGAAGGGATGATTGCAAAGTTTGCATGGGAAAAAATATTTTTATGGTCCAATTTACTTGAAACTTGGTAGAAATGCTCTTCAATGCAAATAATAAGACACGTATTTCAGCGATTACTAAAATTTTATCCCTAGAGGGATGAAAGGGGGTTGCAAAGTTTTTGTGGCAAAAAATATTTTCATAGTCAAATTTACTTGAAACTTGGTAGAAATGCTCTTCAGCGAAAATAATGAGACACGTATTTCAGCTATAACTAAAATTTCAACCCCTAGAGGGATGAAAGGGGGTTGCAAAGTTTGTATAGAAAAAATATTTTTATGATCATATTTACTTAAAACTTGATAGAAATGCTCTTCAAATAATATTTTGAGATACGTTTTTCAGCGATTACTAAAATTCAACCCCTGGGGGGATGGAAAGTAGTTGCAACGTTTTTGTGGGAATTACTTTTATGGTAAATTTTACTTGAAATTTGGTAGAAATGCTCTTCAATGCAAATATAATCTACCTACAAAGGCAATATACATATAAAAAATATTACTTTCGGTGATTCAGAAAATACTACCTTTTAGGTAGTAAAATGAGGGGTAGAAAATTGTATGGAAAATATACAGTTTTGAAGTGAGAAACGTGGCAAATGAATATGAATTAAATATACTGCTTTTAGCGAATAAAATGGCGGTAGAAGTTTGTATGGGATTTTAGCCATGTTTGAAGGGAGAAATGTGGTGAGACTACAGTTATTATTAAAAAAATGTTACTTTCGGCGATTGAGGAAAAACTACCCCAAAGGTTGTAAAATGGGGGGGGTAGAAGTTTCGGACTTTGGTCAATTTTAAAGTGAGTAATGTGAAAATTATTATTCAGGCTACTACTTATCAATAGGAAATACGATTTTAGCGTCTAGCGAAGTTAGTAAATAAGCGACTTCGGTTATTGTTTAGGTGAGAAACGTGTAAATAGGTGTCAGCCTGTTAGGGCTACTAAATTGCTTTCGGAGATTTTGGAAAAACTATCTCTGTAAATGGCGGTTGTAAATTGGCGGTAGAAGTTGAAGTTGTGTTTTAAAAGAACTGTCGAAATATGTTCCGCACGATGATTTATGGCGATTTTTTTTTCATCAACAGTCACATTTTGTAGGCAGTGCCAAACCTAGAAATATTTATTTTTGTTATTTCACTACCAAACTAAGTAGCGGCTTCTATAAGACACCTATTCCTACTCCAAATTTCATCAATGAACCTGTGTAATTTTCGAGTAAAATGCTCCTTGCGGAGAATTCTGCTGTTGGGTTTTTTGTTGTCCATAAATCACATTTTAAAATTCATCTAACCCGTTCCCCACCCTCCTTGGAGCCTTCTTACTGGGGATGCTTTGACGCATCAGGGATACGAGCCGGATATAGCTTCCCAAAGTGAGCTGCCGAGTGAGCCCGCACGGTGCCAAGCCCTCCGTCACCTACCACGGCGACTCGGGGCCGCCGGCTACCGACCTCAACACCCCAGAACACTCGTCCGCGGCCAGACTACTGTAAACGCAGCAGCCGATTGATTCTGACTGTCTAGGCCAGAACCTTCCGTGTGAGATGAATCCCGAGCCAAAATGGCGTGTTGCTATCCGAGGGTAACGACTCCGACTCTCTTCAAGCTCAACCTACGAGGATCTCGTTCTCCACCCGTACGCCCCGAGCACGGCACAAACACGCGGGTGGCATTTTACCGCTACCCATCCTTTACTGTTGGATATGAGGCCCGCTGCGACATGCCACGACATCGCTTGCAGCTGATTGGATAGGAAATATAGGAGGCACGGAAGGGTGAATATAGGACGATCAGGAGTTCGACTATTGTTTTGGTTCCACTCGTTTAATCCGGGGAAACCGAGTAGTTGACAGGCAGCAACCTTGGGAAGGAACACAACTAGTCTTGCCTAGGGTATCAGCGCAACTGTGAGCTTCACCTTCGGCCGTTAACCATGCCAACTACCGGACAAGTAGATTGACATACGGACGGACTCATATCACCTGGCGACCGGTCGCAAACTAACGCTGATTTGGACCCTCCCCCGCCCTGGTATTAAGGTTACTGTTCACCTATACATAAGAATTATGACTGGGCTAGTTAGATACATGAAAGTCGGTATCAAGACCAATATTCATTAAATAAAAAACTGGTTTTAAAATAAGCCCTTAACAGAGTAAAAAGCGGGGTGAAAGTTTATAGGTATTTGAGTTAGTATTTTTCCAGTTACATGAATGTTAGCATTTAAAAAAGTGCAAGCTTCCGTGTTTTTTAAACACTTGCCCCTGTACTCGATAAACTGTTCATATTTAAACGTATGAAATTTTAGATTAATTTATCGTTAAAACATTTTTTTTTTAATTTAGCCACTTCTTTTAACAAATTTTAAATATTAAATTACTGCAAAAATGTCATTTTGTTTTGTTTTCTCAAAATTTTGTTTAAGTTAAGTTAGGCGATAGACCAGTGGTCCCTGTATTACTGGGATGCAGACTACAAACAATCTTTTCGTTACGGGCCTTACTTTTAATTTGCAAAACTGCAATAATTTTACTTTTAACTTTAAATTTATGATATTGTTTGTTTTACAAATATAGATAAGTACATGTGGTTTAATTTTTACGACGGGGTTTTTTCTTTCCTATTTAATATGATCTCGCTGCTGAGGTGAAAAGTTCTATGTGTCACACGAGACCAAAGTTATTTACATCTCGTGCCTTTGAATCCCTCGCTACGCTCAGGATTCTAATATAGAACCACTCGCTACGCTCGTGATTAAATTATAGAATCCTTCGCTTACTCAGGATTCTAAATCAACACTCGCAGCAAAAACCAACTTTGCTCTCTCTTAACTTTCCACGGTGATAATCAGTTTAGAAGGTTTTGATTTGCGGTACACTTTTGGCTTCCTCTGCTAAAAAATACTATAGTATGTGATTTTAACTTGATATCTAATCATTAATAGTGTAACGATTTATTGAATTACATACTCATAATTCAAAAATGTATTAACAACGCTTACTATATAAATCCATACTCTTGAAGCCACTTAAGCATATCTAAGGTAGTGATGGCCGGCTTGGAAGTTTCAAAAGTGAAACTTTCACTTAAATTTCTGCTATATTCTGAAAAACTTCTGGTAAGTACTATAGTTTTGACACTTCGCGTAAGTAACGGAAACTTTTCATAAAATTTAAATTAAATTTACTAGTTACAGAATCATTTTTCCATATAATTATGTAACTTGCAGAAGCTGTAATTCTCGCATTTAAGGAATGTTTTGCAATGTTTCAGAAATCGCCCATCACTAAGCATATCTCGATTTTTTTTTAACCCTTCGTGTGGCGAGCAGCCGTATAAGGGTGTGGCTCCACTGAGGCGGAGACGAGAGGAGCGGAGCGGAGCTGTGCTAATATTAACCAAAAGAAGGCGCATGCGGTCACGTCGAGCGCGCCTTGCGCACGTTAGTTTATATTCTATAGCGACCCGCCCTCGCTTCGCTTCGGTTAATATAAGTTAAAATAATCCCAGTTCATCTGGAATAACATACTTTTCAAATTATAGATAGGTGCATATGTATAGAGGTTTTATTTAATGACTTTTTTAGAAATCGTGACTGCCAGTTATCATAGAATCTCTCTATATCAATGTTTACAGCGGACTTTTCACTGCACAATACAAACAAACGTTGCCTGGAAGTGACGCGCGAAAGGGCTACATAAGTCAATGGGAAAACTCTCAACGATCAAGTCTAAGCCCTCAACTTTGAATGTATTGTTGTGACTTGTAATTTGTCATTGAAAACGATAATTGTACGGGACATTGCAGTCGTTTAACTGGAAAGGTAAATCCGCTGGTATTTATGGAATCCGGGGAATTAAAACGACTTTTCCAGCCGCACATCCGGTAGTCAGTATTGTGCACTCTATTATGAACGTTTTTAAAGATGTTATTTGGGTGGATTAAGGTTCCGTAGTAAAATAATAGGACACCCTTCTTTCAAAACCAATTTATGAGGGGCGATCCAGAAGGTTGCAAGGAATTGAGAAATTCCGTTGGGAAATGGACAGCCTCTTCCAGGTCGAGCACAGTGTCTACAGAGTAGAATGTGTGTGTCGGTGCATTGATCTTCGATATAATTAAGCCATTTTCTATACTTACTTGACCATTAGTTGGTGATAAAATAGCTCTCTCATAGTCTTAACCCGATTGTTACTACCTACTCTATATTATATCCTCTTGCGAAGAGTACGTATTTTGGCTCACCTAATTCCGATCACTGGTGATCACATTCACTCTTGAAAGTGAAAAGATAGAAGTGGCCTCTGCCTACCCATCTGTGAAACAGGCGTGATTTAATGTAGGTATGTATGTACATACACTCTTTGATGCTCTGCTGAGGGCTATAGGCTTCATGTTACACTCATTTACACAATATACAGGAACTATTAGCCAAATTTTACGTGTCTATCTATTCTCTGTTGTAAATAAAACCAATTAAGTAACTTAGAGGGCTGTTTTTGTAATTTCAAATTTGATAATTATTACTTACACTCATGATAACTTTTGAATGGGATGTCCGATTTGAATAGTTCAAAAATTAATTTACAGGTACTGATATAGCCTTGAAAACGAAGTGATTTATTTAGATAAGGATTAATACCAAGGTACGAATAATGGGGCCTAGTTAGTACCTACCGGCGTTACTATTGCATATTTTAACATGAAAAAGTAGTTATCGAGATATTACTTTAATAGTTAGACATATGGTATCGCTAACTTTTTTGTAGACATTGATGTCTTCTATAAAACTGTAGTACATCACTTTGCTCAGCGTACGCGTTTTTTGGTATTTTTTTCACACCTTTGGTCACATTATCGAAGTTTTCATACGGATCCCTAACTTTTTTGAAAATATTCTATAGCCTATGTTTATCAGGGATAATGTAGGATTTTAATGGTGAATGAATTTTCCAAATCGGTCCAGTAGTTTCGGAGCCTATTCAATTCAAACAAACAAACAAAAAATCAAATCTTTCCTCTTTATAATATTAGTTAAGATGTAGATGTAGATAATATACTTTGTATTCAAAAATATGAAAAACAACATAAAACTAACTTTGTTTCAAAACCTAAACTCAATCTAACTACCTACCCATTTCCTTAATTTAATAATTTGAAAAGCTTGTATGTCTTTATTAATATAAATATAAGTAAGTAAAGTTTTTAAGAATTAAATATTATCCTTATAAGAAATAAAGATTTTTTATTTTGAATAACAAAAGTATCATTTTTTGAAAACGATAATGATTAAAAAAAGAATAGATTCATAAATTAAAAAAAATATAATAGACAGAATCGACCTCCCGACCCACGGTCTGACCCTGTGATTAAGGCAGGATATCAACTAACTACGCCAGCGGCCCTTCAGGGTTAACTGGCGAAATTATCGATTCTAATACTAAAACGTCAAATAGTTGTAGCAAACAATAATCGAACTGCCTCAGTTAAGAACGCCATCTAGGTTGTTTCTTACGAAAGCGGGCTCACGTGTTCACAGCATTATAGACGTTAAGGTGTCCATGCACTTATGAAGGCCACTGTACCTACTAAAGGGTGAAACGCGGCTGCTTGACCAAGCGTTTCGATAATACCGGTTGAGGTTGCGTTCACTTTAGAAACCTCTAAAATTATCAATGTTTCTCTACTATACTATGCATGTATTATACATATAAACCTTCCTCATGAATCACTCTATCTATTAAAAAAAACCCGCATCAAAATCCGTTGCGTACTTTTGAAGATCTAAGCATACATAAGTACAGAAAGACAGCGGCAAGCGACTTTGTTTTATAATATGTAGTGATTGGTTAATATTGGCACAGCTCCGCCCCGCCCCGCCTCAGTGGAGCCGCACCCTAATGGCCGCTGACAAAAAAAACAATTAATACTTTATGACATCAACTCCAAATTCAAATTTAGACTCACTTTATAGTTATATTGCCACAGGAAGGATTAATAATTTCGATTCTGGGTACTAAAAATATGCTCTAAACCAAGGTGACATCTTGTCCCAAAACTTGGTGCAGTGAATCAAGATTTAAGAATTGTGCAAAAAGTACTACAAAATTAAAAGAACAGCTGCTTTTATCACAAGTAGCCCTGAACAATACTGCCATCCCACGGAAAAAAGGCACATCTACTATATGAATTGTATTGCACTTCCAACCTTATTATAGTAACCCTTGAGAGTTTAATATGCTTCTATGAATTAATTGCACTTGTACCTTTTCTTCGTACGAGGGCAGAATAACGCCCTGGAAATAAACCAGAAAGAGTGGAAAACCACGGTAGGCTTAGTGCATGCAAAGCTCTTGATAGAAAGAGTTGACCAGAGCTGGACCAATAAACTTTGGCAACTCAGCAGAAGACAACTCCGATGTATTATCGAAGTGTTTACTGGGCACGTTGGGTGAAAGTGGTGAAACATCTCGAAGCAAAGATAGGCCTTTATGACACCACAGATTGTAGAATGTGCGGCGAAGGTGGAAACAATAAAACATTTACTGTGCGAATGTGATGCCCTCGCCGGAGTAAGAATGAAAATAATAATAAAAAATAAATAAATATCAGGGGATAATGTCACACCAATTGACCTAGTCCCAAACTAAGCTCTTGGCTTGTACTATGGGTACTAGACAACGATATAAATACTTATATAGAGAAATATCGACGTTATTTCGTATTATCGTATTGATGGGGTCCTTTCGGATACACAGGGTCGAAGTGTATCTGAAAGGACCCCATCAATACGATAAGATAAGATCACAAGCGACCTCATTTCGGGTTAATTTCGCTTTCACATACCAAAAACTTAGACTTTGAATTGGATTATTATGATTGATGTAACGTCGTTTGATGCATTTTGACCAATACAGGCGAAAAATTGCAATAAACGGTCCATACTAGAATTCCTCAAGTGCTTCAAGTACCTATCTCATTGCTAGGATAGGCAAATACGAACAAAATAAAATAATTGGCTTTAAAAATTAAAAATAAAGTCATTTTGCGAGCGTTAATTTATTTTCATAATTTCTTCTCTTTAATTAAACATAAAGATATTCAGCAGGCCTTTCGCGTAACTCACTCGCAATCGCGATCGGCTTCAAAACAAAACAATTGGTTTCATTTTGTATGCAGACAAGCCTTCGATTTTCAAAATGAAAACGATTGTGATTGCGAGTGTTGTTACGCGAAAGGCCTGCAGGTCACTCAGGGAAACTTGGTTTGGATCGTTTATTGCAACGCTTCACGTGTTCCTGGGTGAATAATCAACAGTATGAAAAAAAGGTGTCCGCATCATGTATGTTTATATAAAGACGAAATTAGTTGAGTATTTGATGACTTTAGATTTCTTGTTAAATGTTTCGAGCGGTGCAGTCACTTAAAATTGACATTCTGTTGTTATAAAAAAAATAAACGCCTTATATTGTGCTGAACGCTACAATTCTTCCTGTCCCAACACGACCTACGTTTAGATTATAGAAATTATTAAACAATAAAATTTAAAAATCAAGGTACAGTCCAGATTATACACAAACAAGTAAGCTTCAAAGGGGTAATGAAAATGGTAATATTAGAATTACAAAATAACTGAAAATTTATGAGTTAAAAAAATGATACGAATATTTACAATAATGACGCCACGTTGCTTGCGTCGAATGCCATGTCTAAGAAATGTGTGTAAGAGTGAGAAGGATACCTTGTCTACCACCTGCACACAGCTCTTCATCCGTCCGTGAATTGCCGACAAGCTATATCTTCGCGTTGCGTAGTAATGGAAGTAATTGTGTCCAGGCTCTCCATCGTGTCACGAATAGCGTCATTCATGTTTTGCGACATTATTTCGAAAGTACATATTAAAATTTATTATAAATGTGTTTCATTTTGTGACAAATTTGGTACGATTTACTTAAATTTGAGGTTAGTGTCATTTGGCAAGTATTTGAGCGAATTTCGGCATGTTTTTTCCTAATAGTCATTGTTGTCGCATCATTATTGTAATCAACTATGGTTTTCATAATGACGCTCGTCAACAATAATGACGTCTTAGATAAATAATTATTCTTGTAGATATTTTTTTTACCGAATTCAAAAATCAAAAGAAGGGGATCAGACCACTATTTTGTGAGGATTGTAGTGAGGGCACTCTTTTACGAATACTACCTTTTTTTTCGAATATGCACAATCAGTTTATTAAGAATTTCTTCGAATAGGGCATTTTGCACAGACGATTTAAGAATGTTTTCTTATAATAATTAGTCCAGTAACGGGGTTTGACCTCGGCATAGCGGAAAATAAGTTGTAAACTTGTATTTAAACCTATATTTTGGCATTCTAACTAAAGTTGTCTCAAAAGTCGTGTATAATGTCGTGGGCACCTCTTAATATATTCGAGGTCAAAGGTCATAAGATTCGGTTTTAAGCAAAGTCTAGCTTCCAAAGCTTTTGATGACATTGGCATCTATATCAGAATTGTAGGACATAATATGTTTTTTTTAGTTTTTTCGAAAAAAGATGTTAACATACTTAACCGTTGTTGAGATAGAGCGCGGAAAACGTGCAGGGCTCAGCCATACATAATCTATTTTTAAGGATTCGTACCTCAAAAGGAAAATACAGATCCTTTATAGCAAGGGTTGCCAACCGGTCAATCATGATTGACTGGTCGATCGCGACTTTATACATATATAAATACAGTCGATCGGGGCAAGGCAAAAAATATAAAGACGTAGATCACACAGGGTGTCAGTGAACAGTAGATGTTGGGTCTTACCAAGTTGGGCACCGCTGCTTTATAGGATCACTCGTATGTATCTCTGTCTGCCTGTCAGTCTGTCTGTCCGTCCGTCAGTCACAGCCAATCTGATACATAATTATGTATTTTTGAGAACCAAATGCGGAAATGTTATGTACTTAAATAAAATAATTTTGAATTTAGATAGAGGTTACATTTGGAGACAAATAAGAAAATAAAAAAATGCAAAATATACCGTGTGACATATCATATAAAAGGACTTGTTGTGAGGGGTCATATATAATATTTTTAAAATTTTACTTCTGTAGCTCTGCCTACCCCACTCTGGGTATGAAGGCGTTAGAGTATGTATGTACCTATGTAATTTTAAAACTAATATTTTTAAGAGAGTAAATAAAACAGACAAAAATTCAAAAACTCTACTAATAACCGCAAAATGGCCAAACCTCACTGACTACATTGAAAATTTTCAGGTAATTTCGTTTCCTAATTTTATTATTTAACTAGGTACAATCTTTCTAAGAAACGCCCAAATACAGAAAATGCAAATAAAACATTGATAATACATTTTTTTGAGTTTTCATATGAATGCTCATAGAAAGAATTACATAACGTCATTATCGAAATCAAAGCATCATTATAATCTCAACAAACGTCATTAACCGTACATTGGCGTCATTATGGTCGGCACACAATAACAAAAGAAAATGATTTCTCCGAAACTATGCTTCTGTGAGCCGTGCCTCATATAGGACGAGTTTTAGTATCGTCTAAACTAGAGAATAAGACCATTTGAGTTGCAATAGCACGACATTTATTACAAAGACAACCGTTTCTAACAAAATAATAAATGCTCAATTATTCACCCACCTATTGATCAAAACTATTTCATTCAAATTATGGGCATATTGGGAAAGGTGCGAAATTTAACCGAAATTAGTTTACTTGGTAGAAAAGCATTAAGTACGAATTACATTTACCTACACGACCAAGCTCCTTAAAAATAAGATAAAAAATAATATTTTTACTGTTTTTTTTTTACGTCGGATGTATACAAAAACTTAAAATCGCAATTCCTTTAGTGGTTGTATTTTAATGTTAACATTCAAGTATTACATGTCATTAAAGTATTGGTTATCGATGTGGTTGCAACTTAATGTTCACATTAAAGTATCAGTGACCGATACTTTAAAGTAAATATTAAGATACGGGGCAAACACAAATACAGGCTTCTCACTTTTTCAGAAAACTTATGAAATGCATGTATCTCGTGTGTTCATAAGTTTTGAGACGATATAAAATATTCATACAACTTTTTTTTTTTGAGTAAGTCATATTTTTAAAAAATTCAGATTATAATAAGTATACATTAACCAATAACTACAAACAATTTTTACTCAAAATGACAGCCTCTGTTCTTTCTCTTTCCTACGATTGTAAGCCTTTATCTTGAGATTATAATTCAGTTGTTTGTTTACCGCAACACGCGAAATGTTATAGATGAATTACCGAGAGCGTGGAATTGCATATGTAGTAGTAATATGTGTTTACAGGCATTCTATATTTAAATTTCCTCTACTTCTCATACCATCAGCATAAAAAGAGTATTGTTGTATATTAAATAATTAAGTACAAAAATAATGTCAGCGTCAAATTCTAAATACTTTTTACAATGCACTAATACTTGCGCGTGATATACGTCTTATTTTATTATATTCCCACAATTTTCAAAATTATTTTGACTGGGCACGTAAGACTTTAAAAAATTATGACACAGAGTAGCAGTAATTTTGGTCCGATTAAGAGCCAAAGTAAACAAATAATTTTAACTGTCATAAATACTTTGAACTCTAACAAATGAAAAATTTAAATTTACCTTACACCGCTGCCCAATTAGTTGAAAAAGATACAGGTGTTTCTTTCTCGACTATTTATAAAATTTTAACTGACAGTAAGAGTGACAAATTCAAAGCAATGAAAAAAAATATTTTTACGTACCTACTTGTCCGTCGGCAGTAGATGATTTTGATCAAGAAGTCATCAGGAGAAATATATTTATATAATTTTCATCTGTCCCATACCTAAGCAATTTCCAACCTTAAATATGAAAATTTAAATAAATGATAGCGACTAAAAGCAATAAAAGGACATACTTATTCCACTTGTTTAGGGTAATCTCATTAAATTAAGAAAACAACTTACGTGGCGGTTTTTTTCTTTCTTTTTGTTTTGTTTACGTTAGTTTAGTGTGTGTGTTTGCTATGTGTGTATAATCTTCCGTGGTTTCACTCGATAGTTCCAACGGAAGTTTTTTAAGTAAGTATTGTTTGTCTGTTTCTCACGAATAAATGTTTTTCTTTCTGCCTTTCTTTTTCACATTTATCAAAAAAAACATATGCGTCAAATACATAACCTCCTCATATTTAAAGTCGGCTACATTTGGGGACGATTAAAACGCAAGGACGATTGAAACGTTTTAATCGTCCACACGCAAATTGTTTCTATCGTCTCCAACTCACAGATTTTACTTCAAGGTCAAATATTAAACATAAAAACCAATAATAAACATTCGTTAATTTATCACAATCACGCCAAAACACTTTAATCAGATAAAATACAAGAACAAACAAAGTTATAAAGAAATATAGGTACAAGATGAGAAATATTTCGTTTTGACAGCGAAAAATTATAATTGCTCCGTGACACCGCTGCGTAGCTCGGTCACTCGTGCGCTATTGACCATAGATTAAAATATAACTGATCAAGTCCTGAGTGTTGCGTCATACTCGTAGATATTATAGTTTTCGCGAAATTGGACTTGTTTCAGTCATGACGTGTTTCAATTGACCCCGGTCTACCCTACTCTAAGATGGGTTCAGAAGCCGAAAGGCAAATGACCAGCATTACCTTACCTGTGGTAGTAGGTGACAGCGATGACAGTTATAGTCCATTCGCTTAGATAGTGTGGCTACAATCACATATACTTGCGGTTATTGTTATAAAATACGAATATAATTCGAAGTAAACTGCCAAATTCACTTGCGGCGTAACACCCGCAAGAGAATTTTGGTAGTTTAGATGGAATTATATTCGTATTTTATGACAGTAACCGCAAGTACGTTGTAAGTCTAGCGACACTATCTAAGCGAATGGACTACAATATCGAATATTGTAAGGTAATGAGATCCAAATTTGGAATATCTTCCAAAATTGACAGCTGTCATTGCTGTCACCTACTACCATAGGTAATGCTGGTCATTGCCTACGGGTTTTAAACGCATAATAGAGGACTTATGATATGACTGTAGATAAAAAATATTTCGATACGTCAAATAGTTTCTGAGAATTTTAAACTTCGTATGCGGCGCTCGAAACACGGCGGCGAGCGGTCACAGATGATGACGTCATCGCTTAACAGCGGTGCGCGCCCTTATACACCGAGGAGCAAAATTAGCGGAACAGAGTGCGTTTTTCATACAAACGAGGTTATTTTGAAGCTTTGGTGCTATGCCTGCGGATGGTTTTTAGTGAAATCTGATGATGGATACCCCTTGCATCGAAACAGGACGTCCAGAGTACCTAAGATACCCAATCGATTGAATCTGCGGCTAACGCCGGATTTTTACATGTTCAGAAAAACATCTAAAGGGGTAATAAAATGTAAGGAGTTCCAAACGCTGACACAAACTCTCTCACCGTGGTGTTAACTGCCTGTTCGATCAATTAAGTATCTTACGAAGTTTTGACCTCCTCTATTGAACCTCAAAGTATCCACTATTAAACCTCACTCTAAGCAACCCCAGGCATAGAACCAAAGCTTCAAAATAACCTCGTTTGTATGAATAACGCACTCTGTTCCGCTAATTTTGCCCCGGAGTGTATGATTGAGTAAGTTCATAGGGCTATAACTTTTTAACCGTAATAAATAACCAATTGAAATTGTCACAGAATACGTCTTATTATTAATTCTATTGTTTAAAATTATAAAATGATCAATAAATCAAATCCCAAGAGGGGTTTACCCCATACAAGAAACATGAAAAAATCCCTTTTTTTGCATTTTTATATTGTTTGTATTTTTATAATGGCTTCTTATTTTGATGCTATTTTAAGCCTAAATTGTATTCTAATTTTCATAGTTTATGAATAAATAGCAATATCAAGTAAAACTGCTACAAATAGGTGACAAAACTGATTTTATCAACACGATGTTTTAAGCGGTCGCACATCCTGTTTTAGACTACGCTTGTAGTTGCTTAACTTTGGAAGCCAAAGTACCTACGAGTTGTATTTCAATGATAGCTTTTTATTTCAATGTCACATTAAGCTTAAATAATAATCTTAACTTCATAGTTTACGACCTCCTTCTGACGCAGTTGGGTAAAACATAGTTAAGCGGGCTACATACCATCAGTTCTAACTGCACAGTTTCAACTGCATAGTCGAACTGTTCAGTTAAAACGTATGTGTGTAGGCACTGCGAACTGTGGAGTTAAACTGACGATCTAAGAAATAACCAATCGAAATTTCATTACATAAAACGGTACTACTACTACGGTACTATTTTAAACGATAGAGTTTATAATAAGACGTATTCTGTGAAAGTATCAGAAGTTATAGCCCTGTGAACTTACTCAATCATATAAGGGCGCGCACCGCTGTTAAGCGATGACGTCACTCCAGGAAGATGGCGCCCGTGCACTTTAATATTATTGACCAAGATTTTAAACATACTGAGAAATGGAACTACTGGGTCTATTTGAATGAACAAAAAGTAGGTAGTACTACGTTTGTTTATTTATAAGCTTTACTGTAACAAAGTTTCAAGCGATTCGGCGTACCTACTGACATTCTCCATTCTTTTGCTCCCACCATCACAAGAAAATTAATTGAAATAAATATCAAAAACATACAAATAGAACACAAAGATTCCAAATTCAAAATTGGAAAAAATTTGACAGCTGCCAGTATTATTATGTTTTATTTAATAAAGTAAAAGTATGTCTCAAAACTTATGAACAGACGAGGAAGATAAAGCTATGTATGCGATTGTACACATAAATAGGCATTAAAACAATCGTGTGATCTTATTATGAAACTCGCCTTTCGGCTCGTTGCAAAAAAACACACTCGTGTAGCTTCTCATTATGCGCCAGTCACATAAACTACTGTTATCTTTAAGGGCTCCCACTATTATATGTAGGTAATTACATTGTTGAAATAAATAAAAAATGTTTTGCAAATCGTCATCACTAAAATACATACAGTGGAACGTATAACCTCCTCCTTTTTTGAAGTCGGTTAAAAAATGAAAAGCAAGCTAAAAAGGCGACTGCGTTTTTTATATTGTCGTCAATATACTTATATTAATAATTGTCATTTTACCTTTGTTGTTATTTCAATTTTAACAATTTATCCCATGTCACTTGGGATGGTGAAAGGATTCTAACGATACCATACACAACTAAATCGCCTCAGGCGTTTAGAAGTTATGGTGGAATAAAGAATCGTACATACATACATACATGAACCCTGAAAACATTACACTACTTTTTTTGGACAGTCGTACGAAAATACTCACATCTGAATTTTCTGTTTCTTCATGTGCTTAATGCTTATGCATTAAAAGACAAAAACAAAGACTTTTATTCAGTATGTAGGCCGCAAGGGCACTTTTACACGTCAACAATCTACCTGCGCTTCCCAAGAGGAGACGACTGCTGAGAAGAAACGCCGCAAGAAACTTAGCAGTCAGTCATTTTTAACCGTCTTCAAAAAAGGAGGTTCTCAGTTTGACCTGTATGTATGTATGTATGTTTTTTCGCGATTATCTCGCGTTTGGCTGAACCGATTTTAATGCGGTTTTCAGAAATTATTTATTAAATGTGTGTGTGTGTGTGAACTGATGATGAAGACCACAGATGGCCAACGGAACTCCTCAACGTTACCTATTTCAAGGGTGGCGATAAGATATCTCGATTAAGATAGTTGAGCGACTACAACGTAGAACATTTAATTGTTTAAATATGACTATGACTTTCCTACGGCATTACTTGCGGTGAACTTGAAATGTCTTAAAGTTTCATATCAACTAAGAAGTGGGACTACATAACAGCTTATTATGATCACTAAAAAGTATAAAATAAAATAATTTCCTTATCTAATTAAAATAAAGACTTTATTTACATCCAACTAAGTACAGAATTCAACATTAATACAATTAAAAATGCAGTGGAAACCATGGGACCTTGGTCAGCTTGTATGAAAAGCTTTATTAAGGCCCTGTCCTCCCGGTTCATAGAATCCTCCAGAGATCCTAGAGCTCTCAATACCTCTCAAATACCTCTCCAAAAGGATTGGGCTAGCTATCCAGAGAGGTAATGCAGCCAGTGTCATGGGGACCATGCCGCGAGCGGACCTGCTAGAGGGGGTGTTCTTTTTATAGTGGTGATTATTATTTATATCTTTATATTTGAGTAGCTTAGTTTACGATATAATAATTGTTTAAAAAAAACAAAAAACTTACTTCAAAAACGCAAAAAATAACTTCTTTTAAAATGGTAGGTACCTATAGGTCCGTCAAACTGAAGTCGGCGAATCACAATATTTTTAACCAAAATCCGACTTCAGTTTGACTGACCTATATATACCTACCATTTTAAAAGAAGTTATTTATTACGTATTTGAAGGCGGTTTTTTGTTTTTTTTTTAAATATATTTTTTAAACATTATTTCATATTACAATGATACTACCTAGTCTAGCATTATATAAAGCTATAAATATTAAATATCATCCAAAGTTCTGCAGGAAAACATGACAAAGATATTGCGAGAGAGATAGAAGAAGAAAAACCGGCCAAGTGCTAGTCGGACTCGCGCACGAAGGGTACCATTATGCCTAAACAAGACTTATGACAGACAGACGTCTGTCACCAGGCAGTATCTCATGAAACGTGATAGTTAGACAGTTGAAGTTTTCACAGATGATGTATTTCTGTTGCCGCTATAACAATAAATACTAAAAACCGAATAAAATAAATATTTAATTTGGGGTCCCATATAATAAACGTGACTTTTTGCCGTTTTTTGCTCGATATTAATAACGGTAACAGATTGACGCTTGAAACGTTCACAGAATATTTAGTTGTATATTCACTTTAAAAATAAATAATTAAATTAAAATAAAATAAATATTTAAGAGACATACATACAACAAACGTGAGACAAACATACAGGGGAGTCATAGCTTTTTTTTTTGAAACTGTTCTAAATGTCCGAGACCGGGGCGAAGCCAGAACCATATTGCTTAACAGATGTAGATTGCTTAGATATAAATCTCTATGCAGTACGGTAAACCTCCATGGAAAAATAACTAGTTTTTTTTTCTTGCGTGGTGGGGCACAATGGAGCTAGCGCCGCACTGAAGTTTAAGTAGGGTAGTCTTTGGACCTTTTAATGCACCAGAATAACAAACCCGTAAATCAGTGCCGCAGCCAACGTGTTAAGGTAATGGAGAATTTTTAGGCGACCGGAAGCAAGCTTGTGTGATTGATACTTATAACAAAGTTACTAAAACTATTGAACAGAAACAATCAAATGTTGATATTATTAGTGTAGGAGTGCCTCAAGGTAGTGTCCTAGGTCCTCTTTTTTTTCTTATTTACATCAATGTATTGCTTAAACTTTTAAGTGAACTTTGCGTGCTTTTTGCTGATGATGCTACAATTTTATTTTCAGGTTTTAAATCAGATGAACAACTCGTTGTCATTCGATCGGGAGCGCCAAAGTTCAACTAAAATTGCAACTCCTATTATCGGAACTCCGAAAATGAATTTTTTATACCGCTGGAACCGTAAACTTTTCAGAAGTTCTGAAATATTCAATGTGTAGATAAGACTAGGTTAGGTTAGGTTTGATTTATAAAAATCCTGAAAATGTAACAGTTGCTGAAATAAATACGTTAGGAGTTGCGATAATTAGGACTTATGAGTCGTTATGAGTAAAAATAATTAGGTGAGCCAATATAGACCCCATTCGATCACTAAGTAAAGTAGTTGATTGGCTTAAAATATTGAACCTGAAAGTAAATTTAAATAAAACAAATATTGTCCAATTAAGAAATTATAAAACTGCACCCATGAATATTAATGTAATTGAAGCAGGAGTCGAAATTAAACAAGTTACGAGTAATAGTGATAAATTTTTCGTTACAAGAATTGACTCTCATTTGAATTGGAAAGATCATACTGAAGAGTTAAACTACTTAATACTATCTGAAACGTGTTCTGAGAATATCACGAAATATGCATACCATGGAAGCGTTTTTCCTTTTCTCACCTATGGAATTATTTACTTGGGAAACTCTGTTGACGTTCAAACGACGTTCAGATTACAGAAAAGATGTTTACGCACTATTTATCGCTTACATGTTAGGCATTCTCTGAGTGCTGTATTTAGGGAAAAGCGTATTTTAAAGCCGCGTCCCCTGCGCCGTGTTTTTGATGTTTTCTAACCTCTAACATGTTATCCGTCAGTTTCGGCAAACAAATAGGGTATTGTTTTGATTAGCAAAACGTGTTAGATGTTTCAAAACATCAAAAACACGGCGCAGGGGACGCGGCTTTACTCTTACGTCTATGTTTATTTTAGAATTATGTTTGTTTGTCAAGTACAACACGGAGTACTTTTCTTACTTTTCTCAAAAGTGCTCATTGTACCATGGTTTACGCACGAAATATTAACACAATTTGTACCAACCTAGAGTAAAGAATGCCCTATTCTACAAGAGTTCCTTTATTACCGCCATACGAGTATTTAATAAGCTGCCTTTAAAATATAAATTTTTAAATGGAAATAACTGCATTGAAGAATTGGTTAATTAAAAAAGTTTTTTATAATTTAAATGATTTTTTTAACCATGAAGAACCATAATAAGTTTAATGGTTGCATTTAAACATATATTTAACGTAAGTTGTAATTGGTTTTAATTATTATTAACTACTTTGTATTGTACGTCTGATTCGGGCAAACTCTTGAAGCTTTATATTCTAAGTACCATCTAAATTGTACACAGTTAAACAATAAAGACTTTTGACTTTTGTCTTTTCAAAGAAGACTTCTGGCTGGAGATTTAAACAGGATTGCGGTAACATTTCCGCAAACTAAAGGGGACTTAAAGAATCTTCTGGAATCATCCGCCTTTCAGGCTACATCGGATGACCTTTTGCAGTTTGTTTGTGCTCATCCGGCGGAGACGATAGAGATACGACGCAGGGCTTTCAAGGCCAAATGTAATACTAAACATAATATCAGGGTATTCAATACCATTTGTAAATAGACCTCCATGTATCCCATTCAACAGAGCTATGATAGAAAAACTTGGGACCAAAAACTCGTCCTTGATGTCAACAGAAATAGCAAGTTTGCTAAAATCGGGTGTAATAGAAAAGTGTACAGCCCAGACGGGGATTTTGTCCAGAATTTTCCTATATCCGAAAAGCAACCGAATTTTCGATCTGCGCAGTTTAAACACTCACCTAAATCCTCGCAAATCCCATTTGATAAACCAGAACAGGGTACCGAATTTCCTTCGACGGGGCGATTACATGGGGACTTTAGACATTTCGCAAGCATATTTTCATGTCCCAATAAAGCCGAGTCATCGAAGATTCCTGATTTTTCCTGATTTTCTTACGGAAAGGAGCTGTATCAGATGACTTCTTTTCCGTTCGGTTTGTCCAGCGCCCCCTTAACGTTCTCTCTTATAATTAATAAGGGTCTTGGTTTATCTGGATGATTTTCTCTTAGCTCATCAAGGCCCTCTAGTATTGAAACGTCATCTCGAAGAGACTGTTCAACTATTTCAAAGACTAGGTTGGTCGATGAATTTAGAGAAGTGCAATCTAAAAGCGTCCCAGCGGATAGTATTTTTAGGAACAGAGTGGAACACATAAGAAAACAAGATCAGTTTCCCAGTAAAAAAGATAGATCGTTTGTCAAAGGACTTACGAAGGACCATAGAAAGCGGTCGATGGTGTTGGCAGAACGGCACATCCTTTAATAGGAAGGCTGGGTTTTGTATCAATTGTAGTCCCGTTAGGTCGCCTATCTACGCGTAGCTTACAGAAAGCAGCGTTGTCGCTTCCCGAAAACATGCCAAGAAAACAATTCCTGATACCCAAAGACGCACTGGAAGATTTACGGTGGTGAATAGAAATTTTGGGGAAATGCGGAAGTATCTTCAGTCCCGAACCAACGGTATTCATTACTAAGGACGCTTCGGATGACGGTTGGGGAGTGTAGGTAGACGACAACCTTTTGTCAGGGAAATGGAGCAAAGATCAAAAATATTGGCATATAAACCGGAAAGAGTTGTATACTGTGTATCTAGCACTCACAAAGTTCGGAGAAAAACTAAAGAACCGATCTTTAATGTTGCAATCAGACAAAAAAAACTTTTGTAGCGTACCTGAGAAATCAGAGCGGTACTCGAACCTGGGTATTTCTAGAAGCCACCAGAATGCTTCTGGTTTTAGCACATCGTTTACACATATATCTTCTTCCCTTTTACATTCCCGGCCGCTGCAACACCATAGCCGGCCGCTTGTCAAGATAAACAGACTTACCAGATTGGCATCTCCACGAAACGATACTACAAAGGACTATTATTATACTACTACTATTTCAAAAGTGGGGCACCCTTCGGATAGATCTGTTTGCTATTGGAGGTTGCATATGTGTAAGCTGGTAAGCTGGCTACTAGTAATCATAATTACGACATATCTAACACCGATTTGAATATAGTCTTAGAAACGGCTTGTTTATGTTTTTGTACTGTCACTTGCAATATATTATTCACCACATAAACTCTTGTTTGTATGTGCTCTCTGAATCTACTGACTCTGCTGTATCCCTGCATCCTGTATTAGGTTATGGGCAGCGCACAGAGTGTTTTAATTTAAAAATAAGAGTGGTTTATATGTAATTTTTGAGTAGTTGTAAAACTTGTGAAAATAATTATATCAGAAGAAAACGGCATAAGTGGTATAAAAAAGCTAAAAGGATCGTCGGATTACCCGAATTGGAAGTTCCTGGTACGTAACTATCTAGAAAATAAAAACTGGTGGGGGGTCATTTCAAAAGAAGACGTCAATGCTGATGCAGATAGAAAAGCACGAACGACAATAGGTTTATTGTTAGAGCCAGAGTGTTTTACCCATGTCTACAATGCATAGACTGCCAAAGAAGCCTGGAACAACTTACAGAAAGCCTACGAAGACAAAGGTTGGGGTAGACGAATCCACATAAAGCGAGAGCTCTTCAACTGTAAGTTAGAGAACTTCAGCTCTATGGAGACATACATTTCTAAAGTCACATTCCTTGCACAGCAATTGAATGATATTGACGCGAAAATCCCTGAAGATTGGTTAATATCCATTTTGCTTGGTGGTTTGACTCCTGATTACAGCCCTCTCATAATGGCTGTAGATAACAGTGGCCAAGAGATCACGTTGGAGCAAATAAAGACAAAATTGTTGCAAGAAGGAGGTAGACAGAGCAAGTTGAATATAGACTACGAGCAAGCCCTAGTGACACACAAAAAGTCAAGTGATGCCAGATCTGCACCTAAAATCGGCGATCGTAAGCAGAAGTTTGTATATAAATGTTTTAAGTGCCACAAGCAAGGTCATAAGGCGTCTGAATGTAAGGAGCGAGCAAAAACTGCAAATATCTGCCTGAACACCAAGGAGGCGATAGATAAAGATAAGTGGTATCTTGATAGCGGATGCTCAAGCCATCTTACCCACGACAAGAGCAAGTTGGTGTCTTATAAACCTGAGAAGGAACACATCAAGATATCTGTAGCTAACGGTGAGAAGATGTCGGTAAAAGGACGAGGGAATGCTGAGCCCCAAGTAAGCGAAAGCGGAAAATTATATTTAGGAAATGTTTCGCATGTTCCCGACCTAGCTATGAACTTAATTTCGGTAAGCGATTTAACCAAGAAGAAATGTACGATTATTTTTGACGAAAAAGGTTGCATCATTCAAAAACAGAACAGAATTATTGCAAGTTGTCAAGAAGTCGATGGCATTTACGAGTTGTCAGAAAAGAAAAACAACGTCGTAAATTTGACATTGTCAAAACAAAATGAAAACATTTCGAACATTTGGCACAAAAATTTATCACATTTAAGTCCAAATTATATGTTGAAAGTGAAAAACATCGTGACTGGTATGGAATTCAAGAGCACAGATTTGTGCGAACCGTGCATTCCGTGTATTGAAGGAAAGACGTGCAAGAGTCCCTTTAAAAACAACAAGGTACGAGACCCAAGGATGTTTTGCAAATCGTGCATGGTCCTATGGAAGAGTCGTCGTTCGGAGGTTCAAGGTATGTTTTGCTTTTCATCGACGATTATACTCGAAAAACTCGTATATTTTCTGAAAAATAAAAGTCAAACTTTTGATAAGTTCCGCGAGTACAAGGCCGAAGTAGAGAATGAGACGAGTAAATCGATTAAAATTTTAAGATCAGACGGAAGCGGAGAGTACTGTAATGCGAAATTTAATGCTTTTTTGAAGTCTGCAGGAATAAAACACTAGACAACTGTACCCTACACGCCTGAACAGAATTCTGCTGCCGAACGCGCTCATCGCACGATTATTGAAAAAGCAAGAAAACTACTGTCAGAATCGAACCTGAGCAAAAAATATTGGGCGGAGGCTGTTGATACCGTCGTTTATTTGAAGAACCAAAACCCTACGAAAGCTTTGAATAATACAGTGCCTGAAAAGCTTTGGACTGGAAAGGACGTGGATGTCAGTCATCTGAGAATATTTGGTTGTTTGGCTTATCGACTGATACCAAAACAGAAGAGGCGTAAACTGGATATGAAGACGGAACCAATGATTTTTATTGGATATCCTGATAATCAGAAGGGTTATCGTCTGATGAATCCAAAGACGGGTGAAATGACTACTGCCAGAGACCTAAAATTTTTAGAAAATGTTTTTGTTCAAAAAGAAAACGTCGAGAAGTCATCGGAAGTTATGATCAACCTGAATACGGAGTCTCTTGATCAGTCCTGTTTTCCAAATGGATCCACAACTGTTCCTGAAATATTGGAGGCGCACGGGGATGTGTTCCGTGACGCTGTAGACGAGAACATAGAAGTACCTGAACCCGAAGTACTTGCAAATGGGGACGTGCCTGATGAGGTGGTTACTGATGGTGAAGTGATTTTTCCTGACTTGTCGGAAAGGAGGTATCCTCAGAGAGAACGCAGACAAGTTGATTGGTACGGTTGCAATGTTATGTATGCTAAGGAAAGCAATCTTGACGGAGATCCTTTTACGATAGAGGAAGCATGGGCGAGACCCGACAGCGAGTTATGGCAAAATGCTATAAATGATGAGCTTACGTCACTGAAGGAAAATCAGACCTGGATCTCCCAGCTGATAAGAAGCTAATCCAGTGTAAATGGGTATTTAAAATTAAAAAAGATAGCGACGGCAAGGTAACGAAGTATAAGGCTAGACTCGTAGCAAAAGGGTTTACATAGGTATGTGGTGTAGATTATACGGAGACCTATTCTCCAGTAGTTAGGAGTTCTACTCTACGATTATTGTTCTCGCTAGCTGCTGAGTACGGTTGGTTTATTGACCAATGGGATGTTACGACTGCGTTTTTATACGGTAAAATTAAAGAAGATATTTATATGCTACAGCCGAAAGGAGCAGTCGCCAAAGGTCAAGAAACCAAGGTGTGTAAGCTGCAGCGATCTCTATATGGTTTAAAACAAGCCTCAAATGCTTGGTATAAAGAATTGGATAGTGAAATGTTACATTTAGGCTTTGTACAATCCAAAATAGAACCGTGTTTGTATCAAAAACAGCTTAAAGGTAATAATAAGTTAATTGTCGTAATTTACGTCGACGATTTATTTATATTTGGCAATTCTAATCACGAGAAGCAAAAATTAATATCAGGTTTGCTTGACAAGTTTAAAGTAAAAGATTTAGGCTCGGCTAGACATGTTCTAGGCATGAGATTGAGACAAGATAAAGGAGTTATATATCTCGATCAGGAGCAGTTTATTTTGGACTGTTTAAGAGACTATAACATGTCAGACGCCAAGCCAGTCACTACACCAATGGAAGTAGGAATTAAATTAGAGAGATCGAATAATTCTCACTGCCACCTACCGTATCAAAATTTGATAGGTTGTCTGAATTATTTAGCCTGTAATACGCGACCAGACATAGCTCACGTGGTAAGTGTACTTTCTCAATTTAATTCGTGCTACGATGAAATACACTTTAAGTGCGCGAAACGGGTCTTACGCTATTTAAAAGGTACGTCTAATCTGTGTCTCACTTTTCGACAAACAGGAGATTTAGACTTAAGGGGCTATGTTGACGCAGAATGGGGTGGTGCTCTCGATCGAAAATCATTAAGGCTAAGGCCGCACAGATAGGAGGCTTGCTTAGCGTCTTACTTATGTTTGTAGTCGCCTAGCGAGGCGCCAAGCGCGCAGTGCGGCCGGTTGCAAAGATTCTAGTACGTTTGTTTCACGCTAGGCTCTAGACGCTAAGCAAGCCTCCTATCTGTGCGGCCTTAGCCTTACGGGTTAAATTTTTAAAGTAGGAAAAAATATTGTTTCTTAGTAAAGCCGAAAACAAGCAACAGTTTCGTTGAGCTCTACGGAGAGCGAATATGTTGGGCTGAGTCAAGCTTCAAAGGAAGCGTTTTATTTGCGTAATTTACTGAGCAGTTTGATTATTGTAGATAGTAAACCTGTAGTCATTTACAATGACAACCAGTCGGCACATAAAATCGCAGCCAACAAAATGGTTCATAATAGAACAAAGCATATTGACATTAAGTGTCATTTTATTCGGGAGTGTGTACTGGCTAGTAAAGTAGAGATTAGGTACATGTCAACCGATACAATGATAGCGGACATTCTAACTAAATGTGTTTCTGGCCCGAAGTTAAAAGATTTTTTGAAGGTATTATCCTTGTCAAATTATTCTATTAAGAGGGCGGATTAGAGTTGAATATAGGTGCTTATATGTTTATTGTATTTTATGTTTTTACCTGTTTTGTGTATTAGGTAATAGAATAGTTCACTATTTGTTTTGCTGTTCTTATGACTGAAATGAATTTCATGTACCGATTATGTACTGACAAGTACAAATGGGTTATAGCATGTACGTAATAGATTAAGAGGGCGTATTGGAGGTTGCATATGTGTAAGCTGGTAAGCTGGCTACTAGTAATCATAATTACGACATATCTAACACCGATTTGAATAAAGTCTTAGTAACGGCTTATTTATGTTTTTGTACTGTCACTTGCAATATATTATTCACCACATAAACTCTTGTTTGTATGTGCTCTCTGAATCTACTGACTCTGCTGTATCCCTCCATCCTGTATTATTTGCAAGCCATCGTTCAAGAGTAATTCCTCGTTATGTTTTGATAGATGCAAAAGGCCAATAAGCGGAATTCATCAACGCGTTCAGCAGGATATGACATTGGCAACAAGCATGGGTCTCTCCTCCACCACCATTGATTCCCAAGGCGTAACCGCACTTGAAAATTTCAACCGGCTATTACCTGCTGGTTGTCCCGAGGTGGAAAAACGTATTTTGGAGGGGAGACTTGAAACACAGAGCTGTGGATGCACCCCTTCGAATCGACGACTTGAAACACAATCTGGTGGACTTGAGCACCAACCTTCCACCTCCGAAAGTGGACCTTCTAAATTTAGAGGTCAGGAAAGTACGGGGTGGGGTCCGCTGATGTCAAAATTGAATTCTGATGATATTAGTTAGTTCAGTCAGCTTGACGTGACTCTACGTGGAAGACGTACAGATCGGCATGGAAGCCATGGGTCGAGTGATGCAAACAGTGTGGGGTGAAATCCAATAGTTCTCGACCACATGGGATGGCTTCCTATTCGGGATTTTTGTTCAGGATTAAAAAATTAGCTTATTAGTGCAACTAATTTAGTGCATAAATCAAAAGATTTACTTACATGGCTCTTGACCCATCCTCCTGATAGGCAAAGTATCTTCCAGGTGTCGCGTTATGTGGCAATTTTATTATTACTAGCGTCTGGTCGTAGAATTCATGATCTGACGCTCTTAAATATTGATCCAGATCATTTTTTGACCGAGATCATTCTTTGAGTTTTCTCATGATATTTATTGCAGGTACTTTATAACTTTTTGAACAACACAATTTGTCAATCTTCACTTGCCGTTTTCTACAATGCCACAATTGAATTTCCATTTTCACAACTTGTTTTAATGCTTTTAGGAATCTCATCTTATGGATAAGTTATACCAATAAACTGGATTTTACCTTGTAAGAAAGTCTCTCCAATGTAACCTCTGACAGTGGTTTTTCTAGGGGAAACAAATTTCTATAAAATTTCAATAAAACTACCTCAAAATGAAGTCAAATCAAAAAAGTTAACTATTGATCAAAAGACAATTTAATAAGGTATTAAGTAGCCCAAACTTAAAGAAAAAACTAAGTTTATGGACAGACATAGGAATTTAGGGGGCAAAATTTTATGACAGGTAGGGAGTTCCTATATCAATAAACTCAATTATCGGTGCTTTTCCATATTCTAGTGATCGCCCCCAGCCCGCAATAGTTTTAAATCACCTGAAAAGAAGTAGATAATACATTCTTGTTTTCAACAGTCTTACAATCGTGTTTAAAAACAATCTCTTGACCATGCCACTTTCCACGCTGTAAAATAATATCAAGAGTGACATTCTGATTAAAATCATATGAGGCAACTGCTGATCTGAGAGAGCCACCCAGCTATAATGGATCTAGAAGCAGGTTTAACTATACCTCGCGTAGTTATAAACATACTAAACAAATCGTCGCGAGACTTCCTTTCTTCCTTCTTCCTTCCTTCTGTGGGTGTGTGGGTGGGTGGGTGGAGGTGAAGATGATAACCTAGTCTCATATTTAAGATAATGTTCACTTGTGATTGTGATACTATTCTTATGTAAATTGAATGATCTCATAAGAGTCTGATTCTTAGGTTTTGTTTGTTAATTGTTAGCACAAGGTTTTTTTTATTATGTTACTCGTTATTCTTTAGTTGCTATGGACGCATAGGTTTTTATGCTATTGATGGTTTTTATTTGCGAAGGTTGCACGTTAAAACTGGGGGCAGTGGCTCCAGTAAATAATTTAATAAAAATAGATGTTACATTGGAGTTTAATTCGTCTTGTTTTATTTGAAAGTACCTAGATGAATTGGGGTTTTAAGTCAGTGATAGACCGAGTGGAGCCAAAGTATTGTCAACTCATAGGTGCTACATGTAAAACTAGTCACAGTACGGTGATCGTGCCGGCAGATTATAAACATTTCTCCGAAAGGTCAAGCCGAAGGCACATAACTAAAATAAAACAGTTTCCACCCCAAAGGGGCCGTCACCTAAGGCCTGCATTAGGCGTTTTATCGGCCTAATGGGGAGAAGTACTGAAGAACTAAGGCTCGCGCTCGCGCCGCCGTAGCTCTACTATTCCATCTTCCTCTCGCCGTGGTCCACATTAATATCATGCTTTATTTACATTTATTTTCCTTTTCACGTTCTAGCTTTGACCTGGAGCGCCTGTGCCCCGCGTTTTATATTATTTACTTCTCCTCTGTTCAGGTGCTGACCATGCAGCGAACATGTTTTTTATTTATAATACACTAGCTTCTGCCCGCGACATCGTCCGCTTTTAATTAGTAATTTTGCCATCCCACGGGAACACTGATTATTTCGGGATTCAAGGTAGCCTATGTGTTAATCCAGTGTATAAGCAAACTCTATTCCAAATTGTATCCAACCAAATTCGTCCATCCGTTTTAGCGAAGAATTAACAAACTCACGCACGCATAACCTTTCGCATTGATAATAGGATAGGATGTAAATAGGTAGGCACATCCGGCGCACACGTTCGCTTTGGCCGAAATCGTAATCGATAAAAATACCCTCGGTGCGCGAGTCCGACTCGCACTTGACCGATTTTTAGGGTTTGTACTTCGTACATATAATCATAGCAAATTTGACGCTTGAGTGTTTTACCGTTTATACGACACAATAAAAAGAAAAATTGTTTGCATTTTTTTTAATCTTCATTTTGAAGAACAAGGCTTCGAGGAGAATCACAAAACATCAGTGGCTTTCATCGACCTATCAGCTGCATATGACACTGTATGGCGGCAAGGATTGCTATACAAGCTCCTAAAACTGGTCCCGTGTCTTAAAATCTTCCGGCTTGTGGAAAACGCTCTCACAAATAGAACGTTTGAAGTTCACCTCAACAACACGATCAGTAACCGTAGGGCCCTGAATAATGGCCTACCTTAGGGTTCGGTCTTGGCCCCACTGCTTTTTAATGTCTACACCCATGATCTCCCGCCAACGGATTCGAAGAAATGTGTGTACGCAGATGATATTGCTCTAGCTACACAAAGTCGAGACATCAAAGCAACCGAAGCTGTATTGGAGCGAGACCTGCTTTCTATGGACGATTACTTTACCCGTTGGCGCCTGCACCCTAATGCAAACAAAACGGAGGTTTGCTGCTTCCACCTATGCAACAAGCTGGCGAACACCTAGCTCAACGTTGAATTTAAGGGAGACTTGGTTAAACACAACCCAAACCCCAGGTACCTTGGTGTTATCCTGGACCGAAGCCTGACCTACAAAAGCCACCTTAACAAAACTGCGGCAAAGCTAAGAACTAGAAACAATATAGTGCAAAAACTGACCGGTACAACCTGGGGTGCTAGCGCAGCGTGCCTCCCACAGAACTATATCGAGATAGAATGAAAGAGTGTATGTACCTCGCGTGCCGAAAAGAAGGGCCGAGTGCCCCATTGCTCGACGCGATGCTCAGTCCGCTCTCGACCGGGAACCGCGTGTGACGTTCGAATATAAAAACAAAATGCCCTCTTGCTCGATAATCAACTGTACAAACACCACCAAAAAAGTAGGAGCTGTAAAACAGGATATTTCCTTTCATCGGTAAGTACTCTTTGCCCTAAAATATCTGTTATTATTTATAAAACAATTTATTTTGTTGCTCAGTATTAATTTCATATAAACAGTAGCGGGCGACTCTGTGTCTAGTGCTACTTTTCCATTGCTGCTTTAATTTGACGCGCCAGACTTGGCATGCATTGAAAACCAGCAACGAAAATAAACCAATCCAAACGGTCGAGCACTTGACGAGGCGCATTCAAGGTTGAATTCTCATTTTTCTGTCAAAAGTAAGATGTAGTGTTGTATCCTGCGATTTTCAATGCCGATTTCTTAGTCGATTAAAATCGACTTTGAAAACAGAAAAAATATAGTTATTTTTACAAGCTTTTATTTAACTTGCAATGTAGGTATGTATGTCTGTATGTAAGTATGTATGTATGTATGTACGGGTCAAACCTTGCAAATTAAATTTGACCCACTTCCCGTTAACGGAATGGGCTGAAATTTGGACCACATATGTAAACTCGATGACAACGCAATATTATGGTATCTTAGAGGTGATCTGATGATGGAATCGTAAGGTGGCGACAGGATCTCCGCTATTCTTAACGTAGACCCACCGTGTTAGAACTCAATAGTTTGTTCTTGATAAGCAGATAAAGATTTTGCAAAAAAAGGTACAGTAGGCAACAAAAGCTTATTTAGACCTACTATTATGTAGCCGTGTGATGAGTGATGAAGTAGTAGGTAGTCAAAATTAAATATTATTGCAAAAAGGATAATAATTATAGATTTATATCGATAATTTAAAAATATAGTTACTATATTGCAATTTTGTTTCAGTTTTCCGAAAGATCCTCTTATAAAAAATAGATGGATAGAAGCATCGGGTCGCAAAAACTGGCTTCCTACAAAACACAGCCAAATTTGTTTTATACATTTTCACAAAGATACATTTACTGGCCCATCAACATCAAAGTACCGGCGAATAATCAGTACAGCTCATCCGATTATAGATGTTCCGTTGCGTTGCTATTCCGTTGCGATCGATGACACGATTGGAAAAGATTCTGGTTTAGTTGTGCACATCACTAAAAGACTCGCGTGACGTCAAAGTACCTACGCAAAATGTTACACGCTCGGTTCTCATATAAATCGACGAACTCTTTCCTTCTATCTCGATATAGTTCTGTGGTGCCTCCGAACAACTGCTCTTGCACTGGTCTACTCTTCGGCGGAGTACTGCTCACCGGTGTGGATGAACCGCACGCATATTTCGGCTGTCGACACGCAACTAAACCAGACCTGCCCGCGCTGAGTAACATCGCTCACCCCCACCTGCGCCGGGAGCAGTGCCTACATCGCGAGTTGGAGAAAATACGAAGGGACTCAACTCTACCCATCAATGACTACATACCTTCTACGGGCTCCCAGAGACTAAAATCCCGCAACCCACCAATAGCCAAGATGAACACCGGCGACCCCTTGTGGAAAATTGAGAACGCTTGGCTCGACGAATGGCGATCCAGCGCGGTGCCCGCGGATCTGTTCGAGCTGAATCCCCGCACAAGACCCCCGGGCTTTACTGAGCAGCGTCGAATTTGGTGCTTGCTGAACCGCTTCAGAACCGATGTGGGGAACTGCGCGTATCACAGGAATAAATGGGGTTGGTGTGGGTCGGCGGCATGTGAATGTGGACACCCGAAACAAACCGCCCGCCATATTGTGCTTGAATGCCCACATACTAAGTTCGATGGCAGTATTGAAGACCTGAAGAGGCTGTCTGGAAAAGCTGTGGAATACTTTGGGAACGCTAGTTTTAGGTTTTAGCTTATACTTAACTTGTAATAATCTATTATATAAAATGCTAAGCTGATTGTTGATATATCAACGCACAGCCCAGACCGCTGGACCTAGAGACTTGAAATTTTGCACATAGATACCTTATATAGTGTAGAGATCCACTAAGGAAGGATTTTTGGAAATTCCGCCCCTAAGGGGGTAAAATAAGGGATAAACGTTTGTATGAAAGTCCGTCAGTTTTGAAGTTAGACGCTTCAAATTTTGCGTTTAGGTTGGCGAGAGTTCTGGCAACCCTGGCCAAGTAAATACGTAAACTAGAGGCTATCGCTTTTAAAAACTACTTTAAAGAGAATACGATACTTTTTAAACTTGTTGTGGAGGAGTTTGCAGTGAGTGAGTTACCTACCTTCGGTGAATACACAATAAACGTCCCAGTGCGCCGGAATAATAACATATCACATCACGGTGAGAATAAACTTTAAACCGTTTCATTTCAAATTGCGCTGCTGCAGGCGTAAACAAAGTAAATATCCCGTTAACTTATTAAAATCATAACGGTGTTCATTGATCACCCACAGCTGATTGGACGTCAATTTGACAGCTGACGCATGCGCATGAATGATAACGACAGTGTTGCAAATTCATAGCCACAGGTTAGAAACGAGCTCCGTCGAAAATTCGTTGACACATTATTATTAGATTGCTCTAATAATAATGCACTGGCGCCATCGGCATTTTAATTCCAGAATCAGAACATAAGAAAATTATAACAGTTGAACAAATTGCATGTCATCACGTCACCCACATATCATCGAAACTCCCAGCGCCATCTATCAACGAGTAGCAGAACTTACCTACTATTTTCCGTTGTATTGAGCATACGCAACGTGTTACCAATACTCGCCACATGAGGGCATAAATATCAAAACAAAGTTAATCAGTAGTTGAAATACTACGCGCAGGAATGATATCGGGACGTTAATAGGGGTTAGTTATCTACTTAGCCCATCCATTGGACGCATTTATAAAATGGAAACAAAACTAACCTGTGCCCGTTGTAAGAAGGAAATACTAAGTAAGCTCTATCTCATATGCTCACTGTGTAAAGATCCATACGACCTACCTTGTACTAACAAAGAGAAATTATATAACCTAATGACCAAAAGACCTAATGGTCAATATAGGTAAAACGACATTTGTACAGTTTATTAATAAAAATGCGAAAAAACAAACATTAGCAGTAAAGTTATCAGACGTGGAAGTTAAAGAATCAACTGAAACTAAATTTCTTGGTATTACCATTGACGATAGATTCTCCTGGGAGGGACACGTAAACAATGTGTGCAGTAAAATAAATTCTTTTGCTTACGCGTTATGGCGGCTTGCAAGAACTTGCAATAAACATGTTGCCATACAGGCGTATCACGGCTGCGTGTCCTCCTTGCTCAGATATGGTATTCTTCTATGGGGAAACTCGCAATATGTGAAACGAGTTCTAATATCGCAAAAGCAGTGCATCAGAGCAATATGCAACGTAAATGTAATGAGTTCATGTCGTCCGTTATTTAAGGAATTGCGATTGCTTACTGCTCCATCCATGTATTTGTTTGAATTGTTACTGTTCGTGAAATGTCATCCAGACTACTTCACAACTTGTGGAGATACTTGTAAGCATCGCACTAGGTATCCGAACCGTCTAGTAATACCCGCCAAACGTACTAGGTTATATGGTAAGAGCACATACTGTATGGCCATAACTGTATACAACAAGTTACCTGAGACACTAAAAAAACTGCCTCTAAATAAATTCAAACGAGACCTCAAAATCTGGCTTATACAAAAATGCTTTTATTCGGTGGATGAGTATCTAAACGACGGAGACAAAAACTAAATTATGTAGGTAGGTGAAATTTGGTTATAAAAATGTAGTGTGGGTACATAGAAATGTCTTCGAAGCTCCCCTCTATATATATTTAGACTTAGATTGACATGCTGTTATACACTTTGTTTTTTAATTATTATTTATCCTGTACACTTTATTTGAAATTTAATCAGTAAAATTATGAATTATTTTGTAAAATTTTACGTGCTGCCCTGGCGGCCAAACATGTGATACCTAATTACTAACCTAAGACCTGTATGTATATACCATGTTTTATGTAAAATAAATGATTGATTGATTGATTGATTGATTGAATTTTAACGTATACGTGTCTCAGCGTTTTTGATAATTTCGACCCCAAAGGGATGAAAAGGGGTAAAACTGATTGTTGATACGTCAATGCACAGCCCAAACCGCTGGACCTAGAGACTTGAAATTTTGCACATAGATACCTTATATAGTGTAAAGATCCACTAAGGAAGGATTTTCGGAAATTCCACCCCTAAGGGGATGAAAATTTGTATGAAAGTCCGTCAGTTTTAGTTTAAGTTAGACTTTTCAAATTTTGTGTTTAGGTTGAAAATTGAAAATTAATGTATACGTGTCTCAGCGTTTTTGATAATTTCATCCCTGAAGGGATGGAAAGGGGTAAAACTGGCTGACTGATCGATCAACGCACAGCCTAAACCGCTGTACCTAGGGACGTGAAATTTGAAGGGAATATTCCTTGGGTACCTAGGGGTGCACTAAGAAAGGATTAAAGGGTTAAAATAGGGGGTAGAAATTTATATGGGAGATTAGCTATTTTTAAAATAAGCAATTTAGAAATGGGTATTTAGGCAACTGTTTATAAATAAAAAATACTAATTTCAGCGATTTAGAAAAAACTACCCCTAAAGGGGGTAAAAGGGAGTTTTCGTTTGTTCGTCCTTCACGCTGCGATGGCGCTGGATGGATTTGGATGACATTTAGAATGGAGATAGCTTTTACCCTGGATTAACACATAGGTAAATCCCATTTCGGAAAATTTAAAAGCCCGAGGGAATAACGACAATAAGTTTGGTGTTTTTTGAAAAAGTCATCATGGGTGTCATTTTCTTAGGTTGCGTTGACGCAGATTTCAAAAAATGATATCAAATTTGGAATTCAAAATGGCCGCCATGATGTTTATTGAAAAAGTCGTCATTGGTATCATTCTCTAACATTTTGGGGACGCAGATTATGAATGTCAAATTCAGAATTCAAGCTGGCGGCATGGATGTTTTTTGAAAAAGTTGTCAGGGGTTACATTTTCTTAGTGTTTTGGGGACGCAAATAATTACTAATATGAATAATTTATTTCTCCTATGGCTTTTGCCATCCAGTGTGACAACATGAGACAGGATTTATACCTACATTCAGTTTTGTTAGTCTATATCAAAAGGAGCGGTGTCAGATTGAAGTTGTCAGCGTTGACATATCCAGATTTTAATATTTTTTTCCGCTATTTTCAATACTATTCACTATTTACGGCGTATTAATTCTACGGCTGTTATTTAATATTAGGGCGGTTATTATGATCACTTGAAAATAATTACGGAAAGGCATTAAATTTTTCGGCGAATTGGTTGGTTATTTAATTCTAAAATGTAATTTCAAACAATACTCAAGGGGTAAAAAAACTACACATCGATAGGTATACATAATATTGCTGTAGAAAGAAAATCAATACTAATATTATAAACGTCAAAGTAATTATGTCTGTCGTCTATCTGTTTGTTATGCATTCAAGGATAAACCGCGGAACTGAATTAGATTAAATATGTATCTCGAAAATCACCCCTAGGGGGTGAGATTTGGGATGGTAGTTTGTATGACACTTTGGTCATTTATGTTAATTTTTTTATTTGGAAACGTGGTAATTGTTGTTTAAGCTACTGTTTAATACTGTTTAACATTAAAAAAAAACTTTCAGTGATTTCGGTAAAACTCCCCCTAAAGCGATAAATGGGGAGTAGAATTTTGTATGGGAGATATCGAAATGGCTGCATTAGGAAATTGATATTTAGGCTACTGTTTATAAATAAAAAATACTTCTTTCAGCGATTTAGAAAAAACTACCCCTAAAGGGGTAAAAGGGGTTTTTAGTTAGTTACTCCTTAACGCTGCAACGGCTAGATGGATTAGGATGAAATTTAGAATGGAGATAGCTTATACCCTGGATTAACACATAGAAAAATCCCATCACGGAAAATTTAAAAGTTTCCGAGGGAATAACGACAATGTTTGGTGTTTTTTGAAAAAGTCATCATGGGTGTCATTTTCTTAAATTGCGTTGACGCAGATTTCAAAAATGATATCAAATTTGGAATTCAAAATGGCCGTCATGATGTATTGAAAAGTCGTCATTTTTTATCATTTTCTTACATTTTGTGGACGCAGATTATGAAAATTTTGTCAAATTTAGAATTCAAGATGGAGGCCATGATCTTTTTTAAAAAGTGGACATAATTGTCATTTTCTTAGATTTTGAGGACGCAGATTTCGAAAATGATGTGAAAGTATAGGTAGAAATTCAAAATGGCAATTCAATTATGTCTGTCATCTGTCTGTTTGTTACGCTTTCACGGATTAACCGCGGAACCGAATTAGATTAATGGGCATTGGGTAAATTTGTTTGAAGAATATTGTCTTTTTTTTTCAGCGGCCACGAATGATTTTTGGGAGTTCCGCCATTTATAATGATAGATACCTACATTATAATTAGTATTAAGACTCATAATATAATATATGTAATATTGAACTATGATGGATATTTTAAGAGCAACCAAACTATCATGGGAGGGATAGTGCTTTGAGACGGCGAATTTAGACAGATTCTCATCTACCGGTGATAACTAGGGGCACACCAGCGGATAAAATAAATGCATTTCGGCATCTACGATATGGGTATAAATATAAAAAATATACCTCACTACAAATATGCCAGGAACTACGAGTACACCATGATACACAGTCGGGGCAATATATGCGGCAGCTCTACTAAAAATTGGCGAAGATCGTATGGCGAGAGATAGTAACGATTTGAATACATTAAACCGCGAATTCTGTAATATTGTACAAAACACAGATGATCTAAAAAATTACGTGTACCCCGATCTAAAAAACAATATAAAGAAAAGGGAATGTATGTGCGAGAGGGCGATATTAGCACCGACAAACGAAATTGTCGGGCGGATAAATATAAAAATATGTCTCATGTAGAAGGCGATGTTGTGGAGTATCTCTTGGTAGACAATGTCATAGACACAGAGCAAGTCACGTCCTACCCTTAGAGTTCCTGAACTCTTTCGAGGTATCGGGAGTGCCCTCCCGTAAGAGTTAATGTTTAAAGTTGATGTCACGGTAAATTTCGAGCTCAATATTACATGTGTTTGAAAGATCATTCTTGCCAGGGAGGACGTCAAACTATAGAATTACTTAAAACTATTAATTTACTTAACTGCGATAAACGAGTTCTACGCGGACGAAGTCGCGGGCAAAAGCTAGTTACAATATAATTTAGTAACAATAATTGCAGTGACATAATAATTGCCATACGATAAATAAATAAATAAAATAATTTGGTATTGAATAATACTTAAACTGACAATATCCCAAAGAAAGCAAGAAGGACGAAGTTCTTCGATCAATGAGCGCGAGCGGACTATGACTAGGGAATGCAAATTAACCGGTTATTAACCGTTTTTGTATGAAAATAACCGGTTAAAATCGGTTAAAACGGGTTATTTGCATTCCCTAACTATGACGCTCCTATTTACACTCCGCCACACGCTGCTAAGAACTTTGTCGCTGTATATTATACTTTCATGTATATACTAAAGTAGCACAATTTCACTCTGAACGAATTTTACGATTTAGATTTCAGTGCGTATAGTATTATAGTAGATGTAAGTGCCCAATTAGTTTTTACTTCTAAAGTTGAATAGGTAATAAATAATAGTTAGTGTACCTATTTATTTCTTTAATTGTTTAATTTTCGGTACTGGGTGCTCGAAAAATAACTTAACCCTAACCAACTGCATTCAGAGCAGGTACCCCAGATCTTACTTACTCCCAGTACATTACAGCTATTATGATAGCTCATAGCAATTAGTTTCTTTAAATAATACATACTTCCACTAAAGTAACCAATACCAATAATAATACCTATAGTACCAATACCAATACCAATACCAATTTTAACGTTTCTAAGTGCAAAAATGACGAAACTCTCTTATAAAATTCTACACCCTCTTTAATCCCTTAGGGGTCGTTTTTCCAAAATCGCTGAAAGCTATATATTTTATATGTAAAAAGTAGCCTATATACCAATTTTCACGTTTGTAACTTCAAAAATGACGAAACTCATTCAAAATTCTACACCCTCCTTCTACCCCTTAGGGTTTATAATATTAGTAGGATTAGTAGGGTCATACTCGTTATAGTAGGATTAGTGGATAATAGATTCTGCACGCGTCTTCGGCCGCTTAGATTTCGATTATAGTTATTCCCTCGGGAACTTTTATATTTTCCGGGATGTTTTTTTGTTTTAAAACTTTTATTTTATTAAAATTATATAATTAATAATTATACCTACTATTTTAAAGGAAGTTATTTTATTTGTTTCCTTTTTTTCCTGTTAACTATACTACGCATGATATTTGACATTATATTTAATTTAATATTTATAGCTTTATACAATGCTAGACTAAGTAGTATCATTGTAATAAGAATTACCTATGTTTAAAAATGACTGACTGCTGAGTTTCTTGCGGCGTTTCTTCTCAGCAGTGGTCTCGTCTTGGGAAGCGCTGGTAGAGATTTTTGAAGTGTAAAAGTGTCCGTGCCCGTAGCGGCCTACTTACTGAATAAATGTCTTGTCTTTTATCTTTTTATCTTTTTAAATATCCCATATTTTTTATGTTTTTGGTCAATTTTGTTTGGCACTTGCCAAAATTTCTAAGGTTTTCCGCTGGTGTTTGATCGTTTTGTCAAGTTTTGTCTTATACGTTGCAATGTACAAGTTGCAGAACATTGAGAAGTTAAGAAATATTCTCAAGAAAATACTGAGAATATTATCGGAAACATTTGAGAGCATTGAGAATGTTCTCTTTCTACACAAAATTTAAGAATATTCTTAGAAATTTCCGAGAATTTCTCATAAGAAACTTTCACAATTTGAGAAGTTACTTTTCCGTACAATGCAATGTAAAACCTACTTATGTTGTAAGGTTGTAAAGAATAATTTTAATTTTAGAAATGGCTTAAATTGCTACAAACATGGTCCATGCGTGTAGCCTATTTAAATTAAAAAAACAATCTACGAATATATCGATGCCAAAATATGTCTCTCTGTAGGTAGGTATATAATGTTAATAGAAGGGCAGGTATAGAAATGAAGGAAAGCTTTCAAATGTACATTTTTTTACACAACTGCCCCAAAAAAGGAGTGTTATGTTTTCAGGGTTCATGTTTGTATGTATGTATGTAGGTATGTGAGTTTCTTTATTCCACTATAACTTCTAAATCCCTTGACCGATTTAGATGTGTGAGGTATCGTTAGAATCCTTACGTCATCCCGGGTGACATATTTAGGATACCTAACTAAACTGTTAAAATTGCAATAACAACAATGGCAAAATGACAATTATTAACATAAGTAGGTATATCGAAGACAGTCATCATCATCATCATCATGTCAGCCGAAAGACGTCCACTGCTGGACATAGGCCTCCCCCAAGGCTCTCCACTCAGACCGATCGAAGACAGTACCTATAAAAAATGCAGTCGGGTTTTTAAAGCTTGCTTTTCATATAGTTATTCCTGTTGTTTTATTTGGGAATGACATCCTAACCTCCACACCAAACGTAAGACGTTCATCGAATTCATGTCAACAACGAGCGTGAATTCAAAACACTTACTTATAATGTTTTTAATTCAGAAATGGCAGAAAAACAATGATATAATAAAACTCTTCTTATTTTTTCCCATCGTCATGTAAATACGTGCCCTGTGCACTATTGTTCTTTATTTTAATCATTTCGTTATGGTTATGTATGATAATGACAGTAAAGGCGGCCGAGTCGCAAATTAATGCTTTTTCAATTTGCAAAAGGGGTAAAGACTAAGTGGAATATAAGCGCAAGGTCTTTATCCTAATTTGTTAAAGCCCATTTTTCCTTATATCTTAATCATATTGATGACATTCGTTATAGTAATCACATGATGGTAGCTATATGAGCAAGACGGGCTGAAACAAAGGTAAGGTATTAAAAGCAATTTGGGTGAAAACCATTGATGCAATGATGCAAGAGGCGCAGCTAGACCCAGCGTACATAACCTTTCACGATCTTACACTACTACTGCCCTCTTTATTTCTGAGCTTGAACTATTAAATATCCGTCGAGTAAATGTGTCCCGCACTGACGCATGACGCGGCGACCAAGGCTCTGCAGTTCTAAATTTTACCACGAGAGAGCGCTTGAAAAGGAATTCGACGTTTCAGCCAAACGGTCTATTTCAGATATATTGTGCCCTTGATATTTTAAAAGTTTGCATGTGGCACGATATAAATACTTATCTCCGGTATTTTATAACCGAACATAAATAGATGTTTGTAAAAAGATTACTCTGTTGTTTTGTAGCTTTTTTAATCTAAGGGCCAAAAATTAAATTCTGGATCCAACAGTAACACACCTAATGCATACAGGAACAAAACCCAATCAAAGCTTATGCTGATTGTAATAATACTTATAATCTAGCCACGTCATAGACAGGCTTAATAAAAAGAGGGCCGCTCGATGCCCTCCTCTCAACGTGCTCCCACCTCAGTGTCAGTCGCTGCCGACCGCAGCAGAGAGGCGCACGCTCGCGGCCACTCCGACTCACACTCAACAAAACAATGTCTGCCGACAACGTGACCGTCCGCCTGGCGCGCCCCGAAGACATGAAAACTGTTCACAAAATGATAACAGTGAGAGCTTTTCAATTTATTTAATCTATTATGTGCCCATGCTGATTCAAAGAGGGTAATCGAGTGATTCATCTTATTTTCTCAGTGCATGAGTGTATTACGCACCGAAAGCAATGCACTGAAAAAGCGATCGATACATGTTGCCATAGCGACCGCCGCCAAGTTTTAATTTATTGATAGGTCCCTCTATACACCTGCGCCTGCAATAGTTCCAGGGCCTCTGTTATTCTTTGTTTCCAACCCTGTTGCAATCGTATTCGCTGTGACTCGGCCGTTTTTACCGTCAATTTAATAATCGCAGCGCTAACAATACGGTAACAATTGGGATAAAGACAATGAAGAATACAAGCCCAGTTTTAATAATAACGCATTATTTAATAATCCGACTTCAATAAAGAAGGAACCCCAATAAATGATTCCAATAAAATACCTACTCCTTTTCTGTTGTCGGTTTTTTGTAAACGATAAATATATGTTACGCGATACCCTTGCCAATTGTAAACTGATTTATTAATATCAGATAAGTCGATAACTTGGTATTGTGCATTGGTACCTATTATAAATGGTTCTGGTAGGTACAAGTGTAATAACGATAGAGGCGGAAGGTGGCCTTTGGAACTTAGTGTCCAATAGTGGAATAGTCGAGTTTGTATTGGTTTGTTTGTCTTTTAACTGTAAGTTAGTTTCATAAAAATAAAACAATAGAAAAAACTATTTATGGGATGACCGAGTTTGCTATTTAATTAATAAGAGTAAGATAGGAGGCTGGTATTTATTTGACAGCAAAATAATAGACAATAGCGATATGTCAATATCGAATTTAGGGTTCTATTCCACAATGTCATCGTTTTGGTTCGGTACGTTATTATTAATTTGGCAGTCAAAGGGCCGAGCCGAAAATAATACGATTACAATAGCGTAAAACAATATGGAATATAATATATTTTGTACCTGGTGTGTTATTCTCTCAAAAAACGGCGGCCGGTCGAACGGACGAGCGAATAAAAGCGGCGAGTTTAAGTAGTCCCGTCCGACCGAACAAAACACATTTTAGCTCGTGCATTGTCAATTAGGGAGCCTTATACGTTGGTGAAGTCATGCTGCCAAATTGAATACACGCGCTAAAAAGTGTTTTGTTCGCTCTGTCGGGACTACTTAAACTCGCCGCTTGGACCTTCACTCGAGCGAACGATCACCTTTGCTTGTTGAGAGAATCACCATCCTATACAGTCGCTCAGTGTTAAATAAGAATATAAATGTATATTAATCCTACTAATATTATAAATGCGAAAGTTTGTGTGTATGTGTGTGTGTGTGTGTGTGTGTGTGTGTGTGTGTGTGTGTGTGTGTGTGTGTGTGTGTGTGTGTGTGTGTGTGTGTGTGTGTGTGTGTGTGTGTGTGTGTGTGTTTGTTAGTTCTTCAAGCTGCAACGGCTGGACGGATTTGGATGAAATTTGGAATGGAGATAGCTTATTCCCTGGATTAACATATATGCTACTTTTCATCCCGGAAAATTTAGAAGTTTTGTTTACGCATAATTCTGTTTAGCATAATTTTATTCGGCATATTATCGATTGTCCGAAACTAACTTGGCATACCTACAAACTTAAATGCTACCAGAAAAGTAGGTTAGTTTAGGTTAGAACTGCGACCATAACAAAAACTACCTGATACCAGAAAAGTACGATAGGTTTATCGATTGACCGAAACTTACTTGACATACTTACTGCTACCAAAAACAGAGGTTTGGTTAGAACTGCAACCATTACAAAAACGGATTGCTACCAGAAAAGTAGGTTATTTTAGGTTAGAATTGTGTCCTTATCAAAAACTAACTGCTACGTTCGTTTTGACGTTCTTCGATAATTCAGTGAAATAATATTATGACAAAACATGTTTCTCGAACGATAGTTTTGGGAAAACCATTTAATGCTCATTTTATTTATGCGTGGATATTATTCGGAGCATGCAAAATATGACCGAATAATACTCGGACTAACTTAATTCTGCGTAATCAAACTATGCGACTTTAGATTCTGCGATTTCAGTTTATGCGCAAAGCTTAATATGGCTAAATAAAGTCTGTTCCTATTCGTTCCGTCACTCTTATAAAAAAATCAATTTACCATTATAACTCCATATTCGCGTACTTTTGAAGGTTGAGCCTATTCATATTATTTATTTATACACTTAATCATTGTCTTCATGTCCATTTTTAGGTAGTAATCTCTATTTAATATTGTATTTTTTGATGAAAAACACATTTCCTGAAAACACCATTACACTGACAGAGTCTTGTCATAAAGATATTTTTTTTCGAACTATTTCTGTCATTGAAAATGTAGTGAGGTTTGATAGATTTGATTGATAAGTGAGTCTCGGTCGCACCCAGCATAATAATACGATGATGATGATGAATACAGTATTCAACCTTTTTAGTAAACTAATTAAAGGTAACATTATTCTCATTACTATTTCATCCTTTATCTAAAGACAATTACAGTCAGGTATACCAGTTATTGTCATTGGCAGTCTGAATAGGAACACACTTTAGATTATGCCACAATAGTACTGCCCTCGTACGGAGAAAAGGTACAAGTGCAATTAATTCATAGAAGCATATTAAACTCTCGACGGTTATAACAAGGTTGGAAGTGCAATACAATTCATATAGTAGATGTGCCTTTTTTCCGTAGGAGGGCAGAGTAGTTTATGTCTCGTACAATACTTTATCTACACACATATTATAAGTAATCTAAGATGGGTTCAGAAGCCGAAAGGCAAATGACCAGCATTACCTTACCTGTGGTAGTAGGTGACAGCGATGACAGCTGTAACGTAATAATGAAATTACGTTATCGAATATTGTAAGGTAATGAGATCCAAATTTGGAACATCTTCCAAAATTAACAGCTAATGGTAAAAGGTAATGCTGGTCTTTGCCTACGGGTTTTGAACGCATAGAGGACTTATGATATGAGTGTAGATAAAGAATTATTACCTACTTACAAAATTATGCCACGACAGGGTGAACCGTGCACTGAATGTACCTATTTACATCCCATCCTACATGTATTATCACTGCGAAAGGTAATTCGTGCGTGAGTTTGTTACTTCTTCACTAAAACGGATAGACACACACATATATTGGATTAACACGTAGGCTACCTGGCATCCCGAAATAAATCACTGTTCCCGTGGAATGGCAAAATTACTAATTCTACGCGGACGAAATCGCGGGCAGAAGCTATTAAATAATATGCATTAGCTCGCCAGTCTTGTGAAAAGTCTTAACTTTTAATAAAAAGTTCGTGCTGCCGCAGATGTATGTCACTTACTAATGGCATAGCTACATTACGTTACGGGAAACGTGTTTGAACGCAGAGCGGGCCTCGAGGCAAACAGAAACTTATTATTTTAACTTACTTTTTCACTATATCTCCAGAAAAGTAAGAAAGTCATAATTATGTCACATATCTCTCGAGCACTGGTGGTTCCGCACCTATGTCTTATTTGTAAGAAGTATTAAACCTCTCATTGGTGTCGTTACCTACAATTAAATTAAACCCATTATCTTTATCTTTTTTAAGTAAATAGGCACCGAAAATACCACTCTGTTCTTATTTGTACTTTGCCGATTGAGTACACACATCAAAAATTTGTAAGGATCAAGAACATCCCTACATGATTGTATTAGTTATTATGCAACGTATAAAATAATGTAGAGATATCTTTGATCCTTGCACATTTTTGATACTTGTATTTTACCAATCGCAACACAAAGGTTTATTTTTGTTATTTTCCACTTTTTTGTGTTTAAAGCAACTCTTTTATTTTACCTGTTATAAATAGAAGATTTTTCTATAATATGTTATTTTTGCGATCATTTTCTTAATTAGGTTATGAATGTGCGTTTTCCTTGGCATCTCACGTTTATTTGAGAGCTTTCAAATGCCAGCTTGAAGGATTTCTAGTTATGTAGGTCATAATAGGTTTAAGTATTTTTTTGACGAAAACACTTTCTAATTTTCTAATGATACGTCATTGTGTGGACGACTAAATACAACACCTACTCCAAGTCGGTTCCAATATTCAGTATCTCTTACGGAGCCCAAAAAATGGTGACTTGTTAGGTAATTTATGCACTGCGAAATTATAAATCTCACTGAAGTTTTCAATATTCTAAAAATGAAACCTGCCATTGCTTTGTTTACACGGACGTACCAAACTAATTCAAAACTTAGCTTGATAGCTTTGTACCGGATGCAAATGCGCATGCCACAATATACATACTTCCTATTGTCCCGATTGCGACGTTTGACGTGGGGTACTATGTTAAGTTTTAGTCCGAAATCGGTTTTCGTAACCAGCGGGGTTCAATCAGCCTGCTCCACTAGTTGCGATTTTGGCGCAAACGTTTGCCTCTGCAAATAGTTTCCTTCATGTCCGTGGTTTATTTTAAGAATACGGTATTTGACTCTGTATCAAATCAGCAACTTTTATTGAAACGTCAAAAACGATTGCTAGTGTGAAGTTTGTATGAACAACAGACTTGTGACGTCACTATTTTTAGTGATCAAACAGCTTCCTTTTTTTAGTTTTTTATTAATTAAAAATAGACTAAATTGCAAAAATAAACGAAAACTTAGTTTTTTTCGTGTATTTTTGAATGCTTGGTTTAGTGATAGAGTTAAATATTTTATTTTAGACATTAGTCAAATACCGTATTGATTAAAAAATGGATAAATGAATACAAAACGTATAAGTATTATCGACGGTGAAAACAATCTCATGTGAAGTATGTTATTGTAAATTTGTGAAATTGATATGTTTAAGTAGATTATGCAAGAGAGCCTTTCTGGACGAATATGACTTAAAAGCCCGAGCCGACAGGTTTATACATACCATTTCAGGATGTATATGAGTTAGTATGTTAACCTTTTGAACGCCATACGTCGAATACAAAATGTGCCACCCACACGCCAAACATGTTTGCTATGCTATGCAAATTACACCTTATTACTACCATACAAAGTCTCTTTTAATATTGAACTCTTGTCGGCTGTAGCCGACGTGGCGTCAGTGGCACGACTTTAAGTTGACGGCCAGAGCCGACTGTGGCGTTGAAAAGTTTAAAACTAATGCGTATAAAAGTATTTTTGATAATTTGATTAATTCTCGTGTGGTTGCCGAGTTAGAATAGTGCCACTCCATGTCTTCCCGCGGATGTCGTAAGAGACGACTAAGGGAATAAGTACTGTTAGGCGATGGGCATGCAACTGTCACTAATACGCTGGTAAACATCTTAACCTAATTGTGCAAATTGTAATTATAGAATTATCAACAAGTTTTTAGAGATGTTTGTAATTCTGTAGCTCTGCCTACCCCACTCTGGGAACGAAGGCGTGAGATTATATGTGTGTATTTCATGATAATTTAAAAATTGTGTACATATCTATATTTTTCGTCATATCACCTTCTCGTGCTTATCTCTTTGGCCTTAAGGCTGTCACAGGGCATAAAATGGTACGTTATGGCATTTCAATACTTAGATACTTACTGGACACTTATTGATTTCAAATACAAAATCACTCGACTTTACTGGACACTTTCGTAGTTGTACAGGAACTTCAACCTACTGGCTCCTAATTACTGGTGTTATGGCAGGATTACATAGCATTTTTGAGAAATAGTACATTACTGCAAAGACCAGTAAGTGAGCCATCCTGGACGAGTAGGAGTTAGAAGGCCGAGCCGCTAGGCGAGGCCTTTTATACATACGAGTCCAGGATGGCTCTTAATGGTCGAAGCATGTATAGTGCTTTTCTCAAAAATAGAACAAGCAGAATGATTGAAAAATAAAAGTTGGAAAATATTGATGACCACATGTACATAACCCTCAGGGCGCTAGTCCGACTCGCGCTTAGCCATTTTTTAAATTAATTTAAACGATTCACTATATGTTAGACCGGTCGCGATGTACCAGGCGCGCATAAAACGGACATGGTGCGTGTGATGTTATGTTTTCACTTTCATATATTTTTTTGTGATGTGACCTTTTCTTACTTACCTCTGTAGTCTTTTTGAAGGCTGTCCACAGGTCTGTACCGATAGTTCCAAATTCAAATAAAATGATATGTAATGGAATTTCATACTTACTTACTGGACACTTTTTCATACGGAATTCAAATCCGGTCTACTTACCGGACATTTTTAATCATTTCCTGGTAATTCTTAACTTTCTGGTGACTTTTTAATGTTGTAATGGCGACTTTACGTTTCATTTTTGAGAAAAAGTATTTTACACTACTACTATTTTACACACACTAAAATAATACATGACTCAGCTTAGTAAAATATTCGTAATAAAATAAATGTTTAAAAAAAACAAAACCCGCCTTCAAAAATGCAAAAAATAACTTCTTTTAAAATGGTAGGTCAGTCCAACTGCATTCGGCTTTTGGTTTAAAATATTGTGGGACGCCGACTTCAGTTGGACTGACCTACCATTTTAAAAGAAGTTATTTTTTGCATTTCTGAAGGCGGGTTTTGGTTTTTTAAACATTTATTTTATTTTATACTTTTTAGTGATCCTATTTATGCTGTTACGTAGCTCCAATTCTAAATATTAATGAGAAACTATAGAACATTTCAAGCTCGCCGCAGACAACGCCGCGGGAATGTAATAGTCATTTTTAAACCTAAATGTGCTTCGTCATAGTCACTATATCGTCTTAATCGAAATATCTTATTGCCACCCTTGAAATAGGTACCGTTAAGGAGTTCCGGTGGCCATCTGTGGTCTTCATCATCAGTTCCAATTCACCATATAGTACTTTTCAAATGCAAATGCACGAGTTACAGGGTAAAATACCAAAATCGCTATAGGCGTGCCTATAATATTTGAGGAGTTCTCTTGATTTCTCCAAGATCCCATCATCAGATCCTGACGTGTTAACAATGGGACCAATTAGAAAGTATACCCATTCAAACAATGAAAAAAAAATTCTAATCGGTCCAGTGGTCTTCGAGTAATCGGGGAACATACATAAATAAAAAACCCGACGAATTGAGAACTTCCTCCTATTTTTGAAGTCGGTTAAAAAAGACAAATAAGTAGTTGATTTTAGAAAAAGGTCAAGTTTGAGACGGATTTTCGTTCGATTATCATATTATCGTCTAGGCATAATAATGCTGAATAAAACTTGTACTGATGTGATTGAGCAATGAACCCATGTTTTTCTAGGTAATAGTTATTTATAAGAATTATGAGACTGGTACATAAAGAAGTTTTTTAAGGTACGAGTAACGAGGTTGGAACGAGAGCTTGCGAGCGCTCTAATGATAGACACGAGTACCTTAAGAGCTAATTATGTACCATTACACACATAACTTTTTCTTCTTAAGCTTGTAGCTTATAAAGGAAACTTCAAAGTTTGTCGTAATTAGTTTAGTTCTTACCAAGAAGCTTATATAACACTGGAGATTGCATCTGTAATATTTTTATGAAGACGAGTTTATTGACCCCTTTGTATGTTTTTTATCCCTCTCACACACTATCTGAAATTGCCATGATAAATACAACAAGTCCCAATGTGATAGACTGCTATGAGACCAAGAAGCTTCTTGGATGAGCCAAGCAAGATTCCACAAGTCCTACTCTTGTTTTACTCATTTAAGACGAGTATTGACAAATGATATACTTATTTCTTTCAAGTCTATAATATACAAAACTATGAAGAAACCAAACAAATTATCAGCCCTTCATTTCCCTGATTCTTGGAAGCTGCCATTTTAATATTATGGCAACGCTGATTGAACAATCAATTTGACACTATTGGCGATCTGTCAAAAAAAATCTACCGCTTCGAATGTTTACATCATTTTTAATATAATATTTTTAATTTTTATTTAACAGTTATATACTTTATTAAATAAGTGTATAATTATTGTTAAATTCGAAATTTACACTATGTACTGTGTAGTACAAAACTGCAGAAGTGTATGGAAACGAAATTCAAGCACTAAGTTTCACAGGTATGTCTATTTTACGCTAATACATGTATACAACAATAATCATACATTTTTACGTTAGAATCATAATATTACGTTAGTATTCATATATTTTAGTATTGTGTGGCTATAGATTTATATTAAACCTATTTTATTGTATAAATTTAGTGCCATATTTATCACGTTTGTATAATTTAAACAATGAACATTTTACATAAGTAGGGTGACCATTACCTAGAATCTACTACTGCACTTGAGATATTCTGAGTAGGATAAGATACATAAGTTTCTTAATATTAGGTAAGTAGTTCTAAAGTTAAGAATATACAGGGCGTCCCAAGACTATGGGACATGAAGGTAAAGTACCTTAAATATCATAGATAGGATATTTTGCTGAAAGAAGACTTTATGTTATTTTTAAAAGTTAGTAATACTGAATTCAAAGATAATCTAAAAATTATTTGCTTCGTCTGGGAATCGAACCGACTTAAATGTGAAAAAAAAATCACCCGTATTTTTATGATGCCAATCGAAAGAATGAACAAAAAATAATAATTCTTCTTAAGTAACATAGTATCTTAAAAGAAAGGAATAACGTAAAATATTTGATTCAAATTTCAAGAACATTATTTATTACCGACGACGACGTCCGAAAAATAGCGATATTATCATTCCATAGATAGAATTGCTTATTCGCAAATAAGTTCCCACTTAATAAACGACTTACTGGCACAGTTTTTCTTATTATAGGTGCACGTGCATTACTTCACCGTTACATTACTTCTTTTGGGGATACGTGAAAGATTTGCTATACAAAAAGCAATACGACAACATGGGCAAGTAACAAACAGAATTGAGCCATATCATATCGAGTATTCACCATAATATGTTTGGAAAATCAACGGGCAACGGACTTATTAAAAGATTGGCGATTTGCATAAGACAAGCGGGATCACATTTTGAGCATTTAATTAATTAATTTACAAAAAATACTCTACTGACTTCGGCAGTTTCATGTATGTTTTTAATTTGATTAAAATGATTAATTTCACGTTGTTCCTTTCTTTTAAGATACTATGTTACTTAAGAAGAATTATAATTTTTTGTTCATTCTTTCGATTGGCATCATAGAAATACGGGTGTTTTTTTTTTTCAAATTTAGGTCGGTTCGATTCCCAGACGAAGCAAATAATTTTTAGAACATCTTTGAATGCAATATTACTAACTTTTAAAAATAACATAAACTCTTCTTTCAGCAAAATATCCTATGTACGATATTTAAGGTACTTTCCCTTCATGTCCCATAGTCTTGGGACGCCCTGTATACCAGTAGGCTTGTAATAAGTCGAGCATGAGAACAGGCCGTGTGATTCGAGGGTGACCAGAGCAGTAGAGCCTCATCAAATTTATAATTATGAGCGCCAGATGAGCTCACCGACAAAATAAGAATTCGCTAAATAAAAGTCATTAGATCAGTAATAGGTAAACATTTATTTCCCATAAAGGCGTTGACCCTGGTAGATTGCCTTAAATTTATAGGTTAAGTGGTGGTAACATTTACACATGAAATATAAATAGAAAATATCTTGGGCGATATTACCCCGACCTTATGAATATTATCTAAATGAATATGAATAGTAACAATCGGTTGCTTTGGTATCAGTAGTCATTAATAAAAAGTATAGAATTTATCAGTCTCCAGTACTAGCAGTCATTAATAATAAGGATAGAATTTGCCAGTTTCCGAAGTAAGAGTTCAAAAAGTTGATCAACGTGAACCGCGGAGCTTTCCCTGGAGAGCATCACCCGCAGGATCCCGAACTCGAAGAGGTCGGACACGGCGTGGCTACAGGTCAAACAGCGCCCGCCGTTACCATCTAATTGTAGCAGTATCCGCCTTGAGAATCGCGGCAACCGATGCACCCGCAGTTGAACTCCGTCAACTGCGGGTGCATCGTCTGGTTTCAGAAATAAACCGTCTAACATCAACGCCACCCGAGTAGATACGGGGTCGCCGAGCAAGAGTGAAGCGACGTAGTAAATCGGAAAGTAACTTAGTAAATTTTCATCTGAGAGTAACTGAAATTAAAACAAAATGTTTTGAGAAACATCGAAATAAAACGATGTCACCGTTTCCAACTAGACACGATAAATAGGCTTAGAACACTCACCTGAGTAGTGGATAGACATAACGTGGATAAATAAAGTATTGATTTCCCAAAGGACATGTCGTGAATCTAAATTACACAAATCTGGGCCGAACGCTGAAAAGAATGGAACAGATTTATTATAATGTCACTATATTTAATAGACATTAAAAGACACCTCTTCGACCCAAAACTCACCCCGAAGCGAGGAAATTGATCCGGAAATAAAAGTGTATGTGTTCACATTGCAATGGATAATCCGAATGCCGGCGAGTTCGATTCGCCAGAAAGATCTCGAAAAGCGCTCGTCATGCGTTCCGTTTTATCATTGCGATAAGTGATTCATTTAGCATGACCGACCGAAATCAAAGATATATCTTTTGAAAACATGACACAATTAAAGAATAGGGAATAGAAGGAAAACTCGAGACTTCTTCTTATTTTTTCCGTAAAGCATTAATAAAATAAAAGGCGAATGAGGGTGACGTTTATCTGTATAATTGAACGCAACTTGCCTGAAACGAAACTAAAATTACCCGTGTTGACAACTTACTGCTGCGTTTTGTTCGCCACGGAAAACCAATAATGATCAGCCAAATTTTAAGTAATATGAATTACGTATTTTAGGATTTAGTGAATATTTACGATTAAATATCCTACGTGATGATCAGGCTTAGAATAGATTCAAGTGGAAGCTGAAACGGGTTTATTTGTAAGAAAAATATATGGACGACTGTCAAACATGACAGCCGCGGATGAAATCCAGAAGGGCCAGCAATAATATAATAAATAAATAAATAAATAATAAATATCAGGGGACAATTACACACCAATTGACCTAGTCCCAAACTAAGCTCTGGGCTTGTACTAAGGGTACAAGACAACGATATAAATACTTATATAGAGAAATAAATACTTAAATACATAGAAAACATCCATGACTCAGAAATAAATATTCGTGCTCATCACACAAATATCTGCCCTTACCGGGATTTGAACCCAGAACCGCTAGCTTCGTAGGCAGGGTCACTACCAACTAGGCCACCGCGTCGTCAGCAATGAAGTATCGAAACGTTTACATTTGACAGTAGTAGATCTTTAACCAAAACAAATGTCTGTTGGTTATTGAAAGTTATTCGTGCAATAATAAGAGTAATTAAGTGCTAACGTGTTGTGAAAATGATGAGAAAGGATTGTACTGAAGTTACGGTATGTATTTCTCCTCTAACTGCGGCACTACAGCCCAAAAGAAAGCAATGAATTGACTTTGAAAGTTACATTCCCGATTGCAGTTCATGTAAGTTTTTTCAGTAGCAAAAATTAACAAAATCTATAAAATTTAGACTGCAAAGTGTTACAGGCTTTACATAACAATATATTAATAATGAATTATATTTCAGGTTCCCGAAAGATGTCAAAAAAATAAATACTTGGTTATCCATTATACCAATAAAGGGTAACTTTTATTTATCGGCCAAAATATGCAGCTTACATTTTAAACCAGACGACTATGACCCAGATAGACCAGGACATCTTATAACTGAATAAGAACGACTTCAAATTTATGGGAAGCCAGCTCCCTGACCCTCGCCCGTTGGATTGGCTTACTGGATAGGCTCATGGAATGGCCCCGTGTAAAAATTAGGCAATTCATATAATCATAGAGCTTTCTGTGGCTTTTAAAATATTACGTTAGTATAATATGCAATTAAAATATGTATTATGTAGGTACCTAGATAAGCTTAAAATTATTTAGGTACTTACTGTTATTGCTGTTTTTTATTATTCGTACTATTAAAAAAATAAAATACAAATTTATATCGTACGTTTTCATTCATTTTTTGTTCAATCACTTAAACCGTATGTATTCTAAATTTAAGATCCAGCATGGTAACCCGAAAGAAAGGGATAAAAAACATACGTGACGTCATTCAAGGCCAGTTTTCTTGACTTCAAGGCATTGTTTGCATTGCAATCTCCAGTGTTATATAATAAGCTTCTTGGTTCTTACAGGCGGTTTCTAAATTGACAGCGTCCGCAGAGAAAAGCTATTGCGTCTTATGTCATACAGCCTGCATGGTTGATTTATATTATTTTTTATCGATTATATGTGATTATTACGTGTAATCTATTTTTTAAGTGTATTAATTTAATATTTTGACAAATTTCTTTTTTTATTACTTCGAACAATAAAATATAAAAACTGGAATTTAAATTTTTCTCCCACATGCTCGGAAATATTAAAAAAAGAAATTACGTTTCTAAACAATACAAATTGCAGGAATAATTTAAAGTCTAATTTATTCTAATTTAATTTATTACCTATAAATTTGTGATTTTATTTTATGCGTTATTTCAGTTCCAAACCAAATCGTACCTGCTTTTCCAAAATTATTTTACCATTTCATAGAAAAGGGTACAATTTGGGGCCAAGCAACGAATAAAAATACAAATAAATACATTATTTCTCAATCGTCTGGGCGTACTCGCAAACCATTTACCTTGTAATAAATAACCCTTACAATTTAGAAGATAAAGTTGTGCTTTTTCAATTCCTAATTTTGACTTCGTTTAAGACGATATTGTTTATAAAATACCGACAATTTATTAAAATCTGAAAAACAAACAATGTAGCTCGGTCATTCTCCAGACAGACATTTTTGTTTGTCCTGGCACTTAACAAATGCAAAACTATTGAATTCGGCATATCTTATACAAGGTGTCCGGCGGCAGATTTATATATTTAAAGTTAAATAAAAAAAAAAAATTGCATATCGTTTTAATTTATGTCATAAAATGCAGAAAATAAATGCGGATTTCACTTTTTAAAGATAATGTGGTCCAAATGCCGTCCATCGAGCTGCCAAAACTGCTCGAAACGGTGCCTAGTGTTTTGCGCCACACGGTTTAGTAGGCTTGGTTCGATCGTACCGATTTTCCGCCGAATATTTTCTTTTAAATCTTCAATCGTTTGCGGATTGTTGCCATAAACTTTTCCCTTCCATAGGACTTAAATCAAGCGACCTCGGAGGCCACACGTGTCCCATAGCGACTGATAACTTTTTTGGGGAAAGCTTCACGAACCAAAAACATGGAAGTTCTGGCCGTATGTGGGGTCGCGCCATCTTGTTGGAACCATATGTATGACGAGAACGACGGATGAGCTCGCAGTTTTGATAAAAAGAAGTCCGTGATCATTCGCCCAAAATTCTCACTGTTCACATTTACTGCCTGGCTACGGTCATTTCAAATAAAAATGGCCCAATAATTCAGTTAGAAGAAAAAGCGGACCAAGCAGTAACCCGAGGACAATGCATTGGTTTTTGGTGTTTCTGTCGTCGATTCTGAGTTCTCGACGCCCAATAACGGTAGTTCTACTTATTTACGTGCCCATTCCAATGAAAATGGGGCTCATCACTCCAAAAAATTGAATTAACAGTGCGGAACTACGCAAACATAACACCACAGACATTTTTGCGTGTAGTGAAATAGTTATCTTTCAACTGTTGCACCATTTGAATTTTAAAAGGATGGAATTTATTATCCTTTTTTCAAGTTTCATACGGACTGCTTACGGAAGGCCCAAAGATGACGCGCGTTTCCTTATTAGTCGCACATTTTCACGTAAACTTTTTTCCACCATTTTCACATTTTCCGGCGTCCTTGACGAGCGACTAGGTTCGGGTCGGGAGGTATTCGTGGCCGAACCGGTTGCGCGACACCTCTCTACCCAGGAACGAATCAAATTAACACTTGGTCCATCACTTAAGCGGCGAATTTTATACTGCGAACAAAACCGACGACGCACAATAATACAGGAAACGTCGCCCTTAAAAAACGCTTCGACAGCGAACGCGCGATGCTCTCCTTACCACTGCAACATCGTGAGTAACAAATCTGCACAATCGGTGATTCTAATAACGCCCCCACCGCACCGCACCAATTATTACTTTTTGTAAAATCGAGTTCTAAAATGTAAATCTGCCGCAGGACACCCTGTATTTTATGGTGAAAGAAGGTACTCGTATTGAGGTGTAAGTGAATTTTCAACTAGGTATTCAATATCCATCTGAGAGAAAAAATACGAAGGCAGAGTGAAAAGTCTGGAAAAAATTAAACATTTTTTTTTGTTGGTAAAAGTTAATATTTACTTTTCAACGTAGTCCCCATGTAACTCAATACACTTGGTCCATAGCTTTTCTAGCTTTTCGATTCCCTCCGTATAGTACGATTTCTCCAACCCTTCAAAATACGCATTGGTTTCTGCGATGATTTTTTCAAGTTTGGGAAAAGAAAATAGTCGCAGGGGGCAAAATCGGGAGAATAAGGCGGATGCGGGAGCAATTCGTAACGCAGCTCGTGGATTTTAGCCATAGCAAAGGCACAAGTGTGGACCCGTGCGTTGTCTTGGTGAAAAATCATTTTCTTTTTCGCCAAATGGGGTCGTTTTTCCACTAAAACTTCATGAAATCGCTGTAACAAGTTGGCATAATATTCGCCGTTAATCGTTTTACCTTTCTGAAGGTAATCAACATATATTACACCACGAGCATCCCAGAAGACAGTACTTAGCCATAACTTTATTCGCAGATAAAACTGCTTTGGTCTTCTTTGGTGTAGGTTCACCTGAAGCAATCCATTGTTTTGACTGCTCCTTGGTTTCTGGTGTATGATGATGAATCCAGGTTTCGTCAACAGTTATGAAACGACGCAAGAAGTCCTTTTCATTACACCTAAACTTCCCCAAACATGCCTCCGACATGGTCACCCTAGTGCGTTTTTGATCCACTGTGAGCAATCGCGGCACCTAACGGGCGGAGAGCTTCTTCATATCCAAACAAGTGTGAAGGATATTACGAACCCGTTCGTCTGAAATGCTTACAATATCAGCTATCTCACGGACCTTTACTCTTCGGTCGTTCAATACGATGTCAAGGATTTTGGTGATCATCTCTGGTGTAGTGACTTCAACTGGGTGTCCGGGTCGGTCGGCGTCAGCAGTGCTTGTACGGCCACAAACGAAAATCTGTAAACCACTTGTGGATCATTTTAATCGATGGAGCAGAGTTCCCGTAATATTTGTCTATATTTTTTTTTTGTTTCCATAATTGTTTTTTTTCGCAAAAAATTATGTTTAATCAGAACACGAAACTCACTTTTCTCCATGTTTGCAAACACCAAAGTGATTGTTTTGTTTTTCATAGCTGTCAAAAAAAAACTAGGCGTGCGAACTGGCTGAAAATATACGATTTACCTCCAAAAAGGCTGCATTACGACTTGACAGTAATGAATTTGTGAAAAAAATACCCCTAATATGATTTTTACCAGACTTCTCAGTCTGCCCTCGTATATCAATACCCCATTCTCCTAATTAACACGTCGCGAAACCACTTGCATACTTATTTCCTCCGATAATAAACAAAAAGAAACATAAATGTACAGATGTAGTGAAATATCCTTTCACATCGTATTTTCTCGGAAATGTTCGTATTTGTCATGCTACTTCAGTCTGACTCAGTACCCATCAAAACAACGTGGGGGAACGTCGCATCGCGAGAGTGATAATCAATATAGAGTGGTTAATACCAGAGTATTTTTTTGTTAATTAAGATTAAGTTTGTTTTCAGTTCTTTTTAATAGTCATGCCGAAAGCAATAAGACCTGGGAAACGTTTAGATCGACAACCCTGCGAAATTATTTTCAACATTTATTTATATTTCTTCTTGTTCACTTCACCTAATTTCTATATATTTGATCGTGGTGGTTTTAACATCTCGGTGTGATATACTTCAAACTCGTGGTTTGACATTTGACACTGATAACTAAAGTACTCTATTTATTTAATACAAACATGTCACTTAATAATACAATAATTCATAGACACGTCGGCATCATTCGGAAGTAAACGTGAGCTTCGAGTTGTCACGATGTGAAAGGATTATTCACTAGATCTATAAGTAATTTTATTTAATAGAAGATTAGATGTCGATGTAGAAGAGTAGATATAAAATATAGTAACTTTGTCCCGAGACATGTACCTCCTAATTAACGCGTCGCTTTCATTCTTGTCCATCCAAGTCCATTGAAGAAAAGGACAGATGTCGCTAACGCATTTCCCATAAGCCATCATCAATCCATACCCTTGTGAGGGAGAGATTGTGTTGTTGTGCAGGACACAGTGTATGAATGTGAGTATCTAAAATTATAACTCTGTGAATTATTGTATACATTAAGGACCTCAGTGTAGAACAGCTAATGGACCTTGTAGTTACATGTACCAACAAAAGGTTATATTTTTTTTATCAATAATCCCTAATACACACCTCTTATTCACGCGTCAAAGATTAACGAGTTAATAAGTCTAACTGCCGCACTCAAGAGACATCAATTAAACTTAATGCTTGTTTAGTGACGTGTTGTCTTATTCTATTGCTATAGCAAAGAAAGTGACAGCAGCAAGTTTAATCAAGCATTAAATTTAATTGACGTCTCTAAGTGCGGGAGTTTAGACAGTAATTGACATGGTTTTTGGTCTTTTAATAGCTAATCAGTCTAATCACTTCTAACTTCTTGCTTGGGATAATATGCAAAACCAGTTTAAATAAATTTACGAAAGATATCTATTTCAAAATTAATCTAATTAAATGCTTCCTTTTTCTAATTCACGCTTCGCTCAAAAGCAGCTAAATCTAATCAACAAGTCGCTTTTCTAACTAAAGCGCCACACTAGTATAAAAACCTTTCTAGTTAATTTACCGCTAAAAATAATTAAGTGCCCAATAAACGATAAAGCTTGAATAGTCGATATTGTTACGTACGTGGAGAAGCTTTAACTGATAGAAATGCATGAATACACCGATAATCAAAAGTAGACTTTAATAACGCACTCACTTAAACCGTTACAAAACAATTATCGCACAAAAACTTTTAATATTCAGATGATCGCTTGGGTCGCTCTTGTTCGCACTGTTCACTTTCCAAGTAAAGACTGAATCTACCGGCAACCGCGGTCCGCTTTTTATAGTTCCCGTGTCCGACTATTCCAGAAAGCCTTCCGGAATGTTCGATGTACTTCGCCCCGCCGAGGATGTTCGAGACTATTCGTTGCTGGAATGTTCTACGCCTTGTTACCATGTTTTTGCTTACAATCGCGACGTCCTTGGCTCACGGGTCTGGAATGTTCTGCGTATTTCTGTCTCATTTCCTAACATGCTATCTCTTTCACACGCTTCTCGAAGGTTCACAATATCGCTGTCTCTTTCTAATTGTGTTATCTCTTTCACACGCTTCTCAAAGGTTCTCAGTATCGCTGTCTCTTTCTAATCGTGCTATCCCTTTCACACGCTTCTCGAAAGTTCTCTGTATCGCTGTCTCTTTCTAATCATGCTATCTCTTTCACTCTTAGTGTAAAATTGCTATATACTGAAATGTGCTTCAAAGGCCCATAAAAGGACCTGAAAACGCCTGAAAATGGGTTCTCAGGTTATGGCGTAATCCGATAGAAGGTAGCCTGTAATGTAACGGACTGAAAACATGTTTCAGGTGCCTGAAAACAACGGCTAGTTGGTCGAAATTTTGATAATCTGGTATGTGATAGACCTACCTCTGAAACAGACTGAAACTATATTTAAACCCGCTGAAAACGCTTCTAAAGCACCAAAATCCACGATTGTAGACGCCTTATCTCATCGGCGTAACACTAGGTATTTTGTGTTTATTTGGCACAAAATTGATAAAACAACTTTTGGCAAAAACTGAGCTACGCATACATTAGACTGAGAACACAAATTTAGAGAATGACCAAGGTATACATACATTTTTACGTACGAGGTATACATTTTTAACCGACTTCAAAAAGTTCGACTGTAGGTACGAGTATACAGGGTGTCTGGAAAACCTTTGGAGATATTTGGCGCGGTAATAGTTCGCACGATTCTGATCACGGGGATATGGTTCATTTTTGTTTCTGTTAATGTAAAAAAAAAAGAAGATTTAATTATATTCATTTTGTAACTTGATGTATCGCAGCCGATATCTTGACCTTGACATTTTGATGTTGATACTATACTAATCCAAACGTTCGTAGTAACTAACGTCAAAAGTCTAAGTTCAAGGTCAATGACCTAGGACCATACGTTGTTTACATGGTATGTAAACAGTTCGCTCCATGTAAACAGTTCACCCCATATAAACAAAAATCAAATTACAAAAAAAAATATTAATTTTAATGCAACTCACTGTATTTTCATTTTTACAATTGAACATTTAAGCGGGTTTTGTAATGTTCACTAGATCTGTTGGAACACGCACTGCCGAGCTCTGATCGTATCGTCCGTTTCATGTTAATGTCGAGATCTAAATATTAACCTTTTTTCTGCTCTAAAATAGCCCATTTATTGTTTTACAGCAAGATTAATTCAGACTATTATTATTATTTATTCAGACTAGAAAATCTGAAATTTAATTTACCTGACATCTAATGACAACCATAAATTTTAAAGCTGGCATCATACATGTTGTTGAAAGATTTTCGTATCCTAGAACAAGTTCAATTCTTTGATAAATGGCTACTGTCATAGACTGCTGAAAGTTCGGATGGACATGAAATGAACGATCCGGTAATTGCTGTCCGTATTGATCTGTATGGTATTCGTCGCGCGGTATAGCTAACAGTCCGAATATAAAGGCCGTCGCATAATTGATTAAATTTGTATGATCGCACTTGTCATAGAGAAAAAAAAAAGACCGGCCTTTCCCAGGCCATGGAATCATGGAATCGATAGACGTACTCGTACGTAGTAGGTACTTACATAACACATACATATTCATTCCATGTTCCGGACTTAGAGCATTCAATAAGGCTACGTTTGCACGGACGTGCAGAAAACCGTTTCGTTAGCGGGGCGATCTCGCATCGTCAACGCCTAGGATCCAGAGGTGTTCGCATAGACGTAAAAAAGTCACTTGTCGCTTTGTGCTCTCACGGTTCTCATTCTTCTAGGATACGAAACTCTTTCAACAACGTGTATGATGCCAGCTTTAAATGTAATTCTGATTAAACATCACGTGTAGGACGTGTAGGTAGTATTTTTACAAAAGAAACCTCTTTTCATAAAGAGTTTTCAATGGTAAAAGATTAAAAAAAATACTATGTCAAACTGTCAAAGCACAATCACAACTTAATGATTCGTTTTAATTATTGTTTTTTATTCGTATTACTCCTTGATAGTAGTGCAAATCAATACAATAAATCCATGATTCATGATCTCGTAAAATAAGTCTAATGTACGAGTACAAGTGCTATTTTAGCTGAGTGAGTGTGGGAAGAGTGTGAGTAATAATCGTAATCGTAAGTTTAATTTTTAAATTATTTCACATAATAGCTCTTATCAGAGACCGTCTTTTCATTCACATTACAGAATAATGTGTCTGTGTTCTAAACACCGAGCTTTTGACCATGATTAGAGACATTGTTGATAACTATAAGGAACAACTTGTTTATTTACATTACGTTGTGACACATGTTATGAATGAAGTAGTTAAGATGGGGCACACTGAGAGCATCGTCAGGAAAGGCGATGATAAATTAGCCTGTAACTCAGTCAAATATTAACTTAAAAAAAAGTTACAAATATAGGGATGATCCAAATCATCCACCCTATCTACTGTTAAAATTTCTGCAAAGGTTTTCCAGACACACTGTATATTTTGTTCCAAAAAAAAAATCTTTTTATAGTGTGTAGTCAGGAATGGTCCCATTATCACCGAGTCAAAATTTTATGAGTAGATCCATGAGGGATCGAGGGAAATCCTTAAATATCGATTTTGGTATTTTCAGTTGCATTTGCATTCAGAAAGTATCATTTGGTGAAGTGAAACTGATGATGAAGATGGCCACCGGAAGCTCTCAACGGTACATAGGTACGGTACGTTGAAATAGTTCAAGGGTGGCGATAACATTTATTGATTAAGATAGTTGAGCGACTATGACGAAGCGCGGTTTACACTATGAATTTGCCGCGGCTTAAAATATCCTATAGTTACTCGTATTAATTAGTGAACTAAATAACAGCATAATAAGATCTTACCAGTACCATTTGTGGAGTTCCGGTACTTCCGGTGGCTAGATGGGGTATTCATCATCAGTAACACTTCACCAAATAATATTTTTGATATTTTTGATTGCAAGTGCTGGATTTGTTATTGAAAATACCATATTCGCTATGTGGATGCCTAGAATATTTGAGAAGTTCCCTCAATTCGTCACGTAACCTCTCATCAGATACTGCCTTTGTGACAATGGGACATTCTCGGGACAACACCCTACCAAACGAAAAGAGAAATTTTCAAATCGGTCCTCAGTTGACGGAGTAAACGGGTAACAAATATTTAAAAAAATAAAGTCGAATTAAGAACTAGAGATTGCAAACCGGACTGATTTTCAATTCGGTCGGCCGGCCGGATTTCGTCCAATCCGGCCGGAGCCGGCCGGATCCGACCGGATTGGTGTCGCGGTGTTAATATAAACTGAATTTTATTCTTTCTCTAGTTTTTTAGGGTAATATGGGGAACGAAGGAAAAACAGTAAAGTTCATTTGAAGTTCCAGAAATACAACTTTTTACTTTTAATGTTACTGCAAATTTATTGCTTAAAGAGGAATTTTGTTTGTCCAGCTTTTCTAAAATGAATTTCGAGGATGTCTGAGCTGTAAGAAGTGTCGCATCTCTTTTGCATATAGCTTCTACTGCCAGTTTAAATGGCTGCAAACAGTCAATGAGATCTTTAATGGTTGACCAATCAACTTCAGTAAATTTTATGTTAGATTTTATGTCAATCAATGATTTATATACGCAGGCTTTTAGAATAAAAAATCTTTCAATCATGTTTAATAGACTGTTCCAGCGTGTTTGACAATCTAAAATGAGGCTTAGTTCTTTACCTGTTTCCTCTTTAACATATTTTTGGAGATATAAGTCATATTTTGTAGAATAATTTCACAATTTTTCGCACTTTGTGCAGAAGAAAATTTTATTCAGGGGCTAATTCGACGGATGCAAGATTAAGGGGATGTGGATCCATTATCACACTCATATCCGCCGTTACTTGTTCTTTTTCTGTCACATACGAGTCTTTATCGCACTCGTCATCCTCTGTATATGTTACAGTCTGAACAGATGGTAAATTCCCGAGTTGTCTACTTCAATCCTTGACTGACAATAGCCAACAGAAAACCGTGTGCGAAGCATAACTGTTGAAAACATGGCAGAAGCTTACCTAATAAATAAAACATTCCGATTTTTGGTTTTGGATTGGAATGTGCCTTTTATGTATTTTAGCAGCGATTTCCTTTAATTCTCGTATTGTTGTATGTAAGCTTCCGTGTCGTGCGTGCTGGATTACGCGTGTTTTCGCACTTTATTTTGCTTTACCGGATCCGGTCCGGGTCCGATGACTTTTACCGGATCCGGTAGCTCCCAAAAATTGCCGGATCCGGCCGGATTACCGGATCCGCCGAACAGGATTGCAATCCCTATTGAGAACCTCCTCCTTCATTTTTTTATCCCTTTTCTTGGCAAAAATAAAAAATGTTATGGATTCAAGCCTCTTCGGATTTAAAACTAGCAAAAAAAAGATCTAAAAAGTGATTGTTATGGTATGTATCTTATAATACACATCGTCAATAAAGGGTCGGCCGAAAAAAACTTCTTTTTCAATAATAATAGGTCATTCAAACTGAAGCGGTGTGCTACAATATTTTGAACTTAAGCCGACTTCAGTTTGACTGAACTATTGCCATTGAAAAACAAGTTATTTTTTGCGTTTTTAAAGACGTTTTTGTTTTTATTTAAACAGTTAATTTTTATCAATATATTTTTGTACTGTAATTGGACATCTATTACGAGTATGTATCTTATACTTTGTAATAAATAGGTTCGTTTATTTACGGCTGCTATTGTATTGAATACCACTAAATAAATAAATAAATATATTTCAGGATTTAGCTGCTTATGAAGGTTTTTCTGATGGCCCAAAATTAACTGTCGAGGGTGAGTTACATGCTTAATGATTTACTTACAACTATACGATAAAGATATATATTTTATGTACAACGTCACAAAAAAATCTGTCTCAGATCTGGTGGAAGATGGTTTCAATAGCCAGCACCCGTGGTTCTTCGTGTTGTTGGCGGAGTGGCGCGGAGAGGTGGTGGGCTCAGCGCTGTGCAACCGCGCCTACTCCAGCTGGTCCCGTCGCGCCTTTTACATCGAGGACCTGTTCGTGCGGCCAGACGCACGCCGCCGAGGCATCGGCTTGCTACTTATGAAGGAGCTGAGCAAGGTTGCTCTGATTCACTTAATATTCTCGATTTTAATAATAATCAGCTTTTGGTGACCTGTTGGTGAGTAACGACACCACGGACCTGGGTGCTTCCGAGGGTAGGTCCTGTTCCTCACCTCACGCTTGCCTTTACCGGCCGGCTGGAGTGTACGATTATTTACGAGGCTTGCCTTTATTGGCCGGTTAGAGGGTAGTCGCGAGAGTTATATGCTCGAAGTGCGGATGTAGTGCATAAGCGGCGTGTGAGTGGGTGGGTACCTTATAGTCGTTTAAAATCCAGAAGCACCTCTCAACCATTAGCCCCTTTGGAACTGTTGTCTCTTTGATGCTATGTACAGTCAACAGCAAAAGAAATTGATGAAAAATTGTCTTAAAACAGGATAAACAATAAATTAAGTCAGATGTCACTTATTATTGTAGTTTAGCATAGGTAAATTGTTGAAATTTAATTACGACAACTTTGAACGGGTGTCACAATGTCGAGGAATATGTCAGCAAAGTGATGAGTACGGCACACAAACTACGCAGTATCGGGTTCAAGGTCGACGATGAGTGGTTGGGCAAATTGCTGCTCTCTGGTCTTCCGGATACTTATCAACCCATGATACTGGCTATGGAAAGTTCTGGTGTGAAAATCTCCGCTGACTCCGTGAAAACTAAACTTCTACAAGATGTCCGACAAACCGACTCAAACGCATTTTCCGCGAATCATAGACATGGTTCAAACCGTAAAGGCTACACCAAGAATTATAATGAGACTCAGACAAGCAAGGGACCACGGTGCTATAGCTGCAATAAATATGGTCACATCAGCACAGAGTGTAAGTCGAAGAACAAGAAGAAGAGTACTGCCTCAAGCTATGCAGCAGCCTTTGTGGCAACAACCTCGAACTACAACGCTTGGTACGTTGACTCTGGTACCTCAGTATATAAGACTAAGCACCGAGAACTGCTACTTGACGAGACAGTCCCACCCATCAAATTCATTAAACTTGTAGATGAGAAGTCGATGTCGGTCAAGAGTTGTGGCCAGGTATCTCTGGATGTTCATAATGCGAAAGGCGAACTAAATACAGTACTACTAATGAACGTTCTGTACGTGCCAGATCTTGCTACAAACCTACTTTCAGTGAGTCAAATTATTAAAAATGGCGGCCAAGTCGAGCTTAATGCGAAAGGCTGTCAAATTATGAACAAAGAAAGTATCATTGTCGCTACGGCAAAGATTGTTAACAATATGTACCGGCTGAACAATATTGTTCGTAGTGCATTCATATCGACTGTTGGCAATAAGGACGCCTGCTTTTGGCACATGCGCATAGGTCATCTTAACTTCGCAGATTTGAATAAAATGAAAGAAGCGACTACTGGTGCACAAATGTCACCGAAAGACTCCGATGTCTGCGTCACTTGTCTGGAAGGGAAACAGACCCGGTTACCATTTAAAAAGGAAGGTTCCAGAGCTACTCAAAATCTAGAAATCATTCATGCTGATTTATGTGGGCCTATGGAAACAAAGTCACTGGGAAGCGCAATACAGGGTGGAAAGTTGAGATGGGGCATTAAGGGCAGCTACCAGATCCTTTGCTGCCACGCGAAAATGATCTTAGGAGATCCTTCCCAACTTTTTGAGTGATGACAATCGACATTCACAGATTTTTGATAAAATGTACAGTCAGCGAGAAAATCGTCAGAATTGAGTAATTATGGGTGTTCTAGTACTCTAACCTCAGTTGGTCTCAAAGAGTGTTTTAATCCTTTATGGGAATGGGACCGATTGGCAGTTTAAAAAAAACTCAATTCTGACTATTTTCTCGCTGACTGTACATTTTATCAAAAATCTGTGAATGTCGATTGTCATCACTCAAAAAGTTGGGAAAGGTCTTTTTAGATCATTTTCGCGTGGCAGCAAGGGATCTTTTAGCTGCCCTTAATGCCCCATCTCAACTTTCCACCCTGTATACTTCATGACTTTGATTGACGACTTCACGAGAAAGGTGTCTGTTTACTTTTTGAAAAATAAGTCTGAAGCTCTCGAAAAGTTTAAGGGTCATACACACTCGCAAAAACAAAAGTTGTCTCTCCTGTGGTCAATAGTTAAAGGCTTGTGTGCATATAAGTTATGTTTTTATTTGCTAGGACTAAAGTAGAACTGACGGCGCTTATGAGCATATGGGTTCAGCCAGCAAATTAGGCCTTAAAAACTTCGGCTATGTCCACAGGAAAGACGGTAACCTAAATCTGTGTATGACCCTTAAAGAGTTTTGAGAATGAAGCTGAAAATCAACTTGATTGTAAGGTACGCTGCCTTAGATCAGATAATGGCTCAGAATTCGTCAATAAGGACTTCTCAGGCTATCCGAAGAGCGCAGGTATTGTCCATCAAACCACCACTCCTTATACGCCCCAACAGAACGGTCTTGCGGAGAACCGCACACTGGTCGAGAGAGCGAAGTGCATGCTCCTTAATGCCAAGCTTCCGAAGCTGTACTGGGCTGAAGCTGTGCACACCGCCGCTTATATCGTCTGCAGATCACGGACTCGAGCACTGTCATACAAAACTCCTTACGAAATGTGGTCAGGACTAAAAGCAGACGTAAGTCATATGAGGACTTTTGGATGCGAAGCAATGGTTCACCTGCCGAAGGAAAAACTAAGAAGTGGGATGCCAAGGCCAAAAAGATGATGTTTGTGGTATACTGCGATGATACTAAAGGGTACAGGTTTATTAAGTCCGGCTCGAAAATAGCTGTGAAAAGTCGTCTTCTTGGAATCCACCGTAAAAATAAATTTCGTTGCGGTTACATTAACAAATGAAAATTCCATTTTAGTAGATCAGCCAGAAATAAGAAACTAGTGGCGAGTAAAATACTGAGACGTATGACTCAACTCAGATGGCTTTTAAGTTGACTGATCTCTCCGAGCAATCTGAGCAATCCGAAGGATCAGAGTACATACCAACCGATTCCGAAAAGGATGTTAAGCCAGAGACCAGCAAAATGACAAAGGCCAAGAAAGCAGCCTGACACAGAGCCGTCAACTAACCCAAGTTGCAGCCGCAGACCTACCAGGAGGCTCTTAACTCAGTAGAAGCTGCAAAATGGAAAGTCTCGATCAATGAGGCACTGGAAGCTCATCAGAAGAATGGAACATGGACCCTAATAGAGAATGCAAAAGTGATCGGCTGCAAATGGGTCTTCCGACTGAAGGACGAGCCACCCGGTATCCGTTACAAGTTACGCCTTTGTGCTAAGGGGTACGCACAAACTGAAGGTATTGACTATGAGGAGACGTTTTCACCGACAGTCAGGTACGATTCTATTCGATTACTCTTATCTGTAGCTGCCTAGCATACTCTCAAAATAATACAGTTTGATGTAAAGACCGCTTTTCTTTACGGCGAGCTAAAAGAGGATATTTATATGACTCCTCCTCAAGGCCTAAACGCAGAACCAAATCAGGTATGTAAATTAATAAATTGCCCTATGGTTTAAAGCAGTCACCCCGCTGTTGGAACGCAAAGTTTGATTCAGTACTAAAGAAGTTCAACTTTACGAAATGTAATGCCGATCAATACGTTTATGTAGGAAAAGTAAACGGAACAACATGCTACCTCTTAATTTATGTCGATGACGGGCTCTTGTTCTGTGAAAATGAGTCTATTTTGCAAGACATAATTATAAATATTGAATTACACTTTGAACTGAAAACTTGTTCACCTACTAATTTTGTCGGCTTGCACATAGAAAAAGGGGAGAAATACATTTTCATTCATCAGACAAAGTACATAAACAATTTGTTAAGCAAATTTAACATAAACGATGCCAGTTCTAGCAGTGTCCAAGATGACCCGGACATCAGGCTGGAAAAAAGCGAGACTACCAGCGAGGAGAAGACACCATACAGAGAGGGTGTGGGATCATTGATGCACGCCGCAATCGTAAGCAGACCAGATATCATGTACTCCGTGAGCCTGGTGAGTCGATTCCTTAATTTTTATGATCAGAATCACTGGAACGCTGTCAAGAAGATTTTTAAATATCTAAAAGCCACCAAGGACTATGGTCTCTGCTATCGATCAGACATGACGAGCGATTTGGTTGATTGCAGTGACGCTGATTACGCCAACGATCGCGACACCAGACGTTCTGTCACTGGTTACATATTTTAGAAAAATGGCGCTGCTGTCACGTGGGAAAGCCAACGACAACAAAGCGTGGCCTTATCGACAACGGAAGCTGAATTTATGGCTGCGTGTGCAAGCCATCTGGCTTAAACAAATGATTTCTGACAATGGTCAGTTCAATCAAGACTCTGTCTGCTTGAATCTTGATAACCAAAGTGTTATGTGTGATCAAAAATTTTGACTATCATAAACGGTGCAAACATATTGACGTTAAGTTTAACTTTGTCAAAGAAAAGTTCTCTGAGAAAGTAATAACTGTAAACTATATTAATATTAATAACCAAAATGCTGATATGTCAACATAACCCTTGTCTTAAGACAAATTAAATAAATTTAGGCACGAGGTCGGTATGATCTCAAAAGTGAGCATACATATCCAAACTTAAATGTATAAGTTTTGAAATGTTTACAGTTTTAGTTCCGAGGTTTAGTTGTTTGCTTATAAATATATTTGTACTTACATCTTTATTTCCATCTCTTGTCTTGTCTTGGTTCTTTGAGGAAGGATAGCTCAAATCCGGTAGGAGTGTTGAAATAGTTTCTATGGGTCCGTAGCATAATATCGAAAATCAAATTTCATAAGTACGAAATTCCTAACACAAAAGTTCGAATATCAAAATGACTAATGTACGTAATTCCTAAAGATGCATGTCCTAATGCACTTTTAATCGAATGATCTCATTTTCGAAACTCAATATTCCTTTGTAGAAAATGCCTAAAGATAAGATTTCTAGTGCTCAAAATCGCTACGTACAAAAAGCTTAGTGACAATTCTTCAAAAATCAATACATTTAATGCTAAAAACTCCACCCCTAATGAACGTAGCATAACTTCGAAAATTAAAGTTCCTATTGTACGTAATTCCTAAAAAATTGCTGGAAAGTTATTACAAACTTGTTTTCATAGAACTATTTTAGGAATTATGTACATTAGGAATTTTGATATTCGAAGTTATGCTACGAGTACGTACCCGACTTTATAACCTTTTTAATTTGCAATGTTTACCTATATATATATTTGTCTGTCCGGGTCAAATCTTGATACAGAACGTATTCTCTTCATAATACTTTTTAAGCAGACGCGGCATGGCATATGAAGCATGAGAACAGAATAAATGCTTTGCATGTGTGTGGCGTGACACTGCATGATAAATATAAAAATAGTATATATAAGAGATCGCTGCTGTTGTTTGAAAACTGACGTAGCTGTTATGGTCATGGAAATGATGAATAAACAGTAGTAGTCTGTTGAAGCAGCGGATAGGGGTAGTAATGTCAGGAGAGCTCGCACTAAAGTTCATTTTTTTATTCCGAAGACTAAAATGACAACCACAAGTATCGAGTTCGAGCTGACTTTTAACCTTTGAATAAAACTTACTATTAAATTCTCGTGTAACATACTTTGTAGTTAGAAAGATACTATTACAATAAAATACCATATTTATGCTGAGTGTACTTTCTCATTGTAATTTAAAAACTAAAAAATCTATAACCAGCTACTTAAAAATAAAAAAAGATAAATGAATAACATTAACAGCATTTCATAAAATACGTAAGTTTAAAACTTATAAATCTAGTTTTTAACTTTTATCTACTTTAATAATATACAGGGTGTCTGGAAAACCTTTGGAGATATTTGGCGCGGTAATAGTTCGCACGATTCTGATCACAGGGGTATGGTTCATTTTTGTTTCTGTTAATGTAAAAAAAAAAGAAGGTTTAATTATATTCATTTTGTTACTTGATGTATCGCAGCCGATATCTTGACCTTGACATTTTGCAAACGTTCGTAGTAACTAACGTCAAAATTCCAAGTTCAAAGTCAATGACCTGAGACCATACGTTGTTTACATGGTATGTAAACAAACAGTTCGCCCCATGTAAACAAAAATCAAGTTAACGTTATAAAAAATGATTACTTTTAATGCAACTTACTGTATTTTCGTTTTGCAATTGAACATTTTAGCGGGTTTTGAAATATTTACCAGATTTCTTGGAACACGCACTGCCGAGACCCGATCATACCGTCCGTTTTATTATTAATGTCGAGATCTAAACATTTACCATTGTTTTCTGCTCTAAAATAGGCCATAAAAGTTGTTTTCTAGTAAAAATTAAATTCATATTTGAAAATCTGAAATTTAATTTAACATGACATTTAATGACAACCATAATTCATAGACTTCTAAAAGTTCGGATGAATATGAAATAGACGATCCGTTTATTGCTGTCCGTATTGGTCTGTATGGTATTGTATTCGTAGCGGTTTAGCTAATAAAGGCCGTCGCATAATTGATTATAATTTATATGATGATATCGCACTTGTCATAGAGAAATAAATAAATGACCGACCTTTCCGGCATTGGAATCGATATACGTACGTAGTACATATTCATTTCATGTTCGAGGCTTAGAGCATTTAATAACCGTTACTGGAGTCGTCTTAGGCTTCTTACAGACGAGCGACATTTTGCCAACGGCAGAGGCTACTGCAGCCGTCGCCACCTGACGGCCAAAATGCCGCTCGTCTGTAAGAAGCCTTACAGAAACTTTCCCCTGTACCGGAGTATAAGATCAAAATTAAATTATTCTACACGATAACAAAAAAAATCCTCATAAGTCAATAAAATAACCTGACATTATTCTTACTCATATTCGTAACATAAGAAGCTTCAAGAGAATGCCCTGCTATAGCAATAGCCGTGTGAGAGTGTAATTTTTAATTGTATTAATGTTGAATTCTGTACTTAGAAAAACAAACGACAAAAAATCACGTTTGTTGTACGGGAGCCCCTTAAATATTTATTTTATTTTAATTAAATTATTTCTTTTTAAAGTGAATATACAACTAAATATTCTGTGAATATTTCAAGTGGCTTCCTGTTGCCGTTATATCGAGCAAAAAACGGCAAAAAAATCACGTTTGTTGTATGGGAGCCTCCCTTAAGTAATTAATTTAATATGTTTGTAGTATTTGTTGTTATAGCGGCAACAGAAATACATCTTCTGTGAAAATTTCACATGTCTAGCTATCACGGTTCATGAGATACAGCCTGCTGACAGAAAGACGGACAGACAGACAGACAGACAGCTGGACAGACAGACAGACAAGGCAGGCAGACGGACAGCGGAGTCTTAGTAATAAGATCCCGTTTCTACCCTTTGGGTACGAGACCCTAAAAATGAATTTGATGTGTTGTATTTATGATATCAAAGACTTCCATTGACAAACGTTACTTTTCTGATAGACCTTAATCAACGTGGTACATAGAATTAGTAGGTACTGACATAGAACCCGGACTATAAGTTGAACTTCGCAACAGGTATACTTCTCTAACCGCCTGTTTCACAACAGTAATAATAGACGAGGGAGCCAACTTTAAATGGCAGATAAATTTACTTGTCGATTGTGAAACAGGCCCTTTGTTTTAGATTACATATTTCTTAAGAGGAAATGAAACAAAAACTAGGCGGTTTTCTCTCCTTCGAATGTCTCGGTCACAACGTCGAATTCAACGTGTACTGTGAGAATGGACCTCTTGTACGTCTTCGGGCTTTACAGACAGACCAGACTAGGGCATCTTCCCGGGACATCCCGGTTCCGTAATTCCCGGGAAATCCCGGGAATTTCACAGTGCCTAAAGAACCGGTACTTAAGATTACATCCCGGTTCTCCCGGTTCTTTCCATGAATACCAAACAAATATCGTCGCGCATGTCACATATACCCAATTCACACCTGAGCGACGAAGCCGGCACAAGCGGCAACATCGCATCAACATCCATCATATTTTGCGGCGTATTTGCAATAATTGATCTCTAGATTTGTAAAAAGGAAGAAAAAATAACTTTCTAGTAAGTATTTGACTTAATCAAGAATTATGTTTTTGTTGAAGAAAACGTGCATGATTTTATTGCATATTTATAAAAAATTAAGTTTCCTAATGTTTTTCAATCGTTTTATATCTCAAATGGCTATTATTGCGGTGATTTGAGGTAAAAAATAAAGAACCGGGAGAACCGGGAGAACCGGGAATCCCGGTACCGTCCCTGCTTAGAACCGGGAAATTGATGTCTTGGAACCGGGCCCGGTACTGCATGCCCTAGACCAGACAGATAAGGATCTATTCAAACCTTGTGACGTCTTACGTGACGTAATAACGAAAGCATACAAGGACATCTCTTTCTAACTAATTATGAGGTCTGGTTTCTATGCTAATACCTACTTATTCTGTTGCACCTTGTCTTCTAATCTGCAGACTGGATACTCACAAAAAATATGCCTTAAGCACACCTCTTGCACATGCGATTGAAAGAGAAGTTTTCTCGTGATCCTGCCATTTTTGTCCTATTGCACAAAAAGTACACCTAGATTTGATCACCAAATACTAATTGTGTTTGAAAAGTAGGTAGGTTAGGTTTGAAAGTTACCTTCAGATGCCCGAAGGGCAAACCACCCAGAAACAGTACGGGCGGGGCTCCAGCGGAATTGAGTAGGACAAATATAGTAGGACCACAAGAAAACGGCCATTGAAAGTAATAAATAAATAAACAAGTAAATCATTTATTTGAAAAAACCGGCATAAGGACCATGACAATGCTCCGCCAAATTCCACAAACAGTTTGAAAATTGTACGCAGTCCTTTGGCAAAAAAGAGTTTACATGGTGAATTGACTGACGGAACAAAAATATTCTCATGTAGCAACCACCATATCAAGCATCAGATTTTGGTTAAAAATAGCTCACCTGTTTACTTGACAGTATAATGGCGGCAGAGTTAAAACAGCCACAGCAACAGCGTTGGAATAAACTACCCCGAAATTATTTTCCCTCAAAATTTGTATTGCCATGCCATTCGCTATAATTTTTTTCCCAGTCTATCGTTATTCTTCTCCTTTTCCATTCGCGGATTTCCCCATTTGTTAATTTTACTAGAGGCGTCGGTAGGTTTAGGTTAATTATGTTCGTTTTGCAGCAGCGCTTACAAATAGGAAATCCGCGTCGACTTTGTGGAATTGATATTTGAAACATGCCAGTCGGAAAAAGCTACAATGTAATAAAATGTGTGTGGTTAAATTATTAATTAGGAAAAATGCGAATGGAAAAAGAAGGAAAAGAATAAACGACCGGGAAGTAAAAAATATGGGGAAATACGCGAATGGAAATACAAATATTGGGGATAAATAATTTTGGGTTAGTCTTTTTTATAGTCGTTTTATCCACATCGATAAACACGACTATACCTATTAAGTCCTTCACGGTAAAACCATATCGACTTTGGCATGTTATCGTTTTGTCAACGTTACTATACTTAGCTCTTTTTTACTTGACAGTAATAGCGGCCGAGTATACAGAGTAGTTGAATAGAGTAAAAATTTGTAGGAGCGAGACGCCGAATGGACTCGTTTGTCAATGTCGATAGAAATTTATGAAAAACTAGCTTATGCTCACTAGTTTGCGACTCCCTCCGCATACAAGTCGTTTATCGCTATTCCCTAAACTAACTATCTATCTGCGGGTACCTACCGAAGAATTTTACGTCGCGTGATCACCAGCCAAAGACCGGCCGCTTATGCGCGTTCGCTGCGTGTTCAGACGTCGAATTAACTTGGTACGTAGTTACTATTATTTAATCTGTGGTACGTAGAACTCACAGATAACCTTACTTTTGTGCGACCTCGTAAAGCCCGACGTCCTAAAATTAGGACATTTGTCAAAGTGACTTTTGTCTTTAGATGACCGACACAAGATCCTTTTTCGAACTAACGGAATTTGACGTGGGCCTTACGAGGCTAAAGGGGCTTGACATCATGCTATTTACAGCATGCAATTTGAAACGTATGAGAAAAAATGCATAAAGGCAACTGATTTATGCAGAAAGACGGATTGTGAACATGTATACATTTCCAATGGTAGAGTCCGTTTGTTACATACACTGACGAAGCTGGCTGGAACAGAAACAATATAAATAAGGATCAAACTAGGAAACAAATTATAAACCTATCTGCTTGCTTATTAGTACTTAGGCTAAGCTTATAGAAGTTATGATGGATTAAAGCAACAGACTAACATACATGCTGGAATACTTAAAAGAAGTTCAAACTACTTCAAACTCAGTGAGACTATACATTAGGTACACTGGATATTCTGCACCCACCTTCCGACTCCATCATCAGATTAACCTCAATAATTATTAATAATTATTGTATTGTAAACAGGTTAATATAAAATACATGAACACTGCCCTCGTCCCTACCCCTCATCAGCATCATCATCATCATCATCACATTATACCACTGACTTAACGTTTGCCTATTACGATTTATGAGAAACATCCGCTGACAGACATATGGACGGACGTAGTAGGTAAATAGGATCTAATCTAACTGAAAAAACATGACCGCATTGTGAATTAGAGTGAAGTTCTAATAATGAAAACCCAGAGTCATATTCCTAACAGGTTTATGATTTCCTAGTACTTAAATTGAACGTAGCAACCCATCCGATACTTTTTATTTTGCATATTGCATATTTTCCTCGCGGGTTGGGTAAAAAACCCTTTCGTATCCCTTACTTGTTTATGATCTCCTGGTACTTGGCTAGTTTTATTACTGACCTAAGTAATCTGTCAAAAAATCAGGTTCCTGGCTGTACTAGGAAAAAGTTACGAGGGTGGGAAAAAGGGCTGAATGAGTTCGTGTAAATATTAGACACTGCAGTAGGTACCGCTCGGTTTTTTTCTTCGAACTTGGCCGGACACACTACCGTGTGTCTTAATCATTCTTGAGGCAAGCTTTTTTTGTTGACTGTACTTTTTCTTTTGCAAAATCGTTATCTGCTTATCAAGATCAAACTAAGGAGTCTCTACCCGTTAGGTCTACGTTAAATATAGCGGAGATCCTGTCGCCGTCGCCACCTTCCAACATCATCAGATCAGCTCTTAGATACACTTAGATGATGGTTTGATTATCTTAGATGCTCTTGGTTTACGTATGTGGTCCAAATTTCAGCCCATTCCATTTAGGGAACTGGTTCAAAATATACTTGCTTGTTTTAACGGACAACTTACATACATACGAACAATGCATGTTAAATAAAAGCTTGAAAAAAAGCAATCTTTCGCATTTTGACCTACGTATTTATAATAATAGTACTTATTAAAAATTTAAGGTTACTATTCATCAGTCTTCTCTTGAACTTTGATTTTTAGCTCCGTTTTCCTTTAATAATTGTTTTCTTTCTTCTGTTTCTTTTTTAAAATGTAAAAGTCATAGTGTTGCTCGCCTTTATTAACCTAAAATCAGACTATTATTAGTATCTACATCTGTATTTATTTATTTATAAAATGCCACAACGTACGTAATATTGGCCACGTTTCGAGTTCATCATCAGATCAGCTCTTAAACGTCAATAAAAATACATTGAGAATATTAGATATCATTTATTAGGGTTTACTGTAGGTATTTTATTCGTGCTTTTATGAATTTCTTCATTTATACACACAAACTTTGTTAAACCGTTCTCAAGTATGATACATGAGGCAAGTGATTTTTATCTAATAGAAGATTAATTTGTTTTTCACTATTCCCTTGAAAACTACGATTTTTGGGGCATAATAAAAACAACATCAGTACTAAATACCTAAGAACGTTTTTTTTCGATTCGTTAAGATCTTCGTTCGTAATGAAAAAACGAATAAGGAAAATTCTACGACAGGTACACAGTCATTATACGCTTATCGAACCCAAACTAACAAATCCAAACTTGGTGAGCCTGTAATGTAATCGCTATAATGTATGCCTATAATATTTGAGGAGTTCCCTCAATTCCTCATGGATCCCCTCATCAGATTCTGATTTGGTGACAATGGGACCACCTCGGAAGTATATTCTATCAAACTAAAAAATAATTTTTGAAATCGGTCCATAATAGAGGGAGAAATCGGTGAACATACATAAAATATTAATACAGTGGAACAAAGAACCTCCTCCTTTTTTGAAGTCGGTTAAAAAGAAACCTTTACGTACCTAATTTTCAAAATCTTGTACAGCTATTGCTATGACTTCTGATGTATTGACACGATAATACTGGCGTTCTGTTTTTAGTATTTGCTGTTATAGCGGCAGTAAAAATACAAATAAAATCAACAGTCTAGCTATCACGGTTCATGAGACCGGACAGACAGACAGACAGACAGACAGACAGACAGACAGACGGACAGACGGACAGACGGACAGACAGACAGACAAACAGACAGACAGACAGAGAGACAGACGGACGGACGGACGGACGGACGGACGGATGGACGGACGGACGGACGGACGGGTGGACGGGCGGACGGACGGACTGACAGACAGATGGACAGAGGAATCTTAGTGATAGGGTCCCGTTTTTACCCTTTGGGTAACATACCCTAATAAAAAACCGCCTTCAAAAACGCAAAAGATTACTTTATTTTAAAATTGTAGGTACCTAATAGGTTAGTCCAACTGATGTCGGCTTTTTTGTTGAAAATATTGTGGTCGCCGACAGTCAGTTGGACAAACCTATTAGGTACCTACAATTTTAAAAGAAGGTATTTTTTACGTTTTTGGAGACGGTTTTATGTTTCCAAAAACTTTTATTTTATTTTATACTTTTTAGTGATCATAATACGCTGTTACGTAGTCCCACTTCTTGGTTGATATAAAACTTTAAGTTATTTCAAGCGCGCCGCAAGCAACGCCGCGGGAAAGTCATAGTCATATTTCAACAAGTAAATATTCTTCGTTGTAGTCACTCGACTATCTTAATCGAGATATCTTATCGCCACCCTTGAAATCAGTACCGTTGAGGAGTTCGGGTGGCCATCCGTGGTCTTAATCATCAGTTCCAGTTCACCAAATGATACTTTCTGAATGCAAATGCTGGACTTGTTACTAAAAATACTAAAATCGCTATATGTTTTCCTACAATATTTGAGGAGATAATATTATCCTTTTTCCCCGGGACTCTAAACACAATTGGATCATCGCTATATCTCTAAAGAAAAATTAGTCGTACAACCAGGCAGAAATACTTACTAGTTTTAAGATCTGGGTTAAAATAGCTCCAGTTTTTTTGCCCCATACATATCTTTCAATATCTTTTACGTTTATTACGATGTCTTTCAGATTTTTCAAAATTATCCAATCCAATCTTGTTTTGGTGTTTTCAAAATTATTTCTTCTGACATTTGATAGTTTGACATAAGTTTGATACTTGTCAAAGACATTATAGCACTTGATAGCACTACCGAGTCATCGTTCGAAAAAGGTTAATTAATACCGTTTTACATAATAAATCGCAGCTTGGAGTGAAATTGGCAGCATGACCCAATTTTTACTCAAAACGACCAAAAATTAATAATTTGAATCTATCCTCTGGAAGGTAAGTATGTTCTGTATATTTAAACAGGTTTTTCAGATCGCAATGAAAGCTTCTAAAGCCGAATGATATATGGTTGTTGGTATCAGTCAAGCTTTAGAACTTATAGCTGACATTAAGTAAATAAAATATAAATATAAATGTATATCACGAAAACGAATTCTAAATACCAAAATATCTTAAATATCTTCACATTATTGCTTCCAATTAGATCCTTACAAAAGACTGTAGACCGGGAGATACTGACACAAAATTTCCGGTCATTTGTACCAGTACGGCGACCCTTCAAGGGTCTAATTACGTAATGACGAAATGGAAAATGATGGTCATAGCGCTGGTACCGGTGGCCCAAACGCGTGGGCGGCCATTTGGAACCGTCGGAAAAGTATAGCATGGTGATTTTCGTGAACGGCTACTCGACGATGATTAGCTGTGCAAAAATTAGCCTGGTACAAATGGTTGCATTGTTTTTTTTTAATTAACGTGATTCGTCGGTATGGCGGGCCACACCGGAGAAGTATGGCATTACGCTACCGCCTACTTCTTTTTTCATCGACTATTGGAAACTACAAGAATTTTAGTGGTACAAATCGTTCGACTTTCGTAATCTATCCGACACGTTCGAATAACGTCCACGCGTTTAGGCCGCCGGTACCAGCGCTATGACCATCATTTTCCTTTTCGTCATTACGTAATTAGACCCTTGAAGGGTCGCCATACTTGGTACAAATGACCGGAAATTTAGTGTCAGTATCTCCTGGTCAAAAATGTAAAAGCAAGTAGTTATTTTATTTGGTGTTCCCAATTAATTCAATGATTGTACATACTACGACGTTGATGTCTTCTTCACTGTGGTCTCCTCTTGAAGCGCTGGTAGATATTAACGTGTAGAAGTGCCCGAGGGGGCTACTTCCAGAACATACATAGGTACATTATTTTTGTGTTTTATTAAATAGTTTTTTTTTTCCATTTCAAAAATAAGTTTGCGTTTTACGTCTCGCCACGACACTGTTTCCGTATATTGATCTTTCCATACATAATTATTATAAATATTTTTCGTATTAGTTCCCTAAATGTGTAAGTAATAAAATACTGAATTTAAATCTCCTTAGTATCCGCGGCCTTTTTTTAAAGTGTTTTTAGCCAGGATCTGGCATTGTTCTTTGGTAACATGATTCAATTTTGCCCCAAAACATTCTGATTAATAAACTATTACTTCCAACTAAATAACCACCATTAACTGCCGCACTCAGAAGCGTCATTTAAGTTTAATGCTTGTTTAGTGAAGTGTTGTCTTCTTATTGCTATAGCAAAGAAAGTGACAGCAGCAATTTGAATCAAGCATTAAATTTAATTGACGCCTCTGAGTAAACAATGGTTGCTACTTAAGAATACTGTAGTGTCACCACAGAGTTTCACCACGTTGATCGCTTCTTAGGGCCGTATTAATAAACTAATCTCGACTGCAATACCCGTCTCAAGGTGCGTCAAACATGACAGTATTCTATGGCTTGACAGTTACTTTGACGTATCTTGTGACGAGCATCTTAGATTAAGAAGCTAGGCTATGTTTTTCTAGGATACGAATATCTTTCAACCACGTGTATGATGCCAGCTTTAAATGTAATTCTGATAAAACGTAACGTGTAGGGACGAATTTCTCTTTTTATAAAGAGTTTTAATGGCACAAGATTTAAAAAGATACTAATGTCAAATTGTCAAAGCACAATCACAACTTTACTTAATGATTCGTTTTAATTAAGGTTTTTTTTCGTAATAATCCCCGATAGTGGTACAAATCAATAAAGTAAATCCATGATTCATGATCTCTTAAAAGAAGTCGAATGTACCTACGAGTACAAGTGCTATTTTAGCTGTGTGAGTGTGCGAAGAGTGGGACATAAAAATCGGAATCGTAAGTTTCAATTTTAAATTATTTCACATAATAGCCCTTAACAGATACCGTCTTTTCATTTCAAAATAATGTGTCAGTTTTCTAAACACCATGGAGCTTTTAACCATGATTAGAAACATAGTTCAATATAAGGCACAACTTGTTTATTTACATTACGTTGTGACACATGTAATGAATGAATTAGTTAAGATGGGGCACACTGAGAGCATCGTCAGGAAAGGCGATGATAAATCCGTCTGTAACTCAGTCAAATATTAACTTAAAAAAAAGTTACCAATATAGGGATGATCCAAATCACCCACCCTATCTACTGTTAAAATTTCTCCAAAGGTTTTCCAGACACCCTGTATATATCATTGACATGGTGTCCCCTTGTTTCACCGACAATCATTTTATAGAACGTATGACTTCACAGAAATTTCATTTCATAGAAAGCTAATTTCAGCAATTTAATAAGGTTTCAGCGGAAATTAGCTTTCTATGAAAATGAAAATTCTGCGAAGTGATACGTCCTATGAAATGAGTGCTGGTGAAACAGTGTACAACCAATTGACATAGGTAGTTATTATTGACGAAGTCACAAATTTGTTGCGATACATTTTAATAATTGTACGCATTCGTACTCGTGGATTTTCCCAATGATATTTATAATGTTTCTACGTTTGCATTCGTTTTTCCTTGCTTTTTTCCAGCCAGTCGGTAACCCGGCTTCAATTTTAGCCATTTCAATTAAATTACAGTTGGTTTCTTTCTTCAGTTCGATTATCAAGGGATAAAACCCCATATTTTTCTTACCGCAAATTAAATTTAGGTGATGATGAAATGATTCCGCATTGTTTTGGGTACTTGGGATATCTGCAACAGCATTCACTCCAACAGTGCACCAATATATAGGTTTAAACGTTGGTGGGGTATTACCACTGCCATGTACATAATTTTGTCCAAACCACTCTTATATTAATTTCTCATCGTCATCGTTACTACTGAGTTTCAGGGCATCGAAATACTGCTGTACATTTGACGGATGTAAAAATGACAAAGCTATCAAGCATTTAATGTTAATATTGAATTGACGGTTCGTGTCATATTTTATTTTCAATTTTGATTTCTGAATTTTTCGGTAATTTATCTGTCTAAAATGGAAAAAACATCCTCTAACATTTATATTTTCAAAATTTTTACGCACGGTCAGAATCGCACCAAGTTCAAAATCCATTATGACTCTTAACGGGTTTAGCACAATATTATTTTCGGTGCAGTACGTTACGTTACAAGACTTTTTGTCTTTGTGACTACACAAGGCAAATAAGAAGGGATTTTTTTTGTCACTATTTTAAAAAGATCCGTGGAAAGTGTAGAGCTGTTGAAAAATACTGGGCACGACCCAAAATGTTCCATCCATAATCCAATAAATTGCTTGCCCCAGTAAAATCATCAAATACTTGGTACTAAAAAGTATTACTCTATGAGAATCATTTTCGAATAAGCAATCTTTTATAGCGAAATTTTCGTTTCCAAACATTGTCATTCAGTATTCATAGAAAAATCAATCGATGTCGGCTCTTTCGGAAAATTGAGTACTTTCTTTTTAGTTCGATGGAACACTTGCCGCAACGCTTCCTTAGATGGAAGGCTTGTCGCCAACTGTTCGTCGGTACTGTTCAGATGATTTTGTAGTATTGTGCATGTTCTAACATAGGTTTGTTCCCCTGTCTTTCTCTTCAAATCATTTACGTTATTTGCTATAGAAGCTCTCACGGCATTTCCTTCGTGATTGTGATCACTAGATTTAACCGCTTCTAAATTGTTCTCATTACTGTTTGTTATTAAAAGTGCATTGCATTTGTATAACTCATTGGATTTAAATTCACAGGCCCAATAATTTTTTTCATTAAGTTCCCTATTTTTATAATATGTAAATCCATTATTATATAATATTTTTTTCCTTTCTGCCCATCAATTAGTTTTAAATTGTGAGACATTTTTAATAATAGTAAAATAACCAATTAAATAATTAATTAATTTTATGTCGCACATGTGTCACTCTCGACAGTAGATGACACATATTGAAATGTACTCATAGTAAGCAGTATAAAGACTACTTCGAGCATGCGAACTACGTACTTGAAGGAGTCTTTACACTGATTATTTAGCTATGGAAACGATCTTATAATTCATTACCAATAATATCAATGGAGTAAGTAGCCATTCGTATACTTTCCTGAATTGTGCTAGGAAGTTTAAATAAAGAAATAAATACGCAAACCCACTTGTACAGGCACACTGTACTGGACATAAGAACAGGTTAACAAAATAACGCAAATTGATGATTTAACAACAGCAAACTTATCCCTAAAAGAGATCTGTTCCATACATATAGCTCGTAATGGAAATCCCAGCTATGATTTAGATTGAAATATAATAATCAGTTTCGTATCCTTTAAACGAAGGTCAGCTGACCGTAGGACAAATGTCGTTCGAAATTTTGCACTTTATACATTTTAAACTTAGGTCAACTGGGCGTAGGAAAAATGTCGTTAGTATTTTCGTGCACTAGTGGTATTGTACTTTAGACATTTTAAATCAGGCTAATTAAACATAGGACATGCATCTTTAGGAATTTCGTACATTATACATTTTGAAATTCGAAGATTTGTTTTTAGGAATTTCGTACTTATGAAATTTGATTTTCGATATTATGCTACGGACCCGTTTCTATAGCATTAAATATTCGCTATCCAGCTACTTTATACCTTTGTGTCTATGACAGTTTTATCTATCTGACACCGTCTGTTCTGACATGTAATTTGTTCGGTTGTTGTATTCTCGTATTATTTAATATTTAATTATCTCATTATAGTTTTCCACATAAATACTGCGTCTGTTATAATAAATTAACTCGTAATGTGTCATAAGTAAGAGACATGCCATTCAAACAGTTAAAGTTATTACTGAGTGTTTCAAATTAAACGGATTCTCTAAAATAGCAATAGTCAGTAATACTACCAAACCATCATAATGTAAGTGAATACGAATTTTTGGGACTTCATGACCTCTCAGGACCACCTCGGAATACATGCGAGACGTTCGGTTAATGTCGGTTATATTTGTTAAATAAACACGCGAAACATCTATGACACCTCTCATTTCCGTCAAGGGTTGAAATAAGTTCCTATTACTTCATTTTGATTTTTATTCATCATTTTAAATAAATCATTTTTAACTTTTGACTTTCTCTTGTTTGACACTTGACACGTGGGTAAAAAATAATTTCATCATTCTTTATTGAAATTTCTCGTAAAGAGACAGTTATGAAATCGTGTATTATTATTTCGCGTTAACATATTGATTTATTTTGCTTCCGTGTTATTATGATCATTTTCTTTTGACTAATTAAATACTATTATTTTGCATTCTATTTACATCCAACTAAGTACAGAATTCAAAGTTTCGAATTCCGTTCGCAACGCCGAATCGAGCCAAGCCGAGCCGAGCGACGCCTTTTTCACTCTTACTGCACGGACATAAGACTTTTTCTTACCGGGTCAAGCCGATTCCGCGTCGATAGGTCTGGAGAGACCCTTAATTTTGATGTTGACTGTACCTGTATGCGGCTATTTTGGGAAACCCATTCTATTGAGTTGGCGAGGCTCAACTAAAGTAATTAGAACTGGCCAGGCAGGTGCCATAGTTTCATCCATAGCCTAGTTCAAAAATCCATATCAGTTCATACATACTTAGAGCCGAATATCAATGTCCCGTTCCCATCCTTTTTAAATAGTCGTACACTAACCGGTAGTTGTCCGTGGGTGCAATACTTCTATAGTGTGAACTCAGGGACAATCGCCGGTTGGTGTTCCGTCCTTTACTAAATTAAACCTGTCTTAAGGTAAGGGCATCTGCGTGATGGCTTCGGCTCCATGTACGCCTTCCATAGTTCTGAGACTCCCATACGAGTAGTCGCGGTATTGGTAAATACATACTGCTGATTTCAGTAAACAAATTAAGTGTTAATTACAAGATTGTTGAGACTTCCTATTTGAAGGCTTCGCTCTTCCAAAAGTTAAAATGTTAAATTAAATAATAATAGCTATTGTATTTTAAACATGAATCGTTTAGGTGCGGTTTAACATATTTTTTCTACTCGCGTACCATAAACCGCTAATATTGATATCGTTAACGGTATCAGAATACCACCTATAGCGTACCCGAAGCGGTGATAACAGTTCTATAATAATTATTACAGCATTATTATTACCATGGTTACGGTCATTCCGGATATCAGTCTTGGCGTTTAGTGAACACTTGCGATCCTAATTTGTATAATAAACCGTTAAAAATATTTTAATACCAATTAAAATTACGTATATATTAAAAACAAAATAAATTTTGAGTCTAATTATATGTTTAAAATTACTTTTTTATTAAATTACTAAAAATAGATGGTTAATATTCATCGTTTTGTTATTTGGTTACCATGGTAACGTTCAATATGGATATCAACAATAGCGTTTCGTTTGGCATTTCAACTTTTGTGATAAATTGTCAGAACAGTTTTTAGTAACTATTAAAATTTGCAAAAGAAAGATATATTTTGTCAGGATCGTAGCAGGTGGGAAGAAGTGGACTCTGCCTACCCCTCTGGGAAACAGGCGTGATTTAATGTATTTGTTACGTACGTGGGGGTAGGTAACTGATAGAAATGCACGAATACACCGATAATCAAAAGTAGACTTTAATTACGCACTCACTTAAACCGTTACAAAACAATTATCGCACAATAAACTTCGAATACTCAGATGATCGCTCGGGTCGCTCTTATTCGCACTGATCGCTTTCCAGGTAAAGACTGAATCGTCGCAACCGGTATCCGCCGTTTTATAGCTCCCGTGTCCGATCATTCCAGAATGCCTTTCCGGAATGATCGACCCGCCAAGGTCGATCGAGATTGTTCATTACTGGAATGTTCTACGCCTTGCTAACTTGTTCTTTTTACGATCGCTATGACCTTGACTCACGGGTCTGGATGAGTCTGAAATGTTCCGCGAGTTGCTGTTTCATTTCGTGTTATCTCTTTCACACGCTTCTGGAAGGTTCTCAGTATCGCCGTCTCTTTCTAATCGTGTTATCTCTTTCACACACTTCTCGAAGGTTCTCAGTATTGCTGTCTCTTTCTAATCATGCTATCTCTTTCACTCTTAGTGAAAAAAATGCCATATACTGAAATGTACTTCAAAGGCCCATAAGGGGTCCTGAAAATGCCTGTAAATGTGTTTTCATGTTATGGCGTAATCTGATGAGGGTGGCCTGAAACTGACTGAAAACACGTTTCAGCCGCCTGAAAACAACGGTAAGTTGGTCGAAATTTTGATAATCTGGTATGTGATAGAGCTACCTCTGAAACGGACTGAAATAATATTTCAGCATGCTGAAAACGCTTCTAAAGCACCAAAATTAACGATTAAAAATGCGACGCCTTTATGCCATCGGCGTAACAGTATGTATGTATGAAAAAATTGCATGAAATTTGTTAACATTTACTTAACAATAAAATTCATAATTAACGCTAATCGGAATAATGAAAATGAATTTGCTGACAAGTAATTTGTTCTAGCAGAAAAATGGAGTGAAGTATACGAGAAAAGTTAGTGATTGTTTATTTTTTGTCATTATAATTTTAAGCTTGTATAAAAAGTTATGTATGCAACGGTTCATAATTAGCTCTTAAGGTACTCGTGCCTGAAATTAGAGCGCTCGCAGGCTTCATTATGTACCAGTTATATAAATAACTATTATCAAGTCACGGTCACGATATCTTACTCTAATATAATGATCATTATTGATAGATACGCCATTTTAACCGACTTCAAAAAAGGAGGAGGTTCTCGGATCAATTCGTCGGGATTTTTTTAGGGTTCCGTAGTTAAACTTCGAACCCTTATAGTTTCGTCATGTCCGTCCGTCCGTCCGTCTGCTCCCTAGCCCAGAGACTCTTAGAAAACTGTAATTTGGCATGAATATACATATTCGTCACGCCAACGAAGACAACAACAACAAATGTAGAAAAAAAAAGTGTATGTACCTCCCCTACACGTAACGTGGGGATGTTTTTTTCTTTCTCGTCGACCCCATAGTGTGCGTTGTCATTGGATAGGTCTTTTAAAAATATTGCTGGTTTGTGGAAACAATTTTTTGATTAAGGGATCCGTTTATGAAATATTAAGCTTTAAAGCGCTAATTTTTGATAGAGTCAAGTGTCTCCCCCCACTACAGCCAAAACTACAAATACTATAAAATCTGAAAAATATCTTCAATGAAAGCGCGTATAACGAATTTAAATTAAAAACTATCACGACTAAGTAGACTGGATTGGTTCTTGAGATACAAGCGATTATAGTTATTTATGTAACTGTTACATAATGAATGAAGCTTCTTAAGGTACGAGTGCAGATGTTAGAGTGCGAGCCTGCGAGCACTCTAATTACATGCACGAGTACCTTAAGAACAACAACTAACTATAAATAGAGAATTAGTTCATAGTTGTTGTTTTTGAGATAGTTTTTGTGTAGTAACGGCTTCGGAACCCTGCACTGAGCATGGTCAGACATGCTCTTTCCCGTTTTTTTTATATATCGTCGGCCTAAATCGCAAACCTCGTAACTCAATCTGACCAAATTTTACAGAAGGCACAAAAACCGGCGGTCGACAAATGGCGGTCGGGAGTAGTGAGGTTTTCTATTTTGCTTTTTAAACGTAAACGGTATATTTTTGGTATTTAAGAGTTTTTCCGTTAGATGCGTTCAGAATAGTACTATCTAAAAGTGTCAAAACATGATTTAAAAAAAAATGGTTAGGAGGTATGCGATTTAGGCCGACAATATCTATGTTCCTCATTACTCAAAGACCGCTGGAGTGATTTGAAAAAAAAAAAAATTTAATATACACTTTCTAGTTAGTTAGTCCAATTGTCAACACGTCAGGATCTGATGATGGAATCTTGGATAAATTGGGCGCAACATTCACATATTTATTATAGGCACATCTTTAGCGATTTGGGTATTTATTATAGTAACTCGTGGACTTGCTCTTGGAAAGCATTATTTGGTAAAGTGGACTGTGGAACTGATCATAAACACCACAGATGGCCACCGGAATCCTCAACGGTACCTATTTCGAGGGTGGCGACAAGATATTTCGAGTAAGTTGAGTGACTATGACAAAGCACATTGAAATGGTTTAAATATATGCACTAGGACTTTCCCGCGGCGTGGCTTGCGCCAAATTCGTGTAAATGTCCTATATTTTCTTATTAATTGAGAAATGGAAATACGTAATAGCATATGAATTATTACTAAAAAGTACAAAACAAAATAAATGTTTAAAAAATAAAGTTATTTTTTGCATTTTTGGAGGCCGTTGTTTGTTCTTTTTTAACATTTTTTTATGGCCTTAAATTAGTATCTCCTGATTAGCAGTGGTGGCCATAAAATAAGACACCCTTCCAACTTAGGCTGCATAATCAAAAACGGTTCGACTTAATGTTTTTTTTTTTAATTAAATCAAATTGAATAAAATACAGGGTGTCCCAAGAATAGCACGTCGCAGTGACAACGGAGATTCCCCGGCCTAAGATCAACCAAACCAGCCTAACATGACCTCAGTAAAAGTTGCACCGATATCAAGTTATGCCAATTTAAAGTTTTTTTCTTATTTATCACCTCTTTTGACATTGTAAGTGCCCGCGTTTACTTGGATAGCTTTAGAATTTAGTTTTTTTGTACGCTGTCATAAATAGTTACTTAATTAAGATGAAAGAAGCATTATTATGTAAATAACTAATGTAAAAGTTGGAAAAATACTGCAATGAACTTGACTTAAATTATCAGCAAAACAGTCATTTCGTCTTTGAACACCTGCCATGTTTTTTTTTACTAGAAACGAAATAAGCAAATAGCTTTAAAAATATGCGTATGTTATGCCAATTCAAAAAATGGTATGAAACATGATATCTTAATGCAAAAAAAGTAGGAATTCGTATCACCATTCCCAATAAGGGTCCCCGGAAACCAATGCTAATAATTTAAAAAATGATATATTGATCGAGGTCCAAAGATAATAAAAAACAGGTTTAACTTTCATTACTTTATTTACAATAAATGTTCAAATGGTTTCCCTACGACTCTATTGCACAAATGACATCTTCTGATAAATTACGGTTTAATTTTTTTATCGGTTTTGAATAAACTTTATCTTTTAACCTCGTAAGGCCCAACGTCCTAAATTTAGAACATTTGTCGAAGTGACTTTTGACTTTAGTTAACCGACACAAGATTATTTTTCGAACAAACGAAATTTGACATGGGCCGATACGAGGTACATCCCTAAGAAAAAATGCACGATAATAATCTTCTGATAAAACTACGGTTTAATTTTCTTAAACTGCTTTCCGACACGTTTCGGCCTGCGTCGAAAACATGTCGCTGTATTTCTTCTTCGTATGAATAAGCTTTATCTTTTAAACATTCCAAATAAAAAAAGTCCAATGGTTTTAGATTCTATTATTTAGAACCGGTCGAGTTGCCGCCGATACTGAGTGGCCAGAATTATCTGCAGTTTTTGGTAAACGATCTGCCTATTTTATTGGAGGACGCGCCGTTGGCATTGAGGCAAAGAATGTGGTTCCAGCAAGTTGGCTGCCCGGCACAATACGCTCGCTTAGTCCGCGAGCACCTAAATAACACGTACCCTGACAGATGGATTGAGCGATTGGGACCAATTTTATGGCCACCGCGTTCCCCAGATCTAGACCCATTGGACTTTTTATTTATTAGGGATGTACCTCGTTTTGGCCCATGTCAAATTTCGTTAGTTCGAAAAATAATCTTGTGTCGGTTAACTAAAGTCAAAAGTCACTTTGACAAATATTCTAAATTTAGGACGTTAGGCCTTACGAGGTTATAAGATAAAGTTTATTCAAAACCGATAAGAAAGTTAAACCGTAATTTATCAGAAGATATCATTTATGCAATAGAGTCGTAGGGAAACAATTTGAACATTTTTATTGTAAATATAAACCTGTTTTTATCTTCTTTGAACCTTGTTCAACCAAAAATCTATGATATTTTTCAAAAGAGAATAAACAAATGAGATATCGAAGAGTACACGATAATTTTTTTAAATATTAGCTTTGGTTTCCAGGGATCCTTATTGGGAAAGGTGATTCGAATTCCTACTTTTTTGCATTAAGATATCATATATCATACCATTTTTGAATTGGCATAACATACGCATGTTTTTGAAGTTATTTGCTTATTTCGTTTCTAGTAAACTTTTTTCATGGCAGGTGTTCAAAATCGAAATGACTGTTTTGCTGATAATTTAAGTCAAGTTCATTGCAGTATTTTTCCAACTTTTACTTTAGTTATTGACATAATAATGCTTCTTTCACCTTAATTAACTATTCATGACAGCGTACAAATAAAACAAAACTAAATTCTAAAGCTATCCAAGTAAATGCGGGAACTTACGTCATAAGAGGTGAAAAATAAGAATAAACTTTAAATTGGCATAACTTAACAACGGTGCAACTTTTACTGAGGTCATGTTAGGCTGTTTTGGTTGATCTTAGGCTGGGGAATCTCCGGTTTCACTGTGACGTGCTATTTTTGGGACACCCTGTATATTCATTAACTTATATTAGTTATAATTTATTGAAAAAAAAATACAGACTTAAAGTTTACGGTTTAAGTATTGGGTTTCGTGCAAACAACTAATTGACTTTTATAGTATAGTCAGTAATGGAATGGACAACTAATTATAAAAAAGATTAAAAAAAAAAAAAAAAAAATTGTCGTAAATGAGTGGAATTAAGATTACAACTTTTATTTGAAATTGTTATAAGTTACAATGTCCTTTTTTGGGAATAATTCTCTATTTTCTAGTCCGGAACTTGCTAGAAAAAGTTGTGGAATTAAAAGAGGTTGAATTTTTCGGCTAACATGCTAACATTTTTGCTGAAAATTGAAAATATATTTAGTGACACCATACAAAAGGCCCAAAATATAAACCCAAAGACGAGTTAACATGATTATAAAGACATAAAAATAATTAATAGAAAGTGGCTGATTTTATTCGTAGGTCATATTATATTTTTAAATTATCCTGGTGATTCTGTTGAGTACATTAATGATAAGAAGCTTGTTTAAAACATAAGCATACCAAAATTTTATCTAGGTATTTTCAAAGTACTTCAAAGTACTTATAGCATTTTTGCTCTATTTTTCCAAAATAAAACCATTTAATTATTTTTGCTGCCGCGGCAATTTCGCGGCCCTAAAATATAGTCGGATGAACTTATGAACTTGCCATAAATTTTTGACATAGTAAAATTACTGATATAGATATATTTTGTATTTCCAAAGAAAGGAATCGTCACTTTCCTGTGTGGAACTATTACTGCTTGGTTTCGTAGCCTTTGTTGTCAATGATAGTCCTGTACCGACATGGCATTGATTCAATTAACATCAGACATTTTTCAAGCGCGATTGATGTCGATGTTAACAAAGGCTTCGATACGCCTTGTTTTTAGAGTTCCGTACCCAAAGGGTAAAAACGGGACCCTAATGGGTGTCCCAGAAGTAATAGTTGAGTAATTCTATGTTTATTAATTTGTTTGATATTTCCATACATTGAATACAAAAAGAGTCAATTTTCAAAGACAATCGTACATTACTGCACAGACCGGGAAATAGGCTATTGCGGGACGAGTAGAGTTAGCGTAGCCGAGACGCTGTCGAGGCCGCTCTATATACGAGTCCAGCAACCGCTCTTCCCGGTCGGGGCTTGTATAGTGCTTTTCTCCAATAATGTGAGGAAATTTGACACAATTGTTAATAATAGTAAACACAGTCCCAACATTTCGATTTAGTATGACACTGAAATAAAGCATTAAATAAAATCACAAATTTAAACGTAATAAATTCAATTTCCATAAAGTATTATTTAAACAATAACATTTATTACGCGTTTATGTTATTTCGCCTATTTCGGCAATTTATTTTGTTTATGAACGCAATTACTATTAAAAAAAAGTCAAACTATATGACACACTTTTAAATACGTTGTAAACTCTGTTTGAAAAGGCTTAACTTATTAGTCTACGACATTTAAAAAGTAAAGTATACAAGGAAGAATTTTGATTTCACGAGTGTTTGGCTGTTTGATTTTCGCGGCCACTGCCGTTGGTAAATAATAACTTTGTTTTATTTTATTTTACCTGGGCCTGGAACTTAGACCTTCGCGGGCTGATTTGACAATAGGAAGGTGAACATTTCCGAGCATGTGGGGGAAAAATTGGTTAAAGAGAAAACATCCAAAAAAGGTTAAACCAATACTCTCATGTCGAGAGTCGATGATAAATCTTTTAAATAAGCCGGGAATACTTTTTCGCTTGTTTTCAATAATAGAGATAGCGGAACAAGAACTAATTGAGAATAGTACATTGTTGCAGAGGATAGAAAGTACGTGATTTTTGGACGAGTCATATAGAGTGAACGAGTCCATAAATTGCACTTTCTAACCGAGGCAGACATAGTGCTTTTCACAACTACTGAGAGGAAATAAAATAAAAAAATCATATTCAAAACTCAAATTTTAATTCGTGTTAATGTGACATCACCGCCAATTTTACCATAGATAACTTTTTTTTTTAATCTGGACCCCTATTCTCGTGGCACTCGAGATTAATAAACTAACATGCGAGATGAAGATGTCAACTCCATATAAAATTGTATTTGTTTCGCCATATCTCCCATGTAATTTCTTCTCTAGTGGTTCGAGATTAAGGGCCAAGTATGAATTACATTTTAAAAAAAACAGTGACATAGTTTTTAGCCTGTGTGTCTTTTAGCAAAAATACACCTAATATATTACGACACAAAATGGTGTGTTCTGATTGGCCGATTTCAATTTTTCATTTTAAGGAGCTATGACACAAAAATTGATTGATTGATTTTCATTGGTTCTTAAAGTTGGACAACAATGTTCTCGACCAATCAGCAAACACGCTGACAAAAACATAGGTCTGTCCTTATAAGTGACGTTTTGTGACCCCAAACAAGACCATCTATGGCCATATTTCCGAGCAGTGTTGTGAAAAAGAGTTTTTCATTACTATCAATGTCACGGGAAAACGCACACGATACACATAATTTTATTGAAGAGGAAGCCAGAAGAACAAGTAATAAAAGAAATATAAATTGATTTATGTAAAGAAAACCTACATTTTAAATAGATTACTGGACGACAACATACAGTTTCAACCGTCCAAAACATAAATAAGTAACACGTTTGAGCAAGTTCCATTGACATCTGTTAGAGTTACAGCAGTAAAATTAAAGATATCAAGATCTTGTGTGGCCAGGATGACAGTTAATGATTTAGCCTTTAAATGTTTTGTTATATTATCGGAGGAAAAGTATATAAAAGGGCAGGAGGAGCACGCTTTAACAGGTTGTGATAAAGTTTACGAAAAAACATAGAAAGTTCTCATTATTAATGACGAGACCTGCTTTCCGTTGACACATGTTGTATTCCTGGCAAGTGATATTGTATTGCTTTAAGTTGAGGTAGATAGATATGGTCATTATGTTTAAAAGCAAGCGGTATAACCCAAATCTTTCACTGCATTTAACCGTCGGTGGACTAGATTGGCTAAAACTGTAGCTTTAAGTTCTTGAAAAGCTGTGATGAGACAGACAGCAAATAACCGTCAAAAATTGGTAACAAAGTTGAAGTATGCGCCAATTCGATATAGTTTATTTCATATAAATAATACAAGATTTATTATGAACCAATAAACCTTGATTATATTGCATTCTTTATATTAAATATTTCTATCCTAATTTTGTCTCTTTACTTCTGGGACACCCCAGTATTACTAAGACCTCACCGTCCGTCCGTCTGTCCGTCTGTGTGTCACCAGGCTGTAATCTCATGAACCGTGATAGCTAGACAGTTGAAACTTTTACAGATGATGTATTTCTGTTGCCGATAACATCGGCATATTTTTTGGTAGCTTCATAGTAGGAACGAAATGGTAGAATAGTTTTTTTGAAATAAGATTTGATTTTTAACTTCTTAATACATACTAATTAAATATTGCATCAACAGTTTATTGTACAAGCGTCTCTTGAGTAAATCAAAAATCTTTCAATTATGACGATATCCGAATGACATCACACTTATGCAAAGATTTGACAAGTAAACAACTATGGGCCAAGTAGCAGATACCCTTACTAACTACGTAGGGGTATCCCGGGTTCGATTCCCATCTGAGCGTTGTTTGTTTTTTATTTATTCTATAACCTTTTAAAATCAGTAAAATCTTTTATAAGTGGTAAGAAGCAATAACCCATTACTAAGTGTATCAAAATCTAACAGCAATCGGCTTCACTGGTAATAAATAAGACTAATTAAAAGAAAGAATAATAGCGATTTAAAGTAATTTATTAAAAAAATGTTTGTGCCCAAAGTTGAAGCTGAAGACAATAACGCAGGGAGGTATGATATTCGTATACGAAATTCATCTGGATGTAAATTGACATTTCCGCTTTAATTTTCCTGCGTTTTATTAGGGGAGTGCCAGTCATAGTTAGTCCCGTGAGTTGGTGCGCTGCGCCTATGTAATAGGAGGTTTCCGGTTGCAGGCGGCGGTGGCAGAGGGCGTGCACCGCGTGGACTGGCACGTGCTGAAGAGCAATACACCTGCGCTGGCGTTCTACAGCCGGCTGGGCGCGCGCGACCTGCGTGTCACCGAGGGCCGCGCCGCGCTGCGACTGGACCGCGACCGCATCGAGGCGCTCGCGCAAGACCCTTAGGTGCACGCCTAGAACACTGTCCGATCGACATACCTGTTTATATCCTTACCCGTAAAATGATTTATTTTAAAGTGCATCACATATTCTACGGTATAGGACAGACACGGAAAACTTAAAAGCCATGATTCTGTACTACAAAATGGAGAAATTTTCCCGGAAAATTGTAATTTTCGGTTTTTTCACGCTTTTTGGTTTGGTTTTAAAGAACGAACAAGATGTTACAAAAAACCACTAGACGCAGAGGGAGCGAAGGCTCTTGCGCTGCTTTCCGTATAGTTGAACGTATACGGAATACATAGGGCAGCGAAAAAAATAATTAAAGACATCTATAGAAATTTCAGTTTTTCGGAAAAACGGAAGGGAATATATTTACAAACTAAAGTTTCAGTTTTTGGTAGATCAACCCTTACATTCTGTATTGAATGTTGGGAATTATATGAGTACCCAGGTAGCACAAACGATATAATTATTAGATCTTTTTTATATGTCATAGAGTCGTCTAAAAGTAGTATTGCCGCAATTTATGAAATGTAAGGTTGAATAAAAGTATAATATACAATTAATTAGCTTCTTTTCATCACATGCTTAATAAAAATACTGTACGTTAAACGTTTACTCTGCGTTTTAAAATTGTAATTATATAATAGATTTATAACAAGCTGTGTAGACGTTTTTACAGCTATTTTACAAAGCAATGGAAAAAAGCCACTTATAAAGCAATTAATCTGTTGATCGCTTTATAAATGTGAAGTAATTTTCCTTTATAATGCTCAAAGCAATATTAAGGTAGTCTTAGTTGCAGCCATTCGGAAAAATGTAATTAATCATATAAAAGCATTGTTATATATAACTAATTTGCTTATATCTTTTTAAACAGCGTTTTCTCAACAACTTGTTGATTAGAAGCTGTTAGTATTATAACTAATTTACCAGTGACTATGTAAATGACCACTTTGTACCTTTTGAGCATTTAAAGCATTTTTTAGAATGTTTAACTCTTATAAACAATACCATCTTGTTTATATCGTAACCAACTTGTGTTTAGAGCAAAATAGATAAAAAGCAGTGGAATAAAATGAAAACAAGTGTTTGACCAAAAAAAAGAGTACAGCAAGAATATGCAAACATTCTCAATAAAGCATTGAGTTCAAGAAGAGATGTTGATAACCCATGCAGTGCAGTTTTTATAATGTAATTCCTAACAATCCACTCAAATCACTCCACTAAATAATTTTACAGACGTGATTGAATAAAGACGCTATCAGTCTTATTAATTGCGACTGCACAACTCAATGCGATATAATAAAGCGCATAATCCAGCCTATAGCAATATAACGGCTTGTATTCTGGCTAATAGCAATATAATTGCTTGGATGCTGGTTAATAACAACATAATTGCTTTTATTCTAGCTCTTAAGTGCATATTATATTGCATTAAACGGAATAACAAGCATTTTTGTAATTTCAAGAGCAACGCCATATTTTTTACTTTACAACAGTAGAGTAAATGAAAAAAGCATATTATAAAATTCTATTTTTGTGGAATTTTCAATCATTAACTTGTTATTTGGTAAGTCAAATAGCCTATTTTAATATTACGAATCTTACTATCAACTTTTATATAGATTTATTTTTTTCATATATATTTTTTAATCTTTATTTTAATTTAATTATGACGAATAGTAAAAGCGCATTAAAAAAGTACTTGCGCCATGTTAAACATAGAATTACGCAATGAATATTAAACAAATATAGTCGCCATGTTAGTTTCATATTTATTTGTTGTAATAATTATGGAGTTCATTTTCAAATGTGTTCGAAAGTTAACTTCAGATTGAGAAAGCAAACATTATATAATTTTTGTCAAATAAAACAGTCTTAGAAAGCTTTTATTCGCCAATAATAATTTTTAATCATATAATTTTAGCTGAGAACTCTTTTATACGCCCATTTAAAAGATTCTTAATAGTTACTTTAAAACAGTTACATGTCAGAAAAGCTGTGTAAAACTGCGCCTTTTCTGGCTTTATAGAAGCTGTATAGACGTTTACAGAGTCATTATACGACATTGAAAAAAGACAAGAACTATATAAAAACAATGTTCCTCTGGCTTTACCTTACCTTGTGCTACCTGGGTACTGAATTAAAAAAAAAACTGCTTTGTAACCTATCTGTGCTTATAGCTAAGGTACGAGTGTAATATTGTATATTATGAAAATATATATAGCCTGACCAGTTACACAAAAACTCTTGCCATGTTACGCAGTTTCAATGGAACTAATGTAATTTACGGGTAATGCCTACACATTAATGGTGCCTAGTCGAAAGTCATCGTAAGTCAAAGTAACAAACAAAAGTACAAAACGCTGCGCGTGTTTCGTGATTTTGTATGTATTTTAGCCTTATAGTGCCAAAAAGTTCGGTTCGCTTTTGTGGCCAATGTGGCACAGCGGTCAGCGCCACTTTATCTGGGTCCGTATACAACTTGTCAGGATATAATTATTTGATAAACTAGGTATCTGTATATTTAAATAACAGTGAGCTTAAGATAGAATTATTACAGAACATTTCTTATTTTGCCGGCCGCCATGGTTTTTATAATAAATATTAAAATACACTAAACAGATTTTATTTCTGAAATCAATATCGACCCCTTGCTGCAAGAACTGTCTAACTGCACGAAATACAGTGTCGGGAAAAACGCAACTAAAGCTTTGCCTGTTTAGATTTTTGGGTACACCCACTACTATCCCAAATATGTTCGAGTTTTTATATAGGTAGGTAGGGTATTTCTTAGTAGAAAAGTAGGGAATTAAGTCTATTTTCGACTCTCATCCGAACGGTATTTTTAATAGGTTGAGTTTTAGAAGTTGAAGGTTTGATCAATCAGATTACTTAATGATAATATTAAATACTTATTAAATTATAATTAACTATAAAATTATAGATTTTGAATACTTAAAAGTAACCGCCTATAATAATGGACAAATATCATTCAAATATAATGTAAACAAACAATCGCAATGTATTCATTTTGTTTTTTTTTTAGTCGCCTGATGGGCCAAAGACAAAAGTCCTTGCTTTTTGCTTTAATTACTTTAAGAAAAAGGGGCAGAAGTGAAAATCCCTTCCGGAGACCTGGGAATGGAGGGCCCAGGTACTGCCGGGTTCGCACCGGCTAAAAACACCAATGCCCCTATTACCAACTAGAATTTAGACTCCCGCGGATACTAACCCCAGCCAGTGATGAAAGGCCGGAGGAGAAAGTCCTTCCTCTGTTTACTTATCCACGGGGATTTTCCAAAAAGGGGGGATAGGAATTGGGGTTGGGATGGGGTCCCAGACTTATAGCTATGTGAGTCGCGGAGTGGGAATCCTGACGCATGCATGCTTACAGACTACGGGCTTCCTTTCTTTTGCCCGACAATGGAAGGGTTGGGTCGGAGATCTTTTTAGACCACTTGTGTGGCTGTAATCTTTATGGGTGGGGCTACCCTTTTTGAGGCTTTCTCTTTTGCCTGGAGATACTATTTTTTGCGCGTGTCTCCTAGCGGTGCCCTCTTTTGTGATCTCTTCCATTGCAACTTAGCCTATACATCTGCTATAATTGAATGGAGGGAGCAGGTGTCAATTTGACGAGGGACCAGTGAATCGCGCGCGGAGCCTTACCCCAGCCAGTGCTGAAGGGCCGGGAGAGAAAATCATTCCCCCGTTTAGGAGGCCGCAGGATTCCCCATCCCCCGTCCTACCGACATCCGTTAGGTATTCGGGAGGTGCGTGCGTCAGGAGGTTGCTTATAATATAGTTAACTCTAACCTTAAGTGTATGTTAAACACTGAAGGTTAGAGCTAGCTCTGGGTTTAATATATAGAGGTCATTACGTTAGAACAAAGTTGTAATTGTTATAATAAATAAATAAATAAATAAATCAATAAATAAAGATATTTTTTTTAACAGAGGTTATTAGAGATGGGGCTAAGGGGGTTGGAAGATTTTATACTGTTTATTGGGGTTGGGGATTTGTTGTTTTCGGTTTGGGATGAGATTCTAATATCAGTGGAGATGACGTTTAGTTCGAAATGAATTGTCAATCTGCATACAAATTTGACAAATGTCGCACGTAAGTAAGATATCGACCGATATGATAGTTGGAGCCGACTCTAGTTTGTCTTTGAATTTAAAAAAGCTATGACAGCTGCCAGAAAACTATTTACTAATAATTACTGTTAGTGGCCCTGAACAACGCCGCGATGCCGGTCATAATATGCGGCTCCTGAGTGCATCATGGAGGCTTAATATGATATGTGGGTAGATAAAGTAGTGTATGTAACTGTACATAATTAGGCATTAAAACACTTGTATGCCTTTCATTATGTACAGTCACATAAACTACTATAATATGTCAGCTCCGATATTATTTAACGCATTTATTTTAATATGTTTATGTTAATTAAGAGGTCCTCTTAAACGTCATAAGAATATCATCCGTGGACGCTGAAATATGACAATAATGTTCATACAAACTTAACCAATGCCCTTTATTGATAATTTATTTCTAATCACTAGTTTCGACAATAAAAGTTCGTGCCGCCGTCTTGAACCTCTTGGGCAACCTCACCACACAAAATATACAATTTTATCACATAACTGTATGCCATGGTCTTTGGATATGCCTCTTGACTGGGATATTTTCTCCGCGAGGGTCACTCGATTCACACCAAGCATCCCTGGCCTCCACCAGGTTCGCAGTCTCAACGTCAAGTATCTGTGGGAGATTTAAATAATAGGCAATGACCAGAAGCAACGAACCATAAGCGGAGGACAGGAAAGTCTATATTCAATTTGATTAAGTTTTACCAAAATGGTACAACATTGGTGAGGTTTTATATGTTACATATTACAAAACCACAGAAAAGGCTGATAGATACCTATAGCGCAATTCGGACCGCATTTAGCAGTCAAACTAATGTCGTTTTATAATGTAATTACCTGGGCGACCACGTATGGGCAATACCTATTTGTTTGATGAGCTATTGTGCCGCGTGGCGCCGGCAGAGTAGAATAGCATCACCCCATTTCTTCCCGTGGGCATCGTAGAAGGCGAGCAAGGGACCATCCGAGAGGTGGGCAGCAGCGCCTCTCGTATAGACAACACAGTCCAAATAATTACACTGCGGTCACCAACCCGCCTGCCCAGCGTGGTGACTACGGGCAATACCCCCAGAAATATAAAAAAAAATATATGAATAGGCACAAAAAGAAACGGCCCCCAGTTCCCGGCCGCCCTACTATTCCAGGTCACGGCAGCGGCCTTGGTCACGGTAGGGTAGGGGGTGCTAGGAATCCCCGGGCTACGGACGGCTGCCAACAATTGACCCTGGCTACATACAACGGACGCAGTTTACGGCTGGACGAAAACCTCCAGATCCTTGAAGTGGAATTAGAGAAGATACGATGGCATGTTCTCGGGCTATCGGACGTTCGTAGAGAGGGGGAGGACACGATAACCCTTGAGTCGGGCCATCTATTTTACTTCAGGGAAGGGAGCCAAAAATCTCAGGGTGGTGTGGGGTTCCTCGTCAACAAAGCCCTCCGTGACAACGTGATAGAGATCTGCAGCGTCTCGACCCGGGTAGCGTACCTTGTACTGAAACTGACCGAGAGATACTCTCTCAAGGTCATACAGGTATATGCGCCGACGTCGAATAGCACAGACGAAGAGGTGGAGGCCGTTTACGACGATGTGGCAAAGGCCATGCATCGTACCACCAAAACCCATTATACCGTTGTCATGGGGGATTTCAACGCCAAAGTGGGAAAATAATGTGGTGAATCTTGTTAGGGACAGCATAGCTATGGGCGCAGAAACCGTAGGGGCCAAATGCTGGTCAACTTCCTTAGCATGCAGGGGCTGTTCTGTATGAACACCTTTTATCAGAAAAAGCCCCAACGGAAGTGGACCTGGAAGAGCCCCGACGGTGTGACGAAGAACGAGATTGACTTCATCATAGCCGACAAGAAGCACATATTTAGGGATGTCTCAGTGATAGTACGTTTAATACCGGTAGCGATCACCGGCTTGTACGAGGCACCCTAAATATCAATTTTAAGCTCGAACGTTAGTCGCATGGTGAGGTATGTTCTTCGTTCAAATGTGCCCCAAACTGGACATGATGCGTTCCAATTGGAATTGCAAAATAGATTCGCCGCACTGGAGACCCCGGCAAATGTTGACGAGGATCTGGACGGCTTAATCGGGGTGATAAGCGAAGTGGGAACGAGGCATTTTCGGAAAAGGCGAGCAGATAGGAAGTCCAAACTTTCTGGCGAGACGCTAGATCTGATGCGATTTAGACGTGAGACACCTGAGGAATCCTTGCCAGATCCCCAGTCACTCCACAAGAAAATCAGGAGCTTGGTAAGGCGCGACCTTCGCAGCTGGGACACCCGCCTAATTACACGAGGCGATTGAGCGAAACCGGGGGTCGAAGGTCTTCACCAAGACACTGGGGAGGAGTCATCTGACAAAGCTAGCTACCTCGAATGGTGAAACCGTCACATCAGTCCCGGGGATACTCGCTGAAATTGAAAACTTCTACGGACACCTGTATGCTTCGCACGCACCAAAGCCTCCACCTGACGCGAGAGATCCTAGAGCCCCACTTACCCGCCACTTCACTGACGATCTCCCAGACGTAGGTGTCGACGAAATCGAGGCGGCTCTCAAACAGCTTAGTAATGGGAAGGCTCCCGCTGAAGATGGAGTAGCCTTTGAGCTCCTTAAGGCTGGGGGTAAACCTGTTCTGGAAGAGTTAAAGAGGCTCTTCAACACTGTAATTACCAACGGGACTACCCCGAAGGAGTGGAGCAGAGGTGTAGTGGCATTGTTTTTCAAGAAAGGAGACAAAACGCTACTTAAAAACTACAGGCCGATCACGCTTCTGAGCCACGTCTATAAGCTGTTCTCGAGAGTCATCACGAATCGTCTGGCATCAAGATTAGACGCCTTTCAGCCACCGGAGCAGGCTGGGTTTCGTAAAGGCTGTAGCACCGTGGACCACATCTATACTGTTCGGCAGGTTATACAGAAGTCCGAGGAGTATAACCAACCGCTGTGTATGGCGATGGTGGACTACGAGAAGGCCTTCGACTCCATCGAAACCTGGGCTGTTTTGGAGTCTCTGCAGCGATGCCATGTCGACTGGCGGTACGTGGAGGTGCTGAGAAGTCTCTACCAAATGGCGACTATGTCCGTCCAAGTGCAGAACCATCAAACAAGACCCATCCAGCTGCTCATCCAGGTGTAAGACAGGGTGACGTTATCTCCCCGAAACTCTTCACCAATGCTCTGGAGGATGTCTTCAAGACTCTGCGGTGGAATGGGATGGGCATCAATGTCAAGGGTGAGTATCTCACACACCTCCGCTTTGCTGACGACATAGTGATAATGGCAGAATCGCTACAAGACCTGCAGGAAATGCTGTCCAGCCTTAATGCTGCCTCGAGACGCGTTGGGCTCGGGATGAACTTAGACAAGACTAAGGTCATGTTCAATGAGCACATCGTCCCTGAGCCCGTCTCCGTCGAAGGTGTAGCCCTCGAAGTTGTCCAGGAGTACGTCTACCTAGGACACAAGTTACAGCTGGGTAGAGACAACTTTGAGGGTAGCTTTGTAGGCAGCATTTGGAAAGTTGCGTCACGTCTTTGAGTCAACCTTGCCGCAATGCCTGAAGACCAAGGTATTCAATCAGTGCGTCCTGCCGGTCATGACATACGGAGCCGAGACGTGGAACCTGACAGTGAAACTAGCCCACCGACTACACGTCACCCAGCGAGCTATGGAAAGGTGTATGCTCGGAATCTCGCTAAGGGACAAAATCCGGAATGAGATGATCCGGCATAAAACTAGGGTCACTAACGTAGTTCAGAAGTGTAGCAGACTGAAGTGGCAGTGGGCTAGTCACATCTGTCGCAGAACCGATGATCGGTGGAGTAGACGGGTTCTCGAGTGGAGACCACGGCTCGGCAAGCGTAGCGTAGGACGCCCTCCAGCCAGATGGACCGACGACCTGAAAAAAGTGTCTGGTGGTGACTGGATGGCGAAAACGGGAGATCGGGCCTTGTGGCGAACCCTGGGGGAGGCTTACGTCCACCAGTGGACGGCAATAGGCTGAAATGATGATGATGATGATGAGCTATTTGAGTCTCTGAGTGTTGGATGTTCTCTATGTTTAACTTTTTATCTACACTAAGTAATATTATAAAGAGGAAAGATTTGTTTGAATTTTTGTATCTCTTGTGTTCATAAGTTTTGAGACAAACTTTTACTTTAAAAAATAAAGTATAATAATACTGGCAGCTGACTAATTCAATTACAATTTTTGAATCTGGAATGTTATAGCGGGAGCAAAAAGATTACGTGCGATTGTCATTTCCCTACATATAACAGGAAAAAACCAATGGAGAATTTTCGTGTCTTAAAATGTTTTGGGATTAGCCGCAACTTTATATATCACTACATATTATAAAACAAAGTCGCTTGCCGCTGTCTGTCTGTACTTATATATGCTTAGATCTTCAAAAGTACGCAACGGATTTTGATGCGGGTTTTTTTAATAGATAGAGTGATTCAAGAGGAAGGTTTATATGTATAATACTTGCATAATATAGTACAGAAACACTGATAATTTTAGAGGTTTCTAAGGTGATGTCGTAAATAAACACATTTTTTGGCGCTTACGTTGCAAACGCTGGCTAAACCTTAAGAGATATATCAAAATAATGTACTGAAGAATTGTAGTTCTTTAAAAAACCTAAAGAAAAGTCCGGGATGGCATATGTCTATCTCCTAAGGATGAATCACAGTAACCATTTTCATCTTTAAAATTTTATTTAAAAATATTAGGTTATTTGCGAAGCTATTTTCTCCAATTCAGTATTTATTCTTATCCATATAAATACGTTAGTTAGCTTGGGAATTTAATGTAGATTAAAATTGTCCTTTACACTATATTATTTAAATAAATGCTTTAGAAGATATGGCAGATTCAAAATTACGCGCAACCTAAATCTGTATTATCGAAACGCTTGGCCGCCGGTCCTATAGCCACGTATAGCCACGCTTCGCCCTTTAGTACCTACAGCCTGCAGCATCACATAGTATCAAACACCGGACCTCTCCTGTTAGTTACGTAGGTACTTATATTTATATTAAGCTTTTCAAATTGTTAAATTAGGGAAATGGGTAGGTAGTTCGATTGAGTTTTTATTTTTATGTTGTCTACACTTCTACACTTAATATTATAAAGAGGAAAGATTAGATTTTTTGTTTGTTTGTTTGAATTGAATAGGCTCCGAAACTCCTGGACCGATTTGGAAAATTCTTTCACCATTAGAGTCCTACACTATCCCTGATGAACATAGGTTATACAATATTTTCAAAAAAGTTAGGGATCCGTATGAAAGCTTCGATAATATAACTCAAGGTGTGAAAAATATACCAAAAAAATCCTTATATCGCGTACGCTGCGGAAACTATTGACAATAGAGCAATGTGATGTACTACAGTTTTATAGAAGACATCAATTTCTACAAAAAAGTTTACAATACCATATGTCTAACTATTACAGTTATGTCACAATAACTACTTTTTCATGTTAAAATATGCAATAGTAACGCCGGTTCTAACTAGGCTCCATTATTCGTACCTTGGTATTAATCCGTATCCAAATAAATAATTTCGTTTTCAAGGCTTTATCAGTACCTTTAAATTACTTTTTGAATTATTCAAATCGGACATACCATTCAAAAGTTATCATGAGTGTAATAATTATCAAAATTGAAATTTAAGAAACAGGCTGAAACAGCCCTCTCTGTGTCTTTAATTGGTTTTATCTACAACAGAGAATAGATAGACACGTAAAATTTGGCTAATGGTTCCTGTACATTGTGTAAATGAGTCAGCAGAGCATGAAAGAGTGTATGACATACCTACATAGGTACATTAAATCACGCCTGTTTCACAGATGGGTAGGCAGATACCACTTCTTTCTTTTCACTTTCAAGAGTGTATGTGATGATGAGAAATCTATTACTTAAGTATTTAATAATTTAACCGAAACCATGCATCTCTTCTCTAATCTCTTCTCTAAATAGTATAAATTAAAGTCGCTTCGCGTTGTCTGCCTGTTCCTCCGCTAACTCCTTCTAAACCACGCAACGGATTATGATACGGTTTTCACTGTCATTTAGGGAATTTATTCTTGATGGTTTATATGTACATTTCATTCTAATTCAGTTTTAATATAGTTGAGAAAACTCAATGTTTTCCTACCACGCCGTCAAAAATCGTTTTTCGGGCCCTTACATAGCTTACGCTGGCTAAACCTTAAGAGATGTGTCAAAATAGTGTACTGAAGAATCGTAGTTCTCTAAAAAAATATCTATCTCCTAAGATTGACTCACAGTAACCATTTTTATGTTTATGATTTTATTTTAAAATATTAGGTTATTACCGAAGCTATTCTGTCCGATTCAATATTTAACCTTATCCAGATAAATACGTCGGTTACCTTGGGCATTTAATGTAGATTAATATTGTCCCGTACAATGTATTATTTAAATAAATACTTTAGAATATATGGCAGATTCAAAATTACGCGCAACATCGATTAGAACTCAAAACAAATATGAGTTTCGTTGTCTGCACGTATGAAAACGGCTCTTTGCAGAGTCGTTGCTCAAAATAGGAAATGGACAGAAGCCGCAAGATAATAGGAGCATTAATCTTCAAAATGAGAACCTTTACGTTTTAGTAAAATAATTAGACGACAATGTTTATTCCGAAATTAATAATATTAATTCTAAGACTGTACTAAGGAGAGAGCTATTTTATCACCAACTAATAGTCAAGTAGGTTTAGAAAATCAATGCACCGGCACAAACATACTACTCTGTAGACACTGTGCTCGACCTGGAAGAGGCTATCCATTTCTCAACGGAATTTCTCAATTCCTTACAACTTTTGAAAGAAGGGTGTCCTTTTATTTCACAACGGAACCTTAATCCACCCAAATAACATCTTTAAAAACGTTGATAATAGAGTGCACAATACTGACCGGATGTGCGGCTGGAAAAGTCGTTTTAATTCCCCGGATTCCATACTTTTCAGTTTAAACGATTGCAATGACAATTTACAAGGCACAAGGTCAAACATTCAAAGTTGCGGGCTTAGACCTGTGGGCCTAATATGGCTGCGTTTATCGCGTGACAAAGTGTGGATAAGGCATCCGTCACCTTCTGACACGTAAATAAGAACGAGAGTGACGGATGCTCCATCCACATTTGACGAGCGATATTGACGCAGCCATGCTACTAGGCCTGAGCGTTGAGTGTTTTTCCCAAAGAGGTATGTAGCCCTTTCGCGCGTCACTTCCAGGCAAAATTTGTTTGTATTGTGCAATGAGAAATCCGCTGTAAACATTGTATATAGAGAGATTCTGTGAAAGCTGGCAGTCATGATTTGAATTGAATTTAAAATCTAACGGCATCAAGAACTCAATTTCGCAAAATTGGACGTCTTTCTAAAATCGTCATGAAATAAAACCTCTATGCATAATGCACCTATCTATAATTTGAAAAGTATATTATTCCAGATGAACTTGGATTATTTTAACTTATTTTAACCGAAGCGAAGCGAGGGCGGGTCGCTAGTTACACCATATAACGTTACAAGGAGACTGATTCTCTGAAAGATCGCCAAAAGAGTGGTCGCCGGCGGTCTGTAAGGACGATTGCGAACATCAAAATAATCAGAGAGCGACTTCGCCGAAATTCATGTCGCACCCAGAAAAAAATCGCTCTGCAGACTAACATTTCGCGTGTTGCGGTAAACACAATACTGAAATACAATCTCAAGGTAAAGGCTTACAATCGTATGGTCTAAGATCCGAATAGGAGACGACCTTCACGCAGCTGTATATTCGATAAAAGGATTTTATATCAAACTAGAGGACGCCCGCGATTTCGTACGCGTAGAATTAGTTTCCCGTTACTCCCCCTATTTTAACCCCTTAGGGGATGAATTTTCAAAATCCTTTCTTAGTGCTCACTTACATCATTAAAGGAACCCCTGTACCAAATTTCAAGTTTCTAGGTACAGTAGTTTCGGCTGTGCGTTGATATCTAAGTCAGTCAGGTTTGCCTTTTATATATTATTAATGATCGGCGACCGGTAGCATTTTATGTCACTTTAACGTCAAACGTAATGACTAATTATAAGGTCTGTGTTGTTAAAAATAAAACCATAATTATATTATTAAAAACTCACTAATTTTAATTTGTTGTAGAAAATTAACATATTTTTTTCTATGTGTGATATTCTCAATCAATTCCTATTAAGGAATAAGGAAGGAGGATCCATTTATATAGAGATAATGACCTTTCTACATCAACAGATGTTGGTGCGTAGTTGTAAACTGATATTTCATCGTTTAAGACATGTTAAAAATTCTATAATAAAACTGGATACATTTATAGGGTTCCGTAGTCAAACTAGGAACCCTTATAGTTTCGCCATATCCGTCCGTCCGTCTGTCCGTCCGCAGCCTAGCTCAGAGACTTTTAGTACTAGAAAGCTGTAATTTGGCATGAATATACATATTAATCACGCCAACAAAGAGGTAAAAAAAATCATGGTTTTTTTTTTTAGTTTACCTCCCCTACACGTAACGTGGGGATGTAATTTTTATTTCTCGCCTAGCCCATAGTGGGGGGTGTCGTTAGTTAGGTATTTCAAAAATATTGCGGGTTTGTTTCAACAATTTTCGGTATCCGTTTATGAAATATTAAGCTTTAAAGCGCTAATTTTTGTTAGAGTCAAGTGTCCCCCCCCCCCTACAGTCATAACTTCAAATACTAAAAATCTGAAAAATATAATGAATTTAATAGGAAAACTATTACGACTAAGTAGACTTTATTGGTTCTTGAGTTACAAACGGTTTAAATGTTTATACCTACCGAAAACTTATTTGCGGTGTTGGTAAACCGACCGCGACCTATCTCGATGTTTGGGGAGAACAGTTTTCCAACGGCAAAGTTAAGTTTGTCGAGAGGTTTAATTTGTTTGTAGTAACGGCTTCGGAATCCTACACTGAGCATGGTCCGACATGCTCTTGCCCGGTTTTTTAATATATGAATTGTGCACGAAATTTAAATAGAATTAAGTATATCCATGTTCACTTTCGTCGAAAAATTGCTACCGGTTGCCGATCATTATATATTATATATAGATTTAATATGTTAAGTAATATATGGCGAATAGTTAGGCTGAAAAACTGCAGTCCAGTATAGGGTGGTGGAACCAGTAATGGACAAGGCACCAATAATGAACACTTGATTCTTATTTTACAGAAGATAAGGGTTATTCATTTGTTTTGCAACGATAAATTTAGGAACGCATGAAATTTGAATTAAGAGTGAAGTGTCCATTACTGGTGCCAGTCAGCTAAAACTGTCCATCATTGGAGCCGTCACCCTATATTACTAATTTAAAATTAAAAAAATGCACTTTTTTTTTAATTGCAATTGCTTGTTTAATAGATTAATTACATACCAATCGAAAGTATGAAGCCTAAGTTTGGTGCAAATTATTAGTACCGACTTACCTGCTTTATTCCTGCCTCCCGAATAGTTATATGATGGGAGCAAAATAGTCAACCTAACGTTTGCATATTCTATTATATGCTTTATACTTTCGATTTGTATGTACAGTATTCCCAGCTTCCTAATAGCTTTCGGCTGGCTATCGCTATCACGCTTGCACTCACAACTGACAGTATATTTGTCACTCGTTTGTCTTAGAAAAACGATGATTGCCGATAGCTATTAAGAAAATGGTTACACTATAATTTGTCTATTAAACGGCTCAGGCTCGTTCGGTCCGTTTCCTAACATGTCTGCTTCCTAAAGTGGCCTTCTTCCCACATTGACCGTTTCCTATGAAGTCTACTTTTGAAAATGTCTGTTTCCTAAAATGTCTGCTTCTCAAAATAACCTTCTTCCCACATTGTCACGGCTCAGGCTCGTTCGGTCCGTTTCCTAAAATTGTCTTCTTCCCGAAGTGTCAGTTTTCTATGTTGCCTACTTCTCAAAATGTCTTATTTTCAATTATTTTTTCGGAAGGTTCCGGAGCCAAAATGGCAAATACGGAATAGTTTAGTTTATTATAGTTTCAGTCTTCTGTCCGTCAGTTCGTATTTATTTTTAGAGCAAACCTTAAGTGAGGGACATGCGTAAATTTTTAAATATCTGTACTAATATTATAAAGAGGAAAGGTTTTTCCATTTATTTGTTTGTTTGTCTGTAACAGATAAACTAAAAAAATACTTTACCGATTTTATTCTAAAGTTCGTACCTTCGTTTTTTTAATTCAGTTCAATTTGTTGTTATGGTTGAAAACATTTCTAACGCGAACGAAGTCGCGGGTGGAAGCTAGTTTTTGATATAACCTGTACCGTATATATTAATTGTTTTTTCTCAGAGGTAATACAACCTCTTATAAGTATGTTATCGTTATCTTTGAGTTCTTTGATTATTGGCAATTACAATTTACTGTGACATCCTTCAATTCAATTCCTTTCATATGCCAGGGAAAATGGCTCCGTTTGTGATAAAAAGAAACCAGAAAGGTAATGATTTGCTTGTACTGGAAGATAAATATACGCATACTATATTTAATTTTAACAAAAAAACCTTACGATGGCGATGTACTAACCGCGACACATGTACCGCTACGATAACTACTAATTTACGTAAAACAATAATTTTGCGACAAAAAAACCATACAAGCGATCCGGATGAAGAGCAATTAAAAATTAGACGTATGATAAACGACATTAAACAGGCCGTTTGCCACGACCTACGTTCAATACAAAAAATCTACGAAGAAAAAACGAACGCCTATTGCAAAGATGCCGATATACCCACAGATGATATACCGACATTCGCATCAATAAAGAGTACAATGTACAGAGCCAGATAGCAATTTTTAGACTGCGACAAATTAAGGTATAATAATTTAAGTGAAGTGAAAATCCCCAGGGGATTAAATGAGGTATTCGATGTTATTGAGGATGGCAATGAAGAAAAAATGATAATGTTTTGTTCTAATTACGCCAAAGACATTATGACAATTGCAACGAGTGGTTCTTACTACGCCGACGCTTTTTATCCATTGTATACAGGGTGTCCGGGATATAGTGGAATACCTTACCTTATAGTGGAATACCTTACTGGATAGCTCAGCTCAGGAGTATTGAAAATATGATAATTCATGTTAAGCTTTTAGAGTTGTTGGCAATTCTGTAGCTCTGCCTACCCCAAACTGGGAATAAAGGCGTGAGTTTATGTATGTATGTATGTTTAGTAAAAGTCGCATGGAAAAGGAGGTATCTTAATTTTACAATATTTTGGAAATGCTGCCCCCTTGTTCACCATTTTTAAAGCCACGACCACAGTTATTAGAATTTTTCAGTTTCGTTTGCTGTGAGAGAAAGCTGATTAAATTTGGTTTAGACTCTTATAACAAAATTCACAAATATTTCGCAGTTTTTTTTAATTTTCAAGTCAAATATTAAGTTTAGAAATCCGAGTTTCTCTTCAGGCAAGTTTGACATCGCATGGTTTAAAAAAAAAGTATAAAAACCTGTAGTGCTGCTTTCTTAAAAATTTGCCCATTTAATGGAGATTCTAAAATAATATCACAATTGAGATTATTAATTTTAGCAACGAAGTTATTATTAAGTATATCCAACAAAGACTGAATTCTATCAACTATAGAATTTAAAAAACGACTTTTGCTTGCGTTTAAAATCAAATTGACTAGTTTTAAATGTTTTAAAAGACAATTTACGTGAAAGTGAAATACAATAGCAGCTAATTTCTGCCATAACGATAGTAATCCAAAATTCAATTTCCATAATCGTTTGTTCTGTATTGATGATGTGATATATTTTCTATCGACCTAATAGGCAATTGTCGTAGTATTGCCTTTTATCGTAGTTGTGTAGCATTTCACCTTCAGGTAAACTGTCTTTTAAAACATTTAAAACCAGTTATCTTCATTTTAAACGGAAGCAAAAGTCGTTTTTTAAATTCGATAATTTAATAGAATTTAGTCTTTCTTGGACAAACTTAATAATAACTTCGCTGTTGTAATGAATAATCTCAATTGTGATATTATTTTAGAATCTCCATTAAACGGGCAAATTTTTAAGAAAGAAGCACTACAGGTTTTTATATTTTTTTTAAACCATGCGATGTCAAACTTGCCGGAAGAGAAACTCAGATTTCTAAACTTAATATTTGACTTGAAAATTAAAAAAAGCTGCGAGATATTTATGAATCTCGTTGTAAGAGTCTTAAAGCAAATTTAATCAGCTTTCTTTTACAGCAAACGAAACTGAAAAATTCTAATAACTGTGGTCGTGGCATCGAAAATGGTGAACAAAGATGCAGCATTTCCAAAAATTTGAAAAGTTGAGATATCTCCTTTTCCATGCGACTTTTACTAAACATGAATTATCATATTTTCAACACTCCTGAGCTGAGCTATCCAGCCCTGTAAGGTAGTCCACTATATGCCGGACACCGTGTATCCACCTTGACTACTATACAGACGAAAAGAGCGTCAATGTTATTCCAGTCATATATGCCTTATTGCCCAATAAGTCCCAAAATACATATAAACGATTTTACGAAATTGTTAAAAATAGACTGAATGTTAACATTGTGCCATTCGAAAGTGACTACGAAATTTCACAAATGAATGCAGTGAAAGACGTTTTCCCCAATGCCAAAATATCGGGATGCTACTTCCATTTCAGTAGGGCGATCTGGAAAAAAGCTGACCGACTCAAATTGTTAAAGAACTATAATGGAAGGAACATTGCGAGATTGTGTTCAAATTTCCCTCTATTGCCACCTGAATACATGGACGCCGCATGGCGTGACATTGAGGAGATACCGAATGACGCTGCTATAATGTCATTTAAGCGTTACTTTGTAGCGACCTGGCTGAGCAAAGATTATAATATGATCAGCTGTGCGAATGACAAAAATAGAACAACTAACGCATTGGAAGGATACCACAGAAGATTGAAAGCGACGATGTCGAAAAAACCTGTTTTTTTTTAAGTTTTGCTTTATTTTAACACAGGAAGCAAAACATTTTGACTCGAAAATACTAAGAAGTTTCTTTAATCCATATAAAAAAAATAGAAAAACTAAAGATATGGCATTTGACAAAAAATATATGAAATTCTTACGAGAATTAACCAGGAATGATATAACAACAAAACAGTTTGAAAAAAAATTTGTACTGACAAGACTATTATTTTAGTTATTTATTCATTTATGATATGATAGTTACTTGATGGTTACTAAGTGAAATACAGACAGGTATTTTAATTTAATTTTGCGTTACGTATTGTGTTCTTATATAAGAAATAATAACCCTTAACATTAAAAAATAAAAGATATTTATTTTACACCTTTTTTTTAAACAAATAACCAACAAGTAATATTATTATTTATTTTCAGATCATAAAATCCATAAGTTATTACTGTTATTAGTGACATTGGTTAGCTTTCATCTACGCAATCCAATCCAATATTAAGTCTGAGATTGTGGATAAATAACTTTAACTATATCATCATGTATATGTTTATTTTTAAAAGCATCCACTATTTTTAAGCAATGTCGATATACTGTAGTCCTCATACATGTCGGTACATGTTTTTACTCCTCCATAATGAGCAGCCCGAAATATCCATTTCTCTTGTCATCTCCGCCGTCGATGGAAGAGCAGTCAAGGCAGTCCGCAGGTGTTGACATGTTGCCAGAAGGTGATAAGGGTGGGTTAGCCTTGCTTTTTTTTCGAACTGGCGGTGATAAAATGCCCTGAGAATCTTTATCACTATCTGGACTATCTTTTCGTTTTTTCATATTTATCTGCTTCAATTGACAGAATTCTTTTGACAGAATGTCAAGAGGTTTTTTCTAAATAATGTAACTCGGCACATATAACCTTATTTCCATACCTGGGTAAAGCCGCGAATTTTGACCAATGTGACATTGAACTAACATAAAAAAAATACGTGACGTTACCATAAAACGTAACATAAGTTGTTACTAAGCTTAGATCACACTGGTAAACAATAGCAAAAAAAAAGAGTTTTTATTGACTAAATACAAATAAAGTATTTTCATGTAATAAACATTTTTTTTAATTACTTAAATGAATAATTTTTTAACTTTTTAAATGAAATAGTAATCAACTAATCAATATTAGTATGGATATGCATAGTGGGGATTTCATTCTCTCGTGCTGATCCCAGTACCTACTATACGTACCTACAATTTCAAATTGATCATTTTAATAACTTACTGTATTTGTCGTTGGAAATCTAGTAAAAACTCAATTACCACATGTTTTCGTCACGTTATGTTAAAATGTAACGTATTCGTAACGAAATTGTAACTTTAGAAGATATTTAGAAAAACTTTGTTCGCGTCACCTTTGTCCGCCATTTAATCAAAAATTGACGAGGTTGGTTTTTCTCTGTGTGTTGCCCTACTAGAATATGAGTTGCCAGTGCACAAAAACTAATTTCTACCACAGCCGGCTTTAAATCTAGCTTTTTAAAGCGTCACGAAAATATTCGTAACGAAAACCTGGAATTGTGGCCCAATAAAAGAATGCAAGATAAAACCAATAATACCCTCAATTTATTTATACTACAACTCTACAATATTTATTTAATTACTACAATCACTTAAAAAAGTAACTTTGAAAAAAAAAATATGAAAAAGTGAAACAAAATAAAAATCTCCATTGGTTAAACAAAGGTTTCTACACGATCAGTCTTTTTATTTTTTTTGGGACTCTGTTGTTTAGAGATTATGCTATTTTATATTTATGTTATGTTACAATATGAGTTTTTGGCATTGGGTTGTACTGAGTAGTTATAAGGGTAATTTGTGCTTAGGTGCTAATGTACCGGAAGCGATATATTTTTTTGTCGATAATATTTTGCTACATCACTTTCGTATAGATGCCCCGAAGTATCCCAGGCATGCTTATTTCAAGTACAGTCACGGAATTTAATTCCTATACCACTTTGGACTATGTCAAAGTGACGTAATCAATCAAAACGTAAGAGACTTCTTATGATTTTATTTACAGTGTCACTTTGAAATAGTCCAAAGTGGTATAGGAATTAAATTCCGTGACTGTACTTCCGGAAACTACTTCCTGAATTCAGGGACAAAAAAGAAAACATTGTGAAGATTAATTCCTTTTTCGGCACATTCTTTTTTGGACATATTCCGTTTTCGGCACATTCTTGTTTCGGCACATTTTAGTAAATAAATTATACTATGAAATACTTGTGACTTTGCTTGCGTAATAAAATAAAATAATATTTATTAGTAAAATATTATATTATAATCAATAAAAATAAAAGACAAAAATTAAACAGTACCTACACTGATTACTTAAAATAATTGGGCAACTAACTAATGATAACCAACTAGGTATCTAAATTCATATGCTTCATGGACCCGTCTTTTATAAAAGTTGGCAAAGCCTATGTAAACATTCCATTACATTTATTAAAATTTCAGAATAATGATGCTTTCGGAATTATGACTCTTCGGGATGTTCCCATCCACGGGTGTGGTGGTTGATGTTTCATGTAATTTTTGTCGTGAAAGTTCGTAGTTATCTCTATGACAAGCAAAGCGAGCGAGCGAGATAACAGGAACTTACATCAAAATACGATATCAAAACATTATTTACTACATCTGATAAATATTACTTCAAGCAATATTTATTCGATGAGGTATTAATAAGTATTAAGTATTCACCATTGGAAAATATTTTATTGTATTTATTTCTTGCACGCTATTTATATATACTTATGTCTTGAAAATAAAAATAACTATACCTAGGATTAATTTCATTTGTTGTATATAATGATTTATGCCCAAAACGGAATGTGCCGAAACAAGAATGTGCCGAAAACGGAATATGTCCAAAAAAGAATGTGCCGAAAAAGGAATTAATCTAGGATATCACAAGGAACGGACATTATAGGAAGCAGGTCAATTTTCGAAACGGACATAATAGGAAACGATCATTCTAGGACAGTGGCATGATAGGAAACCATTTGCTGACATTATAGGAAAGAGTCATTTCTTGGAAGAAGACCAGTGTGAGAAGCAGACATGTTAGGAAACGGACCGAACGAGCCTGAGCCGCTAGTTGCAATTTAAACAAAAAAAAGTTCTTTTATTAATTTTTACATACATACATACATTAAATCACGCCTGTTTCCCAGAGGGGTAGGCAGAGACCACTTCTTTCCACCTGCTACGATCCTGACAAATCTCTTTCGCTTCTTCCACATTCATACATCGAGTCAAGCATGCACGTCGGTTTCGGGTACTTAATTATTAATGAAGCAATTATATACGGGTACTGAATTATTCAGCCTACATATGCGCCATAATTACTTAACACGTTAAATTTGATATAAAATACTTTTTATCCAATAAACAGCCCGGTGAAGGTCGTCTCCTATTCGGATCCTCTAATAGTAGGAAAGTTCACTTTCTTAATGATCGCCTTCGTAAATTACGACGCAAACGTTGTTCGATGCTGCATAGGAGACACGATGCGAAACAAATACTCTTCACCGATGAAAAAATCTACACGTTCGAAGAAAAGTTCAACCGAAAAGACAATAAAGTTTATACCAAAAGCAGCAAAGATGTTCCAGCTCCAGCACGAAATGGTTCGCGTTCCCATCATCCAGCGAGTGTGATGGTATGGCGGGGCGTTTCGTATGCAGGTGTCACTCCGCTCCATTTGTGCCAACAAGGCATCAAGGAGCTCATATAAAGAATAGAGGCAGTCATTTTGAGTAATAATTGCTTGTAGTTGGTTAATGTATATTTATTAATATCGTTTTTTTTTTAAATATACTAGTAGTATATTATTGGGCGTTTCAAAACACATTTCATGTGTTTCGTGTTTTGAAACTCCCAATCGGTTTTGAGGTGTTCTGAAACTCTCAATCGGTTTTGAGGTGTTCTGAAACTCCCAATCGGTTTTGAGGTGTTCTGAAACTCTCAATCGGTTTTGAGGTGTTTTGAAACTCTCAATCGGTTTTGAGGTGTTCGAAACTCTCAATCGGTTTTGAGGTGTTTTGAAATGCTCAATCGGTTAAGAAGTTCATACAGTTTTAAAAAACCTGAACATATTCACATATAACTACTCAATATCTTGAAGGTCTACTCTCATTGGGTACAGACATTTCATGCTTACAACACGTAGGTAGTAATATTGTTTTTATATTTGGAAATATGAAGTTTGTGAAACAACTTCAAAACTTGCAATTAGAAGTCGTTTGTCCAGTTCGCCACGATCGCAATTCACGTCATGGAGAGCTTTTACCGAACACAATTCGAAGTATCATTTGTGGTCCTTCTAACTGTGGTAAAACTAATTTAATGGTCGGTCTTCTGCTGCATGAACGGGGGCTACGATTTCAAAACCTTTATCTTTATTCTAAAACTCTCTTCCAACCTATGTATCAGTATTTAGAAAAAATACTAATGTTGGTTCCATCAGTCGAATTTAAAAAATATAGTGAGAATGATGAAGTACTAAGTCCACATGAAGCTAACATTAACTCAATTATTATATTTGATGATGTTGCATGTGAAAATCAAAACAACATAAGGGATTACTTTGCAATGGGACGTCATAAAAATATTGATAGCTTCTACCTTAATCAAACTTATAGTAAAATACCTAAACAATTAATAAGAGATAATGCTAACTTAATAATTCTATTTAAGCAAGATGATGTTAATTTACGTCATGTTTATGATGAGCACGTTGGAAGCGATATGTCTTGGTCACAGTTTCGAGAAATGTGTGCTGAAGTATGGAAACTGCCATATAGTTACTTGGTTATAAATAAAGATTCTACTCGTAATTCAGGATGTTATAGAATGGGTTTTGACACATTTATCATTATGGATTAACTATAATACATGATGCATTATTATGAAACATTTATTGCTTCATAGAAAACCATCAAGATCAGACATGAATCTTAAAATCAATGACGAGAAAAATTTGAAAGAAAAAGTACTTAAATCTGTCGAAGCCGTTAAAAAGAAAGTTAGTCTGATTCGTAATATGAAAACTGATAATGATATGATGTTGGAATCAGTATTGAAACCAATAACAGAACCACTTAATGAAATAGTTAAAGTTAAAAATGAGAATAATTACTTAAATACTAATGATGATGATTTAAATGACGGATTTCGATGGGGAAAGTCAGTAAAAAGATTAAAATTGAGTCCTAGTGAAGAAAAGAGGCAATCTATTCATGATTATACGGTTGTGAGGAAATCTTCTCAATCGAGTCTTGATAATGAAGATCAAGAGGATAACACATCAAACAACGATGAAAGTGATGTAAGCGATGGAGTGGAAAGTGAACAAACTAATGATCAGGATTCAATAAATGATATTTCATTTAAGACGACAGATTCTTTCGCATCTCCTCGTGATGATCCTAAATTTCAAAAGAATTATATTACCAACTTAAATATACCTTTTGGTGTTCGAACGGAACGGGACAAGCTAATGTTGGGATCCTGTCCGGTATACACAACACATGATAAAAAATTAAAAGTAAATGCCCATACTTACTATTTAACGCCAGGTTTAAACGAATTGCTATATAAGAAAGTACCGGATTTAAATATTGTAACTGAGGATGATAAACGCAATTATAAAATCTTATTATTAGAAACTAATGCACATAGAAGAGATTTTAATCCTAATAAACCAATTAAAAGCAACAAAGGCATGAAATATTTATACGTAATAAGACCGCTTTTTAAATTAGCTAAAGAACGTTTAATAAGTGGTGAAGGATTATCGACCATGAAAAAAGTTAAAACCGATGTATCATATGTATATTGGGATAACCCAAACGAATTAGTTGAAAGATTAAAATTGCTTATAGCTTCTCGTGAAGCTGGTAATACAGGATTGGATAATGAAATCATATCTGTTATTGAAGAACTGCAAGAAGCAGGATTAGTTAACAATGTCAATATATAAAACAGTTACTTTACTATTATCGTTAGTCGAGGCAGAACTTTTGACGTGCAAATAGAACATAAAATGAATATAGACAAATTCGGTCATCATCTTCATAAACGCCTGCGTGTATCTGAAGTTTCTGAACTTAAAAATAATGCTTTGCTCCGATCAGATGATGGACATTTCGATTTACAATCATTAAGATTAAAGGGACTTGCACATCCATTGTCACCTGATGATGCAGTTAATAAGCAGTACGTCGATCAGCTCGTTCAGAACCTTTATCAGAAGAAGTATCTAGATTCTATGTTTGATGACATAAATTCTCAAATTCATCAGTTGGCAAATCAGTTGAAATTGAACTTTTATTCAAAAAGGGAAATAGACGATATTTTCAACAAATTAAACAATGGCAAAGCAGCAAGTCGTGAACGAGATACACAGATCAGCTCGAAAAAACTTTAAGCGACGAGCAGTTATATTAAAAGGAATTGATGATTTGTGGCAAGCAGATTTGATTGACTTACAAAATTTACATAAGATAAATAGAGGATATAAATACATTTTGGTTGTAATTGACGCCTTTTCAAAGTATGCGTGGTGTATTCCAACAAAATCTAAAACGAAAATAGAAGTTAAAAATTCTTTCGAACAAATTATTAAATCATCAAAACGAGTACCGATAAACTTACAGACAGACTTAGGGAAAGAGTTTTATAATAATGAATTTGGTCGTTATGTACATTTTTTAAAAATAAATCATTATTCCACGTATTCAATTAAAAAAGCATCTATTGTTGAAAGGTTAATAAAAACGCTCAAAAATAAACTATACAAATATTTTAGTATCATTGGAAATTATAAATGGGTTGGAAAACCTTTGAATGATATAGTTAAATCCTATAATCAAACTATGCATCATACAACAAAATTTAAACCTTTTGATGTTAATTTTGATAATGAGTCCAAAGTAAAGACAAACATCGAAAACGCGCAATCCAATCTAGGTTATGAATCAAATAAATTTAATATAGGAGATCATGTACGCATAAGCAAGTATAAAAGTGCTTTTCATAAAGGTTATACACCGAATTGGTCGACAGAAATATTTACTATTAAACATGTAAATCACACTCGTCCAGTTACTTACCTTATTGAAGATCAACGAAAAAATACAATACTCGGTTCATTTTACGAACAAGAACTTCAGAAAACAAAGCATCCTGATGTTTACCTCATAGAAAAGGTGATCAAAAAGAGGGGAGAAAAATTGTATGTAAAGTGGTTAGGGCTTAATGATAGCGAAAATAGCTGGATTGATAGAAATGCCATTGTATGAGTATATTTATTAACTTTATTGTATTCAAAATTGTCATTATTATATTGGATATGAAAGGGAGAGGACTTTTAAACAGTGCTATTAATCACTTACCATTTGAGCTGCACTTACCTGGGTATAATTATTGTGGACCAGGTACAAAATTGCACAAACGGTTGCTAAGGGGTGATAAGGGAATTAATGAGTTGGACGAAGCGTGTATGCAGCACGACATTGCTTACGATAAACATTCTAATCTAGATGACCGACACCGTGCAGATTTAGAACTTTATAAAATGGCTAAACAAAGATTAAACTCGAAAAACGCTGGAAAGGGCGAAAAACTTGCATCATGGTTAGTTAGCAAACTAATGAAATCTAAAATAAAAATCGGTGCGGGGATAAAAACATTTAAACAGTTTACATCTAAAATACGTGCTGAATTAAAGAAAAACAAATCTAAAAATAAAGGCACTGCAATTAGCCAAGCTTTCGCAGCTGCAATTAAAGTATTCCGTAATAACAATACGAGTAAATTACGAGTTCCTCGCTTAATACCGATCCCAAAAACTGGAGGTATTTTACCACTGATACCTATTTTTGCTGGACTTTCCGCGTTAGGCTCGTTAGCAGGAGGAGCTGCTGGAATCGCAAAAGCTGTTGCTGATTACAAAGCTGCAAAGAAAAACTTAACCGAATCAGAACGCCATAACAAAATGATGGAATCTATTGCATTAGGAAAAGGTTTACATATAAAACCGTATAAGAACGGCAAAGGATTGTGTTTAAAAAGTTCAAAAAACTAAATAAAAGGTTACCTAGACGAGCTCTCACTAATATAGATCTTTTAAAATACTCAACAGATATTCCTCATTTTCGTGGTGTTTATATGAGAGATAATTTGCCAAAGCGACCTAACAGAGTAGAATGTGCAATCGTTAATTTAGACAGTTCTAAAAACCAGGGGACTCACTGGGTAGCCTATGTTAAAGATAATAATTATTGTGAATATTTTAATAGTTATGGTGATCTTCAACCACCGTTAGAATTAATAAGGTATTTAAAAAATCATGAAATTTCATATAACTACAACACTTATCAAAATTTTGACACTGTAAATTGCGGACATTTATGTTTGAAATATTTAAAACAATTTTGGAGCGACCGTTTAAATGTCTCTGTGCAATAAAAACCTTATCATTCACACGATGTCTTTCACTTTGTCTATAACTGGAACCTCTTCTACCCTGGTTACGAATCATTCACCAGCTCTTCAACTAGATGGTGAATATGAATGTGGGTTGCTATACATGTCAACTTTTAACTCTATACCTAATATAGACTACAGAAACAATAAATTTTATTATGGTAAAAACGAAGTAGTACAAATTCCTGAAGGGTCATACGAACTTCAAGACCTTGACGATTACTTCAAAAGACATCTGCAAGGATGCACATTTTCACTGACGTGTAATAATAATACCTTAAAGACTTCGATAGTATGTTCTAAAAATGTATACTTTAATAAAGAAAATTCGATTGGCAAGTTACTAGGTTTCGGTGAAGAAACTGTACAAGCTAATATATTAACAGAGTCCCCCTTTCCTGTCTCCATTCTGTCTACAACTATAGTGCGAGTTGAATGTGACATAGTGAGCGGATCATTTGTAAACGGAAGACCAAGCCACATTATTCATGAGTTTGTTCCGAATGTGCCTCCAGGATATAGGATTATAGAAACACCGAAAAACGTTATCTATTTCCCGGTTACCCAAAAAAGCTTAAGCTCACTTAAAATAAGAATATTAGACGCAAATAATAATTTACTTAATTTACGAGGTGAAGAGATTCAAATATATTTACATCTTCGGAAAAATGATAGATTTCAATAAAAGCAAAGTCTCGCACGATAAACGTATTAGTAATCACTGTGCTATCAAGAAAAGAAGACCTATAGAGCAATTTACAAAGCTAACGAAAGATAATAAACAATTTTTAAAAAACATAGGCTTGTTAAAATGAGTATACTAAGCTTAATAGATCCATTGAGCTATGATAACACGATTGAAAGTTTCGAATATCATTCATATAAACCGTACGTAACCAGTTTTAATTTAAACGATGAAATCCGTATACCTATTAATCAACAAGATCTTTACGTATTACCATCAGCGAGTACTTTATACATAGAGGGTACTATTAAAGTAATCAATAGAGAAACAAAAGCGCAGGTGAACAGTGTTCTGTTTACTAATAACCCTATACTACATATGTTTCAAGATATTCGATATGAACTGAATGGGATAGAAATAGATAAAATAAAAAACGCCGGGGTTACGACTACTATGAAATCTCTTATATCTATGAATGAACTCGAATCTTCGATGTCAAAATTATGGGGCTGGGACGTTGATGGCACAAAAATTACCAATGGATCATTTTCTGTATCTGTGCCTTTAAATAAAATTCTTGGTTTCGCAGAGGATTATAATAAAATAATTATTAATTGCAAACATGAACTTATTCTTTTACGATCCAATAGTAATTTAAATAGCGTAATATTAAATACAAATGAATACATAGACAACATTACTATATCTAAAATAGTATGGCGTATGCCTCATATTAAAGTTTCTGATCGGGAAAGATTAACTTTATTAAAACATTTAGAAAAAGATCGCGCTATTCAAATAGCATTTAGGAACTGGGATCTTTATGAGTATCCGCTTTTGCCTAAAACCTCTAAACATTCTTGGTCAATCAAAACTTCATCTCAAATTGAAAAGCCACGATTCGTTATAATTGGATTAAAAACGGACCGAAAAAATATGATTAACAAAGATATAACATGCTTTGATCATTGTCATTTGAGAGACGTCAAAGTTTTTTTGAACTCAAACTATTTTCCATATGAAAGTTTAAATGTAAGTTTTGGAGACGAAAAGTACGCTTTATTATACGAACAGTACGCTAAATTTCAACAGTCTTATTATAGACGTAGTCAAGCACCGTTGTTAAGTCCGCAAAAATTTAAAGAGAAAGCCCCTCTCTTCGTCCTCGACTGTTCTCATCAAAACGAAACCTTAAAAACAGGTGCCATAGATGTACGGCTAGAATTAGAGTGTGAACAGGATATTCCCGATAATACTGCGGCGTACTGTCTAATTCTGAATGATAGTATTGTAGAATACAAACCGTTAAGCAACATTACAAAGAAAATATCATGATGACTGACCGTTTGTTCGTGGATCTTCAGGGATTTAAATCGTATAAAAATGAATTTATTGTTAAGGAATTTGCATACAGTACAGATGAATACACGCAAATATTTTCAATAAAACCCCCATATGCATTTTCTACTTTATCGGAAAATGAAAAACGTCAGGTGAACTGGATTGAGAAAAACCTCGGAATTTTATGGCGTGAAGGATATGTTGACTATAGAGAATTTAAAAGAATGATTCATGGTTACTTAGAAAATAAGAAAATATATGTAAAAGGATTAGAAAAAGTTAAATGGGTAATAGAATTGTGTTCTAATTGTACAGTAATAGATTTAGGAGAAAAAGGTTTGCCTAATTTTCAATCTATGCATCAAAAATATTGTAAAGATCTCAGTACATATAATTGTATGATTCATAAAAAAACATGTGCGTTAAAAAATGTAATATGTATTAAAAAATGGTATTCTGAAAATAATTTATCATATTCTGTAGAAAATAAATAAATAAATAAATAATTGCTATTAAATCATTGCATTTTTATTTTAGGACCTATTGCAAACACATATATATTCGTACGTTAAATCTAACAGTGACGTGACGACTAAATAAATTTCATACTTAATCAAACATTTCAATAGTGACATTGATATATTTAACGTGCGAATATTATGATTATGATACACGAAGTAAAATAAAACAAGATTGTTAAAAAACAACGTTTATTCAGTAATGATCACCTTTATTTACAATATTACACCTTAAATCTAACTTGTTTACATTAAAACAAAGATTGATGACCCCAAGATAACGTCGAGGTTTGATTCTTTAGTATAACGCGTTTGTCATCATTTGACGACAATGCTACTTTATTTAAAGACTGTGTAAAAATAACATGTTTTAGTGATTTAAATACAATATTCCTCTTTCTTATCCGCTCTTTATTTAAAAGTACTTTTTTATACTCCTCAAAATCCACACCTCGCAATACATGTTTTTTTGTGCCCTTAGCCTTTTTAATTTGATTGTTTTCAGTTTTTATACAATACAATTTAGACCTAAGACCTACAAATTCGTTTATTATTTCTCCACCAAGTTCGTCCTTAAACAAACCTGGTACTTTTTTATGTTGACGAGTTATACCAAATACGTTACTGTCTGAGTAATTACTAGTATCAAAATAGTGGTGAAATTTTAGTTTTAAATCTGCATATAAATCTTCTGTATTTATGGAATACAGAAAGGAATCTGTATCAGTATAACACAAACTCAGATTAGATGTATAAAATGGTTTCATAACAGAATAGTGAAAATCGTACATATGAGTTTTCGATATTTCCAAAACAGTAAATCCAATGTAAATTGGTCGATCGAGAGTTATCGATTCTGGCTTCATTTGTATGGCAACAAAATTTTCAGTAAAAATGGTTGAACTATGAAAATTGGGTCTCCCTGTTAGCTGCTCAGCTGTATATTTCTTTTTTGTTTTATTTGTAGTGTCTCGCCATGCATTAACTAACATGACATTTAACCTTTTTTCGGGGTCCTCCAACGTTTTTCCAAATATAGCATTGTTAAATAGTTTGCATGAATTTTGCTCAAACACGGATTTAGCTTTCTGTCTTAACTGCGTGTTTAAGTCTATATATTGCTTCAAAAATGGACCTTGTTTAAACTTGATTACTCTATGTATTCTTTTTAATATCAAACCGTGTTTAAGACATATTTTTAAATGCATGTAATGGATGACATATTCATATTTATCATATAAATTTGGGATAAGTTTAGGTTGCTTCGAACCAGGAGGTGTGAATTTTTGAGGACAGAATGGAATGTCATTATGCAAGTCATGCAAATGTTCTGGATATTCTAAATCCACTTCCAAAATATAACCATAATCCGAATTATCAGAGATTTTTAGAATATCAAGTTCATTAATTGCATGCTGTGGTAAGAATTTGAAATCAGCATAAGGTAAAAAACCACACATTGCATAACCGTATAGATTATTACAGTCTATGTACAATAAGAAACTATATGGATTACTGGAATCAAAATTCGGCATGTATTTATTATTTGCCTTTGCATACCGAGTAGAACATAAACATACACCTCCACGAATACCCTTCTGAATCATTCTAATTATTTCAAGGTCATCAATGAGTTGTAACTTCACATCAGTTATGAGTAACATAGCATCAAAACTTAAACTTGGGGCGGTTAGGTAAAAAGCAGGATCTAATCTATAATTAATTTTACAAGTTTGACGAAACTTTTCAAATATGTCAGCTAGTAATAATACATCTGATTTAAGATACAGGTCAGTGTATTCTCCTAAACTCTTTACATCGAAAGATTTCCATACAAGTTGCGCATGCTCATAGTCATATTTTGAAATACTGTCATTTTTTATTGAGTTGTAAAAATAATGTTGCTGCGGTAAACATTGCTCTTTATAGCGACTCCAACTAGTCATATACTCGTATGGATAGACACCCTTTCGTTTCAATAGATCAAAATGCTGTTTTATAGGAAAGAAATGACAGAGGTGAATAAAATCTTCTTTATTTAAGGTGCTTACAAGTTCTTCCAAACTTGCTGATAAAAATTTGAATGAATCTACAAAACGAACAGGCATATATCCGTTTTGATCTGTAATGAAAAATTTCGTGAATGATATGTAATTTTCTTTGTTTTTTGCAATAACTTTGATTTGACCAGGAAGTTCGCCCAACTGACGTATAAACAAATGACTGTCGTATCCAGATAAGTTGTGAAAAAATACTGGCACAAATGATGGTAAGCGGTATCGAATATTACAATAAGAATGGGCTGCCCCCCTATAGCGTCCCGTTAAATGACAATGATCTCTCACGGAGTCGCCAAGCAATAACTTGCGACAAAGAAAACAATACTGAGAATTTAAAAAATCATTATCTTCTTCCTTTGTAATAGATATTGTCTTTTGGTTAGAATATATTTTATGAATTCTACATACATCTATTTGCAAATATTCGAGAAATTTATCTACGCAGTCTTTTCCACGATAAGAAACGAATTTGTTTAGCGAGCTATTGTATGAACAAACAATGTAGTACGCAAATGCAGCTGGCACGTGCTCCTGTAATGTTGTAGTACATTTTGAACTAAGCGTTTCGTCTGTATTTGACTGCAATAATGATTCAAAGTCTGCATAAATTATGAAAGGCATATCTTGCATTCGTTCAAAATTTTTAAATTCAATTTGCGCACCCCGTTCAGGTAAAATTGTCTTAACGCCCCCGCATACGTGAGCATTTAATTTATTTTCACTATTAAAAAATATCATACATTCATCACAAAAAAATATTTGTCCGTTATGTTTTGTTAATTGAAGTTTAAGCAGACGACTTAAATTTTTTATTAGGCAATAATGTGTTTGACGCCCGTTTTCTAACATTAATAGGTTAATATGATGTTGTTTCCGACATGCGGTTTTATAAAGCGGGCCTACAATTTCAGTTTTATTTTTGAGTGCATACACATTAATACTTATATTCTGATTGTTTTTTTCGAATATTTTGATGTCAGATAATCCTACAGGAAAGGTCATGTCCGCGCTATTTAGAACACCTTCATAATGAGGGTATGAAGATACCCTATGAGCATTACTTTTAGCGGGGAATAGTGCAGCCATCACACACCACAAAAAGCAAAAATTATCTTTATTTTGAATATTGATGCACGCACGCTTAAGTTTAATATTTTTAGGCAAATCTATGAATCTCGATGCTCGCAGTGGGTTGTATTTACTGATGTTTACCTCTAGGTATAAATTGCGCATAAAAGCCCAACCACTATCCCTGTCTTGAAATTCATCAATTTTTCGACAAATAGAGTGTAAAAGATTTGAAAATATTTCATTGAAATCATAAGTCTGATGTATCACTATATTTTGAGTCGCAAAAGACTTAACGTCGCATGTATCGTTTTTAAGTAAAGAAAATTCTGCAAATAATTCAAAGTTAACTTTAACACTCTTAAAGACTGATTGTCTTGCATCTAAAATTTTTCGAACGCGGGCGCGAACACTGTGTAAAAACTCGGCAGGAGGACTAGTTTGCTCTGGGCAGTCTTCGTGTCCTCGCACGCGGTAAGACGCTATCCTACTTCGAAAGGCGCTAGCTATTTTTTCAACACCATCACCGTTATCTATAGATATATTATTTTTATGCACGGTACTTCGTAAATGGGCAGAAAAAGCTCGACTTGCAACAGATGTTTCGCAAACAGAACAAAATATTGAGTTAAGACTCATTTTTAAAAAGAAAAATTACGGTGAATATTACAAACAAAGGTACCTATCACATCAATTCTAATTATTTTAAATCGCGATAGAACACTCCATCATCGATGAAGTGCTCCTTACTTAATTTTAAAACTTTATTAATATTTGATACCTCTTGCGAATCCGCATCTACCTGAAGTTTTAAGTTAATTAAAGCCTTCTTCCATCGATCTTCTACCGCAACAGTTTTTATGTCAGCAACATTATACAATTTTAACTCAATAAAAAGATTACCAGACAATTGTGCAGTTCGCCGCACCCTGCCGCCAGGAACTTGCCGTATCAAAACAGACGGGAACACCGTTTCCTTTTGCTGAACACGCAAGTCTTCGTCTTCGCTATCGGAGTCAATTTTCCAGCCTGCAGGCGGATATTTTTGTTGACACGTCTGCGACAACTTTTTTGTGCTGTAAATCGAAACCAAAAATTAATAATACGAACATAGGTAGGTACATACTGAGCTAATTATTTTAATTCAGTTTCAAAAACGGTAATTTAATTACTCACCATGAAGTTGGAACCTCTTCTTCAGATTCGGGAAGCAGGGTTTTCGATAATTTCAACTTCTTAGACCTATAAAAAATTAATTTTACATTTTTAAAAGCACATTAGAAGGTTTCAATGTTTCATTTGTTTAAAATATAATTACCGAGGTGTAGAGACTTCGTCCTCAGATTCAGGCAGCGAGATTTTCTTTTTTGAGGGAGCCTTTTTGGAGAGTTTAAGCTTCTTAGACCTATAAAAAACAAATTATACGTTTTATAAAACACATTAGAAGATTTTAATATCATTATACTTGTTTAAAATATAATTACCGCGGTATAGAAACTTCGTCCTCAGATTCAGGAAGCGCGATTTTCTTTTTTGAGGGAGTCTTTTTGGAGAGCTCAACTTGACAGTATTCCGTATCAGACCTGCAAACAAAGTATAACATTAATATTGTGTAAAAAAAGTTAATAACAATGTAATTAAATGTATTAAAAACTTACGAACATTGTTTTAGTGCAGTGTAGGTAGAGTAAAGATGATTGATTCACTGTAGAACGATTGACTGCAACGGTGTCTAATAAAGTTATGCGTTACAACATAAAAAATAAATTTATCGGTACCTACACCACAATACAGAAGTTCTCAACATTTCAATATTTATTACACTCGATTTGTATTAACAGTGCTACTACAAAATACGAACAATAATGGTTTTTATAAAGGTTTAATACCTCAGGCGTCAATTTGCAAAATAAGCAAATGTGTAACAAACAAAAGTATCATGTTAATTATGTTGCAATCAAAGAAGCCGCCGTTTTACAAAGTAGTCGCGAACTTCGCTAAGGCTCATTTTACACTGCATGAATTAAGACTTGTTTAAACTTGTATTTGAAGTGTGTACTTATTTAGCATAGGAAAAATGTTACTGCAACAATTTAATACTCGTATTTTAGTTCTTTTTTGAACGTCAATTTAGACGGTCGCAGTTTTATTTCATTTCCTGTATCTAAAAAATAAGTGTAGTTCTTCTTTGAACGTCAATTTAGACAGGCGTAGTTTAATTTCAGTTCCTGTATCTACAAAATAAGTAAGTACAGCTATCTCAATTATGTACTACTTTTTAATAAAAAAAAAAATAAAAAATGGTTAGGTAGTTATAAATCTAATTCTATTCATTTATTTTGCAGAGTATGACGAGTTCTCAACCCATTGACTGCGTGAAAGAAATCGATGAACAGTTCCCACTTTTTTCATCTCAGACTATTGCATCATTCGACGAACCATTTTCCTATTGCCAAGACATGGATTCCTATTTGAAGTACCAGGAAAGATGTATAAATCAAAATCAGGATACATCTTTAGCAAATTCTCCGAAAAAATCAAAACGAACATTGAAGAAGAAAACACTGCAAAGAAGGACTCGAACATCAGATATTGGGTTAAACTCGCATGTAATTAGAAAAGCTAACAAGGGGAAGCAAGTAATAAAGATTACTATTGCGAACCTCGAGTCGAAACAAGGTGAGGATTTGACGACGACGGTGCAGTATGTCGTCCAAGATAACTACGATGAATTGTTAAGTGCTACGGAAGAGTTAGTTAGCCGAATTGTGAAAAGACTAAGTGACGTTAGCTATTAGATTTTATTAAGTTCATATTTTAATACTTACCTTGAACAAAATTACTAAGTATAATTATTATGTCTTGTAATTGTTTATGTGCTATAAAGAGTTTACATACATATATACTACATTTAAAATAATCAATTTTTTAATAAATTTCGTTATGCAACTTTTGATTCTCGATATTATTCAAAACCATAAAATTACTACAATTATTGTCTTGTAATTGTTTATGTGCAATAAAGAGTTTACATACATACATTTTGATATTGTTATCTTAATTTGTTTAAAATAAACATTTTTTTTTTTTTTAAACAAATTGTTTCTTTCTATTCAAAACCATTATAATTATATTTTGTGTACCATGTAAACACTGCTTAAGTACATTATTTTGTCGTCTTCATCAAAACAATTAATTATTTAATAGCCGTGTCGCATAGTGATAGATAAGCAAATTGTGAATATGCAAAAATTTATTAAGGCAACATATCAAATGACACTTCAACTGATTGTAAACTTTACTTGTACAGTTAAAGAAACAAAATCAGGTTGAGTAATTTGTAGAGTAATAACTTATTTAAATTTCAAGTAACTTTTTGCCATTGATAATTGTATGTTTAGCGTCACAACTACGTCACAGAAACTAACCAATCGCAGGCTCAGGTCTACATCGCGCTAACGAAGTTTTTATACTTGGTTGATATAAATAAAACACAAAATATGTAACCGACGTGCTCCCACCTTCCGTGACCGACCGGCGGAATGGTAGGGTGCACCAGCAACCTGTGGCTCGGCCTGATCACCCTTGCTACTAACCGCTGAATTTGTTATCCTTGAACTTGAGGAGATTCTGTGCCTATGCGGTGGTAGGTACAGATGACCCACGCCTTGGTGGAAGGCCCCCAAATCCACCTTCATGTAAAATGCAGCCATAAGACCACTGGGAACCTATAGCATCCCGGGTGGCTCGTCCTTGTTGTGGAGATTGATCACCTTCGCAGCAAGTTGTGAAAACACCTTAGCAAACCAAGTCCGTCCGTAGCGGTGCGGTGCGCTATGAGGGTCCTGGACCCTTGCATACATGCTGAGCCTGATCAACTTAGTGTGTGTGTTGTGTTAAGCTTTTGTTATTTTACTTAATAATACAAATGTAAAGTAAGTTACGACTTAGCATGGTGAAAACGCATTCAATTTTGTATGATGTGTTACGGGCACATCGTGAGGCGACACGTAAACCCGATTGAACGTTATGAACCAAATATATCAAAGAACGCAAAGGCGTTTCGAATCAATTACAACTTAATAAAATAACTGCTATGAGTTTCAGAGAAACCGATTGAGCGTTTCAAAACACCTCAAAACCGATTGAGAGTTTCAGAACACCTCAAAACCGATTGGGAGTTTCAAAACACCTCAAAACCGATTGAGAGTTTCAGAACACCTCAAAACCGATTGGGAGTTTCAAAACACGAAACACATGAAATGTGTTTTGAAACGCCCAATAATATACTACTTATACTTAGTACTTAAGTAAAAAAAAAACTTCTATGAACATTTTATTTCGTCTCAAAACTTATGAACACACGAAGTAAATATATTTGTACCGAATGAACCCAAAAAACTACAGAGGGCCCTGCCAAGATGCATTGCGCTAAGTAGCGTTTCTATTCGTTTTGTTTTTAAACCAATCGAATAGAAACGCTAGTTATCGTAATGCATTTTGGCAGGGCCTTCTAGACCGATTTAAATTCTTTCACCGTGACAATGCTACACATTATTCCTAAGTAACATAGGCTATATTTTATTTTCTGCGCTGTCGGAGTCGCTGGCAACAGATAGGTAGTTTCTCTATATATGTATGTAAATCGTTGTCTAGTACCTATAGTAGAAGTGTATGATGCATTTAGTCGTCATAATAGTGTGTTGATTACGATAACAATCATCATTGAGGTTATCTTAAAGCAAAATAGCAGTTGCATAAGATCTTTCGTCCTCAAAATGGGAGCCAATTATTATAAGTATCACTCTTTGAGAGGTTGGTTACGTAGGATGGACCCGTAGAACCTTTTCGTCCATGTTATCATTTTATCCATAATTATATCTGCAGTGGTTATTGACATGGCCTACGTTTTAGCCGGTGAGCGTTGCTCACTATGATTGTAGTTACGTGTGGCCATGCGTTACGCACGTTAAACTATTCATTTTGAAAATATACGCTCCTTAATCCTATAGAACTTACCTAGTTCACAACATTAATATGGGGCTGAAGCGTACTGGCGACTCTTAGGGACCATGATTCCGATAGATTTCTGTAATGTTGTAAAATACTTAGAAGACAAAATGGGTAATAAATTAAGAGCAACATGATACTTAAAGATATTTATTACTAAAGAAAAATTTCAAAAATACACAAATCACCCGAGTTAAATCACAATTTAAGTTGCAAGTGCTTTTTGTAAAAATAATAATTTTACACATGCTACTTCTAATGACGTCAATAAGTACATTTTTTTTTTTCTATAAACGGTCCTTCTCAGGTGACGGAAGTGAGTAAACAGGCTCCGCGGGGACGTGCTTAAATATCGTGCGTTTAGACCACCCCCTGAGATTACCAAAATAAATTATTGTCGATCAAGTCGGGCTGAGCCCGGTGCAAGTGCGGAACTAATTAAAACTTCCGACAGTGCACGAAGACAGTTATATACTCGTAAGTAAGTTTAATGAAGCGAGTCTAGGGCGAACAAGATTTTGTTGAGCCCTCCTCTGTTCGAAGAGTGGGTGCTAGCGCGGGCGGTGTTTGGTCTAGGTGTAGCGGCGCGGGCGCGTCGGGGCGCGTGCGGTAGCGGGTAAGGGCCGCGCGCGGTGCTGGTGGCGCCAGCAGCGCCAACGGCTCCAACGGCTCCAGTGGCGGTGAGCGCGCCTCTGCCAGCCCCACGCCGCGCGCGCCGGCTGCGGCCGCCATCGCATCGCCTCGCTCCAGGGACCACTGCCGCCTCAGGCCGCGAGGCCCTCCGGCGAGACATCTAAAACCCGCACGGCACATCAATCATCATCAATATGAGCCAAGTGTAATTGTCTACCACATACGAGACTATTATTGAGATTATTAAGCTGGTAACGCTGCCGTCCACAAACTAAAATATGGCTAAAGACCTGTTCTACCTGGCCTGAATACGACCTTTTTGGTGTATGGTGGCGTAGTTCAGCTACTTATTTAGTAGCTATCGATCTATCTAAGTTTGGTATCAATATATTTAAAAATCACCGAGATACATGATCCTAGAGCCCGTGACGATCATGCTTCCTTATTTCATAAAACCTGAAAGTTTCTGTGCGTGTGTCCCTAATACTGGTAGTGACGATCCCCGCCTATGAAGTTTGGATCACGGTGGCTTTGAAAGGTAACATGTAGACACTTGGTACAGTTGCAACCCCCTGTTAGACACCCTTAAATTATACTGCATTATAATTATACTTACGTTATAGTATAAAAGCTGAATTTTATATATGTTACTCGAGGAACTATCAAAAGATGTTTTCTCAGTTGTCAGACAGTTTCAATAGTTCTTACACCTTGTCAGACACATCAAGTCTACCTACCGTAGGTGCGAGCGCGATGTAAGTGTATACATGCAAGCGGGTGCGAGTGAAAAAGTGCCTTCGGTCTGTTGCGAGCTTTCACTGCGCATGTTTGAAAATGAATCTTTCATTGTATAGGGATTTGAAAAAATATATGTTACGCGTCATCACTAAATTTTAAAATCCCTTTAAAATATAAGTTCCGTTTTTAACAGTAGTTCTCTGTACATCAGTTTAAACCTTCGTTGGTAAGCTAAAGTAAATGTTAATTAGTAATAAAATTGGTCAAGAACTTTTTATTTAGTGGTCAAAATTGAAAAGTGATATTTGTAAGCAAAGTATGGGAAAAACGCAAGCGTCCCTAATAAATATTACGTATAATTATAATTAAGTAGAATTTAAGGGTGGCTGACAGGGGGTTGCAATGTACTAAGTGTCTGACAATAGACGACGTAATTTCTAATATATTATTCCAAGTAAAATATGTGAAAACTGAGGTTAATACTTTAAAAAAATTGAGGTCCTATTTTAAAAACCTAGGTCACCTCTTACCTTTTAAACCCACCATGATCCAAACTTCATACTCGGGAATCGTTATTACCTGTATTAGGGACATACACGTATAGGTCCTTAATTTATCCGAAAATGATATATTGCATGCCCTAATATGTATAGTTTTAGAGAAATGTTGCTTCAATTAAAGCGCAGCAGCGTCGAACTTCCTCCCCCTCTCCCCACTAAATGCGCAGTGGCTCTCGACGGCTCCCGGTCTGAATCTACTCAAGACCAGCTAAGAGTCAACTATGAAAGTTTCAGTGCATAGTCCCAAGTACAAGGTGTCGTGCAGTAATATCCTAGATAAAAACACTTTTATGAAAATCGACCGTTTTTGGAGCTCATATCTAAACAGCGATTGAAAATAGGTAAAAAATGTATAGAATCAAAGTTGTAGACAATTTTATCAGTTTAAAAATGCTATACAACAACATTTCCTGTGACGCATCGTTTTCAAGATGTAAACAAAAAACAAAAAAACGGGACTTTAGGATTTTACTATGTTTATCCGTAACTAGTCCAAACAAAGTTCCGAAGTCAAACTTTCTGCTTTCGGCCATTCCATCCACACCCCGTGAGACACACTCATTTACCAAGCTACACGTGTTTAACACGTACTTAACTTAGAGGCTATAAAAAGTTGAAAGCTGCCAATTTTTAAACGTAACACATATTATTCTGTACAAGAATTCAAAAATAAACGTTATAAAGAAAAAAAAGCCGCTTACATAAACGCAAAAAATACATACATACATACATTAAATCACGCCTGTTTCCCAAAGGGGTAGGCAGAGAAAACTTCTTTCCACCTGCTACGATCCTCACAAATCTCTTTCGCTTGTTCCACATTAATACATCGAGTCATGCATGTACGTCGGTTTCGGGTACTTAAGATTCGGCCCTTTTCCAGTACGCAAAAAATAACTTCTTTTAAGTGGTAGGTGTAGGTCAGTCCAACTGAAGCCGGGCTTTGGTTAAAAATATTGAGAGACTTTAGGGATGATTTCCACCAAACGGCTCGCATCGCATCGAATCGGAACGGATTTTACAATCTTTATACGATGTTAAATCATGTTTACAGTGTTTAAAGTCTATATTACCAAGCCATCGTATCCTAAAGTATGCTGCGACGCGCGATCGGCCTCGTCATAAATAGACAATAATAATTTTAATAGGCTTGATCGTCTGTCGCCGCATTCATTCGTATCCTTTCCGAACCGATGCGATGCGAGCCGTTTGGTGGAAATCATCCTATAGTTGGACTGACCTACCTACTATACCTACTACCACCTACCTACTATTACCTACCTACTATTACCTACCACCCTACCCTACCTACCTACTATTTTAAAAGAAGTAATTTTTTGGCTTTTTGATGCGGTTTTTTGTTTAAAAACATTTATTTTAATTTATACTTTTCAGTGATCATAATAACTTAGCTGTTATGTAGCCCCACTTCTTAGTTGATATGAAACTTTAACACATTTCAAGCTCGCCATATTTAAACAATATGTTCTTCGTTATAGTCGCTCAACTAGTTTAATCAAGATACCTATACTTATCGCCACTCTTGAAATAGGTACCGTTGAGGAGTTCCGTTAGCCATCTTCACCAAATAATATTTTCTGAATGCAAATGCTGAATTTCTTACTAGAAATACTAAAATATGTACCTAGGCCTATAATATTTGAGGAGTTCTCTCAATTCATCACGATTTTGACAACTTGGTGACAATGGAACCATCTCGGAAGCATGCTCTATCAAACTAAATAGTAGATTGTTCAACAAAAGACTAAAACAAGCCACAATGACAAGAGATATTTAGCCACGCGAGCGAGCGAGCGAGAGTTCGAGTGTCATTATGGTTGTTTAATCTCGCGTTAAACACTCTACTTTTCACTTTGAATGCGAGGAAAAACAACGACGTTCTATACAAAATTACAATATTTAACAAATATGTAACAAAGTTTCTGACAAATTTGTTTCGCGGTTGTTAGTTTTTTGTAAAGTGACACTTTAAATGCTTGCATATTTAGCCAACAGATACAAACTTGAAAATTAATTTGGAGCATGCCTAATAAAATAAAATTGTTTTTAATATATTTAAATAGATTCATATATAATAGAATAGAATAGAAATAGCCTTTATTGTTGACAAAATACAATTATCTACACAACGAATATAATAAATTAATAAAATATTAATTCATTTAATTACATAATTAATTATTATTTATACATTTACACCAAATTTATATTTTCTAAATGCATGCATTACCATTATTATTATTTTATTTCGTTTCTATTCAAATGGATTGGATGAAAATATAAAATAGATTCATATACGTAATCATTAATCGTGTTTCATGAAATTAAATCGTATTTTATATTTTTGCACAGTTGTCATTTTGAGGTTATTTTCATGGCTTAAAAATGGTTCATACACAATCACTGAAAATGGGATAATCCACCATTCACAAACACCGTGACTACTACCCACCTATTATACTATACAGAAGTATATATTTATTTATGCATGTTTGGCTAACCTATAATTATTAGTGCTAGCGGTACACCGCGATTTTTAAGTGAAATGCAGCAAATGGTGTTAAAGGCATGAAAATTGGAACGATTGATCTTTAAGCCATTAGAATCAATTTGACCCGTAGCACGGAAAAAAAACAAAAAAGGAGACGAGTTATGACGTCATCTTTATTTTGTATGGGTTTTTTTTTTACTGAAACCAATCGTGTATGGTACCTATCTAATGAAAGGGCTTACTAAACCGATTCTAAAAATATATCACATAATTATATTTCAGTCACTGGTTTTAAATTAAAATAAAAACTATTTTCAAAACATACCAAGTTTGGGCTCCTTCAGATTTGATACGGTTGAATAATTATTTGTAAAATATACCTAAAATGATACGTAATAGCCTCATTTCCAACCACCAACCAAATAGTTATGTACAGTACACTGGAACTTAAATTTACTTGCAAAAATAATATTCACCTGCAAAGGGGTCATCACTATCACTATCACTACATATTATAAAACAAAGTCGCTTCCCGCTGTTTGTCTGTACTTATGTATGCTTAGATCTTTTAAACTACGCAACGGATTTTGATGCGGTTTTTTTAAATAGATAGGGTGATTCAAGAGGAAGGTTTATATGTATAATACATGCATGATATAGTAGAGTTACACTGAACATTTTGGAGGTTTCTAATGTGATGTCGTTAATAAACACTTTTTTTGCGCTTTCATTGCAAACGCTGGCTAAACCTTAAGAGATATATCAAAATAATATACTGAAGAATTGTAGTTCTTCAAAAAAACTAAAGAAAAGTCAGCAATGGCATATGTTTATCTCCTAAGATTGACTCACAGTAACCATTTTTATCTTTAAAATTTTATTAAAAAATAATAGGTTATTTGCGAAGCTATTTTCTGCAATTCAGTATTTATTCTTATCGAGATAAATACGTTACTTACCTTGGGCATTTAATGTAGATTAAAACTGTCCCGTACACTATATTATTTAAATAAATACTTTAGAAGATATGGCAGATTCAAAATTACCCCCAATAGATACCGCTTACAAGGCGGCCGATGTTCACCACTCATAATTATGCGAAATTTAGTATATGTACGGTATAGTGCCGATGACCGCTGTCAGTGTTAACCATGTTTGAGACCTATGCGTACGCCTCCCGTTTGAGTTAGAAACATGTCATAAAAATATACAGAATTCAAGAAATTACTCAAAAGGCCTTCATGTTCCGTGAAATGGTGTGAAAAGTAATCAAGAATATAAAACTTTAAAAACTATGACTGAAAATATGAATATAACAAAAAATCAAGTTATAATGGCCTTTTTCGTAAAGTCTGTTTTACTCATTAGGGCAATCCCAATATATTGTCCTTTTCTGATTTCATGGTGATGTCCAGCGTTGTTTCTAAATACAATATTTGGTCGATAATTTTTCCGATTTCGAAGCTATTTGTGAAGTATATTATTGATAGTAATATTTTATTGGTTACTACTATTATAGTAACGTTTAAACAACAGTCGCTATGGTGATATTTATTTTAGGTAAGAAGTTTCACTGTTTTGCCGTGATCGAACTTTTTAGCTCTGTGCGCGATTTCTGAATGAGGAAAAATAGCCGCCACCACTAGGCTGGATTCTTTCAACATAGACTGGTTGTGTTTATTGGTTTCCGACAGCGAATACAGAAACGGAAACTGGGAATCACGAAGTAAAGAAAACCACGGTAGACTTAGGGTATGCAAAGCTCTTCATAGAAAGAGTTGACAGGAGCTGGACCAAAAAACTTTGGAAACTCAGCAGAAGCCAACTCCGGTACATTATCGGAGTTGTTACTGGGCACTTTGGGGTAAAACACTTCCTAGCAAAGATGCGCCTTTATGAGAACACAGATTGTAGAATGTGCGGGAAAGAGGTGGAAACAATGAAACAAACACTTATTGTGTGAATGTGATGCCCTCGCCGGAGTAAGAATGAAAATCCTCGGTTGTGGCTACCCAGACCCAAACGATTTCAAGCCACTGCCATTGCGATTGCGCTAACTCGCCTCTTTTGTATAATTTAGCATCGCGCCTGCGACTTTTCCACGCCTTAACGAGCCTTGCCTGACCGCGCGTATGCCGCGCCTACGCCGCGCCTACGCCGCGCCTGCACCGCGCCTGCGCCGCGCCGCTTCTGTGCATTTCACGCCTTAGGTACGTTTCATTAAGTTTTTAATGATTCTGGGTTAGTTACATAAGACTTATAACTATACCTAGAGATTTTACTAGCATGAACGTCGTGTTGTTAGTGCTTGACATAATAAAAACATCGACAATCCTGTTATCGATAAGTATCACTTCAACCACAACCACAGAAATATATTGTTAGATGCCGCAAACACACCCACTTCGCGTGCCACCGATCATGTAGAAATGGACATAATCCGTACATTTTTGGTCCTCACCAATTTTTTGTTTTATAACACACCGCATTGTTATATGAATCATAATGACATATGATTGTCATTTTTTCCTTGCTGGAAGGATTTCGCTGTTTTCTTATTAGGTACTTCAATGAGTTCCAGAGGGCTCTGCCAAGATGCATTGCGCTAACTAGCGTTTCTATTCGATTCGTTTTTAAACCAATCGCGTCGCTGGAAGATGACGTGATACGAAAAGTCATGTGATCTACCAGTGACGCGATTGGATTAAAAACGAAACGAATAGAAACGCTAGTTAACGCAATGCATCTTGGCAGGGCCCTCAGGACATTGTGAATATTTTCTTAATAACTATATAATGATGTACGAGTATTTTCTCGATGACGTTGAAGTAGTGGTTATCGGTAACAGGTTTGTCGATATTTTAATTACCTATGTCAAGCATTAACCACATTTTGTTCCTGCTAGAAAAATATCTAGGTATACTTATAACTAAGGATATCGGTCGTGATTATCTTTTTTTACATTCCGATCCAGATGTTTCACAGTGCCAAAATATACCAAGACTGTTATACACCGTGTTTTTTTTGATTTACGATAACTTTAAGGGCACGTTCTTCAAGTCAAATTAAGCTAATTTCCCGAAGACAGACATATGATAACTCGTACGGTTATAAAGATATTCAATTATTAAAATTAATCAGTTAATCACGTTAAACTAATGTAAAAGGCTCTTAATTGATACCTAACAATTTTCTTTTAATTACCTATTATGAGTAAAGAGTTTTCAATTGTTAGGTTTATAGGTACAACACGAAGGTTAAAGAAAATAGGTATCTTATGTTACGTATACGAGTATTCACATGACATTAAATTGAATGAAATTCAAGTTGGTTTTCCTAGTCCTCAGTAACTGCTGTATTTTGAAAGCTGTCTCTTTTCATCAAAGAGGGTTAAACCGCCTATAACGACGCCCTATCTTCTATCTTGCTTTACGTTAATTCGCGAAGTCTTAGGAGGGCTAGTAAAACCTATTTACGAATAATCATAAACACACTAATGATTATGTCTGTGATATTGAATACCTACGTGTCAATGTAAACTGACAATGTCAAGGAAATGTAAATCATATAAATAAAAAATGCCTCGTTTTAATTATCGTCCTGAGGAAGAAGCTGAAATGCACTTCATTTACGGCTTATGTGACGGCAATGCTTCTGAAGCGGCACGAGAATATAGGCGGCGTTATCCCGACCGACGGACGCCTAACCCTCATACGTTCATAAATGTAAGTATTTCTAATGTGTACTTTATTCCTTCATTTATTAGTAACTAGCTGTTGCCCGCGACTTCGTCCGCGTGGAGCTCGTTTACGCGGTTCCCGAGGGAATATTACCTTCCTTTATAATTTTTTTACCTTCCTCTTGAATCACTCTAAGTATCTATTAAAAAAAACCGCATCAAAATCTGTTGCGTAGTTTGCAAGATATAAGCATACATAGGGACAGACAGACAGACACCGGAAGCGACTTTAATTTATACTATGTTAAGATTATTTTATGTTAAACAAACCGTAATTATTATTGTTACAGTTACACCGACGATTTAGAGAACAGGGTTTAAAAAAGACTCCTCACGAAAGGGATATTAATTTGACAGTACAGGACGAAGACGGGATCATGAACGCAATAATTGAAGATCCGACCTTGTCAACAAGACGTGTGGGGCAAATTTACTATTACTATTAAATTAAATACTTGAAAAGTTGTTACTCAACAGAAGGTTTTTTCTTTTTTGTGATTTCGTTCTTTGTGATAACTTATGATCTGCAGACCATGCCGCTTGAAGGATTTCTAAACAGTTTTGTGAAATCCGTTGTAAATACGCACGATATTTGTTTTTATACTCATTGTTTGATACCGTTGATATGTTTTTTTACAGTTTTAAGTAATGCTAGGTTTTTCATTGTAATAAATCATAAGGTGCCTAATAAATAAAATGACTGTTGATGTTTGTGCGGCCATTTATTCTAAATTTTAAATAAAATTATTTTAAACAACGCAACGAATTTTTTCATTTTATAAACCATTAAGTAATTAACTAGTTATGATGAATGATAATATTAAAAATTAGAGCAATCTGCTAAATCCATTTAAGAAATAAAGACATTTTCACTTTGTTTTGTTATTTTAGGGTGCTTGTTTGCACTCAACCGACGATAAAAATGTAACTATCCTAAAATGTAATTATGATACGCACGTTATTGTTAAATACTGGGTAATTAAAATATCAATTTATAAAAAAAACTCTAATAAATAAAAGAGACCCACCTGGGAATCGAACCGGTGACCTCTTACACAGTAAGCAAGATACTTCCCGCCAAGTCAAGCGATCGTGCACCTGTCAAGTGTTATCTTTACTTGTGTTTGTGTATGTCACGCTGACTTGACGTATTTGACACTAACTATGAGTTAACTCTAAAGACCCTTTTAGAATGATTGAAGACACAACATTTAATTACTTTGTTCTAAACATTTTTTTTAAATTTTTTTTGCAATGTTTTAAAATCTAATGTTCCACGTAGTTTCTATACGTGTACCTAACAATATGCCGAAGTTATCGTAAATCAAAAAAAACACGGTGTATAGGTACTTAATAATAATAAGAGGGTGAATCTTTATCGATAAGAAATATCATCACAATAAGTATGTCCCATCCCTACTCGGTCGGTGAAAGAACTGACGATCTTTAAATAACCAATCACGTCATCGCTTCCTCTTTCCCCGCATCCCGTGCCTACCTCCATGTTTGGTGATATAGACGTTTAACAAAGTAGCATTATGCGGTACCTATTGGGGGTGATTTGTGGCCTATAGCCCTTTAGTAGGTACCTACAGCCGACAGCCTACCTACAGCATACAATAGTAACAAAAAAAAAAGAATTATCTTATATTTATATACTAATATAGAAATACAAGCTTTTAAAATTATTAAATTAGGGAAATTGGTAGGTCCTGTAGTTACATTGAGTTTTATTTTTATGTTGTTTTTCATATTTTTGAATACAAAGTATATATAGGTAAATAAATTAATAAAGGTAATAGGTAAATAAATTAATACTTATTGGTAAATTAAATAAGTGTTTTTCCCTAAGTGTTTTTTTAAATATTAGGTTAGTTATCAACGGGGGTTATTGTTTATTATTTAATTTTGTGCATTTAAGGGATAAAACTCAATTTTTCTTATTTTAAGATTGTGTTGTAAATATTCGGAATATGCAAGTAGGTACCTACATATTTCCTTCATATTTGGTTATCAAAGAGAAAGTTTGTTGATTAGGTAGTTAGTATTTTTTTTTCTTATTTTAAGTTTGTTTGTGTTGTCAATAATTCGAATATAGTACTTACGCATTTCCTGTTGTAAGTTTAAACATAAATGTTAACTTTTATGCTTTTAGCATATTATCTTAGCCTGGCTGGTGTTAGTTTAGTATTTGTCCCATCAACGAAGCAGGTAGTTAATTTTGTGGATTTGGGTTAATAGGTATTGGGTTTTTTTTAAGGAGAAAACTCAAAATATGACGCGAAGAAGTCCTTTTAATATAGATCGTAGAATTAGGGATAATAGTTAATAGAAACAATTTACGTCTTAATGATGAAATCAAAGAAGAAAGGGAAATCAGGCTGTGTAATAGAAGAGAAAGTAATTCTTTGCGAAGAAATAGGGAATCATCTATTGAACGTGAAGTTCGTCTTATAGTTGATAGGGATAGATATAGATCTCAGAGAGCCAGTGAATCTTCTACTGAACGTGAACGTAAGTCCACAAGTACTTCTAATTTATGGCCAAACAAAGTGAATACTGCATTCCTCTGCAAACCTCTTCTGCAAACCTCTATGCAAATGCACCTATCTAAAAAAAAAATCTTCGTTTGAAAAGTATATTATTCCAGATGAACTTGGGTTATTTCTCTACTTATATTAACCGAAGCGAAGCGAGGGCGGGTCGCTAGTACATTATAAAAGGCAGTCTATCCATTGACGCGTTGCATTATAGTAGAAGAACGTTAGATGGAGATAGTTTGCGCTCGGCTCTATTGCAGGCTCTATTGCAGCCTGTCTATTTATCTGACGAAGCGGTGGCCTAGTTGATAGTGACCCTGCCTACGAACCTAGTGGTCCTGGGTTCAAATCCCGGTAAGGGCAGATATTTGTGTGATGAGCACGAATATTTTTTTCTGAGTCATGGATGTTTTCTATGTATTTAAGTATAGGTATATTTATCTACATAAATACAGTATTCCCAGCTTCTTAATAGCTTTCGGCTGGCTATCGTTATCACGCTTGCACTCGCAACTGACAGTATATTTGTCACATGTGTGTCATAGAAAAACGAAGATTGCCGATCGCTATTAACAAAATGGTTGCACTGTATTTATATCGTTATCCCCATAATACCTACAATCCTAGAGCTTAGTTGGTGTGACATTGTCCCCTGATATTGAAAAAATGCTGCTTACGTTAAAACCACTATATTAAAAAAGTGCTTTACCAGGATTATGAAGTCATAAGTACTCAACTTTTGAATCAAGAATCATCGTTAAAGATCGTAGGGTTTTAAAGATTCAACCAAAAATATACGAAAAAGGAGTCATGTTTGAAAAATAAAAGAATCGAGGATTATGTTTCTCCTCGTGATTTCACGTTTTTAACAGTCTCAAGAAAATATGATTAAGTTTAATATATCCCAAGAACAGACAAAGACTTTATGGTTATTGAAATCCAGATCCACTACTACCGACTTTGTCGTGTAATTAATGGCCTCTTAAATTAAAACAATCATGTGCTATATGTAAGTATGTTTATTAGGATTTAGTAGAAAATAACTTCGAAAACTCAATGACGCATCGTTGCTTAGCTAACAATACCATTTAGAACTTGTATTATAATATTATATTAAATTAACTCTTAATTCATGTTCAGTCGTGTTACAATGACTACCTAAGTATACTTTAATGAAAACCAATTTCGTATTCTGAGGAGGTGTGAGGTAAGTATTTCTTATTTTTAGGGTTCCGTACCTCGAAAGGAAAAAAACGGAACCCTTATAGGATCACTTTGTTTTCCGTCTGTTTGTCCATCTGTCAAGACCCTTTATATCGGGCACGCGTGGAGGTATCGAGTTGAAATTAAAACCGTATACTCAAGTCTACAGTCCCTTGAAGCCGTGAAAAAGTCAAACTTATAAGGTAACGTAAAAAAAAGATACGGCCGTTTATGCCGTAAAAAATGTACATTTCCACACTCTCAAGGGAATACAAATTTATAGGGTTTTTACCGTTGACCTAGAACTATGAAATTTGGTAAGTAAAGCCTTACTAGAAATACAAGGAAAAATCAGAAAACCATACATTTTCAATTAAATCACAAAAAATTGGGTCTTTATGCAAGGAGCGCGATCCGAATCGTATGAAAATCTTAAATATGGAACCCTCGGTGCGCGAGTCCGACTCGCACTTGACCGGTTTTTCTATATACATACCTAGATGCCTAACCTGGAATCCCAGAGTGGGGTAGGCAGAGCTAAAGAATTACCCACAACTTTAAAAACTTGGTGATAATTCTGTAACCGCATTTTGCACAATTTTAGGCTAAGACGTTTACTAGCGGTTTAGTGACAGTTTGCAACCCGTCGCCTAGCAGTACTACAAGCCTATATTCCCTTTAAGTCGCCTCTTACGACTTCCACGGGAAGACATGGAGTGGCACTATTCTAACCCGGCAACTATTTTTCTTTTCTATTTCTCATGAAAACATCATGAAGACCCTGCCACACAGGGGGTGGCAATAAATAATCCTGGAATTAAATGGCACCTCATTATTAAGTTTTCTAAATGGACTTTTACCTTTCAGACATAAAAGACAAATGGAGTGATAATACTCCAGTAACTTTAGTCAACATGTGTGTGCGTCAAATCCGGAAGTTCTGATTTTTGGCAGACTTGGTTCATATAATCAGAATTATTCGTATTTTTTTAAATATAGCGGCCAATTTTACTGGAGTATAAGTAATAATCGGCGACCGGTAGGATTTTATATGTTACTTTAACGTCAAACGTAATTACTAATATGGATAAGTTTGTGTTGTTAAAAATAAAACCATAATTATATTGTTAAAATCTTATATTGTTTTCTGTTTGATATTGTCAATCCGTTCTACATCAACAGATGTGAGAGGTGTGTAGCTGTAAACCGAAATTACATCGTTTAAGACATGTTAAAACCTCGATAGTAACTGTAAAACTGCATACATTTTAATATATTAATTATGCACGTAATTTAAAAAGAATTATACCAATGTTAGGGGGAAGTCCCATAGTGTCGGACAACTAAGATTTCAAAAAAAATAAAAAGTTCTATTTAAAAAAATAAACATTTTTTACGCATTGGGTAAGTTAACAAACTTTAAAATCAAAAATGCTACCTCTACTTAAATATGGTCAAAAAATAAAATTATACCATGGTAAAAAAAAATGCAGTCTCTGCAAGTGGCACCTAGTACCGACTTCACTTCGAACCCCTAGCACCGGACGGTTTCAAAACATCTGACACCGATCAATCTGAACATTCTGGAATGTCAGCACAGGCTTCATGAGCCCACCCATGGCAACTGGAGCACTGTATCCAGTCTTCGTCATAATCCTCTAAGCACACTACACATGAAGTTTTTCCTGTTTGAGATGCTTCAGCTAATGGCTGCTTTTTCTTTGCTGTTGCTCCACTTTTCCCTTTAGCATTCACTCCTTTAGCTTGATTTCCCTTCTCTCCCTTTGTTCCTGTAGATTTCACTTCTTTGGCTGGTTTCCTCTTCTCTCCCTTTTTTTCTGTAGATTTCACTTCTTTGGCTGGTTTCCCCTTCTCTCCACCCTTTCCTTAAGCCTTTGCGGTTTTGGTTTGTTCCCTCTGCTCTATTGCCTTTTTAAAGTTGGTTTTCATTATTTTCTTTTCTTTTCTAGCGTTGTTTTCGTTTTCTTTTTATTCCGCAGCATTTTTTTACGGAGATGATATCAAAATTTCGCGAATTACCATGTTTTTTTTTGCTTAGTAATGGCAGTTGGTAAACTAGTTTGATCCCATTTTCCTTTCTATTCTATCTCTTCCATTTCTATTCTCTGAAACATAGTACAATAATAATCATTTTAGGTTTAAATAATAACGAAAAAAATATTACAAGTTCAATGTCCAGCGTTACGGGACTACTTGGTGTCCGGTATTAAGGGACAGCGAGTCTAGTACATGGAAATCGTGCCCTAAAAGGGGGGTTACCTAGCATCAAATCGGGTAGTTCTGATTTTTTATATGTTGCCTGCAGTGAAGTGGTAATGACGAATCCAATTTTTCGACCTCGAAAACCCTCCGGATCATTGTGAAATTCTTGAAAAACAATGAAATGTTCGTTCTTTTTTCAGTGTTGGCCATTTTGTGGCACCAACGAACATTGTCACAGTAAAGTTTAATATAAACACTTTAAAGAAGACAAAATTTGTAACAAAATAAAAGTAATTTTGTTGCGTTAGACCAAATAGTTTCTAAAATACAGCCATTCAAATGTTAGCAAAAAATTTAGTTTAGTGGTTGTTAGTAGTCTGTTCAACATTTTTTCTACTGAAGATGTGTTTTGTTTTAACTTTTATGTATAAGGCTTAGGTGTATAAAATAAGAAAAAAAAAACAAAACTGTACATGTGAACTATCTGGATAAACTCAGAATGCAGGATTCTTTCGAAACTTGAATACTTTCGTTTTTTTTTGACATGACGCACCAATATATGAATATATTTTTTTATATATTTTTTTATGCGTATTTGACAATAGTGGCTAGTCAACGTAATTTTTTTTACCGGTGGTACCTTTGCGAAAAGAACAAAAAAAATGAAGTGAAAACCAAAAAAGCTTTTTTTTCATCTAAGTTTTAGGACAGGAACGTCTGTAAAAATATGCATTATTAACTCCATTCTATTTGCATCAATAGTGATTTTATTTGGTTACTCTCGCTCGCACGGTTTAGATAAAATAACAGTTTAAAAATTACCTTGACTTTTTAACATTTTCGTGAATAAATCGGAAACAAAAGAAAATCGAAGGCTGATATTAAGCATACAGTGTTGTTAGGTCCTGCCACTACTCCAATTAAAGTATAATCAAATCCCTCGTGGGGCCCAATCTTGTTAGCTTAGCCTGCTAGACCCTTTTGCAAATTTTTGAACAACTGTATCTTACAAACTATTTGGATTATCGCCTTCTTACTTTAACCTACTTTGTTGAAAATTTAGTCTTCTTTAAAGTGTTCATAGTGATATTTGCCGTAAAATAGGTCCCTGTTGGTAAAAATTGGTAGAAACTGAAAAAAGTCTGGATATTTAATAGTTTTTCAAAAATTGACAATGATCCGGAGGGTTTCCGTGGTCGAAAACTTGGATTTGCCATAACCACTTCATCACATAGAACATTATAAAAAAATTAGAACTACCCGATTTGATGCAAGGCAAAATGTACCAATTCCATGGACTAGTCGTCACAATTAAGTATTTCATACCAAACCTACTTTGAAAATCCCTAAAAACGTTTATAAAATACGAATATCAAAGGAATACTACCTTAATTAAAAATAAACATAAACACCTTATATGACGCAGTCTCTTCCCGCCAAAAACACAACTGCTGCCACTGTGGCTGCGCGCGTCACTGGCAAACGGCGTCGCGTGTTTGGGTATCAGTACGTCCCCCGTGCCCCCTCCACTCGTCGTTGATTCGCTGGCGTTGCCAGTTGCCAAGATAGTACGAGGGCACAGATTAAATAAGAGTTACAACGTAACAGATATTTCTATGCGCGAGGTACGTGCGATAATCACCGCCTCACGGAACATAGCTGCCGATGCTAATACATGAAGGATGCCCGCGCGCGGCGAGGCCTGCTCGCTCGACCGGTTTTTGAGTATCGAGAGTTCGAGACACGTCAAGCGAGATGCAAGTAGGCAAGTAGGTAGTGCATTCTATTCGTTACGTCAAGTTGGGTTAGAATGACTCATTATTGCTGTGTGAGTGGATGACAAGAGAACTAAAGATAATAAAAAAGAAACGTTTTTATCTTTGCCTGTGAACGAGGAAAGGTCAGTAGTTGGAATTTATTTATATTAATAAGTATATTAAAGTGATCAACACGAAACAGTACCTATTCATCAAGTTAGAACGATTTGATTACCTACCTAGTTTACTTATTTTAAACATGTAGGGTGATTAGGTACATATTCGTAAGGCTCTTAAGTAAAAAAATTTGATACCAAGAAAAAAATAACGGACACCAGTATAAAATTTTTACTTATTTTATTACAAAAATGTTAAACCTATACCTTAGTAATAGCGAATTCATCAATACGTAAGTTCTTAGATGTAAGTAGGTAGGTAAGGTAGGTAGCTAACGTAAAAAGGAGGTAAATTTTTTGATCCATATTTATGTAATATGTAACCACTAACAACTGCGCCGATTAGCAAAATTCTTTCGGGAATATAATTCTTGTACTTCAGGAATGGCTCTTAGTTATAATAACTATTGAGCGACCCTTATTAAAGTAAAAAATTAAGTATGTAGTAGTAAGTAGTTTTTTGTGTAATAAATAAATACATAACTCTTTTTCTTATAATAATGTATTCATATTAATATTTTCATTGTGTTGACAACCCTACCGTTCGAGCGTGCAAACGTAGGTGTCACTATACGTACGCAGGAAACTTCGAAAAATGAACTTTCAACACGAGTAAATAAGGTTTATTTAGGAGCGTTCGGGCAGCATTCGGACGGATCGGACGTACTTTGTCGTTTTGTATAGGAGAAAAATATGCCTGACGAGGGTCCGGCCGTAGGTGCCGTCCGGCGTTAGGGAACTTCCCCCTATACTTTCGTCGAAAAATTGCTACCGGTCGCCGATCATTAGTGATAAGTAACGGACCGGAAAATGTACAAAGAAATTTAAAATATCAATATTATTTGGCTTCAATTACTAGTCTATTAAAACACGACACTAAATCAAAGATTGTGTTTGATTTACATCTTCTTACTCACAATTTTTAAAACACTCATGATTGACGATATTTTTCGCTTGAGATCGAAGGGCTTTTAGGGCATTTCCCGGATAAGTAACGTTATATTTGAGTAAAAACAACAAACTGTAACAAACTCTGACAAGGGGAGAAATTTGAATTGACTGGCGTAAAGTAATATGCCATATGATAATCGATTTATTTTTACTTTAAAATTTGTCATGCATGATGTTCTCGTACATACACGTAACTGTTTATTCTTACATTGGAATTTGGAATTGACGTATTAATTTCCCTAGCCCACCACAAACTCTTATTTTTTTGCAGCATGCTAAGTACCTACCAACTTCACCAAATTAACGATGTTAAATGGTAATCAATGTTATTTTAATACGTATGTTAGTGAAGAAGTGGATATATTCTGCTAGAAGACGTAGCCTAACCGCAAGTCATTTAAAACAACTTTTGACCGGTTACGGAGAGTTAGTTAACGAAAGAACAACGTCGATAAATTAATCAATTGACAATTGACTTATAGTTAATTTATACTGTGAAGGCCCGGTGAATATAAAAAAAACATTCCAAACACCAATAGACTAGGTTTAGGTTGTCGTGTTAGTTAACACCGTTCCATTTACTCCCCAAACTACCCTATTGTGACGTCATTGCGAATAAAGTCCGGGGTCTACACATTACTAATTTTAGTTTGCCACCAAAATGCCCACTTGATAACGGAGTATAGTTATGATACAGGAAAAATAGCATATTTTGGTGGCAAAATATGTACACCAATGACACTTTGTTTTTAAGTATAACTTTATCTTTGCACTAGAAATGAGGATCTGCCAGGTTCTACCAACATTTAAAAATGCTGGGCTGGGGAAAATATTACTAGGCGATGGAAGTGTCATTTTCCATGTAGTTTTTTGCGCTGAATCGAATGAGACCATTCCCATATTTATAGGATCAATATTTTGCGAAATACGAAGGGTTTACGTTGGAAAAAAAAAACATGTCAAAAATAGGATTTGTTCAGTAAAAACATGTTCATGATTGATATTAAATAATGTGCCTAGTGTAAAAGTTTTGCTATTGTTTTTGGTGATTAAATCCTACTTTTGACATGAAATGTTCTTTTTCATTTTTTCCTACAATGGGTATGCTCTCATTCGATTCAGCGTTAAAATTACATGGAAAATGACACTTCACTCGCCTAGTAGGTAAAATGGGGCTAGGACCCCTACATTTGGATAGGACTCGGCAGATCCTCATTTCTAGTGCACAGATAAAGTTATAAACAAAGTTTCATTGATGTACTCGTACATTACTTGTATTATTCATCGACTGTTAGTTCATACAATTTGACAGCCGTTAACACTCTAATCGTCTGTTAAGTGGTTCGTGAAATTCGACATAAGCCAGGCAGTAGTCCCCTTTCGGGAAACGCAGTTAGATTTTTGACGTGTAAATGTGCCCATACTGAATAAACTTCTTTTTTTGTAATTTTTGTCTTTTGGATCTAGGAGGATATATTATTTGCTAAAATTCACCGGTATTTTTCCCGTACTTTTTGTGCTACATTGAAACTATTTTCGAATAGGAAACCTGTATCGTGAGTATGGTGCGCTGTGGTCGGTCGGCGTGATCGCACCGGTGGGCGTGGCCTTCGGCGGTGGACTGCTGTCGGCAGACAAAGCGCCGGAACGTTGCCACGCTGCAAAAAAGAGTTTCACACACAATAAACACGACTACAACTGTAGGCACCGACATAAATGTTATAAATAAGTACTCAAATATGAATCTCCACTTACCAAATTTTTCTGACTTAGTTGATGCGTCTGAACGCTGCCGCTGGACAAGCGGCTGAGGCTTGTCGATTGGCGATTGTTTATCTAATTGCTCTGGGGGCGTTATTGTCTCGCTATCATTCTCGCTATCAGCTTCAAATAATACTTCTTCCGTCCTGAAAAATAAAGTTTAAAACATGATATAGTAGTTTATGCAATAGATGTATAGTGAGGTCAAAAAAGGCAAGTGGCGTGGGTTACGATGTGAGCTGAAGGCGAACACGCGCCACGAGCGTTTATTGACTTAGTTATACGCCGTTGCATACAATACTTTTTCTACGACTAGGTTATAAATAAAATGTAAAATTAAAGAAACAATAAATGAATGGGAAACATGAAAATGACAAACAACAACACATATGTATATGACTAACTTTGTTTTTAATTGATGTCCACTTGCCAGGTGATTATATTAAAAATAAGTTATAAGTTATAACGTAGTTTTTTATTTTTTTTAACTTATGTTTGAACGAGAGAAACCAACTCGAAACACCCAAATACTCGTACAAAGTTCTCCCAAGTTTCATTTTACTTTTTAAAATGTCATAGACTACACGGCATATACAGAGGTTTTAAAAATGTCTCAAATAGTTTTACTTTTTTTTAAATAATTTTGCGTTCATAACCGAAATAAAATGGCGAGTTAACTTAAAAACGGTATTACGGAATTATTTATATGCCGTTTTTTTAATTTTAGATCAATTTTATTATGATATGTGATTTTATGTAATGGTAAAATTCAGTTTTATACTATGTCGCACTGTCTCACACATAGTAGTCTGTGGCACCTAGGCGTATCGTTTTGGCTCAAAAAAGCACAAGTTCTGTTTTGGGGAATAGACTAGATAGACTTTTCTACAGATTATTCTGCGGACATATTTAATTATGTATGTTCTTATATTAGTGTTTGTGAATGTGTAAATGTAAATGACAGATAAAAGTACAGGAGTAGGAAAATAAAGTTTATAACAAAATGAGGATAGGAACTGAGAATAAGTTAATGTTAATGTTTTAATGTATTTCCGGTTCCGGTACTCGTATTGGAAACATCATAGCATCAGTGCTCCGTAAAAATTATTTCACTTATACAGCTTAAAACCACAATTTTCACAATAATATTATACCCAAACCAAGAACTAAGTGCGTGTGAGGGTTATCGATAATAAACATCGCATTATTTGCTGGATATGCACAGAAGGTTGGAATAAAAACATTGGCAAACAATTGAGGTTAGAATTATATCCATAGGCTAACAAACCATTTTAGAAAACTGTTACATTAGACAACCGACATTATTATCGAAACTTAAGCATCACTTAACAGCGCCACTTTAGTGTTGCCAACAACTAAAAATATATATTATAATATAATATATTAAATACGTTCCATTACACGCTCAGCATGGACGAACAATTTCAACTAACTACTATTCGATAGGATGAAAATCGAAATGCAGAACCAAACGATTGAACTAAGTAATGCAATACTTGATAAAATGGATGAAACATTAAAACCCGTCTTAGAAGATAACCAAATATTGAAACACCAAGTTGAAAATCTAGAAAATAAATTGGAATTTCTAGAGAGAGAAAAGAAGAACAATAGTATAATTATTCATGGATTAGCAGAAAAGGAGCAGACGACACTGGATTTGATCAAATATTTTAAAAACTGTTTTCTGGATGAACTCGGCATAACCGTAGGAAATTATGAAATTAATAAAATCTACCGCATTGGCTAAAAAATAAAAATGAGAAACCAAGGCCTACGCTCCTTTGATTTGTTAGTGGATGGAAGAAATAATGAGGAACAAAAAGAAACTAAAATAGTTATATATAACAGAAGATTACTCAAAGAAAACTTTAGAAATTAGGAAGTCATTGCAACCCAAACTAATGGAAGAAAGGCAAAAAGGAAACTTGGAGTACATAAAATATGATAAACTCATTGTAAAGGAAAATTCAAGGGCCATAGAAAAAAGGAAGAGAGAGAAATCCACCTCGCCGCAAGATGAATTACAGCCAAGGAAACAACAAACGCTAAATTCGTCTAAAAACAATAGAATAAATGCATTCGAGGTGACGAGAGGCCGATCTCACTCGCTTTCAACAATTTCAACAACAACGAAGCAAAAGCAATTAGGAACCGGCGATCGGAATCAAAAACAACATAAAACACATAAAGAAACAAGAGAAAAGAAATACTCTCACCTAAGCCGGCTGGTCCCCGTGGGGGAAAATGACCACAACTCTCCAGCAAGTTTAGGAAAAACCACTGGAACATTCAACGTAAGATCACTAGGAACATCAAACAGATTTATAGAACTAGCATATATGCTACTAACATATATGGCAGAAGTCAGAAGAAAGGGCTATGCAATAGAAAAACATGAAGAATATATAAATATTCTGCTACAAAGGTGAAACACTCGGGTTATATGGAGTTGGATTTTTAATAAAAGAAAGAATATAAAAATAACATTGACACTTCACAGCGTTCTCAGATCGTGTTGCCCTATTAAAAATGAAATACAACAACCCTCTGCTGGCAATAATATAAGTATACGCGCCCACTGAAAAGGCTACAGATGAAGAAATCAACTCATTCTATGAAACTCTGAAGGTATCTAGCTCAAAGCCAGGCAGGAGATAACGTATTCGCTATCGGTGATTTTAATGCAAAAGTGGGCCAACACGAAACAGAAGATAGCGAAAACTTTGTTCTGGGAAAATTTGGATAGAGAAATAAAAATAAAAGAGGAGATAAACTAATTCAATACGCATTGAAATATAAACTGACAATCATGAACTCCTTTTGTAAAGCTCGTAAAAACCGCAAATGGACCTGGCTCTCCCCTGCGGCAACATAATAAAACGAAATAGATTTTATACTGTCAAACCACCCAAAGAGGATCAGAAATGTAGAAGTATAACATGGCTTTGGATACAGATCTGACTATCGAGTAGTTAAAGCTACGTACAAGCTAGATCAAGAAAAAAAGAGTAGAACATCATACAAATCACAACCTAAGTCACTAAGGACGGATGAGGATATATCAACATACTTAAAAAAACCTTGAGATCAACATACATCAACTGGACGTAGCTTAGGGAAAAGGATCCAATCCACGAAACAACCGAAACATGAGTTAAGTACGAGTATCTACACCAAAGTGGTCTTTAAGGTGCATATTTTCAATCAGCAAAAAAGATCCAGCGAAATACACGGGGTATCATTTTTAAACCGCATGGGATACCAGCCCACATCTATGACAAGTATATATTTTAATTCGCTAGTAACATTTCAAACCTCCTGGAACATTAGTCTAATTGGGTCAGCCAAGGAACAGATTCATCATTATTTTGACAAAATAAACCCAAGCTGCTTGGATTATTTTTGCTAAAATATATTTATTGCATATGATTATTTTGAAAATTAACGAAAATGTTTCAGAATAAGTGGAACCTGTTTGGTATTCATACGTATTATGTTACTTTGACGTCAATAAAATATTAACTAATAACGATCCATAGCAATTTTCTTTTTCTAAATTCTACTCGTATCTTCTACATGTTATGATAAAATTTGAATTCGCCAATCATTTTATATTTTTAAAAGAACTTTTATGTAAATATTCAAACTACTTTTTTGTTGTGGATCGCTACAGGTAAACTCTTGTCAAAATATCGGTTTTTCTCCAGAATTGTGTTCTCAGTCTAATTAACACCGCACTTTTTTCCCACTTGCTTTTTGATAAAATATATACTAAATGTAGTAACATATCGACCATTCAAACTTTAATATTTATTGGGCACTTAATTATTATTAGCGGTTAATTAACTAGAAGGGTTTTAATATTTGCGTGACGCGCGAATTAGAAAAGCGATGCGTTAATTAGAATTTCTTGCTTGCGAATTAGAAAAACTACGCGTTTATTAGATAAATTTGGTGCTATATATATTTTTTTTAGGAAATAAGACAAAAACCTTTTTTTAAACTGTCTATATATTGTATCATATTATTATATGGCAACGTCGAAACGGTTAGGAACATAAAATATCCATCACGATACATAATAAGCTAACTAATATTTCACTGAAATAATCGTTCTATAATCAACAAACAAAACGATAAAAAATATTTTTTTACCAATAGAATTAATGACTTTACACCTTAGGTATTTGTACGTACGATAACAAATAATTGCTATATCTGCTAGAGAAAACATAATGCTTCTTCCTCCTACTTTTTACGTTCCCTATATATCTTTAAAAAAAGTAATGTAAAATTAAAAATCCCGATTAACTGAAAAGATATAAATAAACTAATCAAGTTTATTGAATCTAAGTACACCTCATAATTCATAATGCTAATATCCGTTGAGCCGTTTAACCTATACATACATACATAACATACAGACATTCAACTTTACGTATGTAGTTTAATTAATGATTGCGGGTGGTTTTAATACTTCATTTATACAAATATAGTGATATATTAATAAATACATTTGGTTATTTCTTTGTTACGTGGACATCTTATCTTTTATTAAATAAAAATACTTTCAATCATCTTTCCTCTTGTATATGATCGGGGAAATAGGATATTAGTGATTTCGGAAGTGGGACGCGGGGCGTTAATTAGGAGAATGGGGTATTGGTTATTTTTTTCTCCTAGAAGGGTATTGAATATTTTCTTGAAAATTCATGTACATCTCAATACGAGTACATTCTACGATTAAAAAATATAAATGATATCAAATTCAATAGTTTTATATTTTTTAAGCCCGAGGACATACAGAAATCGCTGTCTGGAGAATGACCGATATATGCTGGCAAAAAAAAAGAACAATACAAACGATTCAACATGCTTGGATCTTTTTTTTAATTATGTCGGTCCGTTGTAAATATTTTAGCGGTAAAAACAAAACTGATCCAGTTCTTTTGGATCTCTTTTGGTAAAGTCTTGTTATATAGTGTAACTTTAAAAAAAAAACATGAAAAGAATCCAGAGGAACTTTTTTGCTAAACTATTATGATGTTATGTTAATAATGATTTTGTAACAACAAAAACGATCCAGCTCTCATGGATCCTTTTAGTAAGTAAATTATTTCTCTGACTTTATACATAACATAGCAAAAACATAACCGATCCAATATGTGAGGATATTTTTAATTAAATTGATATTGATCTAGTATTAAAAAATCGGAACGAGAAAGAAAATGGTTCAAACTTTGGGGATTATTTTTGTTTAATTAATATTTAATTTAATTTTAATAAAAGAGGATAAAAATAAAATAATTGAAATACATTGAGTTGTATTTGGGAAGGAGAAGTCGTTCACATTACTTATTTTATTTTTTGATTACTAAACTTGCAACACTGTGTTGCTACTGCCTGTGCTATTGCGTAATCTGCGTACGAGCACGATGAAACAGGATTTTCAAAGTGGTGCAAGATTATTAAAACAATATTATTGTTTGTAAACTATTCAATGCGAAGTTATATGATACGAGGGAAGATGAAGTGGATAGACAGAATATTTGGTGCCATAGGCAACTCGAAAAATAAAGGCAATGAAAATTGAGATGGATTTAGCATGCGATCAAGAACATAGTTCAAACTATGGTAAGTTTTGCGTTATAAAAACATTATTTTATAAAATGTTCTATGAGGGTTTTCTAAAGCCTGATGACACTTTTTTGCAGCGGAAAAAAGCATTAAGGGACAAACTGTTATGGATTTAGCATGCAATGAACATAGTTCAAACTATATTAGTAAGTTCTGGGTCAAGAAAACATTATTTTGTAAAATGTTCTGTGAGGGTTTCTATATCTTGGTGTTACTTACTTTGTTTTGCAGTAAATAGACCAAAATGTGCAAGCTGTGACTGATTTGACACGCAATGAACGTTCAAAATATAGTAAGTTTTGAGCTCAGAAATTGATATTGTAAAATAGGTAGGTGCCTATTTATTTTGTAATGATTTTCTGCTAAGATTTTAATTTTGTTTCTTGTTTCACAGATCATAGAGATTTATCACAGACTTCATTAGATAGGAGTAATATTCAAAATAATAATTTTGGTATGCTATAATTTTATTTAAGTTAATTCTAAGTTACTTTAAATTTGTGTAATGCCGACGACGACGACGAAAGTACATTTTTATGGTTTATTGTCTAAATATTTATTTTCATATGTTTTTTGGTGTAGTTTCAGTTTTATATAGCTTTATTATTATTTGTAGATATAAATGAAAATTCGTTGCCACTACGTCCTATGTCTCCAGACACTGTAAACCTTTACCAGACCTTAAGTACAGCATTAGATGAAGAAGACGGTTGCGAAGAGGGATGTAAAGAATATACTGACAAAGGAGTGACACAAACTGAAGATTTAAATAACCACAAAGTTCCAGAAAGTACGCATCATAATTTAAGCGATACCCAAGAAGAGCCTCTGAGCTAATTTAGCAACGATACCGATTCTGACTATATACCAGATGTAAATAGTGACTAAGAATCAAGTTCTGAAAGCATTTCAGGTACATTAAATCAACTACTACTACTACTACTACTGACCTTGACACGCTTAATTTAAATGAAGAGCTGATTCAAAATAAGGAAAATACAAACGTTTCATCTGTGGATCGAAATAAAAACACACCTATACATGAAGATGAAGATCACCCGGGAAATACAAAAATTACTTCTGACAATAGAATTAAAAAAGGCAGATATTAACAGATGATGAAATTTCAGAATCTAGTAATAATGAAGAAACATCAATCATCATACTGGAAATGACATAGAAACTGAAGTGACGGTAAGCCGGCCCAAAAAGGGACGCAAGCGAAAATATCATGATCACACATTAGCTCAAGCAAAAGAAAGAAAATATAAAAATCTGCCATACCACTCAAAAAAGAAATACGTTAGGTACATCAAAGGTGTTTCGCGACTACGCGTGTGCCTGTCTAAAACTGTTTCATCATAATATTTCAAAAGAATTAAGACAAAAGGAATTCGAGAAATACGTAACTTTAGGGTCTTATGAAGCTCAATTGTCATATATTTTAAGCTGTGTCACAGAAAGTCCAAAATCAAGGACGTACACCAAATTGAAGGGAAAGAAGACCGATAAAAAAGCCCCGAGCATTTACTAGAAAATACACTACTTGCGACATCGAAGTTTGCAGAGATATCTTTATTAACAAGTTTCAAATCACACCTAAAAAAGTTGATTTGGCTTTAAAAAAGCTAAGAAGAGGTGGTTCATTAAAAGACCAAAGGGGACAGTCACGTGGAGGCTGGAACAAAGCGACTGATGATGACGTAGATTTTATAAAAAATATCATCGATTCAATACCTAAGTATGAATCCCATTACAGACGGGAGCAAAATAGTGGCGTTCAGTATCTGAAAACTGGAACAACACTTTCAATTATTTACGATTTATGTTTAGAGAAATTTGAACAAGCATTTACTGAAAACAAAAAACCAGTGTCATTTACAACTTTAAAACGCATATTTTTGACGAAGTGTAACTTACGATTCAAGATCTTAAAAAAAGATACATGCAGCAGATGCGATACATTAACAAATAAAATAAAAAACTCTACAATAATCGAAGAACAGAAAGAGTTGTTTAAAGAAGAAAAAGACAAACACTTAAAACGTGCTGAAGATTTGCGTAACCGAATAAACCAAGATTTAAAGAAAGCAAAAAGTGACGAGTCTTTCGAGTGTCTTACGTTTGATTTAGAAAAGACCCTTCCACTACCCCGAATACCAACGAGTATTGTATTCTATATGAGACAACTATGGATATACAACTGTGGCGTATACGCAGGATCCAATGATTGTGGTCACTGCTATATGTGGGTTGAAGGTGAAGCTGGTCGAGGGGCTCAGGAAGTCGGATCATGCTTAATTCATTTAATATAAGCTAAATCCTAATGTCCTTAACCTATCATTATGGAGTGATTGTTGTGGGGGACAGAACCGAAACATAAAAAATGTACTGATGTTAAAGGTAATACTTAACTCGCATCGGACTTTAAAGACAATAACCCTAAACTATCTAGAATCAGGTCACACATTTTTACCTATTGACACTGATTTCTCAAAAAATAGAAACCCAGCTGAAATATCACGAAAGAATTTATACAGCTGATGAATATATTAAGATAATAAAAAACTGCAAGAAAAAGAACCCACTACAGGTTTATAGAATGACACAACAATATTTCTTGAGTTCCAGAAACATAGCGAAAAAAAATAGTAAACAGAAAAACATTTGTTGATAAGAGTAAGACTAATTGGCTCAAAACTAAAGAAATTTTGTTGAAAAAGGAAAAAAAATATATTATCTTTATGAAAACTACTGTAGAAGACAACTTTCAAGACTTAAATATAGAGAAAAAGATAAAGGGAACATCATTGAAAATTTCTGATACTGACTTTTCACCATTGTGGCCCAATGGCAAGGAAATACCTCAGGCGAAACTGGATGACTTAAAATCCATGTTTGATCTCATTCCCAAAGACTGCCTAGGATTTTATCAAACTCTGAGAGGAAATTTTACTTTTGTCGTTTTTTGGATTCGGGGGGCCTACTGATTTTAACTTGGAAGATCAAGAAGTGGACCTTGACTTAATTAATATGGATACAGAGTGATGTTATGTTTTGTTAAAACATTATATTTTTGAGACTGATTTACGGCAAAGCTTCGTTAAGATTATGTTGATGTTGCTATAACTTTATTATATTTGTAGTTACCTAAATAAGTAATTGATCTCACTTACTAATAAACGTAACCTAAAAATAAACACTTTTTCAAATTATTCCAGTTGTTTTATTGTGAAAACAATAACATAATTAAAAAAAAAATGCAATATTCTTTAAATAAAACCTTATTGTGAAATTAAATTACCAAACGTGTCATGTAAAGCATATTTTCACAAAAAGGATCCAACCCCATAATCATCAATTATCTTAAGAAATACAATAGCTAGTGTAATTAAAACTATTCAGTTTTAATACAAAACATTTTATTTATACTTTACATAAAACAGCTACAACGTAAAATATGTCATATTGAATGAAACACGCTTCAAATTTCAAACCTCAATAAGGTTAGCGTAACTCATGGTGGATTGGATCCTTTTCCCTAAGCCACGTCCAACTGGAAACAAAACAAGAAGAAGACATTCAAACTTTTACAATAAACTAGCTAACATCAGCAACCCCACCCTTGTATGCAGATTAAAAAATAATGAACTGAAAACTACTAACAAAATACTTAGTGAGTCCACTAGAACCTCACAAGACGAACTGAACTTATGAAAACGAAACAAAAAAGCAAAGAAATGAAGGAAGAGCTGAGCATATTATTTAAAACTACAAGTAGTTAAGGCAATAGATAAAGACTACAAAGACTACAGATACAAAATAATCGAGAATAATCTAAACAGTTACAGAAGCACGAAGAAAGCCTATAAGAAATTGCACACACAAAAATTGGAAACAAAAACCAGAAGAGAAATCATGAATTGCGCCACAGATTTCTACAAGGAATTATATGCAAAATTAATTATTATAATGTTTTATTAAGGAAACTCACTCCAGTGGCGGTGGTATCGGAAGTGGCTTGTCGAAGCCTTCCTTGCCGAGGAGCCAGTAGGTGTGCATGGCGCCCTTTCCTTTGATCTGCGTCATGCCGCGGGAACGCAAGCGGTAGCCGCCGGCCGCCGCCAGCCGCTCGGCCGTCGCCGCTGACACCTGGATGCGCCATGCTGCACCTATCACCTTTAGCTAATTAACTAGTGAATCTATCGTTACTAAATAAGTCTTCAGCGACTGGCAGGTCAGATTGAGTAGTAAAATTAATTGAAAATTAATTAACAAAGTTTCAAGTGACCAGCTCAATCCGGTATCTTTTTTCCATACTAACATTGACCCCTCTTTCCCTCTTTTAACTATCATATCTTTTTTTTTTAAGATATAAACCTGGTCACCGTTTATTGAAACCTTTTAGTGAAAACCGCATTAACATTGGTTTTCAATTGTTGCCAGGAGTAACTAAAATAAACAGACAGACAGACAATCATACAAACAGACACCATCTCTAAAAATTGTAGAAACGTGTTCTGCTGCTCATTCTGAGCTCATATCTCTTATTTTTAAGTTCATATCTCAAATGTACAGACTTTTTACCCACATAAAAACGAAATCTCAGAATCTTTTTTGCCGGAAGTGCTTGGCAGACGCTGAGGAACCGAAGTTTCCTTGTGTGGCAACACTAGAACAAACAACACAACCGTTTCTTGGTGTGTCGTTAGGGCGCGTTCACATAGAACGTCCGTTTTAAAGGATCCGTTTTAACGGATCTTTTCATATTGTAATCTTCTTTCTTACTGGATCCAGAATACTGTTTTAGGTATGAACTCGCTCATACAACAACATACTCGTATGCCATCAAGATCCGTCAAAACGGATCCTGTAAAAACGGACGTTCTATGTGAACGCGCCCTTACTAGCATAGGCCAGTTTTGTTCCTGGGTATGCAATACGTATAATATCAATTTAATTTTTTATCAAACCAGACGCCATATTGTAAAAAAGAAAAAAAATAGTTGATAAGATATGACAAGTGGGGTATCATTGAATAGGATTAATAACGATTTAAAGTGGATTAGCAACAGTCGGGTTTTTTAAAGCTGGCCTTTTGTTAGACTTGTTTATTATATAAATCATGTAAGAAATATTTAAAAACCTTACAACAATAAGAAGTCAAAGCACACGCATGAATTTCATAAATAGTAAAACATTAATTGAATTGTTAATTGAGTCAGAATAATTTTATTTTTATCGATATCATGATCGGTTCATTTTTGTCTCAGGAATTCTCCAAACCTACTACTATTGAAAAAAACTCACCTGTAGATATTTTTATCACTTACTATCTATACAACACAGAACTTTATAATTATTATACATGCAATACAATAAGCCTATAGTAATTAAAATGTCCGTAATCTGTAGAATTCCAAAATTCGAGTTCCACGGATGTTGCTTACATACTTAATCTCGTCTGTCAAGATGTTTCGGCAGAAGAAGCCTTGGCAGACTTATATACTCGTATTCCTGAAATGAGGGTTCATACATACCGACTGGAATTAGTTTCATGCTGGTTTTAGATGGGTATATTTATTTATGGGTCCCGATGGTCACCTTTGAGAGCGTCTGCCAAGCACTTCCGGAAAAAAAATACTAACAGATTTCGCTTTTCTGTATCTACCTTTAAATTTCTAACTGATGCCATAACTTTTATTACAGTATCAGATGGGGTAAAGTAACGCCCCTTTTTCGCACCGGAAATGACCTTCTTTTTCTTACTTTCGGCTAGTTCCGCTGTGACAGACTATGAAATTCGGACTTAACATTACTTTTATGGGAAACCATTGTGCATTTAATAACGGTATCAAGTCGGTACAAAATTTTGAAGCCGCAGTCGGTTCTCTTACTGTAAAAAATTATGCAAATTTACATCATGTATGTGAAATACTATGGCAACAAATCCCTCATTTAAACTTTTAATTTTGAAAAATAAAATGTTAAATTAAACGTTAGAGTATAGTTTGATACAGGGTGTCCCAGAACTTAACGCAAATATTATGGGATAACAAAGCCCTTTCCTTAACTGTGCAGAATATAGTTTTAACTTTACAATGCGTTAATAATTCTAGGAGTTATAAAGGTTTTAGTGATACTAGCAAAGAACGCTACCTTGAGGTATAGTCCATTCGCTTAGATAATGTCGCTACACACGCACGTACTTGTGGTTATTTTAATAAAATACAAATATTTTTCGATGTAAACTGCCAAATTCTCTTGCGGGTGTTACGCCGCAAGTGAATTTGGCAGTTTACTTCGAATTATATGTACGTGTACGTGCTAGTGTAGCGACACTATCTAAGCGAATGAACTATACACCTTTGCTTCCCTAGCCCAAAAATAGCTATAATTCATAATTCTAAAACTTGATATTCATTCAATCCCCGACAACGTAGCAATGCATGCGACTATAATTCTAAAATATTAACGCACTCAAAATAAATCCGTACTTTCTAATCCACTAAAGTATTTCTCGTTTTTCATTCCACAACTTTAACTCATCGTACTGAAAAAAAAAGTGCTCTAGACCAAGGTGGCATGTTATCTTATCTTAAAAGTTGGTGCATTTAGTCAAGATTTCGAAATTGTGCAATACATACTTCTTAATATGGCCAATAAATTAAGTTACTGCTGACTTTCTTGCACATGACCTAATTTCATTTAAATTTCGCATCCATCCCAAAATTATCAGAATTAATATTTGACAATGCTAAACGACGTAAATAGACGTCATTTGATTCAATTTGACTGATACTGGTGATACTGGTGAAACAGTGCAGTAAACAGTCCAAACCAAGATACCCTACGAGCACCGGATATCTTAGGTTTAGTTAAACAGACAAAATTTGCGAAGCTACTAACAATTAAGTATTGCATTGCATGACACAAAAGGAAAATTTATGTTGTTAAAAGGATACCGGGTTTGTAACAAATACTCAAATTCAAATTGTTGCGGCTGAATAAGTTCCCTGCAGCTACCAAGAAAAGACCTTTTGAAATGTCGTACTAATTTTCTAACGTAGATCAACTATGCTTTCTATGGGTTATTCATATACTTTATCCTGACAACCTCAGTAAAAAAAAAGAGGGTCAAGTCCGGTGATCGCGGTGGTAATAAAATTGCGCCTAGGCCCTATCCATCCGTTTGTATACTGGTTGCTTAGATGAGCCCTAACTGCGCAGGACAACAGTCTAGTTGAAATCAAATTTATCTATGGATGTAGAGTGGCCCATTTTCCAACAAATTTAGCAAATCAGTTTGCAGGAAATCAAAATAATTTGCTACATTAAGAATATCAGACAACTATTGGACCGCATAACTGATACTGAGATCCATTGTCACGCATAAATTGACGATTTTGAACGTTCCAGCTGTGAAAATTGTGCATATTCTATGTCTCCTACAAGTGGTTTTGTCTGTCCAAGGGGATATTTCGAAAAATTTTGAGCTTTCTCTGTTTTCTGCCAACATTATCCTACAAAACTCTGACCTCAGGTGATAATCTTGAGGTAAAATTGTACCCGTTGCAAGTGATACTTATCGCGTTGTAAAATCCGATGAGCACTAATTATAGACACACGTTGTGCTCTGTTTGATGGCCCGGACCGAAGTGCTGGGATCATTGTCGACCTGATCCAAAACTACGTCGTTGCAGTCAGATCTAGTACTAAATAGGACTCTAGGCAACAGGTCTTCTATAAATAGTCGGTATATAGAGGTATTAGCAAAAACGCGGCTGCCTGGATGACGATCTGTATTCGGGTATCTTTCCCGGTATAGTTTAGCTGCGTCTGGAGCGCTGCATCTACATTCACCATCTATCAAATACATTTTTGCATATTTTTGCACTAAATATAAATTCTGTATTATTATGTGTCTGTAAATTATTTTTAAACAACTTCAAGTTGATAAAAAATAAAAGGTTAAGGCGCTTTTATGATGAAATATGATGAAAACTATAATCTGGGAGGAAATTAGTTGTGGCGACCCTTGGAGAAACCTATGTCCAGTATCAGACGTCATTTCGCTGGTATGGTGGTGATTATGACAAAGTTTGATGTTCACTTGCTTGAGCTGTGACCTGGTGCGCAGACGGCATTTCATTTAACTTAGTTATTTATTTGTGTATTTGTTTTGATCTTTATCACGGAGGTTAAGGCTTTACAGGTCAATCCAGATTAAAAATTTCCAAACTTTGATTTAGTAAAATATAAAAGTAATGGCAATAAATTGGCTCCATATAGGAATAAAACCCAATACCTATCTTGTTTTTGTAGATTAAACTAGCGACCCGCCCTCGCTTCGTTTCGGTTAATATAAGTAGAAATAACCCAAGTTCATCTGGAATAATATACTTTTCAAATGCTGAAATATTTTATAGATAGGTGCATTTGCATAGAGGTTTGCAGAAGAGGTTTGCAGAGGAATGCAGAATTCACTTTATTTGGCCATAAATTAGAAGTACTTGTGGACTTACGTTCATGTTCAGTAGAATATTCGCTGGATCTCTGAGATCTATGACTATCCCTGTCGTCTATAAGCCGAACGCCACGTTCAGTAGAAGATTCCCTGGGTCGCTGAGATCTATGTCTATCCCTATCAACTCTAAGACGAACGTCACGTTCAATAGACGATTCTCTATTTCTTCGCAAAGAATTACTTTCTCTTCTTCACAGCCTGATTTTCCTTTTTTCTTTGATCTCATCATTAAGACGTAAATTGTTTCTAGTATTATCCCTAATTCTACGATCTATATTAGATCGACTTCTTTGCGTCATAGGTAATTTTGAGTTTTATCCTTTAAAAAAAACAAACAATACCTACATATTAACCCAAATGCACAAAATTAACCACCTGCTTCATTGATGGGACAAAATACTAAACTAACACCAGCCAGGCTAAGGTAATATGCTAAAAGCATAAAAGTTATCATTTATTTTTAAATTTACAACAGGAAAAACGTAAGTAGGTACCTTTATTCGAAATATTTACAACACAAACAACCTTAAAATAAGAAAAAATTAATATTAACTAATCAACACACTTTCTCATTGATAACCAAATAGAAAGGAAATATGTAGGTACTTACATATTCTGAATATTTACAACACTATCTTAAAATAAGAAAAATGGAGTTTTATCCCATAAATCCACAAAATTAAATAATAAACACTACCTCTCGTTGATATCCTAATATTACTTTGTATTCAAAATTATGAAAAACAACATAAAAATAACTTAATTAAAACCTAAACTCAATCTAACTACACCAACCCATTTCCCTAATTTAATCATTTGAAAAGCTTGTATCTCTTTATAAAATAAATATAAGTAAGTAACATGAGAGCTCCGGTGCACGTCTGACAATTCCATTATTTTTGTGACCATAGGATGTTGTAGACTGTTTGTACTAAAGGGCGAAGCGCGGCTATAAGCCCGGCCAAGCGTTTCGATAATACAGATTTAGGTAGCGCGTAATTTTGAATCTGCCATATCTTCTAAAGTATTTATTTAAATAATATAGTGTACAGGACAATTATAATCTACATTAAATGCCCAAGGTAACTAACGTATTTATCTGGATAAGGATAAATACTGAATTGGAGAAAATAGCTTCGCAAATAACCTAATATTTTTTAATAAAAGATAAAAATGATTACTGTGAGTTAACATTAGAAGATAGTCATATGCCAGTGCGGACTTTTCTCTAGGTTTTTTAAATATCTATAATTCTTCAGTACATAATTTTGATATATCTCTTAAGGTTTAGCCAACGTAAGCTATGTAAGCGCCCGAAAATCGATATTTTGACGACTTGGTATGAAAACATCGAGTTTTCTCAAGTTTATTAAAACTTAATTAGAATGAAATGTACATATAAACCATTCGGAATAAATTCTCTAAATGACAGTGAAAATCGTATCAAAATCCGTTGCGTGGTTTAGGAGGAGTTAGCGGAGAAACAGACAGACGCGGAGGGCGACTTCATTTTATACTAATGTAGTATGTATACGAGGGGTGATCCATAAGTTATGAGAATCAGTAAGAACCATCTACATAATGATATTCTTTTAATGTGGACTATACCATGGCACTAATGAAACTTAAATTAGAGAAAAAAAAAATACATTATTCATTTGTTTTCCTGTGATAGCTAAACAAAAAACATCTGTATTAACAATTTTACAAGACGGCAAAAATAAGAGTTAGTTTTGTAATAATTTGGAGCTGAGTGGAAAAAGAAAATGAAACCTTGATTTATCAATATGATTTAAAGGATAGATAAGTTATCATTGCAGTGGATTTTTTTATATCCAGCTCTGTCACCAAGATTTAGGGTGGTTTTTTCGGCCTTTTCCAGGATTATTGAGGCCTACAAATAAATACTGCGACATTAGTTTTTAGCAATTGAGTTCAAATAATCTAGGAGAGTTATATAACATTATTCTATCCTAATTATGGCTAAATAATAAAAATAAGCTGAAGAAAAAAAAAAACTAATTTTCGGCAGGAATTGTGCTTCAGAGCCTTCTAATTGATAAGGGTGCTGCTCGTCGACCAAAGATCAGAACTGATAACCGCTCTCCCCGTTATTTAGCCCTATACTACTTCTCATTCACTAATGTTCAAAAACAACTACATAAAAATCACGAGCTGGTGATGACATAGTGAAGGTACAAAATTTGGCCATTTTGACCTCCAAAAGTAAAATTATTTTTATGGTGGTAAAATAAAAGAATTGAATGACGTTAATAAGTGTTCGGAAATATAGAAAGTGTGCTCATCCCAATTAAAATATACCTAACGATTTACATATCTCCCATTGTTAATACCGATTATCAAAACTTATGGATGATTGATGATTGGTTGATTCTTTCTTGGAGATTACGTTCCACGTTTTAAGCAATTTTAAGCGATTTGTCCTCAGGAATTCATATATAAAGTTTAAGGCAAGGTAACATTTTTTTTCATTTTCTAAAGATGGCTGTATCTTATACGTCAAGTTCTGGGACATCCTGTTTAGAGGACGTAAGTAAAATTACAAACGGATGTTTAAATAAATAGGTAATTAAGCAGGCGTACAAGTATTAAAACAAAAACCTATGCATACCTACTCGTACTCATTTGTTTAGTTTTTATGTGAATAATATTTTTTATAAATAGCAAATTTAAAAATTGCATTTTCTACATTATTGTACATAGTAGGTAAGTTAGCCTTTTTGTGTGAGCTTAGCCATGAAAGTAATAGTTTACACGTACCTACCTAAATGATTTAAGAAATGTTATATTCTGCGTCCATCAATTATCTCATATCGTCGCTGGAAAGGCAAAACTACTAACATCCAAAAGGGTCATTTCGAGAAAAAGCATTTTTAATGTTTTTTTTGTCTTTACAATGTCATAACTTTTTTTCTTTTGAATGAAAATGGAGGCTGTAAAGGGTGACATATCATGTTTTTTTTTTATCTGCACGATTCATTTATCGTATTGTACGTGTGTTCAGTATTTACGGAGTTACGTGTCGCTTTAGCATTAATGCTCTCAATCCTAAAAAAATGCTGGTAAGATAAAATTACTAACCTCCACATTAAAGTTTTAGGTAAGGAGTCAATAAATACTAAGGACTTGTCTCCTTTTACTTACTCTCGAGAAAAAAATACTTACATGTATAAAAAATATGTTAATCATAAGCGGAAATGACTTATTGTCAAAAATACTTTGCAAAGCCATAAAGCAAATAGGAATTTAGCATTTAAGATAAGTTAAATTTCAAATGTATGTTACTTAAAGGGCAGAATGATCAATTAACCATCCTGATGATTTACCTTTTATAGGACTTTTTTCTTGTTTCAGCCTTAACAATATTACTTACGCATGAATGTCAGTTGAAATTAATAGACCAAGAAATAAATAAAACATGAATTACTTTGAAATTCCCTTGAGATAGGTTCCTTGCCACCTTTATCTATTAACAACTGGTGTCACCTTTCTGCTCCACAAGTCCCGTAGTACCGCGGATCCAAAGAACTACCTACCGACCCATTACATGCTTGCCTACCATCTACAAGCTCCTTACATCCATTTTGAGCACAAAATTAAATGTAAATTTTATTGCAAATAATGTTTTGGCCTCTGCTCAAAACGGATGTAAGGTTGGGTCCCGGGGTAGGTACTAAGGAGCTCCTCCTCATAGACATGACGATTTGTCAGCTAGTCAGGCATAGCAAGGCGGCCCTTTTGGCTGCTTGGATTGACTACAAGAAGGCTTACGACTCGGTGCCTCACTCATGGCTCGAAAGGATCTTAGAGTTGTATAAAGTTGATGCAACTTTGAGGTCCTTTTTAGATGTGTGTATGAGGCAGTGGGTCACAGTCCTTCGTCAACCAAGTGGTCGAGAAGTCCCCTTTGATTCGCCTAAGGATTGAAAGAGGCATCTTCCAGGGTGACAGTAGTCCTTTGTGGTTTTGCCTAGCCTTGAATCCTTTCAGATCTTTCCTGACGGATTCTGGGCTTGGATTGACTTCGTAGAGAAGCTGAAGTCATTTCTCACTGTTTGCATCGAAGCGCCAAGATCTTATCGCATTATTGAAAATCACACAAGAGTTCAGTAATGCGATCAAGATGAAATTCGGTGTAGATAAGTGTGCGGTCGAATTTGCAGCTTTCTGTGACAGTAGTCCTTTGTGGTTTTGCCTAGCCTTGAATCCTCTCAGATCTTTGCTGACGGATTCTGGGCTTGGCTATTGACTTCGTAGAGAAGCTGAAGTAATTTCTCACTGTTTGTATCGAAGCGCCAAGATCTTATCGCATTATTGAAAATCACACAAGAGTTCAGTAATGCGATCAAGATGGAATTCGGTGTAGATAAGTGTGCGGTCAAATTTGCAGCTTTCTGAGACGATGACTCTCAGATCTCTCTCCGAAATTGAAACCTACAAATATCTTGGTATGTCACAGTCTTTGGGTATTGTGGACGGCAATGTCAAGCAGTCAGTGAAAGAGCGCTTCTTCTGCCGCTTGACAAAAGTTCTTAGCAGTCTTTTGTCGGGTGGCAATAAGGTGCGCGCCTTCAATGGCTGGGTGATACCGCTGCTCACATATTTCTTTGGCATACTAAGGTGGACTCAGACTGAGCTGAACGCCCTGGGTAGGAGGGTCCGTCTACTGCTTAAATCAAATCGCATGTTGCACCCACGCTCATCTGTTATGAGATTGTACATCCCGAGAAAATGTGGTGGTCGAGGCATTTTAAATGCTAAGAATCTCCACAACCGCGAGGTGTGCAATCTCAGGGATTATTTCCTTAGCAATGAGTGTGGGATGCATCGAGATGTGGTTGCATTAGACAAGAGCCTCACGCCTCTCTCCTTGGCAAACGAGAACTGGCACAGACCAACGGTGTTGAGCACTGAAGACCGCAAGAACGTGTGGAAGAGCAACGAGCTACACGGACGCTTCTACGGGGCCCTAACAAGACCCGAGGTAGACTTTTTAGCGTCCGTGAACTGGCTGCGATTTGGTGACCTCTTTGGGGAAACCGAAGGTTTTGTCTGTGCAATTGCTGGCATGGTCATAATGACGAATAATTACCGGAAATATATTCTGAGGGATGGCACGGTCGACATTTGTCGAGCATGCCGTTGCCCGGCGAGTCCCTCAGTCATATAATTTCCGGTTGTTCGCATTTGGCCAACGGCGAGTACTTGCACAGATACGAGTATCACCTCGTGGCCAGGATCATCCATCAGCAACTTGCTCTTCAATATGGTCTTGTTGAGTCTGAAGTGCCGTACTATAAGTACACACCGGCGCCAGTTCTCGAAAATGGTCGTGCTACGCTCTATTGGGATCGATCTGTCATCACGGACAGGACTATTGTCGCCAATAAGCCTGATATCGTATTGACAGATCGATCTCAACGACGGGCAGTGCTCGTCGACGTCACCATCCCGCATGACGAGAACCTCGTGAAGGCCGATAAGGACAAGCAAGTACCTTGACTTGTCTCACGAGGTGACCGCCATGTGGGATATTGAGTCGATGATCATTGTCCCGATAGTTGTTTCGGCAAACGGTCATATAGCGAAGAGGCTCGACCAACACCTCAGGAGACTCTCGCTAGATGTCTGGACCAACGGCCAGATCAAGCATACATTATCGTATGAGAAAAAATAAGAAATTGTGTAACTACCTATTTAATTAACTTTAGAATGTTGTACGTTCTTAATAAATAAATATCAGGATTATCTACGGAACTTGGCACCCATTTAAATCTCAATTCTTATGTCGGTGAAGGCGATAACCATGCATCGCATATTCTTAAAATATTGAACTTGGCTCCCATTTTCACATTTATGTTTTTGACGGGACATCATTCTTTTTTATCAAATAAATAGGTATGCTGTTCCATAAATAAATAAATAGTATTAATATTAAATAAATTGGCATTAAATAATATTAATTAAATCCCAACCCATGAAATTATTAAATTATTGAGTAAGTAGGTAGTTCTGGTGAATCTGTGATCTTCATTAATTATCATCAGTTCTACTTCACCAAATGGTGCTTTTCAAGAGCAAATGTACGAGTTACCATATGCTATTTATACATACAAAATACCCAAATCGCTATAGGTGTACCTAAAATATTTGAAGATTTCCCTCAATTTCTCCAGGACCCCATCATCAGATTCTAACCTGATGACAGTAAGCCTACTCCAGAAGTATGCCCTATCAAACCAAAAACGAATTTTCCAGATCGGTTAATAAATGACGGAGTTCTGAGGTAACTAGCATAAATAATAATTATAAACTGGCGCGCATAATGTCAAAAGATATTGTTTTGACATTGCTTGCGCGTCTAATACGCTTGATGTCACCCGAAAACAATTTGAGAAATAGACTAAAGGTCGAATTTGTTACAAATTTATGAATCGCATAACGCCTTACCTATACTTTTCTAATTTATTTTATAACTTAATAATTACTAATATCTCGTAATATTCTTTAAGTACCTATGTAGTTCAAAGTTTCTTAACAGATGTAACAGATAGAAGTCCCGCATTGAAATATACTAATATCCTTTTTACTTTGTTTATTGAGTAAGGTAAAAATACTAAAGCGCCACAATCGTCGATTCCTGCTATAAGATTATTTACTAACAAACATGACTTCACATGATTTCAAAAGAGAAAAAATACTAAATTACTACAACTGACGGTTATTGCGTAAACGTTATTGACTAAAATACATTTCATTTAGTATGTACTACAAGCGAAATTTACATAATCACCACCGAGTATCCTCAGTTATGTTATCTAAAATTACTAATAAAGCTTGAAACGGCTAGATACAGCAAGCACAATACTTAACCGCCAACTATTCAAAAATATGTCTAAATGAGTCGGATGTTAGTAAAAAATCCTAAGAAATTATTGAAATTTTGACCCAATTTTCACTACTAAAGCGCCAAAAACATGCTCCGATCGCTACGAGACCCAGACCAAACGACGCAGGAAAAAAAAAGCAGTCGTACTGTATATATAACTCATTTTGACCAAAATGGCGCTTTAGTAGTTTTGCCTTTCCAGCGACGATATGTTACGGGCGGTAACGACCATAGGTCAAAATTTGGGTATCGGATGAATTCACTTGGCACAGATGTATCCTAGGACAAACTGAACTGATTTAGCCCGGTAGCCATCAGCCACCCCCTGGGGAGGGGGGGCTATTCAAAGTTACACGCCGCCGCGCTTCAGATAAAGAGCGGCTAAGTGCGAGTCGGACTTGCCCATGAAGGGATCCGTGAAAGGTAAATTGCGGTTTACGATTTATGACGTATTAAAAAAACTACTTACTAGATCTCGTTCAAACCAATTTTCGGTGAAAGTTTGCATGGTAATGTACATCATATGTTTTTTTAGTTTTATCATTCTCTTATTTTAGAAGTTGCAGGGGGGGGGGGGGGGGACACATTTTAACACTTTGGAAGTGTCTCTCGCGCAAACTATTCAGTTTAGATTTTTTTTAAATTAGAAACCTCAATATCATTTTTGAAGACCTATCCATAGATATCCCACGCGTATGGGTTTGATTAAAGAATATATTTGAGTTTCGAAATTAACAAATTAAACTTAAGGTGAATTCATAATAAGTACGGAGTTATTTTATGACCAACAGCTAAAGAATATTCCGCCTACGGATGCCAGTTTCCAGCAGCATCTCCTAAGACCTGTTTACCAGGGTGTGCACGTATGGGGCCAAGCGATGATGGGGATGATTCTTCTTCCCAGTCCGGCGGATTGGTTATGGGAAATACAATCGAATCTCAATTGATAACCAATTTCGACTGCAGCACCCGTTGCTGCTACAGCTTGTCTGGAACTACTTATCTAATGTGACAATAGTTTACATTTCGAAGATACATTTTTATGCCTAGGTCCTTATCGTTCATATTGTTAAATAATTTATGGCATTTTTTGCACTTAAGACTATATGGAAGGACGTATTTCCACATGGTCGGCCTGAGATCTATTATTTGACGGTCACGACGTCCTTTTGTGATTTGATCATTTTGAGATCAAGTCTGTCTGTTTTGACTTGAAGAAAGATTTTTTTTTTCAGATAGACGTTGTATGATAAATGAAACTGTCTAAAGGGATTAAGAATTTTATAATTTAACTACAGCATAAACTTTATTTCTAATAACAATCAGTTAAAAAAGCCATTTTAATAAAAGTAAAAGATAAAATGATGCGGCATCGTGCCGAGGACACTCGCAGCGTTACTCCGCTGCACTGCGATGCACAGTCTTGGGGCAAAAAAGGAGCCTTGCCTGTGGTCGCTCGAGACGCTGATTAATTTATCTGACAATTCTTTTATACATTTCTCTGTGTCAGATGGCCACGGCTCAAAATTTTCGATAGCAAGTGCAGCAACTAAGTAGATAATTTGACTTTAAAAAAGCGCGTTTGCGGCAATTGATGGTTTGGGCCTGATTTGCGAGCAGAACCTTGGACATGAAACTGTGCTAGCGTATCATCGCAAGTGACGTCCACGCCAAGGGACGACCAAGATGTCACGGTACTAAAGTGCATTCGTCGGGTCTCTTTTCATTTTAGGCAGACAGGCTAGTGGACTCAAGCGAAGCCGGGAATGAAATTGTGCTAAAGCCCGACGGATCAAATAGGTTATCGATGCATGTCTGGAAACTCTACCAGCACTCGATTGGTAACACAGGCCGTCGTGTCCTAGGTAGTCAACTGCATTTCCACAACGGCAACAAGGATGCGGCTCGTAGACTTTAAGACCGTGGCGGAGGCACACTGCTATCCTGAAAGTATAAGGATCTAAAAGAGACCCTCCTAGGGTTCGTGAAGGGAGCAACGGACCTTCTCTGATGAATTTTGACTATTATCCAAAAGTTTGCGAGTGCAAATTTTGACCGAAATACGGTCCCATGCTGCTTGACTAGGTTTTTCGACTGGCAAATTCTCACCCGGGTTAAGGATGATTGTCACCAAACGGCTCGCATCGCATCGGATCGGAAAGGATATGTACGGATGCGTCGACAGTCGATCGCGTCCGGCAGCATGTCGACGCATACGATCGGGCGGTAACATAGCCCAGTCAATGCCCGGGATACACGAGGCTAGTTTTTCAAGACAGGATAGCAAGCTAGATAGCTTGCTAGTAAGCTAGTAATACTGTCCTCGCTTGGACATGTGTGTAGTGCTGTCTACATGATGCCAGTAAATTTAAGCCAGTCAGGTACCATTGTAGTGACAGTAACAATACGTTAGCGAAAAAAAAACTGCGGTCCGGTAGTAAAATGAACTGCATTCGTAAAAGAAACACAATACGACTGAAACAGTTACTTCGGAAACTATGTCAATTTGTATTAGGCGAATTACTAGAAGGTGTATTAGAAAAACGTGAATAGACACCACATATTTTTTGTAGTGCTGAATGTCGCATAGATTTAACTTTATAAGATGAAATGGTAGCATTCCATAGACATTCCTTTTCACGGTACAATTGTACAAACTTTAAATTAACCTCGTTAGCAGGTTTAGGCATTTTGTAGAAGAAAATACGTAATAAACAAAAGGACATGGTCACTGTGCACTAGCCGAACGGCTACTAGCTTCGCCGGCCACATGAAGCTAGTAAACAAGCCAGGATAGTTAAATCAGTGGTGTGGGGACGCTACTAGCCTAAAAATAGAACTCCATCCTATTAAAAACTGTCCTGGCTCGTAAACTAGATTACTAGCATACTAGCTTAGAAATGAAGACAGTTTTGTCTAGACCAAGCCAAAAGTACTAGCTTGCTACCTTACTAACACTAGCTTGCTATCCTAGCTTAAAAACTAGCCTCGTGTAGCCCGGGCTATAACAACACAAAAAAAGGCAAACATCGCAATCCCGCATGTAACTACGATTTGCTTATATGTTTTTGGGTCCGTTGTGAGTATTTAACATCCAGGTTTGCAACCCCGAAAACCCTGTGCTACCCCCATGGTGCTCGAAAAACTGCGAATTTTTGGCACTCGTTTCAGTTTTTTCGAATTACCTTCTCTAAGAAAGTATTTTCCAAGTATCTTTGTTCATATTTTAATGAAGAAGAAGAGTTTTTTTAGTTCATAGCTGAGCGAGTGAGCCAGCGATGAACTATAAACTTAAACCTCTCTCTTTTATTTACACGGGAGCGATTATCTTTTGTTCGTTTCTTGGGCAAGAAAATCGCCGATAGTTCATCGCTTACTCGCCGGCGGTGGGACCAGTGCCTTAGGGTACTATTTCCACCAAACGGCCCGCAACGAATTGGATCGGAAAGAATTTTATGGTCTTTAATTGATACTGAATCATATATGTACTGTGTTTAAGTGTACATTACCAAGCTGCGCACAACAGCTTGACCGCGGGCGTCTTCCGCAACATGTGAACGTTACCGATAGTATGCTGCGACACGCGTGCGGCTCCGTTAATAAATGTTATTTAAGATATTATTTTTTTCTTAGCAAAAACTTTAGTATTTTCAAAGATACTGACTATTTAATAAAAAAATAAAGCCGGTTTTCATATTTTCGTCAATATTTTACTTATTTTATAGAAAACTGTATATTAAATGTCTCAAAAATGAATTCCTCATACCCAGTTTATATAAACATGAGACCACACTCGAGGTGATAGATAAATTTCAATGCTTCGTGGCGACTTTGCGTCTCAGTTAGTTCCGCCCGCTGTCTTAATTCGCGCCGCCGCGCGGGTATATTTATTTATTCTACTCGTCTCAAATAAATGGTATAAATTAAACTATATGTTTTTAAATGTGCATAAATTTGGCTTTTCAACCGTATTTTTTGTGAATATGATGTTTTACATATATTATAAAATATTGTGTGTTGAAACAAAAAATATAAGCTGGTGTTGTAAAACTTCTTTATGTATATTAATAAATTTATATTAAGGAGTGTAATTATTATATCAAAAATGAAAGCCACATCTATGGTTTATCAGAAAATGATAGCACAATCGAGGTAATATGTAAACTGAAGCCGATACAATTTTTTATCCGAAGCGCGGTGGCTTGTAACTTTGAATACCCCCCTTCCTACCCCCCAGGGGGTGGCCGAAGGCTACCGGGCTAAATCAGCTCAGTTTGTCCTAGGATACATCTGTGCCAAATTAATTCATCCGATACCAAATTTTGACCTCTCCATACATTGGGTGACACTACCGCCCGTAATAATAGGTATATTTGTCGGTATTATAACCAGTTTCGCGCTGTGGCGATCCTCAAACTCCTTTGTATATTGTTTAACGGCTGAGCTTATTGAGCTGCTTGACAAAAAAAATATGACTAAACACAAACATATAAATATGTACATGCCGTATGAGTGATGAAATAGGATTTTCAGTGTAAGATGATTGAATTACTAAGTATTTCGCACCGGTAGATTCCATTCGTGAGGCTGTGTTGACAGTGTCACCGAATAAGCAGTATCTCGGCATCGTCAGTCCTACAACGCCTGCACAACAGGGCCCAGTATGTAGTCCAATGCGTAGATGCAAGGGCGTGGTCAGTGCGTGTCTAATGCGAAATCTGCCTGCGAGGTGGAGAAGGTGCAAGGCCATAGTAGCAATACTCTCGGCATGATCCCGAGCGCGTGTCGGCAAACCGCCGACTACCATGTACGCGTCCCCGATAGTTTCCACTTTGTACACGCGGTACTGTTCGATGGCTGCGTCAAACACAGTGTAAAGGTCATTGAGAAGGTCTACTACTTGCACAGGAGTAGCGCGTGCCGCCATGGACGTAAATCCTACAATATCGCTGAAGTAGATTGAAACTTCCTCAAACTCTTCAGGCTGCACGCGCAAGCCCAATATCAAACGTTCTGCAACAGATCTGGAAAGTAAATACAAATCAAATAGTTTTATTTCACACCGAGTAGATACATTTGTGTGAGATGATATTTGATTCCATACTTAACCCATGGCAGATTAACCTTCTTAAGTGTCGAGAAAGTTTTTAGGAATTAAAATAAATCGTTTTTTACCTCGGAAGCATTCTGTTGAGGAGTTGCTCCGACTTCTTCTTTTCCATATCTAATTGTTCTGTTCGTTCTTTTATAAGTTCTTCTAGATTGTTGCTATATTTTTCTAGCATCTCAAACATGGAGTCAACAATATTGATTTTACTGTAAATAAGATCACATTAATTTCATACTATTCCACGTATAATTTGAAAATGTAATGATAATGAGGTCTAGAAACGACCGTATTCATACCGGCCGCGATGCATGTGACGGAACACATCGTGCAGAGTGTGGAAGTCGGGTCGCAGGTCTGGCGCCTCGCTCCAGCACTGGCGCATGACGCTCACTGCCTCTGGCGGCGCTGCGCTCATGGAGACCGACGGTCGGATGAGAGGCGGTGGCCTCATCACTTTATCCACGATCTCTGATAACGTGCAATGCCTGATTAATGTAAGATTGTTACATATTTAATCAATCTCACTTAATTTCAACGTTGCTGACCTTCGGGTGTTAGAGCAAGCATACAATACGGTTCGCCGCGGACGATAACCTCCTGCATGATGATGGCAAAAGAGAACACGTCCCCCGGTTGCGACCCGCGGCCCATTCCACGCTCCTCGCGAAGAACCTCCGGCGCAGTCCACAGGAGTTCTAAGTGATTGTCGGGTTTTACATATTAGTATTGGCTTAGGGCAAGCAAGCAAGTTTAATGAATGATTAATTTATAATCCAGCTTTACGGCTCTATACAAGTATGTTTAGAATTTTGCACCCACACATCACATCTCACCTCTTGCAGCTCTCGTCGGCTGAGTTAGACCTTGAGCGCGGTAGAAGCTCGGCAGGCCGTAATCCGTGACGCGCAGTACCCAGCGCGAGTCCACGACGCAGTTCCGCGAGGACAGGCGCCCGTGCTGCCGCAGCGAGGAGGTGTGCACGTAGCGCATACCCTTGACTAGGTCTGTGAGTAGCGACAGTCGAAATGTCCAGTCCAGCTTAATATCGTCAGCCATCAGCACGTCTTCTAGGGAACCGCGCCCGCACGCGTCAAACACTAGCGCAGGTCGAACTTCACACAGGCAACCTATAGGTTAAGTAAATGTTAATGTTACACAGATAAAAGTCCTTTTTCGTTAAAACATCATACTTGTATAAGATACGTAATAATTAATCGAAAATAATTTTAACGTTACATTATTTGCAAAACTAGTCAAGTTTTAATATTTAAATAGTAGTTTACGTGACGGTTGCGTAATGACAGGCATTACAATACGTGTTGTAATGCTAATTACGCACAGTCTCGTACAATACTTTATCTACACACATATTATAAGTACTCTAAGATGAGTTCAGAAGCCGATAGGCAAATGACCAGCATTACCTTCCCTGTGGTAGTAGGTGACAGCGATGACAGCTGTAACGTAATTTTGAAATTACGTTATCGAGTATTGTAAGGTAATGAGATCCAAATTTGGAACATCTTCCAAAATTAACAGCTGTCATCGCTGTCACCTACTACCATAGGTAATGCTGGTCATTGCCTACGGGGTTTGAACGCATAATAGAGGACTTATGGTATGAGTGTAGATAAAAAATATTTTCATTTTTCCTGAGGGCTAGGATGGAATGCCTCTATGCAAGTTACTTCACTGGTTATCTTATCCCCACACCGGGACACAACAATGCGAACATTGCTGCTTTTAGTTGTAGTTTAAAGGATTAGATGGTGGTAGCAAACCGGCCAAACCCTGCATAAACTTTCGTTACATATTGCCGCGTTTACATTAGGTCGGTGACCAAGTGCGTCAGCCGCATTCGGTTGAACTATGTTTAACCGGATTCATTTAAAAACTATGAAAAAGCCGGGACTGAATACGGACTGCAGTCGAATACGGCCAAAGTTGTTTAAAGTGAACAATTTCCATTATGCGCTAGTCGGTGGCCGAATCCGTCTACCCGAATTTGGTTTAACAAGGGTTTAACCGAATTAGATAAACGCGATTCGCCAGGTTACATTTTGTCGGTGACCGAAAGCGTAACATTCAGTTTGACCAATTCCGTTAACCGATTTGTAGTATTACCTCTAGACAAGATGCCTACTTAATGCTTACGTAAACTATTTTCCAAATAGTAGGTGAGGAAATAATGTAAACCCAAACCGAATAATGTAAACGCACCATAAGTACTTAAAAAAATATGCATTTTACACTAGTAAATACTGTATTACGGATATGTACCGTCGACGTCAAGCCAAAACCGTGTTGTGTGAAAAATCGCACCTTATTTTGTTGGAATCTTTGACGTCGACCGTACCTATTGGAGATATAAAAAAGGTTAACCTATGAAAGGATTAAGGTTTTCGTGACGCATGCCCTGCATAACAAGAAGCACGTCAGTCGCTTTCCGTTTCAGTTCGAGAGCATATGTTGTCGGCAAAACCTTCACGTGCACTGCATCGCCCTGATGGAAATCAAACATTAATCAAACAGCTTCGAAGTAGTAAACGAAAAGAAACATACTCGTTCCTATACTAAACATATTTTTCGTTGTTTTACCTTATATCGTGTTCGGCGATCATGACTGAGCCGGTTAACGCTACAAGTAGACGAGTGCGCGGAGAGTGCAGCAACCAGTGGTGGAGCGGATCGCGGAGATTGTTTCAGCAGATCAGGCCTTTCGAGCTCTGGGCCCCCGAACTCGTGCAATTGCTGCAGCCAGCAGGACAACATTGTCTCCATGCCTTCGCCTACGCGTCGCCGCTCATCCGCCGGAAACGAGAAGTCACTTGCGATCAGAACCGCGCCACCACTTCTTCTTCGCAAGCGGCGCCTAGTAGCGGCGTAGCGTGTTACAAGAGCCGCAGTAGCCGCTATCAGTAGGGCGACGCAAGCAAACACCACCGAAAGCATACCAAGCTCAAATATCAGTGACATATCATACTCAGTGGCGGCATGTGCTTCACTCCAATTCCCATAGTCATGGGTAGTATTTGAAACTTTTATTGTAGTTATCCAATCTTCAGTATCATCTAGCGAACGTGTCGATGTTGATTCAAAAACTGTAACTAATTTCCACTCAAAACTAGAATTGCCAATAATAATTCTTTCGTATAAAAAACATTTGATTTCACTTCTTTCCATTCTACTTTTTTCCGCATTCTCCTGCTGGTTTATATTTTCCAGTAGCTCATCATAAATAAGACTTTCATACGATTCTTTTTTATCATCGGTTTGGCCAGTCCATAGTAGAAATAGATGTTGTTGAAAAGTGTCTAATAAGAGTAAAAACGAACTCAACTCATCGAGAATATCAGCAACCGGTAGCTGGCTAGCAGCGAGCGGCGCCGGGGGAGCAGAGGCGGCGGTGCGACGCGGGCGGTTGCGATTAGATTTTTGACCTTGAGCAGATGAGAGTCGCGCGATGTCCTCGAACTTGTTGTTTTTGCTGTTTGGTGTTTGTTTTGCCAACCGAGTGTCATTATAAGCCCAAGGAAAATAATCTCGAAACCGACTCTCTAAAGTGCTATTTTTTATAGTGTTTACGACGTTTTCGGTTCGTAAAATGTCTGCCGACTTCTGATAACTTTTCTTCTTGCGATAAGGATTCACGGTTACTTTGTTTACGAACGCGGAAGCTAACGGCGTCAGGAAACTTTTCTTATACAACGGCGAAGTGTCGCTTGATAAATTCGGAGGTTTTGAAATATAAGTAAATTGGGTAGACGTGTAATTTTCTCTTGTTTGTCGATAAGGCAAAGTTCTTACAGCTAAAGTGATATTAGTCATTTGAGTGGTGGGGTTGGCAAGCGGCGGCGCGCGCGGCTCTATGTCGAGGAGCAGCAGCAGCAGCGCGGGTGCCGCGCCCGTACGGTCCGCGGCGCGCAGCGCTGCCACCGCGCCTGCGCCCTCCGCGCCCGGCGCGCACACGACCACTACTGCAAGGGCAAGCAACATTAAAACATTGTTACAGACGCCGATAAATATTAAATAGATACAAACCCCCGAAATAATGGTGAACCTTTCTTTTATATCTTAAACGACCCTACTGATTTTCATAAAACCTAGCTAAGAACCAACGCTAAAACCCTGCCGCACCCAAACACGCACGCACGCACGCACGCACCAACGCACACATACACACTAATAGTCGAACTTATAAGTAACACCCTTCTTTTTGCGTTAAAAAGGACGCTATGGGTGGCCGAGTCATATTTTTAAAGTGTGTCCCTAAAACTACCGCAAAAACTAAGAGGGCTGATAGAGGAGCTCACAAGCTGTCAGATTAAGCAAATTTGAAGTTTTCGAGATATTGGCACTATTATATAACTCGTGATAAAACCTTTCTTTTGCAGCGTGGAAATCTTTTATGTAAGGTTTTGCCAAAAAAATGCTGTCGAATGTGGTAAGATTTTTCTTACACCCATAATGATGGAGTAATCTGAAGATTGATGAATTTTTTACCTCGTACCTACGCCAACATGGCAAAAAAAAAACACTTGACGTACAAATCACGGGAATAACTTCCGCAATTCATAAGCTTACCAAAACGGTGCAAATGTTGTCCATTTTATTACAGGTTTGAAAAATTAAGCTTATTAAACGAGCGAAGGCTTGATGTGAATTAATGGTTTGTTTTATTTATTTATTCGGTCTACCAACAGCTATTATAATGTTACAGATTATACAGGTCTTAATAACAATATTAATGAGCTAATTGCACAGCTACTTACTGGTTGACACCACATGCACAAAAAACTAGGTAAGTGAAATGGCGTTATCGACGAACTATGTATGTTCGTCGATGAGGCATTTAGTTAAAAAAAAAACTTAAAGTACTAGAACTATACGTTATTTATAAGGCACGTGTTAACACTTTCTACGAATCCTGAGCGATGAGTCAAAATCTAAATCGCACTTGCTGCAGTTGTCATTGAGGAGCTTGCTTAGACGTGGAACAGGTGAGTTCATGCCAAAGACACTTCTACGGAAGCGAGGTACCAATGGTTTGATGGTGTTTCAAGGATATCTTTGTGGAGCTTTGAAGTTAAATTTTGCTTAAAGTTGAGGACAGTCAATTTGATTCGTAAATAGTTTGTTTAAAAATAAAAGATCAAGTGCATTTCTACGCTGAGATAGTGCTATTTTTTTAAAGTAATGAAGACGTTTGTTTTACGACGCAACCTTACTTGCTTCTCCGTAACGTGCTATGTGTCCTTTCTATACTTAGAGTATGCGTATGCGTGGCCAAATGAGGTCTCCACACTACACTGCAATATTCCAAGATACTACGAACTAGCGAATAATATTTTTTTTAGTTATTAATAAACGGAACGTTTTACTATTTCTAATTACGAATCCCAACATCCCTGAAGCCATTTTCTTTACGTGGTCCAAATGAGGGACAAATGTTATTAACTTTTTGTCAAAAATGACTTCAAGGCCTTTAATTTGGTTTAGTTCCTGAATGTCTTCTGTAGCAATGTTGTATGTCGACGGAATCATTCTGTGATTCCGCGTGTACTTAACATGAAAACATATTTTGGGATTCATATTCATTCCGTTATTTTCACACCAATTTGTTAAACTATTGATATCCGCCTGGAGCAGCAACGAGTGAATTTTAAATCGTCTGCATACAGGAACGGGATTGAGAATTTAAAACAGTCAGGGATGTCGTTCACGAATATGTTAAAGAGTATAGGCGTCAAGTGTGAACCTTGGGGGACCCCTGAGCTTTGACTCCGATTTAAACCCATTCATGACAACGTAAAACTTTCTGTTGCTCACGTAAGATTGCAGACATTGAAGCAACTTCCCGGACAAGCCATAGACGGTTTTTTTTTTCAGTAAGATGTTATGGGATACTCGGTCGAATGCCTCACTAAAATCCGTGTATACAACGTCGATTTACATTCCAGCATCAATAGACAGGTTTTCGATAAATATTACCAAATTGGAGTTAGTGAAGCGTGCTGGAACAAAGTCATGTTGATGAAAAGAAATGTTTTGCTCCAAATGGTGTTGCATTATAGGACATATTAGAGACTCAAAGATTTTGGCTAAAGAACTGAGAATATAAATAGGCCTGTAGTTATCCACAATTGACTCATCGTCTGACTTTGTTTTGGTACGACCTTAGCCAGTTTCTAATAATGCGGGAAAACACCGGACTTAAGAGATGCATTATAGTACATTACTGCAAAGACCAGTAAGTGGCTTTTATAAATACGAGTCCAGGATGGCTCTTAATGGTCGAAGCATGTATAGTGCTTTTCTCAAAAATTAGAACAAGTAGAATGATTTAAAAAAAGTTAAATGAATTAAAGTTGTAAAATATTGATGACCACATGTGCACAACCCTCAGGGCGCTAGTCTGACTCGCGCTTATCCGGTTTATTTAATTAGTTGAAACGATTCACAGTGTAAAATTTGTCAGACCGGTCGAGATGTACTAGGCGCGCATAAAACGGAGATGGTGCAAGTGACGTTCTCGTAAATAAAGAGAAATCGCGCGATGTTTGCTCTGAACGAGAACTGCTTTTGGTTAATGATGCCTTGGTACTTTTGTGGGGAAATTGTTTTACGGGTACTTTTTTATTTATTAATTTTATGTTCTAGTATCAAACTGCCAACTAGAGATGAACATTCAGCTTTTCATGTAGTTATAAATATGAGTATTTTAAATAAAAAGCAATTCATTTTTTTAAATAATGGTGCTTGGATAATCAAAATAGTTTTTTCACTTTCCTTATTTTTTTTGTTCCATTTGATGTGACCTTTTCTTGCTTACCTCTGTAGTCTTTTTGAAGGCTGTCACAGGTCTGTACCGATAGTTCAGAATTCAAATAATATGATATGTTATGGAATTTCATACTTACTTACTGGTCACTTTTTGATTCCGAATTCAAAACCTCTCTACTTACCGTACACTTTTGATCATTGTCTGGTATTCTTAACTTTCTGGTGACTTATTAAAGATGTAATGGCGACTTTCCGTACCATTTTTGAGAAAAATATTAAGAACAGGGGTTCTAGCGCATTCAGGGATTAAAAGTGGAGGTATTTAATCCGGCCTGGCGCCTTTATTTGTGTCTAAATGTAAAAGCTGTTTTCAATGCTGCAATGATCCAAAATTACTAGAAATAAGATTTCAGTGCATTCAGTGGAATCAAGACTGTCGTTGTTAGCGTTGGTTGCCGTTATGTCAGAAAAGTATACTGAAGAAAAGAAGGTCGCAAACAAATTACAAATAGCAGTACCATCGGATGACTCGACCACACAATTTGACATATAGTTTCAGGGTACTTGCTAGCACCGCCTCGTTTGGCTTTGACAAGGCTCCAGAAACATTTCGAGCTATTAAAGATACCCTGCTCAATTCTTAGCCCAGTCTATAACGACATCATAGATAGCAAACGCGCATGTAACTACGATTTTTTTATATGTTGTTAAGTCCCTTCAGAGTAGTTAACACCCAAGTTTGCAACCTTGAAAACCCTGTGCTACCCCCATGGTGCTCGAAAAACTGCGAAATTTTGGCACTTGTTTCAGTTTTTTCGAAAAAAATACCATGTGGAAGCGTTTTTCAAGTGTCTTTCTGTCCACTTTAATAAAGATAACTAAATTTGCTACAATTTGAGCGTAACCTGAGCTTACTATGTCCATTGGTTGCGGAGATACAGCAAGTCGAAGATGGGCAATGTACGCAGAGCCTGCTCCTCAGACCCTGTTTAAAATGGTGACTTCCAAATGCAAACAGAGGTTGCTTAGGGTCGTGCACTTGCAGAAAGGTTGGGCTCAGGTACTCTATCCTATGTTCCTTTTGCCACGGGTGAAATTGCGACAACGCCATCCCTATCGTCCTGACCCAACACCATGAGCCAGCCCGCCTCCACTCCAGAAAACATTATCCCTCTTCCCCCACTCCTTCCGGATCTAGACTATTTAGATGAGACCTGGTCCTTCCAAAAGGACGAAAGTCTAAACTGTTTTTGCTTGACCGTGTAAATAGTATTATTTTATGGTTCAAATATATGTTTGCTGTGTTTTTTTTATGTTTACGTTTATTTGTTTCGAAACCATATGTCACATATAAAATGTCAAATTTACACTTTTTGGTTTTCTTTATATATACATTGTTCAGAACAATGTTTTAATCATTTAACGAAAATCAGATATTTTAATACTTTTTATACTTTTGAGAAAACTATAAAAGCTAGAGGCACTACTTTGGTATTAAATTGAAGCTAGTTAAATTGTACACTAATTCTTATCTCAATTTTTATTCTAGGACCATTAGTTTAGCCAGTACGTTACTTGGAAAATTACCATAACACGAAATTTTCATTATGGTGAAAAAATATGTCAGTCTTTGACTAGCTGTATCTCCGCAATTAATAGTTTTACAGTACTCAAATTAAAATTAAATTGTAGCCAATTTAGTAAGCTTTATTAAAATATAGAACAAAGTACTCTAAAAACGCTTCCTTTATATAATTATTTCGAAAATACTGAAACAAGTGCCTTAAATTTTCGCAGGTAACGAAACAACGTGGAAGTATGTTCATTTCTTTAGTGTATGTTTATTTGAAGCAATAATTATACATCTTAAATGATAAATTCACATTTTTGTACATTTGTTTTAAAGAAATCGTCCCAATATTATTCAGTACAATGTTTTCATTATTTAGCCAAAATCCGATATTTTACTATTTTTTTATTATGGATGAAACTATGAGGCCTACAGGCACCATTTTGGTATTATGTTGAGGTTAATTCAATTTTCTACAAATTCTTTTGACATGACTTTTATCTAGGAGCATTAGTTCAGCCGGTATGTATCTTCGAAATAACCCTACCAACGCATTTTAATTTCTTGAAGAAAATTGCCCATCTTTGGCTTGATGTTTCTCCGCAACCAATAAATATAATGTGCTCAAATTACGCCCAAATTGTAGCAAATTTAGTTATCTTTATTAAAATATACAAAGATACTCGAAAAATATTTCCTTAGAGAAGTTTTTTTGAAAAAACTGAAACAAGTGCCAAAATTTCGCAGTTTTAAGAGCACGTTGGGGGGGGGGGGGTAGCACGGGGTTTTCGGGGTTGCAAACTTGGATGTTAAATACTCTCAACGGACCTAAAAACATATAAAACAATCGTAGTTACATGCGGGTTTGCGATGTTTGCCTTTTTTCGTGTTGTTATAGACTGGGCTATCTGTCAATGTACGAATTGTAACTTTAGGTAGCTAGCTTTTCGCATCTAAGCTTAAGCGAAATGTTAAGCGAAATTTTATCAATGGGTTTTTATATTTATTAAATCTAATTATATATTTGTTTTTTTCGCGTAGTTAACGAATTAAAGTCCTATTACACCAAGGAGGGTAACTAGACGATTTGTGTTTATTTTTGTAACGTACACATTGAATAATAATACCCTTCCTTATAGTTCGTAGAAAGTGCTCAACATTTGAACAACAGTGTACAAAATTATTCCCCAGCTCGGGTCGCACCGGGCTCAAAGGTTCCAATAGGTACTGGCAGTATTGCCACGCTCTATTTCCAACAAAAAAATCCACAATCGCTGTCCCTATTGTTTGCCTCTACGCACCAAGGAACACTAATCTCTACCGCGACCAGAACCAACTCATCCACCCTTGATGTCTTAGTATTTGGAGTGCTTGCGCCTTGCAGCACCTTCAGCAGCGGCACCTACGCTCCGTACCGTGTGGCTGAGGCGAGAGGAAACAAAATTGCTGAAGAGGCAGTAGTCCCACAGGAGACTACTGCCGCTAGCCCGCGGAACCAGCGTTAAGCCGTCTGGCCTCTTACCATCCGAGCAATTAAGACTCCATGCTTCAAACTCACAAGACACATTAGCTTCAACCAAAGGCCGACGAATGTAATGTTTGTAATGTCAATAAACCAAACCAAGAGCTCTGCTCGTTTTATATGACAAAGTGGACAACATTTACGCCGTTTTGGAAAGCTTATGAATTGAGAAAGTTACTTCCGTGATTTGTTTGCCAAGTGACATAAATTTTTATGGATTACCTAATCCCCCTCAACCAAACGAAAATTTCAAAAATAATTCTGACTTTTGATTTCAGTAGCTTTTGTTTCTGAGATTATTGGAATTTTTGCGAAGTATTTGAAGTATTTGCTTGTTCATCAGCTATTACAAAAAAGCATTATCAGTTCTCAGAGTAAAGTATTATTTCACAAACGACAGTTTTAGACAAAAAGACGAAAAAAAATGGTTAAAAAGTTAGATGACGCGAAAACCAGTGACGTTAGACCCCCAGTTAACCGGGACAAAATTATTGCAAATTAGCTCTAGTAGTAGCCCTTTCAAGGAATAGGTCGAGTTAAAGTAGTCGTGGAGTCGATTTTTCGTTACGGCATTATATTCTGGGGTAATTCTAACACGTAATGTGTTTTCAGAGCTCAGAAAAAATGCATTCGTGCTGTTTGCAACATTAAACGGGCTGACACATGTAAACCCTATTTCAAAGTCCTAGGTATTTTAACATTAACTAGTCTTTATATTTACGAGGTTGCCGTTTTTGTAAAATCAAGTCAAATTTATTACCCCATAAAACAAAGTCGAATGGAAGAGCCATCCGAAACAAATTTAAAATAAATATTGTGCCTGGTAAAACCGCATTTCTACGTAAAAGTGTATTAGGCGTAGCGACTAAAGTTTTTAATTTCTTACCAGATAGCCTTATGAACTTACAACTCAACATTTTCAAAAATAAGCTCAAATGCAAACTTGTCGAAAGAGTCTAAGTATTATACAATGTAGGAGTTCTTTAATGACAAAGTCTAACTTGCACTTAATTATTTAAAAGGATTTAGTTTTTTTTTTACGTAATTGCGATTAGAAATAAGTATGACATTGTGTTCTTATTTATTGTCAATTTTATATTACTTGTATTTGTGGTAGCATTGAAGTTTTTTTCATTTGGTTTTGAATAATTATTATTTTCACCTATTTTTGGACGCCGTAAGGCAGATCACAGAGGTCCATTCCTATTGAATTTATAACACCTGTAATTAATCTCTATTTCACTTTTTCATTTAGGTACTTTATACTTTTTAAGTGATCATAATCATGCTGTTATTCTCCCACTTCTCATTTAGTAAGAAACTATAGAACATTTCAATGCGATTTAGGCCGACGATATTTAAACATAAATATGCTTCGTCAAAGTCGCTTTGGTATTAAATTGAAGCTAGTTAAATTGTACACTAATTCTTATCTCAATTTTTATTCTAGGACCATTAGTTTAGCCAGTACGTTACTTGGAAAATTACCATAACACGAAATTTTCATTATGGTGAAAAAATATGTCAGTCTTTGACTAGCTGTATCTCCGCAATTAATAGTTTTACAGTACTCAAATTAAAATTAAATTGTAGCCAATTTAGTAAGCTTTATTAAAGTATAGAACAAAGTACTCTAAAAACGCTTCTTTTATATAATTATTTCGAAAATACTGAAACAAGTGCCTTAAATTCTCGCAGGTAACGAAACAACGTGGAAGTATGTTCATTTCTTTAGTGTATGTTTATTTGAAGCCATAATTATACATCTGAAATGGTAAATTCACATTTTTGCACATTTGTTTTAAAGAAATTGTTCCAAAATTATTCAGTACAATGTTTTCATTATTTAGCCAAAATCCGATATTTTACTATTTTTTATTTTGGATGAAACTATGATGCCTAGAGACACCGTTTTGATATTATATTGAGGCTAATTCATTTCTCTACAAATTCTTTTGACATGACTTTTATCTAGGAGCATTAGATCAGCCGGTATGTATCTTCGAAATAACCCTACCAACGCATTTTCACTTTTTGAAGAAAATTGCCCATCTTTGGCTTGATGTTTCTCCGCGACCAATAAATATAATGTGCTCAAATTACGCTCAAATTAACTCGGGGTTGCAAACTTGGAAGTTAAATACTCTCAACGAACCCAAATCCATATAAAACAATCGTTGTTACATGCGGGTTTGCGATGTTTGCCTTTTTTTGTGTTGTTATAGGCTGGGCTACCACTATGACCTGTGATTTTAAAACTAAAATAAAAACTATTTCTTATCATTTTCTGTAAACTTGATTTCAGATGTACAGTCAACAGCATAAATAAGTGATCATTTATGTACCTTGTCGCTTTCAATCGTTTCACAATTTTGTATGACATTTCAAACACGACGTTAAAGTGACAAGGTACATAAATGATCACTTATTTATGCTGTTGACTGTACCGTAAAACGGGACGGGGTGAGAAGGAATTAAGGGGTGAGTGAGTAGGGACACAACCTATAATAAAGCATATGTATACTTATTATAAGACTGAAATTATTTTCAATAGACGTAACGTTATTGTTCATTTCATAATATTCTTATGTGTAATAAGTTATGACTTATTTTAGGTTGTGTCCCTACTCACCCCTTAATCCCTACTCACCCTGGTTTACGGTACGTATAAGTATAATAAATATATGTGTGTTTATTTTCATTGCCTATTTTGATTTGTAAAATACTACAAAGTTAGTTTTGTTAAAGTTATTTTTTATACTCAAATATGTTGATACAAATCGGTGATGCTTTTATTTAATGTCAAATATCGTAAAATATTTATTCTCTCGGTTAAATTTCGTGTATAGGAAAAAAAATAATAAACTACCACTTGAAATGTTAACGCTTTATCTATGTAGGTTACATACTTTGGAAAGGTGTTTCATCGGAATCCAGTTATAAATTTATTAAATTATACTCTTAGTTTAAAGCACGTACTTAAGTATATTCTATCACTCAAGAAGCATGTTACTTATCTATGTAACTCTCAACAATACCATAGTTTTTTGGAGTGTATACCTAAGTTTAATTATTTTTTGCTTATCTACATACTTTACCAAGGTATCCCATCGAAATCCAGTTTTAAAATTATTAAATTGTACTCTTAGCCCCTTACTAATAAACGTTGAGTAACGGTGGTATAGCTATACAATGTTTTGTCCTTATCTGTCAAATTCAAATGTCACGATGACAGATAAGGACAAAACGTTGTATAGCTATACCACCGTTACTCAACGTTTATTGGTACGGGGGTAAGTTTAAAGCACGTAAATATAGTCTACCACTCAAGAAGCACTTTACTTATTTATGTAACTCTCAACAATAACATGGTTTTTGGGAGTGTATACCTAAGTTAAATATTTTTTGGCTTTATCTACATACTTTGACAAGGTGTCCCATCGGGATCCAGTATTAAAATTATTAAATTATACTCTAAGTTTAAAACACGTAAATATAGTCTACCACTCAAGAAGCATGTTACTTATCTATGTAACTCTCAACAATAACATAGTTTATAAATGTTTGCTTTATCTAAATATTTTGGCAAGGTGTCCCATCGGAATCCAGTTTTAAAATTATTAAATTATACTCTAAGTTTAAAACACGTAAATATATTCTACCACTCAAGAAGCATGTTACTTATCTATGTAACTCTCAACAATAACATAGTTTATAAATGTTTGCTTTATCTAAATATTTTGGCAAGGTGTCCCATCGGAATCCAGTTTTAAAATTATTAAATTATACTCTAAGTTTAAAGCACGTAAGTATAGTCTACCATTTAAGAAGCATGTTACTTATCTATATAATTCTCAACAATAACATACTTTTTGGGAGTGTATACTTACCTAAGTTTTTTTTTATAATCGCATTATATCACTTTTGCGTTCAACATTTTTTTCGAAAATATATTTAAGACATACACGCATATTTTTTTCATAGTTCGTTAGCTAAATGTATGTAAATTATGGGAATATCAATAACTCCATACCGACAACAAGGTCCCTTCAGGCTGATAACAATCAATCAATCATTTATTTTACATAAAACATGGTATATACGTCTTGGGCTAGTATTAGGTATCACATGATTGGCCGCCAGGGCAGCACGTAAAATTTTCCAAAAGAATTCAAAAATTTACTGATTAAATTTCAAATAAAGTGTACAGGTTTAAAAACAAATAAAAAAAAAGTATTTAACAGCATGTCAATCTAAGTCTAAATATAAATAGAGGGTAGCTTCGAAGACATTTCTATGTCCACTCAATGATATTTTATATTTAGATACGTTATGCTCATACGCACCTAAAATCCGTCGCCAATTACTGACAGTGGCTACGTTGCCTGATTTCTACAGACAAAGACGGCAATCCGTAGCGAACGCTATTGTTAGAAAGAGATAAAGAGTTGTTTCAAATTGCGTACCCGAATGACGTGGCGTGCCCGCCATGGCCGCGTGATGGCCGCCACAAAATATGGCGATGTAAACAAAAAACGTAAAAAATATTTACGGTAGTTACGAATGAAATAAGACATCCTTTCGTCCTTTTATAGGTACAGTATAATTTCGGCAGCCTCTAATAACACGAGACGGCATTTTTCATGACTTATATTTGTTGCATTTCGGTAATAAAACTTTACTGTTTTTGACGCGTGCGAGTCAGCGGCCATGGCGCGACTGAACGATAGTAAGGTAACCTTCCTTTTCGAGGAACGCTTTTGCGCGCAGATGACGTATCTTAATATAAAATATCATTGTATCCACTACATTTTCATAACCAAAGTTTACTTGCCTACATAGTTTAATTTTTATCTCCGACGGTACGTCACATATATATCGGTCTTTACAGTTATTTCTTATACCTAATTCAACAAATTAACAAAGCAATTAGCAAAGCAATTAACAAGTTTTCTTTTAAAAAAGATGTACTTTTAAAAACTTGCAGACTCTCATCTTACACAATTTTGTGCCAGTGAATTCACAATTTGTTCGAACATTCTAGGCAAATAGTTTTTTTTCATTCAAAACACATATTGGGTATTCGGTTTTGCGTTTTTGCTTCGCATCACTAGGAAGAATTTTGACTGACAAGGAGAGGTAGCCTACTGTCCGACCCCTATTTGATTTATTTTGATATATTGATTTTTTTTTAGAGAGTAGTCCAAAACAACCTATTGGGAGAAATCGTCCTCCAAAGTACTGAAAATTGACTAAACCCTGTAACTTCTGTAGAGAGTTTTGTTTAAGCAAATTACTAGTTAATTACTCGGTTCAACTGGGTTGATTATATGTTTGAAAACATGAAAAAATAAAGATCACGTGTTTGGAGTTTGAAAAACCTCAGGGTCAAGTAGCGCGGTGGATTGAACAATTACAAAATGAAAACAATTGTTCCGCTTTGAAACCGATTGCGATTGCGAGTGCGTTAGGCAATAGCGATGCAGGACCTTAAACCCATGTTCGATTGGATCAAAGCAGACGTTCCCAAACCGAAATGGTGTGAAGTAGCTCCGATGAGTACTGAAACAAAAAGCTACTGTGCGCAATGGGAAAGTTTGGTTATGCATAATGGCGTAAGATGGTTGGATAGGTCGTTCAAAAATATTGCGGGTTTGTGATCATACAATTTTTAGATTAAGGAATCTGTTTGTGAAATATGAAGATTTGACGCGCTAATATTTGTTAAAGTCAATTGTGTTAATTAGTTCATACTTGTTTTTTAGGAACGGCTTCGGAAACCTATATTAAGCATGGTCAGACATACCCTTGCCCGAATTTTTCATTTCTTTTCATTAGCACTCTGGATTGGCCACTAATATTATCGACCATTCGGCAAACAGGCAGGAAAAAATATTCTTGGCCTATTCAAGATAAATTTATGTTGGCCAATAGCAATATAGCTTTAATAGAGACGTATTTATTAAACTATGCCTGTCTTAAATACATATAAGGTATTTGTTATTAATGGACAAATGGATTATCAATACCTATCACACCTTTGAAAGCAAAGATTACAAAGAAAAAAGGGAATATCTTTTATTAAAGGATTAATGGTTGTCAACACGCCCTGAAAGACGATAGGAAAGGTAACACCATAAAAGTACATTTTCTTTCGCAAACAGGTACCTACTACAGTGACAAAGAAAATAAAAGTGACGTTACCGATATTGTTTTACGTGAGTTGCGTCATGTCATGTACCTATTATGAAAATAATTCTCAAGTTAATTCTTTGACTTAATAATAAAAAAACAAGCTTTGAATAGGTACCCGAATGTATTTTTGATATTGTCTTCTATATATGTACACAGGGTGTAATCGTTAAGTGTAGCCAGGCGATTATTGCGTAAATATATCTGATATCAGAAAACTTTAACCTGATATCGAAAGTACGTTACTCAATGAGTAAAATCACATTGAAAACATTTTTAAATAATTACATTTAGTGGGTACGACGTTCCTTGAGGCTGTAATTTCCCTACCGTAAGCCGTAGGAGATAAAATTGTTTAAGATTCATAATTTGCATGAATAAACTGTAATGAATAAAACCCGGCCAAGTGCGAGTCGGAGTCGCTCACCGAGAGTTCCGTGGGCGTTTCTTTAAAAGTTTGTACCTAGTTAAGGACTAAAATTAAGAAACGTTAACTATTCCGCTCAGTTACGAAAATTAGCTATACTTGTTATAAGACAAATGGTGGAATCTCAGACAAAACTCCTGTAGCAGGGGCAAGCATATTACTAACGGGTGAGGATTGAATCTACTTCGTTTATTGAATTAGAGATACTGCTAATTGGCATTGAGAGGTCGTATATAAATGTACTACTAATTTTCGTAACTCAGCGGAAAAGTTACCGTTTCTTAATTTTAGTCCTTTACTAGGAACAAAATTTTAAAGAAATGCCCCAGTATTTAAGATAATTTATTTATTGTTTATTTATTTAAAATTATTTGCACAAAATACAATAAAGTGCGAATGGCGGACTTAATGCCCAATGGCATTCTCTACCAGTCAACCAGTAGGTAAAACAGAAAAAAACTAAGGTCAGTGCGAAGAAAAAAAGGGTTGAAAAAATCTGTTTCAATAAAATATATACAAGTTACGGGTATATAAAATATAACGATACGTAAATACAGACGACTACTAAGCATATACTCACACATATATAAATATAATAAATAATACATATACAATATATAAATAAACAAATAGGTATGGCGATGTGTGTTAAATCGATTTACGACTGCGCGTGTTCCAGCAGATGCTTATGATTATGGAGCATCCGCTAGAAAGCTAACTCGCTTGGGGGGGCTTGTCTGATACTCAGTGGGAGTTCATTCCAGAGACGGATAAAACCAGGATGGAGGGAGGAGTAGAATGTTTAAGAGAGAGGAACGCAATTCACAGCCTGGACGGGGGTATCAAAATTTAATTTACATTTAAGATAACCGGCAGGCCTTTCGCGTAACTCACTCGCAATCGCGATCGGCTTCAAAACAAAGCAATTGGTTTCATTTTGTATGCAGACAAGCCTTCGATTATCAAAATGAAAACGATTGTGATTGCGAGTGAGTTACTGCTGGGGGGCTATTGCCTTACGCACTCGCAATCGCAATCGTTTCCATTTTAAAAGTCGAAGGCGAGTCTGCATACAAAATGCAAACAATTGTTCCGCATTGAAGCCGATTCCGATTGCGAGTACGTTAGCGTTAGAAAATATCGACGCTGAAATAGAAGGCTCGAACAGGATAAAATGGTTGGAAAACGCAAAAGGAAATACTCATTTTGTTATGAACTTTATTATCTATGCAAAAAGGTCCATTTTGACTTGCTGTTGGAGCACAGCAAGACATGGTGGGACATTGTGTCGTCACAGCGCTGCGGCCGGTGTTGCCGCCCCACCTCCCCAGAAAGGAATCGATCGCGGTCAAGCGCAAACCACGCGCAAACGTACATTTTAATAACCTAAAATTAGAATTTGTGACAGCTTATAGTTATATATAAATTATGTTAATAGTAATTTATAAATTATGTTGGAGCGAAACGCATTTTAAATCATAATTCTAATACCCAACATAATTGGCGACCATTAACAAGACAACAGTATAGCGTGCAGCCGCAATACGACTGACTTACCTGTCAGCACGAGGTCTCGCAACGTGGAAGGCGCGGATGCAGAGCAGTGTTCGACGGCAGCTGCCAGCTCGGGATGATCAATCCAGGGGAGTGCCCGTTCCTTTTACACTTATCCAAATTCCTTTCGAGAGATTAAGTTTCAACCGAACAAGTATCGACTTGGTTCTGCATATAGCAATTGCACTTAGCTTGCATGGTAGTACGTTATTCAAGGTTCATTTAAGAACAAGCTAATTATATTCCTTAAAATAACAATCATAGTTTATTTGCTAAATTTCTCTTCCTCTCGCAATTTCATAAAATCTTTTCTTGTTGCTTTAGCCCATTTGCACTTAAATAGTTATAATTGCAACTTACTACTTTAAATAATCTTAAGGTTATTATAATAAATAATCAGTTCACATCATCCCTATAACATACGCGCCGTAGTAACATAGGTAGTTCATGCACTCGCCGAATATTCCGGATTGAAATCGTGCGACGAGAACAGTTAGTACGAGTAATAACTATACCGCGTATACAATTAGGTCGGTGACCGAATGTGTCAGCCGCATTTGGTTAATCCGGATTCGTTATTTACGATCTAAACACTCAACACAGCCAGTCAGAGATCGAAAATGGGCTGCATTCAAATTCGGCCAAACCGAATAATATAAACACCCAATTAAAGTGTATCTCAATAATTATTAATTTTAAGTTTTTTTCTTACATTATGTTTGATTGGCTGCAAACTATTTAATCGAACTTACCATGTGGTCGCCAAGCTAGTTGTTTAAGCGTTAATTCGGAGCGACGCACGGTCAGACCTGCGGCGGTCAAGGCTCTGGCTACGTCACGGAGAGCGGCAGCGCACTCGCCCGCAGCAGGCTGCAGCAGTGCGCGGCGCCAGCGCAAGCTGGTCGCCAGTCGCGCCACGGCAGCCGCGCGAGCTGACAGCGCGGCGCAGCCTGCAGGCTGCGGCCGCCGCAGCGCGCGTGCCGCGGCCGCCAAGGCCCCACATGCGCCTGCGCCCGCCCAGCCCGCGCACACCGCGGCGCCTCCAGCGCTAAACGCATTTAACGCGCCCCGCGTTACTAGCTCCCTCCAATTTGGCCCGCAGGTATCTGTTAGTTAATCGTAAAATAGTATATTGTTCCAGAGACTAGAAAATATGCAATATATGAATATAGTGTACGAGTCCATTAAATAATGAATTTAACACCGTGTTTTTTATTATAACCAAAGATATCTTTGTAAAAATCATTTTGTTATGAAATTAAAAATAAATTTATTCAGTAAATTGTACTTATGAGGGCTCTTTTACTCGTCGGTAATATGGCATGAATCTACTAGCGGTTCAGAAAAGGCTGTCATTGCGGTGAAGAATGGCCGCAAGAAATTCCAGCAGAAGTAATTTTTTTCAATCATAAAATACATTAATAGGTAGGTCCTTAAAAGTAAGTAACATAACATGGTAATAAAGGAATAAATAGTTATAGGTAGTTATGTTAGTAGTGCCGAGGTTAGAGCGCGAGCTTCCGATATTAGTATAGATAATGCTCGTTGTTAAGCTTATTAATTTAATATTTTGAACATTATGACACAATTTTTTATACGCAACTTTTCGAGAAATAAACAAACAAACCCCATTTCTGGTGCCCCCATATTGCCGTTTTACTAGAAACTTAACATAATATTAGTTCACTCTCGTGAAAGATTGCTGTCTGTGGGAACCAGTCTGTTCACGCTTGCAAGGTCCTGTTTTACAGTTAGTTATTATAGATATCATTCCAGACGTAGACTCCTCGCCGTGTTGTTCTCCTAGTCATTATGTAAACATTTAATGTTATTGACCTTAGAATTAGCAGCATAGGGTGAATATTTCAGAGCGCGAAAATGTATGTCTCGCTATAACACTCTTAAATGCTGAGCGATTTCAAACCCAAACATTTTTACTCCACTACCAAAATAAATAAGGAAGATGCTATCGGAGCCATTTTGAGCTTCAATCACGTATAATCAAGTTACAGCAGAATTACTGTGGAAATCGTCAATATTTAGCGTATCGCCCGGGCATAGTTTCCAACATTTCGTGAAATAAAAAAATGACTGTAATTAATGTATTAAATCGTGTGGATAAATATTGAAGTTAGGTAAATGGAGAACGTTTTTCATTATAATAATGTAAAAAAATTTATTAGAAGTTACTCTTAAATCTAATCAAAAAATGTTCAAGAAATAATGGTCATTTGCGGCAACAGTGTTAAATGTATTTTTTTTCGTATAACGAAAATCGACAGAAGTGTCAAGTGAGGTTTAAGCGATGCTTCACCCCGAGCCTCAGCTGGCCGGCACGTTTTGGAGGTAATGGACGTAGCACGATTCGAGCAGTCAGGATTTGAAATTGAGTCTCCAAAATGTGTCATATCAATTGTCATTGTTATTTTTAACTGTATCTCAAATATTTATTCTCAGTTACCTAAGTGTTTTTACGTAACAACGTTGAAGAGTGCGTGAAACTAAATACTACTAGTGCACTTTATCTCGCTTGATGTATCTAATTCTTTTGTAAATGGCGATCTTTCTACAATTTGTCATTTGCAGCAACGTCATTTGCAGCAACCTAGCAGAAGACGACAAAGACATGTGTTGCTGACAATGATAATGTGTTAATTATATAATGACGATTGTTACCAATAATTATTTTAGCATACGAATTATAACATATGTTATTCGTCTACACCTGACTTTCCATAGGGATTTTCGAGGTCTTGAGTTATAAAGACACAGCAGTGTGTTTGGCCAAATTCAAAGAAAAAACCGAGCGATACCTGCAGTGTATATATTTACACTAACCCATTCAGCCCTTTTTCCAACTCTCGTAACTTTTCGCACAGCCAGGAACCTGATTTTTTTACAGATTACTAATGTCAATGATATCTCTGCCTAGTGTAAAAATGAATATTCTATAATAAATTACCTGACGAAGTTTCAAAGTTACCCTTTCCAGCACTTAAAAGTTACTTGAAAAGGTCGTTAATGTCTAAAGCGTATTATAGGATCGAGGACTATCTAACAGACAAAAATGCATGGCCTAAATCCGAAACTTAGTCAATAATAATTTATTCAAATGCAAAATCTTTATCTTGTCTAGGGGACACCGTTGATGTAGGAAAACATATCGAAACTTTTATGTGGTCGTCTCGCACCATCTTATATACACATAAGTATGTGTTTTTTTTTTCTCTATCTCTCCCGTAAGATTCTTAATTGGCATGTTTTCCTGCTGAACTACGCATGTTATTTGATACTATATTTAATTTAATATTTATAGCTTTATATAATGCTAGACTAAGTAGTACCATTGTAATAAGAAATATGTTTAAAAAATGACTGACTGCTGAGTTTCTTGCGGCGTTTCTTCTCGGCAGTGGTCTTCTCTTGGGAAGCGCTGGTAGATTCTTGACGTGTAAAAGTGCCCGTGCGGCCTACTTGCTGAATAAATTTCTTTTATCTTTTATTACCCTTTAAAGAGTTATTAATTTCTAAAAACAGCTCATTTGTACTGACTGACTTACTGACTCATCAAAACCTTCGGGTACTTACCCAGTGACGTAGAGGTTTAAAAAAAAATGGTTTTACAGCACAAATAAAGAAGAACTCCGAAAACTACAAATAATGTTATATTTTATCAGAAAATAGCAAAATGATTATCCTTTATTAAACTGTATGAAAAATGTATTGAGTAACTGCTAGTTGGGATTGTGGCATGTCATGTTTAGAAGGTTCATATAAACATATATCGACTACCTACCAAAAAGTACTGATATCCCACATAATTTGTAAAAAATAGGCCAAGATCTCATGGATCACCAAAAGAAGTGTAGCGATGTATAAAAAAGTGCCAAGTTTGGCACTAGATGTTTAACACACTAATTGCATTTGAGCCGTAACTTGGCAGTTTTCTATACAGTACATTATAGTAGTAGTGCCCGTTTCCTAGAGGTCGGAGTTTGAGAATCGGGTTTGTAGCTACAGAAACTTCCATCGCCGAACACAGGAACTTTATTAGATTCTTCAACATTTTGAAATGCAACTTCACTCCGCTTGGGTCCTTACCGCTACCTGTGTGGCGCTAGCGTCGATCGGCTTGGTCACCACGGTTTATGCTGTATACGAAGTGCTGGTATATTTTCCCGTAGCTCCAGCCTTAATAATGTCATCCGTCGGGCTTTTACTTGCGCCAATTGTGTGGCTATTTTGGAACCAAATGGTCAAATGCCCGACGTTGGTAAAAGACCAGATGGGATGACTCTTGTTCCGTGGAAGCCTAGTTGGTCCGGCCGTTGGTTTGGGATGCCACTTACGTGGACACCCTTGCGCCGTCACACCTTCCCGGAACAAGTACTAGGGCTGTTGGTTGCGCGGTGGAATCAGCGGAGACCCTCAAATGGCGCAAATAGAGTAAACTCGATAGAAGTTACATATTTCAGCCTTTTAGGATCGAAACTTTACGACCATTGGGACCAGCAGCGCACCGTATTCTTAAATATGTACCTATCAAAGCGCTTGGTCGAAGCAACTCGTGACCAAAATGGTGACCTGTATTTGGCAAAAAGATTAAACATTGCCATTCAACGTGGCAATGCTGCCAGCATTTTGGCAAACCCCACAGCACACTGGCAGCGATTTGTTAGATTAATGTAGTTTTAGGTAAGTTTGTTAGTTCGTTCGTTTTTTTTTATTGTTTCTTTAGACTGAAAATGCATTTAGTGACAATATTTGATCTTCCTGTTAACAATCTAGTCCCAAAGCTACTTTTGGTGCCACATGAGAACTTGACTTGGCTTTTTTACTTGATAATGATTTCTGAAAAAATGAATGATTCTAGATAAAATTTAAACATAATAAACTGATTTCTACATTAATGCGTTTTATTTTCTTCGATTCTATCATAAAATCATAACAAACAAATATCCAAAATAATATTATGTTATTACTTATTATATAATTACTCATTGTCGGCAACATTTTGTCATTATTTTCTGAAATAACGTCACTATTTTCACAAAACGACATTTTCAGCAATACCATTTTTTAATAATTTTTAAAAATATCCGAAATTAATGTACCTACTGATCTTGGTGCCTTCATCACAACTTAACATATATTTGATATATACGTAAAACTGGACTTAAATAGAATCTCTGCTGCGAGGTTTACAAAATCTTGAATTTTTTGATCAAGAATATTGTTTTGAGGAGTTTCGCCCAATACCACATAGCGTAACCGAAGCGTAAAACAATTCTATAACGAGCGTTTCCATGGTTATAAAAGTTCTATAATTATTATTATAGCATTGTTATTAACATGGTTACTCGCATGGGCGATGTCAGTGATGGTGTTTGGTGATCAACTGACACCTCTTTTTTAATGTTATACTTAACAACAACTTTTTTACAACAATTAAAATGTTTAAAAATACGAAAAATATTCAATTTATTACCATAACCGGAGCTTTAAAATAAATAATAATGAAGGTAAGATCAATAAAATAAATTGGTTCCGCTGATTTGCAAAAATGGCAATATCGCGGCTCCAAAAATGGCGTTTGGTGAACAAAATTGACATTGTATATAATTCTTACACTTTAATGTACGAACTATTTAAAAATAAAGAAATGAGTCAAAACCTCCAAAATATTAAATTAATAAGCTTAACTAAGAGCATTTTATTTAATAATCACGAAGAAACGATAAAAAATAAAATAAATCAACTAGGCTGTATGACGTATGACGGCAAAGTTGTTCTCTTTGGTCGGCTGGTCGCTGGCAATTTAGAAAATTTTCATAATCTTTGTTATTTCCTAAGCTTGTAGAAAAAGTTATATATGTAACGGTACTTAATTAGCTCGCAATTTCGGGCTCTATACTCGGCACTCATACTTTAAGAATCTTCAATATGTACCAATTACATAAATAATTATTATTTGACACCTATATTATAATAAAAATGTATTTTGTTTACCCTCCATATTTTTTCACGGACGCCATTTTGAATTTGTGTACACCCTACGTCACTTTGATAACTAAGACTTATCGAATGACACCTCATATATGTTAAAATCCGTTAAGCCGTTTAGTCTGCAGAGTGCCCAGAAATAGATATAGTACATACATACGCTCGTTAAATTTAACCCCTCTTGGGGCAGTTTGATAAAATTGTATATACAGTGGTGGTCACATAATTAGGGACACTTGTTTTTTCCCCACACAATTGCCTACAAATATGACTTTTAAATTTTGACCACCATTCAAAAAGTTCTTGACAAATTTTATTGCTAAATACAATTTATTTTAGATCATTAACTAAGGTTTAAATTTATGTACAATGAAGTACTGTTAAAAACGAACCTTATATTTTATAGGTCCATAAAAGTTTTACAAAATTGTATGACAGCGAGGTATTAATTTTTTCAAATCCTTATAAAATGAAAGAACCGTTTTCAATAGAGATGAATTGTACATACATTTAAACGTTAGTTCATTAATGAACGATGAGTGTATCCAAATATTAAATTAGTTATATATATATATATATATATATATATATATAAATTATAAATATAAATAGTGAAAAAGCGAACCTAGTATGAATGTAAATGTATAATGAAGTTGTGGAATTTAAGGCACTAACACAAATAACTAGGGACAACTTGTCCACCACAAGACCGTTTAAATTTTTGATGCTCTTAAAGAATTTTTTTACGTATTGTCTCAAAAAATTTACGGATATCAGTTTACGAAAAGGAGGCGGTAATTTGTTCAAATACTTGGTAGCGGCGTATTTAAAACTGCCACGTAAAGCAGCCGACATATTCAACTCACTGAGCGACCGTAAAGTTGTTAAAATTTTGCCACTTCAGATTTTCGAATAGGTATATCAGCCGTTCGGTTTGTATGATACCAAAAGGAGAATAGCGAGGTGGTATTCTCAACGAAGAGAATTTTTTAAAATACTAGCGGCGTTAAGGCTTGACGTGACATGCGTACGCGGAGGAACCTTAAAACAGAAATGTGCACGCGCTGCCTGACACGCTCCATGCGAGGCGTGCCCCGTACACTCAAGAAAGCTTGGAGTTGACCAATCAGCCGCACAGTTTTATGCAAAGACTTAGAAAATCACGAATTTGGTAAAGCATTTAAGAGGATTATGAAGCGCCGACACGCGGTCTGAATAGGTATTTAAAAAAATGCTATGGCACTGCGCGTCTCCTGGCGCCTATTTGTGTTATACAACATGCGCAAATTCTCACGCACACTACGATAGCAACAGCGTGCGACGTGCGCGGGCTACTATATGGCGGCGGCACGACTCGGCGCGGAGTTCCAACTTCCAAGTGCATTCATAGCGTATCATCTGCGGTTTGCGTACTTTCCCGACAAGTTACCTACCTGCCGAAATTTATTTGTGACATAATATGACAGTTCGAGAAAAATTGTAATAAAGTAATATGTAGTAATAAATAAAATATCTATCTCTTCAACTTTTCATTTATTCACCTACCTACCTACTGGAATGGAATCGCATCGAAACTCGAAATCGAATAAGATATAATTTCGACCGTCGATACGAGTAAAATCGTAACTACAAAACAGAGGTTTTCAGGAGAGCGACAAAAAGGTATTTTGCAACTTCAAACCGCGATATTTTGCTTATTACTTAGTTTATTTTTTCGCACAAATGTAAATTACTCAGAATTTGATGCCTTTAATACTGGTTTTTCATATTTTTTTCCAAACGGTCTTTCTTAAATTTTAGATCAAGTTATGATCACTAACTAGTTTTGCGTTATCGACCATCGAGTATCATTGTATATTACAATGCGATTTTAAAACTCTAAGTTTTTCCATTATTTGCTAGGCGAATATCATCGTATCTAAAGAATACCATATTCACAACAGATTTGCGGCTATTTTATAGTATTTTATGACTTAAAATATAGTAACTCCAGTTAGAAAATATTAAAAAATAAAAATATAACAATGAATTGTATAAATTTCATGTAGATAATAAGCTTTTATTAAAAAAAAATCATTAAAAAAATATTTTTACCAAAAATTTAAAGGAACAAAAGTAAATTACAAAATATTTTTTCGCATGTTTTAAATTTTTATTCAATAAATAATAATTAAGAAACAATAAAAGTACTTCAACACTCTAATAATTTGGTAATCACCAACCTCAATAAGTATTTACATATTTCAGGACTTATCTGGTTTCCAACTAAATACCTAGTAATTAAGAAATAAACGTCAACGCTTTCTTTGGCTTAATCAAGTTATTTACTCGTAGTAACAAATGGGCAACGAAACAAACCTATCCTGTGGCATTTAACGCTTACTATGAAATATTTTAACTACTTACCTATCTTCTTCAAAGAGAACACAATGATAAAATAATAGATACGCATATATTTGACAGTTCAGTTATGTTAACGTCACACCATTTGTGGAAGAAAGACGTAAGTGAAAAATAGCTACTTTCAGGAGATCAAAAAAACCGATTTACAACTTTGTTAACGGTCGTATATAAATGTATCATATGTGACGTTATCTATGTAAAGGGACCTTATGGCGGATGGCGCTTACGCCGCACTGCATTACGCGACGTTGTATTTATATCGGAGCATCTCGAATAATGGCGGAAGCGCCATCCGCCATAAGGTCCCTTTACATAGATAATGCCACATATATCAGCTTGCCTTTATGTCGCGAGCGACACGAGACTATAGCGCCATACCACTCAATTTGTTGTTACGTACCGAGCGGCAAAATTGCGTATATTTAGAAATGATTTAAAACGTTCTATAACTTATTTTGTATGTATAGTTAAGTAATTGTTATTAAACAACCGATATACATCAAAATGACGTTTTTCTATGTACGAATTCGAAGTAAATTTATATTTTAGTAAAACAAAAACTTATGCGAATTTACGACCGATAAGTCTTTTAAGTCCCGCACAGAAAAAACGTGTAAGTTAACTTAAGCTAAATGTGAAAATTGCGTAATTAAAGATAAGAATTTTAAGTGTGAAAATGTCTCGAGGATTAAGAGCGTAACTTGATTAACACAAAAATATATGAAATTATTTTCAGAGTAGAACTACTTATTTCCACATGCTTCCAAAGTTAATGACGCATTTGCGTGAAATAAATATACAAGACTTACACTTTTTATTCATGTGTTAACTATGAGTTACATAGTTTTTGCCAACGAAGATTTTTATAAAAAAATGTCGTGCTGTCGGTTTATTGTAGCCATAACTTTCTTAATTTTGTTCATAAAAATCCGATTTTTTTCTGAGGTTATGTATTTCTTATTCCTTTACCAGGAGTGAAATAATGGCAAAAACGAGTAACTAAAATTTACTTCTTTCTTCCACGAATGGTGCGATGTGTTAATCGATGATCAATATCATGAATACTTAACAAAGTAGTTACGTTTTTATTTCCAACTGACAGTAAGTATATAATTAAATATTGCATAACTACATTACATATGGAAGGATGAGTTTACTAGCGACTCTTAATCTTCAAAAGTTTTTTTTCTGTTTACTTTGAGTGAGGCAAGTCTATGTAAAAGTCTCTATACTGTTCAGGTATTTCTCTACTGAAATAGATAAAACTTAATTCTTAATATTTCATTCCATTTAAATAAAGTTTAAAAAAATAATGAAGCTACTCCAAATAAAACAATTCATTCAAAGCATGCTAAGAAAAACAAACTGAAGTCAGCTTCTTCGTTAAAATATTGTAGGACGGCGACTTTAGTTTGTTTGACCCAAGATATCTGGAAAAAATGTCTCCGTTTGAAGTTGGTTCCTTGTTATCTTATTTTTTTTGACCTTTTCATGTATATATTTTTTTTAATACGTTCCTACCTAACTAATATTTTGTCAAAAAACAAGCACAAGTTTAAAGTTTTCCGCAATTAACACCGCGTAAAGGCGTTGTATATTGTATATAATATCTAATAACATATCGGGGTCATTTTACAAAAAATAGTCAATTTAAGTAATAATAAAAAAATAACTGGCTGAAATAATTTGCAAATGAAAGGAACGGACCACTAAAATCATAGTAAATCTATTTCGACATACGATGTTATGAAATTATGTTTATTTTTATTTAATAATATATAAAAAAAGTTAAAATACAGTTTTGTAGATCTTTTTTTACTTAACTCTCCCTTTAAAAGTCTATAAAACACTTAAATTTAGTTACGATTTTACTCGTATCGACGGTCGATTTGATCCTATTACGAATACTACCATAAATTTGTATGTCGTTAGAATTAGCATTAAACGGCCAAGTTTTTACAATATGTGGTTAACTTTCGATAGTGTAATTTTTTTCACGAGAATTTTTACAAAATCGAATAATGATTTATTTAGACAGAAGTCTTTGTAGGAAACTATTTATTTTTCTGACACAATAAACATTTTTTCAACAGAAAGTACCATTTTAAAAGAGTTACAATATCAAAAACCTATTTAAAAAAAACAGCCGATAAAATTAGTTGTTTTAAAAACAAAGTTTTGCCCTGAGAGATTGAAAATGACTGCCATATTATGTCCCTGATTGATTTGATCCACACTTCCAAGGACACCCTGTATAAATAGTTAAATAAGGACTATAAAATAAAAACACTAAATAATCAATAAACTTATACCTACATAGACATTAAGGGAATTATTCCAAAAAAAACACGTCTATCCGTAGAAAACCATAAGACTTATCTAAGGCTTGCCTAATTTTTTGTAATAACACCGTAACTTTTTCATGATATATTATTTGTGTAGTCCTGATTGATTAACTTTTCAGTATCGATCGATGTATCGATATTCCTTTCTCCTCCCTAGGCGATATTAATACCGATACCACCTCCAACATCACTACAATACCCCCGCCCCCCGACCCGTATCGTGCGATAGAGAGACATGCAGGGTCTGGAGGCAATTGCCTACATTTCCTAGTTGAAATATTGTTCCGGGCGTTAACGTTTTTACACCCCTAAACCTTTATGAAATGAAATAATTTTAGTATCACTGGATTCAGTACACTTTAATCTATGTCTGACCGTTTTCCTTTTTTGGTAAATCAGTTTGGTTTAATTAAAAAAAATAAAAACGATAGAGAAAGTTTTTGAGTCAAAAATATAGATCTTTAGGTGCTAATAACTTTTAACATAAGCAATATTTCTTAAAAATCAAAGCGGTCAGACGTAGTCTTTTATTATAAATATTAATTACAAGATTTCCAAAAATTATAAAAATCGGACTATGTTTAGGTACGGGGTGAAAAACGTTAAAGCTTTTTGTATGAAAATGTACAGCTTCACAATCCTCTTAATCGCAATAAACACTTAAGTACCTAACACTCCGTTACTCATACATCATACACAAAACAGCACAGAATGTTACTAAGATATGCTTAAGAAACGGCTAATTACTTTCCAGAATACACTTTTACCCCTTTTACCGTTAACTTCGGCCGGCCTATTGAGTTAAAAGCGAAGACCGCCGCCAAAAAACCTTGGCTTCTTTTTTAAGGTTCGGCGGTACTTCACACCGGAACAGTTAGTTGCTCCACTTATATCAAACACAAGTTCGTTCGTGTATGGAGTATACTTCTGCCACCTGCGGGATGGCTCTGCCAAATATCAGCTGGACGCAATGAACTTGGTGGACCAAAGAGCTAGAAGACTCATAGGCGACGACTCACTCGTCAAAACCAAACTTTAAAGTTTGGAAAATCGGCGTAAAGTCGCTCGTCTATTGGTTTTTTACAAGGTGTATTTTGGTGAATGTGCCTAGTGTCACGGGGGAACTACCCGGTGGTTTCAACTCGTGACAAAACGAAATATATGAAATAAAGAGACAGAAAGTTTGTCGATTAAGTTGAAGAGATGGACTTTTCTAGGACGTATGATGAGGAGCTTAATGAAACAGGTTAGTAAATATCACAGTCTTTATTCCTATGCAGATCTATACATGATGTTATTAAATTGTGAAGATAACTTTGCACATAATTCTTACTCTACCAGAAAATATGTTTAGCTCAGCGGAAGGCCGGTCGTTTTACACAAGTAAAGGTTCTTATGTTATAATTCACAATTCTTAGATAGTAGTTGTTAGTCCCTAGTTATAGAGTTGCCACCAATTCTAATCTGACAGTTCAAATAACTATTATTGATATCCTAATTCCCTAATTATAAATATTATTTCCACAGACCTTGATCTGAAGAAAACCTTCCTTCCTGGTCGATCGACTCGATGTAGTCCCAGAACTTACCCCTGTCTCGCAATGTAGCGGTAGCAACCTTCACTGATGATGCAGCCTTCCATGCCTGTCATAGTAACCCATCAATGGAAGCAAGAAGAGTGCTCCAAGGCCAACTAGACAAAACCAATGCGTGGCTCAACAAGTGGCGTAAAAGAGCGAGCGCGCCAAAATCCCACCACAGTAAGTTCACACTCAGATGAGAAACTTGTCCTCCAGTTACAATACGTAGGCCTTAACATCTTACCCCAAACTTCTTGTGTCAAATATCTGGGTTTCCAACTGGATTGACGAATGACATGGAAAGACCACATAATGAACAAACGCCATGCGATCAACATAAGGTTTAAAAACTTTCTCTGGGTCCTCGGAAGGCAATCTGCACTCTCTCTGTGCACCAAAGTTAGAGTTTATTGGTCCGTCATCAAACCAATTTGGACTTACGCCATACAATGGTCATTTGCGAGCAAATCCAACATCGTCTGTCTCCAAAGAGCGCAAAACCACATACTGAGAGTCCTGACAGCTGCTCCTTGGTTTGCACGTAACCTCGAAATCGACGAATACCTCGAGATTCGAACTATTGAAGAAGAAGCAAAACACTACTTGGCAAACTACAGAGGCTCAAAAGAGCCGATGTGTTCCATATTTGAGGAGAAATAGGACAGCGGCCCTATTTACTGATCGCAGATTCACTCAAGAGGAAAAAAAAGGTGTTAAGTTTTCAGCGCGAGTGTTGAGACTGTTGAGAGTGACGCGCGGAAGTATATGCGATAGAAAAATATGAAGCAAGACAGCTGTGTGTCGGGCAGCTGCTTTGCAAAAGAGAGTGGGAAAAGTTATTTATTCTATGTAATAGATGAACGCCTAGCGATTTCCAAGGAAATCTAAAAAAATATCGATTCAAAGAAGCTCTGGTTTAATTATTGGCTAATTGCTGGGAAAATTATAATCTAGTCTCAATAATCCAAAACATTTTTTTTAAAACGGTTGGAGAACACTATTTTTCTTCCCATAAAATCGAAAATCACGTCATTAACCCTTTATTTGACTTTGTATATTGTGATATACACTCACGAAAATAAAATGTAGACGACTTCCTTATGTTTATATAAGGTTTTTTTAATAAATAACTGGTCACATAATCTTTATTTAATTAGAAGAAAAATAGTTCATTCTCCTGGCAACACACTTACCTGTCAGTCAAACGCCAAAATGGCCGAGAGACGGAAGCCGCCGGTACTACGCAAGGTATTTATTGTTATTTCTTATATTTATAACAATGTTTTGGTATCAAGTATGGTTTTGATATACTAATAAATGTTTTCTTGTGGGTTACCTTGAGTTTTTATACTAATTAGCATGGTTTTCTATCATCTGTGCTCGTCTAAACTTGTTTGTATATCACAATATACACTGCCAAGTACAAGCATAATGACTTATAAATTTGTATGTATACTGTGATAGACTTTGCCAATTTTGAGTAAAATTATATTTCTTTTTGAATGTTTATTGTGATATACATTGCCAAATACCCACAGATTTGGTGTCGATCAATTTTTGTTTATTTTGCTTTTCTTTCTGCTTGTTTACAGCATGTGGTTCAGACTAGATCAGCTAGAATATTGGCCCTTATTCCTACCGCAAATGCTCTTTCTGAAACAAGCGATAAATCTGATGATGAAAATGAAATCGATTATCATAGGATGCTTTGTTCGCCAGACTTTTCATCTCCACCACCTTCTCTCGAGTCTTCTTTCGAACGCCTAAATTTGCTAAGTAGCTCTGATGATGACATCGCCCAAATTAATGAACAGGAACCCGTAAAGCAAACTTGTGACCCCGAAGAAGATCCCCCCTTGACCCCAATTTTGCAAGAAATTTATCCTTCACCGACCAGAGAACCTAACTACTTAACATCCCCTCAATAACCTCTTTACCATCTCTGCCTTCTGTGACTGTAACCCCGGTGTCATCGAAAACCTCCACGAGAAAAACAAGGGCCAAGAAGTAGCTTGCTCCAGTAGCTAAGAGGTCAAAGAAACTGAAAAAGTTTGTACTGCATTACAATTGGAAAAAAGTTGTATTTAAACACAGAGCTACAGTTGAAGAAATAGACGATTTGGAAGGCTTATCTGATAATGTTTCGCCGCTTGATTACTTCAATAAGTTCTTTTCACCTGATATCGTATCTTTCATCACAGAACAAACGAATATGTACTCGGTCCAAAAAACTGGCAGGTCGATTCAGTTAACTGAACAAGAATGTCTGGATTTTATAGCCATACATATTATAATGGGTGTTGTTCAAATGCCTTCATATACTGACTACTGGAATGCTCGCTTTCGTTTCACACAAGTATCAGACATAATGCCTTTAAAACGTTACCAACAAACACGGAGATTTTTACACTTTGCTGACAATAACTTAGAGGATTCAGATAGATATTACAAAATAAGACCCATAGTATAAAAAATCAGAAGAAACTGCTTAAAACATGAAAAGGAAAATAAATATAGCATAGATGAGATGATGATTCCTTTTAAAGGACGAACGGCCGGAAATAGAAAACAGTATATGAAGGATAAACCAAATAAATGGGGTTTCAAAAACTACGTTAGAGCTGGGGTTTCAGGGATGATATACGATTTTATTCTGTACGGGGGTGAAGATACCTTCAGGTTTCATCAATTCACTGACCAGGAGGCTTCGATCGGATTCGGTGCCAAAATAGTACTTGCCTTGTGCCAGAACATTACAAAGAAACCTGCAACTATCTTCTGCGACAATTTCTTTTCTTCGCCAGAACTTTTTTTACATTTTGCGGGAAAATTATGGTATCTTTGCCCTGGGTACTATAAGAAACAATCGGATCAGAGGTGCTGAAAAGATACTCCCAACTGAAAAAGTTATGAAGAAGAAAGAAAGGGACCATTACGTACAAGTTGTATGCAACAAAAACAAACTTGCTGCAGTACGCTGGAACGACAACAAGCCAGTCACGTTGATAATTACTTTTGTTGGAGCCGAACCTGTGCATAAAATAAAAAGGTTCTGCAAAGAAAAAAAGCAAAAAGTGGATGTGAAGTGCCCACAAATTGTCGTGGAATACAACAAACATATGGGAGGAGTGGACCTGGCTGATATGTTAATATCGTTGTATAAAACACCACTCAAAACCAAAAGATGGGACATGACGATATTTGCTCAGTTGATCGATATTTGTATTAACAATGCCTGGATTATGAATAGAAATAACTGTGCTAAAAAAAGTTTAAAAAACCAACCTCTAAAAGTATTCCGTTATGAAATTTATAACAATTTAAAAATGTTAGGCAGGGCTAGTAAAAAAGAAAATTCAGAAGAGTGCACGGTAAAAAAACCAAGGGCAGCCAGGCCCACAAGCTCTATAAGGTACGACAATGTAGGGCACTTCATATCCACTCAGAATGATATGGGGCGATGCAGATATTGTCAAAAATTGACAACGGTTTTTTGCATAAAGTGCAATATTAAGCTTTGTTTTGTTACAGGGAAAAACCCCAGAAATTGTTTTTTAAGCTTCCATACAAAGTAAATTATCTAACACTATTTTAATAAAGTATTTTTTATATTATTGTTGTTTTTTTTTATTAAAAATATTTTTCTTTGAACTTCGCGTTGTCTACCACAGTATACATTACTATTTAGTTACAAGTTACAATACTCCGATTCATTGGCAATGTATATTCTGATATACATTGGTTTTCAGGAAAACTGTAAATGTATGATTTTTTTTCAATTTTTTTTGGATTTCATTTATAACCTGACAGCGAATATTCAGAAAAAATCACATAATAAACAATTTTCACCTTTTACAACCTTGCCAAATAAAGGGCTAAACGTGAAGAAGAACATTATAATTTATATCAACATGAAGGGGCAGATATGTGGATAATGTTTCATCTGTCAAAAGCACCACCTAATTTACTCCGCACTTACACGATCGTAAAAATTATCCTTTTGAAAGATGTAAATTTCAAACCTAAAAACTTCTTATTTCATAATAATGCATAATTGTTGATCTGACTTTAATCCTGTATTTCACCAACCAATTTGACCAACGCGCTTACGCTATCGAAAAAATCTTCTTTAAAAAGAACGAACGCCTCTCTGTCACTCTCAACATTTACTCTGAAAACTGTACATCTAAAATCTAGGCAACCATCTATGCAATCAACTTTTTGAGATTAAATAACTGATGCGGGTTTATTAATAAAATAAATTATTTAACATTTTGCTCGATAACCTATTTGCGATGTATCAATATACAATACAATACAATACAATACAAAACACTTTATTGAAACACCACATACACCAAGTAACGAATATACAAGAAACTAAAATATAGATTACATAGTGAGTCAACAGGCGGTCTTATCGCTAAATAGCGATCTCTTCCAGACAACCTTACAAAGAAGAGATGGTTAAATATAAACGATAGAAATAGGCAGGCGGTGCAAACTGAATTAAACAATTTAAAAATACATATAAATATCCCTTAAATAAATACATATAGGTACGTAAATTAGAAATACATAAATACAAAATAAAAGGTAAGGAGAAAAACAAAACTAATGAAGTGACAAAAGGTGTTCTTTTAAATGATTCTTAAAAATAGGAAGTGATTTAGCCCGTCTCAGTTCCAAAGGAAGAGAGTTCCACAAATGTAAAGGAGTTATTGTAAACTTTAGAAGAAGAAGAGGGAACAGCTAAGATACATTTTTCCGAGCAACGCACAGAATTAAAAAAACTAAAACGCTCCTTGAGATAGTGGGGAGTTGCCGGAATGAAAAGAATGCTGTAAAGAAGGTTGAGAATGTGATAGTGCCGGCGAAGACGAATTGGAAGCCACTTGAGCTGCGAACGGAAAGTAGAGACGTGGTCATACTTGCGCAACCCAAATATGAACCGAATACACAAATTTTGAATTCGCTCAAGCTTGTTAAGTTGCTCCTCAGAAAGATCAAGATAGCACACATCTGCATAATCTAAAATAGGGAGAAGTAACGATTGAGCGAGCGCAATCTTAGTCGCGAGAGGAGGAAAGTTGCGGAGGCGCCTAAGAGACCACACTGCCGCAAACATCCTCCTACTGATCTCATTTACTTGGGGGGTCCACGCAAAGGTACGGTCCATGATGACACCCAGATTTTTTACGTGGTGCGAAAATGGTATACGAACACCATCAAAATACACCGGCGGAAGATTATCAAAGTCGACACGAGAAATAAACTTAGGACTGCCTATCAGAATAGTTTGGGTTTTAGCTGGGTTTACTTTGAGGCCGTAACTGTTACTCCATTCGAGTACCCGGACCAAATCATCGTTAGCAACCCTAATGACAGCATCGAAATCACCAAGAGTGCCCTGAGAGTAAATTTGTAGATCGTCGGCATAAAGATGATATGAAGAAAGAATGCTATCCGTAATAGAATTAATAAAGATAGAAAAAAGTAATTGAGACAGCACGCCGCCCTGCGGTACGCCGGCCAGCGTACTGCACCACGAAGATCGGGAAGCTTCCACTTTTATTCGCTGCCGACGACCTAATAAATAACTGTGAAACCATTCAATTACCTCAGGAGATATGTTAAGAGAGCGGAGAATGCCAAGCAAAACGTCAAAATCGACAGTATTAAATGCATTGCTAAAGTCCAGCAATGTCAGCAAGGTCAGTTTTTTACTGTCGAATCCCACCCGAATGTCGTCCGAGATTTTAACGAGAGCGGTAGCCGTACTATGACCAGGGCGGAAACCGGATTGGAAGGAATTGAGGAGAAGGTTCCGGTTTAAGAAAGAAGATAACTGCTGATGCACCAGTCGCTCCAACACTTTAGATAGGAAAGGGAGAATGGAAATTGGCCGGTAATCGGAAAAGGAGGACGGGTTGGACTTCTTAGGCAAAGGGATAACATCAGCATCCTTCCACAGTAAAGGGAAAACTTTGGACGAGACAGAACTGTTAAGAATGCTGGTGATAATAGGGACAAGCAGGTCAAGTAAAGGGAGGATCATATTACGACTAACGCTATCGACTCCAACAGCATTGGAAGCAATGGAATTCACGCTTTTCCTAACATCACTGTCGGAGAATTGATCGAAGGAGAAAGGAGAAGTGTCAAGAGTTGGAAGTGATGCAAGATAATTCAAAGTCATGTCCTTTGCAGGGCCATTGAAAGTGGCAGAAGATGAGAAATGTTTATTTAAGAGATCAAGATCTAAATCATTGGTACTGGAACTTCGCTGTGATTTTCCAACTCCTATCGACTTGAGAAATTTCCAAACTTTAGCAGGATCGCCATTTTCAACTGACTTGTGAATGTGGCGACTCTGAGCGTCTCGACAAACAGTGCCACAGCGGTTACGCAACGTATGATATTTGGCCTTATTTCTGTCAGATGGGTCAGCTTTGTACCTCGATTTCGCAAAATTCTTCCTCCTGATCATAGCCCTTATGTCCTCAGAGAGCCAGGGAGCAGGAAGGTGTTTAATTTTTATGGGTCGGACTGGAGCGTGAATATCATAAAGCTGCGTCAAGAGAGAATTAAAAAGAGCAACTTTCTCGTCGACGGAATCAACCCCAGAAATCACACTCCAGTCAATGTTAAGCGCATCTTCGCGAAGCTTATCCATATCCACCCGACTAAAATTGCGCTGAAGGAGAGTCCTAGGCTTAGCTTTCGGAGGCCGGATTTTATAAGAAAGATATATAGAGTCATGATAAGAGAACGCATCCGCAGAGTATTGTCCGTGCTTAGCTACATGAGCAGGAGAAGAAACCAATGTCAAATCTAAAAGGGAAGGGGTGCAATTAGGAAAGTGATGGGTAGCGTCAGAAGGAAGAATACTCAGGTTGCAGGCATTTACAAACAAATCTGCCAACTCTGAGATAGAGGTCTTCATTTATATATATATTTTATCTAGCATATTTTTATATCATTAACTGATGGGGGTATATATTTATAATACCGTATCTAAGACTATATTTATCCACTGATAAACGCAACTAAAATAGGCCTGCCGATTGGTTCAGCAAAAAAATCTATCCAAAAGAATACAAACGCTTGCAGGCGCCAAAAACTTAACGTCATCATTTTAGTAACTGTCAGAAGTAAAACGAAAAAACCCACCCCAAAACACAACGATTAGATATACATCAAACTAATTCATGTTCATAAGCATTTGTTGTAAAAAAGTATATGAAAAAATGCTTTGTATCGTCCTCGCCAATGAAGTACATAATAGTACAGAATAGATAGAGTACCTATAGATCCTATATTAACAGATTTCAAAAAAACGAAGGAATTAATTTTAAGTATCTGAAATATTTGTGGCTGAAATTATCTGCCCTCTGCAGTGATGATAAGATCCAACCAAATTTAGATAAGTATGTTCATCACAAGATATTATTAATATGTTATTATAGCGTTTGATCCACCAAAGCAGTCATTTTGTATAACCGTTTTTAAAACGAAATTCATAAGGATAATCCTTCATATGATATGCAATGCCCGAACAGAAACCTACATAAGTTTTAAACTTCTAAACGTAAGTTATACTCGTATCATAAAAAAAACAGAGTCATGAACAAATTGCCCGGAACCGTTTCGTTGACTTCAGTCGTCTAAAAAAACTCAAACAAACTCAAACTCACAAAGGACTTCATCTTTTTCTCACTCGTCTGTGTCAAAGGGTTTTATATCTTGAAAGCATTTGGATTACCGAATTTGACATACCTTCGTAGTTTAAAATGTGGATTGGGGGACGAATTAGAGCTGATTTTCCAACCGAGGCCGCGTATTGTTTCAGCCTAGCCTCAGAAAAAAGTGCTTCGGGCAAGGGTGCGAAGCACGCAGCTCTAAGCACCAGCAGCATGGGTGGCCGAGGCGGGTCCATGACGGGGTTGGCGCGGCAGGCGCCTCCGAGCAGCGCCGCCAGCAGCAGCAGCGCCATCGGGCGCGGCGCGCGCATGGCGGCCGGGTGCCGCGGTCACGCCGCGCCTTCCCGCTCGCGGTCCGCCGCACTCATAATGCGTTCCACGCAATTGCGCTGGATCAAACGCTCGCTCACTTCGGTGACGCTCATAATGCGATCGATGCCTTACTTAGGTTGTTTTCTTCTCTGGACGGGATAAAAATGTTTGTTGTTGTAAAAAATGTTCAATAACTAACTAACACTAACAACTACCTACTTACTATTTTGTCTATGTATATCGGAAAATCCGAATGTAACGTAAAGAACTCTAACCTTGCCTTGATTCTGACGTTTTTAAGTCTTAAATTTTCTATCTTCTTTGGTAACCATGTCGTTTTCAATCAAGTAGGTAAAAGAGTGGCGTGGATGGCGCAAATGCCAAAAAAATCGAAATCCAACTATTGTAATTTTTCAAATTGAAATCCGCCTGTTGAAATATTTCTAGATATAGAGTATAGAGATTAGTGGTGGGCGTTGATTCAACGAACTAGTTGATTTAACCGTTGATTCTACTTCAACGAATCAACTGTTTTGTATGTCGAAGTCAACTAGTTGATAGTCGACGACGTTGATGCGAACGAAACGAAACTTAACTAGACTAGAGAGAGAGATAGTTGAATTAGTTGACGCGTTGATCGCGCAACGGAACGGAAGGAAACGAATAGGTTGATCGACGTTATGTTAAGCGCGAAAAGGAAGGAGAATACGTTACGTTACGGCGCGCGGCCGCGGAGGCTCGGGGCCACTCGGCACGAAGTTTTACGAAAACGACCGAATAATAGCGAACGTTCGGCGTCGGTCATCATTTTGGGCCCGGGCCATTTGTTTATTTCAAAATTTGCAAGAAAGTTTGTTTACGTCACGACGCTGTTTCTTACTTTAAAAATGTAAAAAAATTGTGTGCGTGTGTTAAGATTGTGTAAATAGTACTGTATGTACAGTACAGAGTGGTTTTGTGCATGACATTTTTGTTTTAGTTTAATTTTAGACTTTCTAGTGTAAATAAAGACATGGTTAGGTTATGGTGTAAATAAAAACTTTAGGTGTAGGTGTACATAAATATTTAAGTGTATTAAGATTAAGTATTGTTTAAAATGTCTTCGAAAGGTAGAAATAATAGTAGTGAACTATGGAATCATTTCGAAAAAGCTGAAAACTTAAGGGATGTGTGCAATACGTGTAAGGACACTATTAGTTACAAATCCACAACGGCAAACTTGAAAAGTCATCTGAAAAGAAAGCACGTATCCATTTATTGTGCTATTTATGATGCAACAGATGTGACGGCGGCGCCGTCGACTTCTGGACGGAGCCAGGGAATTCAGGGAAATGATGATGAGGTGCCAAGACTGCCAAGCACAAGAGGCAGTAGAACAGTAACACATTTACAGCCAATAGATAGCGCGCCGTCCGCACAGAAGCGTCAGAAACTACTAGATAATTATGTTTCTAAAAAAATTATCAGTAAGGAACAAAAGAAAAGTATTGACCGTGATGTAATGGATATGTGTATAGATGGGTTTCATCCATTCTCTCTAGTGGAAGAAAGGTCATTTAAAAAGTTAATGAGATGGATACCTGGATATACACTACCCACACGAAAAACTATTTCCGGATCTCTTCTACAGGAACTCTATACCAAAACTCAAGAGGAAGTCACAGCTGAGGTGTCCAAGGAAGTATTATCGGTGTGTATAACATTCGACCTATGGACTTCAAGAATTACCAAGTCATACATAGCTTTAACAGGGCATTACTTAACCACTGATTTGGAGTTTAAATCTGTCTTGCTAGGATGTTGCCACTTCAGTGGCCCTCACACAGCGGCGAACGTAGCTGATGAAATAAAGCGAAGTCTTATACAATGGCACTTACTTGATAAAGTTAATTTTTGTGTATATGATAACGCAGCAAATGTAACAAAAGCTGTTAAAGAACATTTGGATTTGAGACAATACGGCTGCTATGCCCATTCTCTAAACTTAGTTGTAACTGATGCATTAGCGTTAGTTCGCGAAAATATAGACAAAGTGAAAAGAACAGTATCCCATTTTAGAAGAAGCGGACTTTCTACCGAAAAATTGCAAAAATACCAAATCCAACAGGGTAACGAACCGAAACGCCTCATACAAGATGTGGAAACGAGGTGGAATTCGACGTATTATATGTTAGTTCGATTTGTGGAACTGGAAGAAGCCATACGTGCTACCATAGGCCTACTGGGAGCAAATTTACCCGTAATATGCAACGAAGAGTGGGTAATTTTTTCACAGTTATGTCTGGTATTGAGGCCTTTCGAAGAAATTACAAGCTTACTCAGTGGCGAAAAATATTTAACGGGCAGCATGGTCATTGTCATAACAAGGTGCCTTAAAGAGTCCTGCAATAAAATATTGGCCAAAGATGACTTAGCACCGGTCGTAAAAGAAGTGGCTCTGCTGCTCAAAAATGGCATGGTACAACGATTTAGGAACGTGGAACAAAGCCACACCTTGGCACTATGTACTTTCTTGGACCAAAGGTTCAAAATAAACGCGTTTTCTGAACAAACTGAAGCCAGGAAAACGAAAGAAACCGTAAGGACTATGGTAGCAGAGATCATTCGCGATGAAGAGTCTGTGAACGACACTGTACCAGACACGGCGGAACAATCAGCATCTCCTATATCTCTGAATGACGAGCTTAACCCATGGGCTATATTTGACACCCTAGTGAATCAGACGCCCAGTCAAGGTACGCCTTATTCCAGGGCGATAAAAGAAGTTGATATGTACTTGGCCGATGACATATTGCCAAGAAAAAATGCCGCGGGTGAATGGAACTGCCCTTTACAGTGGTGGAAAAACCATAAATACGTTTACCCTAATTTGCTTAAGATCTTTATAAAAAAATGCAACATTGTTGCCACCTCTGTGCCATGTGAGCGTATGTTCTCGAAAACTGGGAATATTATAACCGAAAGAAGGACGAGGTTAACGTCAGACAAAGTAGAAAAACTGATGTTTCTAAACGTTAACCTCAGTGAGAAACGCTTTCAATAAAAAATGTAAATGTGTAGTGTAAATAATATAAAATATGTAAATATGTAAATAAAAAACAATCAATGTACATAAAATCAAATGATCTTCTAAATACGCCTGAGATATTGTCATGCATGATTTTTAAATGTGAAAGTTAATAATATTTGACTTTTCTCAGCCAGTCCTAAGCCTGGTTAAAGTATGAAGGGGAGGTCGTATGAATTTTTACTGGTAGTGTACAAATGTCGCAACGTAATCATCATTTTTCAAATATCAATCTGTAAGTTTGATGTTTTGAATTAAATTCTATTCATTAAATTAAAATCACAGTAGGTAAATCCGAATTGCGGCCGTTGCGGCAATTCAACTGTAATGGAAATTAGTTTTTATTCTCAGTTTTTACACAGCAAAAACTATATATTGTTCTAAGAAACGGCCAACTCAATTCAACGTTATTCCGTATCAACAAGCAAACTCAAAAAAACTAGTTGACAAAATCAACTAGTTTTTCAACTAGTTGACGAACTTTAAGTTAACGTTTCGTTTCGTTGATGCGAAAACTGTCAACGACCCACCACTAATAGAGATATAGAGTAACCAAGTTGTACAGTCAAACTACAACTTTACTTAGCAGAATCTCCATTGCTTATAACTCGTTTTTAATAGGGGTTGTAGTCGTGTATTTAGAATTAATTTATCGTGTTTGTAGCAGTTGCAAATCTACCGAGTAAATAGAAATTATTTTTTAAACGTAAACTATAATGTTCTGGGTTCCACGACGTCTTCATAAAATATTCACCTTTATATGTATTTTTGCGATAAATTTAACGGCTATTTCATCTTTAAATCGTGTTTATTAATCTGTACCTGCTTTCTAAGATATGGGCTATGCCTAGTTTGAGACTAATGGATAGCTTCATAGTTGTATTATAAAAATGCCTTTTATTCTAGGGTTGTCCAAAAATTAAATGATCAGTACACATATAGAAGAAATAAATATAAGCATCTGCGATGGATGCGAAAACCTGTTAAAACTGTGGAAAATATTGTGTGTCATCGATGTCATCAGAATGACAAACATTTTCATGACGTGTGTCAACATAACCTCTGTTAGCTATAACGAGCTTAATAAAGATGCCAAAATAATCTGGACGTGTTCTAACTGTCAGATAAAGAAACCGGAAATGAGATACAAGGATAAAACTCCTATTTTTCTCAGTACAGTAAATACCATAGCCTCAAAGTCTATCTGCGATGACGATTTATTAAAAGTGGTTAAAAAAACAGATTCGTGCAACATTGCGAACCGAACTTCAGTCTATGTTACGGCAGTTATTGGAGGCTGAACTGGCTCCGATTTAATCACAGCTTGAGCCCTGACTTTTTCGGTGATGTTTATGAACGACCAATAAGAAGATAAAAAGATCTATCTGTCCGTAGATGACAAATACTCCGATAAGTACGCTCCTTGCAACTGTTGTTAACTTAACTTAACGATTGAATATCTTGGAACAATATTTTAGATACTCGAACTTGGAAATAAATTTAAGCTTGAGTTTAAATCTTAGAGTACAGTCAACATTGTACAACAAATAGTGTATCTTTCTTTTGCAGAAACATATAAATTAATAAGCCATTTTCTCTTTCAAGTATCCTAAAAAAATCTTAATTATCTAATCTTACGTTTACTAATATTATACGATGGGCGTTCAATAAAAAGTGAGAATGAGTATGTTATAAACAACTTTTAATAAATGTCATTTTATTTTTCGACATAGTCACCTTCTAGCATAATACACTTAGTATATCTTTTTTCTAGACTTAAAATTTCATTTTTAAAAAAGGTGTCATCTTGAGTACTTAAAAAAATCTTGTAGTGCAGCGACTACCGCGTCGTTGCCTTCAAATTTCTGGCCTCTCAGGTATTCTTTCAATCTCGGAAATAGGTAGAAGTCACTGGGGGCGAGATCTGGTGAATACGGAGAATGCTTAAGGATATCGAACCCAGCATCACGAATTGCAGCCATTGCAACGGCGGACTTGTGTGCCGGGGCATTGTCCTGGTGGAACAGCACAACTTTCGAGAGTTTACCTCGCCGTTTTTCGCGGATCTCATTGCGCAATGTTGCTCTTTGTTTGGCATATAAAGTGCCCGTAATAGTGGCTCCATGCTCGAGATACTCAATCATTACTACCCCTTTACCATCCCAAAAAACAGAGCCCATGACTTTACCGGCATATGGGCCCACCTTGAATTTCTTCGGAGTTAGAGATGATGGCCGAAGTTCATTAACTTAATGGGGTAGTAATAAAACGTTTGCAAATTATTGCAGCTAGAACCAATTAAATAATGATCTAGATTAAATAATGTTTAAATGTTGTTATATTAGAGCTTGAGGGTCGTTGTAGCTAAAAAGTTATAGCCAATGAAATGTAATATTTAGGCGAGAAATACTATCAACTTCTTACAGCCCTAAAATTACACATAATTTAAGAGAAACCATAAATATTATTTCATTTACAATAGCAGTAATAATGTTTCTTGTATATAAATAAAACATATTAAACAAAATCAATAACTTAAGAGGAATACACCCTTAGCAAATGCAAGGTATTTTAACGTTTATATTTTAAATGTGAGTTCATTTGTACGAGTTTGGCGGCCTAATTTCTTTACAAAAATAATATATTTACGCAACATTTTATTAGATCATAGGTATTTAAAATGTTTTATATACATATCAGATAAAAAATGTGACTACTGCTCACAATTCCAAAATTGAATTAATTCCGCCGTTGCCCCACTGTGACCGAGCTAATCTCTTCGCTTGCTTGAAAGGACACACTTGAAAGGCTGAACTTGCGTTTGCGAGGTATTACTAAACTTAAGTTGTACTAAACAGCAATTATTTGAATTTGGCGCTACAATCGATGAACGCCAAGCTATCTCCATCCATATTCCTAGTGTTCCCCTTTTAATAATTGTGTGGCCAAGAAAGCGCTTGAACGTGTTCTACGTGATTAGTGATTACTAACACAAGAGTCACAATAGGGTTTTGCTAGTAAAATTAGATGTTTCTTCTTGGATATCCAAATCCATTAAGTAGGAGTATCACCACGGCTTTTCAATAACCCCAGTGGACTTAGACAGTTTTTGATGTTTGGCTGACAAGGCTATTACAACCCTGCAAACAGGGATAACACCTACTTTACTTTTACGAATACGCCCGGTATGGTCAACATTCGTTACATGTAGTTTTTCCTCGAATTTACCATAATTATAAGCCTCATTTGAATACAAATATTACATGTCCTTGTTTTGCATAGGTACACACACACTACCTAATCCAGCAAGTGAAGCTGTTTACTATAAAACCACATTTATTTAAAAATGGTTTACCAGAACTGAGCAGCATTTAAGTACTCAACTATTAAATAAAATTATAATCGTAGTTAATGATCGTAAGGCTTCGAAGGTTTAACCAAAACAGGCTATGATGGTTGGTGCGCGTTTAGCGGTAGCAAAATGAAAAAAACAAGTTTAATGTATTCAAAGAACAGACACAAGCGTTATGGTTATTGAGATCAAGATCGCTGAATACTGTCGACTTAACACACATGTGTGCACTCTTAGATGAGATTCCTGCTTAAGGATAAAGAGTGTATAGAATCTGGGTGATGACAGATGAGTCATAACAGATATGAAATAGGTGAAGACGTATAAACGTATACGGCAATGGTAGCATCGGATGTTTTGAGAGAATTTGTAGCATGCGCAGTCTTTTGGATACTCGTAGCACAAAGAAAGATAAAACGGTTAAAGTTTTGCTTCCATTGCTCTCGTGTTAACTTTTCTTGCTCGAATGGATAATGACGTGCAAAAAACTTGGAATGGTAACGTTTGGGCTGTTACTTGCCTCTAGTAACGGTTGACCGTTTGACTATTATCAAAACACAGTAAAGGAACAAACAATCTCTGGGCCATTACGAATTGTGACAATTGATAATGACTTACTTATTAGCTATGTTTAAATGTTTCACTTGACTGTTACTTATTGTAACAATTGATACCGACTTACTTAAAATATTTATATGTTTCCTGGGCCGTTACGTATTGTAACGATTGATACTGACTTACCTATCATGTTTATATATTTCTTGGGCCGTTACTTATTATAACGATTGATACTGACACTTACCTAGCATGTTTATATATTTCCTGGACCGTGTTGTTATTGATACTTACTTATCATATTTATATGTTCACTGGACCGTTACTTGCCGTAACGATTGATAGTCTGACTCACAGGTTCTAAAGATATAATTATTAGTTCTGAGGGTTTTTGTTGATACCTACATAACGATTGGAAACATTACGAAATGACCGCGTTAATATGGTTTGACTTTTGGATGTTATCTTAATAAAAAATCTTTTATTCATTTGAAGGGTGGCAAATGGTGAGCCAGGATGGGCGATTGTTACCGTGGAATTGGATTTAGATCATCGTTTTATTGGAGAAGCTATTTTTATTTTGATGTAATAAAAACTATTAATAGCGTTGGTTGAATAGTTGACACTTGTGCCTACCTGGTTTCGAGGAGGCTCAAAAAAACAGAAGAAGTGACAGAACTTTCGATGATTGCAAAAAGGGACTAACGGAAAATATAACGGGATTTTTAAACTTTTAGCGACTGTTAAAAGAGACAAAGCGAAGTAACACCATGACGGTGGTTCTTTTGGTGAAGGCTTAGTTATGTTGATTGTATCGACGTCATGATAAAGTTGAAAAGTGGAAAATTATAACACAGATGTATACCAACGCACATGTTTTATTTAACATAAATATACCTTTACTAATATGAGTTTTAACAATATTGAGAAAAAAAACACTGTTTCATAATGTTGTATGTCGGGTTCATCATAGTAATCCACTATTAAAATCAGATGCAGGGTGATTGCATGGACTGTGCTTGATATGAATATGCTCATGAATGTTATTAACTTATTACAGTATCGATTATTGTAAGGTTATGGGTTTAAATTTTGAACATCTGTCAAAACTCAAGAGGGTCTCTATTCTACATACATACATACATACATAAAATCACGCCTGTTTCCCACAGGGGTAGGCAAAGACTTCTTTCCACCTGCTACGATCCTGACAAATGTCTTTCGCTTCTTCCACATTCATACATCGAGTCATGCACGCACGTCGGTTTCGGGAACTTAAGATTCGGCCCTTTTTCCAGTATTTCTCCGATTTGGTTCAAAAAAGTACGCCTACGGCGGCCTCTTCCGACCCTTCCACTCACTTTCGCTCTGTATATCTCTTTCCTCAATCTTCTTTCATCCATCCTGTCCAAATGACCGAACCATCGAAGCATGCCCTTTTCAATCTTAGTCACTACATCTTCTTTTAGCCCACATTTCTCTCTGACTTTTTCATTCCTTACTCTATCAATCAGTTTCACACCACAGATACTACGCAAAGAGCGCATTAATTTCAACTGCATTTATAAGACTTTCATGCTTGTCCTGCCACACCCAACATTCACTACCATACATTAGAGTAGGGGCCAGTACTCCATTGTGAACAGCCAGTCTCGGTTTTTGTGAAACGCCCCTTCTGCCCACAAAGGAGTTCAGGGCCCCATTAATTTGATTTCCCGCATTCACCCTCCTCTCGACATCCTTCTCACACTTACCATCTCTTGTAAACATGCTTACCAGGTACACAAATTCACTCACCTGCTCTACTAATTCACCATTTATATTTATCACGCACTCAGTCATCTCCTCGTCCTTCTCTATCACCATGACCTTGGTCTTGGCAACATTTACTTTCATCTCCTTTTGCTTAAATCCCTCATTCATCACTGTCACCATCTCCTGCAACTCAAGTACCGATGGAGCAAGTATAACTTGATCATGGGCATATAAGAGGCATTTGATTAGCAACTCTTGCATACGCAAACCCTTATCATTCTCTTTTAAATCTCGCATACAACTGTCCATGAATAGATTGAACAGCCACGGTGAGGCAGCACAGCCCTGTCTGACACCTCTAGAGATATTAAACCAGGCCGAGTATGCCCCTTTGATCCTGACACAGGCTCTGGAGCCCTCATAAAGGGACCTCAAAGCCTGCACCAGGTTGCTGCTCACTCCATACATAGACAGCACCGTCCACAACTCCTTTCTATCTACCCTATCATAGGCCTTTTCCAGGTCCACAAAAGCACAAAAAACCTTATGGTTGACAGCCAAGAACTTTTCTGTGATAGACCGTAGGGAAAAGATCTGATCCGTACATCCCATTCCCTTTCGAAATCCCGCTTGTACATTCCAGATTTTGTCATTCGTAACATTCAACACCCTTTCAATTAAAATCTTTGCATATACTTTGCCGACAACACTAAGGAGGCTGATACCGCGGTAGTTTTTGCAGTCTTGCCGTGACTTCTTTCCTTTATACAGAGGGATGATAACGGCCTTAACCCAATCTTCCGCGACTCGGCCGCTACTCCAACATGCATTGAAAAGGCGGTACAACCGACTACCCACCACGCCATCTCCTCTCCTCAGCATTTCTATCGACACTCTATCACAACCTGCCGACTTTTCCACTTTCATACTGTTTAAAACATTCATGATTTCACTCATGCTAATCACACTTTCATTTTCGCTACTTCATTCTGGCTCAAAACAAACATCTTCACATTCAAACAAGCTTTCAAAATACACCGTGAGATAGCGCACAGAGCAGACATGTGCCGATTTATTTAAATAATTCTAAATTTGCCGTTAAGCAAAACTCATCCTTAAGTTTTAAGACGCGAAGACTGACAGTGCCGTGACTCAGTCTGTGTGACTTCCATCCTTTTTCCATCGAGTAAACCAAGACGTGTGCGGCAGCGGTCCCTCACACTGCACTCGTCACACAGGTAAACGATACGAGCTACTTATTTGTTCCGCCTCCCTCGCACTGCGCGCTGCGACCAACATGAGCTTACTGCGCTCGCCGACTGGAAGTGGCCTGAACGCTGAGCGCAGTGAGTCTTTTCCTGAGTTATCGAGTGAGAAACTTTACTCCGATGCAGCTGATAGATCACAGATAACTTTTCGCAATAAAAGAAAACTAGTTGACGAGAATGCGGATCTGAGACTAGAAATGCGGGAAATGCGAAAACAGATATCGGAAATGATGTCATACCTTAAGTCAGTCAACACAACGCAAACTGTAAACATGAACAAATTATGTAGAGATGTATGCACAATAAAGGATCAAATCAACAATGTTCGATATACTGTGGATAACCTGACAGTGGAACAAAACAAAACCAAATCAGATCTACTAGCTATTGCCGAAAGCACCTCAGCAAACACCCAAAAAATCGACAATTTAGAGCAAAATCTTGTACAACTAAAATTAACCACTACTTAATTTACTACAGAGCAACTAAGCTACGAAAACATAATGTATGAAATAAATGAGCGCAATCAAAGATGCAAAAATATTATTATTCTGGGATTACCAGAACCGATTGCCGATAACCAGACCGAGAGAAATGAGCTGGACATGACGAAGACTATAACCGCTATAAAAAACATTTTCACTGATTGTCCGGAGCCTGAAAGGACTATACGTTTAGGCAAATATGAACAGGGTAAAACTCGGCCAGTAAAAGTATGTTTTACGTCACAACGCACTGCAATATCGATACTAAAAACTAAACATAACACAGGAGAAAGTTCAATAAAAATCGTATCTGATCAAACACCGTACCAAAAGGCTTACATAAAAAAATTGAAAGAGGAACTTGAACAACGAACTTCAAACGGGGAAGAAAATCTCACCATCAAATACGTCAAGGGCCTCCCTAAAATACTACATCTGCCTGCAAAAAACGAGAACGCTCAAAAAGTGCCGAGTCACTCTCAAGCAGCGCCACCAGTGCTACCACCCACCAAATAGCTAATACTTACCAAAATATACAACTTTTAAAAATTTGCTCAAACAACACATAAAAAATAAAAAAATAAAACTGGTTGACACTTTTAAATACATTGCTTTACCCCCTAAACTAATTTTATTTTATTGTACACCACTATATTAAACAATACATAATAACCCTAAACTTAATCTATGAAAAAGTAAACACTTAGTAAATGGTACCTACCTACTCTAAAAATATATTTCAATTAAGTACTTATCCCTTTTCCTGATTACGATGTTGGTGCTAGATGAGGTTAAACTAACCTATTTGAATGTAAATAAATAAATACTTTTAGATGCATGCTCAAACACAAAAAAAAGTCCCAAAATTGCAAAAAACTAATATTATTTCTGTAATACCAAGTTTCATTTTTATTAATTTTATTATTTTTAAGCTATTCTCCAAGAATTATACTAATAATAATGCATAATTCCCCTAAAACATGTTTGTAATAAGTGGTCGCATGCAGGCCACATCTAGATGATCTTACTCGGTGCGGGGCTTATTAATCGTGCCATGTGCAGACTTCGTGTACATTTGTCGACCTACCCGTTAATTTCGCAATCGAACCATTAGTACCTGCATAATGGCAAATTTAACTTCATTGTTGTTGGTGAATTATGACTAGTTATTAAGTAATTTATTTCTTGTGCATATCTCACATAACCTTAATTGTACTAGTTTTAAGTTCTCATTTAAGTGAATTGTATAAATTCTTATGAGAATAAAGAATCTTTAAACATATAAGTTTTCCATCTATCAAGCATTTTTTCTTCCTCACATATCAAGTCTCCAGACTCATCCCTCACCGCGCTTAATTTAGTTTTCTCCGATTTCCCCCGAGCCGATTTATTCAAGCTCCAAAAGAGTTTAATATTCGACCGGAAGTGGTCAGAGAAACTCCTATCATACTTTTAATTTTGTAAATCTTTCTTTCTAGCCACAACTTCTTTCACTATTTTCTTTGATCTATTATACTCTTCTTTCTTTCCGTCGCTTAGATCTTGCCCTGGCTCTACAGCTACAAAATCCAACCAACACTTTTTCTTCTTTTTCACTACATCATCTACCTCTCTATCCCACCATTCCGGGTGTTCATTCTTGCTCTTTCTTCTCTTTACTACACCGCATACTTCAATGGCCGATTTAACCATGCCATTCTTCATAATCTCCCATACATTATTGATATCATTATAAACTTCACTGTCATTCATCTTATTAACACATTCAAAACAATCTTTTAGCTTCCTTACGTACTCATCTTTTATAACTTGATCATTGAGTTATTCTAGTATTCAAGTATCCATAAATATTAAAACAGTTATCGATACGAAACGTCAATTCAGTATGTTTTTTTAAATATAAACCGTACGTTATTGATCTCGAGTGACATGAGAATATGGACTTCATTCGTTTGTCTATGATTTACAGCTCGACCAACTTAACTGTGAAGTGGAGAAAAATGGAACTACGGCCGTCATGTTGAAATGTCATTGGATTGTCTGTTTCAATAACTTTCGAGTGTTCTGCTTGTTTTACTGAGATATTTCTTAATTGTAAACGTTAAATATGCCGAAAGCTAATACTAAGCTAAAGGTTTGGTAAATAAATTTTTGAAGAAGAAGCTCGGCAACAGAATACTTTTTTATATATTTACTGCAGAGTGCGCCTGTTAAATCGTTATAACAAATCATTGTTTACTTCATAGTTTTACAGAAGCTCATAACAGATGGCGCTAGTTGTACGCATTTGCGAAGGTTGTCCTTCATGTTTGAAAGGTTCAAAAATGCTGAAATTTATTCTAAACTTATGTTTGTAATGTCTGTTAAACTTTTAGTTTCATAAGATTATGTTTTGCTATAAATAATTAGTTCAACAATGTTTACTAGATGTCGCTTTACACGAGAGTTAACTCGATGGCGATATGTCCCCCAGCATTGATTACGTGACCATTAAGTCGTTTTGTTCGTGTAGCAAGCATTTAGATTGTACTGTACGGTCAGCTGCAAAATTGCATGGACACCTTAACGTCTATAATGCTGTGAACACGTGATGCCACGTTCGTAAGAAACAACCTAGATGGCGTTGTTAATTGAACAAGTTATATTGTTGTTTGCTTCAACTATATGACGTTTTAGTATTAGAATCGATAATTTCACCACTTAACTAGAAGGGCCGTTGGCTTAGTTAGTTGGCACTTCGATTTCGCGGAGTCAGTCCGTGGGTCGGGAGATCGATTCTGCTTACAATATCTTTTTTAATTTATCTTGTTTCACATAGTAATTAATAAACGAATGTATTATCTTTTGAAATAATAGTTTCAAGAAATGATACAACTTTTGTTATTTGAAATGAAAAATCTTTATTCCTTGTATAACATTTTAATTCAGTGAACTGTTTAGATAGTTTTTTTTTACAAATTACCTTTGTAACAATGAAACGACTACCTACTACTTAACTTTTATTACTGAGGTAATAGCTTAAGTTTCGTTTCCGAAATCAGAAAGAAGATTGAAGCTATTAAACCACAATAACATATAGTAATTATTAACATATTTAGAGACCGGGTTACCTTAACTGTCAAATGCATTATGTTTAACTATGTTATACAGTTAGGATCACTTATATAAGGATAATAACTGAAATTTCGTGTATAAATGGTGTGTGATTTGTTTGACTTTAAATATTTAAAATAAGATAATTATTAACTGCTATAAAATAGTATAGACACGTAAAAAAAGCGAAAATAATTGTCACTTTTGTATTAATTACTTACGTTAACCCGATCTCCACTTGACCACTGTATTACTATATACTAAACTTTAATACCTAGTATAACCCCCCCTCTGTTCGATTACCGCTTGCATTCGGGAACGCATTGAATCGATAAGATTCTGACACAGATTGGAACCTCGAATACTATCCCAAATTTTTGAACAATGTTCTTCCAAGGCGTTCGGAGTTCGCTCATTCTGGTGATCCCAACGTTGGACAATAATACCCCATAAATTTTCGATAGGATTTAAATCCGGTGACCTGGAAGGCCAGGGAATAACCCTTATATTATTGTGCTGACTAAACCACTCCCGCACACTACGTGAACGGTGTATTGGGCAGTTATCTTGCACAAACGTTATCACCGGCAACTCCTCCTCTGGATACACATTGCGAACGGTGGGCAACATGGTGTCCTCCAGCATTTCCACATAATGAACACTGTTCGCTCGACTGGGAAGTTTAACCAGTTCTCCTGGGTCAGCCGCACTCATCCATCCCCACATATTTACGGTTATTCGACCAGATTCCATGTTGGGCACTACATGGTTGTCATTATACCGGGTATTGTTTCGGCGCCACAAGCTTAATCGTCCGTGTTGGCTGGATTTAAAAGTCTTTTCATCCGTAAAGATGACATTGCTCCAGTCGAAATCTAGATACTCCAAAGCGAACTCTAACCTTGCTCTTTTATGGCTTTCTGTTAGCAAGGGTTTGACAGCGTGCCTACGATGATGCAGACCCTCACTATGTAAAACACGGCGAATAGTATCCGCACTTGTATTGAATAAACCAGCGTAGTGGGTTGTTGGTTTGAATCCGTCTTCCTCATAATCCCTCACCATGGCTTGACGCTGGGGTGTGCTTATGAGTAGTGGTCTTCCCGTTCTTTGCCGGGGTAGCAAAGATCCCTCCTCTTCGAACCGCCGTAACCATAAAACAACAGTTTTCCTCTGTAAAAAAAAACGGAAACTTATAATAACCATTAAAGATATAAAAAAGATGAAATAGAAAATATTTTTGTAAAAATCTGAGTACTTAAATAAATTACTACTTACGTTCACACCGGTTTCTCTTGCAATTTCTGACAAATTTCTGCCTTCACTGTGCAAGGCAATTATTTGCGATCTTTTGACCAGGTCAATATTGCAACGAGAAGTCATTTTTTAAGAAAAATTTAACGAAAGTAAAATCTACACAAAAAAGGCAATCGATTAAGCAGCTAACGAACGAACGAGCAAAGTCTTTGTAATAATCAGTATGGTATTTATAAATCTTTAGTCTACCCTCCTTATAGTAATATTAACCGTGTTTCTATTTCATTGAATGCGAAAATAACCAAATCATAATAAACTATTAATTTCAACTTCATATTCAAATGTGTGATGGTCCAATGGCGTATAACGCCGCTCTCACTCACGACTCCGAGTATCGCGGGTTCGATTCCACGCAATGGAAAAAGTGTTTTTGGTAATTTAACCTCTTAGTTTGGAATTGACTAACATTTCATACTTCTAAAATCTTCTCTATACTAAAATATAATAAACGATAAAATAAAGAAAAAGTGTTTGGCTCTGGTGTCAGTATGAGGAATAAAATATTTTTTAATTTTGTTTTTTTACAACAACGCCATCTAGTACGATCTTATTGAACCACTACGAGCGTGAGGCGTCAGTTTGCACCTCAAAGCATTATCTTTATGAACTGTCCATGCACTTTTGCAGCCCACTGTACATACTTATATGCAATATATATAGTTGGTAGTAAAATCAGTGTTTCATTTTTGGAACCTTTCAAACATGAAGGACAACCTTCGCAAATGCGTACAACTAGCGCCATCTGTTATGAGCTTCTGTAAAACTACGAAGTAAACAATGATTTGTTATAACGATTGAAAATTCCGCCCACCAAGGACAGAATGAGGCATTATGTCCTTAATTCCGCCCAGCATGACGTAAGAGTAAGCAACTAATTTCCACAACTTAAATATTAACATAATAAAACTAGTAACTTAAATATTAACATATTAAAAACTTGTAACATTTTGTGCGTAGTTTATCTGCACTAAATGTATAAATGTAAAAATATATGTGACATGAATTATTCTAATTATTCTACGGGCAGGAAACATATTTTGTTTACAGCTCTTTTGATGATGCTGCCTTTACACTTTAAACTGACTACTCGTGTCATATTTTCCGAGCCTGTATGTTTTTGTACTATAATGCCGTACAACCATCTAGATGGCGGGAGATCATCTTCCTTGAATAACACAACAAGAACTATGATGGGCCCACTTGTATCGATGGTAGAATTTCGTGAGATACTCACTCGACCAACGCCGCCAAAAGTCTTGTACTAGCCTTTGAGTTAGTTGCCATCTTTTAAGGCTAAAGGAAATTAGTTGCTTACTCTTACGTCATGCTGGGCGGAATTAAGGACATAATGCTTCATTCTGTCCTTGGTGGGCGGAATTTTCAATCGTTATAACAAATCACTGTTTACTTCATAGTTTTACAGAAGCTCATAACAGATGGCGCTAGTTGTACGCATTTGCGAAGGTTGTCCTTCATGTTTGAAAGGTTCAAAAATGCTGAAATGTGTTCTAAAATTATGTTGCTTATGTCTGTTAACTTTTAGTTTCATAAGATTATGTTTTGCTATAAATAATTAGTTCAACAATGTTCACTAGATGTCGCTTTACACGAGAGTTAACTCGATGGCGATATCTCCCCCAGCATTGATGACGTGACCTTTAAGTCGTTTTGTTCGTGTAGCAAGCATTTAGATTGTACTATACACACATATATGCAATATATATAGTTGGTAGTAAAATCAGTGTTTCGTTTTTGGGACCCTCGAACAGAGCCGGCTAAATCTCCTAATCCACCGGTTTACAAGTTAATAATAGTTATTTATGTAACTGGTACAAAATGAAGCTTCTTAAGGTACGAGTGCCGAGGTTAGAGCGCGAGCTTGCGAGCTCTCTAATTACAGGCACAACCTAAAATGATAATGAAAAAAATAAACAATTTGAATAGTTAATAAAACAGTTCTGACAATTTATCATACAAGTTGGAATGCCACCTGAAACGCCATTTTGTTGGTATCCATATTTGTAACCATGATAACCAAGTAACAAATCGATGGATGTTAATCATCTATTTTTTTTAAATTGATAAAAATGAAATTTTACTCACATAATTAGTATCAAAATAAATTTTGTTTTTAGTATACGTAATTTTAATTGGTATTAAAATATTTTTAACGGTTTATTATACAAATTAGAACGTCAAGTGTTCACTGAACGCCAAGACTGACATCCGGAATGACCGTAACCATGGTAATAACAATGCTACAATAATTATTATAGAACTGTTATTACCATGGCAACGCTTATTATAGAATAGTTTTCACGTTTCGGTTACGCTGTAGGTGGTATTGTGGTACCATTTACGATATCAATACTAGCGGTTTATAGTACGCGAGTAGAAAAATACATAAATATATTTGATGACGCAAACATATTTTTTTAATATAATTTTGTATTTTTATTTTAAGTAGTACAATAAGACTGTGTAATTTGAAACCTGTAACGCCATCTAGCGTGATGAATTAAAATTAAAGCCTTGGTTTGTAGCTGCAGCCTTTGGGTATTTTTTTATATGTCGAAATGGAAGGCAGAGTCACAAGTAACGTCTAAGTGCCCGTCTGCTAGCTCGCGCTATAATTTTTTTCTGTACATTACTTCTTTATTTCGAGTTTTCTTTACCCCGATTATCTACAATACGAGTATAAAGTGTTATTCGAACCAAAAAGACACCAGAGAGATGTTTACAACTCCACCGCGTAAAGTATTAAAGCGTAAACAGATACGCGAACTCGAACAAGAGCAAATTAAAATTGCGGCTGCGTTATCTAGCGAGCAAACAGAACCTATGGTCGAACCTCCAGAGCTCGGCACCGATGGTTACGTACAGCCGAAGGATTTGGAACTAGTGAAGACTGAAACGAGTAAAAAATCGACGCCGTTTATGTCTGTTAAAGGTTCGATTACGTCCGCTAAATCGAAACGATCTACGTCATCAGCCATTGCTCGACGCAAGCAACTGGAATTAGAAAGCCGCAAAAGCTAAGGCACAGATACAGCTAGCACTTATTGATAAAAAGCTTGAAGTTGGTCAGCTCAAGCTGATGCTGATGACTCAAGCTGGCAGCGAGGCGAATAGTGAAATTCTTGAAGAACACGTGCAAGCTAATGTCGAGGAATGGTTATAACAAAGTGACAATAAGCCTACGTGCATCAATAAGCAACAGCTGGTAGTTACGTCAACCAGTCGGGCCCACGACAACCCAGTGCAGAGTGAGGACCCCCCAAGTCACAGTATCAAGCAGCTTGCACTCACCTTAAGGGACATGATGACTACTACTATGGGACCTCAACATGAGGACCGCCTTCTCAGGCGTTTGTCAACACCGCGTGAGCTACCTGCTTTTAGTGGCGAATGTGTCGAGTGGTTGCACTTTAAGAATGCCTATGAGGAATCCCCACGAGTATGCAAGTATAATGACTCCGCGAACCTTTGGAGGTTACGTAAGGTGCTGCGAGGTGACGCGAAGAAAGCAGTTACAGATTTGCTCATCGGTAACACCCCGCCCGCAGTACAATAAGACTGTGTAATTTGAAACCTGTAACGCCATATAGCCTGATTAATTAAAATTAAAGCCTTGGTTTGTAGCTGCAGCCTTTGGGTAATTATTTTACTACTTTATTTCGAGTTTTCTTTACCCCGATTATCTACAGACACGTAACAGTGAATATGTTCTTGTTGATGATTTTGACATGGGAGTTATCAGGTGAAAATTCCATGAGTTTTACTCCGCGAAGAAGGAGTTGCCTACTATTAAAAAAACACAGAATTAAATTGAGTATGGAGAGAAAATGACTAGAACTCAGTTGTTAGGATTAGTAAAAAGAAACAAACCTGAACCAATATATGAAATTGAAAAGATTTTAACAGAAAATGGATACAGGTGCTTGTATTTATCCCCTATCTCTACGACCTTAATCCAATTGAATTAATATGAAGCACAATGAAAAGAAACATGGCTAATGTAAATATTGATCATAAAAAAAACGGGATCCCCCCGTCTAGTTAAAGAAGCATTTGAAGCCATTATTACAGTTCAAGAATAGAAACAGCATTGTAAACATGTGCGTAGGTTGGAAAGGGAGTATTTAAAATAGGACTTATATTTAGATGAACCCTTTATAATAAACTAGCGACCCGCCCTCGCTTCGCTTCGGTTAATATAAGGTAAAATAATCCCAGTTCATCTGGAATAACATACTTTTCAAATTATATGTATAGAGGTTTTATTTAATGACTTTTTTAGAAATCGTGACTGCCAGTTATCATAGAATCTCTCTATATCAATGTTTACAGCAGACTTTTCATTGCACAATACAAACGAACTTTGCCTGGAAGTGACGCGCGAAAGGGCTACATAAGTCAATGGGAAAACTTTCAACGATCAAGTCTAAGCCCGCAACTTTGAATGTATTGTTGTGACTTGTAATTTGTCATTGAAAACGATAATTGTACGGGACATTGCAGTTGTTTTAATGGAAAGGAATATTTATGGAATCCGGGGAATTAAAAAGACTTTTCCAGCCGCACATCTGGACGTCAGTATTGTGCACTCTATTATGAACGTTTTTAAAGATGTTATTTGGGTGGATTACGGTTCCGTAGTAAAATAATAGGACACTCTTCTTTCAAAACCAATTTATGTGGGGCGATCCAGAAGGTTGCAAGGAATTGAGAAATTCTGTTGGGAAATGGACAGCCTCTTCCAGGTCGAGCACAGTGTCTACAGAGTAGTAGGTATGTGTGTGTCGGTGCATTGATCTTCGATATAATTAAGCCATTTTTGTCGACTATTTCTTTTACTAAAACGCAAAGGTTTTAGTTTTGAAGATTAATGCTCCTATTATAATAGGTCATTTGTCCATTTCCTATTTTGAGCAACAACTCTGCAAAGAGCCGGTTTTCATACGTATAGACAACGAAACTGTCATATTTGTTTTGATTTCTAATCTATGTTACGCGTAATTTTGAATCTACCATATCTTCTAAAGTATTAATTTAAATAATATATTGTACGGGACAATATTACATTAAATGCCCAAGGTAACCAAGTATTTATCTGGATAAGGTTATTAAATACTGAATCGGACAGAATAGATTCGCTAATACCCTAATTTTAAAATAAAATCATAAACATAAAAATGGTTACTGTGAGTCAATCTTAGGAGATAGACATTATGCCATCGCGGACTTTTCTCTAGGTTTTTTAAAGAACTACAATTCTTCAGTACATTGTTTTGACACTTCTCTTAAGGTTTTAGGTTAAGGCCAGCATTAGCTATGTAAGGGCCCGAAAAACGATTTTTGACGACTCGGTAGGAAAACATTGAGTTTTCTCAATTATATTAAAACTTGATTTGAATGAAATGTACCTATAAACCATCTAGAATAAATTCTCTAAATGACAGTGACAACCGTATAATAATCCGTTGCGTGTTTTAGAAGGAGTTAGCGGAGAAACAGGCAGACATGTTAATTTATACTATTTAGAGAAGAGATGCATAGTTTTGGTTAAGTTTAATTAAATGTTTAGATAATTAAGTAATAGATTTCTCACCATCACATACACAGAACAGAAAAAACAGTAGAAGTGTCAAGTGGGCGTGTAACGTGTGGCATGGTTATGCGGAGTTCCGCGCAACCTACCATACTTTTGCCGCGATCACTTATTTCAATATTTCTAAAAAGGAAATAAATCCAGAAGCATGCCTTATTGTGCTATTTTTAACCGACTTCAAAAAAAGGAGGAGGTTCTCAATTCGTCTGTATTTTTTTTATTTTTTTATTTTTAATGTTTGTTACCTCAGAACTTTCGACTGGGTGAACCGATTTTGAGGATTCTTTTTTTATTTGAAAGCTGGTGCTTCCAGATTGGTCCCATTTTTTTCAAAATGAAGATCTGATGGTGGAATCCATGAGGAATCGACGGAACTCTTCAAAATGTATAGGCACACCTATAGTGATTTTGGTATTTTTCATTGTAACTCGTGTATTTGGTCTTGGAAACCACTATTTGGTGAAGTGGAACTGATGATGAAGACCACAGATGGCCACCGGAACTCCTAAACGGTATATATTTCGAGGGTGGCGACAAGATATTTCGATTAAGATAGTTGAGCGACTATGACGAAGCATATTTAGGTTTAAATATATGACTATGACTTTCCCACGGCGTTGCTTGCGGCGAGATTGAAATGTTCTATTGTTTCTTGAGAAATGGGAGAAAAATGGGAGAATAACAGCATAATTATGATCAGTCAAAAGTATAAAATAAAAAAAAAGTTTAAAAAAACAAAAACCCGCCTTCAAAAAGCAAAAAATAACTTCTTTAAAATGGTAGGTAAATAGGTCAGTCCAACTGAAGTCGGCGTCCAACAATATTTTAACCAAAAGCAGACTTCAGTTGGACTGACCTATTTACCTACCATTTTAAAGAAGTTATTTTTTGCTTTTTGAAGGCGGGTTTTTGTTTTTTTAAACTTTTTTTTTATGCAATGTAAAAACGATAGCCGCACCAAAAACATTTTCCATGGTCGCGTGTTGTTTTTATGATAGTTTGAGTATTGGCGACAACAGGTCTGAGGGCTCAGACAAGATGCACTACGCTAACTAACGTTTCTATTCGATTCGTTTTTAAACCAATCGCATCACTGGTAGACCACGTGACTTTTCGCATCACGTCATCTTCCAGTGACGCTATTGGTTTAAAAACGAATCGAATAGAAACGTTAGTTAGCGTAGTGCATCTTGTCTGAGCCCTCTGATACTAAGCGAAGCTCATGGCACTTCCACTGTTTTTTTATATTCCGTGATCACCAGTGATCGGAATTAGGTGAGCTAAAATACGTACTCAGCGCTAGAGGACACTATATATAGTGGTTACAACCGGGTAGAAAAATAGTTTTTTTCTTGAATACCGGGTATTCGTTATTTATCCAATGATATTTTATATTTAGATACGTTATGCTCACACTAAACGCATTCAAAACCCGTGACCAATTACTGACAGTTGCTAGGCAACCATATTTCTACAGACAAAGACGGCAATCCATAGCAAGCGCTATTGTTAGAAAGAGATAAATAGATAAAAAGTAAGGTACTTTTGCGCGCCGATGACGTATCTTAATATAAAATATCATTGTATTTATTAGTCGTAATGTTAAACTTTTTTACTTACAGTACGGGATGTTTTATGTTAATCTAAAAGTTGTAACTATTTCTACTTGTTTTTTATCTTCATAGTGTAAATATTATATCTTTCGATATGTTTCGTGCTTGGGTGAAATCACCTGCGTACCACTGTGCCATGTGAAAATAATAAAGACAATAATTATACCTCACACTTTTCCCTTCCTTCCATAAAAACCTTATGTCTAGCCCATTTACTACAAACTAACATAAAATATCCCGTACTGTAAGTAAAAACATGTATGTTTAACATTACAAGTAATACCCGGATAAAAATTGAATACCCGGTTTTCAAGAAAAAAAAAAATCTACCCGTTTGTTACTACTCTATATTATGTCCTCTTGCGAAGAGTACGTATTTTAGATCACCTAATTCCGATCACCTAATTCCGATCACTGGTGATCACATACACTCTTGAAAGTGAAAAGAAAGAAGTGGCCTCTGCCTACCCATCTGTGAAACAGGCGTGATTTAATGTAGGTACCTATGTATGTATGTACATACACTCTTTGATGCTCTGCTGAGGGCTTCATGTTACACTCATTTACACAATATACAGGAACCATTAGCCAAATTTTACGTGTCTATCTATTCTCTGTTGTAAATAAAACCAATTAAGTAACTTAGAGGGCTATTTTTTTAAATTTAAATTTTGATAATTATTACTTACACTCATGATAACTTTTGAATGGGATGTCCGATTTGAATAATTCAAAAAGTAATTAACAGGTACTGATATAGCCTTGAAAACGAAGTGATTTATTTGGATAAGGATTAATACTAAGGTACGAATAATGGGGCTTAGTTAGTACCGGCGTTACTATTGCATATTTTAACATGAAAAAGTAGTTATCGTGACATTACTTTAATAGTTAGACTTATGGTATCGCGGACTTTTTTGTAGACATTGATGTCTTCTATAAAACTGTAGTGCATCACTTTGCTCTATTGTCAGTTTCCGCAGCGTACGCGTTTTTTGGTATTTTTTTCACACCTTTGGTCACATTATCGAAGTTTTCATACGGATCCCTAATTTTTTTGAAAATATTCTATAGCCGTTCATCAGGGATAATGTAGGATTCTAATGATGAAAGAATTTTCCAAATCGGTCCAGTAGTTTCGGAGCCTATTCAAATCAAACAAACAAACAAAAAATCAAATTTTTTCTCTTTATAATATTAGTGAAGATGTAGATGTAGATAAAAAACAACATAAAACTAACTTTGAATCAAAACCTAAACTCAATCTAACTACCTACCCATTGCCCTAATTTAATAATTTGAAAAGCTTGTATTTCTTTATTACCTAATATAAATATAAGTAAGTAAAGTTTTTAAGAATTAAATATTAGCCTTATAAGAAATAAAGATTTTTCATTTTGAATAACAAAAGTATCATTTTTTGAAAACGATAATGATTAAAAAAGAATACATTCATAAATTAAAAAAATATAATAGACAGAATCGACCTCCCGACCCAAGGTCTGACCCTGTGATTAAGGCAGGATATCAACTAACTACGCCAGCGGCCCTTCAGGGTTAAGTGGCGAAATTATCGATTCTAATACTAAAACGTCAAATAGTTGTAGCAAACAATAATCGAACTGCCTCAGTTAACAACGCCATCTAGGTTGTTTCTTACGAAAGCGGGCTCACGTGTTCACAGCATTATAGACGTTAAGGTGTCCATGCACTTATGAAGGCCACTGTACCTACTAAAGGGCGAAACGCGGCTGCTTGGCCAAGCGTTTCGATAATACCGGTTGACGTTGCGCGTAATTTTAAATCTGCCATATCTTCTAAAGTATTTATTTAAATAATATAGTGCAAAGGACAATTTTAATCTACATTAAATGCCCAAGGTAAATAACGTATTTATAAGGATAAGAATAAATACTGAATTGGAGAAAATAGCTTCGCAAATAACCTTATATTTTTTAATAAAATTTTAAAGATAAAAATGGTTACTCTGAGTCAACCTTAGCAGATAGACATATGCCATCGCAGACTTTTCTTTAGGTTTTTTGAAGAACTACAATTCTTCAGTACATTATTTTGATATATCTCTTAAGGTTTAGCCAGCGTTTGCAATGTAAGCGCAAAAAAATGTGTTTATTTTCGACATCACTTTAGAAATTATCAACGTTTCTCTACTATACTATGCATGTAATATACATATAAACCTTCCCCTTGAATCACTCTATCTATTAAAAAAACCCGCATCAAAATCCGTTGCGTACTTTTGAAGATCTAAGCATACATAAGTACAGACAGACAGCGGCAAGCGACTTTGTTTTATAATATGTAGTGATAGTGATGTCGCAAGTGATAGCGAAAAAGAAAGTGATGCGGATACTCGGATAGTGATGATTGTGGCTTGTAAATGAAGGAAATATGGCCTCTCAGCTAGGGAATGCAAATCCGGAGGTGTTCGAGGAAATCCGGATTTACAGATTTTCTTTCGAACCAAAAACGGTATACGGATTAAATCCGGATTTTAAAATTTAACGTTAAACAAAACAAAAAGGTTCATTTGAGTAACATTAAGTACTGTTTCTTTTATTTTAATTATTTTGATGAAATAAAATAATAATAATAACTCTCTGTGAAGTTGAAACTTACAAATATCTTGGTATGTCATATTCTTTGGGTATTGTGGGCAGCGATATCAGTCACTGAAGGAGCGCTTCTGCCGCTTGGCAAAAATTCCTAACAGTCTTTTGTCGGATGGCAATAAGGTGCGCGCCTTCAATGGGTGATGCCGCTGCTCACATACATACTCCTTTGGCATACTATGTCGACTCAAACTGAGCTGGACGCCCTGGATAGGAGAGTCCGTCTACCGGTTAAATCACATCGCATGTTGCACCCACGATCATCTTGTATGAGATTGTACATCCCGAGGAAATGTGGAGGTCAAGGCATTTTAAATGCTAAGAATCTCCATAACCACGAGATGTGCAATCTCAGGGATTATTTTCTTGGCAATGAGTGTGGGATGTTGTTGCAGTAGATGGGAGCCTCTTCTTTGCAAACGAGAACTGGCACGGTATTGAGCACTGAAGACCGCAAGAATGTATGGAAAAGCAAGGACCTACACGGATGCTTCTACCGGACCCTAACAAGGCTCGACGTAGACTTTTTAGCATCCGTGAACAGGCTGTGATTTATTGACCTCATAAGGGAAAGGGAAGGTTTTGTCTGTGTAATTGCTGGCGAGGTTATAATGACGAACAACTTCCGGAAATATATTCCGAAGGACGGCACGGTCGACATTAGTCGAGCGTGCCGTTGCCCCGGCGAGTCCCTCAGACATAACTACCGGTTGTTCACATTTGGCCAGTACTTGCACAGACATCATAACCTCGTGTCCAGAGTCCAGAATCATCCATCTGCAGCAACTTGCTCTTCAATATGGCCTTCTTGACTCTGAAGTGCCGTACTATAAGTACACACCGGCGCCAGTTCTCGAAAATTGTCGATCTATTGGGATTGATCTGTATTGTTGCCAATAAGCCTGATATCGTGTTGACAGATTGTTGACAGAGTTTCGGTTCAACTTATCTTTGAAGATCACCTTTCTTGCTCTGCGTTTATGGACTCTTCAGCTGCAGTGACTGCAATCACTAGCGTCGCTGCCGACGATAAGTCCGTAGACACGGAGCAAGAAACTGCACCATCATTAATGTTAGATCCGGTCAAAGAATCCTTGGAAGCATTTAATAGGTGGATGTGCACGCCAGCAACCTCCCCCGCTCCAACCCGCAACTCCGAGGTTCGCCGGCGCAGCAACGCGCGTGTTTTTACTCCTTTTAAATGCGTTTAATTGACAACAATTCATATCTGCTAAAGTAGTAAAATAAAATACCGTTTGTAGATTTTATACTGCTGATTACAGTAAAAATATTTTTGGTTTTTTTATGCAGTAGTTTTTTTTTATATTTGGGAATTACAGTAAAAAAGTTGGATTGTGAATGTTAGTAATACACTTATAGTGCCCTTAGTCCATTTATTACCATAGGAATTGAAAAAAATATACAACTGTCATGTCCATTTTTCATCTGTCTGACGGATTACTTGATTCTAACGACACGCTTTCGATTCTCGTAATACTATTGTTTTGATATACGCTATTTAAAAAGAAAGTGACTAACGGATTTGTAAAAGCGGATAGCCGCAATCAGCCCAAAGTCGACGAATTCATGTTTTTACAGTTGTTATGGTTGACAAGTTACATGACATGACAGTCAGTTCTGTTTCTGTTGAAAGTTTAATTTTAATTTTATATCATGCTAAGATCACGACATCAGTATTCCTAACTTTGTATATACGGTCTTTTTAATGACTATTTCTTTAATAAATTATTAACGACGAATTTAAGTTAAATAAAGAAAAACCGAGAAACACGTGTAGTCTAATTTTTAACCATCTATAATAAACGCGAAAAAACCAAAATGCTTTTTTTTTAAAATGTTGTCAATACAATTTAAAAATAATATAACGCTTGTACACCATGGTAACAAAAAAATCAGTTAATCCGGATTGGTGCTGAAAATTCCGGATTTGGAAACGGATTTTGAAATCACTGTAAAATTCGGATTTTCGAACTTCGGATAATCCGGATTGCAATCCCTACTCTCAGCCAGGATAATGTCGCTCGTTCGTCAAAAACTGACTATAAGTATTGTAAGCCTGGTTTTTAAATAAATTCTCAAATTATAAGTACACATGTTTTTTTTTGTTTTTCTTTTACTTATATTTACTAGGCCTTACCAGAAATGTGAGCATGATGTAACGAGGACGAATGCGCTATGGTCAATTCACACATGCGACCGTTTATGGTCGGGTTTATCGTGTGCATGAAGCATCCGTCAGCTGACGATTATGTAAGTGCGACAGAGACAGATGTTTTATCCACGTGGATAAACGTGATCATAATACGCACCCTGGACGGGATGCGACTTTAAGGTAGCGATACAAGTTATAGTTTTTTTATTTACACCAAATTGAAAGATAAAATATTAATTGCAAGAATTCGAAAATGTCATACGGCGTTAGTGATTTTTTTATAATTCTACATTTATAACAAAACATATGATGAACCCGTTATACAGTACCGACATTTGAACCACGTATTTAGTAATAACTTATGAAGCATTTTATTGCTAACAGAATCGGTACAATTTATTAAGTGTGAAAAGAAATTATTTCCGAAATACCCGGTTTCGTTCATATTAACTGAAATGACGGGGACGCCACCTTTCAGTTCACAGACAACTTGGTCGAGCTATAAAAAAATTGTTCATATTCGTGACACTGACTCAGCACAAGTTTGTTTTACCGCCATTTCTGTCGTCAAGTCGTCCGCTTCTGAACCCATTTCACCAAACTGGAATAAGTAGGACTTATACCTAGATTAAGCGCCGAATTTGTATAGAATAATCTCGGAGTAAGTCTTATTCCAGTTTGGTGAAATGCAGCCTTAGATTACTTATGTTATGATATGTGTGTAGATAACTGTACATAATTAGTTCTTAAAACACTCGTGTCATCCTATTATGAAACTCGATGACGCTCGTTTCATAAAACCACACTCGTATTTTAAGGCCTCTCATTATGCATCAGTTGCATAAACTACTATTATTTCGCCAATTTTACATTTAAATAATTTTAATTTAGCCTATGACACTATAGCGGTTAAGACGAATCTAACCACGTATAATTTAATAAAATCGGTTAAGCCGTTTAGTATAGGGCGAACGATATGAAGTGTTACCAAATTCACACTGGCCATATCTGACAAAATTCTCAGTAAAAAAAAGCATTTGTCTTTTTTTTGGCAGTTCATTGTCCTGTCAACAAGCTTTCGAAAGCATTAGCGTCTTATATTCGTAAAATAAAAAAAAACGATATGGAATTCAAACGTAAAAGTTTGATTGCGTTATATTTGTCTGGAAAATCACAGCCAGTTATCGGTCGTGAGCTCAATCACCTTAAAGTTTATAAAATGTTCGTGTATCGCACCATAAAACGGTACAATGATACGGGCAGCATTGCTAAACGCTACTGTGGTGGACCGAAAAAGACAGCAACGTCACCTGGGATGATTCGGAAAGTGAAGATGCGGCTCGAACGAAATCCACGTCGTAGTGGACGGCAAATGGCTAAAGAGTTGAAAATATCACAAGACAGCATTCGCCGCATACTAAAAAATTAACTTAAAGTCAAGCCTTACAAATTCCAGAAAGCACACGATCTGAAATCAAAGCAGAAAAAGGTTCGCCTCGAAATAGTTGTAGCGTTTGCACGAGAATGGTCAATATCCTAACATTGTCTTCTCTGATGAGAAACTTTTTCAAATTGACCAATTAGAAAACTCCCAAAACGATCGTGTTTACTTGACCGAACGCACACACGAGAATTTACACCTTCGAGTGGCCACCCGAAGTAATTTCCCATCACAAGTAATGGTGTGGGCAGCAGTGACCGCTGACGGACGCTCTCCAGTCGTTTTTATCGAGCCTGGTGTCAAAGTAAATGCGACTTATTGTCGGAAAAATGTTTTGGAAGCTACATTGGAGCCTTGGGCCCGCAAACAAGACTCGGCCCCGGCTCATAAAGCTCTTGTGAACCAAGAATGGTTGAAAAACCTCGTTCCACATTTCATTTCGTCCACACAATGGCTTTCAAATTCCCCAGACGCGAATTCGATGGACTTTTATATCTGGTCCATTTTGGAGAGCAAGGTGAGGAGAAGAAAACATGCCAGTATGGATGCACTGAAGAAAGCGATTCGTACGCAATTGGCATAACATACCGCAGGACCACATTTGTGCAGCGTGCAACTCATTTTTCTACCGTCTGAAGGCCGTAGGCAAGGCAAATGGTGGTCATATCGAGATACAATAAATTAATTTTAAAATATTGATGTTTTTTTCTCATTTTTTCTTAATAATAAATAATTTGTTACAACAGAAAAAAATCGTAGCCTTTTGAATTTGGTATCACTTCATATTGTTCGCCCTGTAGTTACGAGGTAACAGAGTCGGACATACATACAGGTCAAACACATAACCCTCCTTTTGGGCTTTGCCGCAGTCGGTTAAAATGAGAAAAACACACAACATGCGACAGTCTTCAAAGCACATCACTTTGGTATCACAATTTTTTGTACTTTTATTAAAATAAATAGTAACGGAAAGCGCTTGACATACCACCTTTATTATTATTATTATTTATTTATTTTAATGGCGTCTACAAGTTATGTAATTTTGCCAATGTCAAGTATATTATAAGCAATTGTACGGTGAATCGTCGTTGTCGTCGGCGTCTTCCAGTCCCAGTCGGCACACCATTGAAGATGGCGGGCATCCACTTCAATGGCTTATTGGCTTGGAGTGTTCTTGACCGCTTGCTCATTCAGAATCAACTTTTCACTGATATTTTATTTGATGCATATTCTTCGTCAGTGTTGGAGGTTACTTCACAAAGTTGCCCTGGATTTGCGAACCAAAATCAACGATAAAGTAATTTTCAAAAAATGAAATAAATAGACAGATGTTTTTAAAATGACAGCTAGACAAGAACTCCGACATACCACCTACTTGTTAAAACCGGCTTCAAGACAGCTAAACAATATTGCCATATAAAGTTTTTCACGCGGTTGCCAGGTTATTCTATTGCACCTTGGCCAGACTATAACCGTTATTTTGTAATCAATATTATAAATATTGGTTTGTTCCGTCCCTCTACGGTTTGTTCCATCTTCACGATAGTCTATTGCACAGAATTGATATTTAAATTTTATCCAGGAAAATGAAATAATTTCCAACGAAATAAAGACTTCTATGCGGACTGAGTCCACCACATAATCATGGAATTAGTAAGTACATCTGGAATGCTTACTTCCAAAATCGCGACAAGTAAAAGTTGAACTCAATGCGTTAAGACAGAAGGCTCATTTTGTGGTAATCAAGTGTACGAGCCTAAAGAGACTTATTTTGTCTTTGTTTGTCCCTCTTACACAATTGCCATGTTAAAAAGTTACGATTTTAGTACGAAATGTTAAAACTAAGTAGCACATGATAAATTTTAAAATTGTCATAATTATCACAGAATATATATTTAAATTAGGCAGTAGGAATGCATTAAAGTATTACATATTAAATTAATATTAAAGTTAACCCGCTTCAATCATTGCTCATCATGGTAATGGTAGGAGTTTATAGAATAAAACTAGCAACACTAATAAAACAAAATGGCGATTGGCGGTCACTTTAATAATCTCTCACTGTTGCAAACAACCAACAAGACCTATTTCGGCTTTTACGTGTTAATAAGTGATTTTCTTAAAAAAAAAAGGTAAATAAGCTTACTAGTTGTGCTGTGAGTGGCTGCAATAAATAATCATATCCAGGTTGTGGGATATCCTTCCACAGGCAAGTTTATGAGATTTCTGTTAATAGGGTGACCACCAGCAATCATTAATATCATTATTGCTAGCGAAGTTACCTAACAAAAACGTATTGATTTCAGACTGCCTGCTAATGATGAAGTAAAAAAAATGGTTTGAGGCGATTCCTGGGGCACGTTTTATAAAACAACAAGTTACAATTTTACAGGTCTAAACTGTCAATACTGCTCAAATGGCCGGTCGTCATTGGTCGAGGTTGTGTCAAATGGAAACTTGTAACCTGTAAATTGTAATTTGTATCTTTATAAAACAGGCCCCTGGGCGCTCGCGTAACAAACATACAAAAAAACGACATACAGACGATTAGAAAACCTCCGACTTTTTTGAAGTTGGTTAAAAGTTGTTTCGTTTACTGCCCCACCGGCATGTAAAATTAATTTGTCCGTAAATTGCAATTAAAATGGGTTCCCTCAGTTTCGCCAAAACTTTTTACGCCGAATGTCTAGAGTCGTCGAAATTTGTTTTCGTATAATTTTTCTTCAGCTAAACGGAAAATATATTTTTAAATGTTTTGTGTAATCTTGGTAGAATAGAGTAGGTAAGGTTAAGTTTATTTTATAACTTTTAAAAAAGTCAAAGTTATCAGAAGAATAACAATCATGCGAAATTAGTATTCTGCGAAATCATACATTCGGACAGTTTATGATTATGCGTAAACAAGGGGAACCAATTAAAATAATGGTCACCTTTACTAGAAAGGGACGCACTAAGTTTTAGTACATTTCTTTCGGCTCGCGTTATCGGTGTAGTGCACCTTCCAGATGTACGTAAGTACTTGCACATAATACATTTATTAGACGGGTGGAAAATCAAGTACCAAGAAGTCTATCCTATTACCCCGGAGTTGCAAGCCCTAAATTTGAATTTCCCTTTTTTTCATGAGATTCTGGTAGACCATTGGACCAATGCAATTTGGAAAAGGGCTAAACAATTAAGACTGGTTTATTCAAAACCTAAAAGACGAATTTTGGCTCCGACATCAGTTTTACCATTACTACCTGAAGACTACATACAAGATGGCTGGAAATATATCAAATCAAAATGTAACCAGTACCAAATTTCAATGATTACATTTATAAAATATGTTGAAAAGTCTTGGTTCAAAGCTACGAATACTTAACGGTATTAAAAAGTTGAGCGTTTTCGGACAGCAACATCGAACGAATAATGTTGCCGAGGGTTTCAATGGAAAAATTAAATAAAGCATTGAACAAAAACACAGTGACAGTTAGGGCCGTATTAATAAACTCATCTTGGCCGAGATGCCTGTGACAAGATACGTCAAAGTAAACGTCAAACCATAGAACACTGTCATTTTTGACGCATCTCGAAACGAGACCCAAACCAACGTGCGCAAGGCGCGCTCGACGTGACCGCATGTGCCTTCTATTGGTTAATATTGGCACAGCTCCGCGCCGCTCCGCTTGTCTCCGCTTCAGTGGAGCCACAGCCTTAGAGTTGAGATTAGTTTATTAATACGGCCCAGATTTCTAAATTATGTAGCGGAAAATGTATAACGAAAAAACGATCACTAAGCGTAAGAAACAATTTATTGAAAATGATGATTACATTTTAACAGTAGATGCAAATATTCAATAATGATATGACAGTAGAGAATGCGATAGATAAACTATAGATAAGGCATAGAGTTTTTTTGTTTTAAATTCCGACGCTCTCATAAGGAGAGTAAAACCATCCCATCCCGTATGAGAAAATGGTACAAGAATGGAATGGAAGAAATGGGAAATAGGAGAAAGATTTAAAGCTCTACTCCAATTTGTTTTTCTGTGTGTAGCTTGGAAGACCTTTTCGTTAATGTTTGAAGAAAATTACTTTATTTTATTTATTAACTGCACCATTTTTTAATTGGGTGCAGACTCGTGGTCACCCCAGTTTGTCACCCGAGTGCCTTTCGACGGAGCCCTGCCTGTGGCAGGGCTCCTATTTCTGAGCGATTTGCCCTTCGGGCATCTTAAGATACCTAACGAACCTAACCTACCTAGTTACTTTTGCGGAATAAAAATTATTTCTGACGAATAACCGACTAAAGCGAATAGCACTGGGGTGACAAACTGGTGTGACCACGAGTCATCCGCTTTTTAATTTAATCCTTCCCGACCCGTGGTCCACCTGACATGTTCACCTGGGTGGACTCACAACATTTTTCAAAGTAGCAATAGACCACCGCTCGAGTGAACTGTGGGTTATAAGATTTATGGCGGTGCCCTTGGTATACCTCTGAGGTGTACCAAGGGTCAGAACAACTGCCCATAGTCCGACCAGGTTAACTTGTCAGGTGGACCCCGGGTAAGGAAGGTACTTAACTGATGAGGGTATAAGTATATTTCTAATACCGTATCTTAGACTAAGGTTATGCTCTCTCTGCAGTAATTTGTATACTCATTTCTACCTATAATTTGAGTTACATCTCGTCTGTGCTGCGCCTGGGGTTTTTTCCTACACTTCATGAGCATTATCCATTGTCATTTTTGTGGAACATTCTTAATATAATTAAATAGATTCATATTCGTAATCATTAATCGTGTTTCACGAAATTAAATAGTTTATTTAAATATTTTTGCACAGTTGTCATTTTGAGTTTATAAAAATGGTCCATACACAATCACTGAAAATGGCGATAATCCTCTATGTACCTTGTCACTTTAACGTCGTGTTTGAAATGTCATACAAAATTGTGATACGATTGACAGCGAGAAGGTACATAAATGATCACTTATTTATGCTGTTGACTGTACACGATAAAATCCGGCCATGCATGCTCTGGTGTATTTTTTAATGAATGCTAATTTTCAAGCAGCCCTTTTTTGTAATAGTCAGTGGTTATGAAACTTCATAGTAATAATACAATCATAATAAAATGTTAGGGCGTTTGTGACTTAGACCATTATATAATCCACAGTATCAATATTTTTTTGTACATGGTCTACTGACAGTCTTTACCAAATTCTCCCGTTATACCGTCCGTTTACTAACTAAACGTACGTTTACTAAATAAATATTTAGGGTGTCCAAATATATATATTACTAATTTACGTGTTTTGCTGATGACGTTGGGGTTCCTTGATCGAGTTTTTCTCGTTGTTTGTCATTGTAGGTAAATATGAAAATGATGAAATACCTAGATAGAATATTGTAATAAATTTTGTTCAAAGAATCATTAATATCTTGCATGTTACTTCAAGACTGCATGCCAGATTGTAATTTTATACCTCATTATCAAGTTGGGAACTACTAAATCATACATTCGGACAGTTTATGATTATGCGTAAACAAGGGAACCAATTAAAATATGGTCACCTTTACTAGAAAGGGACGCACTAAGTTTTAGTAAGTTTCTTTCGGCTCGCGTTATCGGTGTAGTGCACCTTCCAGATGTACGTAAGTACTTACTAATTCCATGATCCGCACCCACCGCCCGGGGCCTTCCAGCACGAAGATTATCGGAAAAGGTTGTTCAGGGAAGTAGCTAACGGAGTTTCAATACAGCTGAAGCCACATGACCGATTCGGTCGCTAGCTCTGAGTCAATACAAAAATAACTTTCAGTGCTTGGAGTAAAAAGTCTTCCTGACTACTACAAATAGAAATGAGTTTCAAAAAGCATTTCTTTGGTAAGAAGACATTCTAATGTGCGTAAAACGGCTTGTAAAAATACAGTTGTGACATTGTAGCAGGAAGCGAGTGAAGATTGTCAAAAAACTCTGGACGCTGAAAGGTATGATAGAATATATTCGGCGAAAACTCACACATACCCATACATTATGATACGATTTTATTTTATTATATAGTATTATAATTATATAAGTTAAAGTTAAAAAAAAACTGCTTGAAAATATGCATTCATTGCAAAGATACACCAGAGCATGCATGGCCGGATTTTATCGTGTACAGTCTTTATTCACAAACACCGCGATTGGCTGTTTAGGGCTTTCCAAAGTAAATTAAAAAAAAACTTTAATCCCTACAGATTAACAAGGAGCTTTAGTCCCGATGTGCAGACAATAAAGTAACATTTTAAGAGCATGAGAAGTGAAAAAGGAATCAATTGCATTGGAGAACGAAAACCACTTGCCGAACTTCTTTACTTACTTCGATAATTACTGGCTCCGTAGCGAGAATGTAGCGAGGAGTTTATAAAAATATGAACAGTCTTCGGAGAACGTCACCGTACGACGAATTTCCTTAAAGGTTGGAATTTTAAACTTAATAGTAATATAGGAAATATAAGGGTTAACATTTTCCAATAGCTATTTTTTTTGGACCGGGACGCGCCGTTTTATACGGTATGCAGTCAGCAGATTAAAGTAGGTGAAGTCCGTACAAAAAGACAAATTCCAGATATAAACAATGATATGTACATAATAAGATGCCAAATGCAACTTTTAAATGGTCAGATTAGTGTCGGTCATTTTTTACAGAAAATTAAATAGTCAAGCATTTTTTTTATTAATAAACTATGTAGTATATAATAAAAGGAGAGGTTTGTTTCTTTTCACCATTAACGAATGGTATGTCAGGCGGGTTATCGGCTGGTAATATACGATTACCAATCAACAAACCATTAATTGAGGATCCCCCTTCCCTCCCTCCCTCCATGTTCATAAAAAACTAAAAAAGTTGTTCCGGTTTATATTAAATAATTCTTTTTCCTCGTGTGGTTGCCGAGTTAGAATAGTGCCACTCCATGTCATCCCGTGAATGTCGTAAGAGACGACTAAGGGAATAAAGACTTGTAGTACTGTTAGGCGATGGGCTTGCAACCTGCCACTAATACGCTAGTAAACATCTTAGCCTAATTGTGCAAATTGTGGTTATAGAATTATCAACAAGTTTTTAGAGATGTTTGTAATTCTGTAGCTCTGCCTACCCCACTCTGGGAACGAAGGCGTGAGATTATGTATGTATGTATTCTTTTTTAAATTTAATTTTAATTAATTAATTAAAAAGGGCATTTTAAAAGAAATTAACGAGATTAAATGCTCTACAATTTGTTTTGAATCTTTTCAACATAATAATTATTCCTCTTATACCTAATATAGTTCAGTAAAATTATATACTACCATGCAAAAGGTCGGCTATCCGCCATTTTTGGATATGTTAGTAAGTAGAGTAGAACCCTTTATTAAGTAAAAATCCAAGTTTTCAATTAAAATGTCTTTTTCAGTTTTTATTAACCCTTAATCAAACGGGTCAATTTTTAGAAGATAACGGAATATAATCTTTATTAAGACACAAACAAAAAAACAGAAAAATAAATGAAAACTATAAAATTTAGTGGGAAATAGTTTCCCAATATTTGATTGAGGGTTAATTAAACCCCAACGTCTTGATTTTACAGAAAAGATTAGGTAAAAAGAAAAATCTAGTCTAGAAATGACCTACAATCTGGTGTTTAACTCATCTCTTTATATACGTCGGACAATTAGCTACCGAGATCGCGCTTCAACTTATGGGCAGGCAGGGCACATTGCACTAAATTTGTGGATATTTTCGACAATATAAGTAGGTACAAAAACATCTCTTAAAAAGATTACCTATTCTTACTAATAATATAAATGCGTCTGTTCAGCCTTACCTTACCTTTTTTTCTACTCTTTCAGACCGCTTTTTCAGTAAGTATTAGAAGTCCACCAGGCAAAAAGACAAACAAGCACACAGACAATGTTCGCGTCAGAATAGCTAGAGTCCAATATTAAAGTATCTAAATTAAAAAAAAAGAACAACCAGTTGCTCCAACTCAAAATAATTATAACTACCTCACATTAAACATTTAATTTTCGAATTGGTTGAAGCTTATAAATTAAAAAAAAAACTGGTTTGATTTATTATTGTTTGACATGTAGGATACACAATTATCTGCGTAAGGATATCAAGAAAGTATTAAAGCCCCTGCGCCACGATCAGTCAAATATCTTATGTTATTGAATCTTAAAAACGAATCAAAGATACCTTACATGCCTACTTTGAAAAACCTTAACTCATTAAAAAAGTTTGTAATAAAATATTCTCACCTTGCAAATTTTAGTATGCGATTAATAAATGCAGCTTTACATAATATTATGGTGAACATAAGTGAACTCACAGAAAAGCTCATGCTCAGCCACCGGGTCCAGGTCACTTGTTTTGTTAAGCTCGGATTTAGAGAAAGTTAAATTTGATTTATTACAAAAAGGACTGATTTAATTGATTATGGAATAAAGTACGAAAGCTCGGAGCAAGCATGCACGTATGCGGTGCAAGAGCGAAGTGCGGAGCAGTGCGGTTTGTTTCGAGAAGCGCCGTGTCCGGCAGCGCGCGGAGTTCAGTGCGTCTCGGTCTCGGCGGTCGGCGCGCCGGCACTGGCGGGGCCTGCGGGGCCGGCGGGGAGCGACGCGCGCCGCGCCGCCGCCGGGCCGGCCGCCCGCGCGACCCGCCGCGCATGTCGCCGTACATGACCCGACGCTCCGGCTACTCGCCTAACCTTCCTACGACACAACTTAAAACTCACTAAGTACTTCACATTACCCCAGATTAGCCCAGATTATTTAGTAGGTACACTCGTATAGGGCCTACTCTATTCTAGGCGGCAAAAAACATACCTATCGTCTTTGTTCTGTTATGGTATTGTCTTTAACTCGGCCGCCATTACTGTCAAGTAAGTAAGAGCTATCAAAACGTTGACTATTACCATAACAGCTTAAACTCATTAAAAAAAAAACAAACAAAGTAAACAAAGTTTGGGTAGTACACTTACTTGTGACGGTGTAACTTTTGATCTAATAGCCCAAAAAAGATAAAACAAAATGCATAGTATTGACATTAGTTAGGTTTATAATAATTGATAACAATATTAGACCAATTAAAAAAAATAACTGAGTAAGTGCTTTTTTTGTGGAAAATTACTGCAAAAATATCATTTTGTTTTCATAAAAACACGATTTTCTCAAAAATTTGCAGATATTTTACAATTCGTTTCCACGTTTTTAGATCTAAAATTAAACGAGGAATAATAATAAGCAAAAAAAAATAGTGAAATATATACAAAACTTTGAGAAAATCGTGTTTTTATGAAAACAAAATGACATTTTAGCTGTAATTTATTAAAAAAATTATCAAAAAAAAAGTGGATTTTTTTTTTTAAAATTGGTTTACCTATAAATTAACCTAAAATTTCATCCCTTTCAATATGTACAGTTTATCGAGTACCACCCTGTATACCTTGATAGGATGTTTTCATAAAATATGAGTTAGAGCCGATATAACAAAACACGTGCTCATTATTTTTTCATGTTTTTTATCAAATTGTCTACTGAACTTTGGACGGCAATTTCTCCCAAAAGGTTCAGATTGGGCAGCTAAAAAACCTAACTACTCTCTAACATAATTATCAGAATAAAGCAAATCGGAGCCGGACAGTTGGGTACCTTTCCTTGTAAGAAGTGGGACTACATAACAGCTTAATATGTTCACTAAAATGTATAAATTAAATAAAAATAAAAAAATAAAACCGCCTTCAGAAACGTAAACAATAACTTCTTTTAAAATGGTAGGTAATAGGTCAGTCCAACTGAAGTGTCGACTCACAATATTTCTAACCAAAAGCCGACTTCAGTTGGATTTGAGATAACAAACAAAATGTTTAACGCTATGTAGATTTGACCGCTTTACGCGGCCATAAGTCGAAATAATGAAAATTACCACACGGTTACACAATTGTCTTCTTTATCTACCTGACATTCCAGGGCACCCATCCCCACCCCTTTTGAGACATAAGATAACGTTTGCGCCGAAATCAGGTCGTCACTTGTAGTGTACGTAACAGTTCTCGGTGCCTTCAATTTACTTAGTGTTATAAATTGCAACAAAAAATTATGTGTTTTCTAGTGTACTGAAAGTAATGGATTTTAATAATTCATATAAGAATCATTTCTATCAATATAACTTGAAAAGTTGATATTTTATATTAGTTTACTTTATATAACTAGCATTCAAACGCAACACCTTTTTTTTAAGCTACTTTTCTTAAATCTTACGTTTTGAATGCAATAATGAAATATTTAAGAGGTCTTGCAAGAAATTATAGATACTCGTATTACAATAATTATGGCACATATCATCAATATTACATTTTCTGTCAAAACGTGCCTATAGCCAAATAAGGGTCAATCGAAGTTGTCAGGGTAAAAACTTTAAAAAAGGTTCATAATTTTATTTTTTAGTAATTATTTGTTTTTTTTTGTTTCAGAGTCTTCCAGTGCCTTTGTTGTTACAGTTGTGACTCGTAAATATTTGTTCGAAAAGATGAAAGATCACAATTTCCCAAATTTTTGTGAAAAACTGAACCATTTACAAAAATACCTTTTAGAGTATTACAGGGTCACCGAAGAAAGTAAAAAATAGTAAAAAACCCATGGTTCGGACTGGCGCGTGGAATGGCGCGTGGCGTTTCCCACGGTCTGAACTTTACCGTGTAAAGGCCGCTAATGTGACGGCTGAAGTAACTGGTGTATCAAAAATTACAATTCAACGAATCTTAACTGGAGTGCTAAAAGAAACTGGAACTAAAAACTGCCCATCATCAACTGAACAATCCACCTCGTCATTAACTAAACCATCCATGTTCACTACACCGGGACTGAAGAACCCAATTATCGTAAAGAACGTGGTTAAATACGTAACTAACAGTTTCGTATGGTAAAACCACAGTTTGCGTAGACAGTGGGGCCTTTGAGAGCTTCATTTGAAATATTGTTGCACGTTTACTCCAAGCGCGTATTCTGGGTGGCAAACCGCTAGTGTTTGCTGCGATAAGTAGTCCTGGGGCCCGTTCCAGAAAGCCACTCTGCAACTCTGCACTCTGCACTTTGCAAATCCACGATAATGCAAAGTGCAGAGTAAACGTGTTCCAGAAAACACTCTGCGTAATTTGCAAACTCTGCAAAGATTCTGTTCCTAAAACATACTTTGCAAATCCACAAATCCACACTTTGTATTTGACTCTGCCTCTTCAACTTTGCGATTGTCTTGTGGAACACAAATACTTTGCATATCCACAAATCCACACTCTGCATTCGACTCTGCCTCTTCAACTCTGCAATAGCTTTGTGAAACAGAAATACGTTTGAAGAGTTGGATTTGTGGAGTGCAGAGTTGCATAGTGGCTTTCTGGAACGGGCCCCTGGACTGTTGACAGGCCACGCGGGAGCGCGCGTGGTGGGGATGAAGTACCCTTCTAATAGTACTTATTCTTATGTCATAACCTTACAAAAATGGATACTGTAATAACATTTCAGTACAGATTTTACGTACTACCACAGAAATAAAGTTCTCATAGTAAAATTGGTTGTAATAATGCTGGTAATTTCCTACGGTTTCTGAACGCATTTTAGAGCACTAATGATATGTGAGTAGATAAAAATCTTAACAAGTTCCGGACAGGGAACGTGTTAATATTTCACAAACGGACCCATTAATCGATTTTTGTTTGCATTATTTTTAACACGTTCCCTGTCCCCATACAAAATGATTTGACATGCCACAAGTCCAAGTGTGCTTCCACTTCGGGGACACGGACGGCTTATTCCGTTTATATACCCTAAAATAGCCACCCTAAGGTGGATACTCGGAAACGCGTGACGGTCTATCCACCCTGAACGAGTAGGATAATCGGAATTCACATAATATCTTTCTTCCGATTTTCTCTCCCGTTTGTGTACAGTCATTTATATCGAAACACACACCCGGCCCACACTTAGTGAACTTTAAAAAACTTAGAAGTACATACTTTTTTTGAAAAGTCCAAGCTGAAAATAGTTTTGTTATACATATTACCTACTTACCTATCACTTACGTCATTCTAGACATATAATGACACCATCATATTTGGTGATGAGGTATTTAAAATAAATCATAGTTCAATTTAAAATTTAAAATGTCTAACAGTTTTTTTATTATGACTCAGGGTAAGGGTCTTGTATGTCTATATAATGGTTATCTCGCAATATCACTATAAGAAAACATACGCAAATCCAACAAGTTATTGGCTGTGGCTAAAAGAAAACTGCGTCACCGTAAAGGTAAAAGAAAAAATGTGTTACTAGTTAATTATTCTCCAATAGTTGTAGAATTTTGCTCAAAACATATTTTCTTTTAAATATAGGTAAATGACCCAGATCGTACCCAACTTATTTTTTGAATTTGTATTTATTCTGTACGTCATATAGATAAAAAGTTACAAGCGAGCAAGTAATATACAACTTCAATTTGTTAGCTTATTAATTATTTGTTATTATGAACTATTATTTGTTAATTATTTATAGAATAATTTTACTATTTTTAGTGTTATTTACTATTTATAAGTGTCTCAACTATCTCTCAAAACCAGGGAAGTCATGAGTACAGTTCTTAAATTGCGGCACTAGTGCGCCCTCTATAGTAGACTATAATGGTTACCGAGGGATAGTGGAGGGATAGAACTAACCAGAGGGCATTACTTGGGTAGCATTCAAACACGGCAGACGCTAATAAGTGACGATATCGTATTCTGTGATTAAAAAGTTATCGATATGGTGTTAAGAGAATAAACGGATAGTATAAGTTATATAGGAGTTTTACTTCTGGGACTAATTCCAATAAATTTGACTTCGCTAATACCGTAAACCAAATTCAAAGTTTAACACGAGTTTTAATAGAAACTAAAAGACAAAATATAATAATCAGTTTTTCTTGTTTTACCGACTTGATTAATTAGAAAAAATTGAGACCTTTACTTTGCCGTAAACAAAATAAAAACACTATGATCAAAGTTAAACTACTTTGAAACCATTAAATATTTGAATGAATATCTGAAGTAAACCCGCTGATAAGCACGTAATATCTGAAGAAATATGGAATATATGTTGTTCTTTTTCGATATCACCAATTAAGTTTGCTTAACATATTAAGACACTATTCAAATAACATGCCTTTTTGCATGACATAGGTAAATTTAAAGTTTTTTTACCTTAAATTCAAGACACAAAGCACACTAACCATCATATATTTTTCTATACGAAAATAGTAGTTTACTTGACGGTTGCGTAATGCCAATTACGCAGAATCGCGTGCACTCCTTTATCTACACACATATTATAAGCACTCTAAGATGGGTTCAGAAGCCGAAAGCCAAATGACCAGCATTACCTGTGGTACTAGGTGACAGCGATGACAGCTGTAACGTAATTTCATAATGTTTTCGAATATTGTAAGGTAAGAGATCCAAAGGGCATTGGGTAAATTTGTTTGAAGAATATTGTCATATTTTTTTTCAACGGCCACGGATGATTTTTACATAGTTATTTAGAGGACCTCTAAATACACATAGATATATATATAATTTATGGCGGTAAATAATATCGGAGCGGAGATTTTAAAGATTTAATTATTTAGTTTTTAGTACAAAAGTACGCCCAAGTATGAATATTTAAATATCTCGGCTCCGATGCCCTTTAGAGATATGAATTTTACAAATGACAACACTTTTACCCAAACCCCTTTGGAACAACTTTCAAAATTAACAGCTGTCATCGCTGTCACCTACTACCACAGGTAATGCTGGCCTTTGCCTACGGGTTTTGAACGCATAATAGAGGATTTATGATATTTTACTTTTATATTTGAATATTTGTTATAAAAAACCAAATTTGCAGAAAATTAAATAAATATCTAGAATAATAATAAAACTTAAAAAAACACTGCATCAGATTTTTTTATTTGTATACACAATTACCCATCTTGATGCCAAATTTTACCTTTCTAGGTCACCTGGAAGTGGGTTAGGTTTTTGATGTGTAATCAGTCAGTCAGTCAGTGAGTGACGATTATATCTCTCTCTTTATGAAATTTAGGGTTCTAGTTGATCTAAAAGGTTTTAATACATAAACCAAATTTCATGTTTTTATCACAAATATATTTGGAGTTATTGAGGCGTCGAAAGTGGTTCCAACGGTTCGTGTAAATAACACACGGCTGCGCTCGCCAGTTCCTTTTGCGTGAACTTGGCTGGACACACTGCCGCGTGTCTAGATATGGAGGCGTATTCCAACTCCTTAACGCATTCACTGCCACCAACGCATATATGCGTCACCGTGACTTCCACCCAGTGCTCTCAACGCATATGTGCGTTCATACAGTAGGCAAGCTCCGTATAAAACAAAAGATGTGGCACCTGGCGAAAGTTAAAAAAACAGTACCTACTGGCATTGAATGCGTTAAAAAAACATGTTTGTTTGGAATCGTAGTTGCTATTAATATACAATATTATACACAACATACTTCTATAATATACTTACTTTTTAACGACATAACGGTATATTTATAGTCAAATTTATTAATAATACAGGGTGGACAGGCACGACGGCCCTTCCGGTAAATTCGAGATTATGTATCTTTAGTACTATATTTTTCTCCAATAGGTATGCTAATATTTTAAGCCATTTTCGAGTTACAGCTTGTTAAAGTTTAAAACAAAAAACGTGTAGTTTCAACCCTAACAGCTGATAAGGTCAATGACCCCACCTTCACCTAACTAGTAAACAATAACTTTGTGACGTTATCGATGGATGACATTTAGTAGGTGCATTGACAATATTTTTGTTTTGCAACCTATTTGTTTCATAGACAATTATTACAATGACAATAAGCACGTCGCAATTATGTCACACTCTTAATAGTTATTTATGTAACTGGTACATAATGAAGCTTCTTAAGGTACGAGCGCCGAGGTTAGAGCGCGAGCTTGCGAGCGCTCTAATTACAGGCACGAGTACCTTAAGAACTAATTATGTACCGTTGCATACATAACTTTTTCTACAAGCTTAAAATGGTAATGACAAAAATAAACAATCGCTAACTTTTCTTGTATACTTTCCTCGATTTTTCTGCTAACAAATTACCTACTTGTCGGCAAAGTAATTTTCAGTATTCCGATTGGCGTCAATACTGTGTGAATGTTATTGTTAAGTATTTACAAATTTCATGCAAATTTTAATAGTTACTAACTAAAACAGTTCTGACAATTTATCATACAAGTTGGAATGCCAAACGAAATACGCCATTTTGTTGACATCCATATTGAACGTAACCATGGTAACCAAATAATAAATCGATGGATATTAATCATTTATTATTAGTAATTTAATAAAAATGTAATTTTAAACACATACTTAGTATAAAAAAATATTTTGTTTTAAAACACGTAATTTCAGTTAATATTAAAATATTTTTACACATACATACATAATCTCACGCCTTCGTTCCCAGAGTGGGGTAGGCAGAGCTACAGAATTACAAACATCTCTAAAAACTTGTTGATAATAGAGAATGTCAGCCAGTTTAGATTTTTGGCTTACCGTATTATTCATTAAAAACTAAAAATAGCTGTAAAACAATCATTTCGATACGTCAAATAGTTTTCGAGATATTAAATTTTAAACTTCGTATGCGGCGCCCGAAACCCGGCGGCTAGCGCTCACGGATGATGACGTCATCGCTTAACAGCGGTACGCGCCCTTATATGAAAAAGTAAGTTTACAGGGCTATAACTTTTTAACCGTTATAAGTAGCCAGTTGAATTTTTCACAGAATACGTGTTATTATAAAATCTATCGTTTAAAATTGTACAATGAACAATAAATCAAATCCCAAGAGGGATCCCCATACAAGAAACATGAAAATAAATCATTTTTTTTAGCATTTTTATACGGATTGTATTTTTATAATAGCTTCTTATTTTGATGCTATTTTAAGCTTAAATTGTAGTTTAATTTTCATAGTTTCCGACTAAATAGCAATCTCAAGTAAAACTGCTACAAATATGTGACAAAACTGATTTTATAAACACAATGTTTTAGGCGGTCACCCATCCTGTTATAGACTACGCTTGTACTTGCTTAACTTTATAAGTCGTAATATTTTTACGAATTCGTTTTCATGTTACTATGGCAGCTATGTTTATCTATTATTTTGTATTACATAACTAACTGTCTGTCACTGACTGGCTTTTATATGTAATGTTTGTCGAATAAGTTGGTTAAATAAAATTAGAATAAAAATCAAGCACTTAAAATTTTGGGATAGTGGCAATAATGCCTAGACCTAGCAAAGCGAGAGTGTTGTAGGTATGTAGGAAGGTACGTCTATCGACTTGGTAGCGCCCGCGCGCGAAATTTGAAATCGATGAAATGAATACACGAAGTATCAGAACTACTGCTTGGTCAATCAAAAATTCATGTTTTATAGTTCACTCTTTTATACAGTAGCGATATTAATTCTAAATTAACTCGAAATTTGTGAAGAAAGGCCTACCACCAAAGTTAAGCAACCACCGCTTATTTGTAAGAGTTTTACTACGGTTTACTGTTTGGTCGTAAACTATATATGTTTGTATGAGTTTTGATTATTATCTACACCGAAATAAAAAGCTATTATACAAGTACAACCAGTACTTCGTCTTCCAAAGTTAAGCAACTACACGCGTAGTCTAAAACAGGATGGGTGACCGCTTCAAATATCGTGTTGATAAAATCAGTTTTGTCACATATTTGTAGCAGTTTTACTTGAGATTGCTATTTAGTCGTAAACTACAAAAATTTGACTACAATCTAAGCTCAAAATAGCATCAAAATAAGAAGCCATTATAAAAATACAATCCGTATAAAAATGCTAAAAAAATTGATTTATTTTCATGTTTCTTGTATGGGGACCCCTCTTGGGATTTGATTTATTGTTCATTGTACAATTTTAAACGATACATTTTATAATAACACGTATTCTGTGAAAAATTCAACTGGCTACTTATAACGGTTAAAAAGTTATAGTCCTGTAAACTTACTTTTTCATATAAGGGCGCGTACCGCTGTTAAGCGATGACGTCACCCCAGCAAGATGGCTCCCGCGCGCTTTAATATTATTGACCCAAATTTTAAACGTTCATAGAATCAAAACTACTGAGTCTTTTTGAATAAAATAAAAAGTAGTATGTTTGGTTATTTATAAACTTTACTGCTACAAAGTTTCAAGCGATTTGGCATACCTACTGACATTCTTCATTCTATAACCACAATTTGCACAATTAGGCTAAGATGTTTACCAGCGTATTAGTGACAGGTTGCAAGCCCATCGCCTAACAGTACTACAAGCCTTTATTCCCTTAGTCGTCTCTTACGACATCCACGGGAAGACAAATATTTTTAACGGTTTATTATACAAATGAAGGTGTTAAGTGTTCACTAAACGCCAAGATTTATATCCCGAATGAACGTAACCATGGTAATAACAATGCTATAATAACTATTATATAACTGTTATTACCATGACAACGCTTATTATAGAATTGTTTTCACGCTTCGGTTACGCTATAGGTGGTATTCTGATACCATTAACGATATCAATATTAGCGGTTTATAGTACGCGAGTAGAAAAACGCTATTTGAGGCTAGAGATTATCTCAATTTGTTACTGTTATACGCAGAGTGCAACTACAATACCTCTGAGACTTTGTGTCAATACAGACAGCGATATCCTCCACAGCATCCATCAGATCGTCGATCGATTTTACGTGCCTTTGACCGCGTTGCTAGCAATCGTCCTATAGTCCCCCGAACATCTCAAGACGACCAACGCAGAGGCGGTGTCGTACGACTTGCTGCGGGGCTCGAAGAAAGAGTACTGCGTTATTTTGATCGAAATCCATGAGCAAGTTCCAGGCGGGCGGGTCAGCACTTCGGATTAACTCATACGACAGTATTGAAAATACTAAAACGTGCCCGTCGTCGTCCTTATCACATACAGAGGGTTCAAGCGTTATTGCCCAGAGACTGCCCCATCCGGGAAGCATATACTGCAGTCAATGTTGCGTCACCAAATTTTGTTAGCAAACCTCAGATTCGGATTCAGCACCCCAAAGTTCATATAGAATGGAAGAAATCAGAACTACCCCATAAATTTCCTAGTAAAAACACGATTTGACTGGATCAATACTGCCGGTCGTTGTTAGACAAAATAGCTGGAGACCGTGACTTCATTAGACGCATTATTTGGACGAATGAAAGTGTATTTATACGCAATGTTATGTGGAAAAGGCGAAATGAACACGTGTACGCCGAAGAAAACCCATCGGCGTACCGTTATTCGAGTCACCAATATCATTGGTCAGTTAATTTATGGGCAGCCATTCACTGGGAAACAATTATAGGCCCTGTGTTCTTACCTGCAACACTTAACAGAGTTGGATACATGACCCTCCTAAACTCTGAGGTTGACGCTTACCTCGATAACTTGCCACTGGCCGAAAGACAACGCACTTGGTACCAACAAGACGGAGCACCAGCTCATTCCGTGATAGAAGTTCGTGAGAAATTAATTAATATTGCGACTTGGGCCACACCGTTGGCCACCAAGAAGTCCGGACCTCACGGCACTGGTATTTTTTCTGCGGGGCACGATTAAAGACAAAGTGTACAGGACAGAATGTGATACTGCCGAGGAAATGAAAGAAAGATTAATTGCTGCCTTCAAACAACTGGGTAGAAAAAATCGTGAAGAAAATACATTATCGAAGGTGCATCGCTGCTGCCTGTTTTATTAGACGTGGTGGAATATTTTAACATCGGTTGTAGATCCCTAAGATAACAGGTAACTATCCTTTTCTGCTTACAAATGTTTGAATGTAGTTAGGAAAATAGGGTTGTCACCAATATTATACCTGACTCATTATAAACTTTTTTGCTTTCTTTATAATAATTGTTTCTAACCATTGCACATCGAATGTACATCAATTATTTTATACTATATTTTCGGGAACGGCTTCGTCCCTTTCCACCCTGTATGTTTGGCAATTTATAAATTTACTTGTGTTGTAAATGTAAAATGTTATGTCAGTTAATGTTTTTTTTAACGGCGGCTGTTTTTCTAATATAAACTCTATTCACTCCTTATACAAACTCATTCCAAAATCTTTTTGGGTACCTATACATAATATGTTTGCATAATATAAGCATCATTTAATATTATTTTTGCAGGAAAATACTGTGATGAAGACTAAACCACACATAGAACTATTTAAACAAGATTTCGCTAAAAATATAATTGACGCACGCGTAAACGAGTGTGTCAACGAAGTAACCACTTCACTAGATCCGGTGCCGACAATCTATAAAAACCGGGCGAGACCATGTCTGACCATGCTCAGTGTAGGGTTCCGAAGCCGTTACTACACAAAAACTACCTCATAACATAAAACAACAAGTATGAATACATTTGGTGCTGTCAGGTGATTTTAGTAGGTATAAACACTTTGGTCGTCTGTATCTCAGGAACCAATCAAGTCTACTTAGTCGTGATAGTTTTTCTTTAAAATTCGTTCAAGATATTTTTCAGATTATTAGTATATTTGTAGTTTTGGCTGTAGGGGGGGGGGGGGGGGACACTTGAAATATTGCCTTTTAAAGCTTAATATTTCATAAACGGATCCCTTAGTCGAAAAATTGTTTTCACAAACCCGCAATATTTTGAAAGACCTATCCAACGACACCCCACACTATGGGGTAGACGAGAAAGAAAAAAAACATCCCCACGTTACGTGTAGAGGAGTAAACAATTTTTTTTTTTAAGATTTTATTTTACCACTTTCTTGGGATGACTAATATGTATATTCATGCCAAATTACTGCTTTCTAGAACTAAGAGTATCGAGAGGTAGGCTTTGGACGGACAGACAGACGGACGGACGGACATGGCGAAACTATAAGGGTTCCTAGTTTGACTACAGAACCCTAAAAACAGGGTAGCATCAGACAATAACGATGATATCGACTTACAAATTAAAATTCCTGAATTTTAAAGGTAAAAGTATTTTATATGAACATAGAAACATAGAAAGTATTTGGTTGAAAAAAAATCACTTTAAAAATAAATGTTTTAAAAAACAAAAAACCGCCTACAAAAACGCAAAAAATAACTTCTTTTAAAATGGTAGTGTTCAGCCTCAAACTCAAAAATATGTTTCCATTATTATATTAATTCTTAAACTTGCGAGAGTTGGAATAAGATAAATGTTCTTTTTTACATTTTGTTTTTTCATTACTTTTTTTTAATCTACTGATGTTGCCATCTGTCCAGAGTTTGGGACAATAGACATAAGCGAATAAAACGCCGAACATACCGCCCACCAAGGACAGTATGTTCTTACCAAGCCGCCCACCATAGCAGGACATGATCAAAAATTTACCCATAAACTATATCAACAGATCTGAACAGCAGCTACCTTATTTTACTTGACAGGTAGTTATAATGTTACAGTTACACAAGTTACAGGAATCATACACATAAGATTATCTTATGTAAACGCGATTTACTTATTCAACCTTTTATCTATGTACTTACATCACATCTTAATGTTTACTTACAAAATCATTTAGTTATGACAAGTAATTATTTTAACAATTTTATTACTGCGGATATAACAAACATTTTATTTTAATTAAATTGAAAGTATCCTACTAATATTATAAATGCGATTCGTGCCAGAAAATTTAAGAGTCCCTTATGGAGCAATGATAATAGAAATTTAAGCGGATGCAATCGCAGGAAGAAACTATTACTTTATATGAAAATACAGATATCTAACAACTTATTAATTAAAAGTAAATAGCTAAGTCAAACAATAAGCATATTTAGTGGAACCAATATTATTGGACAATACATGTACAAGAGCTTGCAAATTTTGTAATAGACACTTAATCTGCTATTGGTAATACACATAGTTTAGATACTGGTCTAATAAGCTTTCCATTATTACATCTCAAAGTGACAACACGAGTGACATTATCTGGACCAGGGTGCTTTTCATCTACTAATAACAACCACTTGGACGGAGGGAGATCATCCTCTTTAACCAAGACAACGTCACCTACCTTAGGTTCAGGCCTTTACCTTAGATTTTAGTCCATTTGTACCTCAGTTGAAGGGTCGTTAGGTCTTCTTGGGACCATTTTCGCCAAAACTGTAGCATAGGGTGGTCCAAAATAGTATGAAGAAAAAAAAAGTATATCAAATCCTTCCTCCACAAGGCTTATTTTTGTTTGCTATAAATTAGTTACTTATGTGTTAAAGGGCATTGGATAAATTTGTTTGAAGAATATTGTCATATTTTTTTCAGCGGCCACGGATGATTTTTACATAGTTATTTAGAGGACCTCTAAATACACATAGATATATATAATTTATGGCGTTAAATAATATCGGAGCGGAGATTTTAAAGATTTAAGTATTAAGTTTTTGGTACAAAAGTGCGCCCAAGTATGAATATTTAAATATCTCGGCTCCGATGCACTTAAGAGTATTACATTATGTAGTATTACATTAGTTTACAGGTCGCCCAAAGCGTTTAGTTTATGCCAAAAAGATCTCATTCTCATACAAAACGATATCTATTTATTTATTATTTATTTATTTATTTATTTAGGAGATAACACAGAAACATACATAGAGTGTAACATAATTTGTAAATTGGTACTATAGATACAGATGCTTCCCTGAATGTATCTCACTATGAGCACAAGAAATACTAAGTTAAAATTACAGCATGCAATGTACTTAATTAAGACTTACTGATAAAAATAACATTAAACAATAGAAACACAGTGAAATATTAATGTTTATATAAATTTAAAACAGAAGCTTTAAACTGGGCGCGGGATTGTGAAAATAGGTCTATGTCATTAAGAAATCTATTGTGATGGCCACACAGCCTTTGTATGGGTGCACGTTTCCCGGCGTTAGTCTTAGTTTTGGGAAGACTGAAAAGGTGTTTAGACCTCGTTGATCTAAGGGGAGCACGGAGATGTATTCTTGACAGGAGTTCTGGGCAATCGACGTCGCCCACACAAATATTACGCAACATGATAGCATCGGCAATGCATCGTCTATCTCGGAGGGTCAGGATACCATACTTGGCCAAAAGCTGGTCATAGGAACATCGCGGGGAGCGCATTCTGATATTAAGACATCGCAGAAACTTTTTCTGAACCATCTCCAACCTGTCACAGTAAACATCATATTAAAAAACAAAAAACCGCTTTCAAAAACGCAAAAAATAACTTCTTTAAAATTGTAGGCACCTAATAGGTTAGTCCAACTGATGTCGGCTTTTTGTTGAAAATGTTGTGGTCGCCGACTTCAGTTGGACTAACCTATTAGGTGCCTACAATTTTAAAGAAGTTATTTTTTGCGTTTTTGAAGGCGGTTATTTGTTTTTTAAAACATTTATTTTATTTTATACTTTTTAGTGATCATAATACGCTGTTACGTAGTCCCACTTCTTAGTTGATATGAAACTTTAAGTTATTTCAAGCGCGCCGCAAGCAACGCCGCGGGAAAGTCATAGTCATATTTCAATGACCTCCTTTTTTGAAGTCGGTTAACAAGTAAATATTCTTCGTTGTAGTCGCTCAACTATCTTAATCGAGACCGAATCTTATCGGCACCCTTGAAATCGGTACCGTTAAGGAGTTCCGGTGGCCATCTGTGGTCTTCATCATCAGCTCCACTTCACCAAATGGTACTTTCTGAATGCAAATGCTGGATTTGTTACTAAAAATACTAAAATCGCCTAATATGTTTGCCTACAATATTTGAGGAGTTCCCTCAATTCCTCACGGATCCTCTCATCAGATTCAGATTTGGTGACAATGGGACCACTTCGAAAGTATACACTATCAAACCAAAAAAAATAATTGAAATCGGTCGACAATTGACGGAGGAATCAGTGAACATACATAAAAAAAAAATACATACAGTGGAACGTATAACCTCCTCCTTTTTTGAAGTCGGTTAAAAAAGGGTTCCACGCAACTGAGACATACTCGAGATTAGACTTTACCAAGGATTGGTATAAGTAAATTAAGCTCTTTTTTTGTGTAAAGGGTTTGGTGATACGCATTATAAAACCCAACATTTGGTACGCTTTCCTAACAGCATGGTCAATATGAGTATCCAATGTAAGTTTTTTGTCGAGGATTAGTCCCAGATCGCGTATACTTGTGACTGTTTCAAGTGGGTGATTGCTCAAACTAAATGAATTACACAGTTCGTTATGTTTTCTTGTAAATACAATATGCTTACATTTTTTGTACGCTAAGGATAATTTATTGGTTTTACAATATGTGTTCAGGATATTTAAATCGGCTTGAATAAGTAGGGCATTTTCATTTGATCGCACTTTTCTAAAAAAAAACAAATCTTCGGCGTACAACAGAAAGTTACAGTTAGTGAAACATGATGAGATATCGTTAATAAACAAGTTAAATAGAAGTGGCCCCACTATCGAACCTTGCGGCACTCCAGACGTTACCACAGTAGGCGCCGACATATGGCCATTAACTACAACAGACTGAGTGCGGATCTGTAGGTAAGAGGCAAAGCATCTGAGGAGATTACCCTTTATTCCATTGTATGACAACTTCCTTAGAAGTATTAAGTGATCAACTTTGTCAAAAGCCTTCTGGAAATCGGTGTAAATTGTGTCTAATTGTTCCTTCTCATCTAACGCCCGGAATATAGAGTCTGCAAATATGGTGAGATTTGTAGCAGTGGATTTACCCTTAACGAATCCATGTTGCTCTTGCAGTATATGATTTTTAAGCATTTCAGAGACCCGATCATGCACCAATTTTTCAAAGACCTTCTTGTATCCCTCAAGACAGAATGGAGATTGGTCGGTAATTTTGCACATTATCTTTAGCGCCCGATTTGTGGATGGGAGTTATGTGGGCTGCTTTCCATTGGTTCGGAAATATACCACTACGTAGACAGTTATTAAACATGAGTTGAAGGGGTAGTGCTAGAGCACTGCACGCCCATTTTATAAATATTGGATTCAAACCATCTGGGCCTGGACCTTTGTTTTCATCCGTTTGCTTCAAGACCGAGAGGACTTCAAACTTTGTGAAGGACAAGCTGCACATAGGACCGACTGAGTTATCGGAATCGAGCTGCTCATGTACATGTGTATCATAGGCACCAGAAGAAACGGGTTCATAAACTGATTGAAAATAATCTGCAAACATACCGCAAACTCCGTCAGGACAGTCAGAGGTTATGTTATCGAATTTCATAATTTCAGGGAAGCCTGAGTTCGATTGCCTAAGATTCGATGAGTATTTCCAAAATTGTTTAAAATTAGTGAGCAATGAATTTTCTATGTTTTCTATATAACTATGATAACATTTTTGTAACAGAAGCTTGACTCGAGAACGCAACAAAGCAAATTCTTGGTAATCTCGGGACGATCCGTAAGTTTTCCATCTCAACCTTATTTTGTGCTTACGTCGTAATGTACTTATTAAACTTTTAGAAAACCAAACGGGAGAGTGGGAAGACTTTGGTTTGACATGACATGGGTTTTTACAATTGTGTTTATGTGTGTATAGAATTTTAAAATGCAGGCCTCAGGATCCAGGTGGTCAAACTCTGAGGTACAATCGATTGAGTTAATGTCTGAAATATTTTTATTATAATCAGCTTTATAATAATTATGCCTACGTCTGCTTGTGAAACGCATTGCCTTGGGCTCAGACATGTCACATAAAATATCCAAAGATGGGTGATGTGGAACAGTGTCCAGTAATGGATCAACAGATATTGTCAACTCACATCTTTGGATGCTACTAAAGACAAGGTCCAATGCTCTACCATTTTCGTTAAAAACATTATTAAATTGCTTAAGATTTGCAAATGCCATTGTGTACGCGAGTATTTTAGCTACTTCGTTATCAGCGTCTACCGTGAATTAGGGTCAGTATTATTAATGAATGACCACTTAACGTTAGGCAAGTTATAGTCACCCATTAAAAGCACCGAACCCGTACACAAGTTTAAGTATGCATTTTGAACACGGGAAAAGTAGGATTCATAAATGTTATTCCGCGAGGAAGGCGGTATATAGCAAGCGCACATGATTAGACTATATTTACCAGGGAAAAATAAGAATACCTCCTCAAGATCGTCCGGCTCAAGCTCAAGCCGCCTCGTGACGGTGATGCCCCTTTTTACAGCCACAAGAACACCTCCACCGGTTTTTTCATGTGTCGCTTGAAAATTACGATCACGCCGGAAGATTACATAATCGTCGGATAAGATTTCGGCATCCAGTATGGACTCATTAAGCCAGGTTTCCACCAGAACAATAACGTCAAAGGTGCATGTTAACACATTTAAGCGCAGCTTATCTAACTTAGATTTTAGGCCACCACAATTTTGATAGTAAACGGAGTCTATTATTACACATTTTTGATAATATTGGGGAATAGTGTTACAATATATCGAACTGTGTAGCGCCCAGCCATTGAGTATAAATAATATATGCAGATTTCATAAATCAAGAATCCAGCTGCTGTGAGTAGGTAACAGTTACATAGTCATATTTTTAACAGATCACTATCGTTGCGAATATGGAGGACACGCGAGTCATCGGCCTTCCGCAGCAGAATATTAGCATTTTTCACCCACACGTACTTGTAACACTTATCTTTAGCTTGTTTTCGCGCTTTGCCAAATAATATCGTTTTCTTTAACGTGAGATGTTCGTTGACATAGAAAAACCTGGTGTCAGCTACTGCGGCGAAGTTAGTTCGGGAAAACAGGTCGGCGGTGGTCAGGTTCCTGTGAGAACGGGCCGCAGCAATGACTTCGTCGCGCAGGTGTCTAGTCGTAAGTTGAATCACTATATTTTTCGGACGATCACTAGGGATACCGTGAGCTATGCGATGAACTGCCCTTATTTTATCGGCAGATAGCTCAACTCTGAGCAGCCGTCCCACATCACTAGCTATTTGCACAAGGTTTTCTCCTTTTTTCTCCGGAATATTTTGGATTTCTACATTGCAGAGGCGTGCGGATTGGTCCATGACATCAAATTTTACCTGAAGGTCTTCTAGGTCCTTGCGAAGATGCTCATTTACGGCCTTCAACGATGAGTCGTTATGAGAAGATGGTATTGTTTCCAGTTTCTGTAAACTGTAAACTGTGTCTAGTAAACTTAACAAAAACTAAAAACAGAAGTAGAATATTGTTTGCCTACTGCTGCAACTCAGAATACAGTGTCATGATCTGTCCAAAGACTTTCTCATTCGATATCTTTATTAGATGTGTGAAGCTCTATAAATGTTTATATGAAACAATTTTAACATTATGGGCGACCTATAAAGTTTATTCAATTGCTATAAAACTTGGTATAGCGTATTTTTGTGTATTGTGAAATAAAAAGAAACTTGTGGAGATACAATATTACACACTTTTGTTTTTTGGACCACCCTACTGTAGCATTAATTTCTGAGTGAGTTGCCACCTATGCAACGAACTAACTACAGAATCCTCATAATTCCGGTCTGGAGCAGTTACTAATGCCTCGCCAATTAGAAAGTGACCCGGAGTGAGTGGGACCGAGTCTAGTTCCTTTGATGGCACTTGGTGCATTGGCCGTGATTTGAGGCAGGCCTCAATTTGCGTTAGGACGGTGGTTAACTCCTTAAAAGTAAGCGTGGTACCATCTAAAACTCGCTTTAGGTGATACTTAGTGGACTTAATTCCGGCTTCCCACAGTCCGCCGAAGATTGGTGCATGAGGTGGTATAAAATGCCATTCAGTGCTCGAGTTCGCCAACGCTTTGGCCACTTCTGTCATAACACAAGAGTCTCCTTCTTTAAAAAGGACACGTAATTCCTTAGCTGCAGCTTTGGAAGTTCGTACAATTATCGCTCCATATTTCATTACAATGACCGCGCCGGGCTACGAACCGTCTGAACGTCGCTAGATATCCGTCAGTGGTCAATGAACTAACCGCTTCCAAGTGGATGCACCGTGTCACCATGCAAATAAAAAGTGCAATATAACCTTTTTGACATTTGCAACCTCTGCCCTTGGATAGGCGTACATTGATAGGGCCAGCGTAGTCGACTCCACTGCGGTAGAACGGACAGACACACAGATTAGTTAGATTAGTTTTAGTTAAACTGTATTGGACACACCTCACATATTTCTTTACACATTGTCTTATGAGACTTTTGATATTCAGTATCCAAAATTTGGATCTAATATAGTTTAACATAATTTGGGGACCACCATGAAGAAGGGTATTTACATGCGCATCACTGACTATTAAGCTCGAGAGATGAGAGCCACTTGGTAAAATGATCGGGTGTTTTACATCATACCCGATACTGCTCCTTTGAATTCGGCCTTAAGATCATAAAATTCCTTCATTATCCAAATACACTACAATACAATACACTGCTTTTACGATGCAGCGGGCTGGATTTACTTAATTGGTTAAGCTCGTTTGGAAATGCCGCTGACTGACAAGTCCTTGTACCTAATTTTAGGGCTTTATCTATTTCTCTCGTAAGATATGAAGGAACTGTTTCATGCTTTAAAATTCTCCGACCGAAATCCAAAGTTGACCGATGCTTTAATTTCTTTATATAACGAAGGCAATAGGCCACAACTCTTATCATCTTCATTAGTGATGAATATTTTGTCCAAATAGGTAACTGTTCACATACTTCAGATGAAGGTTAGGCCGTGGATAAATGCAACTTGATTCGTTTGGCCTCCTCATCCGTGGATAACCATTCCCTATTTGAACATGCATATTTGGACTTACGTAACCAGGTTGGACCACCAGTCCATAATTCAAATATTATAAAATCTCGGGGCGCTAGTCCACGCGAAGCACAATCTGCTGGATTTTGGACGGATTCCACATGAGACCATTGATCACTGTTGAGTATGGACACTATCTCAGTGACCCGATTGGCTACAAAAGTAGTTTATCGGTTCGGTTGACCCTTTAGCCTTGCTATGACAATTGTCGAATCAGTCCATGCTCGACAACGTGACTTGGGAATAGCCAAAACATCCGATACTTCGGCCAGTAATTTAGCTAACAGGACAGCTTCAGACAGCTCTAAACGCGGAATGGATATTTGCTTAACGGGTGCAACCTTGGTCCATACTGTCAATAGATAGACAAATATGTTACCTTCATGATCCTGTACCCGAAAGTATACCACCGCTGAGTACCTAGGCATCGCTGGAGGCGCCACAAAACCCATGAAGATGTGTGTTGGTGATTCCTTTGCTAATACCAATCCACCGGGGCACGACGAACTCGTTCAGAGTTGATAACTCTTGCCTAAAGTTGTTCCATTCGCTTAACAGCAAAGAAGGAACTTCTTCATCGCACGAGAGTCCTGAAAGCCAAAGCCTCTGCATAAATATCTTAGCCTGGATAATAACAGGAGCAACCATCCGAGTGGATCGAAAAGTCGAGAAATAAAGGATAGAATTGTCCGTTTAGTGATTGGACTTTTTTGTGGAGGCAAAGTAACTGTGTAGTTATGTACTGAAACGAATCAGTAGGTATGAAAATTCCATGATAAACCTAAGATTTTTATTACATTCGTCTCATCCTTTTTCATAACCTTATCGCTGCTAGGTATAGGGTTTGGATAAATCTCATTCATTCATTCATTACTGTTTCATGATATACTTTTAAGGCCTCATCTTCTGTCTCACACCCACTCATATAATCGTCCATGTAAAAATCTTTCAGCACCCTGTCTGCAGCCAATGAATACTGACTACCTTTGTTTTTGCAACTTGCTGCAAACTTTTGACTGCAAGATAGGGAGCCGAGGAAACACCAAAGGTTACATATAACATTCTATAATCCTTTATGTTGTGTATTGAATCATCTCGCCACGATAACCGTTGAAAGTCTGTGTCTTTTTCTACAACTTTAACCTGTCTATACATTTTTATAATATCAGCCACAAAACATATCGGAAACATAATTATATGACATAAGTCAGGTTGCAGTCGTGGACCCACTAATAAATCAACGTTGAGTAATCTACCATTTACACCTTTACAGGAAGTGTCAAACACCACTCTCACCTTGGTTGTGGTTCTGTCCTCGCGTACCACTGCGTGATGAGGCATATAAACACAACTAGATTTAGCTTTTTCATGTTTATTATGAAAAGCCTCCATGTGATTCATGGATACGTATTCATTCATTACCTTCGAATATTCATGCTTTAGAATTGGACCTCTTGGATTGGATTTCAAATCTTCTCAAAGCAATCGTCCGAGAGTCACCATATTGGCACAGTGGATCCTCGTCTCGATACCGTTAGTGTCCCTAGTTGTAGTGGATTCGTAGTAACTCTCACAAGCTTGGTCTTCCTTAGATAATAAGGCGCAAGGTTGATCGTTTCATGTTCCCAAAACTTACGGAGTAAATCATTAATGGAATTGTCCAGGACATGTGTACTAATAATTTTATCAGAGTCGTTACTTACTTGAATCTTCCCAGAAAAGATCCAACCTAACACTGTACTCCGAGCTGTTAGTGTGCCCAGTTGATTTCGAACAATACCGTCTGTCAGAATTTGTCCATACTCGGCCCCCTTAGTAACATGTCCACGTTGCTTGGCATACCATATCCTGGGTCAGCCAAAACTAACTGCTGTGAGGGAAGAGTGGATGTCAGTCGATTCAATACATAAGCTTGGATAAAACAACTAAAAGAGCTACAAATGGACTGTAAATTGAACCTCACCATGTCCTTTACCGACAAGGAGCTTTGATCAACCCAGATACGATACCTGTGACTGGTATTTTATGAAGCTGCAGCAGTTTTACTGCCTGCTCCATAAGAAATGATGCTTGAGATCCCTGGTCCAGTAATGCCCTAAGTGTGTAACGCTTATCCTTATTTTCTACCTTAACTAAAGCTGTTGCTAGCATTACCTGGCCAGTGGAAATTACTGATCCCTTTGAAAAATGATTTACAATACGACTAGATCCCGCTTCTCCCTGCTTTTGAATGTCCTCTGGTTGCACGCCTGCAGCCGCTGGGCTGGGCTGCGCCGGACGTGGATAATTTCTGTCTACATGCAGCAAGTAGTGGTGACGTCGCTTGCACTGTGTCGCAGTATGGTTCGCTCCAAAACAATTGAAACACAGCTGTTTCTTTTGCATAAAATCTCGCCGTCTCTGAAAATTTTCATTGCTAAACCCTTTGCATTGGAAGACTAAATGGGTTTCTGAACAAAATGGACAATTCACTGCAGTAGTGACACTAAACACTCTTGGCCGTTCTACATTTTCTCTCGTTCTTGCTTCTTTTCTTTCCTTAGGCTCTAAAAACTCCAAGGCCCGAAATCTGTATTCCAAGAATGTAGTTTTTTTTAATATCCGACTCGAATGGACCATGTTTCAAAAACGCAAAAAATAACTTCTTTTAAAATGGTAGTGTTCAGCCGCGAGTGGGATGGATAAAAACAAACTCAAAAATATGTTTCCATTATTATATTAATTCTTAAACTTGCGAGAGTTGAAATAGGATAAATGTTTTTGACAGCTAATTTTGTTTTACATTTTGTTTTTTCATTACCATTGTTTAATCTACTAGTGTTGCCATCTGTCGAGAGTTTAGGACAATACACATAAGCGAATAAAACGCCGAACAGGTAGGTATAGGTCAGTCCAACTGAAGTCGGTTTTCTGGTAAAAATAATAGGAGTCGCCGACTTCATTTGGACTGACCAGCTATACCTACCATTTTAAAAGAAGTAATTTTTTGCGTTTTTGAAGGCGGTTTTTTGTTTTTTAAAGCATTATTTTATTTTATACTTTTTAGTGATCACAATAAGCTGTTATGTAGTCCCACTTCTTAGTTTATATTTAAACAATTAAATATTTTACGTTATAGTCTCTCAACTATCTTAATCGAGATATCTTATCGCCACCCTTGAAATAAGTAATGTTGAGGAGTTCCGGTGGCCATCTGTGGGCTTCATCATCAGTTCTACTTCACCAAATGATACTATCTGAATGCAAACGCTGGACTTCCTAAAAATACTGAAATTGCTATATGTACGCCATCGAAATATAATAAGTATGGAAGAGTAACACCGAACAAACTTGACGTTGAAATATGTCCCATTTCCTCTACGCTTGAAACGTTTGAGTAGACGCCATTACTGTAGAGGTTGTATATATTTTCACCCATAAGAAAACTTTGATTAGTTAAACTGCTATGACAAGAGATTTGATTGGTCTATATTTTTCTCGTTATGGCTAATCAAACACGTTAGAAAATGACACATCTGACATTTTGCTGAACTTGGATGGTTTAATGCAGAAGTGATCCGTACTTTAAATAAGTTAAGGTGTATACTTTATTTATACAGCAATAATGTTTTAGTAAATATTTATTCTTAAAAATATAATATTTAGTAGGCAATAAATAACGATATTATACGGATATAATTATCTACATAGAAAATCGACAAAACTCACATTATTATACCTAATAGGTAAATCAAGATTTGTTATGATGAGGCGTGGCGGTATTTGATCGTACCTAATTTAAATAAAACAAGTTGCAGTACCTAAGTATTACCTACTAAAACACATATAATTAATTTTTTTATAAAATTTCGTAAAATGAATGATGAGGTGTGTGAGGCTATTCAACATAGTAAAACTGCACTTTCGGAATATAATATTAATATAGTCGTTTATTCTTAATATCATCTTGTCCAAACGCTAAAAAAACATCACTAAATATATACAAAATACTATCAGAGTATGTCTCCTTAAAGTAAAATGAGCCAACTTAAGGATTTAAGGTAGTTTCCCTCCAGGGCCCGACTTATTTTCCACACAGTACATGAAAAAACGAAATCATCATCTACAACCTTGATCAAACCTTAACTCGGCAGATTCAGGTAAGTTACATACAAAATTACAGATTAGCTATCAAAATCTCGATACGATGCAGCGTATCCAGCCAAGTTCAAAGAAAAAGAAACTGGCGACGTAGCAGCCGTGTGTTGTTACACGAAACATTTCTATCTATTTTTGACCCCATCACAACTCAAAACTTATTTAACCTACTTACATACAAAATATAGCTGAAAATTTAGAAAAAAATATATGAAAGCCGACGACTGGAATTTAATAAAGAATCTTGTTTTGCGATGTAATGAAGCCTCACTCTTAAAAATTCTTCTATGACCGTTTTCAATAACAGCATGGTATGGTTGCTGTCGAACGGATGGCTGTTTGACAATGCCCTTAAAATATCACCGTTTTCTATTATTAACCTTTGACACTGATTCACAATAACTTGAAGGTTTTTGGCTCTGTACAAAATCTTCTCGTGACTATTGCGTTTTATCATTTCTCTTAGTATTCGCTCTGATTGGGCACATATTTTAAATACTATTACTGACGAATAAACCAAACCGCCAAAATCTTTCAAAGATATGAGCTTATGAAAGTACAATTTCTCATTTGCAAATAGCAATTTGACGCAATCTGGGCAATGTAATTTTGAATGAACTTTATTTGCTACAAATCCTGCAATGTATCCGACAATTTGCTCAATAGTTTCTGGCAGTGGTCGTTCACTATCCAGCATATTGGAAAATATTGAGCAATTTTGCATTTCCGTGTCGACCGTACTAGTTGCAAAAACATCTTCACACTCTTGATCGTTATGTCGATACCCAAGAGTGGACTTATTAATTGTCGATGAGCAGTTCAGGATTGGAAAATCTTGCAAAGGGATGCAATTACCGGTGAATTTGGATCGTAGTTCTAAATGTAAGAGTGTTTTTTTATAAATACCCATAAACTGTTTTGCGTTTGGGTTGTTATTGCAACGGCCGTGGTTCCGAATGACTCCAAAAAATAGCTCAAGGTGATCTTGACTGAATTTATATGGCAGTATGAATTTCAGTTTCTGTCGGTTTTCAACGAGATCTGTAAATAGCGTTTTTAGACTTTCAATGCATACAAGTAGTCCTAAAAAGCCAGTTTTAGATTGGGTTTTTGTTATACATTTTTGGGTTGTACTGTTTACCGTTATTTTTTGACCTTGTATTATTCGCGTTGATTTTGATTGAACGTCAATCTTAAGACCTTTTATATAAGCTTTAGCTTTATCGAGAAATTTAAAATAATAATCTTTTTCTGTAATGGAAAAAGGATGTTTAAAACCATGACTATCTAGTGATCTAGTGTTCAAAATATCAAATAAATCGTTGATTATTTCTATGAAATTAATTGTTCCGTCCGCATTCTTAAAATCGGGAATGTTTAATTCATGAGCACACAACTTAAGAGCGGAAGCAACACTATGACTGAGTGTTTGTGTGGCTAATTTGACATTCATTATGTTGTTTCGAAACTGTAAATGACGTTCCGTCAATTTATTTCCAAAGTGCAGTCCAATATTATCTTGTAGAAGTTTCAAATTTTGCGAGTATTTCCATTCAACTTTTTCCCCGTTTTGATCGATTATGGTTTTTTTCGCTTCAAATGTATTTCTTACAAGTTTGAACATATGGCATGGGTCTAATATAAGAACAACCGGCCTTCCAGTCGAAGGATGATTGAAATGAGTTTTTAAATTGTTTGGATCGTCAAAATTACATCCTAGAAGCTTAGCGGTTCCAATATTAGATGGACACCCATCGAAAGTTAGACTGACGACTTCGGCACCAGCGTCATGACATGTTTTTAAGCACATTTTAATGATATTGGATCTCTGTTCTGCAGCCAACCCATTTACAAAAAAATATCCCAAAGGCAACTTAAATGAATCGTTTAGGGATACAATCATCAACACGTAGGCTTGGCTGGCAATATCTCCTTTAGGACTGAAAGTGACATTACCCACGAAATCATTGCCATTTAAAATCCTTTGCTGTCGTATAGCCATTTCATCTACCATTAAGCAGGCAAGGTTTTTGTCACTTTGCTTATATTTTGATTTAAGTGCCCTGAAACTTTCCTTTGTAAAACCTGGCCCGCCCTCGATAGATTGGTACCATTTTGTTAATGTGGAAGGATGCGGCAGACATAAGTTTAATTGCGTTCTTACATATTTGTAACCAGCTGGGGAGTAATAATTTAATGTCAAAGCAAATTTTTTTATGGCTGGTGTGAACTTAAAACTAGCCCTACTTTTTTGAGATTGTTTTTTTTGTAAGTTAGTAACTAAATCGCCAGAAAATCCCCCTAATGCGGTATGGATGTTTGACTGCCCGTGGCCTTTTTTCTTTAATTCTGTAAGAACATCCTTTAAACTTATGTTTGTTTTCAAGATGGTTCGGTTTCTCCGTTGTAATTTTTTAATTTTCGTAAGTCGCTTTTCTGCTAGATGTGTTTTACGCCTGAGTTGTTCTTTGATTCGAAATGTTTTTGGAGAATTTAAAGTAGATTCTATTTCAGAAGATGAAATTGAATCGAGGTTATCTTGTCTTTTCATGACTTTGGAAGGACTTTCGTTGTCATCGTCTAAGTTACCTTGCACATTAAACTTGCATTGACAGTGCGGGCATTGAATCGTTGAGCTTGGCTGCAATGAAGAAACTAATTTATATCTAGTCATTTAAGATAGGAAAAAAAATCATCGGCTTAACATTTTTTTTGATTCTCACCAGTTTATGCTTACGTGACCTTACGTGAGGTGGTGTCTTGTTCTTGGTTTCTGCGATAACACCAAGTTCGCGATTTCCGTTTGAGTGATTTTTTCGTGAATTAACCATCTGTAATATTTAAAAGCCGGTTAAGTGGCCCTAAAAGTATTGTTTAGTCCGTATTTCAAAAGTTAGAAGAGAAAAAAGCGAATACGTAAGACCTTTGTGGTTTTACATTACATTTATCTAATAAGCCCTATATAGATGCCCCACCTCCACGCTTGTATTGAATTAGTTTTTTCTTACTTCACTCAGCTTGTTGACATTATATAAGTATCGTAGGATACCTATATGTTGCGGTTTCACATTTAATCTAGTTAGACTGAATAGGTATTTTAGTCTCAGAGAAATAAGCTGTGACATACTGAATGGTTATTATAAATAGAATCGAATAAATAGAATAGAGTGCACGAATGTCCTTCGGCTAAAATGATGATGATGATGATGATGAATGATGATGCATGAATCTAATGTATCCATTGTAAATATATATTTTTAACGTACTGTGCAATTTGGAACCGCTGAGCATTTCAAAAAATGTCTCCCAGTTTTTGAAACTAAAAAGTCAGTTTCTTCAAAATGGATACTGCATATCCTACAATGTTTGCTGGGAAGCCACGTTTCATCGCGTTTTTCTAAACGAACTGCAGCTATCCAAGCAAAACGTTTTTCTTCATTTCTAGGAAAACTAAAAAAAAACATTAATCTTTAATATTATAATTATTTCAGAACTTATATTGCATAACATCGGCCATGTCCATTTTGTAAGGAAATTATTTAATTGTAATTACTTACTAATGGAATGAAATTACATCCTTTTTAGGGTCCGTGCGACTCCTACACCAATTTACGGTGCACGTCGGCATCGTTGTTGCTATAGTTTCTTCTTCTTATCAGTTTTTTATAATTATTTTACAAAACTATGATGACAACCATTTGACATAACAACTCAAAGCCTACTGCAAGCCAGTTGAGCACCAAGTATTAGCTCCGCCCATTTTAGCACTAAGTATGTGGAACACTTTTTGAATGACAATTACTCTTCCATACTTATTATATTTCGATGATGTACGCCTATAATATTTGAGCAATTCCCTCAATTCCTCACTGATCCCCTCCTCAGATTACAATTTGGTGACAATGGGACCACCTCGGAAGTATACTCTATTAAACAAGAAAAGAATTTTTGAAATCGGACCATAATTGACTGAGAAATCAAATCAAATCAGTCAAACTGAGAACCTCCTTTTTTAAGTCGGTTAAACTACCAAAACCTTCCTAACTGTAACAAATACTTTTCCAAAAACCGCATCCAAATCAGTTAAGCTAAACGCGAGATAATCGCGGACAAACATTCATACATATATACATAGGTACAGGTCAAACTGAGAACCTCCTTTTTTTTGAAGTCGTTTTATAAAGTTGCTGAAGTAGTACTTACCAAAAAAATACGAGACATTTTTATTACCTGATTACACAGATGATATAGATACCTTAATATTAGAATGTTGGTATTCTCCAACACCTTCGCAAGTGACCAGATAAAATACGAGACATTTTTATTACCTGATTACACAGATGATATAGATACCTTAATATTAGAATGTTTGTATTCTCCAACACCTTCGCAAGTGACCAGATGGGTAAACTCAAAGATTTATTCGGTGATGCAACTTTTAGAATATGTCCTAAACCATTTAAAAAAGTTTTCACTATAGACGCAGATATGAACAGTAACATGACTTCGACAAATATTATACCTTTGGTATTTGCCATTATGAGTGACAGAAAGAAAGGCACTTATTTGACGTTATTCAATTTAATCAAATCACAAATTCCTGCATGGAATCCCGCAACATTCACGGTCGACTACGAAAAAGCTACAATAGGAGCACTAAAAGTGTGTTTCCAGTGAATTTGTTAAAGACTGTCAGTAGACCGTGTACAAAAAGATATCGGTACTGTAGATTATATAAGGTCTAAGTCACACAGACGCTCTAACATTTTATTATGATTGTATTTTTATTATGTAATTTCATAACCACTGACTATTACAAAAAAGTGCTGCTTGAAACTTAGCATTCATTAAAAAATACACCAGAGCATGCATGGCCGGAGATTATCGTGTACAGTCTTTACTTTGAAAAAATATGGCTCAAGTGGTGCGTCACAGGACTACAAATGAATTGGAATCCTGGCATAAAACAATCTCACATGAAATTAAAGACAAAAATCCACAATTAGTTAATGTTTTTGGAATGCGTGCAAAAAAACGCACAGCTCTCCGCTATTACTCCTAATGCGTGCAACAAAGAAATTTAAAAGACGGTTGCAAATTTACATTAAAAGAGACGAATTTATCCAGGATACACAATAACGTCTACTCACTGATGAAATTAGTGTTAGTACCTACTGTTGGTCATTTCCTGGACATATTGCAGACTTTATAAAATACTACCGGCCCCGCCCCGGCTTTGCACGAGTGTACTCCTTTGTATTTATTTTTAGTTACTAAAGAATTCATGTATTTTTTTGTTTAATGAAAATGTGATGTTCAGAAATACAGGATGCAAGTTTTTATTTAATAGATAATTTTTTTCAACTGTCGACTGTTCCTGTGGCAAAAAGTCGGATGAACAACCAGAAGTAAATTCCTATTGTCTACCCCGTTCAGAGTGGATAGACGGACACACGTTTCCGAGTATCCACCTTAGGGTGGATGTTTTAGGGTGGATAAACAGAATAAGCCACACGGACTAATCAAAGTAAATTTTCTTGACCTCAGGTTTAAGTTTAGTATTGTACACGGAAGAAAAAGTGAAACACTTGACAGTTGGCTACACGGGATCTATTGTTTATTATATTTCTATGGATACATCACTCAACGTGATCCTAATGTGGAGGCACGGACTTGTGATACCTAACGTCCTGACCAAATTTTGGGGTCATTTGAAGTTGTGAATCCATAGTGGGAGCTACACACTATAAGGACACCATAAGGGTTCCTAGTTTGACTACGGAACCCTAAGATTCTATTTAATAAACTAGTTATACGGTGACAGGTGCCTTTAGTGAATAAAATAAAAGTCCAAAGTTAGTGTACATAATAAATAAAATGAAGTCCGTGGTGATCCGTTGATTTAGTGCTTGTCGGCGAGGGAGACGTGGTCGAGCGCGCGGTTGAGTCGCTCGATGTGGCGCAGTTGGCGCAGTACGAGGCGCACGTGGGAGTCCCGCAGTGCGCGCGCGCCACCCGCCCAGCCCTCCGCCGGCCGCTGTCGCGCTCGTCCGCCTACAACCACCACCGTTATGCATATATAACAACCACTTACGCTATAAGATTATACAAATCAAATTATGCTACGAAAACACCTTGGTTTTGCTATTTTACTTCTATAATTTAAGTATTTATTTGGGGATATCCCTGGAGTTCCATAATTCTAGTTTCATATGGAACAATTGGTACATAATGTAAATGTCAAATAAATGATCCCAATAGTTCCATATGGAACTACATACTAGGCTTTACACCTGGTTTTGTTTTTATTTTAGTTTTAAATCCGTTGAGTATCTTCGTAGATGTGCTCTAAGAAAAACAGGTGGACAGAGACCGACCGATAGAAAAAGACGAAAATGTATCCTTTATTTAGCACCCAGTTAAGGAAAGTAGCAAGAAGAAAGGTTTATTGCATACTAGCGGCCCGCCAGCGGCCTCGACCTGCTGCAAATCTCCGATATTCTCGGTGGATATTCTTTTTTTCTTTCATACCAATCCTTGTCCTGACCATAACGAATAAAACAAAAAAGAAATCAGCCAAATAGCTTTAGCCGTTCTCAAGTTACCATGAGAAATAGGGGTTTATTTTTAGGGTTCCGTAGTCAAACTACGAACCCTTATAGTTTCGCCATGTCCCTCCGTCCGTCCGTCCGCCCGTCCATCCGTCAGCAGCCTAGCTCAGAGACTCTTAATACTAGAACGCTGTAATTTGGCATGAATATACATATTAGTCACGCCAACAAAGTGGTAAAATAAAATCTTGAAAATTTTTTTTTTGGTGTAGTGCAAACCTTGGCTATTTGGTGATATGCAGGTATTCGGTGATAGTTTGTTATCGTCATAGCGGGGTTACCTAATATTTTTATAGATGGTACAATTTTTTAATAGATTGCGCGACTTGCATTCATTATGATAGCGTAGGGCGAGAATCCGAATGAACTCACAAAAATTAAAAATCAAAAATTAGTTGGCAAATTAATTGTCTTGACCTACATTCTAGATGGATTGATACGAGGTGTAATTAAAGTTTTATTACGGAGAACAACTGAAAATAATTGCGAAAACAAAAGCTAAGTCAAGTTAACATTTTCGTTCGTTAAATCCTTAATTTCGGCGGTTGATTTCTTAATGTTTTTCGTTGTTTTGTATGTTTCTATATCACCACATAACCAAGTGCAGTAATTTATCTCAATACAATTATGGGTTATGACTCTGTTCTATGTATGTTTTAACAGCAAAGCCAACACTAAAACACATATTTGTTTTACAGGACACTCTTTTCAAAAAATGTTCAACAAAAAAAATCTTACAATGCATCCAGCATAAAAGCTGCCGTTATGGAAATTAACAATGGAAGTACTATTTATAAAGCTGCAAAAAAGTTTTCTATTCTTTGGAGCACTTTGAAAGCCTATAGCAGCTGCCTATCTATCATCATGATCCTTCTGCCACAACTCAGTCCTAACGCGGAAAACCATAATTATGTCCCGCCTGCAGAAATAGAGGTTGCACTCCTGTGGCATAATAGAGAATATTATAATTGTTTTTTTTATTAATGTCATGTCTTTTATTTATAGTTTTAAAATATACCATAGCTTAGTCTGACTATATCACAGAATAACCAAGTTCATGTCACACATTAAGCTGAATATCACTGAATTACCTACTTTTTCATGTGTCAAAATAAATGTTTATTAAATGAATTTGGTACATTAGAAATAAAATCTAAAGTTCAGAAATGGTAGACAAATTCATCCACTTTTACATAGTAATGCTTCAAAAATAATTTAATCGATAGGTAATATTATAATGTCAATAAACCTAACTATCACCGATTAACCAAGGTTTGCCCTACCTCCCCTTCACGTAACGTGGGGATGTATTTTTTTTCTCGTCTACCCCATAGAGTAGTGGGGTGTCGTTGGATAGGTCTTTCAAAAATTTTACGTGGTTGTGAAAACAATTTTTCGAGTAAGGTATCCATTTAGGAAATATTAAGCTTTAAAGCGCTAATTTTTGTCCCCAAAAAACTACAAATACTAAAAATCTGAAAAGTATCTTAAATGAAAGCACATATAATGAATTTAATAGGAAAACTATCCCGACTAAGTAGACCTCATTGGTTCTTGAGTTTAAATGTTTATACCTACCGAAAATTTATTTGCGGTGTTGGTAAACTGACCGCGACCTACGAGCATAGTATAAATAGAAAAGTATCTCGACTCCGGCCCTTTAGGAGATTCTGATAAAAGGAAACTGACTATCGACAAAGTTAAAGAACATTTAAAGGACGTAGCAGAGGAGGATCTGGAAAGTGTATACGATAAATAGACTTTGTATTCAAGAAATGTATTTAAAAAAATTAGATATTGAGTAAACATAAAATATTCAAAAATATGTCCTAATGCTCTTTGTGTAGTTTATTTTTGCACTTGACTGTAACTAGTTAAACAATAAATACATACATACTTAGATATTTTTTTTATTTCTCACTAGCTTTCTGCCCGCAACTTGGTCTGCGAGTTAGTCGATCGTCGTTCTTAATACCTCATTTTTGCCAAGAAATAACCAACAGACAAATTACACACTAAAAGATTCAATTGGTTGTTTTGTATCACCACTTCTTTTTTTCCGATTGCCTTGCTCCAATTGCGAAACATACAGATCATATGCGGTCGCATTTTGTTGTATCATCTTGACAAAAGCATAAAATGCACGGAATCAATGCCGGCGCACAGTATGTGATTTTACCTTAGCTGCGGACATCCTCGGTTTAAGTTCAACTTTGGCGTAGTTAACCGTAACAAATCACAATAAGAAATAACTATTTAAATATTTGAATTAATTGTGGAGATACAGAGCATTTTTGTTAAGGTCGTTAATTTCCGTGAAATGATTTTATTTACTAGGTTCTGCCCGCGACTTCGTCTGCGTAGATTTGGATACTCGTTATTCCAACGGGACGTTTTTAATTTTCCGGGAATAAAAGTGGCCTATGTGATAATACAGAATAATAAGCTATCTTCATTAATTCCGTAGCCAAAATGGCAAAAAAGGAACTCTAATTGTTTTGTCATGTCTGTCCGTCCGTTCCGTATAGGTATCACAGGCTTTTTACTCGAAAACTCCAAGAGGTAAATGAATGAAATTTGGAGTAAAGGTGTCTTGTAGAAGCCGTTACTTAGTTTGGTAGTTAAATAACAAAAATAAATATTTCTAGGGGGGCAGTCCATACCTGTAATGTAACAGAAGATGAAAAATTTTTTTTGACCGTATGTCGTCGTCTGGCACAAATTTCGACAGTTCTTTTGAAAATATTAAGTTTCTTCTGATTAAGTGAATATTTCCGGAAATAATCGCTCCGAAAGTTTCATACATTGTATCCCCCCCCCCCCCCTTTTACCTGTTAAGCCGTACCTATGTCTAAAAATAATGATAAAAACCTCATTTAAATTGGTTCAGTAGTTTTCAATTGATGCGAGGAGAAACAAAATTAAACAGACAAACAGACAAACAGACACCAAGTCTAAAAATTGTAGCAACGTGTTCTGCTGGTCATTCTGAGGGCCCCTATAGTATTCTTAATTTTTTATCTCGAATGTACAGATTTTTTCCCTTCTACAACTTTATTATATGTATAGATTTTCCGAAAAAAGCTCCCTCTACAAAAAATATAAATGTTAATTGTTAATGTTACTTAATTTGAAATTTTATTATGTGTAAAAATGTCAAATCCCTTATTGTACTGGAAAGGGAACAAAAAAAAAGTTGATTTGAGAAAAAAATTATTAAAATTAACCGTGTGATGGTCGCATTTTCTTTTATCATCGAAATATACAAAATTAATGTACTTTCAACTGGAGAAAAAACTAAATTATTATCTTGCGGAACTTCGGAGGAATTGCGTGTCTATATTTTTTTGTAATTTCTATGGAAATAGGGTTGTGCCAGATCAAAAGTGAAAATCAGTGAGTGGTGATGAACAAAGTTGTGTTAAGTGTTAAGTATAATTAAATTATCCTGACCGATGCTGCAAACGTATAAATTGGGCATTATTATCTTCACTATCCGAATCAATTAACATTTCATCAGTTGTGAGAACGACTTGAACAGCATCTTTACTGTTGAGTGGAGATAGGCGAAAATGTACATTATCCTCTGTCACCTTCAAAAGGCGGAGAACTTTATCTGGTATAGGAAGAGATTTTATTTGTTTTCGACGATTAGCAAGTATTACAGAGGATAAATAAGGATCCGACGACTCTAACGCACGATGAAACAAATCTATCATGGTCGTTTTTCGATCCAATTTTCGTGTATGATGCTCCCGATTATAGCGCCTATACTTATTTCTGGACTCGCCAGCTTGTTCAGACAACATACCAATAGGTTAAGCGCTGGACTGGATGACTTGCCGACCGTGTATTAAAATTTTATGTAAAGTGACAGAGATATAGAACCATTTATACGTTTTTACATATTTTTCGGCAACAGACTTAGAAAATTCGTCAAATTTTTCTACATCAATTAGCAAACCACTCGATAACGCTACCAAAATAGTATGTAGATCATCTACTAGCCACGACTCTATACCTAAGATGGCTGCAAACGTTTTGCGATGTTGGTCCGATAGTGCAGTTCGCGCGGTATTACCGTCGTTTGTCGTTCCGGAATTTGGACGAACAACATCGACCAAAAGTGACATTTTGTCTCTTATTTGAGACTGTACTATTTTTTCCCGCTCCTCTAGAATTATAGCTTCTGGTGAGTTTTTTGACACTCTCCACTTCGTCTGATTTTGAATAAATAAAGTTAAGAAAATATTTCCTCAGATTGTTCAAGAAGGTTGTTAATTCCATTTTACTCAAGCAGTTACGAAAAATGCTAAAAAAGTAAAAATAAATTTGTAAATCTAAGTAAAGTTTTACTAGGCCAGTCTATAACAACATCATAGATCGCAAACACGCATGTAAATACGATTTTTTCATTTGTTGTTATGTCCATTGAGGGTATTTAACATCCAAGTTTGCTACCCTGAAAACCCTGTGCTACCCCCATGGTGTTCGAAAAACTGCGATTTTTCGGCACTTGTTTCAGCTTTTTCGAAAAAACACTTCTAAAGTAGCATTTAATAAAGATAACTAAATTTGCTACAATTTGCGCATAACTTGAGCACATTATGTTAATTGGTTGCGGAGATACAGCAAGTCAAAGATGGACAATGTTCTACAAAAAGTGAAAATGTATTGGTAGGGTTATTTCAAAGATACGTACCGGCTGAACTAATACTCCTAGGTAAAATTCATGTGTAAAGAATTTGTAGAGAATTGAATTAGCCTCAATTTAATACCAAAGTGGTGCCTCTAGGCATCATAGTTACATCCAAAATTAAAAAAATAGTAAAATATCGGATCTATGATGTCGTTATAGACGGGCCTAAATAAGTATGTATTTTTCCATTTTTAATTGATTTGATTACCGGTTAAGGAAATCAATATTCCTAAAATCTGTTAAAGCATATTTTCTCAAATCGAGTAAGATCTTAAATATTAAGGGTAAAGTAGGTACTTTCCCTCCAGGTTCATGATTCTCGATTACCTGGCAGTATGCAGTACTAGTATATATTCTGTGCTGGCAGGTAAAATGTCCCAGTGAAATAACCTTTCTTTTTAAGAATATTTATTTCTAGTTACCAACATTCCTCTGTTAAAATTTTAACGCGCCAAATATACTTTTGCAGTCATTAGGCTCACTTTTAGAGCAGACTTAATAAATTGGCTCTTTTATTTTTTTCTTCTTAAATATTCAATTTAATATTTTAAAAGTTTCAAAATACCTTAAGAACTATTTTTGCGAAAAAACACCACTTTAAAAAGTCATAACTCGGTTTAGCCCCAATACCCTTAAGTCAGGTCTACCTCTTTGTATTTAAAAATCGTTAAAGAAGTACTGTACAAGTTTCCACGGTGCCTCAAACGCCTACCCAAAAATGCTTAAGAGCTCTTTACACACATGCAGCATGCACGACGTCTATTTTATCCGGAATGAACTTACCGTCGATGTCAGTTTGTAGGCCGTAGAAATTACACTTGCCTTCGTGGATAGAAGACCTGCAACGTTTAAAAATTTTTAGGATTCATAGAAACAATGGTTTACCCTTGTTTCACCAACACTCATTTCATAGAACGTATCAATCCGCAGAATTTTCGTTTCATAGAAAGCTATTTTCTGCTGAACCCGTATTGATTTTAGGTTACCCTGTGATGGTTACCAGTCTAACCTAACCTAACCTACGTGAATCATATTTAAGATACTTACCTGAAATCAACACGGGTTCAGCAGAAAAAGCTTTCTATGAAACGAAATTTCTACGAAGCTCTGTTTAATCGGATGCAAAAAATTCCCTCTGCTGTTTATAGTATTAATCGATCAAGGGCTCATTTAAAATGCACGAGTAAAACATTCAGGCGTCTATTTCAAATACTTTTTGTTAAAAAAATATAAACTTTACGTGACCTTGTCATCAAATTTTTTATAAATAAATTCTGAAAACGTACCTAACTATCCAAGATATTTATTTTAGACTAGTTTTTGCCGCGTTCAGTGCAAAAGCTGTTTTTACAGGGAATTGCACTCTTTTAAAGTTAAATGGTAAATCTTTCGGAATTACTTGGAATGGGAATGCGGGGAATTAAAACATTTTCTGCTTTAGCAATTCCAGACATAATTATTGCTCTTACGATATTCATGGAGTACCGGAGTACCGGGACACCAAATTTAAGCATGAACTTATGAGTGGGCACTCCCGACGTGACTTGCTCGGTGTCTATGACATTGTCTACAGAGAGATACTCCACAATATCGCGAGTCATATTTTTTTCATTTATCCATCCGACAATTTCGTTTGTCGGTGCTAATATTGCCCTCTGACACAACCATTATCTATTCTTTATGTTGTTTTGTAGATCGGGGTACACGTTATTTTTTAGATTAGGTATCTGTTTTTTGTAGAATATTACAGAATTCGCGGTTTAATGTAATCATACCGTTAGTATCTCTTGCCATACGATTTTCGCCAATTTTTAGTAGAGCTGCTGGCCCGACTGGTATCATTGTTTAGTTGTTGGCATATTTTTAGTCAGATAGATACATTTTTTACACATACATTACATATATTGTAGATGCCGACATGCATTTATTTTATCCGCTGGCGTGCCCCTATTTATCACTGGTAGATGAGAATCTGTCTAAATTCGCGATAAAATAAATTAATTTTCAATTGTCGACCTAAACCCCAAATTTGAAGATTCTAACTTCAAAATCGACGAATAGGACTTTCATACAAAAGTTGATCCCCTTTTTTATCCCCTTATAACCAAAAATCCTTCCTTAGTCTAAATAAAATCTAAATCTCTTCACTATAACAATTAAAAAGAGTAAAGTTGTTTTTGTTGATATATCAACAATCAGTTCAGCATTTTACGAGTATATATGAGTTGATAAATATCAAACTCCAATATGTCCTTGTAATTTAGTATACGAATCTAAAACTTAAATACGAACAAATTAAGTTTTAAATTCGTATACCAAATTTTATGGACATATTGGAGTTTGATATTTATCAACTCATATATAGATAGATGGAAGATTGCACTGTACAATGTGTACATAATATTTTGTAAATTAGGTAAAAATAAATACTGATTGTTAAATTAAGATCTTGTTAAACATTATTTCAAGCAATAAAGATTTATTATTATAAGAACGGATAATCACACAAAAATAACGCTCCTTAATATTATTGATTTTATTATGCACAACCTGATAAGTAATCTTTAAGTTAGGTACTGCATACTTATTAGCAAATTTATTTCACACATCATTTTAAATATCAATTTCATTTCCACATTTTAGTTGTACACTATGTATGAAAAACGCCCTCCCCAATTGAAGTCGCCAACTTGGCCATACGAATCATTTTAAATTGTGACCAGTCATATTTTTAAGTCTAGAAATAAGGAAGTCCCATAGAAACTCCCCCCCTAATAAGTGGAAAGCTACTTCTTCTTTCTTTATCTTTGCCTACGCAGATCATATTTATTTGTAATCAGCATATACCAATTTTCATAATGCTAAGTCCATAAATGAGAAAAGTTCCATACAAAATTTACCCCCCTATTTTACCCCTTTAGGAGGGAATTTTGTCTATTTCACCTACACAGATCATTTTTAATGAACATAATATTCACAGAATTCAACATTAAAACAATTAAAAGAACTAAACGTATTTAAATTTAAATTAAACTAAACTACTCTAATATTAAAGATATAAATGGGCGTTTCTTTAAAAGTTTGTACCTAGTTAAAGGCTAAAATTAAGAAACGTTAACTTTTCCGCTGAGTTACGAAAATTAGTTATACTTGTGATAAGATAAATGGTGGTATCTCAGACAAAACTCCTGTAGCAAGTGCAAGCATATTACTAACGGGTGAGGATTGAATCTACTTCATTGATTGAATTAGAGATACTGCTAATTGGCGCTGAGAGGTAGTATATAAATGTACGACTAATTTTCGTAACTCAGCGGAAAAGTTAACGTTTCTTAATTTTTGTCCTTAACTAGGTACAAACTTTTAAAGAAATGCCCAAATAATAATCACCAGTATAAAAAGAACACCCCTCTAGCAGGTCCGCTCGCGGCATGGTCCCTATGACACTGGCTGCATTACCTCTCTGGATAGCTAGCCCAATCCTTTGGGAGAGGTAAGCACCAGCTATGAGCCGGGATGACAGGGCCTTAATAAAGCTTTTCATATCAGCTGACCAAGGTCCCATGGTTTACACTGCAAGCGCCACAAATTCGTAATTATTTAATAATGACGAATATTTGCGGCGCTTGAGGGTTTGGGTCTGATCAGCTGCTGCACCGGCCCGATTACGGGTTAACTGGATGAAGGAACGGGCAGGGGGAAGACAATCTTCCACAGGACCAAGTTCCTTGATAGTAAATAAGATTTTAAGTTTGTTTTTGAATTCACATTTCCAAGTGTTGTTATTTGACAGGATAAAAAAGTCATCGACAAAGACTGCTACAACTAATAAATGGTTGTCTTTCCTTTTGTAGTAAATACAGTGCTCTGTGTGCAGTTTGAAATAAAGATAATGCGGCAATTGCTTCGCATACCTTTTTAATCCACTGGCGTGGAGCTTGCTTCAAGCCATAAAGCGACTTTTTCAATAAGCAGGTTGCTCGATATATATTTCTTCCTCCAAATCTCCATTCAGGAAGGCTGTTTCTACATCAAGGTGGTCAATGTGACAGTTGAGTTCTGCTGCGAATGCCATTGGAGCCATTCAACCCTTTGCGGATGATCCGATACTTCTTTGAAAGTTTCTGGTTCCAGATCAGAAGTCATGTGTACTGCACATACATTAACAAATCTCTCAGGCGGACGTCTTTCCCTGCTGGGATATCTTCATTCAGGTATTTGTTCAGGGATGCCTTCTGATTCAGGGATGACTTCTGGTTCAGGGATGACGTCAGGTTCTGCGAACTCTGGCAAAACTTCTGCGATTGCAGGTTGAGGCTTTTCTAAAATTGTTTCAAGCTGAATATCAAGTTGTGTTTGAAATTGTGGCAGTGGAACTGGTTCTTCTATTGGCAGTTGGACTTGTGGGGATGGTAGTGTGTCAGGGGGATTTGGGTTGGTAGGGGTAAATCCGTAGATATGAAGATTTAATTTATAATAATATGGATACAATCGGTAGACATGACAAGAGTAAAGACAATAATCAAACATTCAAAAAGATGACAGGATATTCTAATTATAAAATCGTATAAACAAACATAAAGGTTTAACACTATTTTCTATGAGAGATGCATGAATTGATATGAGGCGAGGTGTATCCCATGCTCTCTGGATATGCCTCTTGACCGGCATATCCACTCCCGGACACGACTCACACCAAACATCCTTAGCCTCCACCAGGTTCGCAATCTCAACGTCAAATATCAGTGGCAGATTCAAGATAATACTGACGAGAGGCAACGAACCATAAGCGGAGGACAGGAAAGCCGGTAGTGCCTCGCTAGAAGAGCATCGAATACCAAGTCCACCGAAACGAATTGGGAGAACCGCTCGAGTTCAAGGCCTTAAACTAAAATTTATATTTAATAATTTATACAGAGTTAATTGAAGAGTAATATCTATAGAAGCCAAAATGTCTGGAAATTTCCAAATTTGGCAACTCCTTAGCAAATACATGAACTTTGGAGTGAAAAGACAAAACCGAATAACAAAAAGCGCCATGTGGGGGTTTATTTCGTATAAAAGGTAAGAAGTATTTTTATTAATTGTAATTGTAATTGTAATCGAGAACTTATATACCTACTTTCATACTCCTAAGTCCAGCAATGAGAAAAATTCAATACAAACTTTACCCCCCCATTTTACCCCTTTAGTAGGGAATTTTGTCCATTTCTCTTACACAGATAATTTTTAATTGTAATCGAGAACTTAGATACCTATTTTTATACTCCTAAGTTCAGAAATGAGAAAATTCCATATAAACTTCAACCCCTATTTCACCCCCTTAGGGGATGAATTTCTAAAAATTCTTAGTGCTGACTTACATCATGAAAGGAACCCCTGTACCAAATTTCAAGTTTCTAGGTACAGTAGTTCCGGCTGTGCGTTGATATCTAAGTCAGTGAACGAGGTATTATATATACTTATAGATAAATATAGTTTGATAAAGCATAATTATTTGGGCGCCTGTTTTCCAGTTTTTATTTTTGGTAAAGCGCTTCTGGATACCGAGTAATTATGTTTTTCATATTTTCGTTTTTATTTATTTTCTCCCCAAAACCTCAAAAGTGCGACTTGTGTCTAGCACAGAAAGATTGCTCTTAGCAAGTCCTATCACTGATAAATCCACGTTTCACTATCGCGGCTTTTGGAAAGAAATAAATTTCAAAAAATAGTGTTAGTTTTGTCAGTATATTTGGTCTTAATTAATTTCAAAGTTATTACCTATGTTTTTTTCTACATTACAAAAACTATTCAAATGAGATATCATTTAGACCAAATCAATTGCATGTTCCTGCATTGCATGTGGCCTTATGATTATTTTTTTGATAAAGGGTCACATGTAACGCCACCGGTCCACCCTCGTTAGGCTTAAGCTAAAACTAGTGATGGTAAAGTCCGTGGAGTATTCAACTTTATCAAGTGTTCCTACAAGTCTAGCAAATAAAATAAAAATGGGCATGAAAAAGAAAATAGTTCTTGCAAGAAAAATCTTTCAATTAGAACCATAATTTCAAGTATAAAATGTGTACGGATTGCTACACTACTTTACTGAGTAGGTAAGATATTACGCGACCTAAAATGAAGGAGGAGGTTTTCAAGTCGAATGGTATTTATAAAAAAAAAAAAAATGCTTTTACCTCAGCCATAATATGAACCAATTTCGAAAAATATTTTTTCATTTGAAAGCTTGGGCCCTCCAAATGGTTCCATATGAATTTGGTTAGGATCGAATTCGAATTGTAGTAGGTTTTTATATTTTTTTATTAAGTATTTTATTAGCTTTCTTTGCTTGGTGCAAGTCCGGCTTAGATTTTTTTCAATAAACATTTATTTTTAGGCTCAGTTGAATTCATTATAAGGCTCTCTAAGATATCGTACCTAATAGTTAGTTTACTACATAAATTATGACTTTGTCCAGTTAATAACATTTTATTTTAGGTCTTATATTGATTAGAGAGTCAACTTTTATGGTATGTTTTTGCCTTTTAAATATTTTCTGACTTATTGTTTGTAGAGATAAACTACGGTAAGATGGCACGCCCCTCCAAATCACTCTTTCAATGATTCATTGTTGACGACACCACTAAACGGCACCCTTAGGGGTGTCGTTAACAAACATAATTTGATAACGACACCACCGCAGGGCTGTGAAATATGTTTTCCTAGGTAGTACGAGCTCTTTAGTGCAAGGAGCTGGTACTTGAGATTAAATTGTCGATAGACAATGTCAATGTCACACATTGTTTATTATTTACAAACACCATTTCTGTGCTTGCATTTTTCAATACCAAAGTAAGTTATAATGCAATATATAAAAACTAATGGCGGAGTCGCTTTGCTGCTTGATCAATATAAATATCACAAGCATAAACAATATGCTAATGGATCTACCGTGTGGAGATGTCCTTTCTATAGGAAGTTGAAGTGTCTGGGAACTGTTACCTTGAGAGTAAGTAGTAGTAGAATTTAGACTTTTCCATCGATTTACTTCAACTTAAACCTTTGAACGCTTTCATATTTTAATGATCTGATCACTCACACGCCAAGTACTGTTACGTTATCAAAAATAACGAATTAATAGGAGCATTTTTCTTACATTTGATTGCCGATTATTACACACGCAAAATCGTGCGTTTTCATTTTGATGATTTCATTGAAATGCTCTGTTTAATATTTTCGGAAAACACCGAGTAGGTACTTCGTCCCAACAACTGTTTTTTTTTCATAATGTAGGTATTTGTTTCAACAAAAATCGAATCAAATGTCGCTGGGTTTTATTTTTACTCCGACATTTTTAGGGGTTGTTGGCATGGTGAGCACGACCGCCCACGACCTCTTTAGGGGTTATTGGCGTTCAAAGGGTTAAAACTGCAATAATTATCCCTATAATTTCCTTGTTTAAGGATGACGAACTCCTGAGAAGTGTCCCTCACACATGTGAGCGAGATGCGTATGAAAATGAAAAAATTAGAATACTTAACGAGCTGAGGAATGAAGTCGTACAATCTGATGAGCTAATACCAAAGCTCTACGCCGATAAGATGGCCTCTGTACAAAACACTGGCATAGATTTGGTGATATCCCTACCCCCCCTGAATAACACGACTAGTTTTTTATATGCTGCACGGAACCATTCGTTGGGTGTATCTAAAACTACTTTTAATAATTTCGATGAGGTAGAGGTTCCAGAAAAATTTAAAATCTTTATGTTAGCTGATTACTCAGATGATCAGAAGAGAATTTTAGTTTTCTGTTCGGAGCAGAGCCGGGAGTTATTAAAAAACACAACCGAGTTTTTCATGGATGGGACATTTAAATCATGCCCATTCCCATTCACACAAATATTTTCACTTCATGGAGATACAGGGAGCACATTTGAATCAACTAATGTCGTACCCTTAGTGGTTGCACTAATGACCGACAAAAAGGAAATCAGCTATTTCCAATTATTTAGCATGATTAAGTCACTATTGCCGCATTGGTTACCGCTTAAAATACATTCAGACTTTGAGAAGGCGTCGATGAACGCAATCAAGGCTGTTTTTCCCAACATCATAGTGAAAGGTTGTTACTTTCATTGGTGTAAAAATATAAATAAAAAAGCTGACAAACTTAAGCATACTAATACCTATGCAGAAAAAAGGATCGTAGGATTGACGAAAGCGTTAGCCTTGATTCCTTCTACTGATATTATGGAGGGCTGGACTTACATTAAAACTTTGTGTGAAGATAAATTACAAATGACAGAATTCATTAACTACATAGAATCCTTTTGGCTAAGACAACATTTGGATGTTTTGAGTGTTTTTGGCGAAAGGCATAGAACGAATAACGTTTTGGAAGGATATAATTCTAAATTAAACAAAACAATTAACAAAAATAATGTGTCGATTCTTCGGGTGTTAAATAAAATTCTACCTTACCAGGGTACTGTCTCTATTTCGCCTCAAAGAGCTAACAAAACGGTGGTTAATGACAATATGATTTTGGAAATACAATTAGCATTACTTCACGGAAATATTCCAATCATCGCCCTAAGCATCAAAGAATCGCGTAAGCATCGCCCTAGAACAACTGCGTAGTAACTAAAATTCGTCGGGCGTACAATTACAAAGTAGGGACTTTCACAAAGTATCAATTTATTTGATTAATACCTCTTTTGAAGAATACTGGTAGTTTAAAAATAGTTATTTATAACAAACATTTATTGTTTCTGTCAAATACATATTTAATATCATTTAAAGATCAAAAGATACAGCAATGTGCGATCCAAAATGAATAATTGATTATCTTCACCCTTATTCCCAAAATACACTCCAATGTCTCCATTCCCAAAACAGTGGGTCCGACACGCTCTTAGCCAGTTTATAGATATATATTTTTGGTATAGGACCTTTTTGTTCATTTAAGGAACACTGGCACTAATGACAATTTTTCTTGTCTTTATTCACTTAAATTTATAATTTGACGTTTATAATTGAAAATTTAATTTGATAATATACTTAATCGAAGGATTACTTAGTTAGAAATGAGTCTTTTAAGAGCATACGAAAATTCAAATCAATGCATATTTATTGGGTGTCCAAATACACCATTATTATTCATACCCGACATGGTAAGGGTGAAGTTACTATGCGAGTTAAACTTTTATATCCCACAAAATACTCGTGTGTGCGGCGAGCACTTGGCAGCTGGTGCATGGGAGGACCTGACGGAGGCACCAAATGTTTGCGAAGACTTCAACCAAGCTCAAACAGAAGATATCGTTCGCGTTATGCGGCAAGCAAATCCTTTTATACATGACACAGTTTCATCTTTATGTACTACATCCATTTAAATAATTAAAAATAAATCTAATATGCATTTTTTCTTCTGTGATTCGGCAGCATAATATTGCTCGAAGGGATCACGAGGATTTTTATTCACCGTGGTCCCTTCAAGGGACGGCCGACGGGTAACAATGGAAAGTAGGCTTAACCACTGTAATGTAAATATTATTCATTATTATTATTACACATTACACTTTGACTATCAATCATAATAAAATAAGTTTTATTTTTCTCGATATATTCTACAAAACTAATCACCGGTAGTGTTGTTAACATAATATATTTGTTAACGACACTCCTAGGGGTGCCGTTTAGTGGTGTCGTCAACAATGAATCCTTTCAATGTAGTTATATGTATTCGCCGTCAGTAGCAGTCCGGCTACGGACTGGGACAGTCACGTTATTGGTACTACGCCGTTCAGTGACACGAAAGTACTAATTGCAAAATAAGTTGGTCATGGATAATTCAGTAAAAAAAGTGTTAAAAAATTATGTGGCAAATAAAAATGTAGACCAAAACTGACACATCGATTATGAAATTACTTCATGAGCGTCTTGATATGATCGATTGCACGATGTGGACCAACACTTGCAGACATGTAGAGGCGACGGAATCCAAATACTGGAAAGACTACGACGATGGACAAGAATTTATTATTAACGTAGGAAAATCCGATTCTGAAAATGACACATCAAGCTCCTATGATAGCGATGAAGAAAATTCTAATTACTAATTCCAAAGCATTAAGAATTTGAACTTTTTGTAATTTTTGCACCACTGCCCAAAACAAGGAGTGTAATGTTTTCAGGGTTCATGTATGTATGTATCTTACGATTCTTTATTCCACCATAACTTCTAAACGCCTGAGCCTATTTAAATGTGTGTGGTATCGTTAGAATTCTTTTACCATCCCGGGTGACATAGGCTACCTAAATTGTTAAAATTTAAATAACAACAATGGCAAAAATGTCAATTATTTATGTCAACAAAACTGCCCTCCTTACGAAAAGTGCAGTAACTCGTATTTTTGTCAGAATTGAGTTGAATACATATTCGTAATCAGCAAAACGAGCTCTACAATTCCTTCTTTGACATGTTTCTCGGAAAAATCGGGATCATCAGTTTTCGGTAACGAAGAGTGCAGTAACTGTGAATTCTAAGAATAGTTTCCTAAACATAAGTGCAGTAACTTTAGATACTGCACAGGTTTTTTAAATAGTTTCATATCAACTCTAGTAATTCCTTAACATAAGAGCAGTATCTATAGTTACTTCACTTATCATTAGGAAAAGCCTCCTTTAATATTATGGAGTACACCTAGTCATAAGTGCAGGTAGTATAGTTACTGCGCTTTTGATTAGGAGGAACAATGCTAAATGTTGTTGTTCTATAGTTATTAATGCAGTAAAATGGCTTTTACTGCGGTTATGCTAAGGAAATATAATCATAATTTTGTAAACATTATTAAGAATTTGTGTAGTATATCAGAGTTACTGCATTTATATTTAGGACAAAACTAAGTCCTCCATAAATTTTTCCCTTTGGTTCTGTATAAACAAACACCTGAATTTGTACAACCGTGTTATAGTCTCTTACAAAAAACGTCATCTTTGAATCCCTAACTTGTTTATCCCGGTGATGACAGATATTTGGGTGCGTAACGATAGATATAAAAATATTTCATATAATTATTGAATCATATAACATCAATTAATATATTTAAATATGATTTAATTATTATTTTATATAATGATCATTTGATCTAATATATAAATATAAATAAATATTTTGTATAAAATACTTTAAGTATAATGCATATTTACTATAATTAACTTATGATATAAAATAATTTCATCTAAAGTACAGTTGGAATAACCATTTTTGTACGAGATATAATCATAAATTTACTAGGTACCCCACAAAATTTACTCAGGCTAAAGGATAAATGGGGGACGGGGTGGCGTAACTCGTACAGCCACTTGGGTAGGTTCGTTAGGGCCTGGACACACTGGCCCTTGAACCCCTTGCCCGTGCTCAAAACTAAGTGCTACCAGAAATGTAGGTTAGGTTAGGTTAGAATTGCGACTCCTGCACATAACAAAGTGCTACCGGAAAAATAGTTTAGGTTAGGTAAATAATACAATACGATTTTTATATCAAATGATGTTTATACCAAATGATGTTTATATAAAATGAGTGATGATATCCTTTAAAATTATATCAATTATTATATTATTTGTCAGGATCGTAGCAGGTGGAAAGAAGTGGTCTCTGCCTACCCCTCTGGGAAACAGGCGTGATTTAATGTATGTATGTATGTATATCAATTATTATTATATCAAATGAAATTATATTATTTATTTTTAAACCAATCTTTACACACCTCAGATATTTGTGTGATAAACGCGATTATTCATTTCTGAGTCTTGGATGTTTTCTATGTATTTAAGTCTATATTTCTCTATACAAGTATGTTTATCGTTATCTAGTCCCCATAGTACAAGCCTAAAGCTTAGTGTCAGACGAGGTTAATTTGTGTGAGGTTGTCCCCTGATATTTATTTATTTTATTTTAATTGAAAATAATTGTTTATGAAAATATATGTTTTGTTTATAAGTAATTCAAATTAATTAATCTAATGCAATTCAATATAATACATCAAAATTTCAGGTAAAATGTCCCGGAAAGATTAAATTTTGGCTATGGTGTTTGAAAACGATGTCACAAAAAAAACGCGTCCCTGTCTTAGCCATGAAGTCTGGCGACTAAGTTTATTTTAAATTTATACATTTCGAATCCAGGAATTGACAAAACCTCTTCAAACCAGCTTTTTTTACCATTTGAAATGCGTGTAAATAGAAGATACTGCGTTTATGTTTAGGAACGCCTTTCATCATTCTGTAGAAATCACTGCAGTAAACCTTTTTCCTAATCATAAGTGCAGCAAATCGAGTACTTACTGCAGTTATGGTTAGGGATTGACACATTCAAATAAAAGGTATACCTAGCGATTAATGCATTTATAAGTTATTTTACTTCATACTAATATCTTTTTAGATTTTATGAATAAATATCCATTCTGTACATGCTCACGATTATTTTGATATAAGTTTCATATCTGTAACTAAAATAGTTTATGAGATACGCGTAAAATAAAAACTCAATCATTTTACCGCTTTTACTCGAAAACTGCTTTGATCGAGATACTGCACTTTTCATAAGGAGGGCAGAAAAAAAGTCTTATAATTATTACAATATAGGTATCATTTGAAAGGTCTTAATGTGACCATCTCAAATATATACGAATATAGTAGCATTAAATTAATAAACCTGTTTAAAAACAATAACAAAAAATGTAGTCGGGTTTATAAAGCTTTATTTTCATATTTTTTTCTTAAAATTACCTACGTGTGATTACGTATTTTTGTTAATGGTTTTGATGTCCAAGCAATAAAATAATATATACCTATAAAATAAAGGTTTCAGTTTAAATTGAAAAAATAAGCACGCAAATATTAGAGTAAATTCAATTTCAATATTTGAACACATTTTTTTTTGCAATCAATACTCTTAAAATGTCACTTGTTACCAGATTTGTTGGTCAATTAATCATTATACAGCCGGCCGCGCGAGACAAAGCACGTGTCAGTTTCATAGAGTGCAGCGTCATGCTGCTAGCAATGAGTTTATTAGTGACACCACAAGTCAAGCAACTAATCCGAGTATTTTCTTTTGTTTGACTGCCATCTCAGCACGCACACATGTAATGTGAATTTTTGTGACACTTTATAAATACATTCACAAATACATTCAACCGTTTTATTATTAAAGGGGCCCATTATTAAATTTTATGGGTGGCACGTGGGATTTTGGTTGCTTGAGTTTTTTGGTGGCTTTCCATAGCGAATATTTTGTGGCACTAGTTGGTACTAGACTTGCCAGATATATTTGTACAGTTTCATTTGTCAGTTCACTGATCAGTTTTTTTAGTTGTTCAGAGGCTTTGTTTTGTCACTTGGGTATCCAGTGCGGTGCCATATTGAACGTAGTCGCCGTCTTTCATTGACTTTATCCTTAATTTGTTTTGGGTATTGGTGCTGTCGAGGCCGTTTAATTGTGCAGTCTGGTGTCGCAGTATGGGCTGCTATGTGTATAAGCCTGGAAAAAGATTCTATTGCAGCTTCTGTGTCGTCCTGTGACTTAAGTCTTATATGCAAGTTTACTTCTTCGTTGATTTTATTTTTGTATTTGTAATTGTAAAGTCTTATTGGTTGTTTGACTGTAAGTGCTTTGCAGTTTACATTAAGGTTTTGGTACCAGAATCAACTTAATATGGTAAAGTGGGCGGTTGCTTTTTCTATTCATACAGGCTGAAATGCGGGGTGAGACAAGGGGGGTTGACCTCGCCAAAGCTCTTCAATCTATACATTAATGCGTTAATACCCGAGCTCAGTAGCACCCATGTTGGCTGCCATATTGACGAAATTTGAGTCAACAACATCAGTTATGCAGACGACTTGGTGCTGCTGAGTGCGTCTGTGTGTGGGTTGGAGAAACTGATAGGTATGTGAAAAATACGCTCTTAGCCGTAGGTTAAAGTACAATGTCAGCAAGAGCCAGTGCATGGCCTTTAAGGTCAGAGAGAGGGCCGCACCGAATGTGCCACTTATTAAACTGAACGGTGTAGAGCTGGAAGTAGTGACACAATTTAAATATCTAGGGCATCTGGTGACGTCTGACCTGGCGCAAGTGTTTCTTGCGGGGCTTCTGGAAGACTTGCCTGCGGCGTTGACTGCCTTTGAGCATAAAGGCGTACCGTGGGGTGTTTGTTTTTTAAGTGTCTACCCAGGTTACCACATGTACTGGGTACATTGGGTACATTCAGAATGTTCGCACAATAAACGCATTTTGCCTTTTTGGGTTCCACTTCTTCGAAATGGTTCCACACTGCACTTCTTTTTTGTGAACCCGATGACACTAAGGCCCTGTTGTTTGATCAGTAGTTAAAATAACTAATTGTTAAAATTCGAAAAAGGAATGGAAAATTTGACACATTTCCTTGAGATTTTAACCGTTAGTAACGATTTTTGACCATTAGTTAGTTTAACTACCGATCAAACAACAGGCCATTACTGTACAAAATTGTTTACACTTAAAAATAAATTAAACAGTCACTAACCAGTTAATTAAAAGTAAACACTAGGCTAACTAACTTAAACTAAGCACAAGACTATTTTAAAGTATTTACATTGAATGTCTTATTTACATTAAATTTAATCGTTCTCGGTTCTGGTCATGTGCGAATAATTACAAGATATGTAGGAGCAGTCTAACAGTTTTGGAGAACCAAGTTACAGCTAGTGTTCAGGATCATGATGGTTGTGTACCAAATCAACCGAAAAATATTGTGCTTAAAGAACTAGACATATTACGGCAAAATGTGACCAGTAAATGTCTACCTTCCGAAACAATATAATGAATCAATATGTGGCTTAACAAATCAAGGAATACATTTATTAGAGCCGTTGTCTAAATTCAGTTCTATACAACGCCAGAAACAATTTGCAAGACATTGAAAAGAGCGTATTCCGGAATGCGACACAGGTTGGAATACCAGTAAAATTCAGAACATTTTTATCATCTGACTATGAAGATGAAAACAAAATGTTATTGTTTGCCTCGGAAGAAGCAACCAGTGACCAAATGCATTGCTTTTTTCGCAGATTGTACATTTGGGTGTTTTTCACCATTCGAACAACTATATGTTATTTACGGTGATTTAGACAGTGACGAAGAATCAACAAATATAATTCGACTGGTCTATGCTCTGCTGTTAAAAAATCTGTCCAGTGGTCTTCAAGTAATCGGGGAACATACAAAAAAAAAAAAAAAAAAAACCCGACGAATTGAGAACCTCCTCCTTTTTTTGAAGTCGGTTAATAAAAAACAAACAACCTACGAAATATTATTCGACATGATAAAATCGCAAATACTCGACTGGCAACCTGATCAATTTACATTCGATTTTGAATTGGCGGCAAGAAATGCTATTAAAAAAATATTTCCACAAGTTGTAATTCGAGGCTGTTACTTTCATTATTATCAGAGCTTAATGCGAAAAGCCGGACGTTTAGGAATTAAAAAACGTCGAGAGTTAATAATCGTTACGTTTGCCTCTGTGCAGGGCTGGCAATTTTTGCCTGTGGAAAACAGAGGAAGGTTGGATGTACATGCAAAGCGAGAGTCCACAAAACACTAAAATTGCTAAATTTAACGGTTTGTCATAAAGAGCAGCACCGTACTACGAACTATGCAGAGGGGTGGAATTCTAGAGCCAAGAGATTTATAGGTCGTACATATCCAACACTTCGACATTTACTCTCGGTATTACACGACGACGCCACATTTTACGCTGTATCTGTGTCCGGACTTAACAAAAAATTAAATACAAAAAAAAAAATCCTTGAATAGCATTGAAGTTAACACTCGGATAAATAGAGCCGTGTCTCAATTAGAAAACCATGACATAACAACAGGACATTTTCTGGAAAATGTATGCTCATTTATATAGTGACTGTTGCATAAGTGTTGTTTGTAAATTTCGGATGATAATTTTCACTAGTGCACGTTTCCTATACAATATACATTCATGAGCAAAGTTTATGAATTATTCTTCATTCAAAATTTTTTATGTACTTATTTTGGTTTATCGTCATTTTAAAAATGATCATTGACTTAAGTATTTGTCAATCGTTAGTTTGCTAAACGTTGTTTTTGAAATGAATATTTATAAAACGTTTTTTTATGAAATGATTGGATACCACTTATTTTAGTTTTCTAAGAAAGGAAAGTTTTGTTGTGATATGATTGAGATAAATAAACTTACATAAGTATTTTTTTAACAAGCTCTTATTTAACTTTCAATTATATATTATAAAAAAATATTAACAATAGTTTTACTATTTTATTTTGTGCGATTTGCAGGTTTTTTAGGTTAGATTTAGCAGCAGAGCCCCATATTTCTACCAAGTAGTCCAGGTGAGGTTTAACGAGTGAATTATAAATGGTGTAACGAACTTTAATTGGCAGGCAACGAACGGTCCCCTGCAACGCATCTGTCAGTGATGTGATTATAGATCGGAGCACATCAGTATGTGATTTCCACGTTAACTTTTCGTCAAGAGTCAGACCCAGATATTTTTCTTGTTTTACATTTTGCAGAGTGACACCATTTATAATGAAGGGTTCGTGGTTTGGTATAGTTTTATTTTTTGCGGCAAATATGATATATTTGGTTTTAGATTCATTAATTGTTAGTAGGTTGCAAAGGAGCCATGTATGGAGTGTATTTAGATCATTTTGCTCCTGTTCTATCAGAGTTTCCATTTTTTGCCCGATCTAAAATAAGCAGGTGTCGTCGGCATATAGTGTTAAGTAAGCCTTTAAGCCTATGTTGTGCATATCATTTATATAAATGAGGAACAACAACGGTCCCAGAATAGATCCCTGTGGGATGCCGTAAGCAATTTTTTGGGCATTGCTCTTTATTTTACCTATTTTTGTGATTTTTATTCGATTTGTTAAGTATGATTTTAAAATATGTAATGCGTTTCCAGTGATACCTAAAGAATTTATTTTTGTTAATAATAGAGAGTGACTTACCATGTCGAAAGCCTTTTTCAAATCGATAAATATACCAAGTGCAATATTTTTGCTAGTATCTATGTTAACTTTAATTTCTGTAAGTAGGTCAGCGGTAGCCGGTAAGGTATTTGATCTAGGACGAAAGCCATATTGTTTGTCAGAAAGGAAATTGATTGAAAGAAGGTGTTCTGTTAGCTGCTGATGGAGAATCTTTTCAAAGATTTTTGAAATCACTGGGAGAACTGATATGGGTCGGTAATTTCCGGGGTCTAAACTATTTTTATCTACACTCATATCATAAGTCCTCTATTATGCGTTCAAAACGCGTAGGCAATGACCAGCATTACCTGTGGTAGTAGGTGACAGCGATGACAGCTATTAATTTTGGGAGATGTTCCAAATTTGGATCTCATTACCTTAGGGTAAGGGAACCAGTAATGGACAAGGCACCAATAATGGACTCTTGATTCTTATTTTACAGAAGATAAGGGTTATTCATTTGTTTTGCAACAATAAATTTAGGACCGTATGAAATTTGAATTAAGAGTGAAGTGTCCACTACTGGTGCCAGTCAGCTAAAAGTGACCATCATTGGTACCGTCACCCTACAATATTCGATAACGTAATTTCATTATTACGCTACAGCTGTCATCGCTGTCACCTACTACCACAGATAAGGTAATACTGGTAATTTGCCTTTCGGCTTCTGAACCCATCTTAGAGTACTTATAATAGCGGCCTGCACACGTACAGTTCGGACCGCGGGAAACGCCACGCGCCATTCCAATCTTCGCTCCGAACCGTACGTGTAAATGCAACTGTAATAGTAACTTAGTAAAAAATGTACGGTTCGGACTGGCGCGTGAAATGGCGCGTGGCGATGCCCGCGGTCCAAACTTTACGTGTAAAGGCCGCTAATATGTGTGTAGATAAAGTATTGTACGGGACTCTGCGTAATTAGCATTACAACACTTGTGTGATCTATTATGAAACTCGTCTTGCGACTCGTTTCATTAACCACACTCATGTTGTAATGCCTGTCATTACGCAACCGTCACGTAATGTGTTATTGTCTGTGTTTAAACTTACAGCTCTGACTTGGCCTGCACGGACACACTGCGAGTGATTGGCGCAGCAACGGCCAGAGCAGAGATCGCTGCGTTCACCACGCCACTGTGTGGATCCTCGGCTGTCACGTCCCTGGAAATAACAATTTGCTCGTAATATTGTTAAACATAGGCATGCACATAAAAATAAGAAAAAATATTTACTGCAATTACGTTCTGATTGACGCGCGCTGATGAAATCAAGATAACAACGTGTATCCCCCTATTTCCATGGCAATACAAAATAGAAAAAGTGGGACTAGCGTTTTTCTCGAATTATATTCCAATTCCAGATTATATTTTCATTATTTCTATTGCGTAAAAAAACCCGCTAGTGACCGAAAGAAACAGTACACGCCGCACGCCGCTTGTGCACGCCGTCATAAGAGGTGATGCAGCGTTGTTTTTGTCGCCGCCATCAGCAATAGTAGGAAAATCTCTCCCAGTATTTCTATCAATAGAAATAGTGGGATACAGCCTATGCTAGGCGGTAAAAACCATATAGTGTTTGACCTGTTATGGTATTGTTTGTAACTCTGCCGTCATTACTGTCAAGTAAATAAGAGCTATTAAAACGTTGACAACACGATAGCAGGTCAAGGACGATATCATTTTTTACGCCTAGAATAGAGGCCCTGGACCCCGACACTAATTTCTCATTCATATAAAATTAAGCATATTTTATAAAAATCCAAAAAAACATCGTGAGGTAATAATTACGTTTGAAAAAAATATCTTAGCTTTTTTAAACATTATTCACCATGAAAAAACTCCTAGCACAAAAAGATTCACACAACTGTAGTATATTTAGTTATTACTAGTACATATCGTCCTATCCTACGATAAGAGCCACAATCGCAAAATACTTACTTTTCAGGAGAAGCATTTTTGTGTTTCTTTGAAAATAAACATAAAAAATAAATAATTTTGCAATTAGATCATGTAGAATTGTGTTCTAGGGTCCTACTGAAATTGGATTTAGGTTCGTAATAGTATTTTATTATAATATTTTGTCCCTTAAATCCTTATTCGTCGGAGTAAATAGGTGTAAAAGAGCCATTACCTACATTGTGCCTCTTATCATCGGAAAATTCAGGGCCACTATTGCCGTTAGGACCAGTTTTTAAAAATCGCGCTTCGAATACATATACAGGGTGTAACAGGAGGAGTGGATCAAACGAAGAACGTCGATAGAGGATGTCAAGACCTATCGATTTCACCCCCATGTATGTTCAGCAATTTTCTACTGTTCCAAAGTTATTTAAAGTTTTGTAATTTTTTACTAGCACCCTATGTTACCACCTATTTTTGCTAATTTAATCTAAACGATTGAATTTACAACTATAATTTTTGTTTTTTAGGTAGTGGAATAGTTGATCTTGAGTATATTTTTTTAATAATGTCTATTTTTTGTATTAGTATTGTTATTTTACTTTTATATTTGAATATTTGTTATAAAAAACCTAATGTAGCGCGTACTGCACTCTCAGATAAACATTGCGCTACATTTGCTGAGGTTTTGGGAATTGCACAGTGGTTGGTCGATGATATCCATATCATTCTCGTGGCGTTATCGTGTGGTTTACCAATAAATACTGAAAATTATGCAAACTTTTGTAATAATTTGGGTTATAAATATGTTGAAACCTTTAAGTGGCATCCAATGACTGTAACCGTGCATAAAATTTTGTTCCATGGGCATGAAATACTGGACTATGCTGATTTGACGGTAGGGATGCTTTCGGAGCAAGCTGGAGAAAGCAGGAACATAATTTGGCGATTTGACAGAGAACATCATAGTCGAAAAATGGATCGACTAAAAACCATGTCTGATCTATTCCATCGGGCTATGGAATCTTCAGATCCAGTTATATCACAAATACGACTGTCAAATCGCCGCAAAAATTGTAAAAAGCTGCTTTTACCTAAAGCTGTTATAGACATGTTAAAACCAACTTTTGAAACAGATCTTCAACCAGATTCATCAGACGATGAGGACGACGAATGTGTTGATGAAGATTTACGAACTGAAGACTGGAGCACTGAATACACTACTATTATTTCAAATGAATGTAACATTTACGAGGATTGAAAACTATATTAGCTTGGTAAGTGTTTAGCAAATCAACACATGTCATATAATTGCTACTTGAACTAGTCAATGGGGTTTTATTATGTATGTAGTCCCTGCCATAAAATAAGATAAGATAAGATTAGACTACTTATCTTGTTAGTCTAAAAAACTAAATTGAGTGTGACATATGAACGGACGTAGGTACTAAGTTCAAAGTCAATAAGCCAGAAAAAATACCGGTATAATTTATTTGTTCCATAATGTGACAACCCTAGGTGTAAAAAATACCGGTCAAATTTAAATTACCTGTAACTTTTGAGAACCATGCAATTAGACGCTAGTTATTTTACAAATTATGGAATTTCTGATAATCTATTATTATGTGTTGAAATTAGATTCTAATGTGCCGGTTAGAGGCAGAAAATTCAAAAATTTCAAAATTTCAAAATATCTATTTACTCATCAAATAGGCAAGTTTTCTTTTTGAAAATATTTTATATAGTGCACTTATAACACCTCTTTTTGATGCACAGTTCATTTAGAATAAATATAAATAGATTCTAAGAGTACGTCAATTTTCAAATGTACTCATCCGGTTTTTACCTAAACTTTAGTACCCATTTTCTTATAAATTTAAGAACTTATGCTACGCTGGACGACGTGTCCTAGTCGTCGTCTGATGGTAGCTAAGTATTAGAATTTATAAATAAATAATGAGAAAGTCATTTTTTTTTTTAGTTTTATCTTACGTAAATTGGCAAGAAATAACAATATTACACAGTAGGGTTTAGATATTAGCTGCTTTACTCATTACTCTTTAAGCCAATTCAACTCTAAATATATTTTAGACCGCTCAGATCAATCAAATACCTCACTGGGTGATCGAGGAGCAAAACTTGGAAATTTGTAAATCATTTTGAGGTTAGTGGGAAGATAATATTTTCACGTTCTAAGTACTGTTAAACGCCCTAATCTCACCTGTTAGGCCTAACCTCGCCTTAAGTGAAAATCTTCAGACTTCTACTTAAATTTGTACCAAACGTGTCATATTAAACTACCATATCGTCCCTTTACTTTCTCAACCTCGTATCTGATCGAATAGTTAGATAGGAAAAGCACTCATGAAAGACTACTTTCCTATCTAACTATTCGATCAGATAAGAGGTTGAGAAAGTAAAGGGACGATATCTGTTTACCATACCATACCAATAGCTGTCATGAAATTTACCAGTGACAACACTTTTGTGACAGTTTCATGACTCCCTTGACCATTTTAAACATAAAACTTGGGGAGATCACACCGGGATACTCACGTAAAAATTGTCGAAAAACGCTCGACATGTTTCGGGCTCGTCCGGAGTCCCTATTCATGAGCAGACGCGGCCGCAGCACGACGAACACTGCGGGCCTGCGCTCTGTCAGCCCGGCTGCTCGGTGCGAACGGCGTGGCCGGCGAGAAACTACCCCCGTTTTCCTCATTATTGCAATTCAGAAGTGTTCGTCGTGCTGCGGCCGCGTCTGCTCATGAATAGGGACTCCGGACGAGCCCGAAACATGTCGAGCGTTTTTCGACAATTTTTACGTTAGTAACCCGGTGTGATCTCCTTAATACCTTGACCATCTTTACTTTTACAATGCCTTGACGGGCTTGGGGAGTAACCATATTTTTTTTGCAAGTGAAAACTTCTGTCTGTAGCGCCACATGGTTAACAGGTGAGTCTACATAGTACTTCAATCTATACTCCAAATTTAATGTTATTTCACATGTAATAATTTGTTTTCTCGTAACACGCGTAGTTAAAGAGTTATTATTTAAAATGTCGTCGGCCAGGTTAAAACTTCATCTTCGTTCCGAACTTCGCCTGCTCCTAGGATTGTCACTTCAGTGATAAAAAATATAATAAATTGATGCGTTAATATGCACCTATTTCAAAAAAACGTGTTATTTAAGTTCCTGTCCTTTTCTCCCCCTCCCTCTAAAAATGAACGCCCTCATAGCATGAAATGTCTCCCGGTTGACAGACTCTTATTCCTAGAGTGCGTGTGCGTGTGCGTGTGCGTGTGCATGTGCGTGTGCGTGTGTGTGTGTGTGTGTGTGTGTGTGTGTGTTTTTGTGTGTTATATTTTATATAATACTTTCGTCATATTTGAAGAACATGGGGTAAACCTTCTAAAACTAAGAGACATTAGGGCTTGTTTACGGAGACGTAGCGTGCGGCTTGGGGTTGCGCAGCGCGTCGGGCGTTTTTTCCGTTTACAGAGAGGCGGCGCGTGAAGCGGACCGCGTCATCACACGCGCAAACACAAACATATGGAAATATACGGTGTTGTTTATAAAGATGCGGGGCGTGATGCGGCGCGTGGTGCGGGGCGTAGAGAGTAGCGGTGTCCGCTACAACTTTCGATCGTGTAGCGGAGCGCGCGGCGGAGCACAAGACTGTCAGAAGGTTCCGCCGCGGGCCACGCTGCGGGTGCAGTAGCGGGAACCGCCGTTATTGACGCGTGCGACGCTGCATGCAACGCGGCGATGCCATCCGAGGGCTTCGCCGCAAGTAACGCTGTATTTGAAGCAAACGCGCGTAAAACCGCTTCTCCGTAAACGCTTTTATACAACGCCATATGTTTGAATTTAGTGCAGACCTCGCCGCCCAACGCTACGCGCGACGCCCCACGTCTCCGTAAACAAGCACTTATACCTCAAAGCATGACCCGGAAATGAAGCAAATTGCGGTTGATTTAATGAAATTAAAATAAAAATCATACACTGCCAAAAAAATTGGCCAAAGGCGACTAGTGTAAACTACTTATTTACTAATTATCTTATAAAATGTTATAAACATGTTCTTTATTGTAGCGTTAATCTAAAACAACCTTAATACCTGTTAATAGAGTACCTGTTAATTATTAAAGGAATAATGTTTTTAATACTACAGTTGATTTTCTAATTGTTATTTATTTTTATGTAAGTATTATTTTACATACGAAATCAGAATCCCTCTTTATTTGTAACAATCAGGTAAAAACAAGATTTACGATAACCCTTAATCATCGTAGTCAATTGTATGAAAACATGCTAGATATCCTCCAATCTTCGCCTATGTCGACAAAATACGGTAAATGAGCCTTTAAGAACACAGAAGTTCGATTAAAAATACATTACCTGTATCTTAAGGAGGTAGAATTTAATTTCAATGGCGTGTGCCTATCTATATTCACTCATGTTAGATGGGGTAGGCGAAGTTTGGCAAAGGGAAAACTTTGAGCTCGTATTTTAGGCCTTAAAATATCAGTACCATTCGGATGTTTAATCACTAGTGTTGCCACAATAAACATGTAGTTAACGAGAAAACTTAAAAAGTATGTCAAAAAGCAGGCGAAGATAGGATGTTTTACGATAGGTAATAAAAGGTTCATTTTACTTTAAACATTATAATAAAGCCTAGCTTGACATAAAAAATACAAAGTACCTACTCAATGTTCTAGTTCGACAGAAAAATATAACGAATTATTAAAAATTATTGCTTTTTCATCAGGTTTGGATAAGCAGCGAGACATCCACAGGCTTCGGACGTGAACACTGGTATCTATACTGGCGATAGATTCATGTGAGAGCCGCCATCGGGACCATGGCGAGACATACAAGCAGCTCCTTCGCCAAGAACTTGTTTAGATAGATTAGCGCTCTTAAAAATGTTGGATTTTGTATTAAAATATCCCTAAAAAATTTGATTTGAGTGTTTGTTTTACTTACTCGTATTTTATGATTCAGTCTTGGGCTCTTGGGACAGTACTTATTAATTTTTTTAATAAACATACCAAGAAATCATTCAACTGACGATGAAAGTCTAGCTCATAATATAGAAGTAGAATCTGTTTGATATACAGGGCGTCCCACAACTATGCCACATGGAAGGCAAGTACCTTGAATATTGTAGATGGAACATTTTACTGAAAGAAGACACTATTTGAATTTAAAAAACAATTTAAACTGCATTCATAGATATTTAAATAATTACATGGTTGAACCGGGAATCGAACCTGTTACACGAGAAAAATAATTTCCCTGTAGCTTTATTATACCGATCGAAAGGCCATGCATAAGGATTTTAACAGCGTGTGCCTGAGTGAATTTGGAGTTAAAAATGAAGTAGGCTCGATTCGGTCTAGTTTCCGAGATATATACATTTTTGTAAAAAAAAGTTGTTGCGAAAATTTAATTGCAACAGATCCTTATAATTGCGTCTTTGCCACTTTTACATACATACATACATAAACTCACGCCTTCGTTCCCAGAGTGGGGTAGGCAGAGCTACAGAATTACCAACAACTCTAAAAACTTGTTGATAATTCTGTAACCACATTTTGCACAATTGCCACTTTTAAGACAAGGAAAATCATCTGTATTCATATCACAAGTAACTGAATCAAATGAAACTCGCACGCAAAACTTATCCATAACTTTTAAAATTATGGTTCATATTCGTCTGCAACGTGGCCTAAACTTGTTGCCTATTAACATCACACTCATAACATTTTATGAATATTTATTTATTTATTAATAGGAACACAAACAGTCACAAACATAATTCTTACAAACTATTTTCAAGTAAAATTGATCATCGACAAACAGTGCTCACGGTTGACATGACAGTTGAAAGCAGAAAGTTTGTGTGCCGGTAGGCACGTTTCGTAATTGTTATCGATTCACGTATTGATGAATTGCATTTAGATTAGACATTATCTGTGCGTGTATCTAGCGCGCATTAGTACTGTAGTAAGTTAACATTTTACCTATATATATATATATATGCACGTGTAATTGTAATTAAATTAGATTGTAACTGACTGATAAATTAGTTATCTTTCTCACCCCTACCATTATGGACATCCTCCGGTAAAGTGGTGACCCCGATGAAGAACACCATCCCGACTGAACAAAGATCGTCGCTACCCTCCCCGGCGTCCCACCAATATGGGGTAACCACGAGTGCAGTGATGACCCCGACAAAGAACACCATCCCGACAAGCAACATTAACGCCGTTGCCTTGCCGTAAGAAGAGGTAATCAATACAAAGAAGAAATTCAGCAAACGACGCTATTGCGAAGCCTTCCGAGACCGGGAAATACGATGCTATAAAAAACCGGCAGAGCGGATGCTACGAGGAGTCTGATCAGGTCAAGTTCGAGAAGCTACTGTCAACTGTGGAATGAGGCGAACAGAAACCATCACAATTATGGCACAGGATGCGGAGTTTGGCCGGGAAAACATTAAATGATGTTGATGAAACTGTTCGGTTTATATGGTTGAGACTCCTTCCGTCATCTGTTAGCGCAGTATTGGCTGTAACGGATTCGCTATCGATGGACAACATGTATCTAAAGTCTGTTCTTATTCAAACTGCCAATGAAAATAACAAGTATACCTGACTATAATTGTCTTTTGATAGAGGATGAAATAGTGATGGGAATAATTTTACCTCTAATTAGTTAATTAAAAAGGTTGAATATTATATTCATCATCATCATCGTATTATATATCCGAATAATAATTTTGAAGGTGCTTCTCTACCGGACACACGAACAGAGAAATGGATTTGAGTAAATTGAATTACAATGATTTTTTTACTAATCAGTGGTGGTAATTTTCTGGCATAGCGTTATTTTGCGAGATCAAATAACAAATACGTTTAAGATAATATAAGTCTTTTAATTATTTTTTATCATAAAATACAGTCCGTAAATCGCGTTGCCAAGGCGTCGTTTTGTAATGTCAGACCGGCCAGACAATTCGTTGAGTTGGTCTTCTATGCCTATGGTGAATTAGATGTCACATTATTTTTCTACCAATAAGTTCTAAACTAAAGGGTTGGCACTCAGAAGGCACAACATCCACGTGGCGCGATGCCAACGCAGCGGAAAATTCTGCGTCCCACGGACCCTGAGTAAGCGTTTTGTAAGCGTCACACAGGTGACCCAGGTGGGTTACCTACTTGTTATTTTCATTGGCAGTCTGAATAGGAACAGACTTTAGTTAATTGCTCATATATGATATTATGAATTTTATCCTGGAATATTGAATAATTCCCTAAGATTAAAGACTTCTACGTGGACTGGGTAGACATCATACTTTTGTAGAACTACTGGAAAATCAAGTATAACTTTAAATCCTATTACTCCGGAGTTGCAAGCCCTAAGTTTGAATTTCCCTTTATGTCATGAGATTCTGGTAGACCTATACTCCTACTTGAACAATCTTGATAGCAGCCTTTACTCCGGCAGCACTGCGCGTGGGATATCTCACGCACACAGACAAGTTCAAATCCTTCTTCTCACTGCTCTCTCAATAATTAATAAAAAATCCCCAATGATATTATATAGGTATCTGGACACACCAGGTCAGTGCAGTGAAAAATACGATCTAAAATTGCTGAACCAGTGCAACGTGCAAACTCAAGTACCTAATCCGTCCTTTTCCTTTAATTGTTAGTCCAATCGTAGTTAGTATCGATCGGTATCATAAAAATTGTTTATTTTCTACATTTGGCGGGTTTTAATCCAGGTTCAAGTGAAAATGAAGTAATGTCTCCTTTCAGTAAAATTCACTAATAGTCCAAGATCCCAGTCACCCCAGACTTACGTGATTTTAGGAAAGATGAAATTTTTAGGATCGGTAGTATAACATAAACTTAAAAAGTATTGGATACTCGCTAAGCTGAAAGCGGGGCCGTTTTACAGGTAGCGGGTGGTGGAAAAAACCATGCTAACTCACGTCAAAGTAGGAAAGCTGGTTTTTACATATGTCATATAGGTATAATATTATTATAAACAAACATAATAATATACAGTTGCCAGACACTTCCCGTGGGCCATAACTTTTGACAAACACTTTAAAGTTGTTCCGGCTCAAGCGCCTGCCAGTAACCTCCGAGCAACGACCCGCGCAGCTATCGAAAACACACAAAACGTTAGGTTAGCTGTTGGGCTAGGTTAGGCATCACGTGTTATTGCTCGGAGAATGCTGGCAGGCGCTTGATCGTGTCTGTTAAAAGTTATGGCCCACAGGAAGTGTCTGGCAATTGTATAAGTTTGTTTATAACAATATCATATATGACATTATGTAAAAACCAGCCTTCCTACTTTGACGTAAGTTAGCATGGTTTTTTTCCACCTTTGATACCTTTTACCCGTAATTCGGCCCCGCTTTCACCTTAGCGAGTATCCAATCCTTTCTAAGTTTATGTTATACAACAGACCCGAAAATTTCACCTTTCCTAAAATCACGTAAGTCTGGGGTGACTGGGATCTCAGTCTATAATCTAATAATCTAATCTAGTAATCTGCTCCAGGCAGCATTGCTTTGACGCACCCAGTATAACACGAGGACTGGCTTACTTTAAACGATTTGCTTCGGAAGGCAGCGGTAGCGAAATTACCAGGTCACGCAGAATCCGCCGCACAGCGCGCCGCGACTCCGGGTTGCTCTTCCGGCGGACTTGCGGCTTCTGCACCACACCATCTACAGTTGTTTTATCTCACGAAAGCGGGAGGGCCATTTTTAGGGTTCCGTAGCCAAATGGCAAAAAACGGAACCCTTATAGATTCGTCATGTCTGTCCGTCTGTCCGTCCGTATGTCACAGCCACTTTATTCCGTAACTATAAGAGCTATACTGTGGAAACTTGGTAAGTAGATGTATTCGGTGAACCGCATTAAGATTTTCATACAAAAATAGAAAAAAAACAATAAATTTTTGGGGTTCCCCATACTTAGAACTGAAACTCAAAAATTTTTTTTTCATCAAACTCATACGTGTGGGGTATCTATGGATAGGTATTCAAAAATGATATTGAGGTTTCTATTATAATTTTTTTCTAAACTGAATAGTTTGCGCGAGAGACGCTTCCAAAGTGGAAAAATGTGTGTCCCCCCCCCCGTAACTTCTAAAATAAGGGAATGATAAATGTAAAAATAATATATGATGTACATTACCATGCAAACTTCCACCGAAAATTGGTTTGAACGAGATCTAATAATTAGTTTTTTTTTAATACGTTATAAATCGTAAACCGCATTATACCTTTCATTCAATCAACTCCAATATAATAAAGAATAAAGAAAAACATTTATTTAGATGTATAGTTGTACGGAACCCTACGTGCGCGAGTCCGACTCGCACTTGGCCGGTTTTATTTGTGTAGATTGTCTCAACTGCTTTCGTGAGATAAAAACAACTGTAGTTAAATATATCCTTGAAAACGCAATAAAATCCTATAACTAGTTTTGAGAAAATAAATATTTAGTAAAAAATCATGTACAGTCACGTCTAATAATATCATTATGGACACAGTAAAACTTTCAAAAATATGTAAACACGACTCTGCTGCGAGGGAATAAGGTTGTTTATTAATTTCTGAAAGCTTGTTAATGTATTATATTTATAGACGTGACCGTACCTATGGATATTGGTTCCATAGAAAAATGTATGAATGAAAAAAAGTGGCCTGCTTTGAACAAAAAAAAATGTTTTAGAAACCATTTAATTGATCAAATTCATGAAAAAAACTCATATAAAAAGTTTTTTAAGTTGTATTTTTTCATGAAAATAAGTAAAAATGGTCTACATTTCATTTTATTAGATCGTAATATTTACGTTTTAACTGGGGAGATACTTTGTGCATCTTTTTTATTAATATAAGTTTTGTCTCATAGCCATTATATTCTTTAGTATTTAGATTCGAAATTATTTTTAAAGAATTTATTTTAATTAATCGGTGAAAAATTGTGGATTTTGAATATTTTATAACTTGTCTTATTGTTAACATAAATTATTCAATATAAAAAAATATCTTCTTAATATTATATGATCACATCAACATAATTATATTTTTTTATCAAAATTCACTGATGTTTTTTATTCCATAATTTTCATGCGGTGTCCTTTAAGATACAGAGAAGAGAACTTAAGGACATGACAATTTTACTAAAGCCCTTGGCAAAGAAAACGGCCTTAACGATTATTTTCATATAATTACTATTTTTCTTCGAAAAAAATACTGACTTAATTTTGTAGCATATAATCTAATTTCCTTTAAGCATATTTCATTTTATTTCATTTTCATTTCGTTATTGATGAAAAATCAAACAACTGGGCAAAATCCAAAGTGCCGGTTTTCTTTTCAAGGGGATATTAACCATAAAATGATAAGTAGGTATAACAACAACAGAAAATTAAACTCGACGGTTTATTAAGAATACGGATAATGATCCCTTCATCTTCGAGACTGATTAGTTGTAGTAGGGTCGTTAAGGACCGCGACACCTTGCAAATTGTAAACAAAGCAATCCGCTGCCTGTGCCAGGGATATCAATGCTGAATAGTTTTATTGCTAGGCCATGTTATAATAATTATAAATAAGTAAAAGTCATTCCTTACAGTTGCCCGCGATCGCGAGGTTCGCGTGCCACGATTTCGCGGAGGTGGGCTGCCACGCATCAACCGCGGCGTGATCCATTTTGGTACAGTGTCCAATTCACAGTAATTCCCCTCCGCCCGCCAAATTGACTGCAAAATTAACATATAGCAAAATGTTTTACTATAGTATGTATACTCCAGTAAATTGGGGATTCAAAGTACGGCGTCGTTTGCGTCATATCCGGTATTTCTGATTTTTTGCAGACTTGTTTATGATGTTGGCCCAATGAATAATCCAAGTTTGTGACCTTCGCAATTTTTTGCAAGTAGGTGGTCTGTTTGGGTTAACATGATTGACTTTGTAATATCTGCACCAAATTTTAGTATGTTGTATTTTACAAATTGCGAATAATTCTGATTCTATGAACGCTATATACATGTGTGGGCTATCAAATGAACGGGAATTGAATGTTCTATAATTCTATAACATACAACGGCTCAGGCCTGAAATATGCGTTTTCCTAAAATGTACAATTCTCAAAACGTCTGCGTTCTCACAATGTTAGCATGGGTCTGTAGCATAATTTCGAAAATCAAATTTCATAAGTACGAAATTCCTAAAGATAAAACTTCGAATATCAAAATGTCTAACGTACGAAATTCCTAAAGATGCATGGCCTACGTTTCATTAACCTATTTTTAAAATGTCTAAAGTACAATACTTCTAGTGCATGAAAATACTAACGACATTTTTCCTACGTCCAGTTGATCTAAGTTTAAAATGTATAAAGTGCAAAATTTCGAACGACATTTTTCCTACATCCAGTAGACCTAAGTTTAAAATGTATAAAATGCAACATTTCGAACGAATTTTCAAATTCAAATGTCACAATGACAGATAAGGGTACCACCGTTACTCAACGTTTATTGGTAAGGGGGTGAATGTTTAAAATACTTGTGTACTTGTTTTTTTGTCAACCATACTTTGCTACCAATACAGCACGTTGATAACGATCACTATTAATAAGGTATACCAAAAACATTAAATTCTGATATGCAAGCAAATAATAGGCTTACACAACATTCATAATTAATTAGCCGATAATGTCAAACAAAAAGAAGAAGAATTGTTACTAGGCTTTTTGTACGTAGCTATTTTGAGCACTAGAAATATTGTTTCTAAGTATTGTCATTAGGCATTTTGTATGTAGCTATTTTGAGCACTAGAAATATTGAGTTTCTAAGTATTGTCATTAGGCATTTTGTACAAAGGAATATTAATTCTCGAAAATGAGATCATTCGACCAAAAGTGTATTAGGTAATGCATCTTTAGGAATTCGTACCTTAGACATTTAAGTTTAGTCTGTAGGAATATCGTAATTAGGAAATTTGATTTTCGACATTATGCTATGGACCCGTTAGCATTTCTATTTTGTCAGTTTTCTCAAAATGACTGCTATTTAAAATGTGTACAGTCTCAGAAAGTCGTCTATTCACAATTTTTACATTTCTATAATATTAGCATTACCATAAGATTTGCTTTTCCGTTATGTTCACTTCCTTATATAGGCTATCGTCTTGTTATGTTTGTTTTCCTATAATGTCTCCTTTATTTTAAATCAATGTTCTAAATGGAAAGGGTTAATTGCTTGGCATACTTACTCTTTGATAAATATCTATAATTACTGGCACTCAAGATAACATTAATGACTTTTAGTGACTTACAGACGTGAAGGGGAAATTGAGTAAGGTGAAAAGTGCAGCCTTAGTCATATTATTATGATAATTATTATTTAAAATGGCCCCTTTCCTGTTGTTGAAAAACCAAAAACGAAAAGATTTATTAAACCTCGATTATAAATAGGTACACGTACACAGTGTGCAAAAGACACATCAGTAGTTTAAGATGGAGATGTACTGATCGTGATTGCTCAGCCACACTGACTACGGATATTGAGAAGACAAAAATAATAAGGCAAGTCGCTCACGTGTGCGACCCGGACGTCAGAAAGCAGAAAGTGCGTCTTTTAATAGAAAGTGTAAAAAAGGCTGTTAGTGAAAACTTATCATCAATGCAGGATATATATGAAAGGCTCGCAGAAGAACATAAGCAAAATAGTAATAACGCAGAAGATATTCCGACCTACTCATCTGTTAAAACCATGCTCCACAGAGCAAAAAAAAAGCGTTAAACGTTGACAGATTAGTTTACAATAATGTAAAAGATGTTAAACTTCCTGCAGGATTAGAAGATACCTTTGAGATTGTAGACGATGGCGAAACTGACAAAATAGTAATATTTTGTTCTCATTATGCTAAAGAGGTTTTAAATATGCCAGAAAGCGTTTTGTATTATGCGGATGGAACATTTCGCGTAGCACCGAAACCATTTTATCAGTTATATATATTTCATTTAAATTACCTCACAGACGAACAAAATGTAAATATATACCCGATGATATTTGCATTATTACCAGATAAATGCCAAATCACGTATAAAAGTTTTTTTGCAAAAATTAAGGTACAATTTCAGATAAACATAAAGTCGTTTAAATGCGATTATGAAATAGCCCAAATGAACGCCATGCGTGAAGTCTTCCCCGCTGCTGATATAAAAGGGTGTTTTTTTCACTTCAACAAAGCAGTGTGGAAACGAGCAAATGTACAGAAACTGGAACGTACTGTAGAAGGTCGAAACATATTTAGAATCTGTGCTAATTTTTTTCTCTTCTTCCTGCGAAAGACATGAAATCAGCGTGGGATCATATCAAAAATATGGAAGAGGGAAGATCTACAGAGGTAAAAAAAATTAAGCAGTACTTTGAAAAGAATTGGTTTAAGAAAGACCACAAGTTAATAAGTTCTGCTGGTGAGGGCAATCGCACCACTAATGCCCTAGAGGGATATCACAGAAGGCTAAATACAAAGCTCCCACGGAAACCAATTTTTTTTTTATTTTGCAAAGTTTCGTCCAAAGAAGCTCAACACATCAATTCCAAAATTATGAGAAGTTTATTTCACCCTTTTAAAAAAAAACCGCAAAATTAAGGACATAATTGTTGATCGAAAATACAAGGAATTATTAAAAGAATTAAACAGAAAATATATCAGTCCAATAAAATTTTAAAAAAAAAGAATTTCTAAAACTGATAAAATTGTAATATTTTGTTCTCATTAACATTATGCTAGCACCAGTCAAAAATAAGCGTTTTATTTGTACTTGTGCAGTATTTTTAAGTATAACCTTTTTATTTAATAAGAAATATTTTTAAATTGTTTCTGTCAATTTTGATTTCTTTCAATTCTCATTTTTAAGTCATTTTGAGATTTGAGTAATAAATATCTGATGGAGTGACGACCTTGTAAAGATCGCGGGAACGCGGTGGATGCGAAAAGCACAAGATCGGTCTGAGTGGAGAGCCTTGGGGGAGGCCTATGTCCAGCAGTGGACGTCTTTCGGCTGACATGATGATGATGATGATGATAAAATATGGCCTTTATATTTGACAATGAAGAATTTCGGCAGTTTCGTACGGAGCTGAACGCGAAGATGGAAATTATTAAGGCTAGACGTGGTAACGCTACTTATCCTACAGTTCCAAATTTCTGCCTTTGCTTGATAAATTTTAGAGAGAGATGTTTAAGACTTCTTCTAAAACCAATCCATTACTTGAATTTTGAAGATTGCTGGGAAGACGTCAAATCAAATCAAATCAAATTCATTTATTTCATTACATTTAGACATTTTACATAGATAGATACAAAGATTGCGTGATGAGAAGTCATGGTTGTGTTTCGGAAATATCGACGACATGATGAAGTTACTAATGTTATGTTTGCTTATGTCCAAGGCAACAACCAATCAATCGGTCAATTTTGGGTTGAGGCGGTAAATGTAATCGAAAATATAATGTTTAAAAAATTCTGTTCTACTTAGGACCCATTATAATTATATCGTTTTATTTTCGTAGTTATTTCGTACAGTCAGCGTCAAAAGAAACTGATCACTTAAATACCTTGTCGCTTTACGGTCACATAAGCAATGTCAAACAAGATTGTCTAATGTGTTAATGGGATAAAGTACAAAAGTAGCTTGAAGTGATCAGTTACTTTTGACGCTGACTGTACCTAACCCTTTCCCCGCCAACGACGCAAATTATAAAAATTTCGCTTTAAAATAATAAAGATATTTTAAGTGTAAATGTGGCGTTTCTGATTGCAGACATTTTGGGAATAAGACATTTCTGGAATGCAAAAATTGTAAGAAGGTAGATATTTTGAGGTCGCAGACATTTTTAGAATAAGCTCTTTCTGAAAAGCGAACATTATATGAAAACTGACATTCTTGGAGACAGACATTATAAGAAGCTGACATTTTGAGAAGCTGACATTATGCAAAAGACGTGCTGACATTATGGAAAACAGACATTTTCGGAAAAATACATTTTAGGAAAACGCATATTTCAGGCCTGAGCCTATACAACATCAACTGAGTAGTACAGTTACGAAAATACTTTAAATTATATAAAATTTTAATCATAAATACATTCAAACATTTTTCATCCGATCGAGTTCCGGTTTCTTTTATTAGATAGCCAATACATTTTTCGTTATGTCTGCCATACAGCATTTTAGTATATATTGTATACTTCCGAGGCTGTAAACGAAAATAGTGAGTTTCTATAGAACTGTACAGTCGAGTTCATAAATATATGAGCAAATCCGAGGCTTCAAAAGTAAATGAGCATAGAGAGGTACATATGCATCTGAACATATTCACTTGTCAAAAATATATATACATGGCACCTGTCATATTTATCTGAGCAAGTCGCACAATAATATGTGAACAACGAAAAACTTATAAATATCTGTACTAATATTTTTCAAAATTATTTGACCGAATGAAAATACAAAAATACCTACGCAAAAGTTTTTTCAAATATTTATAGGCATATATTGGCACATAAATATGTGAACAACTAAAAACTTATAAATATCTGTACTAATATTTTTCAAAATTATTTGACCGAATGAAAATACACAAATACCTACGCAAAAGTTTTTTCAAATATTTATAGGCATATATTGGCACATATATATGTGTACTATCGTTTTACAATTGTATGTGAATACGTAGAAGTTCATAAATTTCTAAGCAAATATAAGATTTAACTGGCTTAACAGTTTGAGTCATCGATGAGACTGTCAAATCATACATTTGTCTCTTTCACCTTAAGAACGACATCATAGAAGAATCCTTATGTTCATTAGTATTTGCTTGCGGCTTCTTACCTATTTTTGCTGTTTTCGATTTATAAGCGACTTGAAAGAGGTTGTTATCAACTGTAATGACTGGCCACTTACAAATGTTTAGATGATAAGCTGTTATTGAAGTCAATCTTCAATTGTCGGTTGTGATTCCTGTGCGTTGCATTGAATATTAAATTATAGTACATTCCCGTATCAAAATGTACAGAATTTCCGATTACACAAAACACAAAATAGTTACAATGTATGAGAACGGTACTAACGTAACAGATATTGCTGAAGAATTGAGCGTTATGGTAAGTCTAACAAATGTTTTTGGAAGCTTCCGACGTAGCTTGTTTTTTAAACTATACTTACATAATAATTGGCTCTCTGTTACTTATGTTCTATAATTAGCTTATATTATTAGTCTGAATTGTTAGCGGTTGGTTCTCCGATAAAATAAAGTAATAAAAAAATTAATAAAACTATATATATTATTTGTGTTATATTATGATTATGAAATTAATACTCGGTATTTCCTCATCTTCAGCGTCTCCAACCGCCTGCAATCGTTCTTTCTTTTGACTTTTTACACATGTATTTCGATGTCTAGTATCTATGACAAACATTATCATATGTATTACATACCATATATTCTTTTTGTTGCAGAGGAACACGGTTTACCGGTGGATAATCCGGTGGGTTGAAGAAGGTGACATTAAAACTCATGCGTCTAAAGGGCGGCCGCGAAAGACAACACGTGCCCAGGACAGGGAGCTGGTGGACAGCGTAAAACGACAACGGTTCGTTAATACAACAGTTCTAGCGACTGCCCTACAGGTTTCGAACTTAACTGTTCGTCGTAGACTGCACGAGGCTGGTCTAAAGAACTGCATACCTGCGAGGAAACCTCTACTAACAGACAGGCACACAATGTTGCGATTGCAGTTTGCCAATTGCTATCTGGATTACAATTTTGAAGGGGTTGCCTTCATGGACGAAAAGGTTTTCGTGTCTTCTGCGGATGGGAGACTATCTCTCTGGCGAACTCCTAAAACAAGATATGACGAAGAAAACGTGCGGCCAGACCGCCGTAGCGGACGAATTTCGCTAGGGTTCTGGGGCTGGATGAATTCGAGTGGGCCAATAGAATTATGCGAAATAAGTGGACGTCTTAATAGTCAGGGATATCTTGAATTATTAAGAGATTCGTTCTTGCCCACTGCGAAAATTGTATATCCCGACAACCACAAAGTCGAATTTATGCAAGACAATTGCAGCATCCACAATTCTAGGCTTGTTCAGGCGTGGATTAAGGAAAAAGAAGACCTGGGAGAGTTAAAATTAATTAAGATGCCACCGAAAAGCCCAGACTTGAACCCCATCGAGAATGTATGGGGTTTGATGGTGCAAGACTGGGACGCTACAAAGGCTCGAACTCTAAACGGCCTACGAGCACACGTCAGAGAAATTTGGGACACGTACAGGGCGACCGAAGCTTGTCAAAATATGATACGTTCAATGAAAGACAGACTACAGGCAGTTCGAGACGCTAAGGGTGGTTATACCAAGTATTAAGTTAATAATAAGACTAAGCTTAAGTTGTATTCGATCTGTACTAAGATATTATTTAGTTAGAACACATTTTTATTAAATCTTTCAAAAAATACCTATCGTTTTTTATCTCGTTAATACGAACTTAAGATAATATACTCGTAGCAATACAGACTTCAATTATCACACTACTACAGAGAATAAAATATTCTAACTAATCTTATTCCCCCATACAATTATTAATTATTAATTATTCCTGTAAAATTTGGAATGAAATAGTCCAATTAATCTTGTTTTCCCATACAAACTTTGGACCCCCTTTTCACCCTCTTAGAGGGGGAGTTTCGTAAAATCCGTTCTTAGTGGATGTTTTCACCTTATAAGGACCTATTTACCAAATTTGGACATTCTAATCCTAGCGGTTTGGGCTGTGCGTTGATTTATGTCAGTCAGTCAGTCAGGACATTCACGTTTATATATATATACTAGCTTTTGCCCGCGACTTCCTCCGCGTAGAACTCGTTTATCGCAGTTAAGTAAATTAATAGGTTTAAGTAATTCTATCGTTTGACGTCCTCCCTGGCAAGAATGATCTTTCAAACATATGTAATATTGAGCTCGAAATTTACCGGGACACCAACTTTAACCATTAACTCTTACGGGAGGGCACTCCCGATACCTCGAAAGAGTTCAGGAACTCTAAGGGTAGGACGTGACTTGCTCTGTGTCTATGACATTGTCTACCAAGAGATACTCCACAACATCGCCTTCTACATGAGACATAGGCTAATATCGCCCTCTCGCACAAACATTCTCTATTCTTTATATTGTTTTTTAGATCGGGGTACACTTTATTTTTAAGATCATCTGTGTTTTATACAATATTACAGAATTCGCGGTTTAATGTATTCAAATGGTTACTATCTCTCGCCATACGATCTTCGCTAATTTTTAGTAGAGCTGCCGCATATATTGCCCCGACTGTGTATCATGGTGTACTCGTAGTTCCTGGCATATTTGTAGTGAGGTATATTTTTTATATATATACCCATATCGTAGATGCCGAAATGCATTTATTTTATCCGCTGGTGTGCCCCTAGTTATCACCGGTAGATGAGAATCTGTCTAAATTCGCCGTCTCAAAGCACCATCCCTCCCATGATAGTTTGGTTACTCTTAAAATATCCATCATAGTTCAATATTACATATATTATATTATGAGTCTTAATACTAATTATAATGTAGGTATCTATCATTATAAATGGTGGAACTCCCAAACATCATCCGTGGCCGCTGAAAAAAAAAAGACAATATTCTTCAAACAAATTTTCCCAATGCCCATTAATCTAATTCGGTTCCGCGGTTAATTCGTGAATGCGTAACAAACAGACAGACGACAGATATAATTGAATTGCCATTTTGAATTTCTACCTATACTTTCACATCATTTTCGAAATCTGCGTCCTCAAAATCTAAGAAAATGACAATTATGTCCACTTTTTAAAAAAGATCATGGCCTCCATCTTGAATTCTAACTTTGACATAATTTTCATAATCTGCGTCCACAAAATGTAAGAAAATGATACCAATGACGACTTTTTCAATAAACATCATGACGGCCATTTTGAATTCCAAATTTGATATCATTTTCGAAATCTGCGTCAACGCAACCTAAGAAAATGACACCCGTGATGACTTTTTCAAAAAACACCAAACATTGTCGTTATTCCCTCGGGAACTTTTAAATTTTCCGGGATGGGATTTTTCTATGTGTTAATCCAGGGTGCTACCTCCATTTTAAATTTCATCCTAATCCATCTAGCCGTTGCAGCGTTAAGGAGTAACTAACTAAAACCCCCTTTTACCCCCTTAGGGGTAGTTTTTTCTAAATCGCTGAAAGCAGTATATTTTATTTATAAACAGTAGCCTAAATATCATTTTCCTAATGTAGCCATTTCGATATCTCCCATACAAATTTCTAATCCCCATTTATCGCCTTAGGGGGAGTTTTACCGAAATCACTGAAAGATGTTTTAATGTTAAACAGTATTAAACAGTAGCTTAAACACCAATTACCACGTTTCTAACTAAAAAAATTAACATAAATGACCAAATTGTCATACAAACTACCATCCCAAATCTCACCCCCTTGTTTTTCGATATACAAATTTAATCTAATTCAGTTCCGCGGTTTATCCTTGAATGCATAACAAACAGACAGACGACAGACATAATTACTTTCACGTTTATAATACTGCCCTCCTTAATAAAAAGGACGCATATGCAATTTGATAGTCAAAGTAAATTTAACCCTCTATCTTAAGAAATAAGGTTAGTAATACATACGCGGTTCTATTAGACATACGCCCTTTTTTCTAAGTACGGCAGAATATTAGTATGGATTTTCTTTCTACATCAATATTATGCATACCTATCGATGTATAGTTTTTTTACCCCTTGAGTATTGTTTGAAATGACATTTTAGAATTAAATAACCGACCAATTCGCCGAAAAATTTAATGCCTGTCCGTAATTATTTTCAAATGATCATAATAACCGCCCTAATATTAAATAACAGCCGTAGAATTAATACGCCGTAGTGAATAGTATTGAAAATAACTTCAATCTAACACCGCTCCTTTTGATATCGACTAACAAAACTGAATGTAGGTACAAAGCCTGTCTCATGTTGTCACACTGGATGGCAAAAGCCATAGGAGAAATAAATTATTCAATTGCGCAATTTTGTCAAATAATTACTAATCTTATTCTATATTAGTAATTATTTGCGTCCCCAAAAACTAAGAAAATGTTATCCGTGACAACTTTTTTAAAAAACATCATTGCCGCCAGCTTGAATTCTAAATTTGACATAATTTTCATAATCTGCGTCCCCAAAATGTAAGAAAATTATACCAATGACGACTTTTTCAATAAACATCATGGCGGCCATTTTGAATCCGGAATTTGATATCATTTTCGAAATCTGCGTCAACGCAACCTAAGAAAACGACACCCATGATGACTTTTTTTAAAAACACCAATGATATTGTCGTTATTCCTTCGGGAACCTTTAAATTTTCCGGGATGGGATTTTCCTATGTGTTCATCCAGGGTATAAGCTATCTCCATTCTAAATTTCATCCAAATCCATTCAGCGCCATTGCAGCGTGAAGGAGGAACGAACTAAAACTCCCTTTTACCCCCCTTAGGGGTAGTTTTTTCTAAATCGCTGAAAGAAGTATTTTTTATTAATAAACAGTAGTCTAAAATGCCAATTTCCAAATTGCTTACTTTAAAAATAAGTAATCTCGTATACAAATTTCTACCCCCTATTTTAACCCTTTAGGGGATGAATTTCCAAAAATCCTTTCTGAGTGTACCCTTAGGGTACCTAAGGAATATTCCCTTCAAATTTCAAGTCCCTAGGTCCAGCGGTTTAGACTGTGCGTTGATCAATCAGTCAGTCAATTTTACCCCTTTCCATTCCTTCGGGGATGAAATTATTAAAAACGCTGAAACACGTATAAATTAATTTTCAATTTTCAACCTAAACACAAAATTTGAATAGTCTAACTTAAACTAAAACTGACGGACTTTCATACAAATTTTCATCCCCTTAGGGGTGGAATTTCCAAAAATCCTTCCTTAGTGGATCTTTACACTATATAAGGTATCTATGTGCGAAATGTCAAGTCTCTAGGTACTAAGGTTTGGGCTGTGCGTTGATATATCAACAATCCGTTTTACCCCTTTTCATCCCTTCGGGGTTGAAATTATCATAAACGCTGAGACACGTATAAGTTAAAATTCAATCGCCAACTTAAACGCAAAATTTGAAGCGTCTAACTTCAAAACTGACGGACTTTCATACAAATGTTTTTCCCCTATTTTACCCCCTTAGGGGTGGAATTTCCAAAAATCCTTCCTTAGTGGATCTCTACACTATATAAGGTATGTATGTGCAAAATTTCAAGTCACTAGGTCCAGCAGTCTGGGCTGTGCGTTGATATATCAACAATCAGCTTAGCATTTTATATAATAGATATTACTACGCAATACTTTCGTGGCATCTCTATAAAGAAGGAATATAAAATGCGAAGAAGACCATTCGCTCGACGTGACACTCGCGAGTACTCACGACTGACAGCTTCGCAGTTGCCCGTAGCCGGTCTAGTAGAGGCCGTGCGTCGTTTCGAGCATTTGTTCCTAGCTTCTTTACTGCTTTATTTACTGTGCCGTCGGGTTATGTGTTGTTAGCTAATGCACAGTCAAGTATTTCGATCTATGTATCATTTCGTTACTACTTTTAAAAAAGCTCGTATCTCAAAACCACCCCACTAAAAACGTCGTAAGTGCATACGAGACACGTATACGGTTAATACCTTTTTTCATAAGCCTATATGAGATACGAGCTTTTTTAAAAGTAGTGACGATTTCGTACCTTGTCACAGTAAATCAGTATTATACATTTCTATTGACTTTCATAGTGCTTGTCATTGTGACAAAGTCCGAAAGGGTACGTATATCAAGTTCCTCGACTGTAAAAATAAAAAAAATATGATTTTTATTTTTAAATTTCATACAGCATACGAAATTATTAGAAAATTTAAAAAAATATGTAAGTATATTGAATGATAATGATTAAAAATATTAAAATAAACCTAAAAGTAATAAGAAAGCTCATAATAATAATAGAAATGAAAAAAAATAAAAAAAAATATATATATAATAATACGTATGCCCGGTTTTGAACCCTCGATCACTGCTTTCAAAAGCCAACGAGTTACACAGAAGCCAAAACGTGCCCTGATATTTAGGTTGAGATTAGGCTTCACTTAGCTGTTATGCGTTCCGAAGATTCTGCTGAAAATCAAATAATTCTGTATTTTTGCCGAGAGGCTCCTGTCAAAATGATTGAAGAGCAAAACATGAGATAGATGTATGTAATGACAAGTCTGCACTCTTTTCGATGATTGTCAAATGGCTTCTTGTATGTAAATATGGAAATTATGAACTGTCACCTCAGTGTTTTCAAAAATGATTTCGGAAAAACTAAAGTAAATAAAAATACAAGGATTTTTTTCTCAGATCTACATAATAATCCCTATCGAAATAAATTATAAAATATACCACTTCAAAAAACTATGCTTACCCAATTGTAAAACGTTAGTACAGTCGAGTTCATAAATATGTATACACATTAGAACCTTGTCACTTTAATCGCTGTGATAATTCGTATATGGTACTTTGAATTAGACATTAAATAGACAAGGTACTAAAGTGTATACATATTTATGTACTCGACTGTACACATATTTATGTGCCAATATATGCCTATAAATATTTGAAAAATCTTTTGCGTAGGTATTTGTGTATTTTCATTCGGTCAAATAATTTTGAAAAATATATGTACAGATATTTATGAGTTTTTAGTTGTTCACATATTTATGTGCCAATATATGTCTATAAATATTTGAAAAAACTTTTGCGTAGGTATTTGTGTATTTTCATTCGGTCAAATAATTTTGAAAAATATTAGTACAGATATTTATAAGTTTATCGTTGTTCACATATTATTGTGCGACTTGCTCAGATAAATATGACAGGTGCCATGTATATATATTTTTGACAAGTGAATATGTTCAGATGCATATGTACCTCTCTATGCTCATTTATTTTTGAAGCCTCGGATTTGCTCATATATTTATGAACTCGACTTTCCATATACCTACTAATACTACAGTAAAAAATCGGTCAGGTGGGGGTTGGACTCGCGTTCCGGTTTCTTTTATTAGATAGCCAATTCATTTTTCGTTATGTCTGCCATACAGCATTTTAGTATATAGTGTATACTTCCGAGGCTGTAAACGAAAATAGTGAGTTTCTATAGAACTGTACCACTCAGCTACTGTTGTATATAATAGCATTATAGAACATTTAATTCCTTTTCATTTAGCAGTTGTAGCAAAGCGTTGTTTCGTGAACCAAAGATTTCCCTTGGGAGGATTGGTCCTTAGGATCCAACGATGGATTTTAGAAGTGGAGCCACCAAGATTTTTGGTGTAAATTTTTGAGGGGTTTGGTATCGTTTTCTTATAAATTGGGGATGCCCAATTCGTTTATGACATTATTTTGACACCATTCTCAAGTAAAAATAAGTATATACGTAAAATAAAAGAAAACTTATATTATTTCACAAGGAAAAATTGCTTTAGCATGAAGTTTCACAAACTCGATAAAACCTCCAATCTGGGACCAAACGACCAAGTAAGAGAGACGTTCTACGGCTCATCATGAGTGTCTTCGACCCTTTGGGCTCCCTACTGACAACGACAATTAAGGCAAGACTGATACTTCAGGACATTTTGAGGGGCGCTATTGGATGGGACGACGAAATAGGTACAAACCACTATGACAGATGGAAAACTTGGCTATACGAACTACGTGGCACTTAGCCTTCGTAATGGCATGTGGATGAGTAGCTCCCTTGAAGAATCTTAGTATTCCACGGTTAGAGCTCCAAGCTACCGAGCGCCCATCTCTCCCAGGTTTTGAGGAAGTATGTCGACACATCCTTAGAAAGGACGATCTTCTGGACGGACTCTAAGACGGTCATAGCCTGGATTAAATCGGAAACTGAATGTTTCAAGCCTTTCGTTGCACATCGCGTCGCCATGGTGACCGAATCGACTGACTCTCGTGACTGGAGGTGGGTTCCTACAGACCTCACCCAGCCGACGACGCAACACGAGATGTGGCCACTACGGACCATTCAAGATGGCTGGACAGACCAAATTTATTAAGAAAACCCGAAGAGTCTTGGCCCAGGCAGGAAACTGAGTTACTAGTGGACCCAAATGACGTCGAGGTGATGCTTGTATGCCAGCTAACCAGCAGTGCAAAACTGGCACTTCCAGACATCAACCGGTTTTCCAGATACTGGAGATATGTAAGGAGGCCTAATATCTAAGGCCTGGCTGCTTAGGTACATTAACAACATCATACATAGAGATCAAGTGCGTAGAGGCGAGCTAACTCCGCAAGAGATTGGAGTTGCCAAAGCTCTGTGTGCTATTGCCTCTCAGTCGAGAAGCTTCACTAACGACATCGCCTTGATACGAATGACTCAGTCGGTTGGCAAGAGAAGCAGACTACGGCAGTTGACTCCATATCTGGCCTCCGGTAGTCTTGTACGATCCCACGGAAGAACTGAGACTGCAGTAGACTTGACGGACGGCCTCATTGAGCATTCCATCATCCTCCATCCCAAAGACAAGTATACTAGACTGCTAATTGACCAGCAGCATTGGGATCAAGCTCACATGAACAGGGAGCAAGTCCACCTGAACCTACGATGACGTTACTGGATCATTGACGGACGAAATGAAGTGAAAGCCGCATGGAACAACCAAGCCGCCAAGTTTGCAAAAACAATCGCGCAAAGCTTTTTCCCCCGCTAATGGGTCAGTTGCCAAGCGTAAGGGTAACGCCGACTAGTAGGGCCTTTACTTATACCGGCATCGATTATTTTGGCCCGATGACGAATGAAGATTGGTCGGCGGCAGGAACAGCGATACGGGGTCCTGTTTACATGGTTGACCGTGAGGGCGGTCCACATCGACCTCGTCAGCGACCTAATCAGTATATTTAGACTATATGTAGTGACAACGCGACTACCTTTAGAGGTGCTGACCGTGAGCTAAGACAGGCCTTACTAGCTATTGACCGGGACGAATTATCCAGGTACGGCAGTACGAAACGGATTGAGTGGTCTTAGATTCCTCCTATCGCCCCGCATATGGAAGGATGCTGGGAACGTATGGCTAGGTCCATCACCGAAAGAAGAAAGAAAGAAAGATTTTTTTCATTCAGACTGTAAACTGCGCTAAAGGCCAATCTCAAGTTAAGAGCACCGAGGGAGGATACTCTAGCTATTGTGCTAATCGAGGCAGAAGCTATTGTTAATGGCAGGCCGGTGACCTATGTACCTCTTGACCGCACAGACGACCTTCCTCTGACGCCACATGATTTCCTTTTTCTCATGACTGACAGGACAGACATGTGGTACTCATGGATCCCAAATTGGGTAAACACAAATGAAACTTCCGAGTTCTTACACGACCACAATTACATATATTGTTGTACACAATATACAAATAGAAGGAGAATATGGATACGCGACGATATGGCACAGCGGAAGAAAGTCAAAGCACAAAAACAGAGTAAAGTTACAGAAAAGCACTTAAACAGCAGTTCGCGAGCGATAGGCGTAAGCAAAATATCAATGCGCGCGACGTGCGCACGAAAGCAAAGCGGTCAGAGCACTGCCGTTGGTTTGCGCAGGCGCATAGAAGCAAATCTCCTTTACCCAGGCCCCAAATGCCGCGCTTTTAATACCTAATTCCCTCTTCACCCCGCTACGCCCCTCTGTCTTCCGCGCCCAAAGTCAGGGCTGTCACTTATGAAATATTTTAATCGGTTTATGGATGTGTTATACAAGTTTAGTCAAGAAATGTTATTTATTTATGTTTTCCTTTTACGTGGAAACATTGTTGCAAAATGAGTTTTTTACATTTACGTTAAATTAGGTAATAATATTTTCGATGATCTTAAGATTATCTCCAGAAAATTTAATGGCTTATGTGGCTATTAATCATCTATAAAACACAGAAACGAGTCTATAAATAAACAACATTTTAAGCTCAATAAGTTTTAAGTATAGTCTGGGATCTTTTACGTTCCTTTCTGGACCATTAATTTCAATTTTTATTAAGCTGAAAAAGCTTTATTATAAAATACTATTCTTATCTATTAATTCGTTTTTAATGTTTCCGTTTCTTTATCTTCAACATCAATGGGATGTACTATTTAACAAAAAAAACTCCTTCATTCAATCAATTACCCATTTCTAATTATTTTGCCGTAAATAGTCGTTCACTTTTTAAAACACTACTATCTTAGTTCAACCATAAACACTAAAATCAACATAAATACGAAAACCAATTCAAGACACAATAACAATATCTTGGATACGTAATACATATTATTTATTCCGTCTGTGACGCCCCTGACTGACTAGACACCTCAGGTTTCGCCAGGCGGTAGGTATTTAACGCGCCGGGCGCACGTCCGGAGCCGGGAGTTTCGCTTCTACGTGTAGTTATTGTTTATTCTTATGGCGATGGGTAAAAGAATACCTACCCACTTTGACGAGGCGAGACAAGTGGTACACATGCTCCGCGCCCCTCACTGCGGCTGACGTCGTTGTAATCGCAGACTGCCAATGTCCCCGGAACCTGTGGCCTCGTGGATTAGTCGTAAAAACTTACCCAGGTAGAGACGGACCGGTCCGAATTGCAGATGTCCAGACGGATCATGGACTCTACCATCGACCTGTCACGAAACTGTGTCGACTCGACGTCAGACCACCAACTGACTGAGCAACGGTGGTTGGATGCCCTCCACTGAGAGTATTGCAGGGCAATCAATACTGGCGGTGGGGATGTCGGGGCGTCCCGCCTCCTTGCCGACAGACCGACGAAATATGACTGACTGGCCTGTTTTGGAACAGGCACAGACTTTTAAATTGAAATTAGACTTTGGACAAAAAACTGAAGACGACGGGCGGTTGATGACGAATACTGAGACAGACAGAATTGTTAGATCGAACACAGGTTAATCGTTTAGAAACATGTTTAAAGAATGTTGCTCAAAATGAAATCGACATAAGGATAGAACAAGTTGCAAATAAACCAACGGTTCCGTTCAACAAATTTTTAATGATGTAGTGGAAGGAATTGCGGATAATATTGAATTAGGTTGCAAAAATACTAAATTTTATAATTGTTAAAACTGGTCTGTATAAACGAAGACGCAAAGAAGTTGGTACTAGAAAAACAAATTTTAAAAATTACGCTGATGTAGAAGTACCACCTAAATATGAGAAAAACTACATCGCCGACTATTTCGACGAAAATAATAGGATATTAATGTTTGGAGCCGAATGGGTCAAAGACATAATGAACAAACAAAAACATTTTTTTATTGATGTTACGTTTAGAATATGTCCAGAACCTTTTACTCAGTTGGTTATTATTCACTGTGATGATAGTTCAATTTTATTAATCATACCAACATTATCCCGTTAGTGTATGCTCTTCTACCGAACAAAAAACAAGAAACCTATGATATATTTTTCGAGCTTCTTAAATCGCAATTCAGAGCGTGTGCACCGCAAAAAATTACTGCTGACTTTGAAGAAGGCATAAAACACGCAATATAAACATCGTTTTCAAAAGTCCGCATAAATGGATGCTACTACCATTTTCACAATGCAATCTGGAAGAAGGCGTTCAAATTAACATCAAATAGGGATAAAAGAAGAATTGTTGCCTTGACAGCTACGTTACCTTTGCTAACATCAGAAAGGATTCGAGAAGGATGGACGTATATACAGTCTCAAATTTTTGAAGAATTTAATCTTTCATAAAGTGGTCAGTATTTGGAGCAAAGCATCGAACAAACAATTTCAGTGAATCTTGGAACTTCTGCTTAAACGAAAGTGCTCCACGGAAGTTGAATTTAGTCGGACTTTTGACCCGTTTAGAGAAGAATTCTGTAACACAAAAGGAGCTCGTTTTGGGGGATATAAATGTAGGGCATTTTTTAGACGCATTAACGGTAGTTTGAAATTTTTTATTACCACATTTTTATTAAAAAAAGGGGATTTTTAGTCTTAATAAGTATACAAAAATGGAAGTAGCGAATAGTGGAAATGGGCAGTGCACTTATCTCTACCAGTAGGGATAGCTAAGTAGAGATAAGTGTACCAGGGGTTTGGCCAGAGCTCCTATCCTTACCGGTAGTAATAAATCTACAAAATGTGCACTTATCTCGACCAGTAGGGATAGCTCGGTAGAGATAAGTGTACCAGGGGTTTGGCCAGAGCACCTATCCTTACCGGTAGTAATAAATCTACAAAATGTGCACTTATCTCGACCAGTAGGGATAACTCGGTAGAGATAAGTGTACCAGGGGCTTGGCCAGAGTACCTATCCTTACCGGTAGTAATAAATCTACAAAATGTGCACTTATCTCGACCAGTAGGGATAGCTCGGTAGAGATAAGTGTACCAGGGGTTTGGCCAGAGCACCTATCCTTACCGGTAGTAATAAATCTACAAAATGTGCACTTATCTCGACCAGTAGGGATAACTCGGTAGAGATAAGTGTACCAGGGGCTTGGCCAGAGTACCTATCCTTACCGGTAGTAATAAATCTACAAAATGTGCACTTATCTCGACCAGTAGGGATAGCTCGGTAGAGATAAGTGTACCAGGGGTTTGGCCAGAGCACCTATCCTTACCGGTAGTAATAAATCTACAAAATGTGCACTTATCTCGACCAGTAGGGATAGCTCGGTAGAGATAAGTGTACCAGGGGTTTGGCCAGAGCACCTATCCTTACCGGTAGTAATAAATCTACAAAATGTGCACTTATCTCGACCAGTAGGGATAGCTCGGTAGAGATAAGTGTACCAGGGGTTTGGCCAGAGCACCTATCCTTACCGGTAGTAATAAATCTACAAAATGTGCACTTATCTCGACCAGTAGGGATAGCTCGGTAGGGATAAGTGTACCAGGGGTTTGGCCAGAGCACCTATCCTTACCGGTAGTAATAAATCTACAAAATGTGCACTTATCTCGACCAGTAGGGATAGCTCGGTAGGGATAAGTGTACCAGGGGAATCGACCCCTGCGGAAGTCCGGAGGTAATATACAACTGATTGAAAACCATTTATAACGACTCTTTGTGTTCTTTTGGTAACGTTAGATGAAAACCATCGTAGTAAATTACCACGTATGCCATTTAAAGTATTTTTTATGATTTTGAGATACCGTCTATCTACTGGCGTATGAGGGCACTATATCCATGTCATGCTCCCTGGACACTCCACTGTCGGTTTTGTAATGTTTTAAAGCATAACCCTAATGTACACAATATTTACCGAATTTGTACATACTTAAAAAGAAATGTACCTCAATAGATCGAGAGTACAAATTATAAGAGATTGGGGTTGTTGTGGAGCATCTCCCCAGCAACCCCAGAGATTAATTTAAGAATTTGTTATTTATTAAAACATAACGCTGTTGTACCCAATATGTACTCAATTAGTACGTACTTTGTTTTAAATGTACCTCCATAGATAGAGAGTACAAATGAACTGAAAACAGACAGTGGGGTGTCCAGGGAGCATGACATCTATATACTCGTATAATGTATGACTAATTTTCGTTACCCACATGACTACAGTTACCGTTCCTTAATTTTAGTCCTTAAATAGGAACACTTTTTAAAAAAACCGCCCTTGTTCAGAAGCGGGCTGCTATCAGGGTGAGGACCAAAAGTTGGGCCATACGAGTAGTTAAGCGTAGTACAACCAACAAAGGTGAAAAAAGTTCCTTTGTACGACGAAAAGTATCCCTACAAATAGTACGGCCGATTTTCGTGTCACCACGGTAAAGTTTCAGATTTTGGACCCTACCGATTATGTTTGGAGATAATGCTTATGTTTGGAGAAACAAAAAATGATAGGCATGCATTAGCTGTAGTTTTGACCTTAGGGCTGTAACTGGCGTTGTGAAAGGCGCGTGCCGCCCCTTGGCGCGCGGGCAGCACCAGCACTGGCGCCGACGGCGGCTGGCTCGCGAAGTACACGTCGCCGCTCCCCGCGCAGCCGCTGCATATCTTCTCTTGCCTTTATATTCACACATTTTAATTTAAAGCTGCCATCTTTTGCATAACGCATTTAAAAGTAGTAGATTGTGTCACAAGGGAGCATAATGACATATTTACGGCGAGGGCGTACATAGAATCCTGAATGAAGCGAAGGATTCTAAAATAGAATCCTGAGCGTAATGAGGGATTCATGTGTTAACGCCCAAGGTGGAAATAATTTTGCTGCCGTGGGACATATACTGCTTTTCACATCACCTATGACGAAAGTAAACGATCTTAGTGATGAAACAAATTTAATTATGTGCACTCTCAAAAAGTGTTGAAATTATCAAATTTAACAAGAAAATTAATGGTACGTATTTTTCAAACCTTACTGACCCTGTGACGATGACAGATGTCACTAGCATACAGTTAATAACCTTAAAACGCCAAATTTACAAAACTGTATTAAGATCAATCATTATTGTTTTAAAATACCCACTGTAAATTAAAATAACAATTATCTATAAAAGCAAAAGTGCAAGTATTGCGTTTATATTTTATACTGGCAACAAAATGTCCTTGAACAGAAAAGTGACACTTTGATCCCTCCTAAACTTGGAAACCTAATTAGATTCCAATATGCGTCAAAAAAACTACCAAAGATGGCAGAATGTCACAGTTACACGGTGTCATCATCATTGTGATGTTTCAGGAAAAACCAACCTTTTGGTACAATAATTATGTTAAAATAAAACAATATAAGTTATTTCCACAATATGATAAAGGTCATCCTGATTTTAATCAATGTTTGTTGAACCTGGTACAGGCTCCATTTTACTTGCGATAAAGCAAAACCCACGAGCAAAACACAAACTTGAAACAATAACGAAATGAAAGAACAAAAACTTAACGGAAAACAAAAACTTAACAATGGAAATCACCACGGGGCGAATAGGTACAGAAAACATTTGAGCTATCCAAACGTCAGATGTCGAATAAAGTGACAATAGATGTTATGGCCGCCACAGAACCACCATGTCCACCATAAAGATTAACACACATGATCAACTCATAATTTTTTGAAGATTTCGGTCAAGTTTTGAAGACGTACGTAAAAATATGATTGATTTTTTTTCCTAAAAATGTAATCGCACATAATGAGAATAATAATTGCTACCAAATGTTATTAAACCCTGAGTTATTGCCATTGTTATTTAAACTTTTCTCATATAAAACAATAAAAGATAAAAAGATAAAAGAAAAAGAAATTTATTCAGTAAGTAGGCCGCACGGGCACTTTTACACGTCAAGAATCTACCAGCGCTTCCCAAGAGAAGACAACTGCCGAGAAGAAACGCCGCAAGAAACTCAGCAGTCAGTCATTTTTTAAACATATTTCTTATTACAATGGTACTACTTAGTCTAGCATTATATAAAGCTATAAATATTAAATTAAATATAGTATTAAATAACATGCGTAGTTCAGCAGGAAAACATGCCAATTAAGAATCTTACGGGAGAGATAGAGAAAAAAAAAAACACATACTTATGTGTATATAAGATGGTGCGAGACGACCACATAAAAGTTTCGATATATTTTCCTACATCAACGGTGTCCCCTAGACAAGATAAAGATTTTGCATTTGAATAAATTATTATTGACTAAGTTTCTGATTTAGGCCATGCATTTTTGTCTGTTAGATAGTCCTCGATCCTATAATACGCTTTAGACATTAACGACCTTTTCAAGTAACTTTTAAGTGCTGGAAAGGGTAACTTTAAAACTTCGTCAGGTCATTTATTATAGAAATGAATGCATTGACCAACAAATGATTTATATACTTTACGGACGCGGAATTTTCGGATAACGATTTTATTTTTATTTCTGGTATTTAAATTATGTATATCAGAATTTTTGGTGAAAGAATCTAAATTTCTAATAACGTAAATAATATTCTCATAAATAAATTGAGACGCTACAGTCAAGATATTAATTTCTTTAAAAAGTTCTCTTAAAGAGTCACGGGAGTTTAAGTTGTAAATAGAACGAATGGCCCTTTTTTGTAACACAAATATAGTTTGTATGTCAGCTGCCTTACCCCAAACCAGAATACCGTACGACATGACACTATGGAAATAACTATAATAGACTAAGCGAGCTGTCTCAACATTGGTTAGTTGTCTAATTTTCCTAACGGCGTAAGCTGCCGAACTTAGTTTACCTGCCAGTACAGCTATATGGGGACTCCATTGCAAATATTTATCTAATGTTATGCCTAAGAAAATTGCCTTATCTACCATTTGCAAACACTCGTCATTTAGAAAAATACTTGAATGTATCGGTTTAACATTAGGCAAAGCGAACCTAACACACTTCGTTTTCTTAGCATTTAGTAGCAAATTGTTGCTAGTAAACCAATTAAGTACTTTAACTAGTGTGGTGTTAATCCTACTGTAGTCTACGGATTTTCTATCTACCTTGAAAATTAGTGAAGTATCATCAGCAAAAAGTACAATATCACAAAGTTTATCTACTGTTGGTGGCAAGTCATTTATGTAAACCAAAAATAAAAAAGGACCTAAAATAGAGCCTTGAGGCACACCTATTTTCACTGTAGCTCCAACAGATTGCGTTTTGTTTACAACAACTGTTTGAGTTCTATCACTTAGATAAGAAGACATAAGGCTTAAAGCTTTATTGGACAATCCATAATGTTCTAATTTTAAAGTAAGGGTCGTATGATCCACGCAATCAAAAGCTTTAGAAAGATCACAAAATATTCCTACTGCATCGCAAGATTTCTCCCAACTGTTATATATATGTTTAATGAGTACAGATGCCGCATCAATTGTTGATCGACCTCTGGTAAAGCCAAACTGGTTATTGTTAAGTAGTTTATTTCTGTTAAAGTGACCTAACATATCCTTCAGCATTACTTTCTCAAAGACCTTACTTAAAACTGGTAGTATGGAAATGGGACGGAAGTTCGTTATATCAGTCATCTCGCCCGATTTAAAAAGAGGTATTACTTTACTATATTTCATGAGATCTGGAAAGACGCCCTCTGATATGCAATTATTGTAGATTAATGCTAGATGGGGTGCAATTACATCTATGATATGAAAGAGTACCTTAACTGATGTGCCCCACAAATCTTCAGTCTTTTTTAAACTAAGTGATTTAAATATCTTGACTATTGAATCTGAATTTACAGGGCTGAAATCAAAGTTTATATTACATTTACTGACTTTAGTGCTAAGTAATGATTGAGCTTCAACCGCGGATGATTTAAGACATTTCGTAGTATTAATGGCTATGTTAGAAAAATAATCTTCGAATGCTAAGGCAATGTCTTTATTTGACGTGATTTGTTGGTCACCTGTGTTCAGAGTGACTTGATTATCACGAGTTTTTGATTTTCCCGTTTCTCTATTTATAATATTCCATACAGTTTTTACCTTGTTGTCAGATGATTTAAGTTTGAGACTAAGAAAATTTGCCTTGGCAGTTAAACAAACTTGTTTAAAGGTCCTTGAATAATTCCTAACATAATTTAGAAAGTCAGCATTCTTATTGTCCTCCCTCTCTCTATATAGGTCATAAAGCCTATTTCTACTTTTATGAATGCCTGTAGTAGCCCATTCACTCAATTTTGTTTTCGACCTAGAAATAGTTTTCATTTTAAAATGGTTGTTAAATTGATGTAGAATTACGCCAAAGAAGTCTTTATAAATACTATTACACTCATTCTGTAAAAACGGTAACACTGTAAGATTACTCTGAACTTTATTTTTGAATAATTCCAAACGATTACTAGTTATAGGTCGGTATGTTATTGTATCAGGTTTTTGATAAAAATCATAGATGAAAGATGCATTCTGACCACTATGGTCAGAATTAAAACAATTAAATATTTCTTTATCCAAACATTCGCAACTACAAAAAATATTATCTAAGCAGGTTGCACTACTAACACCTATCCGTGTGGGTTCTAAGAACAGATTACCTAAATTAAAAGATTTAAATAAACTAAGTAATCTAGTGGTATTATTTGACGTTTCGAGTAAGTTAATATTAAAATCTCCACAAACTATAACATGCTTCTGGGTATTACATGCTAATTTTAACACATGTTCCATAGTAGATTCAAATGTGCAAAAGTCAGCCAACGGTGGTCTGTAAACACATATTATTATATAACTTTCTAGTTCTGCGCAAGAAATTTCTACAATCCTTTCTATCGATAGCTTTACAATATCCTTTCTTTCTTTGGATTTAAGAGTACTTTTTACAATTATAAAAGAGCCACCATGAATGGCACTTTTTCTGGCAAAATAACTAACTAATTTAAAATTTAAAAAATCAAAAATTAATTGCTCTTGTCTAAGCCAATGTTCAGTAATGCACATAATTTGTACATTTTCATTATCTAAGAACAACCCTATTTCTAGTTCTTTGCTGGAAAAACCTTGAATATTTTGGTGAATTAAATTTATATTCAAGGGTGTTTCCGCTGTCCTATAATTTAGTTTAAATCATGAGGCAAGGCATTATTGCCAATAATGGCTTGTTGGGGCTGGGTACTACTGTATGTATTTGGTTCTATATTAAAAGCTAATAGGTCAACCAAGGTCAAAATATATTTCCTGGGCAAATGAATTTTTCCTGATGTTAGATCAAGTCGCAATTTAATTAAATATCTTTTTTTGCGACGAGTATTTAAATAAGATTGTTTATTTAAGAAGGAAAATTAAATGTTGCCTTTAATATTATAAATAAAATAAACAGCTACCTATAACATTTACAGAAGTGAAAATTTACCGATCCACCTAATATGTCATTTTAATGGCAACACTTTTTTACGTATGTTGGAATCTAATTAGGTTTTTTAGTTTAGCAGGGAAGAAAAGTTCCCTTTGCAAATAGGTGATGTGAAATAGTAGATTGTGTCACAAGGGAGAAAAATGTCATATTTACGACGTGTTAACGCCCAAGGTGGAAATAATTTTGCTACCGTGTAACACATACTGCTTTTCACATCATCTATAAGGAAAATAAAAGATCTTCATCATGATCATCATCATCGTCATCGTCATCTACGACACAATTTTTTATTTAAATATATTTTTAAAAAACTAGCTCACTTAAGCCTTTGTACGTGACTTTATCAAAATTCATTTCAATAAAATAAACCAGTACAAAGGCTAATGTGTCACTTTGGGACATATACGTGTATGAATTCAAAACCTTAAATAATACAATGTTCGTTATCAAACTCACCTAAAACAACTTAACTTGCACAATAAAGACAAAAAATATCTTAAACATGAAAAAAAACGATGATAATTTACGTTAAATACTTTCAATATTTGCGACGTTATAGTACTTACGACCCTGAACTACCTAGGTTAGATTGTATTATGATAACACTAAGAAGTTGTAAAATTCAGGTGGAAATGTCTTTAGGATGAATGGACCAAACGGTGCATTAGGACAAATAACGATTAGGGATTCCATAGGGGAACATTTTGGATCGGAAACATATCACGTGGACTCAGTGATACAACGGTCATGATGGTTCTGAGAACAATCGTAGGGCATGCAGGCGTTAAAACTTGGGAGTGTCGTCGATACGTGTATTCTTCGTACTACCCCAAGAGGATGGCATGGCAACATCTTTAATATACTTAGTCACTATAGACTGGCACATTTTAATGCAAGTGTGGAAAGTATGTCATTTAACAGGTGTCCCGACTGTCTCGACATGTGTCTTGGCCTGAGTTGTAAACGAGGGACTAGACTCAGGACCGCTGAAAATGACATTTCCGCACGTGTATCAAACGACGTTTCTTAATACATTTGCGAAACAATGTCAATGAAACAAAAATAAATTTGTGATCAAAAGAGAAAATAGTACTTAAAGTTGTTGAACATGCGAACTCTTTGGTTAGATGCTTGGCTTGGAACAACAATAAATGAAAAAAAATGGAAAAGTAAAAAACACTAATGCTTAAAATCCAACTTTCCGCAAGATATGCAGCTACAAAAGAACCGCTTTTTGAGCAACTGTATTAAAAACTTCTTCATTTTCGTTATCAGATGCAGTCAAAATTTGTACTGGTTTGAACCCCACACCCAGATGGAAATGGAATGGTTCTCTCTAAATTACACGTTGAGAGTAGATACTTCGCGTGTAGTAGTACCCGATGATCATCATCATCATCATCATATCAGCCGAAAGATATCCACTGCTGGAAATAGGCCTTCCCCAAGGATTTCCACGAAGGCCGGTTTTGTGCTACTCGCATCCATCGGCTGCGGCATGCGGCCACCTTGTGGAAGGCCTGCCAAAACTTCGCTCGATTCACTCGATGATACACCGGTGTTATTACATTTTGGTAGTAGGTAAAGACCACGGACCTGACAAAAATACGAACGTAAACTCGTCTAATCATGAGTGAAGCATGCAAAATGGCTGTCTGTGTGTGTGCACACGCACACACGTAAACTGTCACTCGTGATGAAGCTGGGGGCGATGTCTTACCAAAAGTCTGTTCCTATTCGTTCCGTCACTCTTATAAACAAATCAATTTACCTTTATAACTCCATAATCGCGTACTTTTGAAGGTTGAACCTAGTCATATTATTTATTTATACACTTTATCATTGTCTTCATGTCCATTTTAAGGTAGTAATCTCTATTTAATATTGTATTTTTTGATCAAAGCACATGCGCTGGAAACACCATTACACTGACAGAGTCTTGTCATAAAGATTTTTTTTTCGGACTATTTCTTACATTGAAAATGTAGTGAGGTTTGATAGATTTGATTGATAAGTAAGGTTTCGTCTCTGTCGCACCCAGCATAATAATACGATGATGAATATATATTCAACCTTTTTACTAAACTAATTAGAGGTAACATTATTCTCATTACTATTTCATCCTCTATCTAAAGACAATTACAGTATACTTGTTATTGTCATTGGCAGTCTGAATAGGAACAGACTTTAATGTATCTGTGTGCGTGGGGTAAGTTATGTGTAAAGAACGAAAGTGCCGACCTTGCATGCTGCACACCTTTTTAGTGCAACGTTACGTCCGTATTTTTTTTAGAGACGTGGTCGTCATGGTAAAGTCTCATCATTTGCAGGCGATAAAACATCAAGTGAGTTTTCGGGGGCAGTCAATACGTGTTATATGGCTTTGAGTTTTCTATGTAACACAGTGACCTTCTTCCAGGTCTAAAAATGGTCGCCATCGAAATAAACGTAAATAAGAGTTTTCCAATATCTTAGTGGACGTAAAAACGAACGAACCGTTAATTTTTGTAATTTTTAATCGTTAGTCGAGATTAAATAGGTTAGTCTTAATCGTTAATGGTTAGTCGATTAAATTTTGCCCATCTCTGTTTCGGCCAAACGTAACGTGTAAAAATATAATTTAATAAAAAAAAAAACAATTTGTATCACTTAGAATCTTATTATTATAGATACCTATGTAACAAAATTTCAACTTAAAAAGTACGAAGGCTGCCTTTTAAGTTCTGTCGTTTGCAAAACTCCCGTGATTATTTAAAAAAAAACTAGTATCATCTTAAAATATTTGAATTTAGAATTCAAAAACAAAAGAATGTCTCGAGATCGGCCGATTCGTTTTAGTACAGCGTCGGTTCAAAGTTGACAAGTCGGTTGTGAAAATGGAAATTTCGAAGGAAAATTTACGTGCGATAATATTTTACAACTTTAAAAGGGGTTTAACGCGTCTTCAGTGCTTTGAAGAGCTGACTACGGTTTTTAAAAATGAAGCACCGTGCATCCGGACTGTGAAACGTTGGTATTTGGAATTTCAACGTGGTTGCTCTAGTCTTAGTGATAGGCATCGTGAAGGCCGACCAAAAACAGCTGTAACCCAGGAAAACATTGATGCTGTACGACAACTGATCGTCGAAGATCGCCATGCGACATACCGCGAGATAGAAGCTTCATTAAGCATTTCAGGGACCAGTGTTCAAAATATATTACATGATCACTTAGGTGTAAAAAAATTGATCTCACGCTGGATACCACATTTACTTAGTGAAGACCAAAAAACGGCTCGCGTTAGATGGTGCCGCAAAACTCTCCGGCAATTCAACCGAGGAGACTCTAAACACGTTTATGACATTATCAGTGGTGACGAATCTTGGATATATGCCTACGATCCGGATTCTAAACAGCAGTCGATTGTTTGGGTGTTTCAAGATGAGCCAAAACCGATCAAAGTAATACGCTCACGGAGCACTTCGAAAAAAATGGTCGCCACGTTTGTAGCGAAAAGTGGCCACGTTGCGACCATCGTGCTCGAAGATCGTAAAACAGTTAATGCTGACTGGTATACCAATGTTTGTTTACCAGAAGTTATCGGCGAGTTCCGAAAAAATAACCCAAGACGTCGTATAGTACTGCACCACGATAATGCTAGCTCGCACACCGCCCGGCAGACAATTGCGTTTTTAAAAGAACAAAACGTCGAAAATTTGGATCACCCGCCGTACAGTCCAGACTTAAGCCCTAATGACTTCTTCACTTTTCCAAAAATCAAGCAACGACTTCGTGGTCAACGGTACCGGACGCCTGAAGAAGCGGTTGAGGCATACAAAACGGCCATTTTGGAGACCCCGACTTCGGAATGGAATAAGTGTTTCGAAAACTGGTTCGATCGAATGAAAAAGTGTATTACATATCACTGTGATTACTTTGAAAAAAAATAAATACCATTTAACACTTAAATTGTCTTTAGTTTTTTCAAACGACAGAACTTAAAAGGCACCCCTCGCAATATTATTTCTTCACATGTAACAAAAAAGGGATCCGATAAAACGGAAGTTACTTTTTGTGGGTCGCCGCTCACATTTGAGCTTGAGCCCCATGATTATAATTTTTTTCAGAAATGACTATGTCCAATTTCTTTTTTTTAACGTTTTCAAAAGCTTTTTATACTTTTTGTCAAACATTATTATTAATCTTCTCCCTCTCTCATATATTAGTCTTCTTTTTTTTTAATTTCGTAAACAGACTTTTTCTGATCTTGTTATCATAATGAATACTTTCTTTTTTTAAACAGTAAAAGAATAGGTACAGATTAGGTGTTTTAGGTATTATTGAATTAAGGCGTTTATGCCAGCCTTCTAGCACGTTAGTAGTGCGTAATTAAAATGTATGGAGATTGTTTCAACCATTGACGTTGAAAATATTTCTGAAATTTATTAATTTCGGTTGATATTTCTTTGTATGATTCTTTAATGCTTTCGGCCGGCAAAAGTGTCAGCAATGCGATCATTCTCATTATATTTCTATTCTCTTTGGATTTGTTTGTTCCCAGTAATTTCGCATTACGCCAAATGGCTTTGTTGTAATGATAAAAGCAACCATGTATTTCGACATTCTGAAAGTTTGCTTTAATGGCATTCATAGGCGCTACTTCGTAATCGCATTTAAATTTGCGAATATGAATTCCGAGTTTGCTCTTTATCAAATGAAATAGTCGCCCATACGTCTCCTCGGATTTATTCGGAAGTAGTGCGAAAATTACGGGAACGATTTTTGTTGAATCAATTCTCGACCCTAGGTCTACGTGTACGAGTAGTACGTAGAGTTGGTAGAACGGGGGTGGCACAGCGGAAAATGTTTCATCGCCGTAATAAACACCTTTATAGTTTTTTATAAATTTCTTTGCTGTTGGCGAAGCAAATAATAACATTTTTTCACTTTCTCCGTCTTCACATATATTTTTTTTATCGACCAACGTTTCCGAAACTTTAACATCTTCCACTCTGTTGTATGTTAATTTTGAAACATTTAGAAAATCTTTTCTGGCTTTGTCGCATGCAGATTTTTTTTGAAGAAAATTCTTGTATTTCTTCTATATTCTCATCGCATTGTTTTTTCATCTTCAAATATATTTTTTAATATTTTCTGGACAGGCCCGAAATCTCTGCAAACCTCCTGCTTACACTTGTCCAACGCGATATCAATTTTATTTTGAAAATGATGAGGTTCGCATGTACGCATTCTTTTTTTCACGTACAACACGCTTTTCTTTACACGTAATTGTGGCGGAGCAAAGGGCATTGGGTAAATTTGTTTGAAGAAAATTGTCATATTTTTTTTCAGCGGCCACGGATGAATTTTACATAGTTATTTAGAGGACCTCTAAATACACATAGATTTATATAATTTATGGCGTTAAATAATATCGGAGCGGAGATTTTAAAGATTTAAGTATTCAGTTTTTAGTACCTACAAAACTACGCCCAAGTATGCATATTTAAATATGTCGGCTCCGATGCACTTAAGAGTATTACATTACATAACAAAATATGTTTATTTTTAATAATTCTTTCATAATTTACCACTTTTACGAATGGCCGCTCACCTTGAAAATGTATGAATTTTACAAATGACAACACTTTTACCCAAACCCCTTTCACGGTCAGAGCATCTCCACAGAGTTGTCCCATTCTTGTTTTTTAGGCTCACAGTATATTTGTATCCATCTTTCATTAATAATGTTTTTCCTTTACGACTCTTTATGAAAGTTATTTTATCATCACCCATTATAATAATTATGAATAATCACCTATAACGTAACAGTTTGAGACCATAAGTTATTTGACATCAATGTTAGTGACAACGATGACATGTCATTAAATTTATTCTAGTGGCCTGATACCAGTTCCAAAGAGATTACACTCAATGTCCCCTTTATAGAGATATAAATGGCACGCAAGCAGGGGCTCTATTCAAGACGGTAAAAGCAGGTAAAAGCAATATAGTATTTGATCTGTTATCGAATTGTCAACGTTTTGATAGCTCTTATTTTCTTGACAGTGATGGTGGCTGACGTCATAACAATACTGTCGTGACGCGTCACACGATACGCCTGGCAACCCTCTTGATGACGTCACGAATTGGATGGCGGGAATCCTAGCTGTCAGTATCTAAGTGAGTTCATTTTTATATGCAGATTCTAAAGTTGAGTTTCGTGCGAAGTACAAGTGTACAATAGTATTACTCAGACAGATACAGTTCTGAGTTGTGCCAACACCCTGCTTGCTACATAAAAGCTAAGTATTTCATCAGTTCAATGTCTAAATAACATTTACAGAGAATGCATCAATTCAAGGTGCTAAAGTTTATGTTCACATGATAATAACACTTTACACTTATACTATACACTATTATTATTCTGTATGTCTAACATATATTACTATTATTGTGTATTGCCTGAGCTCTAGGTACATGTGTCCGTTTGTCTTGGCCCGACTCCAGTGGGAGTGGACGGGAGACTTGATCATTTGGATGAGGAGGTAACTTGAACTCCGTTTGTCTTGGCCCGACTCCAGTGGGAGTGGACGGGAGACTTGATCACTTGAATGAGGAGGTAACTTGAACTCCGTTTGTCTTGGCCCGACTCCAGTGGGAGTGGACCGGAGACTTGATCACTTGAATGAGGAGGTAACTTGAACTCCGATTTGTCTTGGCCCGACTCCAGTGGGAGTCGACAGGGGTCTATTTGACACTCTGTTGTGTCCTGGCCGGACTCTGTTGTGAGTTGACGGGGGACGAGTGTGTATGTAATGGTCTGGTTTACCGAAAGATAGTTAGAGCCCAACTCCCGTAAAAGGAGACGCCTACTATGTCTGAAAGGGTTTATTTATTAATCTTGTATAAGACACACATGTTGGTATAATTCTCTCTTACTTCACATATTTAAATAGTCTACCTATTTCAGCACTGAAGAGCCATCCCGTATAGACGGAGGTGTGGCTCTCTTGGTGACACCATGTCAGTGGTGTCATAATTCACTAAACCTACAGATGGCGAAGCAGAACTCTCGATCGAAAAGGCAGCTGAGTCTCGTTGGCACATCTCATATACTTGTGAGTCTTTGAACTGATTTTATTTTTTCTCAACACAACATATGAACCCATAAAGTATTTGTCGCCGTGTAGATGCTCTTGGTAGTTGATATGACGTGTGTAGGGCATGCGCGGCGACAAATACCATAACAGGCAAACTACGATATCGTTTTCGATTCGATTCGCCTAGAATAGAGACGCAGGTCCTTTAGATAATATCTACGTTATATAAATTCTAATCAAAATATATACCTATAAGTATGTATGTATGTATGTATGTAACTACTTTTTTGTACAAACGGAAAAATACCAAACAACAAAATAGACAGAAACACAAAAGGTATCTCATCACCGATAAGTTCTAGTTGTGTTGAAAATTCGTAAGTCGAAGATATGCTTATCGCATCCTTAGGGTTTGTAAAAACCAGTCAATTAAATATCGAACCAAATCCTTTAAAGCAGCGGTCGGCAACCTTTTGGCAGGCAAGGGCCATAAGGTGGCAAAATAAACTAAAGGCGGGACTTGTGATATTAACCCTAGAAGCCCAATATACCTATAATTATACAATTATTTAACAAAACATTCATGGGCCGCAAATAAGACATACGCGGGCCGCGTGTTGCCGACCGCTGCTTTAAAGTAATAATTTAAAAAGTAATAATAAGTTAAAGGAGTTCTAAAGAAGCTATTGTTAAATGAAACTTACTTTAGGTAGCGTATTTTTGGCATCAGGCATAGTTTGATTTATAAGGGAACCATGTTTTCCCTTAATACTTTTTTTAATGTTTCAAAGAACATATTGTTATGTTTATTTCCTTTTTAATATTCTATACTATTAAAATACATTCCACATTCCATGACAATTTAAACAACGTACTTTTTTATTTAATTCTTATGGATCGTTCATTCATTCATTCAATCATAAAAGTATCTATAATAACGACTCAAACATCCCAACTCTAGTTATTAGGTTTCTCTCCCTGTAAAGTGGACGTTCAAATAAATGGACTCGTACAGAAATGGACATGCGCAGTCATGGGCTTTTGCATAAATGGACTTACAAAGAAATTAACATCTGCGGAAATGGACTTTTGCATAAACGGACTTTTGCAGAAATAGTCATGCAAATACACTAGACGCATCCAGGAACTGGACCTAAGAGCCTTCCAGAATGTTCGTATTATGTACCATCAGCATGTTTTTAATGTATTCTTATTCCTCTGTCCCTTATTCCTTTGGATTTATGGACACTAGAATATGAAAATGGTCAGTATTCATATTTTTTTTCACTTTCGATGTTGTTTTATTATTTTTAAGTACTTTAAGTTTTAAAAACTTTCACACAGACTCTGATTATGCGGACTTGTGTAGTTTCAATTCTTTTATACACATTTTTTTTTTTTTATATAAGGCTGATTATGAAAAGTTTGTGATTTATGTAATTGATTAAAACAACATTAAATAATTAAGCAAATTGTTTACTTTTAATTAATTTAAATATTATCGTGAACATCTCATTTTTTTTTTAAAGATTTAAACCTGTTCTTACTCCTTTGTCGACAATTTCTTATTCCTCTGGACAGAAAAATTAAACGGTTAATTATTTTCCGAACGAGTTTATAAAAATGAGTGCCTAAACCGTATTCATGTTTCTAAATAAATCAACTTTCATGGAACCATATATTTGTTGGCCAAATAAGCAAAAAAAAATATGACAGAGGATAAAACAAAAATCACGACCTCGAAGAATCACCTTGTAAGTTTAAGTACTATGATGGTTTTTTTTTGCGGCAGTCGTGTAAGATAGTGTCATTTTCTTTTATTGCGTACCTAACTTTGTTGAACGCGTTGGCAATGTTGAGGTCGATTCCAGACTGGTGCCGCATCGGAGAGGAGAACATTGGCGACTGGGATCTCACGCTGCTCGCTGTAGACTCGCTGCAAAAAACCAATGTTAAACGTTAGAAACGTTTTGAAAAGTCTGGTTTAACGTAGGTATGTGGAGTGAAATTTTATCAAATTTCAAAACCATATTTAATGTTTTTTTTTTGTTAAACATTTTTATAATAAGTAATACTATTATTAGCAATGTTTAATGTAAAGAATTATTTACTCATTTGCAAGCTGTTTTGCGACAGTTCCGAGGAACTTTGTTCATGGCTGACGTAAACACAGATGTCGGAATTTTATTTAATTGTAATTTAATCTTTCGAATGAAACTTTGTACATTTATTCGGCGAAACTTATTTGAGTAGACTCGCCGTTTCAGATTTAGCCAAAAAACCTGTCGATTGGGCGAAGTTTAGTGACGTTATGTGGATTTGCTAATTTGGGGACGTACGGGATTCGTAGCTCGTCCATTTTGCTTAAGTTTCTTTTGAGTAGGTAGGTAGGGGCTGGAAACCAATTCTGGCCAAAACACCACATAAGCTCTCTCTGTTCCGATTTAATAAAAATCCTCACAATTGGCAATCATCGCTCAATGGTGCTCCGACAAACTTTTTTGGGAACATAATTTCACGTTTTCTTCAGTTGGGCCATTGGTGTTTGTTTATAGTACCGTGTTCAGCCATCTTTACACCGTTTTTGGCCACTCTAAATTTTAGCTAGTATGTAAAGGATTATGAAATTACAAACATATTTTTATTATATTAATCTTCAGTCTTAACTATTTATGAATATTATTCTTAATTTTACAGTATTTGTGATAATCATTTCAAACTTAAGTGGCCAAAAAGGGTACAGTAGCCACAAACGGTACTTCTACTATAAATTTGTGGATTAAAAAACTGTAATTTAGCTGAAAAGTGCGAACTCATATATTTGATACTAGCTTTTGCCCGCGACTTCATCAGTGTAGAACCGTAAAGTGGGGTGAATAAAATCCGAGGGGTGAATAGGGTTCAGTGACCCCAAGTATTTTCTTTAAACTTCCAAAAACTTTGCTTATTGTTGTTGATGCACTATGGTTGCCTACGCGTTTTCTGTTGTCGATAAATTGATTTTTAGACAGGCAACACAAACAAGGTATTGATAGAGAGAGAATTAAAAAAAAGACATTTAAACGCAACCATTTAAACTGTCCTGTTTTAAGTCATCAAGAAACTATTAGACAGCGGTTTATTTATGAGGCTTTAGGTTAAAAAATAAGTAGAAATATTGTGTTTTTAAGGGAATAAAAAAAACCTCTTTTTTTTTCTATAAGAGCTATGTTTTTTTGTAATATTTGCTGAAGCTTTTTATAATTATATGCTTCTATTCATGTTAAAAAATAAGTCATAAGTCTTAATTTAAACCCTGATTTTATCGATTTTAATGGCGGGCAATGTTATCTGGGCTTGCAGCCAACATTGTGCTTGATGATTTTCACCGCAAATATTAGCCCTAAGCAGTTGAAATGAGCAAAAGGTCAAGAATTAGGGAAATGGTACCGTTTATTTCAATCTTTGGGTAGGTATGATCTTAACTTTCGCTTAAAAATGAGTGGGCAATGTTATCTAGGCATTTTTGCTCATTTCCATACAAGTCACCAAAAGCGATTTCAAAATGTTAGGGTTTTCACATTAGGCTTACATATTTGAATGAACTTATTTTGTTTAATTTAATTTATTTATTTTTCATTTTCGTGTTTTTGGTTATTGAAAATTAACAAAATAAAACACAGTGTTTATAAAGGGCATTGGGTAAATTTGTTTGAAGAATATTGTCATATTTTATTTCAGCGGCTACATATTATTTATACATAGTTATTTAAAGGATCTCTAAGTACACATAGATATATATAATTTATGGCGGTAAAGACTGTATCGTTAAGTATAAATACAAGTAAAATAACGTATTACTGACAACTTTCATATATTTATTAATAGAAAAAAAATGTCCCACTTCGCTTTAGACGTTAAATAATAAAAAAACTTCTTTAAACCCAACAAAATCATTCATTTCTCGCTAATTTTCTAACTTTCTGTCTGAACGTAGACATCAGAGATCGGACAGCGTCTTGGTCAAATGTTTTTGTCACTCTGTTCCAGTCTCGACGAAATTGCTCTTCGGAATCTGTAGAACGGCCATTTTTCCGCAGTTTAGCTTTAATTATAGCCCAAAAACGTTCAATAGGCCTAAGATTTGGGCAATTCGGTGGGTTCATAGCTTTAGGTACAAAACTGATGTTTTTCTCTTCATACCACTGCAAAGTCTTGGACCCATAGTGGCAAGATGCCAAATCGGGCCAAAATACAGTCTGAACACTGTGCTTTCTAACCATAGGCAGAAGTCGTTTATTAAGACATTCCTTTATATAGATATCTGCCGTCATTGTAGACATAGTGAAAAATGGAGTCGATTTGAGCCCACACTCGCAGATCGCCTGCCACACCATAATTTTCTTGCCAAATTTTTCTGTGAAAATTGACTTTTCAGATTCACTAATAACAGATCGATCTTGAACTGTGTAATATTGCGGTCCCGGCAGCGATTTATAATCTAATTTCACGTATGTCTCATCATCCATTATTACACACAATTTTTTCCTTGAAAGAATAGAGTCGTATAACTTTCGAACTCTTGATTTTACTGAGCTTTGCTGTTTTTCGCTTCGTTTTGGCTGCCTTTGCTTCTTGTAAGTCTTTAAATTGTTTCTCTGCTTTGCACGTTGGACCATACCAACAGACGTACCTAACTTTTTAGCCAAATCCCGAACAGATGCCTCCTTGTTGGTTTTGTACGCCTTTACTATCTTTCTATCCAAATTGGGGTTTGAAGGACCAGGTTTTCGGCCTGATTTCTGTTTGTCAACGAAACTATACTCTTGGCCAAACTTTCTGATCGCATTTTGGACTGCACCAACACTTACGTTTTCGAGTTTAGCTAGTTGTCTCAGAGTGATTCCTTTTATACTACACCATTTGTCCAGAATCGATTTCCGCTTTTCCGGTGAAAGTCCACGCATTTTTAGTTTAAAACGACTAATGAGGAAATCAAATAATCCAAGTCAAAGCCGACATTCAAATGTACAGATTGACATCAGTTTGAATTAAGAACATCCATGTTTTAATCGAATTAAACCTCTGCCAAGTTGTATTTATACTTAACGATACAGTCTTTAAATAATATCGGAGCGGAGATTTTAAAGATTTAAGTAGGTATTCAGTTTTTAGTACAAAAGTACGCCCAAGTATGAACATTTAAAATATCTCGGCTCCGATGCACTTTAGAGTATTACATTAAATAACAAAATATGTTTATTTTTAATAATTCTATCATAATTTACCACTTGTACGAATGGCCGCTCACCTTGAAAATGTATGAATTTTACAAATGACAACAATTTTACCCAAACCCCTTTTAACCTTTACCTATTATAATAATTTTACTTTTGAAAATAATTAACAAACTCCAAATAACTTCCTATAGGTCACTTGTACCTTCACTTCACTTCTCCATAATTTAGGTAATTGTGTTTTATGCTTTAGGCGCAGATTGGGCAGTGGGGCGAGTTATAGTTATTAGGTACAGCTCTTTATAATATTCTATGTAGGAATACAATCATGAATTCAAATAAGTATTACTTTATTATATTCTTATTCCACTGTCACAGGGTGCCCAGTAAATAATGGACAAGGTTCTATCCATCGACAGGGCACTTAGGGTGGTTCCTAAAAAGGACTTATAGGTTTAGTAAAAGTTGCGTGGTTTTCGAAATAATCGAACTTCTCTATTTTCTTAATAATTGGCACCTTACTTAACTTTAATGACCGCTTAGGCCTCAAATAAAGAGATTTACTCGTTCTGCTTGTTGCTAAATATTTTCTAATAGTATCGCTAATGGATGTGTATTACAACGACGATTATGGTGGCCAGACTGATTTCTTGTTACTCGGGTCTTAATTAATAACAACACATTTTTCTTTAAAATTTGCAAGGAGTTAGATTGCTTGTGGTGAATAAAAAATGTATGAAGACCAGAGTGACCAACATTCCAAAAAATAGTGTATCTAATACTGATTCTAAAATGGTATCACACATGCTGTTTACTTCTTTACAAATTAAAGATATTGCTAGTAGTATTCACTAAGAGCGAATTTTACCAAAACACCATTGATAATGAACTCGGTACTTAATTGGGTTACTCATATCATGTACAAAACGTGTCTACGAAATGTTTGTTTAGTGAAAGCATGTGAAAAACAGGAATTACGAATGCTATGCGACTACTTAATTGGTAATACCCAAATGTATTCAACTTTTATCGCAACTTTCTTGTTCATGTAAAAAAATACTTTAGAATGTTAACTACCTACTTTGCTTGCAATAATACCTTCTTGCTACCCTGATAATTTTGTGTGCGTTGAATAAATATTTTCTATTCTATTCTATTCTATTATATTCTAATTGAGATTAATCAATTTTTTAAGATATAATGTATCTAATAGAAAAAATACTTTAAGATAAGTTTCAGTTACTTGGACATTATACAAACTCACAAAAAAAGATTTGAAACTTACTTATATGCTAACAATCTATTTTGATAGATAAAAAATCACAACCGGTAGGAACTCAATAATACTTAAAGATACTTTCTCAAGAAAATATAGTTGACTATATTAACAGCACATGTCCCAATTTGGCATTAACTACTCACTAAAACAATTCTGAAATGCGACAACCCTGACGCTGTGTTGTCGGTCACACGTTCAAAAATGAACGGATAACATTACCCATGATCATGAATTCATGACTTTAGTTATAATAAAACCTGAAATGTTAAATCTTAAGCTAAAATACTCTGCAGGATGTATTTTATGGATACACTGACCTTCGTCTTCGTCATGATGAATAGTAGATATGCAAAAACAAATGAATAATAACCCTTATCTTCTGTAAAATAAGAATCAGTGTCGATCATTGGTCCTTGTCGATTACTGGTTCCATTACGTTATAGCCCTGGAAACTTACTCGTTCATATAAGGGCGCGTACCGCTGTTAAACGATGACGTCATCATCCGTGGGCGCTAGCCGCCGGGTTTCGAGCGCCGCATAAGAAAGTTTAAAATTCAATATATATCGAAAACTAATTGACGTATCGAAATGATTTTCTTACAGTTATTTTTAGTTTTTAATGAATAATACGGTAAGCCAAAAATCTAAACTGGCTGATATTCTCCAACTCGATTTAAACGTTGAGGTTAAGATTTTGACCTTGAATTCCATTTCCTAGTTTATAAATATATTATTTTACCTCTACACTCTTTATATACCTAATTCGGTTTATGGATGTAGTATACAAGTTTAGTCACGGAAAGTTATTAATGTTTTACTTCAACGTGGAAACATTGTTGCAATATGAGTTATTTACATTGGCGTTAAATTAGGTAATAATACTTTTTGATGATATTAAGATTATCTCCAGAAAATTACATGGCTTATGTGGCTATTTTTGCTGGATGTGTTTGGGTCTATTTTGGAAGAAACGTGTCTGTTTTTAATATTAAATAGAAAATAATTCAATATTAAACGAAAATATACCGGGAAAGTTGGAAAATTCGAGATATACTAAAAGTGCCTTTTACTATGCGATTTTCTCACAGGATAACGTCTAGCTAGGGGATGTACTAAATCTTATTATATAAAATGCTAAGCTGATTGTTGATATATCAACGCACAGCCCAGACCGCTGGACCTAGAGACTTGAAATTTTGCACATAGATACCTTATATAGTGTAGAGATCCACTAAGGAAGGATTTTTGGAAATTCCACCCCTAAGGGGGTAAAATAGGGTTAAAACGTTTGTATGAAAGTCCGTCAGTTTTGAAGTTAGACGCTTCAAATTTTGCGTTTAGGTTGGCGATTGAATTTCAAGTTATACGTGTCTCAGCGTTTATGATAATTTCAACCCCGAAGGGATGAAAAGGGGTAAAACAGATTTTTAATATATCAACGCACAGCCCAAACCTTAGGAAGTAGAGACTTGACAGTTTGCACATAGATACCTTATATAGTGTAAAGATCCACTAAGGAAGGATTTTTGGAAATTCCACCCCTAAGGGGATGAAAATTTGTATGAAAGTCCGTCAGTTTTAGTTTAAGTTAGACTATTCAAATTTTGTGTTTAGGTTGAAAATTGAAAATTAATTTATACGTGTTTCAGCGTTTTTGATCATTTCATCCCCGAAGGGATGGAAAGGGGTAAAACTGACTGACTGATCGATCAACGCACAGCCTAAACAGCTGGACCTAGGGACTTGAAATTTGAAGGGAATATTCCTTGGGTACCCTAAGGGTACACTAAGAAAGGATTTTTGGAAATTCATCCCCTAAAGGGTTCAAATAGGGGGTAGAAATTTGTATAGGAGATAAGTTATTTTTAAAATAAGCAATTTGGAAATTGATATTTAGGCTACTGGTAATAAATAAAAAATACTTCTTTCAGCGAGGGTTTTTTAAGGGAGTTTTAGTTTGTTCCTCCTTCACGCTGCAATGGCGCTGGATGGATTTGGATGAAATTTAGAATGGAGATAGCTTATACCCTGGATTAACACATAGGAAAATCCTATTCCGGAAAATTTAAAGTTTCCCGAGGGAATAACGACAATATCTTTGTGTTTTTTGAAAAAGTCATCATGGGTGTCGTTTTCTTAGGTTGCGTTGACGCAGATTTCGAAAATGATATCAAATTTGGAATTCAAAATGGCCGCCATGATGTTTATTGAAAAAGTCGTCATTGGTATCATTTTCTTACATTTTGGGGACGTAGATTATGAAAATGATGTCAAATTTAGAATTCAAGCTGGCGGCAATGATATTTTGTTTTAAAGTTATCACGGTTAGGATTTTCTTAGTTTTTGGGGACGCAAATAATTATTAATATAGAATAAGATTAGTAATTATTTGACAAAATTGCGCAATTGAATAATTTATTTCTCCTATGGCTTTTGCCATCCAGTGTGACAACATGAGACAGGCTTTGTACCTACATTCAGTTTTGTTAGTCTATATCAAAAGGAGCGGTGTCAGATTGAAGTTGTCAGCGTTGATATATCCAGATTTTAACATTTTCTTCCGCTATTTTCAATACTATTCACGGCGTATTAATTCTACGGCTGTTATTTAATGTTAGGGCGGTTATTATGATCACTTGAAAATAATTACGGACAGGCATTTAATTTTTCGGCGAATTGGTCGGTTATTTAATTCTAAAATGTCATTTCAAACAATACTCAAGGGGTAAAAAAACTATACATCGATAGGTATACATAATATTGCTGAACAAAGAAAATCCATACTAACATTATAAACGTGAAAGTATTTATGTATGTCGTCTGTCTGTTTGTTATGCATTCAAGGATAAACCGCGGAACTGAATTAGATTAAATATGTATCTCAACAATCACCCCTAAGGGGGTGAGATTTGGAATGGTAGTTTGTATGACAATTTGGTCATTTATGTTAATTTTTTTAGTTGGAAACGTGGTAATTGGTGTTTAACCTACTGTTTAATACTGTTTAAATTTAATACTGTGTAAAACTCAGGCGATAAATGGGGAGTAGAAATTTGTATGGGAGATATCGAAATGGCTACATTAGGAAATTTATATTTAGGCTACTGTTTATAAATAAAATATACTGCTTTCAGCGATTTAGACAAAACTACCCCTAAGGGGGTAAAAGGGGGTTTTAGTTAGTTACTCCTTAACGCTGCAACGGCTAGATGGATTAGGATGAAATTTAAAATGGAGGTAGCACCCTGGATTAACACATAGAAAAATCCCATCCCGGAAAATTTAAAAGTTCCCGAGGGAATAACGACAATGTTTGGTGTTTTTTGAAAAAGTCATCATGGGTGTCATTTTCTTAGGTTGCGTTGACGCAGATTTTGAAAATGATATCAAATTTGGAATTCAAAATGGCCGTCATGATGTTTATTGAAAAAGTCGTCATTGGTATCATTTCCTGACATTTTGTGGACGCAGATTATGAAAATTATGTCAATTATAGTATTCAAAATGGAGGCCATGATCTTTTTTAATAAAAAGTGGACATAATTGTAATTTTCTTAGATTTTGAGGACGCAGATTTCGAAAATGATGTGAAAGTATAGCTAGAAATTCAAAATGGCAATTCAATTATGTCTGTCGTTTATCTGTTATGCTTTCACGGATTAACTGCAGAACCGAATTAGATTAATGGGCATTGGGTAAGTTTGTTTGAAGAATATAATTGTCTTTGTTTTTTCAGCGGCCACTGATGATGTTTGGGAGTTCCGCCATTTATAATGATAGATACCTACATTATAATTAGTATTAAGACTCATAATATAATATATGTAATATTGAACTATGATGGATATTTTAAGAGCAACCAAACTATCATGGGAGGGATGGTGCTTTGAGACGGCGAATTTAGACAGATATCTATGAGAATATTCTCATCTACCGGTGATAACTAGGGGCACACCAGCGGATAAAATAAATGCATTTCAGCATCTAAGATATGAGTATATATATAAAAAATTAACCTCACTACAAATATGCCAGGAACTACAAGTACACCATGATACACAGTCGGGGCAATATATCCGGCAGCTCTACTAAAAATTGTCGAAGATCGTATGGCGAGACATAGTAACGATTTGAATACATTAAACCGCGAATTCTGTAATATTGTACAAAACACAGATGATCTAAAAAATAACGTGTACCCCGATCTAAAAAACAATATAAAGAATAGATAATGTTTGTGCGAGAGGGCGATATTAGCACCGACAAACGAAATTGTAGGGCGGATAAATATAAAAATATGTCTCATGTAGAAGGCGATGTTGTGGAGTATCTCTTGGTAGACAATGTCATAGACACAGAGCAAGTCACGTCCTACCCTTAGAGTTCCTGAACTCTTTCGAGGTATCGGGAGTGCCCTCCCGTAAGAGTTAATGGTTAAAGTTGGTGTCCCGGTAAATTTCGAGCTCAATATTACATGTGTTTGAAAGATCATTCTTGCCAGGGAGGACGTCAAACTATAGAATTACTTAAAACTATTAATTTACTTAACTGCGATAAACGAGTTCTACGCGGACGAAGTCGCGGGCAAAAGCTAGTAAACAAATAAAAGTCCTTCATTCAATCAATTATTTCTAATTATTTTTCCGTAATAAATAGTTGTTACCTTTTTAAAACACTATCTTAGAACAAACATAAACAATAAAATCAACACAAACCTAACAACAAATATTTAATATTTGTGTTGATTTTAGTGGTTATAGTTGATAGTGTTTTAAAAAGTGAACGACTATTTATGGCAAAATAATTAGAAACAATCGATTGAATGATGGTCTTTTATTTGTTTATTTAGTACATCCCCTAGGGGTGTATAATGTTTAGTATAATAACAAATGGTCTAATTTTCATTTTACATTATACAAATTGCATAATTTCGAACTCTTTTTAAACCAATCTCTATATAATAATTATGATGCATAAAATAGAAATGCATAATTTCTAAAACTATAATGTTAATAAATTAAAAAATAAATATTTCTAACGGCTTTCATTACTATTAATGTGGTCACAGTTCTAACCTAACCTAACCTAGTTGGAAGAAATTCGCTAAAAAGCATGAAACAATAAAATCATAGTTCAAATAAATGAGTGTTATGTTATTCGATCGTATGCAGCCTGATGAAATTATACCATTGGTTTTTATGCTTTTCGTGGTTAGTTAAATGAAATTATACAAAATGTTTTTAGACTGATTGAAGCGCACCCATAGTCCGTGTGTGACGCCCCTGACTGACTAGACACCACACGTGTCACCAGGGGCCCATTTCTCAAAGCGTATTAGTCTAATAATATTAGTGTTTTGTCTCGTAAATAAAACCAAAAAATGAGACAAAACACTAATATTATTAGACTAATACTTTTTGAGAAACGGGCCCCAGGCGGTAAGTATGCAGATTAAAATGCCGTAAATTTACCAAATACTGCGAAAACGCGTGTTATTTGTTGTCAATATTTGTTGGCGGCAAATTCCATGCTTTGCCCACACGTTGAACCTCTGCGTCCAGTCGGCGTTGCAGCATTTGGACCCAGTTTTAAGTAAAGTGAAAAGCGTCGTCGAGTTTTTTAAGCGGAGTTCCCAAGCGAATCATAAATTAGTCACAATGCAGAAACAACTAAGTCTGGTGGAACTCTACCTACGACATGCTAAATCGGTTTGGCTCAGCGAAGGATGCTGTTATAGCCACTATAGCCCTCACCAGACCTAAACTTGCATTGACTGATTACGAATGGGCGGTAATTGAATCGGTTCTCCCTGTTTTAAAAATGTTTTTTGACGTAACAGTCTTAGTGAGTGGCGTAAAAAATGTGTCTTTGTCTAAGGTCATTACACTGTGTCGAATTATGCTGCGACTAATTTAATGCGGCTGCAAGTGCAAAACACGGTTAATATACCAGAAATAAAAAATCTCATCGAGCATTTGTACAATGAGCTGAATCGTAGATTCGGTCAGGTAGAAGCAGATGTATTACCCACGGAATGTACAATTCTGGATCCACGATTCAAGAACAAGGGATTCCAGGACGCGAGATTGTACGATAGGGCTCTGAAGTTTGACGAAGTTCCGTTAGCTCAATAATAACAACAACAACGCCAGCGGTAGAGGCAGTGCAACCAGGACGTGGTCCCAGTCAATCAATTTGGTTTGAGTTTGACCAAGAAGTGGTTAGGCAAACACCGGACAACCCAGAGGCGGCGGGAATAGTGGAAATGGATAAATACCTTCAGGAGCCGCTTTTAAAGCGCACAGAAGACCCCTTAACATGGTGGCACGCTCGGAAGAACATTTATCCATTATTATTTACTTATATTATGAGAAGGCACAATCTCGTAGCTACGTCTGTTTCTTGCGAGAGGATATTTTCGAAAGCGGGATATACGCTGAATGAACGTAGAAACCGATTAACTACAGTAAAAAGTATCGCAACTCCTATTCATAAGTTGCAACAATGAATAAGATATGTACGTATTATGTAAAATAATGCTGTAAATAATAATCAAAAAATCATTGTATATAGCCACCGACTTCTAAATACGCCAATCTAAAAATCAAATTATTTTTTACTCATTAAATTTAACTACGTATACGCTATAAAATAAACCGATAACTGTAAGTAAATTGGTTGACAGTCCTAAGCCTGTAAAATAATGAAGGGAAATCGGCAGACTATATTTAATACAATATCAGTGGTCTGTAGGTACTTCTTTATTAGGTATTTTCGTTAATTTCTTTATTTTATTTAATATTTACCAATCATAATAACCTATTAAATATTTATCAATCATTAAAAATAGATGCTGAGAATAAACAGCAGCCCAATGAATAACTACGAAAGATACCTCACCCTAATGTAACGACCAAGTAAAGTGAAAATCTGCAAACAGCTATAGGTTAGGTAGGTACTAATTCATTCATTGATTCACTGATTTATTGGATTGAGTTAAGCTATGCGAGCCACGCTGAACGAGTGAGCAGTGCAGTGCAATACGCTGCGATTGTCGTGCGCGCGAGCGTGAGCTACTGCTGATATATAGGGATATAAAGATACAAATGAGTGATACATATCCCAATGATCGAAGGTACATTTCAATCTTTTCTTTTTAATGATACATTTTGCCCATGTCTACTTGCCTCTAACGCTACTAGAACAAACTCATACACTGGTTTGAACTCTGCGTATTTGGAGTGCTTGAGCCTTGCATCACCTTCAAAAACGTCTTCATATCGTGTGGCTGAGGTACGTGCGAGGAAGCAAAAGTACTGATGCACGTTGCATCCTAAAGAAGACTACTGCCCCTAGCCCACGGAACCAGCGTTAAGCCGTCGCTACTTACCATCCGAGCAATTAAGACCCCTTAACTCAACATACACAAGACACAATTATCTTTAACCAACGTCCGACGAATGTAATATTTTTTAATATCAATACGAGGGCCACACCGAAATTAACGGGAATTGAGTACCTGGGATTGACTTCGCATAAAACCTTTTTTGTTACGTGAGTACTGGCCACTTGCAACCATAATGACATTTATACAATTTAAAAAAACACTCGTTTTTTTTCGTAATGCCAGTTTAAATTTGACAAGACGATAGGCAAAATGGAGCTCAGGCGTGAAAATTTCCGTGCCATAATTTTTACAACTTTCGTCGAGGGTTATCTCAAGATGAATGTCTCGGTGAGCTTGTTTCCATATATAATGTGGAAGCACCAAGCCGAACGACTATTTATCGCTGGTATTGTGAGTTTCGACGACGTCGTGCCTCTCTCAGCACCGTACATTCTACCAGAAACCACCAAGGTTCTAGTCGACCAAAAACAGCAGTAACGCCTGAAAACGTGACGGCTGTGCAAAAAAATCTACAAGATGATCGACATGTGACATAAAAACAGATTCACGCTTTCATAGAGATTAGAATGACCGTAATTCAAAATATTTTGCATAATGAGTTGGGCGTCAGAAAGTTAATTTCCCGCTGGGTACCCCATAATTTGTCTGAAGAGCAAAAGGCGGCTCGTGTTGAGAGGTGTCGGTCTACTCTGAAACGCTTCGATGGAGGAAAGTCAAAAGCTGTCTATAACATCGTCTCAGGTGACGAATTATGGATTTATTCTTATAAACCTGAAAGATAATATCAGTCGGCAGTTTGGGTCCTCAAAAGCGAGGTGAAGCCAACGAAAGTGGTGCGTTCCCGTAGCGTATCGAAGAAAATGATCGCTTTGTTTGATTCCAAAAAATGACATGTGGCCACAATTCCTTTACAGGAACATAGAACGTTTATCGCCGATTGGTAAACTTCGGTTTATTTGCCAGAAACGATGACTGAACTCCGTAGAGGTAATGATATACGCCGCATCATCTTACACCACGACAATGTGAGCTTCCATACCGCTCGAAAACAAAAAAGTTTCTGAACCAGGAAAACGTAGAGTTAATGTCTTATCCTCCATATAGTCCTGACTTGAGCTCTAACGATTTTTTTACATTCCTATAAATTAAGGATTTGTTACGTGGTCAACGATTTCAAGACCCAGAAGCGGCAGAACAAGGGTATAAATCGGCCATTTTGGAAACGTCCACTTCAGAGTCGAGTTACTCATCTAATAACTGGTTCGAAAGAATGCAAAAGTGTATTAATTGTAAGGAAGAATACTTTGAAATATAATTTAGGTATAAAGTTCTTGTAGTTTTTTAATTCCCGATCATTTCGGTGTGCCCCTCGTAAACGAAACCAAGAGCCTTCCCAATTGAATTCACATCGCGCCTTCTGCTCGTTAAATAAGCTTAATGTTTAAAACCTGTACTGAAATGCACAACGTTTGCACCTTTTTAGAAAGCTTGTGAATTGAGGAAATTATTTGCGTGATTTGTACGCCAAGTGTGATAATTTTTTTGGCGTAATCCCCTTCGACAGAAACGAAATTTCCAATAAAATTACTTACTTTTGATTTATGAACCATTGCAGAAAAATGCATTTTTAGTTCCCAGAGCGAAGTATTTCTTACACAATAAGCAGTTACAGACCAAAAAATGTTTTTTTTTAAATATATAAATAGTTAAATAACTTGAAAACCATTGACATTAAACTCCCGGTTAACTAGGACAAAAGTATTGCAAATTAGCTCTAGTATAATCCCTTTCAAGGAAGAGGTCGAGTTACCTGTCACACTGTACACATATTATAATAAAGTTGTAGAAAAAAAATATTTGAGATATGAACTTAAAAATACTATACGGGGCCTCAGAATGAGCAGTAGAACACGTTTCTATAAGCTTTCTGAATGAAATTCACAACGAGCCTTCTGCTCGTTTAATAAGCTTAATTTTTCAAACCTCTACTAAAGTGGACAACATTTGGAACTCTTTGAAAAGCTTATAAATTGAGGAAGTTATTTCTGTAATTTGTACGCCAAGTGTTATACATTTCTTTGGAGTAATCCCCCTCGATGGAAACGAAATAAAAAAAAACCCACTTACAATAGTGTAGGTACTTGTGATTTAAGAACCTTTTATTTCTGAGGTTTTTGAATTTTTTACGAAGTGTTTTAGTTTAAAGCATTTATTCATTCATCAGCCATTTTTAGCTGCCAGAGTGAGACAAAATTATTACAAATCAGTTTTAGTTTAACCAGTTTCAAGGAATAGGTCGAGTTACCGGTCACCTTGTAGATTATGTTGTTATGCATTTCACAGTGCCTTAGTACCTGTTATTTAACTGTGATACAGTATAATTTTTTGAAATAAATAAATTACGCTTACAAGCTCCTTACATCCAGGTTGAGGCTTTGAGCACAAGGTTAAATGCACATTTTATTGCAAACACTGTTTTGGCCTCCGCTCAAAATGTGTGTAAGGTTGGGTCCCGCGGTTCTAAGGAGCTCTTTCTTATAGACGTGACCAATTGATAGCAAGTCAGGCGAAGCAAAGTGGCCATCTCAGCTGCTTGGATTGAGTACAAGAAGGTTTATGACTCGGTTCCTCACTCGAAAGGATCTTAGAGTTGTATAAAGTTGCTGCAAGTTTGAGGTCCTGTTTAGGTGAGTGTATACGGCAGTGCGCGGCAGTGAGTCACATTCCTTCGTCAACCACGTGGTTGAGATATCCCCTCTGATTCGCCTAACTTAGTAAGGATTGAAAGAGGCATCTTCCATAATTTTAAGCTTGTAGAGAAACTTATGTATTCAACGGGACAGCTCTAAAGATACCTCGTGCCTGTCATTAGAGCGCTGACTCCGCTGTCACTCCCACTCTAACCTCAGCACTCGTACCTAGCTTCATAATAACGCAAACAGAAAAAACAGTAGAAGTGTGAAGTGGGCGTGGCACGTGTGGCATAGTTATGAGGAGTTCCGCGCTGCCTAGGTCAGTTTGCATCCATAATTTCGTTTGTATCCAAGGCGCGTTTGTAAAATAGTACATTGTTTCCTAGGCGCGGAAAGTAAGGGATTTCCTGACGAGGTGGTTAGCAGGCCGAGCAATAGCGAGGCCTGCTAAAATACGAGTCAGGAAATCCTCGTTTCCGCCGAGGCATACATAATGCTTTTCTCAAACAATGCGAGGAAATTGTACAAATACATGATTATAAGTATTTTTAAAAACCTTTGACAAATTCGGAGAGAATGTTTGTTTGCGTCATACGAGTAGTAGTAGCGATAGTTTGACGCACAACGAGCCGCCGCCCGCCGCCGCCGCTCCGCAGAGCCCCGCCGCGCCGCCGCCCCTCACTGCGCCCCCACAAGTTGGGTGTACGGGATTTTTTTCATGGTCCTTTCGATTTTATACGCAATAGAGAGCACTTTGAAAAAACAATATGAACATGGATAGAAAGTGTTTTCATATGGTTTTTTTACTCCTAGGAGTAAAAAGAGGCATTTTCCGTCCATGTGTTTCAATCGGAAAACCGTTATTTCAGAGCATGTTTGAGAAAAAATACAACCACTCGACGCCGCACTGACGCGTTGCTTTACCGTCGCTGTCGCCGCACGCCACTGTGAAGGTAAACATGGCGGCCGTATTTAATACAACACCGCGCCGCGCGCCGCGCTGTCCGAGTTCTGCGCGGTGATAGCGACAAGTAGCAGTTTCAACGCGTGCCCGCTGCTGGCACGCGTTACGTTTTGATGTGCCGGAGTCGATTTGTATCGTTGTTTTACAACTTGCGCGTGTTCCTGACACGCGTTTGGTGTCCCGGAGCCTTTAGATACAATTTAACGAATCTGGCGGATTTCAGCTATAAAATATACGTAACAATGCTTACATTTCCGGGGAGGAATGACGTCTGTACATCTTCGGCGTCGGCGGCGACTCTGCCCTCGGGGTTACTCCTGTATACAGCAAAGTGGTAATTATGAAGAGTAGGTACCTAAGAGCATTGGATCATGGGCACTTTTGTATGGAAATTGGGTGAGGCACCAACAGAATTGAAACTTATATATTTAAATGTTATTAGTTAAAACATCATTTCTTACTATGGCCGCAAATACCTAGCTCACCGGAGAACAAAAATATGGGCACTTGAAAACAAGATACCTATGTAGGCCATATAAACTTTGGCTAATATACAGGGTGTTTTTTTGGTCAACAACTTCCACAATAGGGGTTTCCATATTCATGACACTGAGCTCAAAAAAAATATAATAAAAAAATTTTTTTTTTTTCATGAAAAGTCGAAAAAATGTCCTAGCTATTTTATAAATCAGGGTCTCTCGTTTTCTGTAGCTACGAAGGAGGTAGGCCGCTTATCGTCACGATCAGTTTATTTTATTGTTTGATACTACCCTCACAAAACTATGCACAAGCGATGACTGTTCCGTGTTTGTTTCGAAGCGAGTGCTGGTTAAGTGAAGTGCTAAATCATTTAATCGATAAAATAATGGCTCGGCAAGAAAATTTACTTCTGGACACTCGGGCAATGTTTGATTTAGTTGTAAACATTTACTTTGTGAGTGGTGAAAACATTGCTGACACCGTTAGAATTGGGACTGAATAATTTCCTCATCGGCAGGCCATTACGCGCTACACTGTAAGGTGTATTGCTAGCAACCTTTACGAGTGGGGCACTTTTGAAACGCCACGCCATGCTCAAGGTTTGTAAATTTTTAACAATCGTTGTACAAAGCTGATTCACCTTTTTAAATACGCCAAAGACAAATCTTGTGGTTATGTAATCCATAACGTTATACTGTAGTTAAATGCCATTTCAGAACGATTTCGAACAACAATAATCTACATTATTTTAACCTAAACTGTGTTTGTAATCTTTGACGGTCCCGTAACAAGTATGAAGGAAAAGATGAATAATAACATAGTGCACGGTGATTACGTCATTAGTCTTCGGTAAACACAGCGCATGGTAACCATAATTAAGTGAAATAATGGGAAAAATTTAGAATGCTATTTCTCTGACCTCCTAAGGTTTTTTATTTTTTTGATATGATATTCGGATTTAGCTTTAATTAAACTATCTCTCCCTGTTTTGGAAGTTGTCGACCAAAAAAACACCCTGTGTAATAAACTGAAGTATAGGTGAAAAACTTAAGTCACCTGTTGTATGTGTGAGTAATGTGTAGACCCCGTTATCTTGTCGCAGTGACATCGCTATTTTGTAGGGATTGAATGTTTTTTTTTATCGACCATCTCTATATCGATGTTTGTAGTTTATATTATTCAACCAAGCGATTAATTTTTGCCTTTTAAATCTCTTCTCAATTTCAATATTGCGTAGGTATTAAAACTTATTGATTAAAAATAAGTAGATATCCTCATTAGTATCGTATCTCGTAGATGCAATAACCTTATGTAATGATTGTGGAAAAACTAAGATAAGCAGTTTTAACTAACGAACACACGCGACTTTTATTCCCATTACTTTTCATCACAACTTTAGTAGTTATTGTCTTTAACTCATTGTCAGTGACATGACATAACTTTAAGCACAATACCATCGACATTTAGATAGTCGATAAAATAAACATTCAATCCCTACAAAAAAACGACGTCAGTGCGACAAGATAACGGGGTCTAGTAATGTGTGCAGACATTCCATTTTTGAAATTTGTAATATATCGTATGGTTTGCAAATTCATTATTTGCTAATCTTTCAAGTTCGATTATTCCTGTCCACTTATGATTCTTTTGTCATGATAAGATATAAATAGTTGTCAATGTCGAGTAAATGTCGTATTTTTTGAGTCGTTCATGAATAAACCTGAATAAACAATAATACTATCAGTTTACCACAGAAGTAAATTGTAAAACATCGATTTTGAATTCAGCTTGGCAAATTAATATGGCACCATTTCTTGAAATTGGTAGAGGACAACCACTGTATATTGCTAGTCCATTAGCGTACAGAATATTGACTAAAACTTTATATTTACCAAGCGAGCGAACTTTAACACGTTCACCGCGGGACAAATCTTAAAGAACTTTTAACTGGTGCGGTTGAGATCGAATCAGCCCAAACCTAAGCTCTTTTACAGTGCGGGTGAGACCTTATCGACCTCAAATTTTAGTACTTACTTAGATCCTTCATAACTTTGTCAATATGAGGCTTAGGTGGTTTTTTTTATGTGGTCTTCATTTGTCAGTAAATGTTCAATATATCCTTAGCTTCGCCCTTGGTTCTGACCTCTAGTTAAAGAAAAAATACCTAAAGAGATTTTGAGTTCGTTTAGGCCTCAAAACGTACAAAATTTTATCTGAGACTAGTGCAGGGAAAGGCACTTATCGCTAAATTATCGATTAAGAAATCATCATCTCGTCGAGCATCCTTGATACAATAATATCTCAGAAATCGATTGTCAATCTAATGCATATGTATCAGTTTTATTATTTAGAGTTTGACTCCCAGTAAGTGTTATCACGAATATTTGTTCCTGGGTTATGGTTGTTTTCTATGTAAGTATTTATTTATCTAGTAGTTGTTTTTTTATATTATCTAGGGGACACGGTTTCTGTAGGAGAATGTATCAAAAAAAATTAAGGTAAACGCAGCTATCAACGACCCATCGAAAATCTGCAGGTATTACCGACCCATTAGCTTAATTCGAAATTTTAACGTTTCTGCAACTATTTTTGTCATTGTAATAGAAAAATACACGCGTTTGTTCATTAAGCATCGAATAATCTTACATTAGTGTACATGGCAGTTCGAAAAGGAGGTAAAATACATCAGTTTCTGTGCGGCCGGCGTAAACGCAGGTCTTGTCGTACTGACCCTTGTTCCTGCAGGTAAGTATCTAACTTTTCTGCTTAAGACATTTAATACATATAAATGATGCTTACAATTATCATGTAGTATGAAATGTATTCGTTTACTTATAAATTCTCGATTTAGTAATGCGTTTTATTGAATAAACGTCACTTTATATCATAAAACTTTAAATGAAAATAGGGCGGTAATAGCTTCTTCCAATTTAGTAGCTGCAGCCATCACCGACCCATAAGTCGGTAATGGCCGCCACGTAGGTTTTCGTTTATGTATCTTTTCTGTTGAAAATTGCCAATTATACATGTATTTGAATAAACTATTTTAATTAAAAACAATCAGCCTTTGTACAAATCCATTAACGATATACAATAATTGGTCTAGTTTTCTTGTTTTGGGGTTGTAAACTTGCGAAAAATGACTACATTATTCGTAGATCGATATAGGTTAGAGACAATAATTAATTACCATATTTTAATTAAACTGTGTGTTTATAGTTCAATGTTATCTTACTTTAATCAATCAAGGTTTCTTTTACAGTCAGGAAACCCCCGATTATAAATATTACGTCCTTTTATGAGTCGGTAATACATTTTACTATTATGCCTACATTTTCTATCACCGACCCATGTGGGTCGGTAATAGCGACAATGAGCAGCTATTAGCGATTCTACACAAATTTATTAAACTTATTTGACGTTATTTCTATTTATACAGGGTTTTCAATAAAATTGAAAATCTAAATGTCTCATGCCTAGACCGATCCGAAACACCCCCATGTATGTTCAGCGATTTTCATTCGTTTCAATATTTTTCACCATTTCAATTTGTATCATTCTCTTACGATCGGTAATACCTGCATAAAAATCGTTAATAGCTTCACAGCCGTTACTATGGATCGGTAATAGAAACAATCGACTTACCCACTTTATTAATTATTTTTCACCATAAAATACTTTATTTTGAAGCATTTATCATCATAAATATAAACCCAATATACAATATTACCATATAAAAATTACATAAGTACTGTAAAGACTACCAATATTCTTAATAAGTATGATAAATTTCAAAATTGCCTTAGGAGGGTCGTTAATAGCTGCATTTACCTTATGTGGTTGTCTTGCACCGTCATAGGTAAGTATAATTTTTATTTTATTATTATTATCGATAACTATGACCGCACTAAAGTCAAGCTGTCGACTTCCGCGTCGCCTGCGTCCCCCTCAGTGCGGCTTTGAGGCAACTTTCTTGAGATGTAAATAAACCTCAAGCCGCGCTGAGTGAAAAAAAAATATACCCAGTGCGTTTGGGGTCTATTTAGACCTCAAATTTTTTTCCTGTACCAACGAATCCGGGTTTGAAAAACATAAATAAATGGATATTTGACTTTATCATACGCCTTGTAAGTAAACGGTGACAGCTCCCGCACGAGAGAGATAACACGAACTTTTAGCCCCGCACCAGCGTAAAGTCGAGCTTGAGGCGGTTTTGCCTCAACCCGCAGTAAACGTGTTAAGAAGAACAAATATTGATATAGGCACAAGTTTGTCCGAAAATGTTATCCGATGCTTACAATCGAATGTGAAGAAACTATCAGAATCTGAAAAAATGTGTGTACTGTGCTCTGATGAAATATCTTTGAAGAGACATCTACATTATCAAATTAACAAGGACCAAATTATTGGCTTCCATGAAATCGAAGGAATACAAAAAAGAGAGCCAGCTACTCAAGCATTTGTGGTTATGGCGAGAGGGTTGTTTTCTAAGTGGAAACAATCCTTGGCTTATTGCTTTCTAAGTCAAAGCAAAAATTACCCAGAGTTGAATGCATGGCTAGACAACATTATGATGAAAGTTTTGGATATAGGATTCAATGTTGTTGCTTTTACTACGGATCAGGGGTCAAATTTCATTAGTATGGCTAAAGGCAAAAATGTAACAGCAGAAGAACCATTTTTTTATGTTAATTGTAAAAAAATATATTATATCTTTGATGTGCCCCACCTACTAAAATCTTTAAGGAATAATTTAATAATGTATGATTTTATATATCATGATTCTGATGGAAAATAACAAACGGCTTCATGGGAGGATGTACAAAACTTATATAACATGGAAAAAGAAAGAAGCTACCAAATGGCTTTTAAATTAACGGAGTCGCACATAAACCCTAACAATTTGAGAAAATGAAGGTCAAGTTTGCTGCGCAAGTTCTGAGTAGGTGTGTGGCTACCGCGATGCCGTGTAGTGTGGAATTAGGTAAACTGCCTAAAAAAGCATTAGGCACTGCAAAAATCATACAATTAATAAACGACATGTTTGATATTTTGAATTCTTCTTCATGCGATGACACATACAAATACAAAAAATCATTTTCTCAGCAAGCGGATCAAATGGAAGTATTGCAGGAGGTGTTAAATTTTTTAAAAGATGTACTTATTGTCAACAAATCAAACGGTAAAAACGTTACAAATAGTTTGAAATGCCTAAAAAGCCTTAAAATAACCATACAATCTGTTATACAACTGTCAACTGATTTGAGAAGATTAAATTACAAATTTATTTTTACTCGAAGACTAGATCAGGATGTTTTGGAAAACTTCTTTGGGACTATTAGACAACACGGAGGTAACTGCCGTGAGCCAATACCAGTTCAATTTGCAGCGGCTTTCAGAAAACTTTTTCTAACAAATATAATTAGACACTCTATATTCGCAAATTGTGCAGAAGATATTGACCAACTGTTAGGCACTGTAGAAGATAGCAGTAAAATGGTTCAGTTACCAGAAAACGAAAGTGATGACGTGAACGTTTTAACTGTTGGAACTGTAGAGTATCGTTTCGACGTCCCTGAAGAAAATTCATTCAGCTATGTATGTGGCTACTCTGGCGTGTCAGAAAATGCAAGGAAGTTCACAAAAATTGCAAACTTATGGATGAGTACGTAAACAACAAAGGCGAATTAAATGTTACTAATACTTTGATACATATGAGAGCATTAAATACTGCCCAACCGTTTGGCTCACTATTTAATGCCCAAACTGATTTTAAAGATTATGTAAGGCAAATGGACGAAATTATCACGACAATATTTAAAGGAACTGATAAATTACCTCTTCACGTGGGCAATGAGGTTTTGAAAAATATTGAGCAAATTACATTATTCAACATACCTTGCGAATGCTTTCCTATTGAATATTTAAAAAAGCTTTTAATTCGTTTTCGTATATTTAATATACTTAAACACAACAATCGAAATTTTAGAGACAAGTCATTTCGCAAAAAGATTTTTAGTGTCTCTTATTTGTGATAATTTAGCATTTCAAAATTATCCTGTTTTGTTACACATTTTGATAAATTTTGTTCGTGAATAATAAACAATAAAATTACAAGCATGAAAATTTTATTTTCCTTACCGCCCGTTTCACAATCGACATGCAAAGCATATTTGACAGATATATTTAGCCCTTTCTCTTTCTTACATTTGAAAATAGACAAGGAGAGAGCCAACTTTAAATGACAGATAAGTTTACTCGTCGATTGTGAAACAGGCCCTTAAACTATCCCTTTATTTAGTACAAGAGGCTATTGGCAAAGATTCTATTTTCCATTGGCTATACAACTCAATTCTCCTGTTATTAAAACTGATTCATTTTTCTTTCTTTCTAGCTACTATTATAATAAAGGAAAGTTAAAGTCAAACAACAGGTTTATTTTGGCCACTTTATTAGTCTTTTAATTTTTTAATAATTTCAGAAAATAGAGTTAAGAACGTTTTTGTTTATAATTACACTACCGGTCAAAAGTTTAAGTTCACTGTGTTAAATTAGGTTTTTATATTAAATTATATTTAAATAAAGAATATATTTTGAATTTTACACGTTTAATTGTTGCCATGACTACCCAATAACAAAATAAATACCTCTTCGATGAATTGTTGTATTGTTATTCGTAAATTTGATCCGTTTAAAGAATATTTTCTGTATTTCCTATGAGATTTTAATACAGTCGGAAATCATTAAAAATGAGTCGCAAAGCCGATTTAAGTGTCGAAACTCGTGCTGTTATTGTAGCTCTGTCTAATGAAGGCTACACGACACGGAAAATTGCTGAAAAAATGAAGGTTTCTCAAACTGCAGTCGTAAGTGCACATCATACTGCACATATGGGATGATACCATTAGGCTCTACAAACCAGTCCAGTCGGACTTTAATCATGTTTGATAGAGATATGGGACGATAAGAACTGGCATGCTCTGGAGCTTTGTCTGGCATAAGTATTGGGATAACACACTGTGTTTTCCATGAATCAGGAATAATTTGATTATGCCATAGAGCATTAAGAATATCAAGAAATATTTGCTGAATAGAAATATGAAGCTCTTTAATAACAATGTATGGAAAGTCATCTAAGCCTGGACTAGTGTTACGTCTAGATTGTAGACTTGCTGTGAATTCATTCCATGTAAAGGGATCCAAAAAAACTTGGAATTATTGTTATTATTACTGTTGAAATAGTAAAATATAACTATAAAAATAAATAAAATATTACTGTTGAATTACTAGTGTCTTTTAAATTATTATCAGAGGTCGGAATAGGTAGTGCTTATTAACTTAAACTTGACTCTTGTTCATTCATGCGTGAGTGAGATGGGAATACGTTATTGAATGAAGATGCAACAAGTTTAGGTTAATAAGCACTACCTATTCCGACCTCTGATTATTATTGTCAGATAGCTTATCTAAAAAGGGAGAAATGAACTCGTCTTTGTGAGATTTAATACCAGGGGCCTATTGCATAAAAATACTGCTATTATAAACTTATAATAGCAGACTCATAAAAAATATTTTAGTAGTCGAGTTTTTTCTGTTGCATATAAAATAGTATGCTTTTGTTGCATAAAAATATTAGACTATTATTACGAGAAAAATACTCATATTACAAGTAAAATTTATAAGTGTTTTGTTGCATATATTTTTTACTAATAATAGAAGTTATAAGAAATTTTACGGGTATTATAAGCTATTATTACAAGTAAAATTGTGGTTCTGTTGCAAAAACACAGCTTGCTTTTATTATTTACTCATAATACAAGTAAATATTTCATAGGTGTTTAGAGTTTGTTAAAAATAATATAAGTGATCGAAATCCTTTTCAATAGTCACAAATAATATATATATATATTAAAATGACATCATCCGACAGTGATAGTAGTGATGAAGTATCATCACGAAGGCCACCGCGGATGTTTAGAGGCCGATTGAGTTATAATCATTTACAAGAATCATACCAATACAATGAAAGATTCAGATTAAACTTTGAGCAATTTTCATATATTTTAGACGAAATTCAGGGTACGCTTCAACATCAGACAAGCAGGAATTATGCTTTAACACCGCACCAACAGTTGCAAGTGGCATTACATTGGTTGGGAACCGGTGCCCAATATCACAGCATAGGCGATATGCATGGCGTTGATAAAGCCACTGTTTGCAGAGCAGTGAAACGGGTAGTAACTGCCGTGAATAATCATATTTTAAGAAACGTAGTGAAGTGGCCAAGTGATGTTGATAGTGTAATAAATGACTTTAATAACATAGCTAATATGCCACTCGTCTGTGGAGCAGTCGACGGAACATTGATAAACATAGACGGCACAAATGCATTCGAAAATGCCTACGTTGATCGACATGGCAATCATTCGTTAAACGTAATGGTTGTTGCTGGTGCAGACCTAAAGTTTTATTATGTTTATGCTGACTGGCCTGGAAGTACTAGTGACGCAAGGGTGTTACGAACCAGCGGGCTTTGCCAACGTATGCAGGCTGGATGGAGACCTTTTCCAGATGCAGTTCTTCTAGGAGACTCCATTTATCCGTTAAAATCGTGGTTAATTCCACCTATTATAAGAGACCCTACAAACAACGCTCAACGTAGATTTCTAAGGGCTCACAGAAGTACCAGACGTGTGGTGGAATGTGCATTAGGAATACTAAAGGAAAAATTTCCTTGCCTAAATCATTTGCGACTTGATCCTGTCTATGCTGGTCAAGTAGTAACATGCTGCGTTACTCTTTGCAATTTATCTAAAAACAACATGTCCGAACAATCAATAGAGAATGAAGTTGACCAGTTAAATACGGAAAATTTAACAAGTGACGAGTTTGATGACCAATGGGAAAATACTCGGAACAATGATGGCCAAGAAAAATTACAATATTTTTATCGTCATTTCCAGTGAATGTAAAAAAAACATCCTTAGATTTGTTTCTATTTAAGTAGATATATTTAGTTTAGTTTTTATGACTAAGAACATATTTGTACTTATATAATACAACATAGGTATGAAATAATGTATATTCAAATAAAATGTTTCAGTTTGTATCATGAGTATCATTAAGTATTTGAATTTCACCGTCGTCATTAATTATTAATGTACTCATACATTCCGGCACAGATTCCGGTCTCAAATCGTTGGTTAATTCGCAGTGCTCTACACCTAGAGACGTTTCCTTCTCCCAAACATCTAATTGTAATTTTCTTATTTCTAATTGTAGTTTTTTCTTCTTTAATTGGTGATATTCTGTTGAATCTATTAACGGTGATGTATTATTCGTGCTTCTTTTACCCTTGTGTAATGGAGTGTTATTTCTCGTATAGCTGTTATGAGGTTGGTTGGTGGTGGAAATTTGGTTGGTTTCTTGTTGTTCAGGAGCCTCACTATTTCCCTCGAGGGCGTTATTGAGAGGGGCTTCTACCGGTTGTACTGGGGTTTTGTATCGTATTCCAAACGAATCTTCTAACCCGATTCCCTCTATAATGGGCGAGTCCCTCCCAATTACCTCTAAAACTAATTCGTCAATGGAATCCAGTTTGCTGTTTGATCCACCCGCTGCTCCCGTACTCTTCGCTCTATCTACTTTAGTCTAAAGATAAGAAAAAAAACACAATTTAAATTATCAAATAAGTAGGTAATAAAATTAGTTTAGAATCAAACCTACATAATTCAAAGATAAACATTTATAAAATCAGGTAAAGGGGGCGAATAATATTATGCTATACTGCTTATCCGAAGATATATGGAGGGTTTAAAATGTGGTGCCAAAATATTCTCACCCAACACGAGCCATATTCATCTTCTATATTATGACATAAATTATTTAAGGGATTGCAAATAATCTTTAATTATTAGTAAACTTACCATCGTTCTTAGGCGTAAGTTAGGCCAAGTTGTGTCTCTTATATACGTAAAGTCTTTGTCGCTTGTGACAAAATTAATCGCGACCGCGTAGTCACGAACATCTATCCACGCTTGTTTTTTTATATCTTTCGTGATTGTCGGCGAAAACTTTGCAAATAGTAATTCCTTGAAGTCAATCATTTTTCTCAGAAAATTTGTTGTTTTCAGGTGCTTTTCTTCTCGTTTTCTCATCATATTTACCTAATGTTTTATTTTAACTCAACTTACGAATAAAAGCGGGAAAATACAGCAAGTATTTTGTTTTTTTTAAACTCTTTTTACACTATGGCCGTACGCTGAAAGGAACCGCGGTCCAAATTGAGCATTTGATATAAGTATTACAATATTAATTTTTTTTTTGTTAAATTTGGACTCGTTACTTATATTATAAGTAAAAGCATTTTATAAGTTCAAAAAAATATTTATGCAATACAATTTAGCATACTTCTGAAATTATTTTTAGGACTGCTAACTATTATTATGACTATTTAATTTTATGCAACGTAACACAATTATAATCAGTAAATTTTAGGAGTAAATAGCTTATAATATAAGCTATTATTTTATATGCAATAGGCCCCAGATTTGAAACCCTTAAACATTTTAATCATGTTCCAAATTTAATTTAATTTAATTTAAATTTTAAATTTTACTTTGTTCTATTAAATGCATGGCATAAGTCATTCCACCCAGCTGTCTTCTGTTCAGAAATGATTCTCTTTTTTAAAGCATCTAACTTCTTATAATTTAAAATCACACACTGTTTGTGATGTTCAGGGAGCTTTTGATAATGTTGATCCAGGTATCTTGGTTAACATTATATCTGATGTAGGTATACCAGTCAACTATGTCAATGGATCTACAATTTTCTAAATAATAGAACTTTATATGTTAAGCATAATAATATTTTACATGGGCCTAGAACAGCTTCAAAAGCTACAATGCAAGGTACCATACTTTCACCATTACTATATAGTAATTTGTACACTTGTGAAATTGAAATATGTAAATATGTAAATAGTAGGGGTACCTGTTCGTTTATCTACATGTACTTTTTAATTCATTGTACGTCTATTTCGAGTATTGAATTTCTTACATTTGCCATAAATGTACCCTTTGTGCCCATAAATGGATCAACACTATTAAAGTGATTGTTATAAGAACGTGCGAGACGTGTAAGCACAGCATTCTGACCATATCTGGTGCGATGGCTGGACACGCTGAACATGGCGCTATTGCGAGTGCGAAGCCCGGGCGCACGGAGCGCCAAAGTAAAGTTACAAGTATTATAAGAGAGGTGGTGCTCAAATATTTTTTTATGGTTATTGAGGCATTAAAATATATTTTGAGTATTGGTCATTTTGATGATCTACTATTATTTTGCTATATCGTCAGTTATATTAGAACGCCATGTATGGCCTCGTATGCGTGAATGATTGTTTTCTTCATATAAGTATGTAAATACAATAGATTTTATATTACTTTCATATATTATGTTTCACGATTTTATGGTAGTAATAAAAGAGTTAATCCTATACCAGGTGATGGATCGATTAGCATGGATAATTTTACCTCGGATTCTGACAGTGGATACTCGTATGAGTGTTTTTCAAAAAGTTGTCCCGTCACGAAATTGTCAAGAAACATTTTGTCACGAAACGTCAAGAATTATTCAACACAATGGATGGTTTAATACGACATACTGGAGAAATGCAGTAACGAAGATTATAATGAAAATGTTTTTGGTAATCGAAAGTTTATTTTACTGTGTACTACGGCAAGAACACAACACTGCGGCAATAGTTAAATCACGCAATCATGTATATTGTTATAATTCTATACATATTATTTGAAAAAGTGTACGTTAATGTATGCCTCAGTATTTTTTCCTTTATTATAACTTTTGTAGTTTAGAAGAGACGTTTTTAACCGACTTCAAAAAAAGGAGGAAGTTCTCAATTCGTCTGTATTTTTTTTTAAATGTTTGATGATTCTTTTTTTATTTGAAAGTTGGTGCTTCCCGATTGGTCCCATTCTTATCAAAATGAAGATCTGATGGTGGAATCCATGAGGAATCGACGGAACTCTTCAAAATTTATAGGCACATCTATAGCGATTTTGGTATTTTTCATTGTAACTCGTGTATTTGGTCTTGGAAAGCACTATTTGGTGAGATTGAACTGATGATGAAGACCACAGATGGCCACCGGAACTCCTAAACGGTATATATTTCGAGGGTGGCGAGTGGCGACAAGATATTTCGATTAAGATAGTTGAGCGACTATGACGAAGCATATTTAGGTTTAAATAGTATATGACTATGACTTTCCCACGGCGTTGCTTGCGGCGAGATTGAAATGTTCTATTGTTTCTTATTAATTGAGAAGTGGGAGAATAACAGCATAATTATTATGATCACTAAAAAGTATAAAATAAAATAAAAGTTAAAAAAAACAAAAACCCGCCTTCAAAAAGCAAAAAATAACTTCTTTAAAAATGGTAGGTAAATAGGTCAGTCCAACTGAAGTCGGCGTCCAACAATATTTTAACCAAAAGCAGACTTCAGTTGGACGTCAGTAGGACAATAGGTCACTATTTACCTACCATTTTTAAAGAAGTTATTTTTTGCTTTTTGAAGGCGGGTTTTTGTTTTTTTAAACTTTTTTTTGTTAGAAAGTTGCGAATGCGCGGCGCGGGGCGTGCGTCGCTTAAAAACCCAGACGGTTGAGGGCATATTGGTCTCGCGGGCCGGTTTATTATGCGTTACAAGTGCGATGCTCCGACTACCGAGTTGTTTAACAAGCCAGAACAAAATAGCTGCGCTATTTTAGCATTGTCCATGGAACGCTACGGGATTGGCATCCCCAAAAAGCTATGTCTACCAAATAAATTCCAGTTCCGATGCGGTAAATGGCGTCAAGAAATAATATCCAGAAATTACGCGAAAAAGCGTGGACATTAATTGTTTATGAAATTAAATTAGTAAATAATACACCTAGAGTTAAATTAGGCTTTTGAATAGTTTCAGGTGATACAAAACTGTATTCAAGATAAAAAACCTTGTTGGTCTAATTGGAAATATCAGTTACACGACAAGTTTTAGTTCCTTCCGTAAGAAGGGGTCAGTGAAAATTTGTATGAAGGCAATTTTTACTACCCGAAACAATTCGATTTTTTTATATATAAATGATTACCTACCTACCGGTGTGATAATGTTTCTAAAGTATATTATTAGAGACCCAGACAACATTAGAATTTGAGACAGAAAGTATGTCTTGCCTACATTGCGTTTTTTATGAAGGGACAATTTCATTTTCCGAAAGTGGACAACTTTTTGAGAAATACTCATCCCATGAAACAATTTGGTCATATAATTAAACGTTTTTATGACTTTGAGTTTTATAAAAGTTATATTACAGTAGTTTGTCTGACTCTTCGTCATGTATTGGTGCATTATGTGTCCGAATAGTCATATACATTTCTTGTAATATAATAATGTCATATAGACGTTCTTTCAACATTTCTTTACGACCGTCGTATAATAGTGTCTACGACGACGTTTATAAAACTTACTCATATAACCTTTTCGTCGTATAAACGTTTTTGTCGTATAAACGTGAAGATAGTGTCAATTTTGTCATGTAATTACCTTTAATATAACTGTTAACCGGACAATAATTGTGTACATGTCGTATTCGTGATCGTTAAATAAAAATCGAATAAGTGTTACGAGTGCAACCTGTATACGTCTTCAAGTAACACAAACATTATAATACGACCGCTATTTGATTAATACTCATGTTAAAGTTTTATAATAAACTTGTATATAACTTCCACCATTTTGAAATCAAATTCATCACATTTAATTACTCTTTCTAAAATGGATCCAAAAAAGTGGAAAAGGATTAAAAGAAGTGGTGCATTCAAAAGAAAAGTGCAAAAGAATTATCATTCGCTTCAAGCACGCACTTTAATACAAAGTAATAAAGCAAGAGGTCAAGCTGACAGTGAGGAAAATGAGAATGGTTCCGTATCACGTTTAAATACAAATGCTACACATTCAGCAAGTCCCTTGTGTAACGCGCAGTGGTTTCGAAGCACTCGAATACCCTGCAGTTAATTTGCCGAAGTTCAGGACAACGAAAAGAAAGGATAAAATGAGTGAATGACCACGGCCATTTGTAATGTACGCGTATCATTTCCTTGATGTCCGTCTTTGACAAAAACTTATCAATATCCGTATAATTGTAAATCATTTTGCCATTTTCCTGAAAACAAAAATATTATATTGACTTAAGCGAGAAAAAATAATATTTCAATTATAATTTGTCGCTCAAATCCTTCCGTTCTTAAAATATAAATTCTTTACCAATAGTATATATTTAATGTAAGTCAGGCGTTTCATTATTTTATTACTGAACCCTAAATCGACTGTTATGGCGAACGTTCCATTTTGAATACGCAGTTATAGATCGGGAAGTTATATAGTGGTCACATAACGCAGTTACCTATTAAATTATTAATAAAAATATATCAATACTTTAAAATTTTAAAAGCCCATAAAAATTTAGTTACCAACTTACCTCGCATTAATCAGTAAACTAGAGTGTACAATAGTTTACAGTTGATGAATATGGTTTTTTCACCTCAAATTATAAGAAAAAAAATGCAATAATTACGGCCTTTATTCCTTATTGTTATGTCACAAAACACGTTAGGACTGTTTATGAGGAGGTTACCATCGATATCTTTAAGCGACAATAAAACAACCAGTACATCATATTATAAAAGTCAAATTGTGCACCATTACTCTATACGAAGTCGAATACACATTGCAGCAACTAATATTATATAACATGTAGCCAAATCGCCAACGCGTATATTACGACTATGCGACTAAGTAGTTATTCATATGACGGTTACACGAAACTCTAACGACTTAAAGTTGAATTAAATGGGCCCTAATGCCGTCGAGTAAACGTCCTTATGACATTTATACGATTATACTAAGTAACATAAAGTTGAGACCAAAACGTCTACTCAACCTCGAAATGATTATTGGGATAGGTATGGAATTTGGAATGCATAATTTTTTTGCGCATATTTATTTTTTCTCGCATAAGACCCTTTTATGCTGACATTGCAGAATTTAATAAACGTCAATTTTGTGCATTAGGTTAGTTTAGGTTTGTTTAGTTTTTTATAATTATTAACATAAAACCGTTTGTATTGTAGGTCAAACGATTTAATGCGTAAAAAAAATATGCGATCCAACAGTGAACCGTGGATTTATACCCGCATCTTTGAAATAAAAAAAAACAGTAAACCGCCATTGATTATACCACACTAAGGGTCGTATTTATAAACTCATCTTGGCCGAGATGCCGGTCACAAGATACGTTAAAGTAAACGTCAAACCATAGAACACTGTCGTTTTTGACGCATCTCGAGACGAGCATTAGAGTTGAGTTTAGTTTATTAATACGGCCCTTTCTTCGGAAAGTGATGACGATATCCCCTTGTTACAAGTCAAGAATCGTACTAAATCTAAAAAGCCCAACCAAAAAAATATAGCATGTCAATCTAAACAAATTGCCAGCCTATTGTGATGCAAATAAATTTATATTTAATGGAACGTCACTATTAGTCACGGATTTAATAAATTTTATTATTTATTTAATAAAATGGGCTATAAGTCGTGAACTGTGCCAAAATAATTGCCATTACAGATCTTACATAAAATAGAAAAAATATAATGTATTTTATGCCATAACGAAAAGACAAATTGTTTTTAGATTTTCACACTCAATAAGTTATGTAATATGGGCCAATATTGTGTGTGTGCTAGTAGATGAGTATATGAACATGTAAAAAGTACTGCATTAAATTATAAGTATGTTATCAACGGTGGAAAGGAAAAATCACTTAAGCGACACTTTGAGTGAAATTGAGTTATACATATCGTTGAAACCAGCGTTTTTTTCTTGGTCGTTCTAGCTAGGTTTCATTCCGTTATACGACGAATTTGATGTCGCTTAAGGTATCGCAAAATTTGGCATCATCTCTAAAATCTGTACCGTTATGCGACACGTCGTAACACTCGTGTAATCCTATTATGAAACTCGCTCACGCTCGTTTCATAAAACCACACTCGTATTTTAAGGCCTCTCTTTATTCATCAGTTACATAAACTACTATTTGCAGTAAAGATAAACTACAGAAATTGCGTTTATGTTTCAGTTTACCCAAAAGGTATGTATATATTGTAGCGTTTGAAGTGTGGCGTGGCTTTTCTTAGATAATGACACCAGCCTTAGCAGGACTTTACTACGTACAAAACGTACTGGATAAAAATAAGACGCAGGTGCGGAACCCCCGGAGCTCGACTCCAACTTGCACTAGACTTAAAATTAGCATATTACTGTGTCTAAATTACCGCTATTCTACTTAAGTTGATACGTGAATAAAATAAAATGCTCATGTGCTCGTTCGGTCATCCCAACTTGTCGTCTAGTGTCACCTACGAACTACTTTAACGAAGGAGGTAATTGAAAAAATTTAAAATTGGGTTGGAAACAAACAGACTGGAATGACTTAGTTGCAAGTTTGCTGTAGGGTTATAGAAAATTAACTTTACTTGACACGCAGCACCACCATCCAGCAGATGAGTTCGTTCTTACGCTCATTTCACTGATTTTGTATCTGAAAATTAATGAGTAGGCGATAGTAACCTTTAAACGCTGTAACAATTATCACCAGCAACAAACAGAAAAACGTTTAATTTTATGTATCTAACTTTAGGAATATTTGTTCGTATAAAGCAGTACAGTCATTTGGTCCTAAAAGGGACCTAGAAAGCTACCCGGGAGTTTTAAAAATTGGTGATTTCATAGATGTTTTGACTTGTTCTTTTCTAATTTTCACTTGTGTACTGTCTTTTTTTTAGGGTTCCGTGCCCGAAGGGTAGCCTAATGGGACACTATTAATATGCCTACACTGTCCGTCCGTCCGTTCGTCCATCCTAAATTTAAAAAGATTTATCTTTTGTACTCTGATGGGTAGCGGATTGATTTCTTTTTAGGATATGTGTTATTAGGTACTGCGGATTGTAGCGTTATCGCTACAAATCGCGTACGTTCGCGTCGCGGATTGAGTAATGTAACGCAGCAGTCGTCGCTCGTTTGTCGATTTGCTTCACTTAATTCGCGAGGTACCCACCTTTCAAGCTTTTTCACCTTCCGAATTTGCTTCAAGTGGATTAAAACAGTTTTATAACTAACACCGCAGCCTGCAGCTAACTCGGAAGTGGTTTGCGATGGATCGGCTTCCACAATAGCCTTCAATTGTTTATTATCAACTTTAGTCTATGCCCGTCCACGGGCCACGGTCGAAATTTCCAGAAAGAAAACGTTGGAACCAAAAACGCACTGTGTTTTCTTTTGCGACACCGCCGCCATACACATCATTAATCCTTTGAGCCGTTTCTGCAGCACTGGTGCCACGTTGGAACTCGTACTCGTAAATAACGCGATATTTCAAGTTTTCGATTTTGTAAACTGAGTGGGGTAAAAAAAATCAAAAGAGGAAAATACTAATTAATAATATCATCCGCTCCAGACAGCAAATGCCGCCACAGGCGCAAATGCTTACGCTGTTCCACGGCCTTCAGTGCTGTTATATGAGGCTCAGCAGTACAGTGCACCGAGGTATATCGCCGTGATCTTCTACTTTGTGCCTTCGGCCCGTCATCATGCTCCAGTGTTTCGTCGACGTCTCGGCTTCATGAATTAGGGGTGAAATTGGCATCTTGGGGTGGCTGACGGAACGACTGATCCGTGGTGCTCACAGTGCCGACTTCCGCACCTAAAGGTTGCACGTGCCCAACGTCCACAGTTGCATTTACTGCTAGACCAAGAGGCCTTACAGAATCTACCAACGTATTTGAGACTCTACCTTTCTTCATCGGCAAGGTGGTACGCAAACAAACTGGCTTCGGGGACGCAGTTTTTTCTGTTTGAGTAAATAATCTATTTGTTTTTACTAGCAATCTTTTTCTCAGTCTTGTTTGTACTAAATCCCGATTATTAATTATGTAACTTTTAAGCTCCTGCATATCCTGCACCTAAAACGGTGAAATCATAACCCCTATAAAATATATTGACGATATGCAATGGTAGCCTACTGGAGATACCACAAAAATAAAAGCATCACTTACTTCTTCTTTTTACTTCTATGATGGTGCAGAAATTAGGTTTTTGCCCAGAACGCGTGTTGGAGTAGACTTTGCGACGCTCGAATGCTATGAGTATTTATTTAACAAAAAAAAGATCAAGACGTAAGTTATACAAAAAAAATCTTGTTTAATTTAGCACATAACTATTTTCACCGTAAAATGAGTCGGAAAAGATATGAATATGCCATTTTCCCGATATGGCAACACGAGCGGCAAAGATGGCAAAGTGATAATTCGAAAAATTCAAGTCGGAATCTATAAAATCACCAAAACGTTTCAGGTAACATGGTATAACGATAATGATTAATGAAAATAGTTTCAATGGCGTCAAGTTCAAGGAAGTTATACATTGACTAGAAATGACAACTACAGTGCCACTATAGCCATAGATAACATTTTTCCAGAATTGTAATAAAAAGTATCGAATGTAACTAATAAAACCACACTTATCTTTCTCATTTAATACACCTTAATAATCAGGTATGTGTGGAGATTGTAAAATATTCAAAACAGAAAATGAGCGAAAATCAAGTGATGACCTTAATAACTCTATCTTTTCATGGAGTACACAAATTCAAAGAGAAGTATTCTACTGAATTGTACTGACAAGAAGTAGCAAAAGTACATGAAAATGACACAAAAGTCATTGCAGTCGACTAACAGAAAGTCTTCTTGATACCGATGGTGCCTGGCCTGAAAGATGCCATGTTCCTAAGTAGGTTAAGAACTGTTCACCTCTCATTAAGTCTTTGAAAAGAAGCGAGTTGAGTGCATGAAAAAAATTCAGAGAGAGAGGCCAGAAATATTAAAGACGCGTTTTATAAACTCATTAAAATAGAGAGAGATATTAAATATTTTATTATATTCTGGGCTGGCAATTAATTGCTCGGCTCGGAATAAAAATTTGTTTTTGTATACAGCATTTGTTCAAATTGTCAATATGGTACACTCTGGAGTTGTAACAATGGGTCCGTAACATAATATCGAAAATCAAATTTCATAAGTACGAAATTCCTAAAAACAAATCTTCGAATTTCAAAATGTATAATGTACGAAATTCCTAAAGATGCATGTCCTATGTTTAATTAGCCTGATTTAAAATGTCTAAAGTACAATACCACTAGTGCACGAAAATACTAACGACATTTTTCCTACGCCCAGTTGACCTAAGTTTAAAATGTATAAAGTGCAAAATTTCGAACGACATTTGTCCTACGGTCAGCTGACCTTCGTTTAAAGGATACGAAACTGATTATTATATTTCAATCTAAATCATAGTTGGGATTTCCATTACGAGCTATATGTATGGAACAGATCTCTTTTAGGGATAAGTTTGCTGTTGTTAAATCATCAATTTGCGTTATTTTGTTAACCTGTTCTTATGTCCAGTTCAGTGTGCCTGTACAAGTGGGTTTGCGTATTTATTTCTTTATTTAAACTTCCTAGCACAATTCAGGAAAGTATACGAATGGCTACTTACTCCATTGATATTATTGGTAATGAATTATAAGATCGTTTCCATAGCTAAATAATCAGTGTAAAGACTCCTTCAAGTACGTAGTTCGCATGCTTGAAGTAGTCTTTATACTGCTTACTATGAGTACATTTCAATATGTGTCATCTACTGTCGAGAGTGACACATGTGCGACATAAAATTAATTAATTATTTAATTGGTTATTTTACTATTATTAAAAATGTCTCACAATTTAAAACTAATTGATGGGCAGAAAGGAAAAAAATATTATATAATAATGGATTTACATATTATAAAAATAGGGAACTTAATGAAAAAAATTATTGGGCCTGTGAATTTAAATCCAATGAGTTATACAAATGCAATGCACTTTTAATAACAAACAGTAATGAGAACAATTTAGAAGCGGTTAAATCTAGTGATCACAATCACGAAGGAAATGCCGTGAGAGCTTCTATAGCAAATAACGTAAATGATTTGAAGAGAAAGACAGGGGAACAAACCTATGTTAGAACATGCACAATACTACAAAATCATCTGAACAGTACCGACGAACAGTTGGCGACAAGCCTTCCATCTAAGGAAGCGTTGCGGCAAGTGTTCCATCGAACTAAAAAGAAAGTACTCAATTTTCCGAAAGAGCCGACATCGATTGATTTTTCTATGAATACTGAATGACAATGTTTGGAAACGAAAATTTCGCTATAAAAGATTGCTTATTCGAAAATGATTCTCATAGAGTAATACTTTTTAGTACCAAGTATTTGATGATTTTACTGGGGCAAGCAATTTATTGGATTATGGATGGAACATTTTGGGTCGTGCCCAGTATTTTTCAACAGCTCTACACTTTCCACGGATCTTTTTAAAATAGTGACAAAAAAAATCCCTTCTTATTTGCCTTGTGTAGTCACAAAGACAAAAAGTCTTGTAACGTAACGTACTGCACCGAAAATAATATTGTGCTAAACCCGTTAAGAGTCATAATGGATTTTGAACTTGGTGCGATTCTGACCGTGCGTAAAAATTTTGAAAATATAAATGTTAGAGGATGTTTTTTCCATTTTAGACAGATAAATTACCGAAAAATTCAGAAATCAAAATTGAAAATAAAATATGACACGAACCGTCAATTCAATATTAACATTAAATGCTTGATAGCTTTGTCATTTTTACATCCGTCAAATGTACAGCAGTATTTCGATGCCCTGAAACTCAGTAGTAACGATGACGATGAGAAATTAATATAAGAGTGGTTTGGACAAAATTATGTACATGGCAGTGGTAATACCCCACCAACGTTTAAACCTATATATTGGTGCACTGTTGGAGTGAATGCTGTTGCAGATATCCCAAGTACCCAAAACAATGCGGAATCATTTCATCATCACCTAAATTTAATTTGCGGTAAGAAAAATATGGGGTTTTATCCCTTGATAATCGAACTGAAGAAAGAAACCAACTGTAATTTAATTGAAATGGCTAAAATTGAAGCCGGGTTACCGACTGGCTGGAAAAAAGCAAGGAAAAACTAATGCAAACGTAGAAACATTATAAATATCATTGGGAAAATCCACGAGTACGAATGCGTACAATTATTAAAATGTATCGCAACAAATTTGTGACTTCGTCAATAATAACTACCTATGTCAATTGGTTGTACACTGTTTCACCAGCACTCATTTCATAGGACGTATCACTTCGCAGAATTTTCATTTTCATAGAAAGCTAATTTCCGCTGAAACCTTATTAAATTGCTGAAATTAGCTTTCTATGAAATGAAATTTCTGTGAAGTCATACGTTCTATAAAATGATTGTCGGTGAAACAAGGGGACACCATGTCAATGATATATATATTATTAAAGTAGATAAAAGTTAAAAACTAGATTTATAAGTTTTAAACTTACGTATTTTATGAAATGCTGTTAATGTTATTCATTTATCTTTTTTTATTTTTAAGTAGCTGGTTATAGATTTTTTAGTTTTTAAATTACAATGAGAAAGTACACTCAGCATAAATATGGTATTTTATTGTAATAGTATCTTTCTAACTACAAAGTATGTTACACGAGAATTTAATAGTAAGTTTTATTCAAAGGTTAAAAGTCAGCTCGAACTCGATACTTGTGGTTGTCATTTTAGTCTTCGGAATAAAAAAATGAACTTTAGTGCGAGCTCTCCTGACATTACTATCCCTATCCGCTGCTTCAACAGACTACTACTGTTTATTCATCATTTCCATGACCATAACAGCTACGTCAGTTTTCAAACAACAGCAGCGATCTCTTATATATACTATTTTTATATTTATCATGCAGTGTCACGCCACACACATGCAAAGCATTTATTCTGTTCTCATGCTTCATATGCCATGCCGCGTCTGCTTAAAAAGTATTATGAAGAGAATACGTTCTGTATCAAGATTTGACCCGGACAGACAAATATATATATAGGTAAACATTGCAAATTAAAAAGGTTATAAAGTCGGGTACGTACTCGTAGCATAACTTCGAATATCAAAATTCCTAATGTACATAATTCCTAAAATAGTTCTATGAAAACAAGTTTGTAATAACTTTCCAGCAATTTTTTAGGAATTACGTACAATAGGAACTTTAATTTTCGAAGTTATGCTACGTTCATTAGGGGTGGAGTTTTTAGCATTAAATGTATTGATTTTTGAAGAATTGTCACTAAGCTTTTTGTACGTAGCGATTTTGAGCACTAGAAATCTTATCTTTAGGCATTTTCTACAAAGGAATATTGAGTTTCGAAAATGAGATCATTCGATTAAAAGTGCATTAGGACATGCATCTTTAGGAATTACGTACATTAGTCATTTTGATATTCGAACTTTTGTGTTAGGAATTTCGTACTTATGAAATTTGATTTTCGATATTATGCTACGGACCCGTAACAATTACTGTTTAATATTTGACTAAGGGCCATATCAACAATGCTGCCGATAGTGTTCGATAGTGTTTGAGCCTTGAGAAAAAACCGCAATGTATAAGATTTTGATGACCTAAAAGACGTAGTTTTGCATAGCAAAAAGTACACGATGGTATTACAAATTAACATGGCCGACTGTAAATTTAACAGCCAACAAAATCAAATGATCCTACTTATTAAAGCGTTTTATTTATATAACTTGATAAGTGTTCAAATTCATAAGGGATCAAAGGCTATCAAATACTGTAAGACTCAGGATTTACACATATACTCGTACACACATATACAGATATTTTTACAGAATAAAAGATATAACTAAGTTACCGAAACGTAAAGCTGGGAGATGTGTTATTAAGCCAAGTAAAAAAAAATTGTAGAAATATTCGGTCCTTTTATGCCGGAAAATCATCAAATGACTCATTTTGTTATGAACTTTATGATCTATGCAATAAGGTCCATTTTGACATTTTTGTACAGATTTTTAAAGCTTTTTGTTATTTCTAAAAACTGTAAATAATGATCATGTTTCGTTCCTAACGTTTTGTCTTCTATGGTCTAACCGATAATGCAATGTCAAAACGCCGCAATAGGTGGTATCTTCATTGGAAGTCCAACTAATAGGAACGCCCGGTACGACCGGCGCGCATGCGCAGTACAAAGCCTGCGTAGAAGCTAGCGCCACCATCGGAGAAAGATGGAACATATCTTAACTCCTTTTTTGTGTGTGTCATGATCTAACGGAAAGGCAACAAGTGTTAACCGTCGCTTCAACCTAATTGCTGTTTGCCTAGGAAATCTAGTGCACATCATCTAAGGCCGGCCGGCCTGCATCTCGAGGGTGGAGGAACCGCTCGTGAAGACGCCAATCAAGAAGCTGACCGTTTGGTGAGTACCGCTGCATGGTTTCTTGTTGGTGGATGACCGTTGATTTTACCGTTTTGACCGCTTTATACTCGATCCAGAGTAGCTGATTTACGTGCATCGTTTAGTCCAACCTAATTTGCTACAGATCATTTCATTTTATTTTTTTCATTAAACATAAATAAATATCTATACGTCAGGATTTTTTCAGATTTTGTTGGTCCATAAACTTCGGAGATAAGGGGGAAGATCGGTCAATTTTTGTAAATTTTTGCTATAAATCAAAAAGTAAAAGTAGTAAAGTCACAGAAAAATAAAAAATAAAATATTTTAAAATGTGCGAATTTAGGCCTTTCATATGACACCCCATTTGTAATATAACAAACCACTTTCATTTTTCAACCCATCATTCTAGACCAACCTTTTTTTGACAGGTTGGAAAATCTTATATGCATTTCCCGTGGCGGGGGATATGTGGGACTCACCCCTCCAGCAGGGGAGCGCACCCACTAAAAACCACCATGGCTTACCCTCCTGCCGGTTTGGCAAGACGCCGTGGAACCGCAAGCATTGGCCACGACGCCTTCCGGCAGCCCCAGCTCACGCTGGGGCTACCCGCGCCGATATGGGGGTCTCCCAGACCGCCCAGTGACTAGCCTATGGCAGGTGGGGGATTCCCATCATTCTAACCTAACCTAACCCAACATTCTTGGTCAGGGGTACTCCTCTCTATTGATCTGTCCGATCATAGAATCAGGATTTATCGGGTATGCGACCCCGAACCTCCCTAGCTACTACATTTCCTACCCATTTGCCTTCCGCAACTGTATTATTCCCTTTTTTTCCCTTAAATCCATCCAAGTACTAGTTTCCTGTTACTCATCCCCTAGTCCTTTTCCCGTTTTTTTCCTTTCCCTTCCCTATCCGAAGAAAGAGTGGAAATTATCATCATGATACGGGGGTTAAATAATACATTACCCCAGGGTACCGGCTTAGCTGGAGTATCCCTGAATACCTTTGCCCAGGCTGCCCAACCGTATCTGGGGGAGGCAAGATTCCGATGACGACGTGTTTTGCCACACGTGTCTCCCAATATTCAAAAGGCAAACAGCGGGTTGGGAAATGCCAGTTCGCAACGTTGAATATTTGCTGAGGTATTGATAACAAGATTGAAGAAATGTATGAGTTGATGGAAGAAAGAAAAATTGATGTACTTACTAGGTGTGAGTGAAACGAAGAAGAAAGGATGTACAACAACCACTCATGACAAATATTATGGGTACTGGTCCGGAGTACCCAACTCTGAGAGAGGTAGTCAAGAAGTGCAAGTTATTTTGTCAGATCGAATGAATTTATGAGTGTGGGTATGAATATGTTAGCCGTAGACTCCTTTGGATCAGACTGAAATTTGGTTTGACCAAAATTTTTGTCCTCTGCGTTTATGCTCCGGATATGTCTAAGCCGCAGAAAGTCAGAGATGAGTTCTGGGATAATGTGAAGGAACAACTTAATAAATGTGTTGAGGATAAGAGGATAATTATTGTAGGTGATTTTAATGGCTGGGTATACCCCCACCCATCGTGATGGACATGAAAAGATTTTAGAAAAGTTCGGAGATGAGAGAGTGAATGAGAATGCTGAAAGTTGTTAAGTATATGTTTGGAGAAAATGCTTGCGGTGACTAACACAATGTTTAGTCAGAAACGTATTCATATGTCTACATGGCAGAGGCAATTAGAGAGAAATATGATAGATTTTGTTATAGTTGATAATCGTCTGAGAGTGAAAGTAAAATGGTGTTGATGTCGGCACTGATCACTTTCTCGTAGTTACTAGAATAGCTGGACTTCAAAACAAATGCCTCCATCACGGACGTATACCCATAACAAAAACAGAAAGAGTAAAAGTTGAGAGACTGACAGAAGAGAATGTCGGTGATGGATATCGGAAATTACTGAATGATACGTTTAAGCATGTTTTCGAAGGGGAATGTAATGTTATGGAAGAATTGTGGACAAACTTTAAAAATGGTGTGATTGTAACCGCGTCTGATAAATATGGTATCAGTAAGAGGAGAAATAGTAAGACGATCAGGAATGAGTGGTGGCATGATGAAGTGAAAGAAGAAAGTATGGAATGATCTGTTAGCTGCTAGAGCTAACAGAAGAGTTCAGGGTGATGTGAATAAAAGTAACGAAAGAACAATTGAAAACAATTCATATGTGCTAAGGTAGTAAAATAAAATACCGTTTGTAGATTTTACACTGCTGATTACAGTAAAAATATTTTTGTTTTATTTTTATAAAGTATAACAGTAAAAAAAGTTGGATTGTGAATGGTAGGAATACACTTATAGTGCCCTTAGTCCATTTATTACCACAGGAAAAAAATATACAACTGTCATGTCCATTTTTCATCTGTCTGACGGATCACTTGATTCTAACGACACGCTTTCGATTCTCGTAATACTATTGTTTTGATACACGCTATTTAAAATGAAAGTGACTTAATTTATGTTATTATTATTATTATTTATTTATTTTAATGGCGTCTACAAGTTATGTAATTTTGCCAATGTCAAGTATATATAAGCAATTGTACGGTGAATCGTCGTTGTCGTCGGCGTCTTCCAGTCCCAGTCGGCACACCATTGAAGATGGCGGGCATCCACTTCAGTGGCTTGGAGTGTTCTTGACCGCTTGCTCATTCAGAATCAACTTTTCACTGATATTTTATTTGATGCATATTCTTCGTCACTGTTGGAGGTTACTTCACAAAGTTGCCCTGGATTTGCGAACCAAAATCAACGATAAAGTAATTTACAAAAAATTAAATAAATAGACAGATGTTTTCAAAATGACAGCTAGACAAGAACTCCGAATTTATGTTGTTACAGTTGTTATGGTTGACAAGTGACATGACAGTCAGTTCTGTTTCTGTTTAAGTTCCTTTTTTTTTTTTATCATGCTAAGATCACGACATCAGTATTCCTAACTTTGTATATATGGTCTTTTTAATGACTATTTCTTTAATAAATTATTAACGATGAATTTAAGTTAAATAGAAAAAAACCGAGACACACGGGTAGTCTAAAAAAACAAAAATGCTCTTTTTTTTGAAATGTTTTGAATTACTTAAAGAAAAGTATGTATTGTTAAAAAAGAAAGTTAAAGATATAGTTAACCGAAAAAAATAAGAACGCAAGGGCAAGTATGATCGGGAATTCTCCACGAACTTTCGAGCCAATGCTAAGTTATTCTGGCATTTAGTCAGAACAGCTCGAAGCAAAGCGGAGATTCGAAAGTAGGTGTGATAAGGGATTCAAATGGGGATGTTATTACAGATGCTGTGGAAATGTTGAATCAGTGGAAGGAATATTTTAAGAGTTTGTTTGAGCAGATTGGAGGTAATGGAAGCAGTTATGAAAATACTTGAAGAGATAATGAATGCGATAAAGAGTACGAGTATAAAAGTGGGAAAAGCTGCTGGGTATGGTAGGATATCTGCTGAAATGATCAAAGAGGGTGGAGGCGTTGTAGCAAGCCTGCTGTTCCTCCTATTTAACCTGTGCTGGTAGTCCGGTCGAGTTCCAGGCGATTGGGGAAAGGCCGTGATTGTGCCTCTGTATAAAGGTAAAGGATCACAGCAGGAATGCGGAATTTATCGCGGTATAAGTCTCCTGAGTGTCGTAGGCAAATTGTATGCAAAGGTTTTAATTGAAAGAGTGATATTAGCAACGAAAAGTAAGATTTGGGATGTGCAAGCGGGATTTCAAAAGGGTGGGATGTGTGGATTTAGTCTTCTCCTTAAGGTGCATAATTAAGAAAGCCATAGCCAAACACCAAAAGATTTTCTGAGCCTTTATTGACTTAGAGAAGGCGTATGACTGAGTCGTGGGGGATGAACTTTGGACAACTCTTTCCGTGTATGGGGTGGACAGTATTCTGATACGGGCTCTCAAATCATTTAATATAACTCCAGTGCCTGTGTCAGGATAAATGGGACGTGTACGGACTGGTTTAGCATAGAACGTGGTGTTCGACAGGGCTGTGTAGCATCTCCTTGGCTGTTCAACCTATTCATGGACAGTTGTTTGTCAAATTTGAGAGAGTTTGATTGTGGAGTAAGGATGAATGAGTCAGTTTTTAAAACATTGGTAAATGCCGATGATCAAATTCTTCTTGAATCATCGGCAGACCACTTACAAACAAAAGGCGACTTTGATGAATGAGGCGTTTTAAAGGAAAGACATTAAAGTGAATGTTAAAAAGACGAAAGTGATGGTCGTGGATAGGGATGAAACTGTTACAGAATGACAAATAATGTTTGAAGATGAAAAATTGGAGCAAGTGGATGAGTTTGTGTATTTAGGTTCTATGTTTACGAGAGATGGGAAATTTGACGGGGATATTGAAAGAAGAGTTAAAGCGGGAAATATTATCAATGGGGCGTTACACTCAATCTTGGCAAACCAGGTCATATCGAGCAAAGCTCGCCTTACTATTGTTGTATACAGGGTGGAAAGTTCGAATGCCACATGGAAGGGCAACTACCTTAAATATTGGAAATAGCACATTCTGTGTAAAGGAGACTGCTTTATTTTTAAAAACTATATACTCTGCATTTAAGGATTTTTGAAAAATCGTCTGTCTCAACCGGGACTCGAACCGGTCGGTCAAATGCGGTAAAATAACATGCCGTATTTTACGATGCAGATCGAAAGGGTTACCGATATGGTTCATTTATCTCTAAATAACAAACACAATCAAAATAATGGAAGGCCATGAATACTAGCAATTATCATTTAACTTTGTTTTCACCCGTCACGGGAAATGTACCTACCTACCAGCTACCTGAAACATTGGAAATAGCAAATTTTACGCAATGGAGACTTACTTTTATTTTAGAAAATAATAAAAACTGCATTTATGGACTTTTGAAAAATCACCTGACTTAACCGGGAATCGAACAGGTCAAATATGACAGAAATAACAAGCCGTATTTTAATATGAAAATCGAAAGGGTATGGTAGTGATTCTTGGGTATGGCATAAGAAGAACGAAAGCAAGATTAATGCAGTTGAAATGAGAGCTCTGAGAAGTATGTGTGGAGTTAGGATGATAGATAGTGTAAAAAAATAGCGAGTTCCGAGAACGACGTGGATTGAAAGAATATGTAGTGACTATGATCGAAAAAGGGTTCCAAGATGGTTTGGTCATTTAGAAAGGATGGATGAAAGAAGAGTAACGAAAGAGATATAGCGAGCAAGAGTGAGTGGAGATGTCGGTAGGGGACGTCCTAGACGGACGTACGGTGATCAGATTCACGATGTACTGAATAAGGGCCAAATCAAAAGCACCCGAAACCGACGTACGTGCATGAAGAGATTGATGAATGTAGAAGAAGCGAAAGTTGTATGTTTAGACCGGTGCACCTGGCGTTCCATAGTCTCTGTCTACCCCATTGGGAGACAGGCGTGAAGGTATGTATGTACATTCTAGACCACTTTTCAATTATTTATTTATTAATTTTATATTTTTTTTACTAAACACAAATGCGGGAAAGCAGGTTGTACAACTTCGCCAAATTTCAAGTTGATAGCATTTGTAATTGCTGTGACATGCAGACAGGCAGACAACGAAGTTTCACCATTAGAGATCCTTTTTTACCATTTTGGTACGGAACCCGAATAACCAATAAAATTATTTTACTTTGTGCCGTGCTACCCTTGGTACCCGAAAATCGTATTCCTGAAGGCTGGGAAAACATTAAACACTGTCAGACTTTATGCGGATGACACTAAAATTTAAAAATTTATCAAGAACGTTGATGATTGTGTTTCGTTACACTCTGACCTGTCTCGTTTCGAGGACTATTGTCAGCGGAATAAGATTGTCCTGAATACCGATAAATGCTACGTTATCACTTTTTCCCATTTGTCCAGTCCGGTAGTTCATGATTATTGTTTAGCTGGTAGTAGTGTCTCGCGTGTGTCGACGAATAGAGACTTAGGCGTTACTTTGGATTCGAAACTGTCTTTCAATGAGCACATTGATAATGTCGTTTCTAAAGCGTATAAAAAATGAGGTATGATTCTTCGTCTTACAAAACCATTCAAAAATACTTTTACTTTAAAAGTTTTATATTAATCTTTCGTCCGGAGTGTATTTATTAGAATTAGGAAGTGTTGTATGGAGCCCGCAGTATGATATTCATACATTCCGGGTCGAAAGAATTCAAAAGATTTTTTGTAGATCCCTAGATTATAGAACCGGTTTTTATAGCCATGACTACCTTTCGTCTGCAGCCAGGCACCGTCTTCCCCCTCTAGAAAGGAGAAGAATTTATCTCGATACTATATTTTTATTTAAAATTATTAGAAATTATATTGACTCAAGCGTGCTATTAGACAGCATATCCTTCAAAGCTTCTCGTTTCTGCTCACGTTCTAAACCTACCTTTCATATTTCCCCTTGCGGCACTAATTATGCGCAAAATTCGTTACTAAGGCGCTCGTGTAAGGTGTACAATGATTCGCTTAATGATATTGACATCTTTGCGAATAGTTTATAAATGTTTAAAATTAAGATTCGGCAATTTCTTTTTCGATTATTTGTACCTACCGTTTGAAAATTCTTGTTTTCTAATTAGTTTTGGTTGTTTTGTTTGTATGTTAAGAATAACTAGTTAACAACTTAATTTGTAACCTAGTAATATATGGAACTTTAGGCCTTATTCATATTAATATTTGTATGTATTAATTTGTACACGGCTGTTTGTTTTCCTAAATAAATTAAAAAAAAAACATTTGATGAGTTATTACATACAAGTCGTAACGCGTCAATACGCTAGAAGTCTGCGTTAGCAACTGAGATTCATAATCTGAATCCAGTATGTGTGTGCTCGTCCGTACTAATTGTATAGAAACAGGTGCGTCCGGAATTCATAATCTAAATTCAGAACGCACGTCAAGATCATTCTGGCAGATCAACCTGAGAAATTTATAATCTGAAAAATCAGAATGTGTGTGGGGAACAGTTAAATTGTATGCAATACCGTGCGTTCTGAATTAATAATCTGAATTCAGATTATGAATTCTGATTGGGATTCAGACTGTGTAAGGCCAGCCTTAGTCTGCGCGGCGCCGGTTTTTTCTTGATTATTTCTTGATTTATGAACTATGCGCCCCGCGCTATAATTCGATGATTGATTATAAATTGTGACGTGATGACACTTTCGACTGGAATAACAGCTATGAAGGCTTGCCGGTACCGACCTTGACGGCACCGCGTGACCAGTAAATCTTGATTATCCCTTTCTGGGCTTTTAATTATGAATTCCCCTCATGAGTTTCACCATATATGTACGTAAATACTGGCCACCTGACCCTGGCCGGCGAGATTGCTGCACTCGGTGGTGATGAAGTTTCTTGAGCTAGCCCGGAAGTCCTAGGCACGGGTTCGAATCGATGAACTAGGGCTCCTGGACGTTGATTGAAACACTGAATTTATATAACTACGTTTAATCCAAAAACAATGACAGCTCTAGTTCTATATTACCATAACTAGATTCCCTAGTCTATGCTATTAAGGCGGCTATACAGACGGAACTATCGGTGCGCGAGTCCGACTCGCACTAGACCTGTTTTAATATTGGTAGTATGACCTAACTAGGCGACGAAACTCTACACTGCATGGCCCGACATGCTCTTGCCCGGTTTTAAGAGTGTAGAATTAGTTATGAATCTAACGGGTACATAATAAGGTACGGGCGCCGAGCTTAACTCTACCTACAGGCACGAGTACCTACCTTAAGAGCTAATTATGTACCGTTGCATACATAACTTTTTCTACAAGCTTAAAATGATAATGACAAAAATAAACAGTCGATACCTTTTCTTGTTTACTTTCCTCGATTTTTCTGCTTACAAATAACTTCTCGGCAAAGTAATTTTAATTACTCCGATTGGCGTGAATAGTGTGTGAATGTTATTGTTAAATATTTGCAAATTTCATGCAAATTTTAATACTTACTAAAACAGTTATGACAATTTATCATACAAGTTGGAATGCCAAACCAAACGCCATTTTGTTGACATCCATATTGAACGTAACCATGATAACCAAATAACAAATCGAAGGATATTAATCATCTACTAATAGTAATTTCATAAAAATGTAATTTTAAACACATACTTAGTCCAAAAACTAATTTTGTTTTTAAAATACGTAGTTTCAGTTGGTATTAAAATATTTTAACCGGATTAATTAATTACACAAATTAAGATGTCAGTCAAGTGTTCACTAAACCCCAAGACTGATATCCAGAATGACCGTAACCATGGTAATAACAATGCTATAATAATTATTATAGAACTGTTATTACCATGGCAACGCTTATTATAGAATTGTTTTCACGCATCGGGTACGCTATAGGTGGTATTCTGATACCATTAACGATATCAATATTAGCGGTTTATAGTCCGCGAGTAGAGAAAAGTTATTTATGCTCATAAAATACTAAAATCGCTACTTGTACCATATTTAAGAGCCAATTCTGATCGTGGACAAAACCAGCAGAACATAATTATAATCAAAATTTGATTATTTTTCTTAAGTTACAGGCCAATCGAATTAGATAAAATAGCAGGTAAGACTAACTAGGTAGGTACATTTAGAAAATTATGGTTTTGGCTTAATGTCATATGGAAATATGTAAAAAGGAAGCATGGAAGTGAAAAGGTAAAAAAGTATCCTGCGTCCTGATCATGTCAGCCGAAACACGTGTACTACAGAACACAGGCCGCCCCCAAGGTTCGCCACAACGACATTTCACTAATAACGCCTGTTGAAACTCGCGTGCTTCGTTAATGGTTAACATTATGATCGTCCAAAGCAAATGCAACACACATTGCACCATTGTCGATGCCCAAAATTACATAACTATTTAGTGAAAAATTTCTTACAACATATCCATGGCAATTATTGTGTTGCTGTACCGAATATCTGCCTAGAACAGGTTCGCTTTTGTTGAAAATGATTTAGAATTTAACAGAATGTGTTCTTTCTGTCCAACACAACACAACTAGAACCAAAAATTCAAACGTAGCTATTAATGACATTGACTTCTTACTTCATAAATTTATGGATCAAACTAAGGTCTCCTCCATGGACCTATTATTCGAATTCGCCTGATTAATGCTAGAAAAAAAGTGTGACCGACAGAGAAACATACTATATTTTATCTCTTTTTATTGTTGGGTGCCAACGATATCTTCGGAGATAAACTTGAATAAAAATAAAATTGATCGAAATGCGTACTTTTGGCGTACTTAAATAAAACCATATCTTTTTGTACTTTTTGCTCAGAGCGTTTTAATTCTTTTAAGAACTTTGTAAAATAAACCTGGATGTTTTGTCAGTTTTTATTAAACCGGCTATTTGTGCTATACCTGTATCGGCCAGCCTACCACCGAATTTATAATGCGATGCGTTTGGGCGTATAGGTACAAAACTTAAGTAAAGCTCCTCTTGCATGTAGTATTAACACATAATAATAATAATAATAATAAGCCTGATATCGTGTTGACAGATCGATCTCAACGCCGGGCAGTGCTCGTCGACATCACCATCCCGCATGACGAGAACCTTGTGAAGGCCGAGAAGGAAAAATTCAGCAAGTACCTTGACTTGGCTCACGAGGTGACCGCCATGTGGGATGTTGACTCAACGATCATTGTCCCGATAGTTGTTTCGGCAAACGGTCTTATAGCGAAGAGTCTCGACCAACACCTCAGGTTCCTCTCTCTGCAGCCCTAACCACCGGTAGCTTGAGCCCTGCCCCGCTGCCGGCGGCACTCGTAGGTTAGGTTTTTTATAATGTCTAGTTTTTTGTATTAGTATTGTTTTTTTACTTTTATATTTGAATATTTGTTATAAAAAACCTAATGTACAGAAAATTTAATAAATATCTATAAATAATAATAATAGCACTATTACAACCGATGGTAAATTTGTAAAACATTCAAAATAAAACATGTTACGATATAATTTACACATATGTACCAATATTCAGCTAAATATATAGTTGTTCTGCAATTCTACGCTTTTAAAGGCACAAAATCACTCACAAGCAGGAATAACTAAATAACTTTGATTATTTACTCTCTGGATAGAACTTCGATGTCATGCATGAATGCGTCGAAATTTTTATCAGCTAACTGTTAGCCTATAAGTAGCTTCCCGCTCCTTAGTGTCAATTGTGTTGTCAATGGATACGCACGTGTTATGTGTTAGAATTTATTTCGCTAAAAAGGCACTAAAATGACGAGTTGCGTTATTAAAGTTGATCGAAATTACAAAGGACATATTAAAACAACCAGCAAAGTCATCTACCACCGTTAAGTAATTCAGAATTCATAGGATTTTTTCAAAAATCAATCAATTTAATATGTCTAATTATTACGATTCCATCTTGGCATTTTTGTTGGTGTTGCCATTTTTACTTTCTTATTTTTAGCCAGTTATACGAAATTCCCTAGGGGTTAAGTTTCGAAGTATGAAAGTTACATAAGGATATATTATGTAAATATGCCTACATAAAATTAATAATAGAAAACAAAGTGTAAGTCGAAAATGATAAAAATATTCAAGAAAGAAATTCAAAGAAACGATAATTAAGTAATACGAATAAATTGTGTGCAAAATTGTATTTCTCTATTAACTTTTCATCTTCCCACTTTACTCACGGCATATTTAGCGGAACATAATGAAAAGTCTAAATTTTAAACGCAATATTTTTGTGTGACAAATACAACAATATTTATTTATTAAAACACTTAATTAATGACGTTTTATCCAATTGCTGTATGAAAAACAAATAACTTAAAACATTTTCCTCGGGAATAAAAATAACTTCTTTAAAATATCATACTTTTATTTCGTTCCGTAAAATTTGCCGTTGAGTGTATTTTGCCAATGGAAGTCAATCATTCCAATCCGAATTGATATCTTTTTTAGTTTTTCAAACACTTCACAACAACTAAACCTAAACATGATCAGTTTTCCCAGTAACATGGGAAATATGTCTTTAGATAGAATCCCTACGTATGCCCACAGAGATAAATAGAATGAGGTTTTGCGTGTGTCAGACAAAGCAGTCACGCACACAAGCATTCAAAAACTGGCCTGTTTTTGTCGTAGAGATTACAGGGCCACACTCTATCTAGAGAGTAAATAATCAAAGCTAAATAATACCAAAATACCGACTTGCCTATCAAAGCTAATGTATTCGGATGCATTTTCTTTAAATACCGTGCGCGATTTACATCTTAGGACAGCGCGGGCCATTATGAATTTATAGTTCAATATTATAATTCAGCCAATTTTGACTTGTGCGGTATTGTTAGCTAAACGACAATATGCAACTTTAACGTAAATCTGAGGAGGTGCGAAATATTTCTTTTTTTTCTATTCCTCATACAAACGAACATCATGAAGACTATGCCGCACAGCTACGATTCGCCATATGGTGGCAATGAGTAATCTTGGAATTAAATGCCACCTAATTATTCAGGGTTCTAAATAGACTTTTGCGTGTCAGACATAGAAGCCAAGAGGTGATAAGTAACGTTCCTGCAGATGTACAAGGGTCCTTAAAGTACCAATAATTTTTGGCTTAATTTCATCATCTCGAGCATCTGTTTATATTGTTAAAGTGCAACCACGTTGTTGTTTACGATGTGATACCTACTTGTTAAAAAAAAGAAGAAGCCATGTGTCATGTCAAATGTATTGATTTTTCTGTTTTGTCCTTATAATATATCTTGTTATTTAAAAATGTAATTTAGTGCTTTATTGGATAGCTTTCTTCTACACTGCCTCTGTTAAGTACTAGTAAAACTTACGTGTTAAAAGGTTATGTGCTCAGACGTACGAAGAAAATACTAAAAACCATGGAGTTAAGTAAAATCCAAATTTCCATGTTGGATGGAACCAACTGGGTACAATGGAGGTACAGAATGACTGCACTGCTACGCGGAATGGATGGACTGATGGATATTGTTCAAGGGAAGTTAAGTAAGCCTGAGAAGCCAGCGGTGGGTGGTGGCGATGGAGTTGTTACTACTACAGCGGCAATGGCTACCTATAACAAGGAAATGGGACAGTACCTGAAGTTGGAAAGTACTGCTCTTCTATTAATTACGAACAATATCACGGATGAAGCACTAGACAAGGTAATAAGATTCGCAAATCCAAGAAATGTCTGGGATGAATTGCATAGGCTGTATGACGGTGTGAACGATGACCGATTGTATAATGTCTGTATGGAACTGTTTCAACTCAAGATAGGCTCCTCTGATGACATGGCGACTCACATCTCGAAAGCAAAGAATTTGTGGCACAATCTCAATCAGGAGCTAATAAAAGCTGACGAAGGGAAAGAACTACCTGAGTTACTTTTGATTTGCAAGATTTTAGAGACGTTGCCGGAAGAATATTTTTCTTTCAAGTCAAGTTGGTTAATGATGTCAAAAAAGGATAGAACTGTGGACAATTTAACCAGTCAGCTGTGTGCACACGAGAGGGCATTGATGACAACCTCCAAGGATGACGGAAGTGTGTCAAGATCTTTAGGTGAAGCGCTGGTGGTTAACAGCAACAAAAAAGTCAAAAAGAAGAGGACCAATGCTTTCAAATGTCATGGCTGCGGGGAAGTCGGACATTTCAAGAACGACTGTCCTAAGAAGGAACGTAGTGGAAAATCTGGTACAACTAATATGATGGCTATGTTGGTAAATGTTACAGATTGCAGTACAGATCGGGACGAGTGGTACATCGATAACGGAGCGACACACCACGTCACGATGAGAGGCGACCTGTATCAGGATTTCGAACGTTTCAAGGAACCGCACACGGTAACTACTGCAGACGGAAAGACAATTGAAGCATTAGGGAAAGGTTCAATTCTAATGAAGACGAAGAAAAGAATATTCGTGATGAATGATGTTTGGCATGTTCCGAAGGTCACGAAGAATCTTTTTTCGGTGCTTTCAGCGCAAGATGTTAATAAAAACAGCTTGTTTGAGTCACGAGGTACTAGGTGTTCATTGAGGATCAACGGAAAATTGTGCGTGACCGGAAGCAGACAAAAACACGGTGGTTTGTATAAGCTGAACTGTTAACCGGTTCAACCTAAGGAAAGCGTTATGGTGAATGCGGTTGATACTTTACAGCTGTATCATGAACGCTTGGGTCACCAAGACAAACGCCATGTGAAGCGAATTATAGAACGAGAGCTTAATGTAAAGACCAAGGACCATGGCAATTTGTGCGAAGGATGTATCTTTGGAAAGACACACAGACAGAAATTTGGTGTTCGGGAAATAACTGGTAGTCCAGGACAACGCATACATTCGGATGTATGTGGCCCATTTCCACTAAGTTGCTCGAAATCTCGCTATTTTGTTCTTTTTAAGGATGAATACTCTCGATTTCGCTACGTCTACATAGTGAAAAATAAATCGGAAGTACCTGATATGTTGCGGCTTATGTTGGCAGAAGCAAAAACGGCAGGTCACCGAATTAAGGAATTTCTAAGTGACAATGGCGGCGAATTCGATAACGAGAAAGTTCGCAAAGTATTAGACAAACATGGAATACACCAACGTCTTGTTATGCCCTATACACCAGAGCAGAATGGTTGTAGCGAGAGGGATAACCGCACAATCGTGGAGATGGTCAGAGTGATGATGCATGCTCATGAAGAGCTTCCTCAGGCTTTGTAGGCAGAGATGGTAAAAACTGCTGTTTACATTTAAACAGAACAGGACCAACTGCTGAAGAACAAAAGAATCCGTTTGAGTTATGGTTTGGGAAGAAACCACAAATAAAACATTTGAGGATCATTGGCTCAACTTGCTACGCGCATATTCCTAAACAGAAAAGGAAGAAGTTGCAGAAGAAGGCAAAGAAGTGCATATTGATTGGCTATGACAATTACGACGGTTATAGACTATGGCATAAAGAATCGAACTCCTTAGTAAGGTCCAGAGACATCACGTTCAATGAAAGACCGCTTGATTCAAAATTGGGTAGAGAAGATTCTGAATCATTGAAAGAAGTGACTGAGATGGAAGTTCCTTTACATTTCAGAAAGGAATACCATACGATACCTACTTCTGTCACTGTAAAAGTGAGTGAGGACAGATCTACTGAAAGGTACAACGACCTAGAGCTTGAAGAAAACCAAAACGTTGTTGAGGCTCCTGCCACTAGTGGTGATGAAACAGAGTTTGAAGATGCGATGCCAGAGTTGACAAAACAAGATGAATCAATTGAATTAGAGGGGGAGAATGAAGAGAGCAGTGGTGAGTTCATAGAACAGTTAGTAAGACAAGGCATGCACTTACGAGATCGATCTCTTTTCAGACGTCCGGTCAAATTCAATGATTACGTTTCTTTTGTCGGCACAGAATCATATGTAGAACCAAATACGTATAAGGAAGCAATAGCTTGTATAGATAAGGAATTGTAGAATAAAGCTATGGAAGGTGAAATTGATTCCTTAAAAGCCAATGAAACATGGATCCTTGAGAAGCTACCAAAAAACCGGAAAGCCATTCCATGCAAATGGTTATATAGAGTCAAGCTGAATCCTGACGGAACAGTTGACAAATATAAGGCAAGGTTGGTGGTAAAAGGCCTTAGACAAAGAAAGGGAGAGGACTACGACCAGACTTTTAGCCCTGTAGCCAGGATGGCAACAGTCCGAGCTGTTTTAAGTATAGCAGCTAGTGAAGGTATGAAGTTAAGTCAGTTTGATGTCTCCACCGCTTTCTTGTATGGATCTCTATCTGACGAAGAGTTGTATATGAAGCAACCTGTTATGATGATGGGACGGGTCGAGTTTGCCTGCTAAAGAAAGGACTTTATGGGTTAAAGCAAGCTCCTCGTTGCTGGAACAGAACAATTTTGGATTTCCTCAAAGGAGTTGGACTCGAAGTTAGTGAAGCTGATCCATGCCTATTCAAAAGAGAGAACGCTTACGGGAAGCTGATTTTGGCTCTCTATGTTGATGATGGATTGTTAGCTGGATCAAATCAGGAAGTAATAGAAGAGTTTCTTGAGGAGATAAAAAGAAAATTCAAAATTACAACTAAACCAATCTCGTATTTCTTACTTCTTAGGAATAGAAATAGAAATCAGAGAAGGTGGTGATGTAAGGATACATCAGACAGCTTACGTAAACAAAATTTTAAAGCGGTTTGGAATGCAAGAATGCAGACCGGTGACCACTTCAATAGTCAAAGAAGATGTAGCTCAAAGGTCAGAGAAGTTTGAAGACTATTTTCTTAACAACTATCGACAAGTTGTGGGAGCGCTTGCATATTTGATGGTCGGTACGAGACCTGACATCGCGTACGCCGTGAGTGTGGTTTCCAGAAGCCTAGAGAATCCAACTCAAGCAGATTGCATAAGACTGAAGCGAATACTTAGGTATTTGCAGTTTGCTCCAGACATGGGTATCCTTTACAAAAGGAATTATAAAAAAGGTATCCTAGAATGTTATAGTGATGCAGATCATGGCGGAGACATTGCTACAGGAAGATCAACTTCTGGCATTTTATGCTTGTACGCTGGCGGAGCAGTATCATGGCTAAGCCAGAGACAGCAGAGTGTTGCTATATCAATAACAGAAGCCGAATTAGTCGCAGCCAGCGAGGCAGCGAGAGAAAGCATTTGGTTAACTCGCCTTATCGGTGGATTAGTAAAGAAAGTGGATCTACCAGTACTACATGTTGATAATGAAGCTGCTGTGCGTCTAGCTGAAAACCCTGAATTCCACAGAAGAACCAAGCACATAAGAATTCGTCATTTCTTTGTGCGTGAACTGGTGACGAGTGGAAATCTTATAGTGAAGAGGATCAGCAGTGAACTACAACTGGCTGATATCTTTACGAAACCACTTGCTAGACCGAGGCTTAAACAGCTGGCTAATCAGCTAGGTCTACACATCGAGAGAAGGTGTTAAAGTGCAACCTCGTTGTTGTTTACGATGTGATACCTACTTGTAAAAAAAAGAAGAAGCCATGTGTCATGTCAAATGTATTGATTTTTCTGTTTTGTCCTTATAATATATCTTGTTATTTAAAAATGTAATTTAGTGCTTTATTGGATAGCTTTCTTCTACACTGCCTCTGTTAAGTACTAGTAAAACTTACGTGTTAAAATATATATATATATATATATGAAATGTATATATAAAATTGCCTCCATTTATTCCTAGATGACGTCTCTCTTCTCCATTTCCTACCGGCTGTTGCCACAATGTCGTCGGACCATCTAGCTTTAGGTCTGCCAGATCTTCGGCTGGCTGTTCTTTGCCTCCACTCTGTAACCTTCCAGCTCCACCGACCGTCCGAACATCGCAGGACATGCCCTGCCCACTGCCACTTGAGACGGGAAATCCTGTTACCCACATCCGCCAATCCGGTCTTTTCGCGTATAACCTCATTTCGGATCCTGTTTCGAAGAGTGATCCGGACCATCGCTCTCTCCATTGCTGTTTGGGCAACCTTCAGCTTCCTCATAACGAAGTCGGTAATTGTCCAGGTTTCACACCCATAGGTCAAACAGTATGCATTGGTTAAATGCTTGACGCTTTAGGTATATTGGCATGCTCATATTCCCAAAACTGGCCTATCCAAGCTGGATTCGTCGCTTAATCTCCGTTTTCCAATCATTCTCCATGGTGATGACTTGTCCCAAGTAAATGTTCAATTGAGTGACGTGTGTTATGAACGGTAAATTGGAAATTTTATTTTATTAATTATAAGATAGTAAAATTTCAGATTGTTTATTGGCCTACAACAGGCGAGGCGGGCGTATTTTTGCCGATCATCCGATCAATATTTGAGCGGAGATAGTTTTGGAGAAGCTGAAGAGCTGCAACAGGATGTGGAGCTTGAATGGCGTAGTGACGAGGTTCCTCGTTCCGCGGAGAAAAGGCACAGGCAAATAGATAACGATAGCAAGGATGAGAAGGCAGACGATAGCATCGAGGATGATGGATTTACTACCGTTAGAAGCCGGAAAAAAAGAAGATTACATCAACCGGTGGAGAAGAGAGTGACAATTTGGTTGAGGTTTGTTTTACCAGCAAAGAGGAGCTACCTAAGCAAATCGCTCTTGCTAAACTGATAAGGGCAGAAAACATTGACGTGATACTTAGAATAAGGCATAAAGGTCCCTTCAAAGTTTTAGTTTTGCTAAGCCAGAAGGAACAGGCGCAAAAACTCTTGGATTGCAAAAAAACTAGCTGATATGGGTTGCAGGTGTCTACTGACTTTCGAGGCTGAATTGTGTTATGGAGTTGTGAAGCATATAGATTTAGAAATTGATATTAAAGAAACCCCAAGCACATTTACGGCTAATGTTGAAATAGTCTCAGCGATAAGATTAAGGCGTCTGTCTGCTGAAGGGAAGTGGATAGATTGTGAAACGATTCGCCTTTTTTTAAAAGCTCTACCTTGCCGGAGTATGTATACGGTTATGGCTGCAGATTCAAAGTAGATTCTTATACATTTCCAGTTTCACAATGTTCAGGTTGCTGGAAGTTTGGACATTTAGTTAAATTTTGTCCCACAAGGAAGATTATCTGCCCCAAATGTGGTCTAGGTCATGTTAATTGTGCAACAGAAGTGTACAAGTGCGTAAATTGTAAGGGGCCGCACATGGCATTGGACCAAACGTGTCCTTCTTTTATAAAAGAAAAGAAGTTTCGGCGTTTAATGTCGAAAGAAAATTGTACGTACCGAAAGGCTATTTTGATGAATCGAGGTAAAGACGTGACAAAAGTGAATTCAGATCATACATACAGTAAAGCTGCAAGTAGGCCTATATCACCATGGCCATCTTGCAGTGGAATGATACATAGGGAAGTCACGGTCACGGATGCTAGCATTCCTCAAGAACAGCGGACCGGTATTGATATGGAAGAAGAAGAGAGAGCTTACCGTGACGATTCGTCAGACAGTGTGATATGTGATAAAAGTCAGAAAGATAAAAAGAAAAAGAAGAGAAAGACCAGGTTAGGGACAGATGTACTACCTACGCAGAGGAGAACTGATCAATCCCGCACCCACAGTAATGATGTAAAATATAAAGCGGAAAATAAAAAGGAAAAACGGGAAACAATTGGCAATTTTACTTTTAAACAGCTGCTTCAGAAGTTGAGAGAGATCTTTGTGTGTGAAGAAAGTTTAGAGTGCAAAGTTAAATTAGTATGTAAGATATTGATGGAGGAGTTAAGCCTATTTGTGTTTAAAATATTTAGGAATGGCGAGTTATTAAACAAAATTTTATCGGGATTATTATGGCAATAAATCCCGAAAAGAAAGCCGTGCTCCAAATACTGCAATGGAATGCACAGATTTTTAAGCCGAAGCGTCCAGAATTTGAGTGCCTCTTGTCTCAAGAACGAGTTCATTTGGCGTTAATAAGTGAAACATGGTTAGAAGAAGAAACTTCACTAAATTTAAGTGAATATAATATACACAGGAAGGATAGGTCTGATTGTTATGGAGGTGTTGCAATTTTGACACATAAATCATTGCAGGTCCAAAATAATGTGATTTTAGTGTAAGTCATTTAGGTATAGAGATTTTACATTATTATAACAGTTTTTTTTTTTAATATTTATTTATTGGAGAAAGAAACAGATATAGACAACATACAGAATTTAGAATAATATGCTAAAGAGAAGTAATTAAAAAATGTCTAAATCCTAATACAATTCTCACTAAGAATTAATAGCTAGAAGTAAAGGTAGCGGTTACGGCTTTTACATAAGTAATTAGATTACGAACATAATATTGGCAACAGGACAGAGAATTAGGCTAAATATTCTAAATTATAATACAAAACACATTGATTAGTGATGGAATGAAACACAGGGTAGTTAGGCACATAATTAATACAACACACACGACAATATTAACATTTGACACAAACAAAAAAATGAAGCGAGCTACTGAAAATGTCGACTGAGGAGAGCTGCTTGTTGTGAGCCGTGCACATTGCTTTGGTTGAGCTCACCGGGACAGCAAACAGGGCTGTTGATCTGGTCCTGAACGTAGGGGCTCGAAAACTTATGTTTTCTAGTAGTTCTGGGCAATTATATATACCTTCACATAATTATATTGTACAGGGTGGAAGCATCTTGCACTGTACGCCTGACAGTCAGTGCAGTTAAATTGTAACGCTCAAGATGTTTATCGTATGATAAAGAGTTACGATGAAGCCTAAAGTTGAGAGCTCTTAAGATTTTTTTTGGATAGATTCTATTCGATTCATTGCAAAATGAGGATTCCATATTTCAGACGCGTATTCCAAAATAGGTCGGACCAATGACGTATATAATTTTATGTATGATGAACAGTTTTTTAGTGGCTTTGCCGATCTTAGGATGAATCCCAACATTCGGTAAGCTTTAGAGGTAAGGGTCGGTTTAGACTAAGCGAACGAACAAGAATTCTATGGCATTATCTCTTACGTTTTCTTTGTAAAAATAAAGACAAAACATGTTCTAGAGCATTCGCTCGTTTGGTCTAAACCCACCCTATCGTTGTTTACATGCAAGTCGAGAGTAAGTTTCTCGTCTAGTGTTACCCCGAGGTCCTTTACAGATCTCACCCTTTGCGCTGCTACGTTGCCTATGTTATAAATATTAATAGTTTTGTTTTTGTTTTTTGTAAATGGAATTTGGACGCATTTGTTATAGGCTAGAAATAGTTTATTAGTGCATCAATAGTGGTGGAAACGATCGAGATCTTCTTGAATGAGTGTACAATCGTTCGCGGATGTGACGTTTCTGTAAATTTTTAAGTCGTCAGCAAACATAGTGAAGTTACAATTTTGGAAACATTGGCCAATGTCGTTGATAAATAATGTGTACAAGAGCGGTCCCAAGATAGAACCTGAGCAAGTTCCCCTTGATGCCGTTAAATGCTAATTTGCGTGAGAGTAAGACGTGGTCGACTTTGTCAAAAGCTTTCTGAAAATCTGTGTAAATGGCGTCTACTTGGGTTCTTTTATCCATGGATGAGAAAAGGAAGTTTGTGTAGATGAGAAGATTGGTAGTTACTGATCTATTCTTCATAAAACTATGTTGTTGAGGTATTATTTGGTTTTGTAACAATGGGTAGATAACGCCATGGATCAGGGATTCCCACAGTTTAGGTATACATCACTGGGTGGAAATGGGTCTGTAGTCGCTGACAGAGGATTTCGATCCACATTTGTGTATATGAGTAGGAGTGACAAATGACAATTTCCAACGGTCGAGGAATGTACTCTCAGCTATACATTTATTAAAAAGTATACGAAGTGGGATAATTATAGCATGAGATGTGTTTTTAACCGACTTCAAAAACAGAGGAGGTTCTCAATTCGTCGGGTTTTTTTTTATGTATGTTCCCCGATTACTCGAAATCAACTGGACCGATTTGAAAAATTTTTTCGTTGTTTGAATGGGTATACTTTCTAATTGGTTCCATTGTCAACACGTCAGTATCTGATGATGGGATCTTGGAGAAATCAAGAGAACTCCTCAAATATTATAGGGAAACCTATAGCGATTTTGGTATTTTTCACTGTAACTCGTGCATTTGCTTTTGAAAAGTACTATATGGTGAAGTGGAACTGATGATGAAGACCACAGATGGCCACCGGAACTCCTTAACGGTACCTATTTCAAGGATGGCGATAAGATATTTCGATTAAGGTAGTTGAGCGACTATGACGAAGCACATTTAGGTTTAAATATGACTATGACATTCCCGCGGCGTTGTCTGCGAAGAGCTTGAAATGTTCTATAGTTTCTCATTAATATTTAGAAGTGGAGCTACGTAACAGCATAAATAGGATCACTAAAAAGTATAAAATAAAATAAATGTTTAAAAAAACAAAAACCCGCCTTCAAAAATGCAAAAAATAACTTCTTTTAAAATGGTAGGTCAGTCCAACTGAAGTCGGCGTCCCACAATATTTTAAACCCAAAGCCGAATGCAGTTGGACTGACCTACCATTTTAAAAGAAGTTATTATTTGCATTTTTGAAGGAAGGTTTTTGTTTTTTTAAATATTTATTTTTTTATAAATAGAGGGCTGTTTTTGTCAGGGCCTGGACTTTTTTTTTCATCCAGTTTTAGGATCAAATTTAGGATATCATTGTCAGTGAAACCTATTTTAGCAATAATTACTGACGTTGATGAGCATGGCAGTTCGTCAAGGTCAATACTTGGGCCGTTGTTGCCGCCTTTTTCAAACACGGAGTTGAAGAATGTCGAGAACAGTTCACTTATGTCGCTCGGAGTGTCGGCAATTTTGTCACCGAGAGTCATTGTGCGGGTAGTTTGACCTTGACTTTTTTAAGGAAGAAAGAAAATCAAAATAAAAAAAAAACAAAATATTTATTCAGTAAATTGGCCACATACGGGCTCTTTTACACGTCGGTAATATAAAGTGAATCTACTAGCGCTTCGGAAAAGACCATCATTGCGGAGAAGAAGCGCCGCAAGAAACTCCAGCAGAAGGTCATTTTTTCAAACATAAAATACAATAATACTTAAAAGTAAGTTACATTACAAGGTAATAAAGCAACAAACATAAATTATTAGAACTATCACAAATAAAAAAATACAAATTTAAAAATTAAAAACATTACAAATAAATGTAAGAATTAAAAATATTACATGTCAAATACATTAAACTAAAAATAATGACTAGGAGAACAACACGACGAGGTCTCTACGTCAAAAGCCATAACTGGAATAATTGACTGAGCAACAAGTCCTTGCAGACGTGAACAGACCGGACCCCGCAAACAGCACCCGTTCACGAGTATGACGCATATCTCAGCCATCGCCTCCCTCAACCATGTGTTTGGGAAGGTGGCGACCCGATCAACGACGCCGCCGTAAGCAAAGACCTTTGAGCGAGCATGACGTGCTCATGCTGCCGGACAACATAAAAGTAATATTGCATGATATAGCTGTCCGGCGAGAAACATCACAGTGCGCTCTCATTTAAAAGCGTCTTGTACACACAAGAACTAATAAAGATAAAGTACAAAAGTAAACATACAATTTCGTGTTTGAATACACAGTTTGCTTAAAGGCATTTTTATCAAGATAGAAATATCAGAAATAACCTAGACTTAAGAAATTACCTTAAATAAGTAATAGCGTAGACACTACTTAAATACATCTTGGTCACCAATGAAGTAATTTACAGTAGGTATAGTATGCCCTACCCAACAAGCAGCACTTGATGTGAGACTTAAATTTATTGAACGGCATATTGACGATATCAGATGGTAACTTATTGTAGAAACGTATACAGTTCCCCGCAAACGAAGTGCTTACCTTACGGAGACGGTGACCTGGAAGAGCGAGCTTATCCCTATTTCTAGTATTTAAATTATGAACGTCGCGGTTATGTCTAAACTCATGTATGTGTTTGCGTACATACATGATATTCTCAAAGATATACCGCGACGCGACTGTAAGAATATTGATGTCTTTAAATTTATCCCTAAGCGAAACACGAGACCCCAATTGATATATAGCACGTACAGCCCGCTCCTGTAATACAAAGATGGTCTGTATGTCAGTCGCTTTTCCCCACAGTAAAATTCTATAACTCATAACACTATGAAAATAACTATAGTACACAAGTCTCGCCGTCTCGACGTCAGTAAGTTGTTGGATTCGCTTTACCGCATAAGCCGCTGAACTTAGTTTACCTGCAAGTGTGGATATATGCGCACTCCATTGCAGTTTTGAGTCCAGAGTGACTCCTAGAAATATTGTTCTATCCTCGAATTCCAGTGTCTCATCCTTCAGTCTTATTCTAGCCGCATTCACTCGCTTCACATTGGACAATGAAAATTTAATGCACTTGGTTTTTTTGGCATTTAAAAGTAAGTTGTTGGCCGTTGTGGATAATGCATCATTAATGTCATTAAAATAATCCTGTTTCCTATCCGCTTTAAATATAAGTGAAGTATCGTCAGCAAACAAGACTATTTCATGTTTATCGCGCACTACATATGGGAGATCGTTAATATAGATTAAAAACAAGAACGGACCGAGAATAGAGCCTTGAGGCACTCCCATAGCAACAGATGAGATGACCCAGAAGATTGTGTTTTGTTAATATCTACCCGCTGAGTTAAACGACCAGAAAGCCTTAATGTTAGTTTTTATGGCTTTTTCCGCGTTATCTGTAATTGGGCGTAACATTTGACCAACAGTGACTTGCTTCTTGCTCGTAGAAGAGAAAATTCATTATAGTCTCGAAGAGCATTGTAAGCTTTCCTCTTAATCCATACTTTTTCCTTACATTTTAACGTTGCTATAAGTGCTTTTGAAAACCATTTTGGGTATTTTATTTTGCTATTTTTATAAATTGGTACGTGTCTGTCTATTATATCGTAAAACAGATTATAAAATTTGTCTACAGCTTCGTTAACGGGTAGAGCATCGAGCTCCACTGACCAAAGAATTTTGTTAAGTTCTTGATTAATTCTAGGATTTAAAGAAGTTATATTTCGGTAAATGGTTAGTCGTCATCGGTGTATCGATTTGTGTAATAATATTAAATTGAAACGGTGGGTGATGCCGGTCGATATTACTGAGAACGACATCCGGAAAAGAAATCTGACACTCCAAGCTAAAAAAAAGTAAATCCAGGGTTCTATTATTTAGATTAAGAAGGTGATTGTATTGGCTTAGGTCTAAAAATGAGCATTTGTCGAGCACGAACTTGGAAGACATCGACAGATCAGATCGACATCACCTTCATGAATAGCGTTCTTCCACCGTGCGTTTCACTAGGCACTTTTTGCCTCGTACAGTGAAACTGTGGAACGAACTCCCTCCGGCGATATTTCCGACCAGGTATGACATGGATGCATTCAAGAAACAAGCTTACATTTCCCTAATTGGCTGGCAAGGGACCGACAACTCTTCTTGAGTTGCTGGTATTTAAGGGCGTTCGAGATTACTTCCCATCAGGTAACCTACATGCTCGTTTGCCTCCCACTCTTATTAAAAAAACCCTTGGTCGTTCGTCGCAGTTTGTTACGCAGCCATCCGAACGGGAGAGGTAAGATAGGCTCAGGACCCACTGCTACCATCTCTGAGTCCTTTCTCGCCAGCTCGTCGGCCGCGTCATTATCACGTGAGGTGCTGTGTCACCACTGTATATCAATTATCAGTGGATAAAGAGCCACTGTAGTGTCATGCGCTTGTTGTTGCTTACCTTCGCCTTTGTCAGGGCATTGTGGTACTCGTGTACCAAGCCTGAGGTAACGGTGTAGCTGTGTAGGACCCGGAGCACTGATCGGTTGTCGGAGAGTATTTGGATGAGGAGATCATTCCGTGTCTCGATTGCTGTTTTAGCCATTATGGTGCCCATGCATTCTGCCTGGAAGCCTGTGCTGTGAGCCCCTAATGGTGTTGAGATGTGTGTTTAAATCCTCCAAGAATGTTCCGGAGCCAGACCCTAACCTTGTTTTGGATCCATCTGTGAAGATTCTCTCTTACCTAGGATTCAGGCCCTCCCAGGAGTCTTCGTGGAGCTGTAATTAGTACTTATTGTCGAAAAACGAATGTGTTCGGCACTCTGTCAGTACCGCTTATACATCGGAGAGTGGCACCTTTGTGGTTTTCCAGAGGTTTAGTTTTTTGAGACGTTCAGCTGTCGAGGCCCCCCTGTTTTTACCTACCATTCTGCGGCATTGCCAGAAGAGGTAAGCACGAGATGAGGCAGAGAAAAGATAAGAGAAGCACTATATCGTCGGCATAACCTACCATGCAGTAGTGACATTCGTTCAGTTTTGTGATCAGCTCGTTCACGTTCCATGCCATGGCGGTGAGGGAACGCATCCTTGGGGACATCATTTCGCTACGAGTGGTTGCTCGGTCTTATCTGCTTCAAGCTTGCAAATTCTTTTACTATCTATCCACTAGGTCATAACTGGGGCATTTACCCGTGCCTTTTCAGTACTTCCCTTATGCTTCTGTAGTTGTTTTGTCGAAGACTCCCTTTATGTCGATGAAGACACCTAGACACGGTGCTTTATTTTTGATGGCTTCCTAAAGCCTGGAGACGGATTTACCTTGACTAGTAGTAGTAGTAGTAGGCATGTGGATTCTGGTGTATCGGTGTGTTAACTAGGTCTTTTTCACGCAGGTGCCTGTCACATAGTCTCTCCAGAGTTTTAAGTAAACTTTGACCTCCCTCTACCGCTATGGCACGGATCTGTGCGCAAGGTAGGCTGCTAAGATCACCACCGTGAGTAACTGTGTTAGGTTTTCACGACCCAATTTTAGTAGCGCGGAGAATATCCCATCCAGCCCTGGTGATTTGAAGTAGTTGAAGCTATTGATTGCCCATTTAATTTTCATGGAGTTGGTTACCTTACGTATTCTCAGTCTATTTTTGTGGGGATGACCTCCTCATGTGTCAAACTTACTGGCATCGATATTACGCATCCAGGGAAGTGAGTTTGTATAAGGAAGGACACGTTCTGCTTCCTATGGCGAGCCGGTTAGGGTGTTTTTGGCTTGCGTAAGGAGCCCATGGTGTGTGATGTCTGGTTGGACAGAACTTTCCTTACCCTGGTAGCCTGTGTGCATGTTTCTTTGCTGCTGCAGAAGTTAAGCCATGAGTTTGTACTTCTATACCTTAGGCAATTCTTGTACTTTGATTTGGACGCTTTGGAGTTGTCCGAGACTTGGTCTGCGCCTGTATTCATCGCTCTGTTTAATTGTCGCCTATTCTTTTTCTTGAGTCTCTCCAGTTCCGGGCCCCACCAGTTCACGCGCTTGTTGCGATTACACGGCGGGTTAGGCAAGGGACATGGTTGGTGGAAACATTCCACTATGTACTATAGTTATTTACATAGTATGTATGTAAACTCTTTATTGCACAACAATATAAATATTTTAAGTGTTATCTTATAGTATTGCCTTATAGTATTGTAAGGTATGGTTTTTATTTACTGGAAAAGCGGCTGAATCTTCAATCAATCATTAGTTTAATATTAATATTATAATATTTATATTTCTGTGCAATAAAGAGTTTACATACATAGACATCCAACTAAGATGGTTCATTAATGATTACTTATCAACAAACCTTTACAAATGTCTACCTTTAGTGTAAATTAATTTCAAAACATTTAACCCATAAGTCCAGTAAGTCCAGTAAGTACAAGTTACATTTTATAATGAATACATAATTTATCCCTAAGCATTTTGTGACAAATATTTTGCTAGAGATTTGGTTATTCAGTACTTAAGACTGTCTGATAAGAAATTAATTAATTCCGTTTAGTAAATAGTTCAGAGGTTTATTTAAAATTATTACTCACATAAGTCAATTGAGGCTTATGGTGTGTGATGCAACTTCTCACGTTAAGTCTTTTACTAACGCTACGGAGTTGAGGACAAATTTAATGACTAAAGCGCCACTTATCTCCTAAATTATCGAGTTTAGATTAAAACTATTAATTTCAGAACATAGTAGGAAGAATTATGTTTAAAACACTCTCGGAAATTCTAGAATATGTTTATTAGGAAAAGAGTTATGATTTTTTTTCGTCAAAAAAAAACTTTAAAACGTTTCCCTGTAAAGTTGGTGGAATGTCGCTTTAGTCTTTTTGCCGGGAAAGGGACGAATATTCTATTCTAATTATTTAAAACCTCTTGTACTCTGCGGCCACCGTTCCATAACCTGGCCACCTCATACTAAAAATGAACTCTATTCACATATAAAAAATATTTAGTATAAAAGGTGTATTTACATCTACATTTATTTAAAATTCAACTGTAATAAATCATTCACCTTAGGCCGTGCCAGTCGGCTAGAGGCGTTTAGTTAGTATTGGCATAAATACAATTTGTTTAAAGTAAATACAGGGCCCTGAGCGGACGGAGCGGAGCGAGAGGCCGTTTAACGTACGTTATGTTAAACGTACTCTTTGCTGTAGAAACGAAATCGCCTCGTGGAGAGTCATTTTCAATGAAAAATGTCTTGTCTAGGTATTTAACTTTTGTTTGGGGCATTATGATTTCTGTTTTTCTGTAATATATTAGTTCTTGAATATTTATAAGCTGTTTAATTTATAACGCTCAATAAATTTCTTCCCACAAGTGGTGACCCCGACGTGATCTGATTATGATCAGATAACCGAGAAAGAGTAGTTCAGAGCGAACTATGCCTGACGAAAAGAATGACACCGGAAATTTAAATGAAGGTGAAAAGGCGTCGTTGTTGTTTGCGCAGTTGGACGATCAGTTTGCGCTGTCGAATATTATAGTTGATGCGACAAAATTTTACCACGTAATAACGGTTTTGGAGCCGAAGTATGCCGCAGAAGTCGAGGATATTATCATCAAGCCTCCGGCAACTGATAAGTACGAGACGCTAAAACTACAGTTAATAGCCCGTTTATCAGCTTCGAGGACTGAACAGCTCAAGCAGTTAATGTTAAAAGAGGAACTTGGGGACAGGAAACCGAGTCAGTTCCTATGCAATATGCGCAGTCAAGCTGGTCCCGGATATCCCGATGAGTTTCTACGTACGTTATGGGCGAGGAGATTGCCTAGTTTACTTCAGGGTATTATAGAGCTATGCAGAAAGACATGCCGCATGAGAAATTAGCTCTGCTTGTCGATAAAGTGCATGAAGCTACTCCGTAGGCTATTAGTCTTCATGTCGCTGCCGCCTCTACTTCGTCTTCACCTCGACTTCCATCAAGCTTCGAAAAACTTGCTAAGAAGATTGAGGCCTTGACCAGAAGGCTTGATGCGATGTCAACACCAAGGGAACGTCTCGACTTCAGGGCAAGGTCAAAGCCGCGAGGCAACCGTCATGACCGATCCCGGAGCCAGCCTCGTACCTACGGCCAGCGCTTATGCTGGTACCACTTTAAGTTCGGAGAAAAAGCAGCTAAGTGCATATCACCTTGTGCTTATTCAAAACTGCGATAGGTGACTCTGGTCAGTGTTTTTCTGCAGTGCCTAGTTGATTGTTTGTCACTGACTCTAAATCTAAAGTGCAGGTTCTTGTTGATACAGGGTCCGATTTATGTGTTTATCCTTTACATTATTTGCGTGGGCAACAGGTTCATAAAACAAACTACGAACTTTTCGCCGCCAATAATACTGCAATTTCTACTTATGGCTGGCTAACGTTATGTTTAGATTTAGGTTTGCGACGTAGTTTTTCATGGCGTTTTATTATAGCTGATGTAACCAAGCTGATGTACAATAGGTGTAGATTTTTTATCCTTTTATAACTCTTTGGTTGATGTTCGAAACTCTCGATTAATGGATAATTTAACATCGCTTTCATCAGCTGCCCTGGTTGCTACCGAGTGTGCTTCCCCGCTAATAAAAATAATTTCAGGGGATTCTTTGTGTCATAAGCCACTCCAGGAGTATCCTGATATAATGCGACCATTTGGAACACCCGAAGAACGAAAATGTAAGCATCAGACTAAGCATTATATCAGGACCACTCCAGGACCACCTGTTTTTGCCAGAGCCAGACGACTAGCACCAGATAGGTTAAAAATTGCGCGATAAGAATTTGAAGAAATGGAACGAACTGGTATCGCCGTAAGGTCTGAGAGTTCTTGGTCGTCTCCACTTCATCTTGTACCAAAAAAAAGGTGCTGGATGGCGCCCCTGCGGTGATTACCGGGCTCTTAATGCTCGTATCGTGCCAGACCGATACCCGGTGCACCACATTGCAGATTTTTCGCACAATTGAGTAGGTTGTAAAGTTTTTAGTACTAGATTTATGTAGTTCGTGCGTACAACCAAATACCCGTCGCGCCGGAGGACGTTCCAAAAACAGCGATCATGACTCCCTTTGGCCTCTTCGAGTTTCCTTTCATGAGCTTTGGTTTGCGCAACGCTGCGCAAACTTTTTAGCGTTTCATGGACGAGGTCTTGAGGGGTTTGGATTACTTTTTCTCATTTATTGATGACGTATTATTGGCATCGGCCAATGAATTAGAGCACCAGGAACATTTAAGAAGCATTTTCGAACGTTTTCATGAGCATGGCATATTACTCAAACCTAATAAGTGTGTATTTGCCGTATCTGAAATAGAGTTCCTGGGCTACTTGGTTTCTTCGGAAGGTACTGAGTTGAATGTTTTCTTCACATTTCCTACTCAAATGCTGTGTGGTAAATGCTATTTCATTATCCAATCCTATAGTATACTATCCGCAAAACTATCTGGCCGGTCAGGTCATAAATCATCGGAATTATGCTATCTCTTTCACACCTGCACGGCTTATGGAGCGGGCCGAGCAGCAATAGGGCAGGTAGCGTTACGCATAAAAAGGAATGTCGATAAAGTAATGAAACAAAGAATATAAATTACGTGGTGTTTTATATAACAGTATTGTATAGTTACTATCGAAATATAAATAGGTATATTGAACTATTGACATAAAGTATTACAATAAAACAATAAGGAGGTATAACAAAATAAATAACTAAACAAGGAAAATACTAGTACTAATATTACTAAATATTACTATTACTAGTAATACTATTCTTCTTCGTCTTCAGTGTCACTATCGTCTTGTAGGTTAATAACAAGACGGTTGGTGTCAATAAAAAGTGCTTTAGCTAGGTCTTCGTTCTGGAGATTTTCAGCGTGGCGAACACATTTGACCCAGTCGTCGATTGTAACATGATCGATCGCTTAATTTAACAATTTCTCATTATCTGTCATTTTAAATGTGGTATTTTTTAAATTATGATTTTCCGGGGACCTTCCTGGTGCTTGGTATTCCAGAACACCAAATTGCCGGGATTTTAGCGAGGGGGCGTAGGCTCTGCTACAAGTTGGGCAACGCCTATATCCGCTTCTTCGGGAGCTCGGGCAGGCTGCAGGATATGCCACCAGACCCTGCTGAGACTGCGACTGCACCCAGAGTCACTAGCAACTCCTCCGCTGAAAAGCAGAGTGAGCACGCTGACATTGACAAAGGAGCAGGCGCGTCTACGTCTGCGGTTAGCAGGCCGAACTCCGCCGCAAGGCAGAGCGACGGTGGCAAACCGATGGTCACCCAACACTCCTCCGCAGAAAGGCAGAGGCAGGATGGGTCGTCAGCTCGCTCGCGGACTACCTGTACCGTGGACACCGATTTCGGTGACCTGGAGGAGGATGTCGCGCAGCTGATGGACCAGGACGTCCCGCTGGGAACGGACGAGGAGGTGAGCAGTCCCATTCGCGCCTCCTCCCCTCACAAACATCGTCCAAGCCAACCTCCAGCATAATCAAGCCGCGGCGGCTACCCTGCGAAGAACGCTGGAGGTAAACAACAGGACCGTCGCCCTTATCCAGGAGCCGTGGATAAGGAAGGACAGGATATGCGGTCTAAACAACATCGGAGGTAAGATCCTACTCGACACCACTGTAACTAATCCACGCACATGTATCTTTATACCAAAATTAATCAATGCAGTTTTAATGATTGAGTTCTGTTCCAGAGACCTGATACGGTCAGACTCCAAAACAACTGCCCTAGCATCCCGGAGGTTATAATAGCATCGGCCTACCTGGCGGGCGATGGGGATATACCGACGGTTGAGCTGGCAAACCTCATCAGACACTGCGAAGACAAGAGGCTTGAGCTGATCATCTCGGCAGATTCAAACGCGCACCACACCCTATGGGGCAGCGGATCTTCCAATAAACGAGGTGAGAACCTAGTTGAATTTTTATTTTCTACTAATCTCAGGCTTATAAACGGGGGTCAGAACCTACTTTTGTTACCTCCAGATTTCAAACAATAATCGTCATCACACTTGCTACGGAAAGGGTATCGGAGGTGATCTCCGAATGGCATGTGTCGAAAGACCTGTCAGGCTCCGACCATAGATGGGTAAGATACAAACTAAACGTGAACTCTACACAGCCAGAACTTTGGCGAAATCCTAGGCGGACAGATCGCGCAAAGTTCAACAGAGTGACATCTGCAAACCTAACTCTCGACGCACTCCCGATAGAGTACAAAGAATCCGCAGACATAGAGAGACATGTAAATAAAGTAACGGAAACCTTAATAAACTCGTTTACAGAAACCTGTCCACCAACAAAGCCCTCGACGAAAGCCACCAATCGTAATGGCTGATGGGGATCTGAACTCGAGAAAATGCGATGTTAACTACGCAAGCTGTTTAACAGAGCGAGCAACACAAGGAGGGAAACAGACAGGGACGCCTACAAGCGGACCCAGATACAGTACAAAAAACGGATCCGTGAAATGAAACGAGACTGCTGGAGAACCTTCTGCACCAACATTGAATCAAACACTCAGGCAGCCAGGATAAAAACCATCTTATCCAGCGAACCAAATCGGAACCTAGGCTCACAGAAAAAACCAGACAACAGCTACACAACCACAAATAGTGAGATGTGCGAGCTGTTGCTTGATACACACTTCCCAGGATGTACAGTTACGGAGGACTCGACATGGGAAGAGACGGATCAGTAGACATTTGAACAAGCATCTGCTGAGACCATCAATACTGCCAAAAAAATAGTACTGCCGTCCAACGGCAGAACGCTGCAACTTCAGTTACAGCGTTTTGTGTTAACTTGCATCAAACGATTCCTCATGAGTGCTTCTATGATACCTACAAAAGTCCTTTTAAATATATGTTCTACTTTAGGCTGTAGAAATCTGTCAAAACGCGGCAACTCTGCATAAAACTAGCCAAAACACCATGACTGCAGTTGAGATGTTTTATATCAAAATCATAACAGAACACTGCAAGTACTAAATGTCCACTACCTCGGACCGAGGAACGGACAAGTCTGAACGCGTCAACTTCACTTGCAGCGTTTTGCTTAATCTATGTGCTAGCATCACCGTCAATTCAAAACGCGGCAACTGAGTGAAAAAGAGAAAGTTACATGACTTTAAAAGCTTACAGAATGAGATAGCAAATTTAATACAGTTTCGTTTCCAAAAAATCAAATTAGAAACATTACGCACTTGTTGTTATTTGTTTTCTAGTCGTTCGATAAACGGTAACGTTTGCGGGCATTTTGCGGGTCTCAAATAAATATGGGATTGATTTTTGATTAATAATATAGTGACACTGTAACACCCGTTTTTTTTTTGCTAAGCTTTTTCTTATAGCAACACTATCGCGGGCGGACTTCTGCACCAAAATCGAGGATCGAATACACATAGTTATGTCCTTTTCTCTCGCTTTGGTTCCGAATGGAGAAAGAGTGGGACGGAGGCTTTCAATACTTCGGTCAAGCGTGAGCGTGCGTTACGTTTCACTGCTCCTGTGCTTTGACATATGGACTAAGGCTCGGATCGTTCGATACTTTTCGGCATGTAAAATTATATTGTTTCAGGATTCATGGAATATCTTTAGAGTTATGTTTTGGATTAGTTTTGATTTCCAAATTGTTAGAACAGTGTACGAGCGTTGCCGGCGTTTAAGAGTGAAACGGGTCCCGGGACCATAATGACTTATAGAATGAGCCACATCATCTAGGTCCGCTCTATTCTCTTTGATTCGGATTTCTCTTGTGGAAAGGGCAGCATTGCCCTCGTCTTATTAAATTTAAAACCTTTACAAATGGACAATTAGCGGTGAGTTGCGGTGTTTATTCGAAGCTTCTTTCCATCGTGCCCAAGTGGGATTTGTTTTTACGTCCATTTACATTTTGTTTCAGGCAAATTATACGACGCGAATTTCATGCATCGTGGCAGTTATATCTGCGTGCTTTTAAACAAATGGGCAACAAATACCATTATAACCACGGGATAATAAACCGTAAGTAGTTCTCGCGTCCCACATTGTTAAAGGTGTATTTGTACTTGACTTGTCGGTTCACGTAAGCTCTTTTGTTATAGCTTAATGCAGCCTACCGAATCCCAAGCGCTGACTCCTGCCTTGTAAAACAGGGTCACCAGGCTATATACGTGCCTGATTAAGGTAAATATCGTAAGAAGCCACGTTGCTATCGACAAGCCCAACCGTCATAACCTAATCTAATAAGCTGCGTTTTCTTTCAGCCAGTGCCACGTTATAAGGTGCTTATGCCGGTCTCAACTAGCCTCGCGTTATAAAGCTACATAAAACCCACTTTGTGGTAAGTGTTTATATTTACTTCATGGCTAGGGCTGATAGGGTAGCTGTCAAATAAATTTTCTTTTATTAACAACTGCAATTCTTGTTGCAGGGTTTTATTTTTACGTTAGGCGTAGCCTTAACCACCGGATTGACTGTGAGGGGCACTTCGTGCTCAACCGCATGGGTGTGACTTCCGTGCCACGTGTTGCGACCTAGAGAGCCTCGGGACAGTAGCCCTACTCTTCGCAATTCCCCATGTGTTACGAGCCTTCGCTTGCCACTTAACCTCACCTTACACACACTTGACTACACGCGTACTTCATCCTAGCTAATTGTACCTTCTTATTTCTGTAGTCGATAATGCGACTGTAATTTCTATAAAAAGCTACTGTTGCTACAGTAGACTGTAAATGGGTGTATGTGATAATAGTGATATAAATATGTGAGCTTAACAATATACCAAAGAGAGCAACACTTTTGTTTTACTTGTGACAAGAAACCATCCCTGTTTGTAGTGAGTTTACCCAGGGCGCCTTTTATTTAAATAAATTCGAGGTGGCTTGCTCTCAGGCCTACGAACCCTCTGACCCTCTTATCGTCTCATGCCTGTCTGCCGATTGCGGATGTTTCAACACCTGTTAAAATTGCAAGAAACCAAAGAAATTTACGTTTAATCCAATTGGTAACGGATTCACACAAAAAGGTTCGTAACAATTTGTTTAAACTCGAAAATTTAATTCTAGACCAAAAACCTAATTCACATAATGCACATTCGCTGTGCATTTTGGTTTAAATGTAGGCATTTTTATCAATAAAACTTACCCTAATATTACTGGTTACACGAGTTCTCATTCATGTTTTTATTAAATAATTTTATAATAACTAATTAATCAAGATTGGAACTGTAAGATTTTGGTCTTGAATTAGATTTTCGAGTATATGTTTAAGTAGGTATATCGTAACTTTACTTTCTCTAACATAAAAACAGATTTTTAATTAGATTTGGTTGATATTGTACCTAAGCAAAGTGAAGAGAGGGGAATCAGCGAAATAAAAAAAAAAGATCTATTGAAACTATGTTCCTTTATGCCAATGAATAGGAAAGTATATTTGAAAACTTGAATATAAATGACAATGCGAAAGACTTAAATATTCACAATGATAGTGATTTGTAGAATCGTATAAAATTAAACTAGCCGTTTATGCTCTAATTGATTGAGTTCCTACTGATAAGTAGTATTTAAAATAATATACCCAGAAACAAATGCATCAACTTGCAAAGAACTTTCAAACAAAGTGATGCAGTTGTTCCTGAGTATATTTCAATTCCCAAAAACTTCGTATAAAAAATTTCTGTTCCTCACTTATGACTGACTTCGTGAAGAGCAGCATTTTATAGCATATAAGAGCACTGCAGTAGGTATAAATTTTCGGGAAACTCGTTTTTTATTGCATAGTTTGATGCAACCCGCAATATTTTTGATATCCTTTTAGCATTAAGACTAAATATGTTTTTAGAAATATTGGGCTTATCCAAAACTGTTATCTCTCTTTGTCAACAATTTTTACAACAAATTTTTAAATCGTTTTTTTCGTTTCCTGTAAAATTGTGTTTTTGTTACTTGGACAGTATTGATTCTTAACCGTCGATAAGGCGTTAAGACAAATCGGTGCAAATTATATTTCGTCAACTATAACACGTTTGAAACAAAATATGTTCGTATCCCTTTTTTCATGTTTTTCTTTGTGTATATGGTAAAGTCGATGCCGTAGTCGTAGATTATGGAAATGCCCTAGTAGTATAACTGTGTATTGGGCAGTTAGACACTTTATTAGGACGTGTCGGTATAGTCCTCGACATCTAGGCATAAGAAACGTTTATAACGAGTACAAAATGCGTGTTTATGATTTTGCTACAAAATAGCCCCTTTTAACCGTGGTCACTCCAACAACACGTCCTCTGGTAGGTTCACGGGTATTTTTTTTGCCGAATAGTGATAGTGATTCTAAATAGTGATCGCTAAAGGGTCTACTACCTAGAAGTCAGGTCTCGCCGCAACGGACAGGAATTGGTTTTCATACTATTATTTTTTACTCCTAGGAAGAAAATACTGGTAAATTGGCCACCTACACAACTTTCCAGATATGCGTGCTGTACTCAAAGTACATTGGAGAACTACTTTTTTCTTCGCATTATGTCTCTTATGGCCGAACCCCATATTCAAACCGCGGATGAATAAGGCTTGCTTCGGATTAAAATTTGAGACATTTTGTATGGGCAAATATCAAATTTTAACCCGAAGTAAGCCTTATCTGTCCGCGGTTTGCATATACTGTAACGAGATAAGGTTCTATTACTAAAAGTAGACCTTATCGCTTTAAACTCTTTGTACAAAATGTTCAATTTGATTTTAAATTTACAAATTTAAAATCAAATTGGTTCGATAGAATAGCGGTGCTTTGTTTTGTAAGAAAGTATGGAGACACCGCTAAGCCATAAAACTAGTAATAAAACCCAAGAATTAAAATAAGATATACTGTTTAAAAGTGTTGATTATTTACGAAGGAACCTTTTCTTATTCCACATGGTGGATGCAGGCTACTGGCAGCTGGCCCTGGGAGAAAGCAAGGATAAAACGGCCTTTGTGACGCACACCGGCATTTACGAATTTAACGTGTTACTATTTGGACTAAAGACGAGCCAAGCTATGTTTCAGCGAGTGATGGATAAAGTACTTGCCGGAATAAAATATAAGAAAGTTATTGTTTATGTGGATAATATCCTCATATATGCAAAGACTTTTGAAGAATTTATGGAATCTTTGGAAGAGGTTTTGTCAAGACTAAAATCTGCCAATTTAATTCTAAAATTCTCTAAGTGCAAATTTGGGTATCAAAAAGTGTCTGATTTAGGACATGAAGTATCCGCAGAAGGAATTGGAACGGATATAAAGAAGGTGGAAGCTATGAAGAACATACAACCACCGAAGAATGTCAAAGAAGTCAGATATGTGTTGGGTCTATACTCGTATTACAGTAAATTTATAGATAACTTCGCAGAGATTGCGTTTCTTATAACGAGTTTAACCAAGAAAAATAAGAAGATTTTTTAGAAAGATGTGGAGCAAAAAGCGTTTGAGGAGCTAAGAAACAAAATATGTGAAGCATCAATTTTAGCTTATTTCTCAAATGATAAAGATGTGACAACGAGGCTGTACTCGTACGTCGATAGCTCTAATAAAGCTTTGGGAAGTTGCTTATTTCAGGGTAAAGAAGAAATGAAACCTGTTGCATATGCTTCGAGAAAATTGAGTGCTGCCGAGCAGAGATATTCGGTGACGGAAAAGGAATGCCTATGATTGATATGGGCTATACAACATTTCAAGCATTATTTATGGGGTCTTAAGTTTCAAGTCGTTACAGACCACAGAGCATTAGTCTGGTTAAAGAGCAAGCGGGACATGAATGGCAGACTTGCGAGATGGGTTTTATCGGTACAATCGTGGGATTTCGATATTGTGTATTGCTGCGGAAGAGATAACGTAGTGATTGGCAGATTTTTTAAGAAGGAATCCCTTAATTGAAAATACAAATGCAGAATGCATAGAGAAGGTTCCTGGGCAAGAGGAAGGATTTGTCTTGTATGCACTGAATAGCATCGATGTGAAGACAGCGCAGCAATCAGATATATTTTGCAGCGATATTTTGAATCGTATGCGGCAAAATAATACTCGAATTTATCAAAATTACTTTTTACAGGGAGATTTATTGTATAAGAAAATAAATGTCGTACAAGAGACAAGGCGTTATTGGTCGTGCCAAGAGAGTACTTTGCAGAGTGCATGAACGAACTCCAAATCTTACTACAAATCTTAAGATATTTACATTTTTAACTTACTTATAATATGTGGACTGAGTGAGCACTCACAAAAATGTATCATCCAAAAACCTGCTACGTTAGTGGTTCGTTTTGTATTTCACAAAGTCTCATATGAATTTTACTTATCTATACACATATATAGCAATTTAAATCTTCAGTTTTTCATCAGAAATCGGTTTTTCGCAAGTGTGTGGATTGAGTGAGCATAAGAAATTATTTGTAAAACCTTAATACATTACTAGGTGATCTACAAATTATAAAGGTAAGTTAGCACAGGTTTTACGAAATATTAGTATATAAATATTATACGTTAAATGAATACATTCACTGATTTCGTTGGTAGATTGTGAGAACTGAGTGAGCGCATGTTAAATTTTTTTATTTTTTTATTTATGGTTTTACAAATACAGAGATTAATTTTACAATTGTTTTAGAACTTTTACTAAATGAAAACATTTTTGTATTTTTTCAAAAGGGTGCTCACTCAATCCACACGCACACTATAAAATTTACAAATTTAAAATCAAATTGGTTCGATAGAACAGCGGTGCTTTGTTTTGTAAGAAAGTAGGGAGACACCGCTAAGCCATGGTGCTAAGCACACATATTGTATCTTTTCAACCAGTATTGACAACATTTCAAAAAAAAAAGCTTTATTGTTTTTTCGCGTTTATAATAGCTGGTTAAAAATTAGACTACCCGTGTTTCTCTGTTTTTATTTATTTAACTTAATTTCGTCGTTTATAATTTATTAAAGAAATAGTCATTAAAAAGACCGTATATACAAAGTTAGGAATACTGATGTTGTGATCTTAGCATAATATAAAATAAAAAAAGTAACTTTAGACAGAAACAGAACTGACTGTCATGTCATGTCACTTGTCAACAATAACAACTGTAACAACATAAATTCGTCGACTTTGGGCTGATTGCGGCTATCCGCTTTTACAAATCCGTTAGTCACTTTAATTTTAAATAGCGTATATCAAAACGAGAATCGAAAGCGTGTCGTTAAAGTAAAGCAATCCATCAGACAGATAAAAAAATTGATATGACAGTTGTATATTTTTTTCAATTCCTATGGTAATAAATGGACTAAGGGCACTATAAGTGTATTCCTAACATTCACAAACCAACTTTTTTTTACTGTTTTACCTAAATATAAAAAACTACTGCGTAAAAAAAAAATATATTTTTACTGTAATCAGTAGTGTAAAATCTACAAACGGTATTTTAATTTACTACCTTAGCATATTATGAATTGTTGTCAATAACCTTTTCTTATTCCACAACACGTAGGGTTCGGCCGTAAGACAACAAATTTACGTCTAAGCCATTACTCTATCAGCCGAACCCTATGTTCAAACCGCGGACAGATAAGGCTTATCTTCGGGTGAAATTTTGACATTTGCCCATACAAAATGTGTCAAATCTTAATCCAAAATAAGCCTACCTGTCCGTAGTTTGAATAAAGGGTTCGGCTATAAAAGTGTTTTCAATCCATGACTGTGTACCCGCCAATTTGCACAGTTGCGTCAATTTATGAAAAATCAAATTGTGAGGCGAGACGTTGTGGATTGAAAACAGAATTATAAATTTTGATTATTTTTCTAAAATAAAAGATTATTGCCCAAATGTTTTGTTTAATTTCATACGGCAAAACAATACTGAAAACAATTAATTAAGCTAAGTACTAAAACAAGAAAAAATCTAATGTTGTATTAGAACTGGAACGTTGTTGTTGTGGTTGTCCAATGATAGGTACAGGCTTATAAATATCTGAACATGTACATTTCATTATTGCTGAGGCCAGAAAGTATGCAATAGATAGACGAGTTATGTATGACTGACGTAAAGTATACATAAAGCATATAGTTCGTCTTTTGCACCTTCCGCCGAGGCAGATATAGTGCTTTTCACAACTACCGTAAAACGGGGTAAATAGGAATGGCGGGGTAAATAGGAATAAAATCTGCTTTTCTACACCGGTCTGTTAGTCCCATTACTAAAAGACTGGAGATCACCTGTTGTTAATTTCTGAACGAGCGAGGTATTTTTTGCTACTGGTGAACAGCATTTAAATCAGCCAATGACGTTTCAGTAAGAAAAATACGTTGAAAGTGAGGTCGGTGAAAAACTATTAAAATTGGTTGGTCTAAGATCCGAATAGGAGACGATTTGCACCGGGCTGTTTATTCGATAAGAACTAGTTTATATCAAATTTAATATGGCAAGTAATATATGGTGAATAGGGTGACTGAAAAATTTCAGCCCAGTATATAATTAAAGAAAAATTGAAGGGTTTTTTTGAAAATTGCACCGGCTTGTTTATTAGATAAATTACATACCAATCGAAAGTATAGTAAACGTTAGGTTGACTATTGTTTTACCGTCATAACTATTGGGTAGGCAGGTACAAACAGGAAGTCGGTACTAATAAATTGCACCGGTCTGTTTATTGAACAAAATTTATACCAAACAAAAGATCATTTCATTGCGAACACGTCGATATAGGGTTGACTGCGAAAAATCAGTCCCGATTCCGGGTTGGCGAGTTTTAAAAAACGAAATATTAATGCGAATGAATACGTGTGACAGAGAGATCCCAGCGAAAAATCCAGTGCGATAGAAGAGGACGCAGCATTGCAGCTGCTATTTGTCAAAATCAAATAATGTCAATGTGTTTAAAAGTACTAGTAAAGTGTAGTGTAATGAAACAAAATGAAAACAGTATAAAAAATATATATAGCTCAATTTTGCTACAGTCATAAAATGTCAAGAATACAATAATATTTGGCAATATCAAAATGCGGAATTTAAATAAAAGTAATAAAAATAACAACTCAATATAGGTAGGTACATAAATATCAGGGGACAATGTCGCACCAATTGACCTAGTCCCAAACTAAGCTCTACGCTTGTACTATGGGTAAGGGAGAGCGGGGCTAAAAGTTCCGTTTTTTAGTTAACCGCATTTGTTAAGAATTCTTGATTTTAGTATTCATACGATGCGGTCAAAATCAACTTAAATAGTATGTAAATTTGATTAAGACAATTGTTTGGGTCAATTTTTGTGAGAATTTAAATTATTCATTTTTTAATGCCTTAAGTCGGAAAGTAAAAACTTACCCCAACTTGGGGTAAGTACTTAAAATATTAACAAGCCGGGGTAACTTGCTGACATATCTTAAAGCTATTACTTGCGAAATAAATAGTAATAAATGATGAAACCAAGTCTGTTTATTTAAGTAATAATCAACCATATCGTAGGAATCACCAGGTAAACATTTTTATGTTATGACAAATCCATTAGGTATTTCATCCATTAGGTATTTAGGCTATTTAGGCGAAATGACGTTAGGCATTTTAAAAATTAGGTATTTCGACCATAGGTATTATAAAATTAGGCAAATTAATTTTAGGCGTTCTGATATGTAACCATGCTGCCTCCTCTTCTATCGCACTGGATTTTTCGCTGGGATCTCTCTGTCACACGTATTCATTCGCATTAATATTTCGTTTTTAAAACTCGCCAACCCGGAATCGAGACTGATTTTTCGCAGTCAACCCTATATCACCGTGTTCGCAATGAAATGATCTTAATTTAAACAGACCGGTGCAATTTATTAGTACTGACTTCCTGTTTATATCTGCCTACCCAATAGTTATGACGGGAAAACATTAGTCAACCTAACGTTTGGTTAAATCCTATAGGCTTCATACTTTCGATTGGTATGTAATTTGTCTAATAAACAACTAGGTGCAATTATCAATTATTATCTTTTTAAATTAATTATATACTGGACTCAAATTTTTCAGTCAACCTATTCACCATATATTATTTAGCATATTAAATTTGATATAAGATACTTCTTATCGAATAAACAGCCCGGTGCAAATCCTCTCCTATTCGGATCTCCTACCAGGTGTAACATCGATCATAATAGTGGATTGTGGTTTAAAGAAATAAAAAAGTAAGTGAATAATTGCAATATTTCATTAAAAATCTTAGTTTTAGATAACCACTTGTTTTTTTAGGTTAAACATGGCAAAAGGGAAATTGGCATGTCAACAGGTATAATTGGAACAACGCGGGGGTTACTCGGTTTGATTATGGGGTAAATTGGAATTGCCTAATAGGGTTGTCAAAAATTTAAATCTAAATAAATAAAAGGAAATTTGATTTCGTAATTCTATGGCTAATGTATGCATAACCTTACAATGTATACGTTCAAAATATATATGACATGAAAATATAATTGTTCTAGTAAAATCTATAAGGCATGTTGTCCTTAATGGTCAACTACTAAATTTATATTAATCTTCTTTAATAAGTATTCTCTTAAATAAATAATACTTTATATAATTTTTTTGTTTTTATTATTTCATTGTTTAAACGGGATAATATTTTTGATCTAAAAGATTAATGTTTTCGCAACTACGAGCTAATTATGTATAAGTTAACGTTACTAAATAATATTCACTTCAATAAAAATATGATCTCACGAAGGATTTTTTAATTTAGTACATGCTTTAATGATTTTTTGAGTCTAGTTTAGTAGGTACCTAGGTAGGTAGCTTTGGCTAGATTGAGTGACAGCCCTAGTCAAAATTCCCATTAACCTACCTTGTGTACCTATTAACCCCGTCAGGGGTAAATAGGAATCCCATAGGGTTTTTGTTGAATTTCTCAAAATATGGCAATAATTTGGGAATCTAAGGTTACTAAGCATCTAAAAGAGCTTACCACACATTTTGTGTCGTAACTTAAAATACCCTACGAGTTACGGAAGAAGGTTAAAATTCCAGTTGAAACTGAATATTGGACCAATTTACCCCGTTTTACGGTACTGCTAGGAAATAAAAAAAACCTAACCACGTAAATAGATTAATTAGTAGCTTCTCAAAACAATACTTTATATGAAACAGGCCAAAAGTATTTTTGCCGGCCTGTTTGGAGATACGAAATAGGCTAAGAATACTTTTGCTAGCCCGTGTGCACTAAAAATATTGTTGACCTGTTTCAACGAAGAAATGTACCATTATTACTCTATAATCTCGTGCTCTTGACGATCAAGTGAGAATGATTGATACACTTTGTCTATAGAAAAAGGCAAAAAAGTATAATTATTGTTTATTAAAACCTCAAACTTAGTATTAAAATAATAACCTAGTTAATCACTCTCACTTGATCTTCAAGAGTACGAGATTATGTCTATAGAAAAAGGCAAAAAAGTATAATTATTGTTTATTAAAACCTCAAGTTGTTTATTAAGTAATAAGCTAGTTTATAAATCACTCTCACTTGATCTTCAAGAGTACGAGATTATAGAGTAATAATGGTACGTTTCTTCGTTTGGTTTTGTTTACATTTTTGCCCATTTCTATTGACATCGACAGACTTTACGTTGTTGCAGAGGCGAGAAAGTATGCACTAAAGTAGAAACTTTAATTCGAGAGATCAGGTTTTGACTCAAATGCACTAAAATGTTGCCACAGCAAGGGTAGTGATTTTCATATCGATATTGTAAAAAGTTTAAACTCATTCATAAAGGTGGTTAGTATTCAACGGGGCATAGTATACGTATAGTAACGATTTTTTCACTTTAATTATAGTTTAGAATTTCGTTACAGAAGTTTCTATCAAATTAAAAATCTTTAGTATAGTTAACTATAAATCTCGCGGTACATAACTGGTACGTCCGCATAGTAGTGCTCATTACCTAAGTTTCGTATAAGATTGGTCATTTCCCTTAAAGTATTTTATGACACTTTATGTTTCATAGTGATTGTTAGATAGGTATATTGATTATATCGTTACCTTTAAAAGTAAGAAAAAAAAAATACTTTAAAAAAAAAAGTACCGTGAAAACGTGTAAGTTTACCCATGAGGGAAATTTTGCCCTCTGAGCCATATATAAGTTCGATCGAAAATAAAAAATAAACTAGTTAAATTCAGTCCATTAAGTTCGTTTTAGCAGAAAGTAGGTGATTAACGTGGCAAACTGTTATTTGCTTTTGTATCTAACTTCACTCAGGTTCTTGTCGGAGCTTGTAAAAGTGGATGTGTATTTTGGTGCGGGAAAATTTATATTCTGTAGTTCTGTTCTCCTGCTTGATGGCGAAGACAAATTCAAGTTTAATTACATGGTATAGGAAAGACTTTTTAGATCATTTCTCTTTTGCATTTATGCAGTAAGTAACTTGAATCAAGAATTATGACGGTGGGCAAATTAGGCCGTATATGCGACTCCTCCCGGTTGCCAATTTGTGTGCAAAAAAAGTGTGCAGTGGTTGTTACTTTTTTATTTACATAAATAAGCAATTATTTTAACTCTAAAAACTGTAATTTTTGTGTAGTCACAAATATATACAAACCTATATTTTTGGAGTTTCTTTCTTTAGGGGAAGGAAGGAGGTTTCTTTTTTGTGGTATTGTTTTCTTCAAATACGTTTCATAAGAGATTTTTATTAACGACAATAATATAATGTTAACTGTACAATAATAAAACTCAGGTACTTTCTAAGTTTTCGTTTGTTTGCTGAATTAAACCAGTACGGAAGTCGGTACTGATGCGTACCTTTAATAAGTGCCACGTATTTATGACTGAGATATTTATATAAAAGAGCTGTGGACACAGTGTACGTTTATTTAAGCACTATTTTTTATTAAGCTGTTAACCACAGTTGACAACCCCAACAACTACGAACTGCTTGTATGAAAACAAGTGGATATTGGCAGGTAAATTTGCCCACTACTTTCTAGACGAATCCCTTATTAGTACGCATTAGATATTATGATAGAACGACCATTTTGGCCTTAAATTTTTACTCCTTCCTAAACAAGAACTTCGTCAGAGCTATAGTTTAGTAGATAATGGGTATGGGCAAACATGGACGCAAGTGAAGATAAGTTTGCCCGCCAAATCATAAATTGCTTTTAATCTCAAATAAATAAAACTGAATTGACAACGGTAACGCAGTTCTATAGTCAAAAGGCCACCCTTGAAATGAAAAAGGGCAAACTTATACGGTTTCACGGTATGTTTAGATACAATACATTACTCAGACTCATACAAAGATGTAAATGAAAACAATTCTGGAAATTAAATCTTGTCTGGAAAAGGCTTGCATGAAAGAAATATTATCGTTCTCCATACAAAAGTTTATAAAAACTCTTAAGAAAAAGATAGAAGCCACTCCATCGCATATATTTGATTACCTATTATTCACGTACAGGCCCTTTGTTTTTAACCGATTTAATCTGTTGACTTGAAACCATGTTTTCATCTGCGTCATTCTTTATCTCGTAATATCTCGTAATCGTAATCTAAGAATTTACTGTACATAAGTGAAATTTATGTTTTGTTGAATATGTTTAACACAGGACTGCGAAATTTTACGTTTATTTTCCCTCTACAACTTTTTTTACTTCTTTAGTAAGATTGATTGAAAATGCATAATATTTTTTTATAATTATAACACCTGTGCAGCCCTGTGTAATTTAATTGGTTATCTACATGTAGTTCATGAACAAAAATTATAATTAATATACCTACCTACTTAATACATAATAAAATTTATTATTTATCGAAAGAACCACTGCATTATCTACATCACTGGCTATGAGGCACATGTGCCTCGTAGACGTATCAGTAAAGTCACCTGGGAACCTGTTAAATAAAGATTCTATGTATACACATTAGTACTTACTTAGTAGGTAGTTACGCACCGTTAAAAGTTGATCACTTACCAGCCTGACTAGAATATTATTATATATAACTCTGAAACTAGGAAAGCACAATGTTCATGATTTTTCGAATAATTCTTTATATTTAATCGCATGCAACCTTAACGTAAATGCACTATCGACCCGACCAATATCTCAATATATGTGTTTTTTTGTGCTTTGGTAGCATTTTAATCGCATTTTATACATTTCTTGCACATATCAGAAGCTTGTTTTTTATTCTTATCCGAGCAAGGTACACAATATCACAGACTCTTTGATCCAAGAGTTTTTTATAATCGTGTGTTGATGGGTGCTACTTATTCACATGGTTAATTTTTCAACGCAAATAAATGGGCCATCTAACCCAACATATTTTTTCTATGCACTAAAAATACAGTCAGTTGAATGAGGGGTAAGTGCGAAGCTTATTTATTAAGTAGAAACCGGCAATATTATAATAATTCACATTCTCGCTTTAAAAGAAGGGAGCCAACCATGACCTGAACGACCGTAGGTACCTATAGATAGTGTCAATACTGAAACATCGACATTTCCACATCACTATTAAATTCCATTCAAATCTGGCAACACTTCATTTCCATAACAAGTGTCTCGAATTAAAGTTTCTACTTTAGACGGACAATTTATGTAGAAGGCTGAAACGAAGTCCAGGCCTTATAGAATTTACTATACTCGAAAATCTAATTCAAGACATAAATCTGACAGTTCCCATATTGATTATTTAGTTATTTTAACATTATTTTATTTCATAAAAACATGAATGAGAACTCGTGTAACAGAAATGTTAGGGTAAGTTTTATTGATAAAAATACCTACACTTAAACCAAAATGCAGCTATCACAGCGAATGTGGGCCCGTTGCGGTTAGGATTTTGGTCTTTAGTTAGATTTTCGAGTATATTACAACTTTCCACGTGAATAGATTAATAATAAGCATCTTCACAAAACATTACATAAATTAAGAATATTTTTGCGACCTTATTCGTACTAGGCCAAAAATATAGATATTTCCAAGCACTTTATCAATAACAACATTGTTGCAAAAGCAAAAAAGTATGCAATAGATGGACGATTTATGTTGACGGCTAAAACTAAGTAAGTATACGAGTAAATAAGAGTCCATCTTTTGCACTTTCCGCCGACGCACAGGTGTTTTTCACAACAACTGCAAAGAAATAAAATAAAACTGTCCACGTAGACAGATCAATTAGTAGCTTCACAAAACAGTACATATATATACAAATCAGGCTAAGAATATTTTGCCGGCTTGTGTGCACATATGAAACAGGTAAAAATATTTTTGCCAGACGGTTTGCGGATATTACTTTTGCTAGCATTTTTTGCAATAAGCTAAAAAATAATGTTTATAGTCCATTCGCTTAGATAGTGTCGCTACGCTCACACGTACTTGTGGTTATTGTTATAAAATACGAATATATTTTGATGTAAAGTGCCAAATTCACTTGCGGTGGTTACGCCGTAAGTGAATATGGCCGTTTACTTCGAATTATATTCGTATTTTATTACAATAATCACAAGTACGTGCGAGTGTAGCGACACTATCTAAGCGAATGGACTATACTTGTTCTTACAAGTGATGTTTTGTGACCCCGAGCCAGCCTATTTTTGGCGATATTTCTAAGTAGTATTGTGATATAGTACATTACATACCAAGTAAACATTATTTTCGGCTGTTCTTAACTTTTTCGGCGGGTCAGAAACGATTACAGGTTAATTTGACTGTTGTTAACCAAAAAAAATTAAAAACGTTATATTTATTAAAATGGAGATTATCTTTTAGATAAAATTGAAAAATTGACATTAGCCACCAAAAATAGATCAGTAACAATGCCTAAAAATTATTCCATTATTTCCAGTATACTAGTGTATACTCCAGCACACAAAGAAGCGAAACCTAGAGTTACAATAATGAAGCCACGAAAAAGCTTATAGTTGAGTGTTCCGTATTGATCTGGATACCACAGACATATATCAATCATGGCCGGGAAAATAATTGCTAGCAAAGACAAGCACAGCGCGCCGACTAGCGAGATGACTGCACCGAGAGTCGGCACCATGATTGCTACTGCAACTACAAAAAAATATTTTAAATTTTAGTAAATGTTTGTTCCTTTCGGTTTTGTGACCCCATTGCTTTGTGCCACTAGTGGTTTCAGAAGGATTTGCAAGAACACGTGTCACCACTGACATTGATTGTTGTCTGCACTTACATTCTCCAGACTACCCAAAACGTACGCCGTTTTTGTAATAAAAAATGTAAATACAAATAATACGAGTATATATATTCCATCCATATCATCTGACTTGTCTTATTCAGTGAACACTTTTATAACCTCAAAATGCATCTAGTTGGTTTATTTACTAGAAAACGGCCGTTTCAGCCAAAAAAGATGCATTTTGAGGTTATAAAAGTGTTTATAAATAAGACAAGTCAGATGGCATGGACTTTAGGAAAACAAGACTAACAAAATGTAAAAATCGAAAACCGACAAGGTTTAATATAGCCTATGGTGTATTAGGGTGAGAATCAGTTCGATAATACCACGCACTAAAGTTTTTTTGTTTTCAAAACATACATGCGTTATATATCTAATTAAATGTTCGCCAAACTGTTACCCAGTTTGTTTGCCAGTGAACCGCTCAAACGTATAAGCTAATCTGATGCAACTGGGCATAGTAACTAGGTACATCATACTCATGAATTGCGAATGGAAATGGTGCATTCTGTGGGGTGCGGTCTGTTCACGCTTGCTTGCACCTGTCCTGTCCTTGGACCTGTTTTCCAGTTAGTTATTTTAATTATAATTCCTGACGTAGGGACCTCGTCATGTTATTCTCCTAGTCACTATTTTTAATTCAATGTTATTGAGCTGACATTTGTAATGATTTTATTTGTTTTAGTTTTATAATAATTATTTATTACTTTATTACCTTGTATTGTAACTTACTTTTAAGTATTATTGTATTTTATGATTGGAAAAAATGACCTTCTGCTGGAGTTCCTTGTGGTGCTTCTTCTCCGCAATGATGGTCTTGTCCGAAGCGCTAGTAGATTCAATACATATTAACATATTACCGACGCGTAAAAGAGCCCTCATGTGGCCAATCAACTGAATAAATATTTTGAATTTTGAACAACAACTCTTATACATACATATATACATTAAAACACGCCTGTTACGCAGAGGGGTAGGCAGAGACCACTTCTTTCCACCTGCTACGATTCTGGAAAATCTCTTTCGCTTCTTCCACAAACTCTTATAAACTTACCTTATAAAAATATATCTTGCAACAATAATTAAAAGAAAACACTTATAAAAAAGAGCTATATCCTTAAAAGGCACTTTCTATGTTTTCTCTTAACCTTTCTCGTAATAATTTGCTGCTAGCGGTTGCATTACTTTTCCCTCTCTAACCCTCCTGTGTGTTATATTAATTAAAATCTAGTCGTGTTTAATCCTGTTTGTAGAACTGTTCTTAAGAAATTAAATATTTAATTTTAATTTAGTGTTGCAAATTGGAAAATAGCTCTAATAATTTTAGATCTTTGTTTTATTTTGTTGTCTACCAAGTAGGTACTTTATAATTCTGGTTTTTACGTCCTTTGTACAGGAAAAAAAGGTGCTATCGTACGCACTTAAACCGCAATTGATAAGTGAATATGCTAACGCATAATACACTACTACTTAATATCATAGTTCACAGGTGACGCGATATGCATATATATGATTTACTTAATTATGCGTCCTCTTTGATACTTGTGTTGTGATTGTGACAGACTACTGACATCTATTTTACAAATAAAAAAGAACACTTGAGTAATAAATTGTCATTTTTGATTAAAGACGGTTTAAGCAATTTCTGATATAATTTAAAATGAATATTTTTACGTCTATTATATGCCTGGCCAGGTGGGCACTCAGCCTCCAGGAGTACAACCTGAAGATATAGAACTTCAAATCGGCGCGTCGTGGCTGGGGCCTGTAACAAGCCGGCCGGTTTTCGCGTGTCTGCCTTGTACCGCTGGCACGCCGCGCAGTCCTTTACATATTGGCTGACGTAGGCTCTCATCTCAGGCCAATAGTACTTACCAATGAGACGCTGCAACGTCCGCTCTACGCCGAAATGACCAACTGTAGGGGCGTCGTGGTACTCAGCCAGCACGTCCTTGCGCTCGTGCTCCGGTGCAACCAAGCTCGCGTCGTCATTATTCTCGTTCTCGGGGCCATAACGGTACAACACACCGTCGGCCAAAATATACCCCTTGTCAGCCCATGCGCTCCCCCTAAACCGTCGGATTCTATCGCCTCGACGATTTTACGTACCTCGGGGTTCCTGAGCTGGTTTTCTCGGACATCTTTCGGGCTGCGTGAGTGCAGATCTACCACGGCAAGACACAAGTCGCAAACGGTGTCGGTAGTGCACGCGGGGCGCGACAATGTGTTCGCAATCACATTTGCCTTACCTGGAATATATTCTATCTTCAGGTTGTACTCCTGGAGGCTGAGTGCCCACCTGGCCAGGCGACCGCTCGGTGACTTCAAACTCATGAGCCATCTGAGCGGTTGGTGATCAGACTTCACCACTACCTCTGCTCCATCGATGTACCCACGAAACTTGGACACCGCCCACACCACGGCCAGGGCTTCTCGTTCCGTCGTGTTGTAGTTTCTCTCTGCGGCCGTAAGGAGACGGCTGGCGTACTCGACTGGTCGCTCATCAACCCCCTCCCCCTGGAGTAGGACTGCTCCGATGGCGTACCCGCTGCTATCGGTCCTAAGAACGAACGGCTTCGTCTCGTCGGCCTGGCGGAGGATCGGCGCTGAAACTAAGAGGGACTTGATAGTCTCAAAGGTGCTCTGTTGTTCAGGACCCCAATGCCAGGTGCTCGCTTTCCTCAGCAATGAAGTTAACGGGCCACTGATCTCAGCGTTACCTGGCACGAAGCGCCTGAACCAGTTCGAGATTTGCAGAAAACACTTCAAGTGCTTCACGTTCTGGGGAGGCGGCATGTTGGCTATGGCGGACGTCTTGTCCAGGTCGACCTGAATACCACCTATGCCATGGGCAAGAAACTTCACGGATTCCCTCGCGAAGTGGCCCTTCTCACGATTCACCCGCAAGTTGAACATTGCCAGGCGATCGAACACAGTCCCTAGATCAGCGAGATGTTTTTCGAACGACTCTTCGGACAGCACCAGCAAGTCGTCCAAATACGCGACTATCGTTATACCTGGAAGGTTGGACTTGAACCGGTCTATCAATCTCTGGAAGGTAGCTCCTGAATTACAAAGACCCATGGGCATGCGCTTGAACCTAAAGGTGCCCAATGGCGTCGTAAAGGAAGTGAGGTCCCTATGATCGGGATCAACGCTCACCTGAAAGTATCCAGACCGCAGGTCCAGCGTGGTCATGTACTTGGAGGCCTGGAGTACATCTTCGATCCTGGGGAGCGGGTGGCGATCAGGCTCCGTGACCGCGTTGAGCTCGCGTTAGTCGGCGCAAAGCCTGAAGCTACCGTCCTTTTTCTTCACCAGGACGACGTTAGCGGCCCACGGAGACTCGCATTCCTCGATGACATCGGCGCTGAGCAGCTTCTGCAGTTCCTTCTCCAGAGCTTCTTTCTTCAACGGCCACAACCTGTAGGGTGGCGAAGCGAGGGGCTCCTGGTTATCACTCACCTTAATTTTATGGGTGGCGAAGTCAGTTGGAGGTCCTTCAGCAGCAAACTGGGACACTCTGCTACGCAAAAATGCGTTGAGCGCGTCCCTTTGCTCTGGTAACAACTTCGTTCCTTCCTCGCTGCGCAAGGAGACGTCGGAGATAGGCGTATCGGAAAAACACCATGACTCCTGGGCTATGTCCAATGTGACCCCTGCCTTGGCAATAAAGTCACGGTCTAACAAGTTTCGGGTGTTTTCCCCGGGAAACACCACGAACTCGGTGCCTACCTGCCTACCTTCTAACAACACCGGTACTGTCGCTATCCGTACCGTCTTTAGCTGGCGAGACCCGTCCGCAAGCTCTATGGTGCGTTCCGTCTCGCGAAATAGTACTCCATCCGATAGTAAAATAAAATGTAACAAGGAACCAGCAACACTACAAGTAGCCCCCGTGTCGAGTATCGCGACGCCTACCCTTATTCGCAATAGCAACGGATACTGTGGGGTGCGACGGTTCCATCACGTGAGGCGCGCGTGGGTCGTCATCACCGGTCACGGAATAAAAATCGCATGACTTCGTTGGTACTTTTTTCCACGACAATTCTCACATTTCAACTTTACTACACCGGGTTGACCGCATCCATAACAACGTATCGGGTTAGGCCCGGTAGTAGCGCTCGTATCGTTAGAAACCGTATTCGAGACCTGTGGTTTATTATCTTTATTTTGTAAATTGCGACAATCGGCTGTAACATGACCATAAAACTTGCAACGAACAACGAACGCGCCTATCACGTTTCAAGTTTTCGTTTGAGTGAGAAGTGACTTTCGGACCAGTAGTACCGCTCGGACCTATGGTAACGCTTCACTCGGCCGGGTCCACGAACTCACGCGGCGCGCGCGGGCGAGTCGCGTTGTTACTTGTCTCGATCGACACCGTCGTCGAAACACTCAGGTTCGCGGAGTAGGTACTTACTTTTACATCGGAAATCGCATCTTCAATGACCATCGCCTTCACAACAAAAGTATCAACATCATTAATGGTATCTCTAGGTAAACGTTTCCTAACACAACGATGTAACAGTCTGTAAATCATGTCTATCTGCATACACGTAGGGAACGCGTAAGGAAGTTTAACTATTAGAGAACGCACTTTACAAATAAACACTTCGGCTCTTTCGGAGTCTTTTTGTTCCGTAGCAAATATTTCACGTAAAACCTTGTGAGCCGGTTGTTGTACTCTGTACACGCTCCACGGCGTCGCGCCAGGAAGCGGCGCCGGCGCGCGCGCCGCGCCACCACACGGCCGCGTCGCCCTCCAGCAGCATGGGCAGGCCGCGCAGAGCGTGCTGGTCGCTCACGCTCGCGCAGACCTTGAACACCTGCACCGCGTCGATGAACGCCTCCAGCACCTCCGCCTCGCGCGACGCCCCGCTGAACCTCGCGGTGCACTTGGAGAAGTTTCCTCGCGGTGCACTTGGAGAAGTTTCCTCCGGTGACCGCGGACGAGCGCTTGACGGGCGCGCGGGGGTCGGGCGTCGGCGTCGAGGTCGCCGGGTTCCAGGGGCCGTTGTATGGTAGTGATCTCAGGGTTTCCATTAAGGTTCGGTTGGTCTCCGCCTGCATTTTGACGAAGCTCTCCATGACGCCGGCCAGTGACGTCTCGGCGTCCACGTTCGTAGATGCGCCGGCACGGCCGGGCGGCGGGACGGCGGCGGGGGCGCCTTCGGCGCGCGGCTCCTGCGTCTCGTCGTCGTGAGGTTCGCTTCCGTCATCGCTCATCTCGTTGTTAGCGGCTCGTGTTTTCCGTATTTTCGGCATGGCAACAGTTCATCACACGCGTTGTGAACTTTTCGTAACAATAGGTATGTACTTGCCGCGGCACTCGCGATGAAAACGTACGTAAAGTTCGAGGTTAGGATTCGAAGCCTCTAGTTGGGCAGCCACTGTAATGGTTTAAAACACATTAACTGTTCACAAAAACGTTTATTGGTGTAACAATACTAACAATACACAAGTTTAGGCACAAATTGAACGAAGGCGTGGATTATAGAAGATAATTGTTGCGCAGCGAAAAATGGCGCGTGCCGCAGACGGAAGCTATCTGTAGATCGCGGGCGGGGAGAGCGGGAAGCGCGAGCCGGCCGTGAGCCGAGCGAGACCGAAGACGGACGAGCGCGGCCGAACGCCTTTTCTATCGCATGCGAACGGCGAGATAGATGTAAACTACCTAACAAACGTTACGTGGGTCCGCGCGTCACATTACACGTCTTTAATTTTATTTATACCATCATTTTAAGAGTGAGATCCCAGTCACCCCAGACTTACGTAATTTTAGGAAAGATGAAATTTTTAGTATCGGTAGTATAACATAAACTCAAAAAGGAATGGATACTCGCTAAGCTGAAAGCGGGGCCGTTTTGCAGGTAACCAGGTACCAAAGGTGGAAAAAAATCATGTTAACTTACGTCAAAGTAGGAAGGCTGGTTTTTACATATGTTATATATGATATTGTTTTAAACAAACATATACAGTTGCCAGACACTTCCTGTGGGCCATAACTTTTGACAGACACTTTAAAAGTCGTAAAAAAATGGGGGAACTTACGTCATTTTAGGAAGGCTGAATTTTATATATATTGTTAAGTATAATATTTTAAACTATTTTCCAAAGACCCAGACAAATCTGACGGGCCAAACATCCTGCCAGATGCATTAAAAGTTCCGCTGTGTGAGGAAGCGCGAGAGCATTAGAGCATTATTTAAGATACACTCTGACTCGTGAATGAATATCTCTCTTACAACTCGTGGCTACTCTTGATTCGAGGCTCCGGCACACAATAAGCGTGTCAGGAGCTCAGGAGCGACGCGCTTTGAACGCGGGCACGCGCGACCTATTTACGTATGTATCTAAATACATTACAAACGGGAAAATAACAAACATAAACATAAACACAAAAGGTTTATACTAAGGCGAACTTATCCCTTTAAGGGATCTCTTCCAGTTAACCTTTGAGCGACTGGAAAATGCAATGGTTGTTACAACAAATTGCCAAATGTACAAAAGTGAAAGGGACTAGATGTTTCATAATTACGTTTACAATACAATACAATACAAAACACTTTATTGAAACACCACATACACCAAGTAACGAATATACAAGAAACTAAAATATAGATTACATAGTGAGTCAACAGGCGGTCTTATCGCTAAATAGCGATCTCTTCCAGACAACCTTACAAAGAAGAGATGGTTAAATATAAACAATAGAAATAGGCAGGCGTTGCAAAATGAATTAAACAATTTAAAAATACATATAAATATCCCTTAAATAAATACATATAGGTACGTAAATTAGAAATACATAAATACAAAATAAAAGGTAAGGAGAAAAAACAAACTAACGAAGTGACAAAAGGTGTTCTTTTAAAAGATTCTTAAAAATAGGAAGTGATTTAGCCTGTCTCAGTTCCAAAGGAAGAGAGTTCCACAACCAAACAGCCTGAAATGTAAAGGAGTTATTGTAAACTTTAGAAGAAGAAGAGGGAACAGCTAAGGTACATTTTTCCGAGCAACGCACAGAATTAAAAAAACTAAAACGCTCCTTGAGATAGTGGGGAGTTGCCGGAATGAAAAGAATGCTGTAAAGAAGGTTGAGAATGTGATAGTGCCGGCGAAGACGAATTGGAAGCCACTTGAGCTGCGAACGGAAAGTAGAGACGTGGTCATACTTGCACAACCCAAATATGAACCGAATACACAAATTTTGAATTCGCTTAAGCTTGTAAAGTTGCTCCTCAGAAAGATCAAGATAGCACACATCTGCATAATCTAAAATAGGGAGAAGTAACGATTGAGCGAGCGCAATCTTAGTCGCGAGAGGAAGAAAGTTGCGGAGGCGCTTAAGAGACCACACTGCCGCAAACATCCTCCTACTGAACTCATTTACTTGGGGGGTCCAAGCAAAGGTACGGTCCATGATGACACCCAGATTTTTTACGTGGTGCGAAAATGGTATACGAACACTATCAAAATACACCGGCGGAAGATTATCAAAGTCGACACGAGAAATAAACTTAGGACTGCCAATCAGAATAGTTTGGGTTTTAGTTAGCTGGGTTCACTTTGAGGCCGTAACTGTTACTCCATTCGAGTACCCGGACCAAATCATCGTTAGAAACCCTAATGACAGCATCGAGATCACCAAGAATGCCCTGAGAGTAAATTTGTAGATCGTCGGCATAAAGATGATATGAAGAAAGAAGGCTATCCGTAATAGAATTAATGAAGATAGAAAAAAGTAATGGATACAGCACGCCGCCCTGCGGTACGCCGGCCAGCGTACTGCACCACGAAGATCGGGAAGCTTCCACTTTTATTCGCTGCCGACGACCTAATAAATAACTGTGAAACCATTCAATTACCTCAGGAGATATGTTAAGAGAGCGGAGAATGCCAAGCAAAACGTCAAAATCGACAGTATTAAATGCATTGCTAAAGTCCAGCAATGTCAGCAAGGTCAGTTTTTTACTGTCGAATCCCACCCGAATGTCATCCAAGATTTTAACGAGAGCGGTAGTCGTACTATGACCAGGGCGGAAACCGGATTGGAAGGAATTGAGGAGAAGGTTCCGGTTTAAGAAAGAAGATAACTGCTGATGCACCAGTCGCTCCAACACTTTAGATAGGAAAGGGAGAATGGAAATTGGCCGGTAATCGGAAAAGGAGGACGGGTTGGACTTCTTAGGCAAAGGGATAACATCAGCATCCTTCCACAGTAAAGGCAAAACTTTGGACGAGACAGAACTGTTAAGAATGCTGGTGAAAATAGGGACAAGCAGGTCAAGTAAAGGGAGGATCATATTACGACTAACGCTATCGACTCCAACAGCATTGGAAGCAATGGAATTCACGCTCTTCCTAACATCACTGTCGGAGAATTGATCGAAGGAGAAAGGAGAAGTGTCAGGAGTTGAAAGTGATGCAAGATAATTCAAAGTCATGTCCTTTGCAGGGCATTGAAAGTGGCAGAAGATGAGAAATGTTTATTTAGGAGATCAAGATCTAAATCATTGGTACTGGAACTTCGCTGTGATTTTCCAACTCCTATCGACTTGAGAAATTTCCAAACTTTAGCAGGATCGCCATTTTCAACTGACTTGTGAATGTGGCGACTCTGAGCGTCTAGATAAACAGTACCACAGCGGTTACGCAACGTATGATACTTGGCCTTATTCAGAAATAACTGACAGATCAGATGGGTCAGCTTTGTACCTCGATTTCGCAAAATTCTTCCTGCTGATCATAGCCCTTATGTCCTCAGAGAGCCAGGGAGCAGGAAGGTGTTTAATTTTTATGGGTTGGACTGGAGCGTGAATATCATAAAGCTGCGTCAAGAGAGAATTAAAAAGAGCAACTTTCTCGTCGACGGAATCAACCCCAGAAATCACTCTCCAGTCAATGTTAAGCGCATCTTCGCGAAGCTTATCCATATCCACCCGACTAAAATTGCGCTGAAGGAGAGTCCTAGGCTTAGCTTTCGGAGGCCAGATTTTATAAGAAAGATAGATAGAGTCATGATAAGAGAACGCATCCGCAGAGTATTGTCCGTGCTTAGCTACATGAGCAGGAGAAGAAACCAATGTCAAATCTAAAAGGGAAGGGGTGCAATTAGGAAAGTGATGGGTAGCGTCAGAAGGAAGAATACTCAGGTTACAGGCATTTACAAGAGATTTAAGTGACTTGGACCGAGTATCATTTTTAAGGAGGCAAGTATTAAAGTCCCCCATGATAATGTGATGATTGTAAGAGGGCATACGTATATTTATGTATGTATAATAATATTAATATGTTTTATAATTGTTAAGACACTAAAAAATAGTTGTATTACAGGTAAATGACCACTGTCGTGACAAACTGGAATTAGTTTTGCTTCTAAAATAATGTTTTCTCTGTAAATTGTTATAATGAGGCCTTTTTTAATTAGTTTTAGTGTTGTTTAACATTTTATAAAGTAAACCGTTTCCAAAAAAATACTTGCTTTAATTTAATTTTATTTAAGTATATATTTGTGACGAACCGGAACAAGTTTCATCACTACTCATAGAAAAAACTTCGTTTATTTCGTTATTTTTATTTATATTTACACAATTTTCTCAAATAATGTAGCTTATACTATAATTTACCTATTAAATTAAAAAATGCAAAATTGAATCACAAATTTTTACTTTTCCGAATCGTCACGTGCACACTTTTTTGGAAAACGCCCACCTATCATTAAATTATCACTTTTTTGAAAAAGAATGCCTCTATTTAAGTAGCTGTATCCCCGCAACCAATGGACCTACAGGGCTCGGGTTAAGCTCAATTTGTAGCAAATTTAGTTTTAAAGTGCAAAACAAAGATACTCATTTACATTCTTACACAGTTTTTTCAAAGAAAGCATGCCAACATTATTCAGTTCAATGTTTGTATTATTTAGCCAACATCAGATATTTTACAATTATTTTTTTTTTGGATAAAACTATGAGGCCTAGTGATACCATTTTGGTATTAAATTGAAGCTATTTAAATTTCCTAAATTTTTTTTCCATATGACTTTTACCTATGAGCATAAGTTCAGCCAGTAGGTACCTGTCTTGGAAAATGACCCTGCCACAACATTCTAACTTTTTGAAAAAATTGCTCATCTTTGACTTGCTGTGTCTCCGCAACCAATAGACATAGTGTGCTCAAGTTATGCTCAAATTGAGTTATCTTTATTAAAGTACTGAAATAGGTACTTGAAAAACGCTTCCTTAAAGTATTTTTTTCGAAAAAACTGAAACAAATGCCAAAATTTAGCAGCTTTTCGAGCACCATGGGGGTAGCACAGGGTTTTCAAGGTTGCAAACTTGGGAATTAACTACTCTCAAGGAACCTAACAACATATAAAAAAATCGTAGTTACATGCGCGTTTGCGATCTATGATGTCGCTATAGACTGGGCTATAATCAATTAATCATACCATTTTTTTACGATACAACAAAAAGAAAAATGGATTTTTCTTATCACAATTTTGTATTTGAATAATACAATCTGACAATATCCCAAACAAAGCAATAAGGACGAAGTTTTCTCATGAATGAGCGCATTGAGCGCGAGCGGGCTTTGCCGCTCCTATTTAACCTCCCGGCGTCCGCGACGCTGCGAAGAACTTTGTCGCTGTAATTTCATGTATAAACTAAAGTCGCACAATTTCACACTGAACAAATTATATGATTAAGATGTTAGTGCGTAAAGTATTATAGTAGTTTAGTTTTTAAAGTTGTCGGTAATTATGTAGCTCTGCCTACCCCACTCTGGGATTATGGGCATGAAGGTATTTATGTATGTATGTGTATTATACTAGGTGTAATTGCCCAATTAGTTTTTAAAGAATAAAGTATAGTTAGTGTATTTACGTTCGGTCAAAAAAAACTTAATCTAACCAACGGTACCTACCCCCAGTAGGGGAGATGTGTACATAATGATCCCCCTAAGGGAAAATCTTTACTGTGGTGTTAGAGTTTAAGACATAATCACAAGATTTAAATTGTTAAGGGTAGTGAAATTATATATCTAGGGAACAGCATACTTATTTTTTATGCTTTGTATGTGTTTTTGTAATTACGTCATGTTTTCTAAAAGTTTACTAAGGGATAATTTTAAACACATGCATGTATAAAATGATCCCCTGGATACCGTGATATTTAACATTAATAAAAAAAAACATCCAGGCGTTTACTTTAATCATATGATTGCTCAAGACTACGACAATATGTAAGCGTTTGTTACACATAAAATTTTAAGTCGTGAGCGACAAGGACATATTTTTTTAAATTAAATAATACATAATAAACAACATTAAACTTTAAATAGTTGTAAATAACGTTTTAAAGTGATTTTTCGATTTTTAACTCGCAGCACGATCTGCAAAATCTAAAAATATTTATTTAACGTTAAGGAGAAGGCAAACGAGCACATATGCCACCTGATGGTAAGTGGGACTTCTGACCAATAGACATTTCCTAATGGGGTAATTTGATCCCAGGAATCATTTTATACTCACGAAAAGGGATCATATTACCTGAATCATCAAATTTCAAGGCATCGATCAAAATGAGTTTCAAATTCAAAATGTGGTACTATAACATCGCTTAATTATAGATGAACATCAATGGAATATGCCAATAAAACCAAATTTTAATAAAATCCAATATGCAGAAAGAAAATAAACTTTAAAAATAGGCGTACCATAGATTAGACACTCTCTTTTTCATATTTTTTTTAATAAATCCCCTCTCTGTGCTTCCACCTCCATGACACTTGGAAAGACAACTGGCTGGGTCGCGGGGAATACGGTTAATGAGTATTTGGATAGATATCGCTAACAGTAACTCGGATATGATGGGGAATCATTTTACCTTGAGGGATTATATCGTCGCTATACTTACTCAACCTCGTATCTGAATTTTTGACCTATTTTTGTTTTTTAAGTATATGACTAGACCTTTTTGTGTTAAATCGTTAAAATTAACTCTTATCTTGATTAAAGCAAAGAGTTAAGAGTAAATCGTGATATGGTTTCCTCGTATCTCATACGACACAATTTTCGTAACTGCATAAATCTCGTTAATACATAAATAGGATAAACTTTGTTATCAATGTTAAACCTTTTTATTTGATGAGGTACTTGGCCACTTAGATACTAAGATAAGTGTCAGATAAGAGAAAACAATAATTATCATGTCACTGTCAATAGTAGAATTTCCAACTGCATGTGATTATTACAATAAAATACACATTACCCATGATAGAAATTATAAATGAAGAACTTGGGTTACTTTAAACTACGAAAAAAGGCTTCGTGGGTGATACTGACATACTAACAACCCTGCCACAAACCAGTGTACTTAGAAGCTTACAATGACCTCTTCTCTGGCAGTCAACTATATATTAGACGAAACAAATGGAGAGATAATTCAGTTATCACCCGAAAACGACTATTTCAAAGAGGTGCCTAGCACTAGCACATATCGACCCTTAAATCACATCCTGGACGAGAAAACTGGGTGTTTTGTTCAGATTTCGTCCACATCTGAAAGTGAAAATGTTGCTAGCTGCGATTCACATTTCTCAGACACTGGGTCCGAATATTATCCCAGTAACTATAGTGACAGCTCATCTACAAGTACAAAAAATGGCTTTATTACTCTTGATGAAAGCACTGGTTTGATACGTAGAAAACGAGCGAAAAAAGGCGAAGGCAATCCTAGAAAATGGAACAGAAACGAAGTAAAACGTTTGAGAAAAAGAGGAAAGGCATATACTTCTGTTAAAAGAACGAAAGGCACCGGTATAGTTGATATGACACTTCGTAAACCAAGAGGAATGCAACCAAAATGCGAATCAAAAAAATGTTATACCAGTAAAATAAAAAAACGTAATGAAATTTCTAAATGTGAGAGACGTGACATTTTTGCAACATTTTGGAATGATCTTTCGTGGGATCAACGAAAATCTTTCGTGAATTCAATGGTTACAGTTAAGCCGGTATCGAGACCAACTCAGGGTATTCCGACTAAAAGATCCCGTAACTTGGAATATTTTCTGAAAATTGACGGAGTACTAAAACCTGTATGTAAAAAAATGTTTCTGGGTACATTGTGCCTTGGGGAATGGAGCGTTTTAAATTGGACAAATAATGCCAAAAACAATATCGGTATGACCAAAAAGGCTCATCTTGCGAAAAAACGGAAACCTGTAAATGATTGCAAAATTGAACACATCAACAAGTTTCTGAACTCAATCCCTAAGATGCCGTCTCATTACTGTAGACAAGACAGTGACAAAATATTTGTAGAGGTGGATTACAAATCATGGGCTGATTTATATCGCGTCTATGAAAAATATTTAATTGAAACAAGCATCCCACGTAAGTTCAAAGCTACGTATAAAACTTTCCTAGGTGTTGTCAAAAAAACAAAAATGTTGTAAAAATGTTCATGAGGAAAATTATCGTACTCACATACAAGAAAAAGATAGAGCCAGAACTGAAAAACAAGAAGATAAAAAGAAGTGTTTAGATGGAAACATTCACATGCTTACTATTGATTTACAAGCAGTGCAAACAATACCTAGTCTCTCTGCAGGAGCCCAATATTTTAAGTTAAAATTATGTGTTCACCAGTTCACAATTTATTATGAAAAGGATGGTAGCGTGTCTTGCTATGTCTGGCATGAAGCAGAAGGCGGTATGGATGCAAACATATTTACGTCTTGTCTTTTATACTACCTAGAAGGTATTGAAGATAAAGATAAACCTATCGTTATTTTCAGTGACGGTTGTGCCGCACAAAATCGCAATGTCACGCTTGCAAATGCCCTACTCGATTATGCTATTATATAATATAACACAAAAATTTATCAAAAGTATCTGGTCGTTGGACATACACAAATGGAATGCGACTCTGTTCATTCAACAATAGAAAGACGGAAAAAACATAGGGAGCTTTATGTTCCAGCAGATTTCATTCAGATTATAAAAGATGCTAGAGCAAAACAGCCATACCAAGTAAAATACGTTGACCACAATTTTTTCAAACACTTTTCAAGTGTGGGATATTATAAATCCATAAGACCAGGCAACAAGTCTGGTGATCCCTGCGTTATCAATATAAGAGCACTACAATATTCCCAATCGGGAGTTAATTATAAACTGAACTTTGATAACGACTGGAAACTGTTACCTCAACGCTTGAACCGACGGTTGCCTTCGTCCCATGACCTCCGAAAACTATACCGCGGATCTTTAAAAGAAAGTACAATGATCTGCAAAGCTTGAAAGCAGTGATTCCTCAAGATTACCATAGTTTCTATGACCTTTTACGCCACGAATAGTAAAAAAACTGTTTTCATTGCATCAAAAATCATTTTTTGTTTAGTTTGACTTAGTTTTTACGAATTAAGGATATTTGAAATATAAACTTTAAAACCTCGTAAGCAACTCTTTCAGTAACCTAATAATATGTTCACTTTAGTACTGTAAACTCGTATCTCCAAAATTATTCATAACTTCTGAAGTTCAAGGATAAACTATGAGCTATTGCTGCCTAATAATCATTTTATATTGTTTATAAGATAATATGATTACAGAAAAACTTTGGTAATGAATAATTTATGAAATAAATAGTTTTTTAGCTCTACTGAAAACATCGGTTTCTGCAGATACGAGTTTGAGTAAGTATAGCGACGATATTGTACACATCTCCCCTACATTACAGCTATTATCATTATCATAGCTCATAGCTATCAGTTTATTTAACTTCGATATACTACTTCTACCCCCTATTTCACCCCCTTAGGTATATTTTTTCAGAATCGCTGAAAGTTATATTTTTTATTTGAAAATAGAAGCCTATATATACCAATTTTCACGTTTCTAACTTCAAAAATGACGAAACTCATACTTACTAAATTCTACCCTCCATTCTTTACCCCTTAGGGGTAGTTTTTCCCATGGTCTAATAAAACAAGGTCTTCTCTTCCGAAAAGGGACACTTTCTACGTCATCACAAAGTTGCCACTTGATTAACCAGTACCCGAAAATAAGGAAAAAAAAATTTTTAGGTTAGTGTACGATTTTATTTCAAAAATATATAAATCAGGAATAATATAAGTCACGAGCATAATTTACATAATTACTTTCATTTAATGTTTTATTTTAATATTGTATATACATTTATGCATGAAAATAACTAACAGGGTTTTTTTTTAAACATAAAGGTTACATTACAATGTGGAATTACAACCTGATACTACAGGCATCACCGGATTCACCAGATCAAACCGGCCGGTTACAAATTTGTCAACTTGATGTTTCCCGTCATACTGTTCGAACCTATGGGAATATCATATTCCGTTCTCGCTCGGTATCGTGACGCTAATGACACACCAATGATTTTCAAACTGTCGCGGTAAAAGTTGTCGATGACTTTTTAAAAAAAATGTAAAATGGTTAAATGCTCTATTAAAAGCTGTAAGAGCAGAAAAGGTAAGACAGTCGGTTTCTATACTTTTCCACCAAAATAATCGCTTGCCGAGGAGTGGTTGCGATATTGCGGGCCTAAAACCACAGTTAAATGTGGTGAGTAGTATTTTATGTCCTATTGTACCTAAATTAGAGGAAGCGCCTAATAAAAAAGCGCTTATCAATATTCAAGTTCTCATAATCCATAGCCCTATAATATTTAGAACTTATTTTTTATTTAGTTATGAGTATAATCGTATATTTACCATTAAATGTTCAACATTTTAGTGCCGGTGGTCACAGCACATTGCTCGTAGAGCTAATACCCGTACCTACGTCAAAATGCAGCAACACGTCTATATCTTTATAAATAAATAATTAAATACGTTTTTTTTATAGAGAACAATAAATGGTCAAAACGTAAAATCTATATACGATGATAGTCTTAAGTTAATATATACGAGCGTATATTTTAAAATTACCCCGATTTTATAGTTTGGAAATCTTCGGTTGACGGATATGACGTAGTACGTGTCCACTCACGTGACCAAGGTTTCTCGGAAGAGAATACGTACCAGGCGAAGTATATTATTGTACTCGTAACTCGTGGTGTTTCCAAAATCGCAAAATTTTATTTGTACATAGCTTCTGCCCACGACTTCTTCCACGTAGATTGCGATGATGTATTTATCCGGGCTCAATCCGGGGTATTTTAAGCTATCTCCATTTCAAAGTTCATCAAAATCCATCCATTCGTTGCAACAGAGTGAAGAAGTAACAAACTAATTCACAAACTTTTGCATTTATAATATTTAATGATCGGCAACCGTTAGCATTTTATGTCCCTTTAACGTCAAACTTAATGACTAATATAGATAAGTCTCATTAGTAGGATTAGTAGGATACTCGCATTAATAGGATTAGTGGATAATAGAATAGCTTTTGCTCCCTCGGGAACGGTCCAATTTTCCGGGATAAAAACTATCCTAAATGACCTATTCCAGGGTCTAACCTATGTGTACCAAGCTTCATCCCGATCCGTCCAGCCGTTGCAGCGTGAAAGACAGACAAACATTTATAATATTAGTAAGTATGGATATGGATGTTCTATTGTTTTTAGAGAAAAACCGTAAAATTACGCATTAAACGCTGGGAAGAAGAAGGCAATGTCGACCATAATAAAAGTTTAGGCCGTCCCCGTAAAACTACGGTCATTCAAGTTCAAAATATTGTTCGCTTATATCAAGAAAAACGCTCGAAGTTGCAAATGACACTGGGATATCCCGTGATAGTATTCGGTGAAGACTGAAAGCGGCTGGCTTAAGAAATCGAGTTCTTGCTCAAAACCAGTGCTACAAAGAAGACATAGGGACCTCCGGCTAGATTTTGCGAATCAATACTAAAATTTTGATTTTAGGAACGTCGTGTTCTTAGATGGAAAAGTGTTTCAGTTAAGCACGGATGGTCGAGTGTCATTGTCTCACTGTGGAGATTAAATAATACCCGCTATAACGAAATAAATGTGGTTGAAAATAGAAAATCAGGTCGCATTTCATGTGAAGTGTGGGGGTGGATGTCGTCGGCATTCCCGGGAGAACTATACCAAGTGACTGACCGACTAAGCAGCAGAGACTACATTGAAATCCTCAACGATGTGCTACTTGCACATATATTACTTACCCAGACGTAAATCCGAACTTATTGGACACGGTGTATTATAGCGGCCCCATGAATCAAGATTTTATGAACAGTTACAGTCATAGTAGTCCTAGCAGTACGCCAAAAAATGCTGCAAATGGTGTGAAAATCGGAACGATTGATCTTTAGGCCATACGAATCAATTTGACCCGTATCATCCGGAGCCCAAACTTGGTATGTTTTGAAAATGATTTTTATTTTAATTTAAAACAAGTGACTGAATTTATTATTATATGATATATTTTTAGAATCGGCTTATTCTACGATAACGCAAATCTACTTGCTGAGCTTGTTCTTCTCAGCCTTTATGAGGTCCTCGAAATGCGGGATGGTGACATCGATGAACACTGCCCGGCGTTGAGATCGATCTGTCAATATGATATCGGGCCTATTCCTGACCGTGATGACAGATCGGGCCCAATAGAGCGTAGCTTAGTACGACAATTCTCGAGAACTGGCGTCAATGTGTACTTAAAGAACGGCACTTCAGACTCAGAAAGACCGTATTCAAGAGCAAGGTGCTGATGGATAACCCTATGTCTGTGCGAGAACTTGGGGTCTCTCCACACCTATCGACATGGAATCGGCTTTCGCCGAGTGTTTTACACCACACTATTCGCATTTAGGCGATCGGCCATCTCAGCGGTTGTAAACCTACGTTCCAGAGTCTCATCCTCGGTACGGCCGCAGAGACGTCCGATCGCTTGGGATTTGGTATCGCAGCAGCTGTAAACCTATGGTCGGCTCTCGCATGCCCCCTACTGCCGTGACGCGGTGGCCTAGTTGGTTGTGACCCTGCCTACGAAGTTAGCGCTCCTGGGTTCAAATCCCGGTAAGGGCAGATATTTGTGTGATGAGCACGAATATTTGTTTCTGACTCATGGACGTTTTCTATGTATTTAAGTATTTATTTCTCTATATAAGTATTTATATCGTTGTCTAGTATCCATAGTACAAGCCTAGAGCTTAGTTTGGGACCAGGTCAATTGGTGCGACATTGTCTCCTGATACTCGTCGTTAGATGGCAGCTAAGTGACTAGTAAGCGCTACCTTACGTTCAGTCACTGAACTACGATGGAAAAAAAACGATGTTTCAGCATTTTTCAACCTTGAAAACTTAACATAAAGCTTAATTTTGTGCTACTATCAAAACTATGTTACGGTGTTTTTAGTTCGTAAACTGTAACCAATTATGAGGAGGTTGTTTTTGTAGTAGTCAATAGAGCTTAAGCGTAAGACGCACACATGTTTAAAAGTGGCGACACCCGGTCATGCACGAATTTGCGCTCATGACATATCTCCTTGTTTCTGTGATCCGTGCTGAAATATGACTACGGCCTCTCTACGAAGTCGGAATCCTTCAGCTAAGAACCGAGACGGTTTAAGGTTAGGCAAAGCGATGTCGATGCCTCTTTCAATCTTTATCAACACTGCCTCATACAATTGCACACTCAAAAAGGACCTTAAAGTTGCATGTACTTTATACACCTCCATGGTTCATGGGTCTGAAACAGAAGCTTACTATATTTATTATTAAGTATTTAGAGTTTTGTAGGATTACCGACGGTGCCTTTTGAATCTTTAACCAATAAGAGGGACCACGAGGGCTTGAACAAGCGTCTTTGTTTTAACCCTTTGGTGGATAACGGCAATATTTGCCGTCTACATTTTAATTTTGAACAGAAAAGCACCGTTTCCGTTTGCAGTTTTAAGTATTAAAGACCGAAATTATAAACATACTTACTAATCCAAGAAAAAATAGAAGTAGTAAAAGTCACTCTTTATAATATTAAAAAAATAAATATTATTCTGCAATATCCCGTTGAGTGAACAAAAATGTCTATAAATAAAAATTTGCTTTCGTTTTTTTTGATAATCATAACACTCACATTTCAGAGATTATTTTGGCGGTATAAAGTTTTGAGAAAAAGAAACTGTCATTTTGGAAATTCATTGAAATCAAGACGGCAATATACCTATTTGCCGCTGTCCGTGAAGCGCCTGACGTCTTCAATTGAATGAAAGAGTAGTTTGGTTTGACTATTAATTTGGAACACTGACATAATTTAATGCTTCAAATTATTATTTACACGCTAGCGACGCACCCCGTGCTTTGCTCGGATTAGGATACCTACTTGGAAATAATATTATACATATAACTTATATTATACTAAGTAATACCAACCCCTAGAATCAAGCTACATAGGTACGACGTATTAGTGAAAACCGCATCAGAATTACTTAAATGATTTTCAAGTCTCAGCTTAAGCTTTCCACATTTCAAAACTTTAGTTTCGGTATAATATTGACGTGATCCGCCGCATGCCCATTTAGTTTTGCATTCCCGGATTTGAATTATTGTAATTTGTGCACGAAAAAACAATGTTTTGTATAGGTACTGTAATGATATAAGGTCCTGCTACTGAAGGCGAACCTTATCTCATTAAACTATTTGTACGAAGTGTCCAATTTGGTTTTAAATTTATAGATTTGAAATCAAATTGGTTCGAAGGAACAACGGTGCTTTGTTTCATGGGAAAAAATGAACAGACGCCGCTGTGATACCGCTTAGGACACAACTACTGTATTCGTTATATCTGAAAAGCAAATAAAAAGAAGAGTACTACATAAACCTGTGTTTAACTGCTACATCCCCAGCCCCATTATTACATGGTGGAAGAAAACGGGGTCGCCGCTATTTCTCGCGCAAAAAGAAAGCGATACTCTACCAAAATTAGGCAAGAGAATCTGCAAGAATTAAGCATGAACAAGCATCCAGCTAGTATCATTCCTCAACATGTAATGCATAGCGCATCAACCATGAAGGAACCCGCATGCCGTGGAATATGTGAGGTGAAACCAAATAAGCTTCTTCCAACCCTATGGGCGTAAAGGAATTCTCACAACCCCAGACACACCGGAGCCCTGCCATGGAGACATGCCCATGCACCATGTTCCTTAGGATTCTTTAATATCAATAAAAACATCCGATGAAGAACCAGTCCATAAGGCACCATATCGAGTTTCGGAGAAGCAGAGACAAATTATTGATGAGCAGGTGCATGAAATGCTGAAGAATGGCATTATTCAAGAGTCAAGGAGTCCTTATGCATCGCCTGTGGTATTGGTTGATAAACCAGAGGGTCCACCAAGATTCTGCATAGATTTCAGGGCTTTGAATAAAAAAATAAAAATGGACTCTTATCCAATCCCGAGGACAGAGGATTTGTTGGCATGTTTGCAAGGAGCGAAATACTTTGCAGACATGGAGATGAATGCTGGGTATTGGCAACTGGCCCTGGGAGAAGGCAAGGATAAAACGGCCTTTGTGACGCACACCGGCCTTTACGAATTTAATGTGTTGCCATTCGGATTAAAAACAAGCCAAGCTATGTTTCAGCGAGTGATGGATAAAGTGCTGGCTGGAATAAAATATAAAAAGGTTATTGTATATGTGGACAATATCCTAATTTTCGCAAAAACTTTCGAAGAATTTATGGAATCGTTAGAAGATGTTTTGTCAAGACTGAAAGCTGCCAATTTAACCCTAAAACCCTCTAAGTGCAAGTTTGGGTATCAAAAGGTGACTGTTTTAGGACATGAAGTATCCTCGGAAGGAATTGGAACAGATATAAGGAAGGTGGAAGCTATGAAGTTAATACAACCACCGAAGAATGTCAAAGAGGTCAGATCTGTGCTGGGACTATATTCATATTATAGAAAATTTATAGATAATTTCGCGGAGATTGCATTTCCTATAACGAGTTTGACGAAGAAAAATAGGAAGTTTCTTTGGACAGATGTGGAGCAAAAAGCATTTGAGGAGCTAAGAAATAAAATATGTGAAGCACCAATTTTAGCTTATTTCTCAAACGATAAAGATGTGACAACGAGGCTGTACGTCGATAGCTCTGATAAAGCTTTGGGAAGTTGCTTATTTCAGGGTAAAGAGGATATGAAACCGGTTGCATACGCTTCGAGGAAATTGAGTGCTGCCGAGCAGAGATATTCGGTGACGGAAAAAGAATGCCTAGGATTGATATGGGCTATACAATATTTCAAGCATTACTTATGGGGCCTTAAGTTTCAAGTCGTTACTGACCACAGGGCACTAGTCTGGTTAAAGAGTAAGCGGGACATGAATGGCAGACTTGCGAGATGGGCTTTATCGGTACAATCGTGGGATTTTGATATTGTGTATTGCTGCGGAAGAGACAACGTAGTGGCGGATTTTTTAAGCAGGAATCCATTGATTGTAAATCCAAATGCAGAATGCATAGAGAAGGTTCCTGAGCAGGAGGACGGATTTGTCTTGTATGCACTGAATAGCATCGATGTGAAGTCAGCGCAGCAATCAGATGGGTTTTGCAGTGATATTTTGAACCGTATGCGCCAAAATAATACGCGTATTTATCAAAATTATTTTTTACAGGGAGACTTATTGTATAAGAAGAGAAATGTCGGACAAGAGACAAAGGAGTTATTGGTCTTGCCAAGAGAGTGCTTTGCAGAGTGCATGAATGAACTCCATGATGACCCTGTGACTGGAGGTCATTTCGGACTTTTTAAAACCTATGCGAAGTTTAATGACTGATACTACATAGATAAAGCAGAAAAGAAAATTAACGAATATGTCAGATCTTGTCATCGCTGTCAGGAAAGGAATGTAAACAAAGTGATTGCTCCATTAATTTCTGTTTCTGTTTCAGACTTGTACCAAAAGGTAGGAATAGATGTACTAGGCCCGATGCAAATCTCGGATAGAGGGAATAAGTACATCATTATTGCATTGGAGTATTTATCCAAATACGCTATATGTAAAGCGGTACCCCGGGTCACGGCGGAGATAATAAATGATTTTTTGATTACAGAAATATTGTGCCGATTTGGGGGCATACAGCAATTGATAACGGATAGAGGTTCTGTGTTCACTTCCAATATGATCAAGGAAACGGCCCGATATTTCAATGTGACATTGTCGCATGCGACAACATATCATCCGCAGACAATTGGACTAGTGGAGCGTTTTAATAGAACACTGCTATCAGCATTGTTGAAGTATGTGTCTGAGTCTCAACGTAATTGGTAAAACTTGGCGAATAAAATGACACGAATGACTTTATTAGTGAATAAAGTTAGGGGAAGCATTCGTCAGGCACAACAAAAGCAGAAAGCTTATTATGATGAGAAGGCCAAAGATGTTGTTTTTAACGCAGGGGAGAAAGTTATGATCTACTGCCCTAAAAGGAGGACAGGACTCAGTTTTAAGCTCTCCAAGCGTTATAAGGGACCTTTTGAAGTAGTTGCTAGACTTAGTAATGAAAATTACAAAGTAAGGAAAGTCGCTATGCCTTCAAAAACCCTTGTATTGCATAGGAACCGTTTAAAAAGGTTTCATGTTAGGAGATAGGTATAGGTTAGATATAGTTTTGGTTAAGATTTTAGTATATAAGGTGTAATTAATGATTGTTGTTATTTTTCACAGGATAGCAAGTTAAGACAAGCATGAACAACCATAGTTGGAGAGAGAGGAGAAAGGAACATGGTGCATGGGCATGTCTCCATGGCAGGGCTCCGGTGTGTCTGGGGTTGTGAGAATTCCTTTACGCCCATAGGGTTGGAAGAAGCTTATTTGGTTTCACCTCACATATTCCACGGCATGCGGGTTCCTTCATGGTTGATGCGCTATGCATTACATGTTGAGGAATGATACTAGCTGGATGCTTGTTCATGCTTAATTCTTGCAGATTCTCTTGCCTAATTTTAATTTGTTTTGCTGTGTGTTTACTATGTGTATTTCATGTTCATCGATGCTGAGTGGAAGATCCTGGTGTCTGATGGCTGTTTGGTGCCTGATGACTCTGAAGTCTGATGACGTTGATGACTGATGACTGATGACTGATGCCTGATGTTTGCTGTAAAGAAGTAGATGGGCGATCCTGGCACGACTGCGCTGTGCCATCAGTTACTGTAAACTGTATCGCCTAATTTTCTATTTATTTTCAGTCATAGTGGATATCTGTCTATGCCGAGGGCTTAAAGAAGTTAATTGTTAATGCTATGTTGATCTTTCCTAGAATCTTCCCATTTGAGAGCGTGACCTGTTCTCTTTCCTAATTTGTGCTATCGTATATGCTTAATATTGTTTCTTTTCCATGTACTTAACAACAATCAAGCTGCGCAAACTAAGGCATGTGCCATGCAGTTTGCTGATGCTGCAATCACCTGATGTCTCATCAGGAAGAGAATGCAGAGCATCATCATGCTGCGAAGATGCTATGTCCATGTCTCAGGCCGAGATGTGTGACATAGGCACATCATAATTTAATATTGTTTTTTATTATTCATGTTGTCCACGTTAGGTATTAACGAAAAATAAACAATTTTGATTATGTGTTATGATTGCTAGGTAACTTGGATCCAAAAGTGACTTGGCAAAGGTCAAGTCATGGCCGGATTCTGGGGACAGAGGTCCACTAATATGTAATAGGATGTAAATAGTCTGAGAGTGACTTGACTAACGTCAGAACACTCACAGATAAAACGAACACAGGTTCGCATCAAGGCACAGTTTTGAGTAATTAATCAGACGATAAGTAATGACGAAACTGGGTCTTATTTAACCTTTTCAACGCTTTTTTCAAAAGGGTAGTTATTCGCGCGTCATTGACAGCTCAACGTCAGAGCTAATGTCAACTTTACCTCATAGATAATCATGCATGTTTTTATTCAACCATGACTGATATGTCAGTCGTTGGCATTGAGCCTGCGGTACTGATATATGTCCTTAGTGTCGAAAAGGTTAAGGCATTCCAGCATCCTCCATGTTGGGACTGTCAAAATTTGCTAGCTAGGGTTAGGTAGGTAGTTAATTTTTCTTATCAGTCGCGAGTCCTACTTTTCCGCAGGTTTTATGGGAATCGGAACCAGCTGTGCTATGTTATTTATTAAGGGGCAATCTTATCCCGTTCTAACTTAAAGGAAAAACTTGGCACAGGAGGTTATCCCCTAGTGGGGGACGACTGTTTATTATAACTTCCTGCCTAGGTAGTTTTTAGGAATAGGTAGGTTTCATTCCTTGTTTCCAGAGGGACGAGGGATGTAATGATATAAGGTCCTGCTACTGAAGGCGAACCTTATCTCATTAAACTATTTGTACGAAGTGTCCAATTTGGTTTTAAATTTATAGATTTGAAATCAAATTGGTTCGAAGGAACAACGGTGCTTTGTTTCATGGGAAAAAATGAACAGACGCCGCTGTGATACCGATTAGGACACAACTACTGTATTCGTTATATCTGAAAAGCAAATAAAAAGAAGAGTACTACATAAACCTGTGTTTAACTGCTACATCCCCAGCCCCATTATTACAGTACCTACTTTATAGAACAAATAAAATAAAATGATTAACTTCTTACAATATCTAGTTAGGTACATTATTTTATTCTCGATAGTCGTCCGCACTTCCCCCAATGCGCTATCAAAAATGTTACGTCACTGTACTGCTTGGATGTGTCGTAGATAGGCAGCGGCAAATATAGTGCCGTCTTATAACTCGTGAAGTATAAGAAAAAAAAGTTATTTCTTTCTCAAAAGCGACGTTTGTACTGAGCGTACTATCAAAGTATTCAATTTATTCGTATAAAAAAAGTACATTTAAGGGTTAACGAGCAGAAAATGTTTTTGAATTATACTCGTAGTTTGTCAAACTGTAATGGAAAGGTATACCTACTCGCAAAAAATATGATTGTCTAGTCACTGCAGTATAACATCTTGAGATATCGCGATACGGAAGTTAACTATGTAATTTCGTACCTATGTATTTCTCGTGTGGAGGTTACTTTAAAAGTGAAAGTTATATTAAGATTTCATTGCAAACTTCGCATTTTGAGATTAAAATCGCTTGTTTTAAAGTATCTTGTTTAACCCTTAAATTGACACCGTACATCACAGTGTACATTGTTGTAAAAAAAAAACTGACTTCGTTACAGGTAATTATTTCAAATACTTTTATCAAATAGTAATAACATATTTTATTGTGAATGGTAGAAAAATAAATATGTACTATTATAACTAATATAAACTTGTCAATGTCAAAATGAAATTGACGAGGAATCACTTGTTGTCACCTCGGATAAGTTTCCAAACTTTTTTGACAAGATTTTTTTAAGAAACTATAGCCCCTTGTATATTCATCTTTACTATCAAGGACCAACTAATGTAACCAAATAGTTCCTTGTATGTACATGTCAAAACAAAAAACTTAACAGACTCAAAACGTTACTATGTACACACACTGTGATTACCGTTGCCAATTATACTGCATTCGACGGACGGTAACCACAGTGTACATTGCCAACTACTCATTAACTTTCCTGATACAAAATAATATAATATTTATCATTTTATGTGGTATTTTATAGCGGTTTCTGTTTGATTTTTTATGTAATTTCATCCTATTCTTATTTTTTCCCACAATAATTAAGACAAAAACATTCTGACAATAATTTGACTCTGGCACCATGTTAGTACCATTGATAAATGCATGTTCAAATGACGTATCTGCTTCTGAAGAAAAACCCAACTTTTCACTAACAGGTGGTTTATCTGATTCTAAAGCAAGCTCTTAATTATACAATTTTAGTAGAATTTTGTTTATAGAAAGACTTTACTATTCATCAATGGTATAGGATTTAACTAACTACGACTCACTTGAAAATATTCAATCATTGCAGTATTGCAGTACTTATTTCCGACAGTCAATTTAGCGTCTTTGTTACATGGCAGGTGATATAAAAAGAAACCAAATTTCTTTCATAAATTTCATTAATATAATGTTGATTTGAGATAAATTGATTATTTTAACCGAATCTTATTTTACTGCTCCGTTGGCAACGTTAACTACAGTGTACGTTTCATGTGTACTAGTAAGTTGGCAGTGTACATTATGGTGTACATGCATTTTCCAAAAAACTGAAAAGTCTAGATTTTTCTAAATATTTTTTTAACGACTCTGAAGTCATTATAAAGTCCCTCAAATTACTATATAAATATTTTTTTATACTTTGATGTCTTGCCAATTTAAGGGTTAACATAATCTTTCCGCGTACCCTTCAATCAATTTTATCTCTAGTATGTCGACATTAGTCATATCAGTCAACTCGCGCTTGCACTCGTGCGCACCACCCAAACACTCACATATGAATTTTATATCGTTGGGCAGGTATTGATGAGATGAGGATTTGTTGACTGTACAAAAAGTTCAGGTTAAGAATGTCTCCACCCAAATTTAACTGAATTTCTGCAATCAATGTCGCTTTTTATTATAAATTGGGAAATAGCTACATGAACTCAACTAGTGGAACACACAAAACACAGGGAAACGTTACAGAAAGGCATTTGTTGTGATAGTAATCTTATCGATAATTAATATAATCAAAAGATTTTACCTGGTATGATGACGAGAATGATCCGTAGTGTGTAATCAACTAGTACCGCTTTGGTACCAGTGGTATTTCGTTTCATTAGTTGCCAAATTACATTATACGCAACAAAGTTTTGTAGCGGAAAAGTCAAGAAGATCGCCAATGCAAATATTAATTTCGCTGCCTGCGCTTTCCTATGGAATGATAATAGATATTATAGATACACTGATGTCCCTAATTCACAAAAAACCCATAGTCTACCAGAATCTCATGAAAAAAAGGGAAACTTAAATTTAGGGCTTGCAACTCCGGGGTAATAGGATTTAAAGGTCTTGATACTTGATTTTCCGCGTTCATTAAAAGCATGGTGAGGCGAACTCAGTTCGCGTAGAAGTCTTTACTTCTTTGGGAATTATTAACTTTTCTAGGATAACATTAAAATATCACGTTTGTGCAACTAAGATTTATAATATTAGTAACGATTAGTTACCTACGTAACCCTTTAAATCAACTTTGGACTTATATTTCCTAATAAATAATAAGTAGGTTAAATTAAAACAATCGTGTGCTAATAATATGTACTTATGCTTATTAGGATTTATTTACAACAAAATACTTAAAAATATAATACAAAGTAACAATTAAAAATTAAAACTAAAACTATTGCAAATTAAAAAAGGCTAATAGAAACAACTGGAGACAAAGAGCTGGCAGCTTCCTCGGCCAACGCATAAGTATTGCTATACAACGAGGAAATGCTGCTAGCATCTGTGGTACTTTGCCACGGGGGCCCTTTCTTTTCTAGCTTTTATTTAGTTTTAATTTTATAGTTTTTAGCTTAGTTATATTTAGGTTTATTTTAGTTTTAATTAATTAATTTGTTTATTAGGATTTAGTTCAAAATTACTTCAAAAATTCGATGACGTATCGTCGTTTAGCTAACAATACCGTACAGGTCAAAATTAAAGTTTGTATTATATTAAATGAACTCTTAATCCGCGTTCAATCATTGACTTATACGGTATTGTTAGGTAAGCGACTATGTTATGCAACTTTAACGTAAATCAATGTCGTATTCTGAGGAGGTGCGAGATATTTCCTCATAAAAATATCATGAAAACCATGCCGCACAGCCACGATTCGCCATATGGTGGCTGGGCAATCCTGGAACTAAATGGCACCTAATTATTAAGGGTGCTAAATAGACTTTTGCATGTCAGATATAAAAGCCAAATGGGGTGATAAGTAAAGTTCCTGCAAATGTACAACGGACCTTAAAGTGTCAATATTATTTGGCTTCATTTACTAGTCTTTTATAAACATAATAATAATAATAATAATAATATCACGGGACGATCTCACACAAATTGACCTAGTCCCAAACTAAGCTCTAGGCTTGTACATGACACCAAATCAAAGATTGTGTTTGATTCTCATATTCCTCACAAATTTTACAGTACACATGATTAATGATATTTTTCGCTTGAGATCGAAGGGCTTTTAGGACATTTGCCTGACAACTAACATTATAATTGTGTAAAAATAACAAACAATAACAAACCCTGACAAGCGGTGAAATTTGAATTGACAGGCGTAAGGCAACATTACCATATAAAAATCGATTTCTTTTTAATTTTAAAATTTTCTTGAGATTCTGGTAGACCTATATAAAAAGGCACATGTGAAAGAGACTCGGCCAGGCCCTATACGTACAAAGTACAATTTAAAGGTCTTGGTACTTCATTTTCCAACGGGAGCCCGTCATTTTAACGAAACCTATTTTACAGATTATCATTTCCCATAACTCGATTCGCAATTTTTTTAATTATTTATCAACCATTCATCGAACCTCGTTATATCGCTCATACATTTGCTCGTAAAGCCTTTTACTCAAAAAGCAACTCATCGAATTTTACTTCATTATTTTATTTGTACATCGATATAGTTTTTCATCGAAGCGTGTTTTCTATAATTTTAATTCAATGTAAGTTTTAGTTCCTATAATTCTTATTGTATCGAAAATCGTTTCATTAGTTTTACTATAACTGATAAAACGTTTTAACGACGGTACGTTTCATCGAATGCATTTTGGGTAAAGAAAATATGGACGAAAAAAGAGTTACGAAAGAGGTATGGCGAGCAAGATTGAGCAAGACAAATGTACTTTTCCTTCTCAGTTTACAAACTCAAAAAAGTCACAAAATCGAATCTGTCAACCCCGATTCCACGTGGTCTTGTCTGCCCTGCCCCTAGAGTGTATATAAAAAGCCGGAGGCGCGGAGGGAGGGCAACTCCCGCCCGCTGTGGGAAAGCGCCTCCTCAGATCGGTGCCAGCGCTTTCCTACGCATGAGCGAGGGGGCTGGATTTCCCGCAGCGCCGGAGCAGTCGTAAAATCTAGCCCTAACCCTTCTAAACGCGTTGCTGTGATAACTCTGATCTAAGAAATGCATCGTTCGACGAAACGTTACTGGGATGAAACGTTACTGCGATGAAACATTGTTCTTGAAAATAAAAAAATATAAAACGTTAACTGTGGGAATTATGTTTCGGTGAATTGATTCTACGAATAAATAATAGTTCTATATAAGGTAAATTCGATAATCAGTTATGCTATGACTTGATACAAATTCGAAAGGATTTTTCGATGAACAGTTGTTCGGTTATATAATAGAGCATGAGATGATGATTACGGGATTAAAGAAGTAGGTATGTGCAATGATATTAGTAGAATAGTTTTCGATGACATGAAAATCGACAAAACTCATTTCGATAAACTAAATCAAATCAAATCAAAAAACATTTATTGCCACATTACATATAAACACATTACAGGTACATTACAGTTTTAGACATTCACAAACATATACTAAAAATTTACGCCATACAGTCATTTCACATCCACCCATCTCAATCATACAATCCAAGCATTAAAAATAAAAACAACACAAAATAAAACAATAAAAAAAGATAGAAACAGAACATTGAGGTCGCAAAAGGCTCAGGCTCAGCCTGTGCCACGATTTATAAAAAACCGCAGCGCTGATTTGCAGCCTGCACCTCTACTACTAACTAGGTAGCCGATGATAATGTACTCGTATTCAATGCCAATAAAATACTCACTTATTAAATTCTAAATAGCATTTAACAATGATCACGGTCACAAGAAATCAAATCAGTATGTGATGTTATAACATGAGTTGTACGAATTGGTTTGTTAGTTAAATTAAAAGTATTATTTTAGTGCCCGCTTAATATATGCAATGTCCCGCAGACGATGGTGAAATTGAATTCCTTCTTTTTTGAAGTCAGTAAAAAAGATAGTGAACAGTGCAATCCAAATATGTATGTATGGATGTAAACACTTTATTGTGCAAAATGAAGAAAAATATAACAGGGATGTACAAAGGGATCTCTTCCAGTTAACCTTTGAGCAATTGAGAAATAATTAATTACAACGAATAGCCAAATAAGTACAACACCAAAAGAAATATTATTATGTTACTTTCTTTCCTAATAAGATTAGGCCCAAAACTGGAAAACGCGTCTCTAAACCATTGCAAGCGGCAAATCATGTAACAGTTGTGGTGAAAACGATATCAGAGGGTTTTGACCCTGCAGAATACGGATCTGCCTGTCGCCATTCCGAAATTTGAACCGGAAGTAGGTAGCCCATGTAAAAAATTTCGTTGTACATTTTGTAAATCGTTGTTCCGATACCCTAAAAAAGGTCCGACGCTCGGTCTTCCAGATACTATTGAATTAAATATAATATCAAATATCATGCGCAGTTCAGCAGGAAAACATGTCAAAAATATTACGAGAGATATAGAGGGAGAAAATGGAAAAAGAAAAAAACACAAGACGGCCACGTAAAAGTTTCGATTTGTTTTCCTACATCAACGGTGTCCCCTAGACCAAATACAACTTTGCATTTGCACAAATTATTAAATAATGACTAAGTTTCGGGTTTAGGCCAAGCATTTTTGTCTGTTAGATAGTCCTTGACCCTATAGTACGCTTTAGAAATTAACGACTTTTCTAAGTATTTTTAAGTGCTGGAAAGGATAACCTTAAAACTACGTCAGGTCAGGTATTAAAGAAATTAATGCATTTACCAACAAATGATCATTATATTTTACGGACGCGGAATTTTCGAATAGCAATTTTATTTTTATTTCTAGTATTTAATATTCTAGGACCATTTTTGAAGAATTAGAATGCAAGCGGCAAATCATATTGTAACAGTTGGGGTGACAACATTATCAAAGGATCTTGACCTTGCAGGATACGGATCTGCCTGTCGCAATTCCGAAATTTGAACCGGAAATACGCTACGAGTATACCGTGAAACCATCCAACTTTGCCCGATATTCTGCTATTATCTTGAATTTCTTTAAAAATAATAATGTTTCACTATGCTTTTTCATTTCAAGGGTGGCATTTTGACCATAGAATTGCTTTACCGTTGTTAATTCAGTCTTATTTATATAAGATTAAAAGCAATTTATGATTTTCATGGTGGGCAAACTTACTTCACTTGCGTCCATGTTTGCCCATACACATTATCTTCTAAACTATAGCTCTTGTGGCATTCTTGTTTAAGAAGGATTAAAAACTCAAGGTCAAAATTGTCGTTATATCATAATATATAATGCGTACTAATGATGGATTCGTCTAGAAAGTAGTGGGCAAATTTACGTGCCACTATCCACTTGTTTTCATACAAGCAGTTTGCAGTTGTTAGGGTTGTCAACTGTGGTTAACAGCTTAATAAAAATTAGTACTTTAATAAACGTACATTATTTCCGCAGCTCTTTTATTTAAAAATCTCAATCATAAATACACGTAGATATTATTAAACTTACACATTAGTGCCGACTTACTTACTAGTTTAATTAGCAAACTAACGAAAACTTTAACTTGAAACAAATTTTAATTATTGTATAGCGAAAATTATATTATTGTCGTTAATTAAAATCACTTATAAAATGTAAAACGTATTGGAAGAAAACAATAAAGCTCAGTGGGAAAAATATCCTTCATGGGCAAAATTCTTTGGTTTCATCGTACCGGAGAAGGTGCAGCCCATACAAAGAAATCCTAAATTTAGTAAATTGTTGTTTCAGTACCCTAAAAAAGGTCCGATTGTTATGGTTTTTTAATATGTTGTAAAGCACAATATAGTCATGGAAACTCAAATTTTAAAAAGCTCTATTGATCTGACTAACCTGCCCTAACCTAACCTAACCTAAGAATATGAGACCACCTTCACCCAGCTGTTTATTCGATGAAAATTATTTTATATAAAATTTAATATGGTAAGTAATATATGGCGAGTAGGTAGGCTGAAAAAATTCAGTCCAGTACGTATATAATTAAAAAAAATAGAAAATGAACTTTTTTTTAGTTATATAGTTAGTTGACATGCGGTGCGCTCCGTGCGCTATGAGTAGGTATAATAAATTTGCGTGTGCGTAAATAATGCGTTTATAAGTAAATAAATAGAGTAAGAGTAAGTAGAGTAATATGTAAAAACTGTGGGGAGTAGGATTAGGAGGAATCCAGTTCTTAAGGACCACACTTGGAGGGGCTAGGACATACCTCGTGAAGGTAATCGGCCTTCTCCAATTTTGAGTTTCACACAGCACCTGAATCACAACACTTCTTGCACTCATGTGTACGAGTAATTAATAACGATTTGGTAGTATTTTGTTAAATATAGTTCTTGAGTAGGTTTTTAGGTAATTTTCGTTCGCGCGCGCGTGAGTTGTTTTGAACTTCTTTTTGACTACAGAAGAGAGGTAGCGGGGGAAAGGGAAGGGAAAAATGTTGCCATGTGTAATGGATGCGTTTGAGGTGCGGTGAAGTTATACATAAAATGTGAATAAATAATGTCCAAGTTAAAAAAAATAAAAAATAAAGATTAAATAAAATATTATTGTGGCGCAGCCACAGTAGATGAAGAGACTATGAAAAATATGGTTTCGTACTATTTTATTTTAAATATTGTATGCTTACTGAGACAAAAATTACTGTAATTTTTCAATAAATATTTTGCTTTTCATACATCTGTAGTTTCCTTAATGAAGAAAATTATTTTAAAGGCCCATGGCAGGGTAAGGGAACATCTTGTGCCTTAATAGCTTTTCAGGCTGATTTTTTTTGTGATGATGGGCCCTGCTGTTAGTTACTCCTATACCAAATTACAGCATTCTCCTCTTCTTACTTTCCAAGAAATTTTTTTTTTAAGAAAAATCATTTTTTGTGAATATTTCCGCTTCTGTAGATTGAATTAATTCGTGCTTTAAACATATAATACACTTACCCGAGACGGACAATATGTCACTATAAACTGCATAACATTCCAAAGACAAAAGAGGTCTGTGTGGTCAAGAGGTACATAGGTCACCGGCCTGCCATTAACAATAGCTTCTGCCTCGATTAGCACAGTAGCTAGAGTATCCTCCCTCGGTACTCTTAACTTGAGTTTGGCCTTTAGCGCAGTTTACAGTCTGAATAAAAAAAATCTTTCTTTCTTTCTTCTTTCGGTGATGGACCTAACCATACGTTCCCAGCATCCTTCCATATGCGGGGCGATGGGAGGAATGTAAGACCACTCAATCCGTCTCGTACTGCCGTACCTGGATAATTCGTCCCGGTCAATAGCTAGTAAGGCCTGTCTTAGCTCACGGTCAGCACCTCTAAAGGTAGTCGCGTTGTCACTACATAGGAGTATATAGGTAGTCTAAATATACTGATTAGGTCGCTGACGAGGTCGATGTGGACCGCCCTCACGGTCAAGCATGTAAACAGGACCCCGTATCGCTTTTCCTGCCGCCAATCAATCTTCATTCGTCATCGGGCCAAAACAATCGATGCCGGTATAAGTAAAGGCCCTACTAGTCGGCGTTACCCTTACGCTTGGCAACCGACCCATTAGCGGGAGAAAAAGCTTTGCGCGATTGTTTTTGCAAACTTGGCAGTTGTTCCATGCGGCTTTCACTTCATTTCGTCCGTCAATGATCCAGTAACGTCATCGTAGGTTCAGGTGGACTTGCTCCCTGTTCATGTGAGCTTGATCCCAATGCTGCTGGTCAATTAGCAGTCTAGTATACTTGTCTTTGGGATGGAGGATGATGGAATGCTCAATGAGGCCGTCCGTCAAGTCTACTGCAGTCTCAGTTCTTCCGTGGGATCGTACAAGACTACCGGAGGCCAGATATGGAGTCAACTGCCGTAGTCTGCTTCTCTTGCCAACCGACTGAGTCATTCGTATCAAGGCGATGTCGTTAGTGAAGCTTCTCGACTGAGAGGCAATAGCACACAGAGCTTTGGCAACTCCAATCTCTTGCGGAGTTAGCTCGCCTCTACGCACTTGATCTCTATATCTGATGTTGTTAATGTACCTAAGCAGCCAGGCCTAAGATATTAGGCCTCCTTACATCTCCAGTATCTGGAAAACCGGTTGATGTCTGGAAGTGCCAGTTTTGCACGGCTGGTTAGCTGGCATACAAGCTTGACCTCGACGTCATTCGGGTCCACTAGTAACTCAGTTTCCTGCCTGGGCCAAGACTCCTCGGGTTTTCTTAATAAATTTGGTCTGTCCAGCCATCTTGAATGGTCCGTAGTGGCCACATCTCGTGTTGCGTCGTCGGCTGGGTTGAGGTCTGTAGGAACCCACCTCCAGTCACGAGAGTCAGTCAATTCGGTCACCTCGGCGACGCGATGTGCAACGAAAGGCTTGAAACGTTCAGTTTCCGATTTAATCCAGGCTATGACCGTCTTAGAGTCCGTCCAGAAGATCGTCCTTTCTAAGGATGTGTCGACATACTTCCTCAAAACCTGGGAGAGATGGGCGCTCGGTAGCTTGGAGCTCTAACCGTGGAATACTAAGATTCTTCAAGGGAGCTACTCGTCCACATGCCATTACGAAGGCTAAGTGCCACGTAGTTCGTATAGCCAAGTTTTCCATCCGTCATAGTGGTTTGTACCTATTTCGTCGTCCCATTCAATAGCGCCCCTCAAAATGTCCTGAAGTATCAGTCTTGCCTTAATTGTCGTTGTCAGTAGGGAGCCCAAAGGGTGAGAAAGAAGACACTCATGATGAGCCGTAGAACGTCTCTCTTACTCGGTCGTTTGGTCCCAGATTGGAGGTCTTTATCGAGTTTGTGAAACTTCATGCTAAAGCAATTTTTCCTTGTGAAATAATATAAGTTTTCTTTTATTTTACGTATATACTTATTTTTACTTGGGAATGGTGTCAAAATAATGTCATAAACGAATTGGGCATCCCCAATTTATAAGAAAACGATACCAAACCCCTCAAAAATGTACACCAAAAATCTTGGTGGCTCCACTTCTAAAATCCATCGTTGGATCATAAGGACCAATCCTCCCAAAGGAAATCTTTGGTTCACGAAACAACGCTTTGCTACAACTGCTAAATGAAAAGGAATTAAATGTTCTATAATGCTATTATACACCGTGGGCTGCTAAAACCCGACCGATTTTAACCATAGCTTCCTAAGCCTAAATGGAGTAAAAAAAGTCGTACAATATGTAGTCCAAAAACGCATATTTTTTGAAATAATCGCGATTTTAAGAATTTATAAAGTTAAAAAATCTCAAGTATAACACATCCTAAGAATGTGACGTAATTAGGTGCACTTAAAACTTATCTGCGCAGAATCACAAGAAAACGTTACTGGCCAGTAGGTACCTAACGCCCAAGTTTTGTGTACAACTACAAACAGGTTTTAATACACAGAGTATTTCTGTCTAACAAAAATGTGACTTGCATTACAGCTGAGTGCCAGTGTAGTACTCGTATAATCGCAACAATAATCTTTATCTTTTCTTTATCACAAATACAAGTATCGCGAAACTAGACAGGTTTGTTGTTTGTTTCCGAGTTTTATTGATAGAGTGCAAACCTTTGGTGCAAACGCATGTGTCTTCGCTATAACTGGCCGGTAAATTGAACTTAAACGTTAAAATGTCAACGTCTAAAATGATGATTCTGTCATACCCAGTGTCATTTGCAAATAATTGTAATAAAAATAACCACAATGCCCCATTATCCTTCGGCTCATTTAGCTGATATCCATTTCATTTATGGATTCTGCAACGGAAACTCGCACAGGGCGGTTGATGAATACAGAAGAAGATTTCCAAACCGCCGAATCCCGCATCATTCCACTTTCGTGGATGAACACAGACAGTTTCGTGATAAACATCGCAGAGAAGTGGCGATGAATTTAGATATCCGAACAGAGGATAGAATTATGAATTTAATAACAGAAGATCCGACATTGTCATCCAGAGCTGTAGGAAGGATTGTAAATGTCAATTACAGACTAGTACTAAAAATATGGAAAAAGTACGGGCTCCATGCTTTCCATTACCGGAAAGTTCAAGGTTTGGTAGAGAATGATGGACTTGCTAGACTCGCCTATTGCCAAAGAGTCAACCAGAAATTAGTAGAAGACCCAGGGTTTCTTAATAAAATTTTATGGACGGACGAGTCGATGTTTACGAGGGAAGGAATTTTTAATTCTCGTAATCAGCATTTGTGGCAAGAAGACAACCCTCATGCGAAGAGAGAAAATTCATTTCAACACAAATTTTCCGTCAATTTGTGGGCTGGAATAATTGGTAACAAATTGATTGGTCCTGTCATATTTCCTAATCGATTGAATTCAGCAAATTATTTGAATTTTTTAAGAAATGAGCTTTATGATCTACTGGAAGATGTAGATTTGGAAACACGAAGAACAATGTGGTTCCAGCACGACGGTTGTCCAGCCCACTTCGGCCTTGTAGTGCGAAATTGGTTAAACAACGAATACCCAAACAGATGGATAGGACGCGGAAGTAATGTTCTTGCCTGGCCCGCTAGGTCGCCGGACTTAACGCCGTTAGATTTTTTTTTATGGGGGACACTGAAGGACAAAGTTTACTCGAAACCGGTGCATTCAAGAGAGGAATTGTTACTAAGAATTACAGCAGCCTCAGAAGAAATGAAAGCAAATTTTGTGAACCTCAATGATCAAATACGTTTAAGACTTAATGTTTGTGCCCAAAACGGTGGTTCACACTTCGAAAACCTTATTCATTAAAACATGTTATCGTATGTCTTGTTCTTTTCTTTATCTCCGATTTTCATATTGTGACAAGATGAATGTCATCATTGTGAATTGATATTTATGTACGATCGTGTCTATCGCGATATAATTTCATGGTTTTTACCTTAATGTCGTGACCACAGCTAGAGAAACTTGGTTGAATCGTCGGAATTAAGGTAAAATCCATAAAATTTGCTGCAGACTGCAGACCCGTTCGTACATAAATGTAGTCCGTTTTCACACTAACCGATCCGATATCGGATGTCGGAAGGGTTTCAATGGAAAAAATCCAAGAGGTCGCCTGTAATGTATGGGATATCGGTCCGACATCCGATATCGGATCGGATAATGTAAAAACGCACTAAATGTGTTCAAAACGCGAAAGTACAAAGTGAATTGCATGATTTTGGTTATGATATGAAACTGAAATTGCTTTCGGGAATTCATTTATTTATTCAGATAATTGAGCTAAAATAATAACTTTATGTAGGTACATAATCTTCGCTTGAAGCCTTGAACCACGAAAATGATAAAATAGTGCTAGAAATACGGATACTTCATTTAATTGGTTTGTTTACATTGTTACTTAGCAAGTTCATTAACAATCATTTTACCTACTAACTTGACATTTCTTGTCATAAACTAGTAAACACTCCATGACACATAGGTACTCATATTTCACTTGCTGTCGGAGTGATTCGTGAAGTGTCGTGTTTGCTTACTCTGTTTCTCGTTCAGGTATTACATTTTCTTATTCACACTCTCAAATAAAGATTTGTTCATAATGAAGTGCAAAGCTTAATTGATTTATTTTGTTACAAAAGTTAAAAAATAAATAATGCGTAATTGGACCTATGTTCATATAACATTATTTACTTGTAATTAAGTCAGGAATATGTGGTTGAAATCGGTCGGGTTTTAGCAGCCCACGGTGTATACAACAGTAGCTGAGTGGTACAGTTCTATAGAAACTCACTATTTTCGTTTACAGCCTCGGAAGTATACACTATATACTAAAATGCTGTATGGCAGACATTACGAAAAATTTATTGGCTGGGCCATTCTACTTTTCAGTGTACATTTTTGTTATCGTCTGATAAAAAGTATACCGAATTATGAATCCGCGAATAAATAAATAACATGAACTTAGAATGTTTAAATTTAACGGTTTTCAAAAACACAACTCTTAAATTACTGAATTATCGTTGAAGAATCGTGGTAACTCAGTGGTAAATTGCACTTTTTCCATAGAAAAGGCGGGGACATCAATGTCCACTGCGTTACTCACTTTATAGTTATTACAAATAACTTTTTATCAATTAGGATAATTCTAAATATAAGCTTATTTGCGTCCCTTTTCGAGTTTTAAGTTAGAAAACGCTGCTCTTTACCTTTTTTTGAAATAAAAACCGTTTAGTGAGAACGTCGCTAAAACTTATGTACAACGAAAAGTAGAATGGCCCGGCTATCTAATAAAAGAAACCGGAACTCGATCGGATGAAAAATGTTTGAATGTATATAAGATTAAAATTTTATATAATTTAAAGCATTTCCGTAACTGTACTACTCAGTTGATGTTGTATAGGCTCAGGCCTGAAATATGCGTTTTCCTAAAATGTATTTTTCCCAAAATGTCTGTTTTCCATAATGTCAGCACGTCTTTTGCATAATGTCAGCTTCTTATAATGTCTGTCTCCAAGAATGTCAGTTTTCATATTTTATTCAATAGTTAATAGAGTTTTTCAATAAGCCACTATTGCATTAGACTTACTTTTAACGCGGAGTAAAGCCATTAATATATTAATGTCCTTTTTCACCGTGCGATACTGAGCGGCGCGTGTGGAAGGAGGGGGCGCAAGCGCCATTTCTCCCGTACTCGGCGGACAGCCGGCCTTGAGTATTTTGGCGTTCTAACAGTTTTAATTTACATTTGGAAGATCGGTTTTATTCGTTAACTGTATGTTGTAAATACAAAATTAATCGTCGAGGACACAGACTAGGAAAAATGGTGGTAAAAAACGATGGTGAAAAAAACGGAATGTACCAAGTAAGTTAAATAAAATGGATTTTAATATTCTAGTCATTGTTGAAATCATAATTTAGTACTTTTTTAACAATATATATTTACAATGAATTTTTAAAGAATATTTATAACACAAATTAAAATAATTAGTGTCAGAAACTAGCCCAATTTAATGAATTAGTGTATATTCCGTTGAATAAAGCCTGAACGGTAATTGTGGCACTATTTTACGGAATTGCTTAATTTCCATTGTATGGCAAATGTGTGGCCACAATGACCTTTGTGTCCTTTTTCTACTTTCAAATTGTGTTTTGTTTTGTTATTGTTTTAATTTTCGCTTTTTAAAGATATAATTTGGGTGGCTTGCAAACTATACGAATGTTTGAAGTGATTTTATTGCTTTTTGATAAAAATGTGAACTTTGAAGATGTCCGTTTGCGTATTTTATTTTTGGGCTCTAATGGCAGTTGGGGCTTTATTCCTGTATAAAATGCGTTAAATATTATACAAAACGCTTGATTCTGACAAATTACAACTGTTATTTTGTTTGTTATGTCAGTATGTGAACTTGCACGAGTTTTTGCTAATGGGTTCTTTTAAATTCTAAATATTTTCTCAGCTGAGATTTTTATTCTTGACAAGCTCTTCCCGTGACATCATCCAGAAAAAAATTGGTTAAATTCTAGTTCGTCCAACGATCACAATCCATGCCTTCAAACTTAGACGACTTACGCCGTCAAAAATAGACGAAATTACACATTTATACTATTAGTATAAAAGTAAACTATTTGTTATTTTTATTTTGCAGAGAAAAAAATACGTAAGAGTATCCATCTCTTGCATTCTGGGAACGAGGCAAGAAGGCAATTTTTATTAAGTTCTGAAATAAACAATCTATTTTGTTACATATTGTTCGTACTTAATATTTTGTGATAAATAAATAATGTATTCAACTAAATATAAGTTTTTTTAATTAAGTGACTAAAATACAGGGTGTAACATGAGGAGTGGATCAAAATTAAATGAAGCAGGTAGATAGAGGACGTCAAGAACTATCGATTTCTCTCCCATGTATGTTATTTAGGTTTTTGTTAAATTTTACTGACACCCTCTATTACCATCTAAGGTTACTAGTACAATCTAAATAGTTGAATCCACAGCTGTGATTTCTGTTTTATTGGTTGTGTAATAGTTGATCTTGAGTCTCCAATTTACGTCACGGTCAAAAGTATTACCGATTTTTAATAAAACAATTAGTTATTGTACTATCACCGTAAACCCAACTTTAAAACTCCAACTTCGGGCCCATAAGCCAATAAAATTTTAATATTTTTTTTTACAAACTATTCCAAAAACTGCCCTAGTTAATGATAAATCTTCGGTATATATTTTATTACAAATAACAGGATCAATTAAAATTTAGTTTATTACGTCAACAAGTGTGAAATTAACAATTTTTCTTTAAGTAAAAACTTGCGTGTAAAACGAAAATAAAGTATGTTGTTGAGCCTGAATTTCATCAATAAGTGAATCTGTGAAGTGAATAAGTGAATGTTCAAATTGCCGTCTTTTTTTAATTCAAATCTTCATAAAAAATAAAAAAAACACAAAAATGCTTCTCCTGAAAAGTAAGTATTTTGCGATTGTGGCTCTTATCGTAGGATAGGACGATATAAGGTTCGCTTTTCAGAAAGAGCTTATTCTCAAAATGTCTGCGACCTCAAAATATCTGCCTTCTTACAATTTTTGCATTCCAGAAATGTCTTATTCCCAAAATGTCTGCAATCAGGAACGCCACATTTACACCGAAAATATCTTCATTATTTTAAAGCGATTTTTTTATAATTTGCGTCGTTGGCGGGGAAAGGGTTAGGTTAGGTTAGGTTAGGTACAGTCAGCGTTAAAAGTAACTGATCACTTCAAACTACTTTTGTACTTTATCGCATTAACACATTAGACAATCTTGTTTGACATTGCTTATGTGACAGTAAAGCGACAAGGTATTTAAGTGATCAGTTTCTTTTGACGCTGACTGTACGAAATAACTACGAAAATAAAACGATATAATTATAATTGAGTCCTAAGTAGAACAGAATTTTTTAAACATTATATTTTCGATTACATTTACTGCCTCAACCCAAAATTGACCAAAAGTTTGTATAATTATTCCTGTCAACATTTTACGTAATGCTGATGGTTGTTGCCTTGGACATAAGCAATCATAAACATTAGTAACTTCATCATGTCGTCGATATTTCCGAAACACAACCATGACTTCTCATCACGCAATCTTTGTATCTATCTATGTAAAATGTCTAAATGTAATGAAATAAATGAATTTGATTTGATTTGATTTGACGTCTTCCCAGCAATCGTCAAAATTCAAGTAATGGATTGGTTTTAGAAGAAGTCTTAAACATCTCTCTCTAAAATTTATCAAGCAATGGCAGAAATTTGGAACTGTAGGATAAGTAGCGTTACCACGTCTAGCCTTAATAATTTCCATCTTCGCGTTCAGCTCCGTACGAAACTGCCGAAATTCTTCATTGTCAAATATAAAGGCCATATTTTATATCAGATATTTATTACTCAAATCTCAAAATGACTTAAAAATGAGAATTGAAAGAAATCAAAATTGACAGAAACAATTTAAAAATATTTCTTATTAAATAAAAAGGTTATACTTAAAAATACTGCACAAGTACAAATAAAACGCTTATTTTTGACTGGTGCTAGCATAATGTTAATGAGAACAAAATATTACAATTTTATCAGTTTTAGAAATTCATTTTTTTTTAATTGTATTGGACTGATATCTTTTCTGTTTAATTCTTTTAATAATTCCTTGTATTTTCGATCAAAAATTATGTCCTTAATTTTGCGGCTTTTTTTAAAAGGGTGAAATAAACTTCTCATAATTTTGGAGTTGATGTGTTGAGCTTCTTTGGACGAAACTTTGCAAAATAAAAACAAAGGCCATGGCAGAGTAAGGGAACATCTTGTGCCTTAATAGCTTTTCAGGCTGATTTTTTTTGTGATGATGGGCCCTGCTGTTAGTCACTCCTATACAAAATTACAGCATTCTCCTCTTCTTACTTTCAAAGAAAAAAATTTATTAAGGAACATTTTTTTTCGTGAATATTTCCGCCTCTGTAGATTGAATTAATTCGTGCTTTAAACATATAATACACTTACCCGAGACGGACAATATGTCACTATAAACCGCATAACATTCCTTAGACATTTTTTTTTTTCATGGGTTAATTTTTCATATTTTTTTTCATAAGTTCTGAGAGAGAGACACCTCCAATTTTTTAACACATAATAGCCTTTTTGACGGCCTATAACATAAATTAAATTCAAGCTTCTAGCATTGGTGCATCATAACAAAAAAGTCTTCACTTAATCGTTGTCGTCACTATTTTCGTTAATTACAATACTTAGGCCTTTTTTAAACAGGTTGCTCAGTTTTTCGGCTGGTCTAGGTATTTTAGTTAAAAATCTACCATGTGATAAATTATAAACTATTGCTGCAATATGGGAGCAGCAGCTGACTGTACGTAATCCGCATGCACACTCACAGAAGAAGTTTTTAATACCGTCAATTTCGTTGCATTTTGGTATATATTCCACAAAACAACCATACTGTTTTCTGGACATGTGTCTAGACTGAACCTGTATTTTTAAGATGTTCGATTTGTCTTTGACAAATTGCATGTTGATAGTACCATCCGCCAAAATCATTTCTCCTAAATAAGACACAGCTTGACCCATTTGATATGTACCACAAAAAAAAATCATTAGCTGTTGTTCCGTCAACTCTGGAAAATCCAAGATTTCTTTACTATATATTTGTTGTAATGGTAATTTTTTTCGGAGCCATCCATGTTCTTCGACTTCTTTAACTAAAACATTCTCTTCATGTCTTTTTTCATTCTTCTTTGTAAAATCATTTCCGTCGTAGAGTCATCTAATGTATTCTTTTGGCCATAACGATTCAAACATAATGATGCAATGCGATAATAACTTTTAATCGTTGGCACCATTTTGTTGTCCAAAGCGTGGCTAAGTAGCTGGTTCTTTTCTTTTAGCATTCCATGGACTGCTTCGACGGCCCAACGTATTTTTGTCACAAAGCGAGATTCGTTAGCTTCAACGGTCGTGAGTTGTTTTCTATTACCTTTGAGGGCTGGCATTAGAACTTTGAATCCTTTAGCTTCTAAGTAGAGAACGACGTCTCGGAAACCGCGATCTAGAACAAATATATCTCCTGGCTGTATGAGAGTACAAAGTCCATTAGGATCGTCCATGATTTGTCAAAGTATTGCTGCATCGTTGAGGTTAGCCTAAAAATGGACCTAACATATCGACAATATAGCCTGTCGTCGTGCAAATGGTGAAGGGTTTGCAGAGCGGTGTTTTCTTTTGTCCTGAAAATGATTTCCTTTGATATTCGTTGTTGGTGCTCTTTTCATGTCGACAATATGTTCCATCGCATATCAAGATCAGGCAATCTGAACTATTGTGTAGTTTTTTTGCAACGCTACTAGTTTGATTATCAATTAACCATTGTCTTGTTTAAGAATGCATTTCAAACTTGTGCAATAGAATATCATTTTCAAAAGCCGCTATGACGCTATGACAATATTCAGATATTAGTTGATGTGCTTCTAGCTCAAATATTGTCGACAATAGTCTATTCGATCCACCAGTTCGTAATTTAGTAAAAAATAAAACCAACGCTTGTATTACGGTGCGTTTAGAGTTATTACGCATTGATGTAATCTCTTTTGTTAAATCGTTGATACTTCCCCAACTCAGGCCAGTTAAAACATGAATCTGTTCCTCTGAAATTGATTGGTCTTTTATTCTATTGAACAAAATACAGTCAATGTTAGTTGACATAGCCTTGAAAATGTTAGTTATCTCTGTTGTACTTACTTCTGATGTGTTTGAATGGATAGATAAGTACGCTAAATCACTTTCATAAAAGCGGTCTTTTATAATATGAGAATGACAACAACGATTTCCTTCCGGTATGTATATACATCTTTTTACATAGGCTTGTATTTTACCCTTTTCGGGAATAAGTTGTAAATTGCTTTTAGCTTTACAAACACAGCAATAACTGTGTGTAGACACAGTTCTTGGAATAGGGAGTAGTACTTTCTCAGTCGTCTCTATTTTTGCGGCAGAACTTGGTAATATATACGTGCTGTCATCATCCGTGTCTGTACCACTTGAGTCCATTCGCTGTTCCTTTTTTTGATATGCCTTAATTCGGCATTGAGGGCATAAAATATCGTTGATATTTATAGTTTTTGATAATGAGGCTGAGAAAAAAACAGATTCTTGTACAGTCAAAATAATTTTCTTTTTACCCTGTATTTTCGAGATATGTTTTGAACAGCAAGCACAATTTCTCGTAGTGTTTTGATTACTCGATGACATTATCCCTCCTTCCCCACGGCACTACTAAGCCGCACTACTGACCAATGATTTCTATTTCTAATTAAAATTTGACGGAGTCGACGGAGCTTTTACCTTAGACCTTTTTCTGGGTGGTTTGGCCCTTCGGGCCTGCTGAACAACTAACATAACCTAAACCTACCTCATATTTATGATACTAGTTTTGGTCAGTAGTGCGGTTTAGTAGTGCCGTGGGGCAGTACCCGATATTATGGCTAGTAGTTTAATCCAGTATCTTATTATAAACAATTATTAACTTATACATGTAATGATAAATGCAATAAAGATAAAGATTATTATTTTATTGACACATTGAACAGATGTAATATCACTTATCCATGTTCTATGTAATGTATGGCTACTTCATTAGATTATTAGCATTAAGATGATACGTGCGTCATAATAATACGTTTAGTACGTTGTTGTGCAACTTTAATACAATTACATGCAATTCCACAGCCACATTTTATAAAGCAATTGCCAGCAAAGACTTGACAAAATAAATATTCTAAGTACATTTCACTATTGCAATAATCATTAGGTATCGATTTCCAAGTTAGTCGGAATGCCACAGGTTGTACATACATCTATGTACACAATTTCGACTTCCTCGAGATTAATGTTCAAACTTGAATCCTTAATTGCATTTAAGAACAAATACCGATATGAAGGCTGGCGTAGCTCATATATACCCGACTTCCATCGATTGACCTAAAACAATAATATTCATTTATTCTGATCGAGGCTAGACAGCTTTTGTAATACAAAATAGTTCTTGTAAAACATATGATAGTTACCTCCTCCAACGAAACAACGTCGATACAACTTTCACTAAACAGCGAATCCTGTATTTGCTTTTTAATTTTAGTAAAGCAAAATGAATAAAGATTCATTTTTGCATCATTTGCATGATCGCACTCCAGGATTGTTGTATTGCGATTATTCCATTAACAATCGTTTTTCTTTTTATAGATATGTCAAAATTATGATGTCAGAAACAGTACTTTAATATAAGGCCAGTGATAAATCATATATAAACATTAAAAAAAGGTTTAATATAAGATGAATTTATTTCTTTTTTATTACGTCACAGGGACTTACCAAGTTTTATTTTAATAATTTTTGTACTATGCACCAATGCTAGAACCTTGAATTTAATTTATGTTATAGGCCGTCAAAAAGGCTATTATGTGTTAAAAAATTGGAGGTGTCTCTCTCTCAGAACTTATGAAAAAAAAAAAAAATGTTAATCCTTGAAAAAAAAAAATTGTCTATGGAATGTTATGCGGTTTATAGTGATATATATTGTCCGTCTCGGGTAAGTGTATTATATGTTTAAAGCACGAATTAATTCAATCTACAGAAGCGGAAATATTCACGAAAAATGATTTTTCTTAAAAAAAAAAATTCTTGGAAAGTAAGAAGAGGAGAATGCTGTAATTTTGTATAGGAGTTACTAACAGCAGGGCCCATCATCACAAAAAAAATCAGCCTGAAAAGCTATTAAGGCACAAGATGTTCCCTTACCCTGTCATGGCCTTTGTAACTCAGCGCAATAATATTACTGGAATCCTATTTAAAAAAATATTTTTAGTAAGTAATGATGGTTTCTTATAAAAACTTCAGTAAAAACGTGAACTTTAATAATAACTGGTCATGAATTAACAAAAAACCCTTTTTTAAGAAAAATATATTTTTGTCCATTTTCCAACATGGTACAAACTTTCTAAGAAATGCCCAAATCCGTGTTTTATCGATTGTTCGTTTCTGAGGTTTGTATTTAAACTTAAAATAAAATGGTAATACTTCATAACTAAAACTTCAATCACAATAAAAATAAATACGATTTTATCATAATTGCTTTTATCTTGAAACTGAATCCCTAGTCTACCTGAAAATGGTTTAAAATTTTGCCTTGTGTTCAGCCTTTTGATTTAAATATAGAAAAAACTGAAGTATTACATTTATACGTAATAGATCCTATAATCAATATTTTCTTTTGATTCTCGGACTACAATAATTGCACCGCATTTTTGCCGTCCATTTGATATTTATTTACTATTTTAATGCACCAGTAACAAATTATAAACTGACAACTTCTTACAAATTATTACAAAATTTTACAAGACAATGTTTGGAATTAAATAATAATTTAATTTATGTCTCTCTTCACCATTTCAACTGCCATTAAAAGTAGCCTGTACTAAAACACGGCTCGATATAACACCGTGCAGCGATATCGAAATATAAGAACTGCTTCATTTAAAAGAGGTGATAGACAGTCGAGCTTTACAATCGCGAACTTAGTCGGCTCACGTAGGTGACACATGTTGAAGCTAGCTCACACTTCAAACGCAAAATTTGAGTTATTTTAAGGAATTATATCATACCACAGGAAGCTTTGAGTTATTTTAAGGAATTATATCATATCATACTTTAAAAATCACTCATTTTAAGTTTTAACTAGAACTTCAGAACCAAAATAAACAAACAACACAACACAAATATCAAAATGTCAAACACCTCAACTATAGACTGCCGAAAGAAAATCGTGGCTCGCTGCTCGCGGCGGTGACACACGTACGAGCCAAGACGGGCTACGAGCAAAATTCAAACATATTGCATCGCAGACGAACTTACTTTTTAATTACGCGTACTTCGGATGACACACGGGCGAGTAATCTCGCCGAGCCACAAGTACGCGTAATTGGTCGCCTGTCTGTCACCCCTTTTAGAGATATTAAAATCGGAAAGCGGAAACAAACGTGCTGTCACGGACAAGAACAAAACTCAAATGGTTGTAAAATTATGCGGAAGTTTATGAAAACTTCTTCTCATGATAAACCCCATAAAAGCCAACCGTTCCTAAAAATGTATTACTTTTCATACACAAATCGAAAATGTATCGCAACGCCATAAGTTGCACAATAATAATCAAAATTTAGGTAAGGATATTTTTTATAACTAGACATTTTTGATGTTTGTAACTATTTCTTCAAACTTAGTAGTATAAGCCAAAGTAGAATAAGGACCCAGGGATTTGGTGACAGATTTTATGAGGTCAAAATCCGCTTTTACCCTATTTCAGTTATAATTGGCCTGCTAGGTCAAGTTTGGTATCGTATTAGGTAAATCAAGGACAGATTTATCATCTGCGATATCAGTTTGTTAGAGATCTTTTACAAGAGCATGACTAGTTCAACCTAATACAAAATAATTTCAGTAGTGACACTCGTACATTTTAAGTTGATTCTTTTTTTCAGTTTTTTTAGAAACTATGAAGCTAGAATATCATTAAAATATTTATAAATCTAATACATACCCATGTAATCTCGCATTTATCAACGGTACGGAAAAACACTTGAGAAATTATTTCTAGCGGATATTTTGGTCAACCAGATTGAAGATGTTAACTTAATTGGTCATATATGTTCATTCCAGTTTGTTAACGTAATAAATAATTACAATGTAGTCAATGTATTTAATCCCAATATTCTGAGTTTTTTTATATGCAACATGACACTAATTCAAAAACTTACTCAGAGCTCTTGTAATGTAAATAAAAAAAAAACTTTTTTTAAAGAAAATAGCATTTCATTTACTGCCGTGTTCATCAGAGGTATGGAAATTTGCTTGCAAAAATATTTCAAGCGGATGTATTCAAAGTAATATGTCAAGTTCCTAGTCCTTTTTTTGGGTTCCGTAACCAACATGGCAGAAACAGAACGTCCGTCCGTCCGAATGTCACAGGCATTTTTACTCGACAACTACAAGAGGTTTATTAATGAAATTTGGAGTAATAGATGTCTTCCATAGTTCTTTTAAAAACACCAGATTCCTAAACAGTTTTTTTGATTAGGTGAATATTTACTAATTATAAATTATATAAATTATAGGAAATAATCACTCAAAAAGTTGCATAAATTGTGTGTTTATCTTTTAAACCGTATGTCCAAAAAGAAAATCACAAAAATAAAGCGCTTAATAAATACTTTCAACGAAAATTATTTTCAACATGAACGAATATACCCTTCTTGAGTTATTGCCGAAAAACTGCGCTTCTCAACAAAAGGACGTAAGTGCCATGTATACGCTCTTATGCTGGTGCACATTTCCAATTCGTACTTTTGAGATTGATTTTATGTTTTTAGTAACGGTTTCGGAACCCTACACTGAGCATGGTCCGACATCTTCTTGCCCAGTTTTAGATAAATCAAAGATGGCCTACTACTGATCTACCACATCTGCCAATAATTATTGTAAAAAATTAGTTCCCTTATGTTTCCTACACTAATATCATAAAGAGGAAAGATTTGATTTATTGTTTGTTTGTTTGTTTGAATTGAATAGGCTCCGAAACTACTGGACCGATTTGGAAAACTCTTTCACCCTTAGAATCCTACATTATCCCTGATGAACACAGGCTATGTTTTATTTTTCTGCGCGGACGAAGTCGCGGGCAACAGCTAGTATCTTAATATTCTTATACTTTACATATTTATCACTGTCTCTATGATCATGATAATCTCAAAACTACAAAACAGAATTTCTTGCGGTTTTCATTATCATAATTTATCACGGAAAGTTTTTATGTAAAATAAAATCTGGTTTTTGTACGGGTGTTACAGAAATTTCATATAAACTGAGGCGAAGCGAGGGTGGGCCGGTTCTAGTTTATATTTTTTAAAGTTTGATTCTTTTTCACTTTATATCACCCAAGGGGTAATTTTATTCCCAAAGCTAAAAGACAAGAAATAATCTTACAACTAAGTAGTCCTTTTGCTGGAAGCAAGGCGAAGGTTTTTGAGGACTCTTTCGGTAAACGACGCTTTAGTCGATTTCGTTTCGCACGGGTATCACAAGTTGTATTTTCGCGCTTGTCGCTCAGTGCGGCTTGCGTCTCTATCGTTACTGACTAGATAGATAGGGACATCCGAGCGACAAACAAGTCGCGGGTAACATGTGCTAGCCGCACTGTGTGGCTAGGAAGGAAATAAGCAAAAAAAATATTTTTATTGAATTAATTAAAATGTTAAAATAATTCGAAAGTAGTTTTGTTAAATAGCTCTATGATACGCAAAGTTTTTGATTTCAACTTGCCTAACGATTGTTGATACAGAGTTTGAAACTAGATTTTTTACATGAACTAATTTTCGTTTTTGAACCGATTTTGATCATTATGTTTTATTAGTAAAGTTATACAAATGGCCCCATAGAAAAAATGGCGTAAACGAATGATGGACTCCTTGAAAAATTTACGGGACTCCTACAAAAATAGGCACACATATCATATAGCGAATTCGGTATTTAACCGACTGCAAAAAAAGAAAAAAGTTCTCACGGTTTATTTTTTTCTGTATAAACATTAGTATTCTCTTTAAGCTTGTGTCACACAAACTACTCGAATTAATTCATTATAGTAATACCCGTTATTGTACTTTCTAAACTTATTTCGTAATATATCTGCTCTAAACATATTCTAGTACCTACACTACGTAGAAAGACAGAGCTAATATACATATTTGCACGAATGTAGCGAATTCGTTCAGTGAACGAGCATGCACAACTGTAAATTGCATTCCAATTTTATTTTTTTAATAATACTGGTAATCAGGTATGGGTGAATTGCAGAAAACCTTTTAGTTTAATTGGTGTCCCGTGAAAACACGGTGGATTTAAAATTATATCATGAGAAGAAAAGACGATGTAATTATTTTTCTTAAAGTATGAGAATTCTTAAAATTCAGATAAAATTATTTTTATTTTTATTCTGTTTTATTTATATAGATTTAAATAAAAAACAATCCTGCGATACGCGAGTACTTCATATATGGTCATGTCCCAATTCCGAGTGTGTTTTTATCTAGGAAATTTGTTACGATTTATATTAATTCTTATAAAGCATAACTGTAAAGTATTCAGTCCTTTTTAGTTAATCTTTAAGTTCCGTACAAATATATTCAATTTTATTGTAAATAGTTATGAAATTTTAATATTAATTTACCTGTCCCAACTTACTGGACTTTCGTTACTCAGCTTTAGTTACGGAGCATTTAATCCCAAAAAAAGTTTTAAATATCTTAGTAGAATTACTTTTTATCAATCTGGAAACACCTTGACATCTATCAAACTGTTGAACACAGCGACACCCATTTTGTTTTCAACGAAGTGGCACGCGGATTGACAGTCTAGTGTATAAAATCTAAAAAATCTCATGGTGATAAACGGCGATTTTCTCGGGTAAAAGTTTCATTTTCGTACACCACTTTATTCATTACCGTGTAGTTTTACTCTGCTTCTTAAGAATTTACAAAGTTCTAGAACAATGCATTACACGTTTGAAGGGAAATATATTTTTTAGGTTAAGATTTCTCATATTATCATTCTCAGTTTCGTTATTTTCGTTATTTTTCGTTATGTAACGAAACTGAGAAACTGTAAAGCCTATTTCATACAATAAAACTATATAGAAAATACTGGTGTGTAAGTTTGTTTCAGTCGAAAAGTCTGCCACGGTACAAACCATCCATACTAACATTATGAATGTGGTGTGTCTGTCTGTCTGTTACCTCTTCACGCTTTAACCGCTGAACCGATTTAGATGAAATTTGGTATGGAGATAGCTTGATTCCCGGGGAAGGACATAGGACATACTTTTTATCCCGGAAAATTAGACAGATCCTGAGGGAGCAGCGATAAACGACTTCTACGCGGACGGAGTCGCGGGCAAAAGCTAGTACCGTAAAATGGGGCTATTTGGTACTAAGTAATCACAAGCTTTTAGTTGATATATTTCTTGTCATGGCTATGATAGAACTGTAAAACTCGGTGTCAGGCTAATTTTTCAGTTCTGCCATTGCCATGACACAATTATAGCAACTAAAAGCTTAATAATTACTCGATTCCAAATAGCCCCGTGATTCCCAAATAGCCCCATTTTACGGTACATAATATGTGTTTGCATATGGACTGTAATGTTTTTTTGCCTCTGTCAATTCCCCAACCGATTTTTTAGGAGTTTTTCGTGTATTCTTTTTTGTAAAGATATGGCTGGCTGTAGCTATTGATTCAATAACACGACTAAAAAACACTATTGTTTACAGTAGATCATGGCTCCAATGACAAATGCTGAAAGGCAAAAGAAATACAGAGAACGTTTAAAACAAAACCCTGCAAAATATGAGGAGTTACGATTAAAACATTTAGATAGAGTAAAAAAATCAAAAATAAATGGAATAAAAAATCTAAATAAACAGCAAAAAGAAATAACTAGAGAGAAATGGAGACAGTATTCCGCACGTTATTATGCTAAAAAGAAAAATAAATCTAATAGTGAGAAGAGTCCGGATTCAGATGCACAAGCTACAAATGTTAAGATAACGAACAATCAGTGGATATCTAGAACTGCAAAAATACAAAAAAAAACTAAGGTTATGCAGAGAAGCACTCAAACTTTCATTAAAAAACAAGAAAGCATGAGAAAACAAATTTACCGACTCAAGCAACAAATACTTAAAATTAAAGAAAAAAATACTACAAACGAGAAAGATTTATCGTCTAAGCCATCTGATTTTGATATACTTTCGGAATCCTTGGGATTGATTTACAAAGAGTCTTCGCAAAAAGAGAAACACGTCTTAAAAAAGTTATAAAGAATCCGATAACTTCAAAACGCAGAATTACCGCGAAAATAACCAAGGCTGTTGGAATAAAAGGGAAAATTCGATCGTGTTCTACTAAGTCAGCAAAGAGGAAGTTGCTTGTACTTGAAATCCGCAACTTCTATTTACGTGATGATATAAGCCGATCAACAGCTGGCAAAAAAGAATGCATAACTAAAAACAATAAAATGCAGATACGATTGCTGACAGACACAATCTACAATTTGTTCAAGATATATAAAAGAGAAGTTATCTGTCAGTGTCATTCATCATTATCCATTTAATATTGGGTCGATTTGAGGTATAAATGTATTAATATTTCAATATAAAAACTGTTCAATGGGTATCATTGTAGAGATTCACAGTTTGTTGTGGATCTTAAGTCATAAAAGATGAGCGACAATATTGAACCTGCTAAAGTTGAATTTATATCATCGAGGCGTGGTGGCAAGTTATTGCTGTTTGAAGGCCGAAAGTATCATAGGAGAAAAATTTATGAAAGTGGAAGATCATTTTGGTTATGTTACAGCAATTCTGGTTGTAGCGGTAACATTGTTTTAGGCGTAAAAGACGAAGTGATTAAACAAAACGAACATAAAGTAAGCTGCGTTGCAAGCATCGCTGAAAATATTGTGTTGAAAGAAATGGACGATTTAAAAAAAAGGACGGCGTGCAACCAGGAGCCCGTACAGAAACAATTTGAGGAAACGATGACAGATCTGCGGGATAGAGGTCTATCTATTGCTTAAACAAGGATTACCAAAATTTGCCAACGTCAAAACAGGACTCTATAATAATAAGAACAAAGCCTTGAATGTCAAAAAAATCAGGTTTGTGAATGTTCGAGATGTCCAAATACCTAATAAATTTGAAAATTTTATCTTGGCTGACTACTGCGATGAGGAAGAGGATGTAAGAGTTATTGTGTTTTGTTTGCATGAAAGTAAACAATTAATGACTACTTTTGACCATTTCTTAATGGATGGCACATTCAAGTCCTGCCCAAAACGCTTCACACAAATTTATAGTATTCATGGGTATGATGCTAGTAAGAACACTATAATCCCTATTTGCTTCGCTCTGGTACATAATAAAAATCAGAAGACCTATGAAATATTACTTAATATAATTAAGTCGCAAATTCCTTGCTGGAAGCCGAAAAAAGTCACGGTCGACTTTGAGAGAGCAGCAATTGCCGCTTTAAAAGCCATTTTTCCTGCAATTGAAATCAAATTGTGCTACTATCATTTTGCGAATTCTTTGTGGAGAAAGGCGAAAAAATTAAACATGAAAACTCGCGTAAAACGACGACACGTTGCCCGTTGTGCTGGGCTGGCTCGCTTACCGATCGGAGCCATAGAAAATGGTTTTGAATATATACTGAATAAAAGTCCTCGCGGTGACGATGTTACTAAATTTAACCGTTATTTCACTCAATGGATGAAAGAAGAGCTTGTTCGTTTTTGGTGTTGCGAACAGGAGACATTTCGAACAACTAACAGCCTTGAAGGCTGGCATTCCAGGCTCAATCGATACATAGGTCGTAAAAATCCCACCATTCCACATCTACTGGATATTCTAGTAAAAGATGTTAAAGTGAATATGAGTGGCTGTGTTCAGAGTAGCAAGAAAAGCAAAAACTTTGAAGAAATAGATATGGAAATAGATTGCACGATACAGGATTTGTACGAAGGAAAAATAACAGTAGGACATTGTCTAAAAATTATTTGTCCATTCTCATTTTAGTTTATGAACTAAACTAAATGAAATATTGTAAAGAAGTTTTACGTTTTGTTTTAGTTTTTCTGATCAATAAAGATCTTCACTTATTATGACATGATCGTTTTAATTATGCGAAATTCATAGAGTAGACTATTAAGCGGTTAAAATATACTAGGACATAAGATAAAATAATTATTTGTCCGTAACCAGGTACGTAGAAGGAAATTAAAACTCTTTATTTGTAACCTAGCTACGTAGGCAAACAAAACCATCAAAATTGAATTCTTCATTCGTAACCTGGATACAAACCAAGAAAACAAACTCCTAGTTCGTAGCTAGTTACAAAACTTAGTTACGTACGCGGCCGAAGGGATATTAAAGTTACACACGCTTGGATTGATAAAAACTAAACAAACTGACGAGATGTTGATGCAAATCACCTGTAGCTTGCAATCCAAAGAATGTATGTATGGGCAATGCGAATCTTGTGCCACCAAAAAGATCGAAATGGAGGGTTTAATAGATGATAATGTCATTTCTTGGTTACAGTGGAGCGTGAAAAAAGTTTCATATAAAAAGAAAAATCAACATGGCACAGAAATTGAAGCTTTCACACAAAAATGTGTCAAAGAAGTGGTGACTGATAATTTGAGTGCCTTGAAAGTAAAGTTTCAAGAAGAAATTGTAGCATTTAAAAAACACGTTTACAATATGACTCACCAACAAAAATCATTCCGAGAGTGTGTTGATAACGTGAAAGAAAACGAAGCGGTGATCATTGTGGATTTTTCAGAAAATTACCTGTGCAAATACAATTACGAAGTTCAAAGTATGCATTTCGGATCACCCCGACGGCAAATAACTTTGCACACGGGTGTTGCATACCTTAACAATGAAAAACCAGAGCCATTTTGTTCGATTTCACCAAATAATGAACATAGTCCGCTTAGTATTTGGGCTCACTTACAACCAGTGTTAAACAACATAAAGTACCAGCACCCAGAAATAGACACATTACATGTATTTTCCGATGGACCAACTACCCAATACCGTCAAAAGCTTAATTTCGCCTTGTTTGACAGGTTTACTAAACAGCTTGACTTCCAAAATGCGTCATGGTCGTACTTCGAAGCGTCACATGGAAAAAATTCTGCAGATGGCATAGGCGGTGCATTGAAAAGAACTTTAGACATGTGTGTAGCTTACGGGTCCGATGTTTCTAATGCAACTGCAGCATTTAAGTTATTAAAACAGAAGACATCTGTAACGTTATTTTATGTGTCCGATAAAGATATACAGAAAATAAAAAATGATAATCCTTTTAGCAACGTGTGGCCACTAGTAGGAACTCTGACCGTTCATCAGATTATAACAACAGCAGAAACCGGCAAAATAAGATATAGACACGTAAGCTGCTTTTGTGGACTAAAACGGGGTAATTGCTCATGTTTTGATATTAAAGAGCACAATCTTCTTAAAAAGGAGAAAATAACTAAAAAGTGCAATAAACTGTTGCTGCCAAATCGAAAGTTCTGAAAAGGCAAAGCGACAACGAAACTGATTCTATGACTTTAAAAGCGGGTCCATCGAAGATACTAAAAAATAACGATGCCTTCATTAAAAATAATATTACTGGGGCAAAAAAAAGAGAATCAGTATCAGTCAGTTCAAAAAATAATGTTCATAAAACTGTTACCGTCAAGTCAAAAGGTGTAAAAAGGCAAATCGACAAAGATATTGATACAACTACTGTTAAAGCTGGTCAATCGAAGGTACTGAGATATAATATTGGAATAAATAAAAATAAACTTGGTGATAAAATCAAAAAGGAATTGAACTCAAAATCAGTCAGCTCAAGAACTATGAAGAATCAAAATAAAAATAAAAATAAAGGTAAAACCAAAATAACATCATTTTTCGACACGTCCTCTTCCGAAACCGAAGATGAAATTGTTTACGCAGAAAGTGAAGACAGTCTTATGATTACTGATGAAAGTCACTCTGAATTAGAATCACAATCGTTTATCAAACAGAAGTGTAACAAAAAAATCACAATTTTGTCTGAAGTAAAATTTAATGCTGACAATCGTCGTTACCTTGATCTCAAAACTGTAGGACCTTCGGCATTGCATAAAATTGACACTGATTTTAATTTATATCAATCACATACTGGTAAACCCCAAACGTCTCTAACTGGCACTGACAATGCTGATAATTCAAGTGACGAAGAAAACATTTTTGACAGTTATTAGTCTATCACGTCCTAACCGTTGAGTTTGTGAAGTCGATTTGTTTTTTATGTTAGGAGTAGAATTATTTATTTTATTTTGTTGTGGGTTTATCTTTGTATAAAAGATTGTTGCTGTTTTCCATATTGTATATAGATAACGCAGTGAAGATCTTTTTTAGAGAAGAAGACAAAGATTATAGATTTTTAACAAGAGAGTTGGCTGTGTTTAATAAAGACTCAGATTCTATGACTGTTTATTCAAACTCTTGAATCTTGTGAAGACCCTGTGGTTAAACGATTAAGATACATTTATAAAAACTATTTGAAATTACTTAATAATTAAGTAGATCATATGTGTTATTAGTAGTCACGCTGTGATTATTGTAAACCAAAAATAATGAATAAATATTGCTGATTAAATTAAAACGTTTCATTAAATAATTCTGCGAATGAAACCACAAGATATCACTAGTATTTTTCCATGTGTCCGACGCTTTATTTTATCAGTTTCGTTACATCAATTATCAATTTCGTTTACTCTCAGGTTAGTTATGAAATTCAAAAGGTACATTTTTTCTGCAATTCACCCGTATAGCTGCTTACTTACTTCTGCGTTCGTGGTAAGTTAAGAGTTATTGATGCTTTTATATCGTCACCGTATTTCAGGTAACCAAAAGCGCCAACTAAAGCATATAATAACAGGATTATTGCCATGGAGATATTTAAGAGCCCAAACATTCCCGTAAATCTTTTGGGCATATCCATATTATACTCCAATGCCAAAATCTGGAAATAAAAAGGATGAGCATTAGGAAAATCAGTCAAGAACAACTCAGCATTATATTCTCTACTAAGATAGGAGTAGTTTACAACTATGTGAAATTGTTTAATAACGAGCTTGACGAATTTTCAAAGGGCACAATTTAAGAATATTTGGAATAATCCGCTTTCCCATGAGTAGCAAGCAACGAGTATTTGGTCTCTTGGATGTTTTCTTAGTATTAGTTATGCAATTTTTTATGTAAGTATGTACAGTCAACGTCAAAAGTAAGTGATCAAAATAAACATTTCAAAACATGTTCTAGCATGGCGCCCCAGATATTACAGATTATACCAAAGTGTCATTTTGTACTGAATATTTGAATTTTAAGTCAAAGAAAAATGATCATAAACGATGTCATTACTGTCTCTTTATAGAAAATGTCAATAAAGAATGATGAATTTAAATTTATACCTAAGGGTCAAGTGTCAAACAATAAAAAATCATAATTTCAAAATCTCCAAATGAAAACTAGGGTAATAAGGCAGATAAAAAGGATTTATTTAAAATGATGCAAAAAAAACAAAACGAAGTAATAGGAACTTATTTCAACTCTTGACGGAAATGAGAGGCGTTATAGTTGTTTCGCGTGTTTGTCTAACGAATATAAGCGACATTAACCGAACGTCTGACTTGTATGCCGAGGTGGCCTTGAGAGGTCAATGTAAAGTCCCAAAAAATCATATGATCACTTACATATGGGTGGATTTTTGACGGCAACGTTTTTCTTCATTTCGGTGGCATTTTTTTTTTAGATTTTTATTATAATTATCATTTGATAAGTTACATATTCAAATAAGAATGTTAAATATATGTGAGGCACCGTTTTATTGACAATTATTTAGTAACAATTAAATTTAGAAAAAAAATACATCTCCTATCATCCTCCGAAATGACGGCTGCTTAGAAAATCAATGTGAAATTATATATTACGACCTTGATATATTATTATTGTTACATATGTCAGACAAAAACGAACAAACTTTCGTTTTTATATAGAATTAATTTATTTATAGTTTCGTGATGATTTTCGAAACAGGACTATATCAAGTATTAGACGTGTTTTGGATATCATTGTGACCATGACAACTTTTTATGACAGTGTTAACATTTTCAACAGTGGTCATAATGTTTCATATTTCACAGGGTCATATTTTATTGCATTTTGTACATAATATAACGTCAATCGTCATTTCGGTGTACAAAATGCCACCGAAATTATGCCACCGAGATGACGACAATCGAGTAGTTTTAAGATAACTATTAAACAAATTACGCAATAAATATACGCCTGATTTGGGTAAATTATATCAAAGTATCCTAACAAATATTAAAAGATGGACTGAAATAAGACATTGTACATTCTTATATAATTATCCACGGAAATGACGTTTGAGAGAACTAAATACGCCCGTGTGAAAGTCTTACCTCGACAGAGTCGCAATGCTCGTCAACAGCTGGTCCACTGCACTGAATGACCGAAGCAGAACTAATGTTCGACTCAATAGGATCGCAAAGGTGACGGTAGGTTAGTCGACTAATTAGATTACAGCAGGTGTTTGAACGTTATGATTTAGTTGCTAATCGTGGGACAAAGACAAAATGGAAAACATACTTTTAAATTACAAAATATTAGCATTGAGTATTTTTTATTGAAACGCGTTGTTTATTCTTCTTTCTAATGATGTATATAACTTATTAATAAGCTGACTAGACTAGACTAGAAAAGTAAAGTTATAATAATTTGTATTCTGAAATTTCATAATTTATTTTCCAGCTGTGTTTTGATACATTTTATAATGTTATGCCTCGTTGTATTTTATCCTGTTTAATAGGTTACGAGTAGGTTCTTTATTACTGACATCATCATTACAATTTTGAACCCTCGACTCAAAAATAGAGGTATTATATTATTTATTTCATTAACGACCCGTTCGCAGCTTCGCAGTTTTCGAGTTTTTCGCATCAAAAATACCTACTTACCTAATGATCGTTCAGTGTAAGTAGATCTCCCAGTTCTAGTGACTGTCTACTAAAGCAAGGTGAGCATATAATGGTTATTAATTAAACACATGACTTGGTTAATAAAAGAAAATGGTTGAAAATCGTAGCATTTCTCTTTGCCTCTTGTTTATTAGTTATTGTTAATGCGCCGTCGCGTGTCGTATGCTTGTATTGTAAACACCAAAAAATGCTTAAACTTAAGCGAATTTACTTAATAAATCCAATTTATTTTCTTACAGCTGCCTGCCCTACGAACTGGGCGAGTCAGTAAATTTCATGACAGGCGAAATAATACATTCTCGCGGCACAGATTTAGTATCAATTTCACCAAACGATGTTAAATTTAATCAATGTTAATCGACTGTTAGTTCATAGGTACATTTTGACAGCTGTTAACGCTCTAATCGTCTGTTAAATGGTTAACATCGTTTGGTGAAATTGGTACTTAAGCTGCATTTTGCTTCTTACGGGCTGTAACCAAGGTACTTGTGCCGTGAAAATTCGCGTGTTTTCTGTCACAGAGAGTTCCTTGTGTACTTGTACTATTAGAGCTCGTTCCCACCATGTCGTATGTCGGATTCCGATTTTAATCGGGTGTCGGCGCCTCTGTTCCCACTATGTCCGATGTCGGATTCCGATTTTAATCGGGTGTCGGCGCCTCTGTTCACACTAGTCGGCTGTCGGCCACTATGGCAGCCACGGGTGGGCGAAACAAGGGGTATGGGCGGGGCGGGGTCGGGCACGTCATCCGACCAATGTGAACAGTGTCATACTTACTCGAAGGCGAGCGAGTTCCGACACGATTTTTATCCGGACGAGAGGGCTGGCAAAACACACGATATTTTTGGTCGGATCCGACACAAAATCGTTGTCGGACGAGTGTGAATAGCTTCATATAAAACGTTCTGCCACTGGAACGACCGATTAAAATCCGGACCGACATACGAAATAGTGGGAACGAGCTCTTAGACTATTACTTATTGTCAGGGAGCGTACTTATGGTGCCGATAATAGGCCGATGACGCAATTGCAGATATAGGATGCTTGAAATTAACATGGCCACACCCCCAATGACAGATAAATATCGTTGTTCGCCAACTAATTTAACTGACCCTGACCATTCTGCATTTTGTCATCCGTCAAAGCTCTAATCGTTGTGAACTGTTGGTGAACACCGCACTAAGTCAAAGAATGATTTAAATTAACTTGATAGCTAATGTGAATTTAAATAACTTACAACACGATACAAATAACATATTTAATTGTGTAAAATGCACACAGTTTAATCTAGCCATAAAAGGTCAATGATAAAACAAAACATGCAATGCCGATGCATTTCGAAGCACACCATTGCAGCACGTTTAAGATTCAAACAGAACTCTGTATCTTCACTGTCATTTGAGATATATGATTCTTATAAATATATTTGCTCGCCCTTCTTTATTAAGTTACACTTCTGGATAACAGTTCCAATTTCCCACTTAAATAAATAAAATAACAGATCGACACATCTTGGTTCTTAAAAAATAGGTAGGTTATTGACATTGTTTTTTTTGATTTTTCAAATTAAGGTTTTTTCTTAGGTGCCAATTACAACTTAGATAATAAAAAAAGGTTAAGTATTTGTAAAACGAAATATTTTTGAAGACTAACAAATTTTTGCTTACAATTTATAATTATATGTACCTATACAGTTCTATACAGCTAGTGATACACGGATATGATATTATGTACATTTTATATACAGTTCGTTATTACGGACAATATTATACAGTTTATCTTTAAGTAACATTATTAAACTTTGATCCATTATTAATAATTAGAATCTGTTCTATACTTCTCGGAGTCAAATTACACCGCGTGCTGGAAAAATCCATTTTAAAATTGAAAATGACCTTTCAACTTCAACCGATGTAATTGGAGTATACTTTAAAAAAGGCCGAAGACCCATTTTTCTGTGTTTTCATTCAGACAGATTTCCTTGTTATCATTTAAGGTGGCAATTATTTTCATAGCTTGTGGTCCCTTGTTTTTCATAATATAATATATTTTTTCTATACATGTCTTTTTCTTTTTTATGTAAACAAATCTTGGACAGTATACACAGGAGAAGTGTGGCATTACGCTACCGCCTACTTCTTTTTTCATCGACTATCGGAAATTTACAAGAATTTTAGTGGTACACATTTATCCGACACGTTCGATTAACACTCACACGTTTGGGTCACCGGTACCAGAGCTATGACCATAATTTTCCTTATCGTCATCACGTAAGTAATTAGACCCTTGAAGGGTCGCCATACTTGGTACAAATGACCGGAAATTTTGTGTCAGTATCTCTCGGTCTATAAGCAGAGACTGCTTTATTGAACAAACCCAATTACAATAAATTTCTAACGAAATAAGTGTAGCCATTTTTACAAGCTTTTATTTAACTTGCAATGTATGTATGTATGTATGTACGGGTCAAACCTTGTAAGTTAAATTTGATCCACTTCCCGTCAATGGAATGAGCTGAAAGGTTCTAGCAGGCTAAGCTAACAAAATTGCCCCCCACGAGGGATTTGGTTACAATTATAGGTGGAGTGGTGGCAGGGCCTAAGAACACTGTATGCTATCAGCCTTCGATTTCCTTTTGTCCCGTTCTGTTTTCATCACCCGTTCTTCTTTCGTCACTTTTGTGAGTCGTCTATTTCATATTCAGTAATCTTTTGTTTGTCTTTTTCTTATTCCGGCTCATTTCGGTATGATCGTCAACATCTTCTTTGAGCATGTTCGATGCAAGTCGATCTCTTTTTTAGTCTCATTCGTAATTCGTTTTTATTTTTCATTTCGTTGTTGGTCCTATTCGGTTTTTGACAAATTCTTAATTCATCTCATTCTGAATTCGTCACTTTCACAGGTAGTCTTTGTCATCTTTGGTCATATCTGTTGTTTGTCTTTTCCCCCGTCGGGTTAAGAATTTCTGTTATGGCAACATTGATTTGGACTTATATTAAATTTAGCGCTGCGCTGGTAACTCGCTCTCTTCCGCCGTCGCTAGCCTCCTGTGTATACGTGCTATCGTTTTAAAAATTCGTAATAAAAGTTAAAAAACCTCAGCGGCAGGTTCCATTTACATTAACCACTCCTACAAGTGGTCCTTCGAGCCTTCGGGTGAATATCCGTGAAAAAACCAGTGATTTAAGACTTCTGAGTTTTCGTACCGTCGTGGTGTTTTTCCGAGCTGTGCAAGAGGGACGCGATCGTACCGTATCGCACCGTAAGTAAGAAAGAGACGGCACAAGCCGGTCGCCCTTTTTGCCGGTCGCAACGCGCAGACAAGCTAACGGAGAGCAAACAAACAACGTGAAGTTGGCACAGAGCTGACAAAAGATCGACCTTATTGAGCGAAATTATCTATTCGTGGCGATCTTTACCATTGTTTACTTTTCACCTGTCACAATCAAAGCCAGCGATGTTATTACATTACGCAACCGTCACGTAAAGTACTATTACAGACCACCGTTGGCTGATTTTTTGCTTATTTGAATCTACTATGGAACATAAATACTGAAACGTACCTTTTATACGTATTTATTAAAATTGGTCCATTAAATTACACTTACACTACACTTTACAATAATTACAGAAAATAATAATGTACCTAAGTGTAATTTAATGGGCGATATTTAATAAATATTATAGTCTCCGATTGGGATTTGGTAGTTAAATTGTATAACTATTATATCTGAATAGGCTTCATAAATTACTAATAATCAATCAATGAAATCGACAAGATGTAGTTAACAAAACATAAACGTCTCGAACCCAGTGGAAGTAAGTACTCCATTTTACCATAAGTACTATCATTACAGGGGCACGTTTTATAAAGCTACAAGCAAAGCTAACAAGTAACAATTTTACAGGCAATACTGCTCAAATGGCTGGTCGTCATTGGTCGAGGTTGTGTCAAATTGAAACTTGTAATCTGTAAATTGTTAATTGTTGCTTTATAAAACAGGCCCAGGAGGTCATGACAAATCTGGTAACAATCTCCAAAATGGATTATTCTAGGCTGTCTGTCTACCTGCACACTGAGGTTGCGTTCTTTTTATATGGCGGATGAAAAACGTCTTAGTGTTCGCAAAAAAAAATGGTATCGGAAATGGCTGAATGCTGTACATCTTATCTTCTTATCTTATTGGTTCGTTTGGTTCTGGGTAGCCACAACAGAGGATTTTCATTCTTACTTCTTCCACCTCTTTGCCGCACATTCTACAATCTGTGTTGTCATATAGGCGCATCAATGCTAGGAAATGTTTAACCCCAAATCCCCCCGTAAAAACTCCGATAACGTATCCGAGTTGGCTTCTGCTGAGTTTCCAAAGTTTTTTGTTCCAGCTCTGGTCAACTCTTCCTACTTATGAAGAGCTTTGCATACCCTAAGCCTACCGTGGTTTTCTTTACTTCGCATTATTGCTGTAAATATCGATATCTGGAGATAGTGTGATTTCCAGTTTCTGTTTCTGTATTCGCTGTCGGAAACCACTAAAGACAACCAGTCTATTTTGAAAGAATTCAGCCCAATGGTGGCGGCTATTTTTCCTCATTCAGCAATAGCTCACAGAACTAAAAAGTTCGATCGCGGCAAAACAGTGAAACTTATAACCTAAAATATCACCATGGCGACTGTTTTTTAAACGTTACTATAGTAACCTATACAATATTATTATCAATAACATACTTCACAAATATCTTCGAAATCAGAAAAATTACCGACGAAATATTGTATTTAGAAACAACGCCGGACATCACTACGAAATCAGAAAAGGACAATATATTGGGATTGACCTAATGAATAAAAGAGACGTTACGAAAAAGGCCATTGTTGGTCAAATATAAAATGTGCTTACCGGTGAATGTTGTACCATATTTTTTAAAGTTTTATGTTCTTGATGACTTTCCACACCATTTCACGGAACATAAAGGCATTTTGAGTAATTTCTCGAATTCTGTATATTTTTATGACATGTTTCAAACTCAAACGGGCTGTACGTGCTATATATTAATTGGGGTCTCGTGGTTTGCTTAGAGATAAATTTAAAGAAATCAATATTTTTACAGCCGCGTCGCAGTATATCTTTGAGAATATCATGTATGTACGCAAACACATACATGAGTTTAGGCATAACCGCGACGTTCATAATTTAAATACTAGAAATAGGGATAAGCTCGCTCTTCCAGGTCACCGTCCCCGTAAGGTAAGCACTTCGATTGCGGGGAACTGTATACGTTTCTACAATAAGATACCATCTGATATCGTCAATATGCCGTTCAATAAATTTAAGTCTCACATCAAGCGCTGCTTGTTGGGTAGGGCATACTATACCTACTGTAAATGACTTCATTGGTGACCAAGATTTATTTAAGTAGTGTGTATGCGGCTATTACTTATTTAAGGTAATCTCTTAAGTCTAGGTTACTTCTGAAATTTCTATCTTGATAAAAATGCCTTTAAGCAAACTGTGTATTCAAACACGAAATTGTATGTTTACTTTATGGCTTTTGACGTAGAGACCTCGTAGTGTTGTTCTCCTAGTCATTATTTTTAGTTTAATGTATTTGACATGTAATATTTTTAATTTTTACATTTATTTGTAATGTTTTTAATTTTTGAATTTGTAATGTTTTTATTTGTGATAGTTCCAATAATTTATATTTGTTGCTTTATTACCTTGTAATGCAACTTACTTTTAAGTATTATTGTATTTTATGTTTGAAAAAATGACCTTCTGCTGGAGTTTCTTGCGGCGCTTCTTCTCCGCAATGATGGTCTTGTCCGAAGCGCTAGTAGATTCACTATATATTACCGACGTGTAAAAGAGCCCGTATGTGGCCAATCAATTAAATAAATATTTCAATTTTGATTTTGATTTTGACAGCACTGATAGCACAAAAAAAACGTGGACGCCATTGAATTATTCTTAAAATAACTCTGTTATTCTACGCGAAACGGTGGTATAAGTAGAAGGGTCATTCCACCGTAACACCCGAAACGGCTACTTTTTATTAGTTTCTCTCTCGTATTCTCTCATCCTTTTAATTATGCGTGTTAAAGAAAAGAAAATATTATCCAAATAGTACACCATTCACTAGTCAGACCCAGTAATTATTTCCGAATAGGTTCACAATTCTTAGAATTGTTGTTGATAAAACGTAAATCTTGAAATACTTAAACTGCGATTTATTCTAGTTTGGTCGAATCCGCCCTAAACAATAGCATTTGTCGTTTAATTCGTAACGTATTTACGAATTTATTCTTAGTAGGTGTACGGACGCCAACATGCAAACATTTTTTGCGCGGTAAATTTGAATTGGTTTAGGTTTTTAAGCCTTATTCGTACGAATTAATCTTTATTTTTGTTCGACGTAATTGTGAATGGCTCATCAACTACCTACGTCGCAGCAATCTGTGCAACTGTGCTAACTACTACTGCTGCGGTGATACAAACAACCAACAGCCAGCAAATAGTTCAAGAGCCTGTTCATATGCGAGTATCTGCATTTACTTCAGATATATACCAGGTTTCTGAGGATCGAAACTTGGGCACGTCAAAAAATCATCTGCAAGTTATTTGCAGAGCCCGGAATTTTCGTGGCATTTTTGAATTATTATTGTGAGTTCTCATTTATCGACTTAAGTGTAAATATGGATGTATCCAACTTCAAATTAGATTTTCAGTAACTTATCGTGTTATGTATAACGTGTAGATACTGGACATTAATCGGATGGCCTTTGATTAATAGTTTCATAGACTTCATACCTATGCCACTATGTCAATCACTACTATTATTAATGCCTCGAAACAACAAATCTACTATTAAGTAGCAAATGGTTAGAAAAGTACCTGGTACTGATTTTCAATGAACAAGATTCCGTGATATACTATTCTGTTTGTGAAATTAGTTTGAAACAGTTCAAAAATATAATGCCGAAAAACATGTGTCTAGTGAATCACATCGTACCAAAAAAACGTCCACCTGGTAATAAACAAGACTTGTATTTTGATCTTATAATACTCCTGGTGACTTGTAATATTCCCTTGACTCAGTTGGATAATCCACAAATACGATCTTTTTCACATAATACATGTATTGCCATTGTACGAAAAAAAAAAACAGTGAGTGCTTACTTTGCAAAGTTTATTGAATTGTTTATACGAGATATTCATTAGATGTAAACGGAATACTATGCATTCTGTTGACAAAACAGTGAATATGATGGGTGAATGTGCAACGAATTTAATTATATGGGAACTAGACCAGAATTCATCTCAATGAAGTTATCTGCTAAAAATACCTAAATCGCTACAGGTGTGCCTATAATATTGGAATAGTTCCCTTGATTTCTCCGAGATCCCGTCATCCGATCCTGACGTGTTGAAAATGGAACCAACTAGAAAGTACACACTTTAAAACAAAATAATAATTATTTCAAATCGGTCCAGCGTTCTTTGAGTAATCTAATCGGGGAACATACATAAAAAAAGTTCCCGACGCATTGAGAAACTTCTCCTTTTTTTGAAGTCGCTTAAAATGATATGAGATGGAATTACTTACTACTCCTACCGCTTCGAGAGCAAACAAAGTAGTGCCAACGAAAACTGGAACGTCGATCAAGCTTTTAATTTTAAACTTCTCATTGTCAAGTTCCAAATCATCTTCAATCAAGTAAAAGAACACAAGTACTAGGCCGACAAGAGTAATCGCATTTGAAATTGAAGATATTGGTGATAACAGTTTCAAACTCTTCACCATGTTGATTAGTAACAAAGGAATAAGCAAGATACAAATATGCAGTCGTATATTGACCACGACTCCGTAGAAATCGAAAACCTGAAAACAAGACACAAGTATGAATTTATTTACAAAATAACGATAAAAATAATCAAGGATTTGTTTTACGTACGGTCGGTCAAGAATGTGGTCTACCAGTTTTGACAAAAGTTTCTGCATGATCTAATTATCGCTAAGGTTGACACTTGTCACTGTCATAATATTAATATTGCTAGGGAAAATCGTACTCGTTGTATCATGACGTGCAAATGAACTTCAACCTTAGGGTGGTATGTCATTTTTGGCCGATTGTACGATGTAAATATAACGCTAAGGGTCTCCCCAGATCTATCGACGTGGAATCGGCTTGAGCCGGTAAGTAAAAGTTTTATGTCAATGCAATAAGAGCGAAAACGACGTCGTTTCGTTCGCAACGCCGAATTGAGCTGTGCCGAGCCGAGCGATGATGCCTTTTTCACTCTTACTGCACGGACATAAAACTTGTTCTTACCGGCTCACACCGATTCCGCGTCGATAGGTCTGGGGAGACCCTTAGCGTGCCCTTAGCATAACGCTTGTCTGATTGTATATATTATTATTGGGTGCCCTTCGACTGACCTAAAATTTTATGTCCTAAATTTTTTTGGTTCAATTTTTTTCCTATAGTATTGAATGGCATACTTCTTTTTTAGCATAAAGATTTTTTTGCATACATATTTTTTGTTCTAAAGCTCTTTTGGTCTAAAAGTGTTTTGTCTAAAATTTTAATTACTAAAAGGATAAATCCATTATAAAACACCTATATCTCAACTAATCTATAGGTTAGGTTAGGTTAGAATTGTGTCAAGGCGCGAAGCGCCACAACTACGCGGAATAGGAGCTCCGCGAAGCGTCAACGTTATACCAAAAAATCATTCGACAAAAAAAAGTTATTCCAAACAAATGTTATACTAAACAATTTTTCGACCAAACAATATTATGCAAAACAATTTCGATTAAACAATAATCGACATTTAAATCATTAGACGAAACGTTGGTATGCAAAAAAATATGATGCGAAACAAAAATAGGCCAAAAAATTTTAGATCAACCGATATTACCCATTATTATTATTTTATTACTAGGGATCGAACCTTTGGCGCCGATGACGTCATTTTGCATGTAGTTGATTCAAATGAAACTTTGGACCGGATATCATAGAACTGATTCGGGGTAAACCCTGCTAAAACTTTACAAGTCATGTCCATCTAAATATTACTGACATTGAGCTGGACAGTAGTAATTATTATAGAGTAACAATATAATTACAAAAACTGTTTTTATCTACTCACATATCATAAGTGCTCTAAAATGCGCTCAGAAATCGTAGGAAATTACCAGCATTATTACAACCATTTTTACTATGAGAACTTTCTTGTCTGTGGTAGCACGTAAAATCTGTACTGTAATGCTATTACAGTATCTATTTTTGTCAGGTTATGACTTATGAGTTTCTAATTTGGACCAGCTGTCAAAACTCAAAAGGCTCTGTATTCTAATACCCATAGAAATTAAAACAGTTATCGATACGAAACGTCCATTCAGTATGTATTTTAACCCTTTACCTACGGGGCCTTCAATCACCCAGTCACCGCTCAATACGGGCATGTTTTGGAGAGAGTCAGCGGTTAGGCATAATTTGACTTACTTGAAACTTTTGAAGTATTACAGCTACACACTTGAAATTTCACACACACATTAAGTGTAATGTGTTTAAGCAATAAATAATTAGTTGAAGTAATAATATTCACATTTTTTTCTGATATCAAGCAATATATCAGTCACGAAGAAATTGAAGATTTTTAAGTTAATACTCGCGGATTTCGCAAATGTATGTTTAAAAACATTAGTTTATTGTATGTTTAACACAAATAAACACTTAAATGACGATAATTATTAAAATAATGCAGAAATATCAATCACTTAAAACGTTGCATAAAAACAATTTGAAACTTATGCAAAATAGTGATGTGCCGCTATCGACACAGTTGTCGATATGCCGATAACCTAGTACACAATCGATTATAGGCAAAAAAATCGAGCAATAATTTCCTATTGAGTATAAATTATAAAAATAAGTTATGTTTGTGGTGAAATTATTATTAGGTACTATAATACCTAATTATGATTTCATAACATGTTAAATTATAATATTTGAACCAAAAACGGTGAAATAAACTAAAAATAACGCTAAAAACACTCCCACGGGTAACCTATCGCAACCTCGAAATTTTTTTGACCGAATTTCATTTAACCGAAAACGTTTCGTTTTTTAACGTTTCTCCGATGGCACGATTCGTAATTTTTTTATTTCACCATTTGACATTAAGGAAACATATCTTTAGTCCGAGCAACTTTTCTCCTTGTAGTCATTTGCTCTATGTATTGTTACGTATTTCATTTTAAAGCCTATTTTTCATTACACCAGTGCTACAATTAGCCTAGGGATCGTTTCGTATTTTGTTTCTTAACCCATTTTTCACTTCATCAATGCTACATATAGTTTTAGCTACGTTACGTCAAATATTCATTTCAGGTAAGAAAATTTTGCTTTTAATTTGTTACTATCCAGAAAATGCACCGAGCAAGACGAATTAGGGCGGAACCGATACGGATAAGTTAGGTTAGAAGGCGAAGGCGGGAGCTTTGCTCCCGCCTTGGTCTTCGAGGTTATTTTTTTTTCTGTCCAAAAAATCTTGCTTGTAATTTATCCAAAAAATGCAACGATCAAGACGAAACAGGGTAGAACCAAATCGGACAGGTTAGCAGAGTCGATTTAAAAATAGGTAAACTATTAATAAACCGAGCCGTTACATTGGGCAAATGATACTAAGGTAAAATCAGAAATGGGAAATAGATAAATTGACAAACCATTACATTGGACAACTGTTCGTACGCCGAATCCAGTATTACGGAATAGATAATTCGTAAAATCGGTAAAAAACCTAAACAAGTAATGACTAAATAAAATTATTCATAGTGATCTTTCGGGCAAACATAAAAAAACCCAAACCATATTTGTCGAATAATATTTATCGAACCAAAATTCGGTCAAACATTTTTCGGAGTTCAGATAGGTAACCACTCCCACGCCGTACTCTCACAACAAATCGATGAAATCAAGTTGAGTCGATGAACAACACTATTGTCCGCCATGTTGAGTTCAATTATTTGCACTGCTACAGTACGGGTGTCAACCCCAGTTGACAGTAAAAATGCGGTAACTTTAAAAATATTTTTATGTCAGTGCCATCTGGCGAAACATTATGATATTTTTTCCTTTGCATCTATACTAATCCCAATCCATAATGTGACCGCTATTACCAAGACACAAGGTCTCGTTTTGTTGAAAAAAAATATTGAACATGACCTTTGATTCGATCAACTATAGTTGACACCCGTACTGCAGTGGAGTTGCCTTACTGGCAGCTCTGGTTGACACCCGTAGGTAAAGGGTTAATACAATCAGCCCGATATTTGATCTCGAATGACAAGACGGAGGATCTAATTGCCGCCATTATTGTTGTCATTTGATTGTCGGGTTTTTTACCGTTACGAAAGTAGGATTGTGAAAAGATATTTGTTTGTTGTTTGTGTTTAGCCCAGTCTATAACGACATCATAGATCGCAAACGCGCATGTACCTACGATTTTTTTATATGTTGTTAGGTCCCTTGAGAGTAGTTAATACCCAAGTTTGCAACCTTGAAAACCCTGTGCTACCCCCATGGTGCTCGAAAAGCTGCGAAATATTGGCACGTGATTCAGTTTTTCGAAAAAATTACTCTAAGGAAGCGTTTTTCAAGAATCTTTGGTTCTACTTTAATAAAGATAACTAAATTTGCTACAATGCTAAAAAGAGCTAAAGAGCGTAACCTGAGCTCACTATGTCCATTGGTTGCGGAGATACAGCAAGTCGAAGATGGGTAATGTGCGCAGAGCCCGCTCCTCAGACCCTGCTTAAAATGGTGACTTGCGACTGCAAAAAGAGGTTGCTTAGTGTCGTGCACTTGCAGACAGGCTGGGCTCAGGTGCTCTATCCTATGTTCCTTTTGCCACGGGTGAAATTGCAACAACGCCATCCCTATCGTCCTGGACGAGGAAGACGAGGATATGGACGACCCAACACCATGAGCCGGCCCGCCTCCACTCCAGAAAACATTATCCCTCTTCCTCCACTCCTCCCCACTGATCTAGACTGGATGAAACTTGGTTCTTCCAAAAGGACGAAAGTCGAAACTGTTTTTGCTTGACCGTGTAAATAGTGTTATTTTATACTTTAAATATATGTTTGCTGTATTATTTTATGTTTACGTTTATTTGTTTTGAAATCATATGTTACATCTAAAATATCGAATTTACACTTTTTTTTTTAAGAAATACATTCATACATATGTTTTTATCATTTAGCTAAAATCTGATATTTTAATAGTTTTTATATTTTTGAGAAAAATTATTTCGAAGAAACTGAAACAAGAGCCTTGAATTTTTGCAGTTAACAAAACAACGTTGAAGTATGTTCATTTCTTTAGTGTATGTTTATTTGAAGCCATAGTTATACATCTATATTTATTATTTTGGCAAAATCCGATATTTTACTATTTTTTTGTTTTGGATGAACCTATGAGGCCTAGAGGCACCACTTTGGTATTAATCTTAGAGCATTTAACCAACCGGTGTGGCTACTGACAGGCGGCCCCCTCTGCCAAAGGTATGAGACCATCGGCATAAGAATAAACAATAACTACACGTAGAAGCGAATCTCCTTTACCAAGGCCCCAAATGCCGCGCTTTTAATACCTACTTCCCCCTTCACCCCGCTACGCCCCTCTGTCTTCCGCGCCCGACGTCAGGGCTGTCACTTGTGAAATATTTTAATCGGTTTATGGATGTGTTATACAAGTTTAGTCACGAAATTTTATTTATGTTTTCCTTCAACGTGGAAACATTGTTGCAAAATGAGTTTTTTACATTTACGTTAAATTAGGTAATAATATTTTCGATGATATTAAGATTATCTCCAGAAAATTTAATTTGTCTTATGTGGCTATTAATCATCTACGAAACACAGAAACGAGTCTATAAATAAACAACCTCAATAAGTTTTAAGTATAGTCTGGGATCTTTTTACGTTCCTATCCGGACCATTAATTAAAAAAAATATTAAGTTGAAAAATCTTTATTACAAAATACTATTCTTATCTATTAATTAGTTTTTAATGTTTTCGTTTTTTTATCTTCAACATCTAGGGATGTATTATTTAAATATAAAACTCCTTCATTGAATCAATTACTTATTTCTAATTATTTTGCCGTAAATAGTCGTTCACTTTTTAAAACACTATCTTAGTTCAACCTTAAACACTAAAATCAACATAAATACGAAAACCAATTCAAGACACAATAACAATATCTTGGTTAATACATATATATTCCGTGTGTGACGCCCCTGACTGACTAGACACCTCAGGTGTCGCCAGGCGGTAGGTATTTAACGCGCCGAGCGCGCGTCCGGACCCGGGAGATTCGCTTCTACGTGTAGTTATTGTTTATTCTTATGCCATCGGTCTTACCGGTTATATAAAACTAGTTACGGCGCGTTCGGCGCCATTGACAACTGACAGTACACTCGTAATGACGGGAGCTAAAAATGCCGAATTGCAGCGTATTTTAGTGTAAGAAGAGGTCAGAAACTTCTAGTATACAAAAGGATAATGTTACTTTCCATCTGTAAGCATTATTTTCCCGAAATATTATGAAATAATGCACGAAAATTGCAAAGAACAAAAAAAAATTGTTGTTCAAAAAGTGTTGCCACTAAATCGTAAAAGATCTAATTTTGCGTATTTTTTAAGTTTAAGGTTGAGTTTGTTATTGAAGTTTTGTAACATTTATTTGGTCGGTATAGTACGATACTAGCGACCCGCCAGCGGCTTCGCCCCGCTGCAAATTTCCGACTTTCCCATTGGTTTTTTTTTTAATTTTTCTCCGCAATTTTATTAATTTTTTCTTTCATAAGAACCTTCTCCTGACTATACCACACACAACAAAAAAGAATTAGCAAAATCACGCGTGATGGCGTGACCAAGGGAAATAAGGATTCATTTATATATATATAGATTTACGATCGTCACTTAATGCGAAAATAATAGACAATTCTAATTTTAATACACTGGCCACACCGCACAAATTTAGTTCTGCAATAGCACAAAAACATAATTATGTCGATATCGACCTTATTAGTGTTTCTAGTCCAGACGGGTAGTCATTTAACCTTGCGTTAATTAGGGACCGCAATTTTATTGTTCTAACCTTTAGGGGGGGTCAATAGTAGTGGAAAAAATTGTAGGAAATTACATTTGCAACAACTTAAGTTTTTACCATTTTTCTTGTAAAGTTGAAAATGGCCAGATATTGAGCAAAAATGGTTCTCCCTTAAAATTCTAGATGGCGGCTGATGCAGGAACGGAATTCAGTCGCGATTCTGAACTTACACAACTATTGATGCCCCCTAAAAGTTAGAACAATAAAATTGCGGCCCCTAATGAATGCACGGTAAAGCCCTTTTTTTGTCTAATCCGTCTGGACAATTCTGGATAAATTTATTTCAAATTTCCAAAAGATGCAATGTTTCGGAATATTTGGACCCGGGCTTCAATGTCCATGTCACACATCATCACAACATCATGATCATGTTTCTTGGACTCCTAAACGCACTAGCACGATTTGCTCACAGCATTTTGAAACTTCCTGTTTTATAGTAGGTACAATTTATAGGTAATAACAAGAGGAGATTAAAACAGTGTTCTGTGCCAAGTTTGAAATGATGAAAGGTGAATTTTATTATTAACTAGTTTTTACCCGTGACTTTGTCCACGTTAAACTGGCCAACTACATATAGTATAAAATTCAGGTAAGGCACTATCAGGACCAATACAGTTACAAGAAAACGTACTTAGGGTTAAACCTCTTTTTACCAGCACGTTTTCACAGTTTTCAGTATTCTATTGTTTGTTGATTGTCTTTACCAAATCATAATAATACTTACATGTGCGGCGGTACGAAACTCTCGGTGCGCGAGTTCGACTCGCTCGGTTTTTTAAAACACAGCCGGTCATCGAGAAATACGTTGATTCGTAGGAGGGAGGATAGGTAAACATTGGTCTCTGTTTTCAGGTTAACCCTTGTGCAGAGTCCGAACTTGAAGGGTCTAAAAGAAAAAAGGTTGAAACATCTGAAGACCTTCAGCCACCTCAAAATCAGGAATGCAAAACTTCCGTAGATCAGCCCCATACGTCGCAGTCGGAAAATAATGTATATAACTTACCTAAATCAACTAACAACCCACAGTTAGGAGATTCACCAAGGAAAATAAAATTAAAAAAGGTCCTACACATGAAAAATAAACAAATAAAAAGACTTCAATTACAAAAAAGATACTTGAAGAAAAAAGTAACAAGATTGCAAGAAATATTAAATGACCTGTCAGAAAAATCTTTAATAAATAAAGAAGATCGTTTAGTTCTAGACAAAATTGGTGTAGAGGAAAAAGAGCTTCTTAATTGGCAGCTACTTAAAAGCAAAACTGGTAAAATCCCTACATATTCTCCTGAACTTAGATGTTTCGCTCTAACTCTTCATTTTTACTCTCCGAAAGCTTATAGATATGTACGAAAGACTTTTGGAACGTGTTTGCCTGCACCAAGGACTTTAACAAAATGGTACAGTTCCATCGACGGGAAACCAGGGTTTACAAAGGAAGCGTTAATTGCGTTAAAATTAAGAGCTGAAAGTAACCCGGAAAAGAAAATTTATTGTACTGTGAAGGTTCACTACTTGTAGTGTACCAGCTACATCTAAGTTGTACTGGCTGGTTGTTACGTCACTGATATTCGAAGTGTTAATTCAAATAGGAGTAGAATTGTCTTGTTTTAAGGGGCGACTTCAGTTGCTCATGTGTATCGGGATAGTAAAGGCCCATGAAAAAGTAAATGTTTATATCGCACCTTTAGAACAATAGTGACCTAATTCAAAATTTGTGCTTTCAAACTTCGAGTCATAAATTTATTATCATAGAGACCTAACTCGAAATTTAAAATTTCTCAATTAGGTCACTATTGTTCTGAAGGTGCGATATTAAGGAAATAACGGAAGAAATATATATGAAAAGGAGAAACCAGTGCAGTTTTACTTAAAACATAGGGCAAGTAAAAGTCGAGCTAGGGAAACATTGAAGAAGTAGCCGCTGCTGCAGGCTACTACAGTACTTTGGTAATGGATGAAATGAAAATAAAACAACTACCAGAAAATATAGTAAGCACCCAAAGACATTACGGATACGTGGATTATGGATTTGATTATACATCTGATAATTCAGAAGAAGCAACTGATGCTTTAGTATTATTACTAGTAGGAATAAATACTACGTGGAAATTACCCATTGCGTACTTTTTAGTAAAGGGTGTAAAAGCTGAACTAAAAGCACGACTTGTGACTCAAGCTTTTCACTTAGTTCATGAAACTGGGGTAGAAATCAAAGCATTGACTTGTAATGGCACTAAAGCGAACCTTGCCATGGGTGAAGAGCTGGGCTGCTGTTTAGATATAAATAATTTACAAACCACAATTTTAGACCCACGAACAGGACAACAATGCTTTATCTTTTTAGACCCCTGCCATATGCTCAAACTAGTTCGTAATGCATTCGAGAATTTTCTTTGCCGAACCTATCTCTGGAAATAAAATTCAGTGGTCATATATTCAGAAATATACATACTTCAACGTAAACTTCAACTCTGGCAAATCTAATCTTGTTTCACAAAATACAAATGCATCAGTTGTGCTGTAAGACTGACATTGATTATTTTTTATTGTTTCTTGTTTAATAATCATTCTTTGACATACAATACAAATAAAGATTTTTGAAATAGTTATTCAGTTTTTCTAGTTTTATGTTTATTCCAGTATGAAATCTCGTCTTCGATTTAAGAGATGAGAACATCTGCATTCAGATATTTGAAAAATCTCCAGCCTGAATCGAGACTCGGACAAATCAAATGTGGAAAACAAAAAAATCTTTTATTCCATTTTCGTAGTCTTCCTTAAAGTTCTTAAGTTACCTACATAAAAAGAATTGATCTGCATAGAACCTTGGGTGGTCAAAATCTACAGGTGAGAATGATAAGTCAGTATGGTTTAGTCTGAAAGTGAAATGTCTACATAATTTTGTTCTATGGAGCCTAGTCGATTTTAAAGTTAGGAAAAGCTGCATTATTATTCTTATATTATGAAAAAATACTTGGCTGGCTGACTCACGACTCGAACCAGCAGAAAACCAAACACTGAACAACATGTATTTTCACAATACCTACTTGTTTAATTTATCCCCTTTAACAAGTAGGCATCGTGAAAATACATGGTGTTCAGTTTTTGGTTTTCTGCTGGTTCTAGTCGCGAGTCAGCCAGCCAAGTATTTTTTCATAATAAAGAGTAATAACTTCCTTTTCCTAACTTTAAAATCGACTAGGCTTCATAGATCCAAATTACGTAGATATTTTATGCGCTTTCAGACTAAACAATACTGACTTATCATTCAGCTGTAGTTTTTGACAGCCCAAGGTTCCGTGTTATCCGTATCGCAGAATCTAAATAAAAAAAAAGAACATTTAACTTTTGTCATAATTATTGGCAGAACTCATCGACAATAAAATATCGACAGAGTCAAGCATTGTCTTCGTTTACTTAAAATTGACGTTATCTCGTGTACTGACACGTTGCCCCTGTGTGTGGATGCACTCGTGTGCGTATAGTTTATACTAGTGGTTGATAATTTTGTCGTGTGCGTGCGTAACGATGTGATTGAAAATTGCAATAGTGTTAACACTGTTTGTGTGCGTTTCCTCGTCTCCTGCGCAGAAAGCTACAGACTTTTTTACATAGAAATTGATGCGCGTAGCCACTCCGGTTGGTTAAATGCTCTAAATATTAAATTGAGGCTAATTCAATTCTCTACAAACTCTTTTGACATGACTTTTACCTAGGAGCATTATTTCAGCCGGTATGTATCTTCAAAATAACCCTACCAACACATTTTCACTTTTTGAAGAAAATTGCCCATCTTTGACTTGCTGTTTCTCCGCAAGCAATAAACATAATATGCTCAATTACGCTCAAATTGTAGCATAGCATAGTTATCTTTATTAAAGTAAAAATATAGATACTTGGAAAATATTTCCTTCGAGGAGTTTTTTGTTAAAAAGGGGGTAGCACAGGGTTTTCGAGGTTGCAAACTTGGATGTTAAATACTCACAACGGACTTAAAAACATATAAGCAAATCGTATTTACATGCGGGTTTTCGATGTTTGCCTTTTTTGTGTTGTTTGTTTGTTGACTGGGCTAATTGTTTTAGTTGAAAATATGAGTAGTAGTGAACTAGTGACTCCGAGAACGATATGCACACTCCGCCGGATATGATAAATGCAGCCACCACTATTGTAAAAAATAACTTGTTGCCAGAAAAATCGAGAGCCAAATATGAGAAAGCGTACACGTAACACTAGTAGCATTGCAGGTCATTTAAAGATAAATATATTTATTCAGTAAGTAGGCCGCACGGGCACTTTTACACGTCAAGAATCTACCAGCGCTTCCCAAGAGAAGACCACTGCTGAGAAGACACGCCGCAAGAAACTCAGCAGTCAGTCATTTTTTAAACATATTACAATGTTTACTACTTAGTCTAGCATTATATAAAGCAATAAATATTAAATTACTTATTATACTTATAAAAATAACAGTTCAGCAGGAAAACATGCCAAAAATCTTAAGAGAGAGACAGAGGGAGAAAAGGAAAAAAAAACACCTATTTATGTTTATATAAGACGGTACAAGACGACCACATAAAAGTTTCGATATGTTTTCCTACATCAACGGTGTCCCCTAGACAAGATAAAGCTTTTGCATTTGAATAAATTATTATTGACTAAGTTTCGGGTTTAGGCCATGCATTTTTGTCTGTTAGATAATCCTCGACCCCATAGTACGCTTTAGACATTAACGACTTTTTCAAGTAATTTTTAAGTGCTGGAAAGGATAACTTTAAAACTACGTCAGGTAATTTATTATAGAAATGAATGCATTGACCAACAAATGATTTATATACTTTACGGACGCGGAATTTTCGAATAGCGATTTTATTTTTATTTCTAGTATTTAAATTATGTATATCAGAATTTTTGGTGAAAGAATCTAAATTCTTAATAACATAAATAATATTCTCATAAATAAATTGAGACGCTACAGTTAAGATATTAATTTCTTTAAAAAGTTCTCTTAATGAGTCACGAGAATTTAAATTGTAAATAGAACGAATGCCCCTTTTTTGTAACACAAATATAGTTTGTATGTCAGCTGCCTTACCCCAAACCAGAATACCGTAGGACATAACACTATGGAAATAACTATAATAAACTAAGCGAGATGTATCAACATTGGTTAGTTGTCTGATTTTTCTAACGGCGTAAGCTGCCGAACTTATTTTACATGCCAGTACAGCTATATGGGGACTCCATTGCAAATTTTTATCTATTGTTATACCTAGGAAAACTGCCTTATCTACCATTTGCAAACACTCGTCATTTAGAAAAATACTAGAATCTACCGGTTTAACATTAGGCAAAGCGAACCTAACACATTTAGTTTTCTTAGCATTTAGTAGCAAATTGTTGCAAGTAAACCAATGAAGTACTTTAACTAATATGGCGTTTATCCTACTGTAGTCTACGGATTTTCTATCTGCCTTGAAAATCAGTGAAGTATCATCAGCAAAAAGTACAATATCACAAAGTTTATCTACTGTTGGTGGCAAGTAATTTATGTAAACTAAAAATAAAAAAGGACCTAAAATAGAACCTTGAGGCACACCTATTTTCACTGTAGCTCCAACAGATTGCGTTTTTTTTACAACAACTGTTTGAGTTCTATCACTTAAATAAGAAGACATAAGACTTAAAGCTTTATTGGACAATCCATAATGTTCTAATTTTAAAATAAGGGTCGTATGATCTACGCAATCAAAAGCTTTAGAAAGATCACAAAAGATTCCTACTGCATCGCAAGATTTCTCCCAACAGTTATATGCCGCATCCATTGTTGATCGACCTCTGGTAAAGCCGAACTGGTTATTGCTAAGTAGTTTATTTCTATTAAAGTGACCTAACATATCATTCTGCATTAGTTTCTCAAAGACTTTACTAAAAACTGGTAGTATGGAAATGGGACGGAAGTTTGTTAAATCACTCATCTCTTTATAGTTGAAAAACTTAAGAAAGTCACCTGTTGTATGTAGTTGTGTACAGTTTGCAAAAAAACGCATAAGCATAATAAATTATGTAAATATTTAATATGAGTTGTACATATTAATAACATACTGTACATTTTTTATCTCAATCACTCGCCATTTCGTCATCCTCATTTTCATCAGTGGACTGTACAGAAACAATGTCACTGTCATTATCTTCCGAGGAAACACTTATAATGAAACTCTCCGATATTGCATCCATTTGTGATTCTTGACATTGATACTTTTGCTCTTCCTTCATTGTATGAAAGCATACATTTTTCCATTCTTCCTGAGTTATTCTACTAATTTTTTCTTTTGCTAAATTTTTAATGGACTCCATATTCATTGAAACGTTTTTTTTGGCCACCAATCCTTTGACTATTCCCGAAATGTTTTCAATTGGATTGAATTGGGGATGATATGGTGGTAAGCGAAGTGCCGTATGTCCGTGTTGACTTAAAATTGTATCAATTTTGTATTCCACGAATCTTTGCTTATTTTTGAGTACAAGATCGTATAGTTGTGTCTTATACATAGTAGGGGAATGGTCAATATTTCGCTGAGGGAGCCAATCCATCATGACTTGCTTTCGCGAGTTCGAATTCGGTGCCGAATTTTGAAGCGAATTATGGTAACATGCATTATCCAAAACGACAACACTGTTTGGTTTTAGATTTGGTATTAATTGAGTTTTAATCCATTTGGAATAATTGTCGAAATTCATGTTATCATGATAGTCACCGGTTTTTTTATGGGCTTCATATATTAATAATGCGTTAGGAACGAATCCCTCCATTCCGCCTGCATGGACTATTACGAGACGTTTACCCTTTGAAACTGGCTGCTCCATACCGTTAGTACTTCCATCAGACCATGATTTTTGTGTAGAGTGTGATGTGTCAATGTATGTCTCGTCAGTGAATACGATCGGCCGCCCTTGTGCACGGTATTGGTTAATTTCGCACAGAAAATTTATACGTAAATAGCGAATTTCATGTTTTTCCATCAGGAGTCTCCTGTTGTCTTCAGTTTTCTACAATTTGAACCCCAATAAAGACACGTGTTTCCGTAATGTAGTAATACTACCTCGATAATCAATATCATCTTTTAGTTTTTCAAGGGTCAGTTTTAACGTGGGTGTCTCTTTATTGGTGATATGAAAGTTATAAATTGTTCTCCTTATCACTTCTCGATCAAATTCGTCAACAGTAATGCGTGATTTTCGGTTAGATTTCTTTATGGGTGTTTTAAATTTTTGATTTAAATGCATACTTTCAAATTCTTTTAATGTGTTGAGAACCAGTTTTTTCGGTACACCAGATATTTTAATGACGAATTGTTTTGGTGTTGATAAACAATTTATGTCTTTATCGCAAACCTCTTGGAAATGTTTGTACATATTACACAGAACTCTTTTTGTTTGAACATGCAGTGGTCGTCTACTACCAATTTCAGGAAATGGTGCCATATTAATTTGCCAAGCTGAATTCTAAATCGATGTTTTACAATTTGCAATGTTTATTCATGAACGACGCAAAAACTACAAAGACAATTACTTGACATTGACATCTTATTGTGACAATAGAATCATAAGTGGACAGGAATAATCAAACTTGAAAGATAAGCAAATAATGAGTTTGCAGACCATACGATATATTACAAATTTCAAAGATAGAATGTCTATTCGCACATATTACTCACACATACAACAGGTGACTTTCTTAAGTTTTTCACCTATACTATATTTCATGAGATCTGGAAAGATCCCCTCTGATATGCAATTATTATAAATTAATGCTAGATGGGGTGCAATTACATCTATGATATGAAAGAGTACTCTAACTGATGTGCCCCACAAATCCTCAGTCTTTTTTAAACTAAGTGATTTAAATACCTTGACTATTAAATCTGAATTTACGGGGCTAAATTCAAAGTTTATATTACATTTACTGTCATTTAGTGGAAGGTAATAATTGAGCTTCCACCGCGGATGACTTAAGACATTTCGTAGTATTAATGGCTAGTTTGGAGAAATAATCTTCGAATGCTAAGGCGACGTCTTTATTTGACGTGATTTGTTTGTCACCTGTGTTTAGGGTGACTTGATTATCACGAGTTTTTGATTTTCCCGTTTCTCTATTTATAATATTCCATACAGTTTTTACCTTATTGTTAGATGATTTGAGTGTAAGACTAAAAAAAATTGCCTTAGCAGTTAAACAAACTTGTTTAAAGGTCCTCGAATAATTCTTAACATAATTTAGGAAGTCAGCGTTTTTATTGTCCTCCCTCTCTCTTTATAGGACATAAAGCCTATTTCTACTTTTATGAATGCCTGCAGTAGCCCATTCACTAAATTTGGTTTTAGACCTAGTAATAGTTTTCATTTTAAAATTGTTATTAAATAGATGTAGAATTACGCCAAACAAGTCTTTATAAATACTATTACACTCATTCTGTAAGAAAGGTAACACTGAAAGATTACTCTGAACTTTATTTTTGAATAATTCCAAAAGATTACTAGTTATAGGTCGGTATGTTATTGTCTGTGGTTTTTGAAAAAAATCATTGACGAAAGATGCCTTCTGACCACTATGGTCAGAATTAAAACAATTAAATATTTCTTTATCCAAACATTCGCAATTACAAAAAATATTATCTAAGCAGGTTGCACTACTAACACCTATCCGTGTGGGTTCAAAGAACAGATTACCTAAATTTAAAGATTTAAATAAACTTAGTAACCTAGTGGTATTATTTCGTACGTTCGTAACGTTTCGAGTAAATTAATATTAAAATCTCCACAAACTATAACATGCTTCAGGCTATTACATGCTAATTTTAACACATGTTCCATAGTAGATTCAAATGTGCAAAAATCAGCCAACGGTGATCTGTAAACACATATTATTATATAACTTTCTAGTTCAGCGCAAGATATTTCTACAATCCTTTCTATCGATAGCTTTACTATATCCTTTCTTTCTTTCGATTTAAGAGTACTTTTAACTATTATAAAAGAGCCACCATGAATGGCACATTTTCTGGAAAAATAACTAATTAATTTAAAATTTACAGAATCAAAAATTAATTGGTCTTGTCTAAGCCAATGTTCAGTAACGCACATAATTTGTACATTTTCACTATCTAAGAACAACCCTATTTCTAGTTCTTTGCTGGAAAAACCTTGAATATTTTGGTGAATAAAATTTATACTCAAGGGTGTTTCCGCTGTCCTATAATTTAGTTTAAATCATTGGGCAAGGCATTATTGCCAATATTGGCTTGCTGGGGCTGGGTACTACTGTATCTATTTGGTTCTATATTAAAAGCTAATAGGTCAACCAAGGTCAAAATATACTTCCTTGGCACATGAATTTTTCCTGATGTTAGGGTGAGAGGCTTTAAAAATTTGTTTAAATTAAAGAAATGATATTTATCATTACAACTTATAGCATTATATATTATGGAGTTAAACTGTGATAATCTATTATTATAACTAAATGGCATACTTTGTGAGTATGGTAGCGCACACACTATAATTTTACCTATGCCACTCTCTTCAATTGTGTTTAGTGTTGACATAATTTGACAAGACTGGACTTATCTACACTAAGACCTATTACAATTACTAAAGTGGTGGTCCTGTCAAAACTTCCTTTTAAAAGTAAATTACATAAATGCATAAGAGTTGCATTATGGTAACATTAATTTGTGACCTTTTGTGTTAACTTATTATTTAACAATAAACCTAGTCCAGATCCAAGCTGGTCAGAATAAACGATAGTTTTATTCCTACTTATAATTTGTCTAGGGGACTCCTTAGAAGTATCAAGAGCCATATCTGGCTGAATCACAGCAGTTGGTGAAGTTCGTAATCTATCGCAATTACCATAACCACTGTTTATTAAAGAGTTAAAACGCTCTTCATTTAATCTACTTTCTTCTACCAATTGAGTAAAAGCCAGGATATGCTCCTTGACTGCCTTCTGAGTAGTTACATACTTTAAAGAAGTAACTTCAAGCTGGTCCTTTAACTTACTTATCTCAGCATTGCTCTTCGGGTTCTGAACCCAACTTAGAGTACTTAAAATATGTGTGTAGATATAGTAGTAAATGCAACTGTACGCTCGTTTCATAAAACCACACTCGCATTTTAAGGCCTCTCATTATGCATCAGTTGCATAAACTACTATTGTGCTGCAATAACAATTTGAATTTATAACTATTCTGACCCTCTATTCTACTGTGTACGAAAAATAACATGTTACCTTTGATACATCATCATATTTTTAACGTTACGATAGCTTTTATTTACTTGACGGTAGTGGCGACCGCGTTAAAATCAATACGATTACATGTCAACGGCAAAAAAATGATTTACCCAGTAGAATCTAGCCCTGGCATTATTATTTTTGAACAATACTTGCCGAATTGACATTCACAAAATAATGTTGACTCAATTTCCCATTTTCAGTAATAAATGGTGAAAAAAATTATGCTGCTGCTGCTGTCTTCTTATAATTTTACAGCTTTTTATTTTGAAGTTGATAACGAATTTTCCCAAAGATGATAACATGACAGATCGATTTTAAACCATTGCAAATTTCATTGAAATCGTCATCACAAATGTACATACATACCTTAACGCCTGTAATCCCGGAGTGGGGTAGGCAGATCTACAGAATAACCTACAACTTTAAAAACTTGATAACTCAGTAACCACATTTTGCACAAATGGGCTAAGATGTTTTATTTCCTAAATCGCCGCTTACGACATCCACGGGAAGACAATAACGAACACACCAAAAAAGAAATCAGCCAAATTGGTTCAGCCATGTGACCAGTGACCATGAGAAATAGGGGTACAAACCTTCATCAAGTATTAATTTCTTTGAATCTTTTGAGAACTCTCTTTGGGAGATCTCAGCCCGCAATTCAATCACACAATTTTACTGGGTGACTTTAATACGTATCTAGTCAAAAACGACAACCATTCCTCAAATCTTCAGTCTCTTGTAAATTCTTTAAATATTAATATTTTTCCTCTTTGTCCTAAGGACAATACACACATACGTATATATTATGCGTACAGTGCGACCAAAAAGAGTAGAAATTAAATAAAATGGAACTAAAAAAAATCCATACTAAATTGTTGCCATGTTTACGCATTTTACGTCAAAAATGTGACAGTTACGTAGAAAGTGGCGCCCTCATTTAATTTCTACTCTTTTTGGTCGCACTGTACACAAAAATTGTCTTCAAAAGAAGATGTAGTGCATTTTAAAAATAATTAGTTGACATCTTCCAATTGTTCCTTTGTCAATGAAGAAATTTGTGTTATAAAATCAATACCATAATTCTCCTATTTAAACATGAAGGGCCTCATAACTGAAAAGCGAAAATCTATAATTTCCAAATGGTGCACTGTAAAGGGTACGATAAAAGATAAAAAAGATAAAAGACATTTACTCAGTAAGTAGGCCGCACGGGCACTTTTACACTTTATGAGTTACAGGAACTTAGCCAAAGAGGAAGGTTTAAGCATCCATCCGATGCGAAATACAATTCTAAGATTCGATGACCATCATACATTAAACGATTTACCTGGTAGAGGCAAAAAATCAGGTGCTTCAAGTCCCGAGATGGACGTGAAAACATGCAAGCTATTCGCATTAAAAACAGGGCCCTCAATCCGTGATTGTGCCAAAAAAGCGGGAACAAGTATCGGTATGGTACAGAGAGCTAAGAAGCAACAGCCAAAACAAACAGCTCAAAAATTATCTGCCGTAAAAACTAGGACCCAAAAGCTATATGAAGATGTTTTGTGCAAGAAAAAACAGTGCATCGTTATGGATTACGAACTTTGATCAACAATATTCAACTAGATAACCAGTCCCATACAAAATCAAAGCTAAATTATTCTGTTCAAGTGAATCTATACGTCAGTTGCATTTGTTCACTAACGAACCGAGACAAACGTTTTAAAACAGTTTTAAATTCAACCTAATAACAACCATGGTACTTAGTAATAAAGTTACAAATCTTCAAAATTTGATCTCATACCTACGACTATTCGTCTCATAACATGAACACGTCAAAAAATGACATCTGCTACTTACAAACGAAAAAACGTATGTTAAATAAAATCTATTGTTTATACAAATTATTCAATTGATTGATTATTCAATCTTATCGTGCAAAAATTAAAGTACTTATCCCCGTTGTTGCCCTGCGATTTACATCATTTTTTATCTATTCACTTCGCTTCTTCGAATTTGACTAGCAGAGGTATGGAGTCGCATTGAATTTAAAATTAATGTAAATAGGTACGTAAAAGTTCTGTTGTTTAGTTAAGATTACTTATGTTCAACTATTAGCTATGAATCATTCAGTTGACAAGTACTTATACAAAAAAAAGTTAATTAAAATCGGTGAAGCCGTTTTGGAGAAGAACAACAACGCACACCAGAATTATACTATATAATTTTTTAAAGTAAAAATCCGGTACATTATTATACTCCGGATTTTTGTGGCATTGCCGTCACAATAGGGTAGTTTGAGGAGTAAATGGAACGGTGTTAACTAACCGAATAAATTCTAATGAAAAGTTTTATTACAATGTATTCGGTTATTCGGTAGGCATTCACGATAAAAATTACCTAGTCAACTGATCAACATCATCTATCGGTATATTACTGCAAAACATACATTTGTACATTAAACTGGCTTTGGTGTTTTCGGCCGCTCACTTTTTGTTCGTTAAAAGCCAGTTTAACGTACAAATGTGTGGTTTGAAGTAATATACCGAAAGATAATGTTAATCAATTGACTAGGTAATTTTTATCGTGGATGCCTACCAAATAACCGAATAAATTCTAATAAAACTCTTTATTAGAATTTATTCGGTTAATAACCGTTAGTTTTTCGTATTAATTAACACCGTTCCATTTACTCCCCAAATTACCCTATTGTGACGTCAATGCCACAAAAATCCGGGGTCTATACATAAAAGTCGAATACTAAAAGAAATAGGCAAAAGCATGTCAGATCATGCGCAGGGTAGGGTTCCATCGCCGTTACTACACAAATAACTATTTCGAAGAACAACAAGTGACATCACACAGTGTTGTTTAGTAAAAAAAATACTTATAACCTTGCTTTACATATACGGGAGGACCGTTTTTTTAAATATTTATTCCATAATTGATCTTAGCCCGCGGTATAAATATAATATCTATATGTACACAGAATTTCGATTTTGAACTTTGATAGTTTCTGAGGAAAAGTAGTGTGACTTATAAACAGACAGACAAACGGACATAGCGGAACTATAAGGGTTCCTAGTTTGACTTCGGAACTCTAAAAAGGCCGCTGATGGAAAACGCTCGCTGTTCTGGTTACCAAATACCTACATATCAGGGCCTCTATTCAACACCAAAACCAAATCATCTTGGACCTGTTATCGTATTGTCAACGTTTTAATAGCTCTTATTTACTTGACAGTAATGGCAGCCGAGTTGAACTCAATACCATAACAAGTCAAATACGATTTGGATTTTACTGCCTAATAGAGGCGTAGTAGTGGTACAATAATAAAAAACCACTCCATGCATCTAATGTTCCGTTAAACAAGTTTGCGCGTATATTGGCCGACCTTGGAGAATCATTCTAAGCTGAGGTTTCAATATTGTTATTTTGTTGGAATTATGGCATTAATTGTTAGTTTAAAGTTTGAAAATAAAATATTCTACATGTACTTACCGAAAGTAAGACTCTCCGACCGATACATTTCGTTTTCGATAATTATTTTTGAAACATTGTGGCATTTTGATGCGTGTTGACATTGGCTGTCTGTCAACAAAACTAATCGAAATTGAGACCTCGCGCCGCAAGTGAGTCTTTAGTATCCATGAAGTATTTTTTGCGCTGACCCGTTATCTAGTTGGTAATTGTTGAACGAAGATTACGAAACATACTTAAAGTTTGATTATAAAATTTTGCCCGGTGCAAAATATTATACAGTTAAACAAGGAACACTTGTCAGTAATGCAGACAAGGCAACTTTTTTGCGAAAAGTTTGGACAAAAACATGGTTTGGCAAGCAATTTGCCAGTGCGGAATGGTTTCAACACAATTTTTCACTGGTAAAACTTTGTACGCCAATATTAATCAGAAATAATGTGTCCAGAAAAGATAACTGCCTCTGTTGAAAAAACTCAAAAAGGTCAGACGCTCTTTTGGCCTGACTTGGCTAGTTGTCACTATGCTCCGTCTGTGCTACAATGGTACGCCAAGGAAAACATCGACTTTATGAGCAGGCAACACAGTCCACATAACAGCCCAGCAATAAGACCTAAAAAAAAATTGGGCCTTGATGAAGAGAGATCTGCGTAAAAAGGATTGTTTCGTCAACTCATTGGAAAAATTCAGGAGAGACTGAAACGGCCAAAAATTTAGGTAGAAGCGTTGTCCAAAAAATTACGCGATACACTTAAAGCAAAATCTGGGCAAAGGACAATAATACCGATTCATTCACTTATATAGCGACTATTAATATAATAAAAAATATGCAAATTTACAAAAAACAATAAAAATAAAAATAACCTAATTACGTAGTTTTCATCTTGTATCCATAATAAACGATACAATCCTTAGTCGCTTTCTGCATAGTGGCGCTCCTTCTCTCCTTGACTTTATTATTACTTGTTCCCCTAACTTCGTTTCTCTACATGGTCAGTTCCATGCTGCTGTGTTCTCTAACCATGGGCCCTAACATGGCTGCGATTATCGCGTGACAAAGTTTAGATAAGGCATCCGTCACCTTTTGACACATAAATAAGTACGAAAGTGAGGGATGCTTTATCCACATTTGACACGCTATATAGACGCAAACATACTAGGCCCACTGGATTTGATATATGCCTCTTTTAAAATTTGTTCCCCAAAACGTATGCATAAAGTCATTCTCAGGCGGAATCTGGGTAATGCGCACAGGGAATAGAGATGTGCCAAGAGTTCTTGAAATTATCCTTACAAAGTACCGTTGTTCCCGAGAATTCTCGAGAACGGCATCCATCTGTTGATGGACTCCGTGATGTCAACCTTAAGCTTGAAGCGTTCAACCTTACACTGCTGGCGGTTTTTGAGCGGCATGCGCCTTTGAAGCTCACGCCTGAAATCAAGTTCCTGATAGCTATACTTCGATACATTCCTGAATCAATAGATAACTGTCCTCCTGTTTTCTGTCACGGGTGGACAATTCTTCTGGTATTAAACTTGATCTCGACGCCCTTGATCGACGTTTTAGTACTTCTCCAGTAATTTTGGACCGTTCCATCAAGCAACGTACCTATATTATTTCTGCTTGACAATACTTTTCACCCCGACTTTCCTCCGTTTGATCTAGATATAATTACTCCGAATGAAGCTCTTAGGCTGCTGAAATCTATTATAACGAAAGCAGATGAAGGAGATGGCCTGGGCTTGGACATGCTTATAGGCTCGTGGCGGAAATCATTGATCCTATCCTCTTCAATTTCATTAACTATTCTTTGTCCACTGGCTCATTTCCCTCTAATCGATGGTTAAAATGGTAATTTACGTACAGAACATTTGTCTAAAAAAAAACCACATGATGCAAAGCTCTAATGACTAGTAATAAAGTTTCTCTCTGAATTATATTTACCGAGATATTAAATAATTAAAATTAGCAAAAAAAAACATTTTCAGTCGTATCCATTATAAATGAAATTGAAATGGTTCTTAAAAGACTTGATTCCAAATATAAAAAGCAAAATTACATAAAAAAAAACCCACGACTGTTAAAACGTTATAGTACAAGATCCCAGTCACCCCAGACTTACGTAATTTTAGGAAAGATGAAATTTTTAGGCTCGGTAGTATACATAAACTTAAAAAGGAATGGATACTCGCTAAGCTGAAAGCGGGGCCGTTTTGCAGGTAACCAGGTACCAAAGGTGGAAAAAAATCATGCTAACTTACGTCAAAGTAGGAAGGCTGGTTTTTACATATGTTATATATGATATTGTTATAAACAAACATATACTGTTGCCAGACACTTCCTGTGGGCCATAACTTTTGACAGGCACTTTAAAAGTCGTAAAAAAATGGGGGAACGTACGTCATTTTAGGAAGGCTGAAGTTTATATATTGTTAAGTATAATATTTTAAACTATTTTCCAAAGAGCCAGACAAATCTGACGGACCAAACATCCTGCCAGACTCGTTAAAAGTTCCGCTGTGCGAGGAAGCGCGAAGCATTAGAGCATTATTTAAGATACACTCTGACTCGTGAATGAATATCTCTCTTACAACTCGTGGCTACTCTTGATTCGAGGCTCCGGCACACCAAAAGCGTGTCAGTAGCTCAGGAGCGACGCGCTTTGAAACGCGGGCACGCGCGACCTATTTACGCTGAATTTATGCTTGACTAATGCTCTAATGCTCTCGCGCTTCCTCACACAGCGGAACTTTTAATGAGTCTGGCAGGATGTTTGGCCCGTCAGATTTGTCTGGCTCTTTGGAAAATAGTTTAAAATATTATACTTAACAATATATATAAAATTCAGCCTTCCTAAAATGACGTAAGTTCCCCCATTTTTTTACGACTTTTAATGTGTCTGTCAAAAGTTATGGCCCACAGGAAGTGTCTGGCAACTGTATATGTTTGTCTATAACAATATCATATATAACATATGTGAAAACCAGCCTTCCTACTTCGACGTAAGTTAGCATGATTTTTTTCCACCTTTGGTACCTGGTTACCTGCAAAACGGCCCTGCCCTCTAGTGTACGAGTCCATAAATTGCACTGTCTACCGAGGCAGACATAGTGCTTTTCACAACTACTGAGAGGAAATAAAATAAAAATTCATATTCAAAACTCAAATTCATGTTAATGTGACATCACCGCCAATTTTACCATAGATCACTTTTTTTAATCTGGACCCCTATTCTCGTGGCACTCGAGATTAATAAACTAACATGCGAGATGAAAATGTCAACTCCATGGAATTAGTAAGTACATCTGGAATGCTTACTTCCAAAATCGCGACAAGTAAAATTGAACTCAATATGTGAAGACAGAAGGCTGATTTTGTAGTAATCAAGTTTACGACCCTAAAGAGACTTACTTTGTCTTTGTTTGTCCCTCTTACACAATTGCCATGTTAAAAAGTTACGATTTTCTTAGTACGAAATGTTAACTAGGTAGCACATGTTAGTTTTTAAAATTGTGATAATTATCTACTATATAAAAATAAGTCGGGTTTTCCTTCCTGACGCTATAACTCCAGAACGCACGAACCGATTTCCACGGTTTTGCATTCGTTGGAAAGGTCTCGGGCTTCGTGAGGTTTATAGCACAGAAAATTCTGGAAAATTTTGGAAAGAAAAGCGGGAAAATCTTTTTTCACATACAGCGCCATCTCTGATAGATAGCATGTACTACAAACCAATATTTTAAGCAGATGGCGCCGGTGCGTGATACATTGTTTGACAGCTACTCATTGTTCTCTGCTCAGTTAATTTCATGTGACAAACCGGTATTGTGTTCACTGTGAAATTGTCAAAAAAAAGTAAAATAAATAAGTTATTCGTTTCCTAACATTTCAATTGGAAACCATCAAATCAATCACGTGTATTGTGCAAATTTTTATTCAATTTCAACAGCAGGTATTTGTCTTTAAGGTGGTAAGTTGGACTGTGTAAATTATGTGGATCGTGCATTTGAGGTTAAATTCACCACTCTGTCCATAGTCCAAAATGCCTAGAGGACGACGTGCGAACATCGGCCGCCGCACAAGACATGCAAGCCAGCAACAAGTGTATTCACAGAACTTAAGCGAAGAAAGACAAAATATAATAAGAGAAAATGCCCGATTGAGACAACGCTTGAGCACACGAAGATCATTGGCATCATACAATCGCTTGGCATTCCAATATGATCAGTAATGCTCAAATGCTCGCGCTTCCTCGCACAGCGGAACTTTTAACGAGTCTGGCAGGATGTTTGGCCCGTCAGATTTGTCTGGCTCTTTGGAAAATAGTTTAAAATATTATACTTAACAATATATAAACTTCAGCCTTCCTAAAATGACGTACGTTCCCCCATTTTTTTACGACTTTTAAAGTGTCTGTCAAAAGTTATGGCCCACAGGAAGTGTCTGGCAACAGTATATGTTTGTTTATAACAATATCATATATAACATATGTAAAAACCAGCCTTCCTACTTTGACGTAAGTTAGCATGATTTTTTTCCACCTTTGGTACCTGGTTACCTGCAAAACGGCCCCGCTTTCAGCTTAGCGAGTATCCATTCCTTTTTAAGTTTATGTATACTACCGAGCCTAAAAATTTCATCTTTCCTAAAATTACGTAAGTCTGGGGTGACTGGGATCTTGTACTATAACGTTTTAACAGTCGTGGGTTTTTTTTTATGTAATTTTGCTTTTTATATTTGGAATCAAGTCTTTTAAGAACCATTTCAATTTCATTTATAATGGATACGACTGAAAATGTTTTTTTTTGCTAATTTTAATTATTTAATATCTCGGTAAATATAATTCAGAGAGAAACTTTATTACTAGTCATTAGAGCTTTGCATCATGTGGTTTTTTTTAGACAAATGTTCTGTACGTAAATTACCATTTTAACCATCGATTAGAGGGAAATGAGCCAGTGGACAAAGAATAGTTAATGAAATTGAAGAGGATAGGATCAATGATTTCCGCCACGAGCCTATAAGCATGTCCAAGCCCAGGCCATCTCCTTCATCTGCTTTCGTTATAATAGATTTCAGCAGCCTAAGAGCTTCATTCGGAGTAATTATATCTAGATCAAACGGAGGAAAGTCGGGGTGAAAAGTATTGTCAAGCAGAAATAATATAGGTACGTTGCTTGATGGAACGGTCCAAAATTACTGGAGAAGTACTAAAACGTCGATCAAGGGCGTCGAGATCAAGTTTAATACCAGAAGAATTGTCCACCCGTGACAGAAAACAGGAGGACAGTTATCTATTGATTCAGGAATGTATCGAAGTATAGCTATCAGGAACTTGATTTCAGGCGTGAGCTTCAAAGGCGCATGCCGCTCAAAAACCGCCAGCAGTGTAAGGTTGAACGCTTCAAGCTTAAGGTTGACATCACGGAGTCCATCAACAGATGGATGCCGTTCTCGAGAATTCTCGGGAACAACGGTACTTTGTCAGGATAATTTCAAGAACTCTTGGCACATCTCTATTCCCTGTGCGCATTACCCAGATTCCGCCTGAGAATGACTTTATGCATACGTTTTGGGGAACAAATTTTAAAAGAGGCATATATCAAATCCAGTGGGCCTAGTATGTTTGCGTCTATATAGCGTGTCAAATGTGGATAAAGCATCCCTCACTTTCGTACTTATTTATGTGTCAAAAGGTGACGGATGCCTTATCTAAACTTTGTCACGCGATAAACCCAGCCATGTTAGGGCCCATGGTTAGAGAACACAGCAGCATGGAACTGACCATGTAGAGAAACGAAGTTAGGGGAACAAGTAATAATAAAGTCAAGGATATATATATAGGTATTGTGGTACCATTAACGGGGGATATCAATACTAGCGGTTTATACTACGCAAGTAGAAAAAAGTTATTTTAGATGCAAAAGACGTTTTGTACGAAAGTTATTAAACTACATATTTTGTCAAATTTTTGATGTTAGAATGATATCATGCCTTAAACGATATGCGAAAAGTAGCATGTGATTAAAAATGTTTAGAGCCCCTGAACCGGGGCAAGTGAGACGTACATTTCACTTGCCCCGGCCGGCGCTGTTTCACTTTCCTCAATATGAAAATTTTAGGTAATATTTTTGTTCATCAAATCCTGGCTAAATATGTTGCTTTTACGGAAAACAAATACACACAGGTGAAAAAACAATTAAACGTTACCCTACTTACATTCTTTACAGCTCCGTAAGTCAGGTTTTACAAGTTAAATTATAAGAAAATTGACGATGGGTTGAACTCGCAAATATTTCTTTCACAGACTAACATGTAATGGTTTGTTTACTTTACCCGCAAACCGCAGCGAAATCTATTTTTCACAACACTGCTCGGAAATATGGCCATAGATGGTCTTGTTTGGGGTCACAAAACGTCACTTATAAGTACAGACCATGTTTTTGTCGGCGTGTTCGCTGATTGGTCGAGAACATTGTGGTCCAACTTTAAGAACCAATGAAAATCAATCAATCAATTTTTGTGTCATAGCTCCTTAATATGCATAATTGAAATCGACCAATCAGAACACACCATTTTGTGTCGTAAAATATTAGGTGTATTTTTGCTAAAAGATACACAGACTAAAAACTATGTCACTGCTTTTTTTTTAAAATGTAATTCTAAGTAGGCCCCTAATCTCGAACTACTAGAGATGAAATTACATGGGAGATTTGGCGAAACAAAAACAATTTTATATGGAGTTGACCATGGAATTAGTAAGTACTTACGTACATCTGGAAGGTGCACTACACCGATAACGCGAGCCGAAAGAAATGTACTAAAACTTAGTGCGTCCCTTTCTAGTAAAGGTGACCATATTTTAATTGGTTCCCCTTGTTTACGCGTAATCATAAACTGTCCGAATGTATGATTTAATAGTTCCCAACTTGATAACGAGGTACAAAATTACAATCCAAAATTACATGCAGTCTTGAAGTAACATGCAAGATATGAATGATTATTTGAACAAAAATTATTACAATATTCTGTCTATTTCATCATTTTCATCTTTACCTACACTGAGAAAAACTCGATCAAGGAACCCCAACGTCATCAGCAAAACACGTAAATTTGTAAAAAATATTTGGATACCCTAAATATTTATTTAGATCACCCAAAATTAATAAATTTCTCATGAGCCTTTGAAGATGTCTAAAGATACCTCACGACTTTTAATTTTAGTCATTAATATCCAAGTAAAAAAAAACGTAACACAAAGTTCGCGCACACAGCTGTCAATTACGCTTTCATAGTTTCATACAGCACTAGCAAACCCGGCGAACTCCGTTTCGCCACCAGATGGCTTCGTTTTATGTAACATTTCGTTTGGTGATTAAAAGATGAAGAAACATTTTTTTTTGTTTTATATTTGAAAAGATCTTTTTTATTACATTTCACAACAGTAATGAATTCATTTCGATTACAAAAATGAAGTGTTATTTAGTTGAACTTCTCTAAGTAAATGAAAGTGAATCCAAAGTAAATACTGAATCGAAGCGTTATACGTGTCCGCAAATTATCCGTTTCATTGAAGTGCTCTTTGGTAAACCACATTTTTTGTTTTTTGGTCTGATGTTAACACAAACAAAGCGGATGGTTTTCTCTCGATGGTTTAACTCGTGAAAACGCAACGTATAACTGCCCATGTGAAAAACAATGATTTTCTAAATTTATCCCGCAAACACTAAGCGATTGGCCTTGCGACTTGTTAATTGTCATTGCGAACGCAAGTCGAACTGGAAATTGTAATGTTTGAAGTCAAACGGAAGATCAGTCGGAATCATTGGTATTCGAGGAATACATACATTTTCACCTGCGTACTTTCCGTTAATAATGGTTGCCTCAATCAAATTCGGCATAAGTCTTTTTACCGAAAGTCGAGTACCGTTGCAAAGTCGCGGTGGATTCAAATTACGCAATATCATAATAACTGTACCAACTTTGAGTTGCAAGTTATGTGGTGGAAATCCTGGTAACTCCAGAGAGTTCAAAAACTCCGTTGGATAATTTACTACATCATCGGGATTTGTTATGGAATCAACGGATTTGTATGTCACCAAATCGCCAGCAATTTTTGATTGAATGGTGAAATTCAGTGCGTGTACATCATTATTCTTTGGGGCAAGAATTGCTCGTTGACTTGCTCGCTTGCTCGTTGACGTTGTTGGTGCATTGAATCTTCGCACATGTTGGGGTACAATCCGCTTTTATGACAAATTTGTGCGTATCTGATGGCATTCGTTCCAATGCTGTTTTGAACATATTAACCACAGCATATCAGAAAATCATTGTTTTTCACATGGGCAGTTATACGTTGCGTGTTCACGAGTTAAACCATCGAGAGAAAACCATCCGCTTTGTTTGTGTTAACGTCAGACCAAAAAACAAAAAATGTGGTTTACCAAAGAGCACTTCAATGAAACGGATAATTTACGGACACGTATAACGCTTCGATTCAGTATTTACTTTGGATTCACTTTCATTTACTTAGAGAAGTTCAACTAAATAACACTTCATTTTTGTAATCGAACTGAATTCATTACTGTTGTGAAATGAAATAAAAAAAATCTTTTCAAATATAAAACAAAAAAAAAATGTTTCTTCATCTTTTAATCACCAAACGAAATGTTACATAAAACGAAGCCATCTGGTGGCGAAACGGAGTTCGCCGGGTTTGCTAGTGCTGTATGAAACTATGAAAGCGTAATTGACAGCTGTGTGCGCGAACTTTGTGTTACCTTTTTTTTTACTTGGATATTAATGACTAAAATTAAAAGTCGTGAGGTATCTTTAGACATCTTCAAAGGCTCATGAGAAATTAATTTTGGGTGATCTAAATAAATATTTAGGGTGTCCAAATATTTTTTACAAATTTACGTGTTTTGCTGATGACGTTGGGGTTCCTTGATCGAGTTTTTCTCAGTGTAGGTAAAGATGAAAATGATGAAATAGACAGAATATTGTAATAATTTTTGTTCAAATAATCATTCATATCTTGCATGTTACTTCAAGACTGCATGCCGGATTGTAATTTTGTACCTCGTTATCAAGTTGGGAACTATTAAATCATACATTCGGACAGTTTATGATTACGCGTAAACAAGGGGAACCAATTAAAATATGGTCACCTTTACTAGAAAGGGACGCACTAAGTTTTAGTACATTTCTTTCGGCTCGCGTTATCGGTGTAGTGCACCTTCCAGATGTACGTAAGTACTTACTAATTCCATGGTCAACTCCATATAAAATTGTTTTTGTTTCGCCAAATCTCCCATGTAATTTCATCTCTAGTAGTTCGAGATTAGGGGCCAACTTAGAATTACATTTAAAAAAAAAAGCAGTGACATAGTTTTTAGTCTGTGTATCTTTTAGCAAAAATACACCTAATATTTTACGACACAAAATGGTGTGTTCTGATTGGTCGATTTCAATTATGCATTTTAAGGAGCTATGACACAAAAATTGATTGATTGATTTTCATTGGTTCTTAAAGTTGGACCACAATGATCTCGACCAATCAGCGAACACGCCGACAAAAACATGGTCTGTACTTATAAGTGACGTTTTGTGACCCCAAACAAGACCATCTATGGCCATATTTCCGAGCAGTGTTGTGAAAAATAGATTTCGCTGCGGTTTGCGGGTAAAGTAAACAAACCATTACATGTTAGTCTGTGAAAGAAATATTTGCGAGTTCAACCCATCGTCAATTTTCTTATAATTTAACTTGTAAAACCTGACTTACGGAGCTGTAAAGAATGTAAGTAGGGTAACGTTTAATTGTTTTTTCACCTGTGTGTATTTGTTTTCCGTAAAAGCAACATATTTAGCCAGGATTTGATGAACAAAAATATTACCTAAAATTTTCATATTGAGGAAAGTGAAACAGCGCCGGCCGGGGCAAGTGAAATGTACGTCTCACTTGCCCCGGTTCAGGGGCTCTAAACATTTTTAATCACATGCTACTTTTCGCATATCGTTTAAGGCATGATATCATTCTAACATCAAAAATTTGACAAAATATGTAGTTTAATAACTTTCGTACAAAACGTCTTTTGCATCTAAAATAACTTTTTTCTACTTGCGTAGTATAAACCGCTAGTATTGATATCCCCCGTTAATGGTACCACAATACCTATAGCGTAACCGAAACGTGAAAACTATTCTATAATTAGCGTTGCCATGGTAATAACAGTTGTATAATAATTACTATAGCATTGTTATTATCACATTTACGGTAATTCCGGATATCAGTCTTGGCGTTTAGTGAACACTTGACATCCTAATTTGTATAATAAACCGTTAAAAATATTTGAATACCATTTAAAATTACGTATACTAAAAACAAAATTAATTTTGAGACCAATTATGTGTTTAAAATTACATTGTTATCAAATTACTATAAATGATTAATATCCATCGATTTGTTATTTGGTTACCATGGTTACGTTCAATATGGATACCAACAAATGGCGTTTCAGTTGGTATTCCAACTTTTATGATAAATTTTCTGAACCGTTTTATTAACTATTAAAATTGGCATGAAATTTGTAAACTTATAACAATAAAATTCACAATCTATTAACGCCAATCGGAATAATGAAAATGACTTTGCTGACAAGTAATTTGTTAGCAGAAAAATCGAGGAAAGTATACAAGAAAAGTTAGCGAAAGTTTATTTTTGTCATTACCATTTTAAGCTTGTACAAAAAGTTATGTATGCAACGGTACATAATTAGCTCTTAAGGTACATTATATACCAGTTACATAAATAACTATTAGTGCAAGTACTGAACGACAAACACCGGGGCAAGTGAAACAGTTTTTTGTGTGCGCACATTTTCTTTTATGTCTGTTCCGAAGGCATCTAAAGTAATATTATGTTAAATTTATAAATCTTCTTAATTGTGCAAAGATTCACCTTATATTGCTACTGTGATAGACCTAACATTTTCGTAAATCCAGTTGATTTTCTTTGGAAAAACATAAAGTATGTTTCACTTACCCAACTTGACCTTATAGTAATTTTTCTATATATATTTTATTTCATTTTTCCTAAAAAGAAGTGATTTATCCCTTACGTCAATTGCCATTTTAACCATCTATATGTAAACTTGCTCAGGTTTTTGCTCTTTTCATAAATCGTCAAAATTATCGGCCTATCTCTATTCTCCCTATTCTTTCTAAAATAGTTTAGCATTTTGTAAGTCTTAAATTTTCCAGCTTTCTTAATTACCTACAACAAACTTTAAAAATCTTCTGGTTTTCGTCCGGGACATAGCACTGTTGCTGCCTTGGTCGAAGTCACAGGAAATTTGCCACAACATTGAGAATAAAAAGTCACTGTTCTCGTTTTATTGGATTTTAGCAGTGTTTTCAACACTGTTGATTTTGACATCCTTCTTGGCAATTTAAAATCTCATAACTTTTCTTCTTTAGCCTTTACTTGGCTTCGATCCTATTTCTTTGGAAAGCTCCAGCGTGACATCTCCGCCGGTGTACCTCTAGCAGCTATTCTTTCTCGTCTTCTTTTTTCTCTATACATTAATGGTATCACTTGTGCTATCCAATCCTTCTACCACCTGTATGTAGACCTGTAGATCTACGTGGCAGCCGGCTTTGACGATTTTCTTTTTTTGGTTGACAAAGTCAATACTGACCTTGTAGCTATTAGGGACTGGGCACTTATTTCGGGCTTAAGGTCAATGCGGCAAAATCGCAGGCATTTCTGGTTGAGCAGCCACTAATACTGGTCCAAGTTGTCTGACCATGTGCTGCTTAAAGATTTATTTGACGGAACCCCTATCCTATTCTCCTCTACAGTCTTTTTTCCCTTCTATCTCTTAAGATCCATTCATTAGATCCATTATGGATTTACTGAGATTTTATTTTCCAACTAGATCTTTCTCCTTAAACCGTGGATCTAATGAGATGTTATTTATCGTTTGATACACCATTACTTTTAATCCCTACAAATGGATCTGAAGAGAATATTTTTCTCCTTAGATCTATTGATATGCTCGAGCATAGATCTATATATATTTTTTTCCCACTAGTTCCATTGATATCCATAACAATGGATTTAGTGACATTATTTTTCCCACTGGATACATTGACACAGATCCATTAAGGATCTACAGAGATTTTAGCACCACTAGATCCACTGATGGTGTCGATAATAGATTTACTGGGAACGAATTCTCGTTAGATCCACTTATTGTATATTCTATGGATCTATTGAGAGATTTTTGCACCACTAGATCCACTGATGGTGTCGATAATAGATTTACTGGGAACGAATTCTCATTAGATCCACTTATTGTATATTCTATGGATCTATTGAGAGATTTTTGCACCACTAGATCCACTGATGGTGTCGATAATAGATTTACTGGGAACGAATTCTCATTAGATCCACTTATTGTATATTCTATGGATCTATTGAGAGATTTTTGCACCACTAGATCCACTGATGGTGTCGATAATAGATTTACTGGGAACGAATTCTCATTAGATCCACTTATTGTTTATTCTATGGATCTATTGAGAGATTTTTGCACCACTAGATCCACTGATGGTGTCGATAATAGATTTACTGGGAACGAATTCTCATTAGATCCACTTATTGTATATTCTATGGATCTATTGAGAGATTTTTTCACCACCAGATCCAGTTATCCAGCTAGATCTACTTTTCTCATAGACTACAACGTCAATACTCTTTAGATAACATTGGTTGAATTGGCCACTTATTATTATTTATAACTTGACAAAACTAGTACTAATCATTGAATGTCCGTCATTCGGTACCTTATATTCGTCCTCACTTTGTCCTTTGAAGAAATTCTGTTATGATATTTAGTTACCTCGTTGAACAATGAACGATGCAATAAAATTTATAAAAAGTGGACGAGGGACAGTTTTGTTACTTGAAGGATATAGGTTTCATACACATATCAAGTACAAAAAAGGTACCAGTCTCTGGCGGTGTGATAACTACAAGAAAAACAAATTAAATTGCAAAGGATCAGTAACGTTATCTGCGGTAAGGATTATTATTATTTATAAAGTGTGTTTTTCTGACTTATCTTACGATTTTCCAACAATAATTTGTTCTTCGACGTTATTTTTAAGTTAACAGTACTTTTGTATGTGTTATTGTTATTGTTTTAGGACAAATCGGATATATTAATAAGGAAACCCCATTCTGGAAGCTGCATTTCAGATGAAACGCAAAATTTGATAGAAGCCACCATTAACGACCATTGTGCCGAAGCTGCTTTAGGCAAAGAACCGGTATTTTCAAAAAGGCTTTGTCGACCATAACCGAAAAAGGCTGGCACTTGGCGGCAAATAAACCTATCCCAACGTTCAATGAAAAAAAATCTTCAATTTATCGCCAACGGAATAAAATTGCCGGTGTTGATAAAATTCTCTATACCGATCCCGAAGAAGTGGAGGTACCTATTCAATACGAGAGTTTTCTGTTGGCGGATTACAGTCACAATGGCATGAGAATTATGATGTTTAGTTCAAACGATGGACGAGAATGTTTAACCCTGTCGGAACACATGTTCATGGGCGGAACGTTTAAATCATGCCCTTCGCCTTTCCGGCAGATTTATACCATACATGCTGATATCGGCAGTGACGCAGGAAACACTAATATAGTACCTTTAGTTTTTGCGTTCATGACGCATCAGACGAAGGAGGCGTACACGACATTGTTCAACTTAATCAAGGCACAGGTGCCAGGCTGGGAACCTAAGAAGGTAACTATTGATTTTGAGAGAGCCACACTAGATGCTTTGTCTGAAATGAATGTGAAAGTAATTGGTTGTCACTACCACTTCTCAAATGCATTATTTAGAAAAGCTAAATCAATCGGCTTGAAACGCACAAAACATAATACCAGGGTTATATCTTTATGTAGCAAACTCGCGTTTCTGCCCCACTATTTCATACCAGATGGTTGGGACTATATTCAAAGTGAAATGGGCTCTGGTGAAGCAATGACTAAGTTCTGTGACTATTTTGAATCGTACTGGATGAAAAATGATTTTTATCGGACATGGTGTATGTATGGAGAGAGACACCGAACGAATAATAGCTGCGAGGGCTGGCACCATAGCCTTAATGTCAGTATAAACAAAAATGAAGGTCAGCTATTGCAGGTTCTGCATCTATTATTTCAAGAAGAGAAGATAAGTTCATTTCGCCGTCATCGTTTGCAGAAAATTAAAAAAAGTACGGGGCCTAAACGCCGCAACATTGTCAGAGACTACGACGACCGTATTTTAACTGCCCAAATGCAGTTGATAAATGGCGAGATAAGTATTGGACACTTCCTGGAAAAACTACGATAATTTTTAACTAACTCTATGCCAAGCCCGAAGCCATTTTATTATAGTCGACATGTTGAAATGGCTTTCTTGAAGAAGAAATAGAAGAATTTTTAGTTTCCTGTATTTTGTTTGGTTTTTTTCATTTGTATTGCAATAAATATCATTAACATTTCATTATGCTATCTTTTGAAATGATAATTTTAACTTTTTAACGCCCAGAACCCGTGTGCGTGACATTATTGAAAAGGTAAGATAAGACATTTTTTACAAATACCTACTCGTATGAAGTTGAGCAACTATTTTGCTTTGTAGTTTAATAATTATTAGCATCTTCTCACTAGATCCATAACAACACGTTACATCTAAGGAGAAAAATATTCTCTTCAGATCCATTTGTAGGGATTAAAAGTAATGGTGTATCAAACGATAAATAACATCTCATTAGATCCACGGTTTAAGGAGAAAGATCTAGTTGGAAAATAAAATCTCAGTAAATCCATAATGGATCTAATGAATGGATCTTAAAAGATAGAAGGAAAAATTTAGGAATCATAATGGATCAGACTCTCCTGGTCAGCTTAAGCTGCGGGTGTCAGTAGGAAGCTTTTGAGTTCACATACATACATAATTATATACGTATATATATGTATACGCAAATATTGCTCGTTAAATAGTTTAGGATTATTTATTATTTTTTACCAGTTAATACCTAAACACACCTGCGAAATGAGAGTACTCTGCAGTTGCATGTATTTACTAATCACGGGACCACGGGTGACACGGAACATTAATAGGCATACCTAACATGGAGCCTAAGTCAACAGGTAGACGCCTTTTTGATTACTTTAATTTTAAAAACCTACTTACCTAAGACCGCAATTAGTCTATACAAATTCGGCGTTTAATCTAGGTATAAGCATAAGAATAACCAATAACTACATGTAGAAGCGAAACTCCCGGCTCCGGACGCGCGCTCGGCGCGTTAGATACCTACCTACCCACGGAATAAAAAAAACAGTGGAAGTGGCATGAGCTTCGCTAACTATGAGACCTGTTGTCGCTAATTCTCACGCTATCATAAAAAACAACCACTAAGAAATCTTGAAAATGATTGGTCGAAGGATTTTATTTACATACATACATTAAATTACGCCTGTTTTGTTTCGTAAAAGTGAGTGGGAAGGTCGGAAGGGGCCGCCCTAGGCGTACTTTTCGAATCAAATCGGAGAAATACTGGAAATGGGCCGGATCTTAAGTACCCGAAACCGACGTGCCTGCATGACTCGATGTATGAATGTGGAAGAAGATTTATCATGATCGTAGCAGGTGGAAAGAAGTGGTCTGTGTCTATCCCTCTGGATTTTATTTTATAAAAGAATATATACCATAATCCGTTAACGTGATTTTAACTTTAACCCCATGCAGCATGATTGAAAGTATATTACGCATTTTTGCGATTTATAACAAACAGATATAAAACCACAAATTAGCTTACAAAGTGCTGCCATCTAGCATTGAGTAGCCGAACAATAACGTCTGTTGTTTTAGACGGAAACAGACACCTTCTTTGTAGAAACTTAGTGATGCACGTATGTCATTGTACTTGTTATGTCGATAAAATAATTAGTATTGGTTTTTTATGTTATAAGTCTTATGAATTTTATGATATGATGATGAAAATACTATGCGCCAGGTAATAAGAGGTATAAAAACACGAACGTCGACTTTAAAAACCAGGCAAAAGTAGTTCTTTCGCTTACAGAATTGCGCAGTGCGCGCCGTTTCGCGGGTGTGCCGCGCGAACTGCCGAATGACACCTCGGTTCAACCGTTTTTTAAACCCCAGGGCATACTTACCCTGCCATCTTTACTAGAGTATCAGGTGGCGGTTTACGTGCGTACAAATCTAAAATCATACCGCAAACGGGGGGAATCTTACGATTACTCCACTCGCAACGCGGACAAACTCTTATCGCTCCCTGGGAGACTGAGATAGACGCGCAGACATAATCGCGTGCTGGGGCCCGCGGTGTACAACCGCTTGCCCGAGACGATTATAACGGCACTTAGTAACGCAGACTTTAAAATTAGATTATAGAAATGGTTAATTGAGCGAGCGATTTACAGTCTTGACAAATTTATGTGCCCTTAAAATGACGTAAAACCGTAAATGTATCTATTTTTATTAATTAATTTACACAGTATTTTTATTAAAATGTAAACATAATCTGACGTGTAATTTGACATTATAAATAGGTAATGAAGTAACCGAGTATCCCTTATTAACAAGATTCCGCATGACTTTTCATTTTTATTTATTTAGATATAGATTAAATAAATTACAGTTTATTTAACAGTCGACGCCAAACAAAAAATAATCAATCTTGGACATTATACAAATGAAATACCGCTAACTTTATCGACAACACCCTCTCTCTACTCGCGCAGCCCGTTCGTTCCGAGTAGCGAGGAAAATTCGAGATTATTATCTAATTCTATCAAGAATAAGAATCGACCTAACTCCATTGACATAAAGTTCATTTTTGATTTGTACTACATCAGATAATGTCTTGCGGAAAACATAATATGAAAAAGTAAAAATAAAATAAGACTTCCCGATGATACGACACGCCAACATGGGAAATGTTTTTGGTGCGGCTATCGTTTTTTACATTCCAAAGTAGCACAATAAGGCATGCTTCTCGATTTATTTCCTATTTTATTTAGAAATATTATTCGCACAACCGTCAAGCACAAGCGGTCGCGGCAACAAACAGAGCTAGGCTGCGCGGAACTTCGCATAACCATGCCACACGTGCCACGCCCACTTCACACAGTTTTTTCTGTTCTGTGTACCATATCGCCATTTGATTTTTTTCACTTCTCATGCTCTTAAAATGTTACTTTAGTCTCTGCATGTCGGGACTAAAGCTCCTTATTAATCTCCAGGCATTAAAGCTTTTTTTTAAATTTACTTTGGAAAACACTAAGTACCAATTTCACCAAACGATGTTAACCACTTAACAGACGTTTAGAGCGTTAACAACTGTCAAAGTGTATGAACTAACAGTCGATTAACTTTGATTAAATTTAACATCATTTGGTAACATCTAATCACGGTGTTTGTAAACGGAGGATTATCGCCATTTTCAGTGATTTTGTATAGACAATTTTTAGGACGTGGAAATAACCTCAAAATGACAACTGTGCAAAAATATAAATAAAAATGATTTAATTTCGTGAAACATGATTAATGATTATGAATATGAATCTATTTTAATTATATTAGGGAGAATTCATCTTATTATGCATGGTCCAAATAGTTTTCAAGTTTGAACCTATTGGCTAAATATGCAAGCATATAAAGCGGCACTTCAGAAAAAAGAAAAAAAAAAGAAATTAAAGAAAAAACCGCGGGACAAATTTGTAAGAAACTTTCTTTTAATCAATATTGTAATTTTGTATAGAACGTTGTCAGTGCCGGATTGAGCAAGCAAGGGGTCCGTAGCAAAATCTATAAAGAGACCCCTGGTTTGTTTTAGGTTACAGGTTGTGGCGGGCTCTTTTCCGCAACTGGACAACTTATATATGCGCCTATTTTGCGTGGGCGTTTGTTTTAGGTTATTCTGCTGGAGAATATCGACTGGATTATTCATCCTATCGCCAACCCTGATGGATATAAGTACACGCATACTGATGTAAGTACCAAAACAGGAGAATGTCTACCAGACTAGCATTTTAAAGGTTAGACGTGGGTGCGCGGGGCCCGTAGCATTTGCTATAATTGCTACGTGGCTAATCCGGCACTGAACGTTGTTATTTTTCCTCGCATTCAAAGTGAAAAGTAGAGTGTTTAACGCGATACTAAACAACAATAATGACACTCGAAACATCTCGTGTCATTATGGCTTGTTTTAGTCCCATGTTGAAAAATCTCCTATTAAACGTACCTAATAAGCCATGGGAAAACATTATTGCAGTCTATTTGGCTGTAGAAGTAAAAGTGACAAAAAATGAATTAAAGATAAGAATAGTATTTTGCAATAAAGCTTTTTCAACTTAATAAAAATTCAAAGTAATGGACCCGAAAGGAACGTAAAAGGTAACCCTGGATCCCAGACTATACAACTTATTGAGCTTAATTATCATTTTAAAGGTTGATTATAGACTCGTTTCCTTGTTTTATATAGATGATTAAAACCAAATAAGCCATGTAATTTTCTGGAGATAATCTTAATCATAAAAAACTCATTTTGCAACAATGTTTCCACGTTAAAGAAAAACATAAATAATATTTCGGGACGAAACTTGTATAACACATCCATAAACCGATTAAAATATTTCGCAAGTGACAGCCCTAACTTTGGGCGCGGAAGACAGAGGGGCGTAGCGGGGTGAAGGGGGAAATAGGAATTTAAAACGCGGCATTTGGGGCCTGGGTAAAGGAGATTCACTTCTACGTATAGTTATTGTTTATTGACTGTTGCGGACTATCTGAAAAAACAAAAATGTTGGCCTTAACCAGATCCCACCAAAAACATAAATGTAAAAAATTGGGCCATCTTAGGTGCCACCAAAACTAGCGATATCTAAAATTGACAATAATTACATTTTGAGCCTTAACTTGTCAGGTTTCTTAAATACCCAACAGCAGATTACAATATGATAATTGATAATTGTCAACATACTGTATAGAAAACTGCCAAGTTAAGGCTCAAAATGCGATAAGTGGCAATAAATTAGTAGGTATGACTGTATACGATCTATGGCCAAACCAGCGGGCCAGTATGTCTGCGTCTATATCGCGCGTCAAATGTGGATAAAGCATCCGTCACTCTCGTACTTATTTACGTGTCAGAACGTGACGGATGCCTTATCCAAACTTTATCACGCGATAAACGCAGACATATTCATTAGGGCCCCTGGTGGCACATGAGAACTTGGCCTATTTTTACATTTATGTTTTTGGTGGTATATCAGTACTTTTTGGTAGGTAGACGATAATTAGAGTGGTGGTCACGTAATTAGGGACACTTGTTTTTTCCCATACAATTGCCTACAAATATGGCTTTTCAATTTTGACAACCATTCAAAAAGTACTTAACCAATTATATTTTTAGTAACACTTATCGTTAACTAATAAAGTAAAGTTTAAATGTATGTACAATTTATCTCTGTTGAGATCGGATCTTTCATTTTATAAGGATTTGAACAAATAAATATTCGACGCTCATACAAAGTTGTAGAATTTTGTATGGACGCGTCAGCGCTTAGTTTTTAAATCCTTGTAAAATAATAAGGTCCGTTTTTAATAGTAGTTCACTATACATCAGTTTAAACCATAGTTAATTATGTAAAGTAAAATGTATTTAGCAATAAAATTGGTCGAGAACTTTTTGATTAGTGGTCAAAATTGAAAAGTCATATTTGTAGGCAATTGTATGGGAAAAAAACAAGTGTCCCTAATTATGTGGCCACCACTGTATATGGTAGGTAGACGATAATTATATGACGATAAATATATAACACAACTCTTTTCTGATCAAGGATTGAAATATTTGTAGTTTTCGGATTTTTTGCTTTATTTGTGCTGTAAGACGTACCTCCATGCCAAATTTCAAAGCTCTATATCATCAGGAAGTACCCTTTAGGTTTTGATGAATGAGTCAATCAGTCAGTCAGTACTAAATAAGCTGTTTTTAGAAATTAATAACTCTTTAAAGGGTAATGATAATGATAGTACATTCATTTTTATACTACGATGTGAAATCATTGTTCTTAGTAATCTGTAAAAAAAAAACAGGTTTCTGGTTGTACGAGGGTAGGAAAATGTGCTGAATGGGTTCATGTAAATATACACACTGCAGTATCACTCGGCTTTTACTTCGAACTTGGCCAGGCACACTGCCGTGTGTAAGTTGAAATACGAGGGCTGCACTAAAAGTTTAGGGAACCAATACTTTGAACTTATTTTAAGCACACATATCCTGTTCAATTACTTATGATTTAGTTATAAATACCTAATTTAAACTTGCGCGCCAAAGCGCCCCCGATTCAGTTGATAAAGTTGTCAGAGAAAACGAAGCGTTCTTATTGGCTAGCACAGATTTCATTCTCTGTGTCGTACATGTGCGTAAAGAAGATGCAAGATGACAAAACCGCTCGTGTCCGAGCGAGTCCACAGGACAGCAGCGATCGCAGCGCACCAACGTGACGAGACTCGTGCGGGAACCGCTATTCGACTCGCAACAAAACTTTATTTTTCCGAAATAACAAATTATAATATTTGTAGTGTTCTATTTCAAGTTACCAAACCAGAAACATCGTTATAAGTCTTATCAGTGTTAATACGCCGGCCGGCAAGTGTAGTTTAACACATTCTCAAGAACCAGCAAACGAAAGGTTGTTTGCGATACGCGACAGACATCCTATTCCAAGCAAAAACCTCAACTGCGGAAGATCAGCTCCAGAGACTCACGGCAGCATATAGCCATGTGAACAAATCGTTTTTCTCTGTTACCCAATTGTAACATTATTTCAACAAAACCGAGATTGTCATATACATATCCCTTTTTCTGCTCGCATACTTTAAACTGCTAATATTGATATCGTTAACGGTATCAGAATACAACCTATAGCGTACCCGAAGCGTGAAAGCAGTTCTATAATGAGCGTTTCCATGGTAATAAGAGTTCTATAATAAATATTGTAGCATTGTTACTTATTAACATTGTAACGCGGAATAGCAATTTCAGTGATTGTGTACCTATACTTACTATACCTTCTAAAACGACAATATATATTAAAGTTGTATTCAGAAGAACGTTGCCGTGTACGGACGACGTGCGTGAAGATCGACCAAAATCGGCAGTAATGCAAGAAAACATCGATGTTGTGCGTCAGCTGATAAAAGAAGACTGGCATTTGACATATCGGGAGATTCAACAGTATCTGGGTACCTATTGGAATGAGTCAGGTACAAATTATTTTGCAGAAAAAATTAGGCGTGCGAAAGTTGTCTTCCCATTTGATCCCTCACACCGGCGAGCAAAAAACGACTCGTCTCTATTGGTGCCATAAAACTTTAAAGAAAATCAACGGAGGAAGCTCAAATGCAGGTTTAAGCGTCGTATCAGAAGACGAGTCGTGGATATATGCATATGAACCTTAAACTAAAAACCAATCTCGAGTATGAGTCTACAAAGACGAGCTTAAGCCGACAAGTTATTCGTTCTCGCAACAGGGCCAAACAGATGGTGGCTATGTTTGTCTCCAAATCGGGTCTAAGGCTACTTTTCCTGTTAAAGATCGTAGAACTGTCAATGCCCATTGGTACACAACTATTTGTTTTGCCGAGTATCTTTGGTGTACTCCGAAAAGAAAAACTTAGTCGCCCGTCATCCTTCACCACGACCATGCCAGCCCTCAAACCGCTCGGAAAATAACTGAGTCTCTGGACGGATGGCAAACAGTAAAATTACTGGACCATCCTCCATAGTAATTCAGCCCTGACTGAAGCCCCAAATACCTTTTCACATTCCCCAAAATCAAGGATAAGTTGCGTGGTCAGCGGTTTCAGACGCCGGAAGAAGAGGTGAAGGCCTTTAAAATTGCCATTTTGTCGACCACTTGAAAAGTGCATAAAATAAAAAGGCGAATAATTGGAGTAACAATTAAAATACTTTTATTTTATTTACCTGCATGTTTTAATCTATTCCCGAAACTTTCAGTTTGATCCTCGTACTCGTACCAAGCTTAATAATTAAAACATGTAAACATTGTATCTTATCTAGGGGACACGGTTTCTGTAGGAGAACATATCCCATATCACATAGAAAAACCTTTTCTTGCCTAACTACGCATTATATTTTTATTTTACAATCATTGATACTCGTAAGTAACATAAAAAATACTGAATTTTGAGGCTCTTGCGGCGTTTGTTTTCAGAAGTGGTCTCCCCTAGGGAAGCGCTGGTAGATTTTTGACGAGTAAAAGTGCCTGTGCGGTCTAATGACTCAGTAAGCCATTTTTATGGATAAATAAAATCAAAGTCTTGGAAAATCGAAGCTTATAATACGCTGAAGCTATTTTTACGCAGTGACGCGTCTATTGGTCTCCGAACGGTGTCGTCATGTCCGAAAACCCTATATTGCAATATTGACGCAACTCAATTTTCGTGGCTACAGAGTATTTTAAACTTCGGTGTAGACCATCCTTTACTTTACTCAAAATTATCGGACTAAGCTGCCATAAAACCAACCTGTTTTAAATTCTCTGCTATAAATACGGAGTAGACACAACATAGACCGAGTTGCCACATAATAAGAACAGAGTCCACAAAATAGGCCAGGGCATTTGCCGACCATCGAATGGCCGGGGGCCCCATTTTAATGGCTCTTCGCAAGGAGACCGGGTACGTCATAAAACCTGTTTTGGCACGTTTACACATCTCGTATTGCCCTGAGATCTGAAAATGTTAACAAACCTACAGACAAAGCCCTCCGTCCACTAGGATCCGTTGATAGGATCCATTAAAGGGGTCAAGTGGACTTTTTTTACATTCAAATCCATTCATGGAGTAGAGTGGGCTTCACAGACACGTACACTTGACTATATTTGTAGTGGTTTACTGTTTTTAAAATGCTGGGATCCATCAATGGATTTAAATATACTATGAAGTCTACAAAGATCCATCAATGAATTTTAGTATACTACAGTTTACACGAGTATCCATCAATTGATGGATTCAAGTGTTAAAAGATTAATAAAATCCATTGTTGGATACTCATATAGGTACATAGTAGTGTACTAAGATCCATTGACTGATCGAAGTGTGATTAAGAGTGCAAAACAGAATCCTTTGTTGAATCCCAGCGTATTAAAAATTGTTAACGACTCCAAATGGATTTAAGCATACATTAAAGCCCACTCTATTTAATTTATGGATTTGAATGTACAAAAAGTCCACTTGACTTGACCCATTTAATGGATCCTAGTGGACGGAGGGAATGTAAGAATCTTATTTGCATGTTTGTGTTAAAATGTATACCAGGTACAGCTGAGGACTATTCGTACCTACAAATATTATGTTTGTTAAATAAAGGTGCATATTAACTGTTAGTACGAGGGTCATGCCAAAAGGATTTTAAAAAAGTAAACTTTTATTCTTTTTTACAGGCATTTATTTTTCCAAATGAATCATAAAAGCTACGTAGTCACTTTTCCATTCATCTAAACCACTTGGAAAATACCGATGACGACTCTTCTTTTGCTTGTGCTTAATTTTTGGAAATAGAAACAATTATCAGGTCAGAGAAATATGGCGGGTGACGTAGTGTAGACACCTTGTTTGAATCAAAATAGTCGAGTATTCTGCCAGAAATGTGCGGAGCGGCATTTTTGGGAGGTGCCGGATTCCTGACGTTTACGGCTTGCCACACCAAGCTGACAACTTTTAGGGCACAAACTACTAAATACAGTTAAGAGTTAACTGTACTTTGATCCTATATAACAAAAGTAGCAATGTGACCGTTAAAAAAAATATTTGGTAACCAGTTGTGTCCGTGTACTTCACGCACGACGACATTTCGTTGGGTCAGTTCATTCTCAAAATACCATAACGTGGACTGTTGTCGTTTTGGTTCAGGGTCATAGTTATATAACCATGTTTCGTCACCTGTCAGTATATCATACGGTTACTATCTCGCCACCAATCAGCGCGACGTTATTTCTGCTCATCATCAAGTTTATGCGGAATCTATCTCGAATAACGCTTATAGAGAGAAAGTTGTCCATTTTATTTAATTTAATTAATACTGCTGATCCAATGCCCATTTTTTGTTGAAGCTCTACAATACAGTTTGACGAATTTTAAGATATTTTTTTAAGACCGTCCATGTGATTTCTTGATTAGCGGCCAACCTGACTTTGTCTCATCTTCAACTCATCTCCGTCCTCTTTTATATTAAGCAAACCTATTGATAACTGTGGCTTGTAAACAACATGAATCCCCAAAAGCTGTGGCTAAAAGTTCAAAACTTTCAAGCTGCATTATACCATTTTTATATTCATAAGACACCTCTCCATAAATCGAGCTTCATGGTTGTAAACCAATTCCAACCAGATGATTTCCGCAATATTGAATTCAGGGATCGGAACCGGTTTCAAATAACCGTTTTAATATTGTTCGTAAACGGTTATAATTCTGTTCTTTTATATACCGGTTTATCACAGTAACGTTTAATAAAAGAACGAAATAATTTCGGTTATCGGTATTCAAGAAGAACGAAATTTAAAACGTTCCGAGAAACTTTACTGAACTGGTTTATCTCGGCCGCGCATTACGTCATCATAAATGTCATAACGTCTGATTGACATTTATGTATCAAGTGCAATTAATAACATTGTTATTTATTAAAATCATGTGAAGGAAACAGGAAAACCGAATCTACTTCATGTTTTTTATTAATATTTACTTATTTATAATTTGTAATTCTTTCTTATCTTTTTTGTTCTCATATTTTATTGGAAAAATATATTCTATTTTCTTTTAAAACTTGGCAAAGTAGTCGCGTAGCCAGAGAACAAATACTTCTGAGAATAATAAAAGTATTTTAATTTTTGCTGTGCGGATAGGTAAAGTTAATAGTGAGCAATTTAAAAAAACCGGTCATGTGCGAGTCGGACTCACGCACCGAGGGTTCCGTATTTAAGATAATATGCTTGGTAACCGCAAAAGAAAATACTCATTTTGCTATGAACTTTATTTAATATGCAATAAGGTCCATTTTGACCAGCCTAAATTTTAGTACAGATTTTCAAAGATTTTCAAATTTCTCAAAAACTTTAAAATTTATTTTGCCTGTAAAATATCAATAATTATATATACGTCAGGATTTTTTTCAGATTTATTGATAAATAAACTTCGGAGATAAGGGGGGGAACGGTATTTTTTTTAACATTTTTGGCTATAAATCAAAAAGTAAATCAAAGAAAATGAAAATACAAAATCAATCCACTTTCATTTTTCAACCCCCCATTCTAAACCACTTATCAATTATTTATAACATTAATTTCATATTTTTAGTACTAAAAACGATCGTTGTGGAATACCCTGGGGAAGGCCTTTGTCCAGCAGTGGACGTCTTGCGGCTGATAATGATGATGATGAGTACTAAAAACAGATGCGGGCAAGCAAGTTGTACAACTATATGCCAAAGGGCAATGCCAGATCTTGGCTTAAAACACTTTGAAAAACCTGCGGATACGATGGATGTTAATATGACCTGCTTAGTATGAGATTTAAATTCAGTATTTTATTACTTACACATTTATGGAACTTATACGAAAAATAGAGCCATCTATTAAGTTACTTTGTAAATAAAACATCTTGCGAGTAACGTTTTATTACGATTATTTCAATTATTTTTTTTAGACAAGTTTTTCAGAAAGACTAAGCCAATTCTATAATTATCCGTCACAATTTTTTCTTGGGCTTCTATGGAGACCCGGCATTGTTTTTTCAAGTTGATAGTATTTGTAATTGCTGAGAAAATCTGCTGTGACATACAGACAGACAGACAACGAAGTTTCTCCATAAGGGTTCCTTTTTTACCATTTTGGTACGGAACTCTAAAAAAAATTAGTTTTACGGCTGTGCTTTAGATTTTTAGTAATATTGCGTGTTACGTAATTTATAAAGCAATAAAGTTTAAAATGTTAATTCAGAACTATTTAAGCTCCAAGTGTCCGGGACGATCGGATACGATACGAACTAAGAATTTAGCACTTCGACGTAACCTCTCTGCTTTTAGATTAAACAGTTAAGGCAAACTTCACAAAATAGTTTATAAAGGTTCACTTCATTTTTAAGTGATTGTTATTAGAGTGTTCACAGTCCTCACACACTGATTTTGGTATTACTCCTGGCTGAACAGGTATACACCCACCCCACAATGTATCAGAAACAAAAAATTTTTTTTGTTCTTTTGGTAATTTAAATGACGAAAACTTATTATGGATCATTCATAATTATCTGAAACAATAATATGAAGAACAACAATTGGGAAAAAATATTTGGTAGAAATCAAGTAGGCAGTAGGTGGGTAGGTAGGTGGGTATTGGCTCCATGGAAGAATTGATGAAGGAAAAAAATAGTGGGTTGTTTTGAACGAAAAAATTTTTGAAACGGAATAATTTGCATTTGAATAATTTTTATTAACTGTAAAACAAGTTATAAAATATTCAAAATCCACAATTTTTCACCGATTAATTTAAAAAAACCAAATCCCAAGTATTTCTCGTAAAAAGTCATTTTCAATCTAAATAGTGAAGAATAAAATAGACGTAATAAAAAAAAAATATATAAATAAAAAAGATGCATAAAAGTATATCTTTAGTTATTTTTGCTATTGCAGAAAACGGAAATATTACGATTGAATAAAAAAAATGCAAAACAATTTTACTTATATTTACTTATGAATCAACTTAAAAACAAAACACTTTTTTATATCAGTTTTTTTGAAGTTGAATAATTTATTCGTTTCTAAAACATGTACCTATGTTTTTCGTTCAAAATACGCCACTTTTTTTTTCCTTCGTACATTTTTCTATGGAACCGTTTCTAGTTAAGTACAGTCACCGGCAATAATATATTATCAGTATTATCATACATCGGGCGCAAAAATATCTGACACGTCTTTATTACTAGAGGTATAAGTGCCCGATGTGTGATAATATATTATTACACATCAAACAGTACATGATTTTCCCAAAAAAAAAAGTTTCTCCTGATTGGCCCTGTAGATTCGGAGCAAATTGGCTGTGATAGACGGACGGACAAACAGAAAGACGCACAAGTGATCCTATAAGGATTCCTTCTTTTTCATTTTTTGTACGGAACCCTAATAATAACTAAAAGATAAGTAATACAAATGTACGTATAACTTAAATTTAACTTCATTAAAAATAATATAGGGGATCCTAAAATTTCGCGCCCAGGAAGATGTTATCATGTTATGTTACCACCAACATACGTGAACCATTTATGTGAAAGTGAGAAAGAAGGGCTCGTTGTAGGTATCTCTGTCTTAAAAAACCGGTTAATTTCGTTCAACAGAAACGAAATCTGCTAAAAAACGGTTTTCCTACAAAAACCGTTAAAATACCGGTAACCGAAACCAAGAACGCTATTCATTTCGGTTTGAGGTATTGCTAAAACCGGTTTAAAGAAAAATACCGGTATCCGATCCCTGATTGAATTAGAAAAAATACTTATTTCGCTTTAAGAATTGTTCCATTTTCAAATACCTTGGCAAAAAACCTGCCATGGTGTAAAACTGCGGCTTTATTCAAGACGGTAAAAACAATATCGTATTTGATCTGTTATCGAATTGTCAACGTTTTGATAGCTCTTATTTCCTTGACAGTAATGGTGGCTGACGTCATAACAATACCATAACAGGCAAACTAAGATATCGTTTTTACCGCCTAGAATAGAGGCGCTGGACTAAGTAGACTTGTTGTTTTTTGAGATAGTTTTTGTGTATTAGGCTTCGGAACTCTACCATGCTCTTGCCCGGTTTTTTTCTTAATAAATTAGGTTTGGTTAGAACTGTGATTGGATTAGTACCTAGTAATCAAAGGCGTTAGAAATGTATACTTTTCTCAAACATGCTCGGAAATAACGGTTTTCCGATTGAAACACATGGACGGAAAATGCCTCTTTTTACTCCTAGGAGTAAAAAAACCATATGAAAACACTTTCCGTCCATGTCCATATTGTTTTTTCAAAAGTGCTCTCTATTGCGTATAAAATCGAAAGGCCCATGAAAAAAATCCCGTACACCCAACTTGAGGGGGCGCAGTGAGGGGCGGCAGCGCGGCGGGCTTTGCGGAGCGGCGGCGGCGGCGGGCGGCGGCTCGTTGTGCGTCAAACTATCTTAACTAATACTCGTATGACGCAAATAAACATTCTCTCCGAATTTGTCAAAAGTTTTTAAAAATACTTTTAATCATGTATTTGTATAATTTCCTCACATTGTTTGAGAAAAGCATTATGTATGCCTCGGCGGAAACGAGGATTTCCTGACTCGTATATTAGCAGGCCTCGCTGTTGCTCGGCCTGCTAACCACCTCGTCAGGAAATCCCTTACTTTCCGCGCCTAGGCAACAATGTACTATTTTAACCAATTCACATTTTTTTAAAGAAATGATGCATTTCGTAGTTATGCATAGTAATCGTTAAATATATCATTGTTTTATAATAGATATCGAAATTATGCAATTTGTGTTATTTAAAATGAAAATTAGTACTTTCGTTTTTATGCAAATCATTAAGGTCTGTTCATCCTTAGTTTCATCCTTAGTTGTCTTATCATGTAAACAAACACTTTTCGAAGACGCTGTCACACTTTACTCTCGGATTACACAATAACCATCACTTAAAATGCTATTGTATACTTAAAGAAACTCACGAAGTATTGAAATCAACCAAGTAACCACTGAAAAATATCATTTCTAATAAGATTATCTTCAATAATCGAAGGAACGAATGAATAACCTGAAAAGTATCTGACATTGCAATGTCTAGATTGTCCACGCATCGTATTGATGGGAAACGACAACTTATCGATACGAGTATGGATAAATGCGGCCTGTATGGTGTTCAGCCTTTCTCTTTTCCCCTAGAGGAAAGAATAATAAATAAATAAAAACTAAGTTGAATCTAGAAATGTCATTCGTTTCGCTACTTCGCTTGATGTCGTACGTAACGGGTGCTCTTTTTGTGATATTTCTGACGACTTGGCTTGCTTACGGATTTGTGATACCTTTTGTGATTTGGACGGTGATATTCTCTGAATCTGAACTGACAACTATTGGCTACTCTTCAAGGACTTCGATTTGCATACGATCGGATGTTTGTTCGTTTGTGTTGTTACTAGGTACGTTTCCCAATACATCTTTCTATGTTTATAATAAAACAGAAATAGGTAAGTTTTAGCGAAACCTTGACCTTCTATACACAAGGACTTCGCATCAGCGCGCAAAACGCGGGAGACGGTACAACTGTGCTCAATGACGGTTGCACACTTCTTACCTTAGTCGTCTGTTGGTCGACGAAGGCGTAAGATGCCGAAGTGTGTCATCAAAAATCGCTGACATAATATCGTAACGAGTCAAAAAAAAAATGGTGTGACACTTACCACCGGTAATTTTTTGTATGACCACGCATAACTTTTTACAGAGTTGTCAGATTTAAAAAAATCTTTTTTGATTTGTTTGAGTATACTTCCGAAATGGTTCCATTGTCATCAAATCTGAATTTGATGAGGGGATCCGTGAGGAATTGAGGGAACTCCTCAAATATTATTGGCATTCATACAGCGATTTTAGTATTTTTAGTTTTAAGTCTATTTTCAGTAACAAGTCTAGCATTTACATTCAGAAAATATCATTTGGTGAAGTAGAACTGATGATGAAGACCACAGACGGCTACCGGAACTCCTCAACGGTACCTATTTCAAGGTTAGCGATAAGATATCTCGATTAATATAGTTGAGCGATTTGTTAGATGGATTCCGCGAAAGCGTTATTTCGTTGTAGTTTTTTTCCGATTCGCATTTTTCCGCGATCGATGAATTTCCTCTTCGCCTCTTTACTCGTAGCTTTATTTAATGTCTCGTTGCTCCGTGATAGTGTTTTACCCGCAGCGATTTTTTCCGCGGTCGATAAATTTCCTCTTCGCCTTTTTACTCATAGCTTTATTTAATATATCGTTGCTCCGTGATAGTGTTTTTTCCGCAGACCTTTTTTCCGCTATCAATAAATCTCCTCTTCGCGTTTACACACGCGTCTGTTGTTCCGTAATCGCAACTTTTTCGCCTCGCATTTACCCATAACCTGTAGGTACCTACTTACATTTCCATGCTTGTAGCCATCTTAATGCCTAAAATTTGGCAGAAGCTGAATACTTATAAAAAAACAAAAAACCGTTAGTACTATAGGTTCGTCTGATGAAACACTTATTGTGTGAATGTGATGCCCTCGCCGGAGTAAGAATGAAAATCCTTGGGTGTGGCTACCCAGAAAAATAGGGTCGAAGTGTATCCGCAAGGACCCCGCCAATAACAAGATAAGATAAGATAGATTCGTCTAACTGAAGTCAGCTTTTGGTTAAAAACATTGTGTTCATCGACTTCAATTGGACTGACTATAGGTCCTACCATTTTAAAAGAAGTTATTTTTTGCGTGTTTGAAAGCAGTTTTTGTTTTTTAAAACATTTGTGTTTCAAGTTAACCGCAAGTAACGCCGCGGGAAAGTCATAGTCCAGAGCCTGCCGTTTTGTCAAATATTTCATTTCCCAAATTTTTCATTTGCCAAACTAATTTTATATATTTTTTCCAAAATTCATTTTAGTACCATCGTGTAGAACCCTATAGGTTAGGTTAGGTTAGTTTTTATAAAATCCTGAAATATTTACGGTTACAGAAAACAAAGCGGATTGGCAAATGAAAATTTTGGGAAATGAAACATTTGACAATAAATATTTTGACGAAACATAGGTAACCCGTCATAGTCATTATTTAAACAATTATACGTTCTTTTTTTGTCACTCAACTACCTTAATCGAGATATCTTATCGCCGCCCTTGAAATAGTTACCGTTGAGGAGTTGGCCATTGGCCATCTGTGGTCTTCATCATCAGTTCTACTTCACTAAAAGATACTTTCTGAATGCAAATACTGAACTTATTACTACAAATACTGAAATTTGTATATGTATGTATGCCTATAATATTTGAGGAGTTCCCTCAATTTCTCTTGGATCCCCTCATCAGATTACAATTCTGTGTCAATGGGAGTAATGGGATCACCTCGGAAGTATACTCTATGAAACAAAAAAAGTATTTTTAAAATCAGACCATAATTGACGGAAAAATCAATCATATTTAAAGGTTAAAATGGGAAAAATATGCATGACAATGGTTTCTCATTATAGCTTGTTTTTAATTAATTCTAAATTTAACCGGCGGGAAATCAATAAACTAGACACCTATTTTGATGTGGACAGAGACGCGTGGAAAAGCTTGTATTTAGTATTTCAATTGCAACATAGCTCTTCAGTAGGTAACAGAACCATTAATTAAAAAGTAATATTTATGATCGAGTCATAGAACTTATGGCTTATTATTCTGACATTGTCACTCTCTTACACCGTCTTAAATCGATTGCGATTCCGTGTCATACGTGTACTGAATAAAATTTGATTTATAATTTATAAGTCACCAATAATAATAAATGTAATTTCGTCGTTAAGGAAATAATGGAGCATATTATTGCAAGTTCAAGTGCAAATAAAAATAACTTTACTTTTATTCCAAGCACACGTGGCGGTCACATATTGATCAGATCGGGACGACGCCATTGTTTAAACCGCGTTAATAAAAATACGAAGGTTTGGAGATGTACCGTGAAAAACTGTAACGGCACTGTGACATTGGACTCACTATCGACCTACATTGTGAATGAAAAGCATCACATCTGCACACCAGACTTTGAGAGTCTTGATGTTGAAGAAAGGATTGTGAGTCTAAAAAAAAAGGTGTGCGAAGATTTTAGACCGATTCCAGAGCTATATAGTGAAGCTATGAAGGATATGAAAAACGAAACATATGCTGACAAGCTGCCCTCATTTATAAGCGTAAGAGACAGCTTGTACAGGGCACGCAATACCAATGTAAAGATGATTTTAAATTTTGAAGATGTTGACATTCCGGAAAGTATATGTAAAAAAATTTTGTGTGCAAAAGAAAAGGATATTCTTCTTTTTATATCTCCTTTATGCAAAGAGTATATAAAAAACGTCGATGTATTTTTAATGGATGGTGATTTCAAAGTATGTCCTTCGCCGTATCGACAACTTTATACTATTCACGGAGATATAGGCTCTAATACACAATGCACTAAAGTAATACCATTCATTTATGCGTTTTTGCCAAACAAACATCAGGAAACATACACTTTTTTGTTTAATTTAATAAAAGAAAAGGTACTACACTTCAATCCAAAATTCATAAAATTAGACTTCGAAGTAGCAGTTATTAACGCTTTACGAGAAATCTTTGGATCGGCGAAAATTAGCGGATGTAATTTTCATTTTAAACAAGCTATTTGGAAACAAGCTGAAAAATACGAAATATCAGATACCCGAGAAGGTTGCGGGTATGTGAGAAAGTGCACTTGTTTGGCCTATTTACCGTCATCCAAAATTCTCGAAGGGTGGTGGATAGTATTGGCGAAAGCTCCTCAACTAAAAGAAATAGAAAAATTTAATAATTACTGTGCGTCCCAATGGTTCAACATGAAAACAATTGAGATGCTATCATGTTATGGCCAGAGACATAAAACAACAAACGTTGTTGAAGGCTGGCACAGCAAAATAAATAAAAAGCTCCGGGGAAAACAATCGCTGAATTATTGTATATCTCAACTGAGAGATGAAGCAATCGCACACGATTTTGATTTGTATCAGACAGAAATCAATTCTTCTGATTTTAGAAAAAGAAATAAGAAATCAATCGAAATGGATTTCAAAATTGACAGTATTGTTAACAGATATTTAACTGGTGACTTAGATTTGGAGACATGTATAAACAAACTATCATAATTAAAATACCAATAATGCCAATGCCAAAGTTAAAAATATAAGCGAGAAAAGCTTTACTTATTTAAGTACACACTTACACTTAAGTACTTTTTAGTTTAGAATATATTTTAAGTTATTGTTCAGTTATATTTGAGTTCTTAGTGTTTGAAGAGGAAAATAATTCGTTTGAAATAAATGAGAATTAGATGAGGGATGTTTGTTTTATTTTAACGTAGGCTCTCTAGTCGATGTAAAAGTATAAAGTGTAGTAGATGTAAAGGTTAGAAAGTATAGTTACATTCCTATCATAATGTGTTCAGAAATTATTATAAGCAAAAGGCCTCGTCTTAATATTTACATTATAGTATATGTGATGATAGTGATGATTCACCAACTAATACATACAATTTCATAAATTCTTATAGTATTTACTAATCTTCAAGATATTATCTTTGTCAAATTCACAAGACCAAAACAATCCTCAATCGTCCCGTCTAGTTTTTCTCTGTCGACACTTTTCCCGCTCAAAAACGTGAAAAACTCCTGTCACGCGCTCGACCAATCAGAGCCCTCCTAAACAACAGGCCTGCTCTGATTGGCCGGTCGCATGCAGGGCGCCAGTCTTGCTTTAACATAAAACATACTAAATAAAATAAACAATCGTATATTATTAGGAGTGGCATGTTTAAATTATCAATGATTATTATAATTATAAATAATCGCTCATATAATGAGAGGCGAAAAAGTTGCGATTACGGAACAACAGACGCGTGTGTAAACGCGAAGAGGAGATTTATTGATAGCGGAAAAAAGGTCTGCGGAAAAAACACTATCACGGAGCAACGATATATTAAATAAAGCTATGAGTAAAAAGGCGAAGAGGAAATTTATCGACCGCGGAAAAAATCGCTGCGGGTAAAACACTATCACGGAGCAACGAGACATTAAATAAAGCTACGAGTAAAGAGGCGAAGAGGAAATTCATCGATCGCGGAAAAATGCGAATCGGAAAAAAACTACAACGAAATAACGCTTTCGCGGAATCCATCTAACAAATCAGTTGAGCAATTGTAACGATGAACATTTATTTGTTTGAATATGATTATGACTTTCCCGCGGCGTTGCTTGCGGCGAGTTTGAAATGTCTCCAAGTTTCACATCAACTAAGAAGTGGAACTACATCACAGTTTATTATGATTTCATGATTACAAGAGCGACAGCGATCATTTGAGAATTCGAAGTTTATAGTGCGATAATTCTGTGTTACGGTTTAAGTGAGTGCGTTACTAAAGTCTACTTTTGATTATCGGTGTATTCGTGCATGCAGATTTATATATTTGTATTATTTCTTATATCTCTCTATAAAATATTGCATAGGTAGTACTAAAGTACTATTATAGGATTGGATAGTGAAATAGCATTTACCACAGAATTTGAGTATAAAATGTGAAAAAAACATTCAACTGTGTTAAAATTGTTGGTAAACTGTTTATAACAAAATCAATCATTATATTTTATCGACATTTCCAATCACTAGTCATTGTCTAGTATCACCCATGACGTCACGTTTGTTTACACGATAAGACAAGTAAGGATGAACAGACCTTACCTACGACGAGCGGCGAGAAAAGTGAGAATTTAATCTACTCGTACGTTAGATTCTACTTAGACGGCAGACGGACAGCGCGTGCTTGAAATGATAATTCGATTACAGCCTAAAAAAAATAAAAATAAAAATAAATCGGGATTAAATTACAAACAAGCATATGGATGCAGAATGTAGCAAAAATTCCAATGGCAAAGAGGCCGCAGCTCCCATACACGACGCCCATTCGCCTGAACCCATCAGGCATTGCGAGGATACCAGCGCCTATGCTTCCCTTTAACATGTGCATCATGGTTTCCGAATATCTGAAAATACATGTAACTTAACGGAATGTAAATCATAATCTCGAAAACGGGCTCTCGAAATGTAATCCTATCGCTGATCACTGGTTCGACTATTGCGGGATCGAATATTCGTTAAATCGAAATACAATCGACCAAACTTATCCTTAATTTTTTTTGTTTCGATTCGTGGTGTCTTGATGCTGTGCACAGTGATTCGATCAAAACAGAATCGATTACTTGCAGAACCGACATTCGTATGATCGATAGAACTTATACTCAAATTATATAGTTTCGGCTAATAGCATTTCGAATATTCAGAGGTTCGATAAAACTGTAGTTTTTAGTTTTTATTTCAATGTCAATTTTTAAAAATATTCGTACATAGAACAATCAGCTGTTTTCTCATCTGACTTCAATAAAATGGTCGTCGCTGTCAACACGTAGCCATAAGATGGAGAGGTCCCTACCTTCAGGATTGCTGCGGTGGCGAGAACTGATATCATCTTTAATGTAAACGCACACCCCAGCCCGAGATACAAAGGAGTGTTCCAGTCCGTACCCAGGATAGGAGAGGTAAGATGTGTCCGCTGGAGATGATATCTGTGTCTCAGTTAAAAAGAGCAAATTACATAACTGCGCCATCATTGGGCGGAGGGGAGGCGGGCCTCCGGTAACCTCACTCACTCGGCGAAATGGAATTGTTGCTTTACGCTGGTTTTCTGTGAGGCCGTGGCATCTCTCCGGTCGTGCCGGCCCATTCATGCCGAAGCGTGGGCTCTCCCACGTGGAAGTTTTCTAATATAATGCGACATTTATCCACGGTAGCATACCTCGAACCAGATGAAATTCCTACCGCGTTTGACTTATTGAAGTCAGAAATTCTACCACACGGGTCATACACAGATTAAGGTTACCGTCTTTCCTGTGGACATACCCTAAGTTAACGTTATACTCAAGGCCTTAACTATTATGGTTAACTATGAACCACAGGAGAGACAACTTTTGGTTTTTCGAGTGTGTATGACCCACCATGAAGTTGTCGATTTGTTTGCTCGGAACTACGTTCGTCGTTCATGTGCGTAATATTTCGCCCCAATATCTTCCAGCATTATGGTCCATTAGGGCATTTCTATTTAAGGTTGTACCGTTTGGTTTAGGTGGGTGCCAATATTTTTATCATATTTTAGCGATTTTCACAACTTATCTTGATAGTAAATATACTGTAGTTTAATAAAATACAAGCTGTTTCCTTATTTTATTAATCTTAACCTGTAAAAAATATATTTATTATGCTGAAGGTAGTGTTATTTTGGTCCAGTTCGTTACAAATTACTTTTGGTGTAGAAAATTAAAGATAAACTGTAATTCGACAAAGTTTACTTTATCAAATATAGTACTGAAACAAAAAACAAATTATATATGATCAAACGAACTTCTTGAAGTGAAGTTCGAAAATATAAATATTCACAACGTAGTCCCTTTTTGCGGGTGTAAGGGGCCCCAAATACCATCTCTCGGGGCCCAAGCCAACCTCACCTGCTCGCGGTGCATCCTGCTAAATAACGAACGAGGCTCTGGCGACTCGCCAACCCGCACTGGACCAGCGTGGCGGGGTAAGGTCCAACCCTCCCAAGGGTGACAGGGATCATGGCAAGCAATAACAGTACATGGCCCCAAGTGCCTGGCGGCTCCGGTTGCAGAACCAGCGCTGACGACGGGCGCCGGTCGAGCGCTGGAGCCCGGGGTGCTAAGAATCCCCAGGCGACACGACTCCGTCGGACGACCCCTGGCTATGCAAAAACGGACAACCGACGTGGGCTGTCACTGGTGACATACAACAATCGCACACTGAGGACAGGCTGAGCTGGAAGAAGAGATGGGTAGGCTGCACTGGGATATCATAGGGCTATCCGAAGTCCGAAGACAGGGGGAGGACACGATAGTCCTGAAGTCCGGCAACCTACTCTATCACCGGGAGGGCGACCAGCAGTCCCAAGGTGGTGACGGATTTATCGTCCACAAGTCCCTCATCAACAATATTATAACCATTGCGAGTGTGTCGAGCAGGGTCGCGTACCTGATACTCAGAATATCCAAAAGATATTCGCTGAAGGTCATCCAGGTATATGCACCGACCTCGACGCACTCGGATGACGAAGTAGAAGCTATGTATGAGGATATCAGCAAAGCCATACATACTTACAAATCGCACTTCACTATTGTTATGGGGGACTTCAACGCAAAGCTGGGCAAGAGAAGCAAAAATGAGTTGGTGGTGGGGCAATTTGGATGGGGGGATCGGAACAAGAGGGGCCAGAGGCTGGCCGAGTTCCTGGAGAAGGAGGGACTCTATATGATGAACTCATTCTTCAGGAAGCCGCCTCATAGGAAGTGGACCTGGATGAGCCTCGATGGTTCCACAAAAAATGAGATAGACTTCATTATGGCCACAAGAAGACAAATATTCAATGATGTCTCCATGATTCACAGGGTGAAAACCGGCTGTGATCACCGAATGGTCAGAGGCACATTGAATATAGACGTTAATCTAGAACGTTCCCGCCTGATGAAGTCTACGCTCCGACCTACTACAGCCCACATTCATAACCCCGAAAGCTTCCAACTCGAACTAACAAATCGCTTTGCTTGCCTGGATTGCGACACGGTGGACGATATCAATAACAGGTTGGTAGAGACTGTCTACACGGTAGGGTCTAAATTCTTTAGACCTGGCCGAAAAGATAGACCCCAAAAATTGACCGATCAAACTCTAAACCTTATGGCAGAACGGCGTTCGATGACGCTGCAGTCCTCTAGCGACGCGCACTCCTATCGGCAGCTCAATAGACGAATCTACAAATCCCTGCGGCGAGATATTCGCGACTTTAATACTAACCATATTAAAGAAACGATTGAGCGGAATAAAGGCTCCAAAGTGTTCGCCAGGGATTTGTCTATTGGGCAAAGCCAGCTGACAATGCTGAAGACAGAGGACGGCAGAATAGCGTCCACCAAGCCAGAGGTGTTGAGGGAGATCGAATGGTTCTATGGACAGTTGTATAACTCGGTCGCCAAACCTGTTAATGACTTAGCTAAAGACCCGAGAGCTAAGCTCACCCGACACTATACCGAAGATATCCCGGACATCAGCCTGTACGAGATTAGGATGGCTCTCAAACAGTTATAAAACAACAAGGCGCCGGGCGAGGACGGAATCACTTCAGAGCTGCTGAAAGCGGGTGGAACACCGGTACAAGTCCTTCAGAAGCTCTTTAATTCCGTTCTTCACGAAGGTATTACGCCGGAAGCAGGGAACAGAAGCGTGGTGGTACTTTTCTTCAAGAAGGGCGATAAAGCTCTGTTGAAGAACTATAGGCCCATCTCGCTTCTGAGCCATGTGTACAAACTGATTTCGAGAGTCATCACGAATCGTCTCGCTAACAGGTTCGATGACTTTCAGCCTCCCGAACAAGCCGGTTTCCGAAAAGGTACCTTAGATCACATCCATACGCTGCGGCAGATTATACAGAAGACCGAAGAGTATAATCTGCCACTCTGCTTGGCGTTTGTGGACTATGAGAAGGCCTTTGATTCGATCGAGACGTGGGCTGTGCTGCAGGCTCTCCAGCGGTGCCGCATTGACTATCGGTATGTAGAAGTACTGAAGTGTTTGTATAGAAACGCCACCATGTCAGTCCGAGTACAGGATCAGACTACGGAGACAATTCCGTTGCAGAGAGGTGTGAGACAAGGGGACGTAATCTCTCCGAAGCTCTTCACCAATGCAATGGAAGATGCCTTCAAACTCCTGGAATGGAAAGGATTTGGCATCAATATAAACGGCGAATACATCACTCATCTCCGGTTTGCCGATGATATCGTGGTCATGGCGGAATCGCTGGAAAATGCTCGAAGACCTCAATCGAGTTTCTCAACAGGTAGGCCTCAAAATGAACATGGACAAGACGAAAATTATGTCGAACGTCCATATAGCGCCTACCCCAATATCAGTGGGAAACTCGGTTCTTGAAGTGGTGGACGATTATGTCTATCTGGGACAATCGGTCCAGTTAGGAAGATCCAACTTGAAGGAGGTTACTCGACGAATCCAACTCGGCTGGGCAGCGTTCGGGAAGTTACGCAGCGTCTTCTCATCCAAAATACCTCAGTGTCTGAAGACTAAAGTCTTCGAACAGTGTGTGTTACCAGTAATGACCTACGGTGCCGAGACGTGGTCTCTCACTGTTGGCCTCCTGAATAGGCTCAGAGTCACTCAGCGTGCCATGGAAAGAGCTATGCTTGGTGTCTCGCTACGAGATCGAATCAGGAACGAGGAGATCCGTAGACGAACTAAAGTAACCGACATAGCCAATCGGGTTAGCAGGCTGAAGTGGCAATGGGCAGGCCACATTGCTCGAAGGACTGATGCCGCTGGGGCAGTAGAGTTCTCGAGTGGAGACCACGTACCGGTAAGCGCAGCGTGGGACGACCCCCCGCGAGATGGACGGACGATTTGGTCAAGTCCGCGGGGACCCGCTGGATGCAGGCCGCTTCCAACCGGGTGAGGTGGAAATCTTTGGGAGAGGCCTATGTTCAGCAGTGGACGACCTATGGCTGAAATGATGATGATGATGATGAGTCCCTTAAACCTACTAGGTAGCATTCGCACATTTTAAGAGTATTCTTTTTAACTATTTCCGTTAAAAAATACTACTTCCGGTACCAGTTACGACTGGGCACGCGGCCATCTTGTTCTGCATTCTTTTTAGAGTAAGTTAGTGAGTAGTATGAGTATCTAAACTTTTATCAGGGTAATTGGGTGGGTGGGAACTTATATCTTCAAATGAAGCGACTCATATAATATCGATCATGCAATATACATAAAATATATATACATAAATATATTATATAATAAAAACAAAGGACAGCATATAATTATACTCGTAAGGAGTCAAGCCAGTATGTCCTCAATTTTCCTTGTAGAGATGCGACCGATTGCGATTTCCTAATATCAGATGGCAGCCGGTTCCACAGTCTGACAGAGTGCACCGAGAAGGATTTGGAGTAAGTTTTAGACGTATGGGCCGGGAAGGCAAGAGAGAGGTTAGCGCTCGACCGCAAGCGATTCTGGGAACCGCTCGCCATGAAGCTAAACCTCTCGGAAAGGTAAGAGGGAGAGTGAGGCAAAAACAAAGTGTTGAAAAGCAATGACAGAATATGCACATTTCTGCGTAAACGGATCGGTAGCCATTTTAACTGGGCGCGGAAGTGGGACACGTGGTCATATTTCCGCAGGCCGTAAATAAAGCGAATACATACATTTTGCAGGCGTATCAACTTATCCAGCAGTTTTTCTGATACGTCGAGATATGCGACGTCGCCGTAGTCGAAGAGGGGAAGAAAAAGGGATTGAGCTAGAGTATTTTTTGTGTGAAGGGGTAGAAAATTCTGCAGGCGCCGGAGAGAGTGCAGGGAAGCAAAGAGCCTGCGACTGACCTCGGCGACTTGACAGGACCAAGAAAGAGTCTGATCCATCGTGACTCCCAAGTTTTTGGTAGAAAAAGGAATTGTGGTACCATCAAAACTTATACTGGGAACCACGAGATCAGACAGCTTAGTGATGAAGTAGGATAGTAACTGCCAACCACAATTGCTTGCGACTTTTTAGCATTCACCTTAAGCCCAAAGTTAGCAGCCCATCAGTCTCGGATGGTGGCAAGGTCAGCATTAATAGACGATATGAGAGTTGGGAAGTCATCCAAACTTGCCCCCGCGTAAATCTGTAGATAATCTGCATACAGGTGGTAAGACGATTGAAGAGAAGCCGTAATACTATTAATGAAAATAGAAAAAAGGAGAGGAGAGAGCACCGCTCCCTGGGGTACGCCAGCTGTAAGAACATTCCAGTCAGAGACAGTGTCATACATTCTGACACACTGGCGCCTCCCACGGAGGTATGACTGAAACCACGCTAGGGCCGGTGAAGAGAGATTGATAGATTGAAGAATGCTTAGAAGGATATCAAAGTCCACCGTATTAAAGGCGCTACTAAAGTCTAGTTAAACCAACAAAATGAGCTTCTTATTTTCTATATTAAGACGAATGTCGTCAGTGACCTTGACTAAAGCCGTAACAGTGCTATGCCCGGGGTTACATTAAATAGTCCCTTGGTAACATTAAATGTATAATTACTGTTGTCAAACTGTATTAAATATTAAATATCTAATTAAAAATTGTAGAGCTCAATTCTTATGTGTACTTTATTTGCCTACCCACACAGTAGTCACTTAGCTGCCATTTAACGTCGAGTAATTAATTTATTTCCTCAGCGCTAGATGGCGCCAAGATAGTAGTCCTTATGTTCAGCAGATTAAGGACTTCTCTTACAGCGACATCTAGTCCTCATCCATCCTCAGTCATCCTTTTTTGTTTTTGTTTTTGTTTTTAGATATTTAAGTTAGTTTTTAAGACGGGGTCCCTCTGAAAACCAGCGCTGCGGCTTGCTGCGGCACAAAGCTGAGAGAAGCCCTTTTCAACGCCATGTTAATGGTTTTTGTTTTAGTCATCTGTTTTTTTCAAATGTGTGTATGCGTTGAATAAATTATTTCTATTTCTATTAGTGATCCTTTTTTCAAGAGGGGTGCGTCTCTTTCCTGCAGTCCACTTAGGGATGCCACCAGGAATGTTTCAAAATATATCGATAACCATATAACACTTGTTTGCAACGTTAATATAGGTACTATTAAATTTTCAGGCAATAAGTACTATTATGTTTATTTTACTTCTAAGTTAATACAATAACATAATTTAAACTTAATACATTAATGTTTGAATAGAATAATATTTTATTAGCAAGAATACGGTTTATATGAATAAAGTACTGTTACGCCGATGGCATAAGGCGTCTCATCTTTTATCGTTAATTTTTAGAAGGGTTTTCAGCAGGCTGAAATATCGTTTCAGTCCGTTTCAGAGGTAGCTCTTTCACATACCAGATTACCAGAATTTCGACCAACTTGCCGTTGTTTTCAGGCGCCTGAAACATGTTTTCAGTCCGTTTCAGGCCACCCTCTATCAGATGACGCCATAACCTGAAAACCCATTTTTAGGCATTTTCAGGACCCCTTTTCAGGACCCCTCAGGGCCTTTGAAGTACATTTTAGTATATGGCAATTTTCCACTAAGAGTGACAGAGATAGCATGATTAGAAAGAGACAGCTATACTGAGAACCTCCCAGAAACGTGTGAAAGAGATAGCATGATTAGAAAGAGACAGCTATACTGAGAACCTTCCAGAAGCGTGTGAAAGAGGTAGGTTGATTAGAAAGAGACAGCTATACTGAGAACCTTCCAGAAGCGTGTGAAAGAGATAACACGAAATGAGACGGCAACACGCGGAACATTCCAGACTCATCCAGACCCGTGAGTCAAGGTGATTGCGATCGTAAAAACAACAAGGTAGCAAGACATAGAACATTCCGGAAGGCGTTCTAGAATAATCAGACTCGGGAACTATAAAACGGCGGACACCGGTTGCGACGAGTCAGTCTTTACTTGGAAAGCGATCAGTGCGAATAAGAGCGACCCGAGCGATCATCTGAGTATTCGAAGTTTATTGTGCGATAATTGTTTTGTAACGGTTTAAGTGAGTGCGTAATTAAAGTCTACTTTTGATTATCGGTGTATTCGTGCATTTCTATCAGTTACCTACCCCCACGTACGTAACAGTACATAAGTTATTGAAATTGTGAATCATAATACCTACAATGGCTGCATTTCTGTGGTAAATGTGCTGGAGGTGTTAAAGATTTTTTCTCAAAAATGTCCGGAAATGTTGACATTCCTATTTACATATTGAGACGCGAAGTACATAGTTTACTGACAGTTCTCAAATTTAAAAAAAAGAAAACATTGCGTGCTCGCTACACAAGCCCGCAATGTTGCATACAAATTCCATTACTATCTAGCTTGTAACTTTTTTAAAAGTGAAAAGTGCCATAATAAAATGAGGGCACAAGTCTTATACATCCAAATTTTACTCGAAACATAACTTTTTTATTTGTGCCTGGAATAGCTTATGTTTTTTTAAAACAACAATGGCGTTTCTCCTTGTCATAAACAAAAAGGCGGTAAGGAGTGATGGTTTTTTCACATGAAATTTCTGTTTGTATGCAATTCAAAAAATGAGTTCAAGCGATGAAGATTTGACTCCAACACAAAGTTTTTCTTGTGATTTTTGAGAAAAGCACTATATTTGCCTCGGCAGGAACAGCAATTGCGGGCTTCGTATTTTTAAACGGACTCGCAAGCTCGTCCGTTTAATCCAATACTCGGCCCGCAATTGCCTACTTCCATGCCTAGGCAATAATGTACTATTATGTGTTGATTTTACTTGATTACTTAGTACATAAAAGTCTGAACTGTAAGCTTAGATATTACGATATTGATACAAAAACGTATAAAATGGATTTGGTCGAGTATCGCGTCACAAGATCTCGGTTTGGGTTGAACCAGTAGTTTGTCGTACTTGTTTATGTAAACTTTATTTTATCGATGGTACAAATAACTTAAAACAGAAAGATAGACTTAATTCTTTGGGGCTTCTTCTTATCCCAGTGAGTCGGCGCTGGCTGACAATCCGCGCTGTGTGCAAGCTCAGCTCACTACAGAGCCCTTTGCCTTTGTCGTTGGTTTTAATTTATTTTTATATTATTTATATTTTTTATCTAAAATCCAATCAATGAATTAAATACAATACAGTTGAACCACTTGAACCGAATCTAAATTATTTACGTACGTCATTCAGAATACGTTCTTACAGTATAAACTATATATAACGTTCGTAATAATATATGTATAACGGTAATTTAATTTTACATGACGTGAAAGTTACTACTATGTTAAATAACTTGAACTATTAACACGTTTAATTCTATTGATCGCTGTAGAGGAGAGCAAGCACTTTATCCATAGTCGATAGAAATGACGTCCACATCCTTACGCTTAGAAATCTATACAAACCTTAAATATTCATTTAAAAATAGAAATAATGCTTAAAAACTAAATGTACCGGTGGTATGCTATGCCCCTTGACTTCAAATTTACGTTTGGACTTAAACGGAGCTCGGTTATTGAAAGCGATCAGCGGGTGACTAAGGCAACGCTTGACGCGTCTTGTACCGATATGTCCATTTTATAGAGAATTAGTATTTGCTAAGAAATAGAAAATCATCTATTGAACTTGCCGTTCGTCTTAGAGTACAGATCTCAGCGAGCCAGAGAATCTTCTATTGAGCGTGACGTTCGCCTTATAGGCAACAGGGATAGGTAAACAGATCTCAGAGAGCCAGAGAATCTTCTACTGAACATGAAAGTAGGCCGAACGTAAGTCCACAAGAACTTCTAATTTGTGGCCAATTAAAGTAAAGTAGTAATAGTAAAAAATCTTTCACCATTTGTAAAGTATATTATTCCAGATGAACTTGGGTTATTTTTACTTATATTAACCGAAGCGAAGCGAGGGCGGGTCGCTAGTGTATTTTTTGTTACAGTTGGAAGACATTCAAAAAGCTTTTATCTAAAGTAAGGCCAACGAGACGAGATAATAGTACATTATTGCCTAGGCATGGAAGTAGGCAATTGCGGGCCGAGTATTGGATTAAACGGACGAGCTTGCGAGTCCGTTTAAAAATACGAAGCCCGCAATTGCTGTTCCTGCCGAGGCAAATATAGTGCTTTTCTCAAAAATCGCAAGAAAAAATTTGTGTTGGAGTCAAATCTTCATCGCTTGAACTCATTTTTTGAATTGCGTACAAACAGAAACTTCATGTGAAAAAATCATCAAGGAGTGATGATTTTTTCACCGCCTTTTTGTTTATGACAAGGAGAAACGCAATTGTTGTTTTAAAAAAAAACATAAGCTATTCCAGGCACAAATAAAAAAGTTATGTTTCGAGTAAAATTTGGATGTATAAGACTTGTGCCCTCATTTTATTATGGCCCTTTTCACTTTTTAAAAAGTTACAAGCTAGATAGTAATGGAATTTGTATGCAACATTGCGGGCTTGTGTAGCGAGCACGCAATGTTTTTTTTTTTTAAATTTAAGAACTATCAGTAAACTATATACTTCGCGTCTCAATATGTAGATAGGAATGTCAACATTTCCCGACATTTTTGAGAAAAGAATGTAAACTTGCTTTCAGGAGTTTAAAACATTTTTATTTGAATTTAGTAAAAGTCAATCGTGTCACTTCGAACGCAATACACACAGGAATGAACTTCACAAAATGGCGACCCTAATGTTGACAACTTCTGTACTGACAGCTTTTCAGCCACGAATCACGCAACGACAGCTGTCATCGAACAAATGAAGATATTATTGCGTACGAGAAATACGAGTCAGAACAAATATAATAATCGCCCGCTATCACAATATAACTCAGTAACGGTCAGTTTGTTTACATTCTTTATCTCGTCCCATTGGCCGTACTTTATAAACATATCGTAAGTCCTCTATTATGCGTCCAAAACCCGTTTGCAATGAATAGCATTACCTGTGGTAGTAGTTTACAGCAATGACAGCTGTAACGTTATATTGTTATTACGTTATCAAATATTATAAAGTATTGAGTTTCAAATTTGGAACATCTCCCAAAACCAACACAATTTAAATAGGCCCAATTCTAGTATCAATTGAAACGTCAACTCGGTATATTTTTTAGTAGAATATTGTAGGTCATTTGATTTCGAATTTTGTCGTCAAGTCGTCGTCGGCTTCTAAACTCATCTTTGAGTAGGTACTTATAATATGTGTGTAGAATTGTAGATAAAGTAATGTATGCAATTGTATTGGACGGAGAGCTACCGACCAAATCCGTCATGTGGCTTCAGCTGTATTGAAACTCCGTTAGCTACTTCCCTGAACAACCTTTTCCGATAATCTTTGTGCTGGCAGGCCGCGGGCGGTGGGTGCGGGTGTAGCCCTCTACACCTGGGGAAAAAAAAGAAAAAAAATGTGGGCTCAGCGACTTTAATTTTTTTTTCAAACAGTTGCTCTGTACTCCCTGTACACTCAAAAAAAATTTTAATCAATCGGGTGGTGGGAAGGGTTTGCCAGCGTTAATTAAAAGTACCAAAATAATAATAATTTTTATGTGGGCTCAGCTGTATTGGCTTTTTTTCTGAAGCGGGATTAATTAATAGGTATGTAAGCCCCAAAAAAATTGCCATGCAAAAATATCGGTGAGAAGGTATCGAAAAAAATTGTTGTAATCGTTGGATTTCGTTCGAAAATGAACTGAGGAGAAGGCAAAAGCGGTATCAGCCGGCGAATGCGTCAGCGCGCTCACGGAAAGAAGATGCCCAAGTGGACGAGCTATGCTCGTTGTACTCGTTCGGAAACGTTCGGGTTTTTCCGTTCAACGGGTGCGAGAAGGACAGCGGCTACTCTCTGTTAGCCGAACACAACCGACGCGCCGTGAGCGCGCTGACGCGTTCGCCGGCTGATACCGCTTTTGCCTTCTCCTCGACTCATTTTCGAACGAAATCCAACGATTTCAACAAAATTTTTCGATACCTTCCCACCGATATTTTTGCATGGCATTTTTTTTGGGGCTCACATATTAATTAATCTCGCTTCAGAAAAAAAGCCAATACAGCTGGGCCCACATGAAAATTATTACTATTTTGGTACTTTTAATTAACGCTGGCATCCACTTCCCACCACCCGATCGTTTTTTTTTTTTGGTTGTACAGGGAGTACAGAGCAACTGTTTGAAAAAAAAAAGTCGCTGAGCCCACTTTTTTTTTTCCCGCCCCACTACACCCGCACCCACCGCCCGCGGCCTGCCAGCACGAAGATTATCGGAAAAGGTTGTTCAGGGAAGTAGCTAACGGAGTTTCAATACAGCTGAAGCCACATGACCGATTTGGTCGCTAGCTCTGAGTCCATATATAATTAAGCCTTAAAACACTCGTGTGGTCTTATTATGAAACCGTCATAAAACCATACTCGTGTTTTAACGACTGTATGTATGAGTTACATAAACTACTATTGCCGAACTAGAAGTTCCAACTGCAATTCGCAAGGCCATTAAAAAAAAAGATAAAAAAGAAAAGATAAAATAAATTTATTCAGTAAGTAGGCCGCACGGACACTTTTATACGTCAAGAATCTACCAGCGCTTCCCAAGAGGAGACCACTGCTGAGAAGAAACGCCGCAAGAAACCCAGTATCAAATAACATGCGTAGTTCAGCAGGTAAACATGCGAAGAATCTTACGGGAGAGATAGGGAGAAAAAATACACATACTTATTTGTATAATATACAAATAAGTATGTGTATTTTATATATTATATTATAAGTATGTGTATATATTATATAAGACGGTGCGAGACGACCACATAAAAGTTTAGATATGTTTTCCTACATCAACGGTGTCCCCTTGACAAGATAACGCTTTTGCATTTGAACAAATGATTACTGACTAAGTTTCGGGTTTAGGCCATGCATTTTTGTCTGTTAGATAGTTCTCGACCCTATAATACGCTTTAGACATTAAGGACCTTTTCAAGTAATTTTTAAGTGCTGGAAAGGGTAACTTTGAAACTACGTCAGGTAATTTATTATTGAAACGAATGCATTGACCAACAAATGATTTATATACTTTAAGGACGCGGAATTTTCGAAAAGCAATTTTATTTTTATTTCTGGTATTTAAATTATGTAAGCTTATCATATTTTTTGGTGAAAGAATCTAAATTCTTATTAACATAAATTGAGACACTGTGGTCAACATATTAATTTCTTTAAAAAGTTCTCCTAAAGTGTCACGGGAGTTTAAGTTGTAAATAAATAGAACGAATGGCCCTTTTTTGTAACACACCAAACAAACCCCAAACCAGAATACCGTACTCGTACGACATGACGCTATGGAAATAACTATAAGAGACTAAGCGAGCTGTCTCAACATTGGTTAGTTGTCAACTTTTCCTAACGGCGTAAGCTGCCGAACTTAGTTTACCTGCCAGTACAGCTAAATGGGGACTCCATTGCAAATTTTATCTAATGTTATGCCTAAGAAAATTGCCTTATCTACCATTTGCAAACACTCGTTATTTAGAAAAATACTAGAATGTACCGGTTTAACATCAGGCAAAGCGAACCTAACACATTTAGTTTTCTTAGCATTTAGTAGCAAATTGTTGCTAGTAAACCAATTAAGTACTTTAACTAGTGTGGCGTTTATCCATAGATAGGTGCATATGCATAGAGGTTTTATTTCATGACGATTTTAGAAAGACATCCTATCTGACACTCTTTGCAAAATTGAGTTTTTGATGCCGTAGTAAAATTATAAACTTAAAAATAGTTACTGTGAGCAGTGTTGTGAATTGAAGCTCTGAGGCGTAAACTACAAGACTCGAGTCGCGACTGCTGAGTCTAGAAGCCTCGAACCTTAAAGCCTCGACCATATAAGCCTCAAGTTAATAAGTTCGTGCTGCTGTTTACGATCACGGAAACCTCGAGTCTGTAAGCCTCAAGCTTTAAAGCCTCCCTAGCGTTAAAGATTTAAGTCTATAAGGTTTGTAGCATTATAAGTCTTAAAAACTTTTAACAAATTAGATCAATCTATGCCATATTTGATAGTTATACAGGGTGATCCTGAGGTCATTAGAAGTAGAAAATATTTAATAAAATTTTGTGAAATAGGGAAAAAAAGAAAAAAATAATTCGGACTTTATCGCATTTCTGTTTGTAAAATATCAATTATTGGATAAACAATACCTCTAAAGGTAAAGTAAAATAGGTACTTTCATTCGTCGCACATCAATTTTATGAGTGACTTTTTAATCTTTAAATTGTCAGGAATACTCGCTTAAAATTTCTCGCAAGTCGCAATCCTCACGGGCACACTGTATACAGGGTGTCTGGAAAACCTTTGGAGAAATTTTAACAGTAGATAGGGTGGATGATTTGTATCATCCCTATATTGGTAACTTTTTTTTAAGTTAATATTTGACTGAGGTACAGGCTAATTTATCATCGCCTTTCCTGACGATGCTCTCAGTGTGCCCCATCTTAACTACTTCATTCATAACATGTGTCACAACGTAATGTAAATAAACAAGTTGTTTCTTATCAACAATGTTTCTAATCATGGTCAAAAGCTCCATGGTGTTTAGAAAACTGACACATTATTCTGTAACGTGAATCATAAGACGGTCTCTGATAAGGGCTGTTATGTTAAATAATTTAAAAATAAAACTTACGATTACAATTTTTACCCGCGCTCTTCTAACTTCTCTCACAGCTAAAATAGCACTTTTACACGTACTTACATCAAACTTCTTTAACGATCATGAATTATCAATTTATTTTATTGATTTGTACCACTATCCAGTGATTAATACAAATAAAAAACACAATAATAAAACGAACATTAATTTGTGATTGTGCTTTGACAGTTTGACATAGTATTTTTTTAAATGTTGTACCATTGAAAACTCTTTGAGAAAAGAGGTTTAGGTTTCAGCACGGGTAGCACAAGTTGTATTTTGTCGCTTATCGCTCAGTGCGTCTCTATCGTTACGGACTAGATAGGAAGGGAGACCCGAGCGACAAAGAAGTCGCGGGCAACTTGTGCTAGCCGTGCTGTTGCAAGAATAAAATCGTTCCTAGGTACACGTTACGATTTATCAGAATTACATTTAAAGCTGGCATCATACGCGTTGTTGAACTTGTTGAAAGATATTCGTATTCTATAGAAGAAAGAAAAACATAAAGGGGTGAAGACGGGCGAGTACGTACGCCGTACTTGGGCATTTACACAAAAAAGTGTACCCAATTAAGGACTGAAATTAAGGAAGTTTAACTTTGTCAGTTTTGGCGGCCCTCAATGTGTAGTTAATTTTCGTCACAAAACTGACAAAGTTAAAGTTCCTTAATTTCAGTCCTTAACTGGGTACACTTTTTCGTGAAAATGCCCAAATGTCGTGAAAGTACGGCGTACTTACTCGCCCGTCTATCACCCCTTTTAAGATAGCTTCGTAAGAAGAGATCAACGTGGTGACACTACAAGTAGCAACCATCATTTACTCAGAGATGTCATTTTATTTGCTATAGCAATAGAATAAGACAACACGTTACTAAACAAACATTAAACTTAATGGACGTCTCTGAGTGCGGCAGTAAGACAACACATCACTAAACAAGCATTAAATTTAATTGACGTCTCTGAGTGCGGCAGTAAGACAACACATCACTAAACAAGCATTAAATTTAATTGACGTTTCTGAGTGCGGCACTTAATGGTGGTTATTTAGTTGGAAGTAGTAGCTTATTAATCAGAAGGTTTCGGGCAAAAATTGAATCATGTTACCAAAGAACAATGCCAGATCCTGGCTAAAAACACTTAAAAAAAACGCCGCGGATACTAAGGATGTTGATATAACCTGTTTTGTGTGAGCACTTATAAGGTGCTTCGTGTTTGAACTTGTCTCTCGCTCCCATACCTACGCTCTTATTAAGAACCTTTTTATCCATCGTCTATCCGAACTTTTAGAAATCTATGAATTTATGGCTGTCATTAGATGTCATTGCTAAATTATGTTATTTACAAATATTCAAGTTGTAATTATTTTTGCTGTAAACCAGTTATATGGGCCAGTTTAGAGCAGAAAACATTGGTAAATGGTTAGATCTCGACAAGACGGACGATATGATCACTCTTGGCAAAGCATGAACAAGAGATCTAGTGAATTCACATTTAAAACCAGCTAGTGTTCCAATTGCAAAAATGAAAATACAGTAAGTTTCACTAAAATTTGTCATTATTTTTTAAAATGTTAAATTGTTTTTTTTTAGGTACATGGGGCGCACTGTTTGTTTACATACCATGTAAATAACGTAGGTATGGCCTCAGGTTATTGACCTTGAACTTGGAGTTTTGACGTTAGTTACTACGAACGTAGTATCAACATCAAAATGTCAAGGTCAAGATATCGGCTGCGATACATCAAGTAACAAAAGGAATATAATTAAATCTTCTTTTTTTTTTACTTTAACAGAAACAAAAATGAACCATACCCCCGTGATCAGAATCGTGCGAACTATTACCCCGCCAAATATCTCCAAAGGTTTTCCAGACAGCCTGTATATATGACATTACATTACTTTTCAGATATTATTAACAATATAAATCAAATAATGACATATATTTTCAATATAACTTTCCACTCGACAGCCACTTTATGAACGTGTGTGAGGTATCTCAATGTTTTAAAAACAACATTTCATTGTAATTTAATAATATGAACTTACGGCGAAGTTGTTACTAGGTACTTGAACCAAATTTGAGTTAGCCGGGGAAAAAACTGGTTAAGGGTGTAGGTATTAACTTGTATTTCTAAAGAATAGTAATAACATTCTTAAATAAATACACACAATAATACTTTCTGCCTAGAACGCTCATTATTTGAGCTCTTAACGCTTGACTCAGGCCTTCGAGGTTTGGAGGCTAGGGCTTTCAATAGGCCCGAGTTTTTAAAGCTTGAGCTCTCTATGAACTTTGGACTTTTTCTCAAGAGCTCGTAAAAAGCTTGAGTCGTTAGAGTTCGGAACCGTTTTTGAGCTCAAACCTTCAACGCTTAAGGCTTCAAAGCTTGAACCTTCAAGGTTTACCAGTCTTTAAGGTTTGAAAGTCTTCAAGACTATTCTTTTAACAACACTAACTGTGAGTCAATCTTATGAGATAGACATTGACATAGGACTTTTCTCTAGGTTTTTTTAAGGAACTACAATAATTTTTCAGGACATTATTTTGACACATCTCAAGAGGTTTAGCCAGCGTAAGCTATGTAAGGGCCCGAAAAACGATTTTTAGATCGATATTATCGACGACTTGGTAGGAAAATATTCGAGTGGTCACAACTATATTAAAACTTAATTAGAATGTACTTACATACAAACTATCTAGAATAAATTCTCTAAATGACAGTGAAAACCGTATCATAATCCGTTGCGTGGTTTAGGAGTTAGCGGAGAAACAGGCAAACAGGCGCGAAGCGACTTTAATTTATACTATTTAGAGAAGAGATTAACGTTTAATTAAATGTTGAGATACTTAAGTAATAGATTTCTCATCATCACATACACTCTTGAAATTGAAAAGAAAGAAGTGGTATCTGCCTACCCATCTGTGAAACAGGCGTGATTTAATGTACCTATATATGTATGTATGTACATACACTCTTTGATGCTCTGCTGAGGGATATAGGCGTGATTTTACACTCATTAACACAATATACGAGGGGTGCCTTTTAAGTTCTGTCGTTTGAAAAAACTAAAGACAATTTAAGTGTTAAATGGTATTTATTGTTTTTCAAAGTAATCACCGTGATATGTAATACACTTTTTAATTCGATCGAACCAGTTTTCGAAACACTTATTCCATTCCGAAGTCGGGGTCTCCAAAATGGCCGTTTTGTATGCCTCAACCGCTTCTTCAGGCGTCCGGTACCGTTGACCACGAAGTCGTTGCTTGATTTTTGGAAAAGTGAAGAAGTCATTAGGGCTTAAATCTGGACTGTACGGCGGGTGATCCAAATTTTCGACGTTTTGTTCTTTTAAAAACGCAATTGTCTGCCGGGCGGTGTGCGAGCTAGCATTATCGTGGTGCAGTACTATACGACGTCTTGGGTTATTTTTTCGGAACTCGCCGATAACTTCTGGTAAACAAACAGTGGTATACCAGTCAGCATTAACTGTTTAACGATCTTCGAGCACGATGGTCGCAACGTGGCCACTTTTCGCTACAAACGTGGCGACCATTTTTTTCGAAGTGCTCCGTGAGCGTATTACTTTGGTCGGTTTTGGCTAATCTTGAAACACCCAAACAGTCGACTGTTGTTTAGAATCCGGATCGTAGGCATATATCCAAGATTCGTCACCACTGATAATGTCATAAACGTGTTTAGAGTCTCCTCGGTTGAATTGCCGCAGATTTTTGCGGCACCATCTAACGCGAGCCGTTTTTTGGTCTCCACTTAGTAAATGTGGTATCCAGCGTGAGATCATTTTTTTTTACACCTAAGTGATCATGCAATATATTTTGAACACTGGTCCCTGAAATGCTTAATGAAGCTTCTATCTCGCGGTATGTCGCATGGCGATCTTCGACGATCAGTTGCCGTACAGCATCAATGTTTTCCTGGGTTACAGCTGTTTTTGGTCGGCCTTCACGATGCCTATCACTAAGACTAGAGCAACCACGTTGAAATTCCAAATACCAACGTTCCACAGTCCGGATGCATGGTGTTTCATTTTTAAAAACCGTAGTCAGCTCTTCAAAGCACTGAAGACGCGTTACCCCTTTTAAAGTTGTAAAATATTATCGCACGTAAATTTTCCTTCGAAATTTCCATTTTCACAACCGACTTGTCAACTTTGAACCGACGCTGTACTAAAACGAATCGGCCGATCTCGAGACATTCTTTTGTTTTTGAATTCTAAATTCAAATATTTTAAGATGATACTAGTTTTTTTTTTAATAATCACGGGAGTTTTGCAAACGACAGAACTTAAAAGGCAGCCCTCGTACAGGAACCCTTAGCCAAATTTTACGTGTCTATGTATTCTCTGTTGTAGATAAAACCGATTGAAGTCACTTAGAGTCCTGTTTCTTAAATTTCAATTTTGATAATTATTACTTACACTCATGATAACTTTTGAATGGTACGAGTATGTCCGATTTGAATAATTAAAAAAGTAATTTACAGGTACTGATAATATAACCTTGAAAATGAAGTAATTTATTTCGATAAGGATTAATACCAAGGTACGAATAATAGGGCCTAGTTAGTACCGGCGTTACTATTGCATATTTTAACATGAAAAAGTAGTTATTGTGACATTTAAGAGTAGTTATAACTGTAATAGTTAGACATAATTATGGTATCGCGGATTTTTTTGTAGATATTGATGTCCTCTATTCTATAAAAGTGTAGTATTACTTTGCTTTATTGTCAATAGTTTCCGCAGCGTACGCGATATAAATATTTTTTGGTATATTGTTCACACCACGAAATCGAAATTTTTATACGGATCCCTAACTTTTTTGAAAATATTCTATAGCCTATGTTCATCAAGGATAATGTAAGATTCTAATGGTGAAAGAATTTTCCAAATCTTCTTCTTCTTCTGGTTGGTGACAAGTGAGGCACCAAGAGGCGTCATTTGGTGATCCACATACATTCATAAGGTGAACTCGTTTCTTACTACACTTACAGCCACACACAAGTAACGCTCGATAACGTAGAAAAGTAGGATTTCCGTAGCCCTGCCACAGTTACACTGGAATAGTACTTAGTAACGTTCGATAACGTAGACATAGAATAAATAATAGTACAAGTACAGAAATTGCACTCCCGTGCAAAAACGCTGTTTAGGCAAAAGAATCGTGCCTACTCTATGCCTCTCTTACTTTCGTATAACTCGTATTCATTCGCACGCGGCACGTGTAGTGCTAGGGTTGTCACACGCCTAGAATACATCAATGAGGGCTAATATGTTTTAGTTCACCAGATGTCGCTCGCTCGCTTGCGGTGGTCGTAATAAGGTCGTATCCACGTGTTTTAAACAGACTTCAATAAAAAGGAGGTTCTCCATTCGTCGGATTAGTTCTATATGTATGTTCCCTTAACAACGTGTTTAATATAATAACAGTACCTATATATAAATATAGTATAAACGATTGTAACATCGTCGAAATATCGGGCGGGACATCAAAAACCCAAATCGTAGTAACAACCCGGTTATACTAAAAAGTGCAATTTAATACCTAATAGGTACCAAAAACCTACTAAGTAATAAAAAGATAAAGTTACCGTTCACAGTTTGTCGGCAACGTAAAAAAATAATGTTTTACGTCCTTTTGTTAATTCAAACAACCATTTACACAACAGTACAATGTAACCGCTTTTCGGAGTGCGTTTCATTTCATCGTGTTTTACTATCAATCAACACCACATAACAAGTAAATAATAAAAAGTTCAAGGTTATTCACAAAACTAACTTCACTACGTAATTACGGCACGCTCCGAGATCGATCGTTCAAGACGGCGGCCGGCCGATCGTGGCGCGCGTGCTTCATCGCTCGGTGCCGGCCCCGACTGATATCCATTCTTAGAATGGACTAGCGAGAAGGTTAATAAGGCGGCGCGACATTCCCAGTGCAATCCCTCTGACGTAGAGAAGTAGGATTTCAGTTGCCCTGTCACAGTACAGTGAAATAGTACTTAAGTAACGCTCGATAACGTAGAGAAGTAGGATTTCAGTTGCCCTGTCACAAGTACAGTGAAATAGTACCTAAGTAACGCTCGATAACGTAGAGAAGTAGGATTTCAGTTGCCCTGTCACAGGTACAGTGAAATAGTACTTAAGTAACGCTCGATAACGTAGAGAAGTAGGATTTCAGTTGCCCTGTCACAGGTAAAGTGAAATAGTACTTAAGTAACGCTCGATAACGTAGAGAAGTAGGATTTCAGTTGCCCTGTCACAGGTACAGTGAAATAGTACTTAAGTAACGCTCGATAACGTAGAGAAGTAAGATTTTAATTGCCCTGGCGCAGTTATAGTGGAATAGTTTTAAGTAACGCATGATAACGTAGAGAGGTATGATTTAAACAACTCTGTTATCGTACAGTGGGAATTTTTATGTAAGAGAATTATTTTACCGTTCACAGTTTGTCGGCAACGTAAAAAAATAATGTTTTACGTCCTTTTGTTAATTCAAACAACCATTTACACAACAGTACAATGTAACCGCTTTTCGGAGTGCGTTTCATTTCATCGTGTTTTACTATCAATCAACACCACATAACAAGTAAATAATAAAAAGTTCAAGGTTATTCACAAAACTAACTTCACTACGTAATTACGGCACGCTCCGAGATCGATCGTTCAAGACGGCGGCCGGCCGATCGTGGCGCGCGTGCTTCATCGCTCGGTGCCGGCCCCGACTGATATCCATTCTTAGAATGGACGAGCGAGAAGGTTAATAAGGCGGCGCGACATTCCCAGTGCAATCCCTCTGACGTAGAGAAGTAGGATTTCAGTTGCCCTGTCACAGTACAGTGAAATAGTACTTAAGTAACGCTCGATAACGTAGAGAAGTAGGATTTCAGTTGCCCTGTCACAAGTACAGTGAAATAGTACTTAAGTAACGCTCGATAACGTAGAGAAGTAGGATTTCAGTTGCCCTGTCACAGGTACAGTGAAATAGTACTTAAGTAACGCTCGATAACGTAGAGAAGTAGGATTTCAGTTGCCCTGTCACAGGTACAGTTAAATAGTACTTAAGTAACGCTCGATTACTTACAGAAGTAGGATTTCAGTTGCCCTGTCACAGGTACAGTGAAATAGTACTTAAGTAACGCTCGATAACGTAGAGAAGTAGGATTTCAGTTGCACTGTCACAAGTACAGTGAAATAGTACTTAAGTAACGCTCGATAACGTAGAGAAGTAGGATTTCAGTTGCCCTGTCACAGGTACAGTGAAATAGTACCTAAGTAACGCTCGATAACAAAGAGAAGTAGGATTTCAGTTGCCCTGTCACAGGTACAGTGAAATAGTACTTAAGTAACGCTCGATAACGTAGAGAAGTAGGATTTCAGTTGCCCTATCACAGGTACAGTTAAATAGTACTTAAGTAACGCTCGATTACTTAGAGAAGTAGGATTTCAGTTGCCCTGTCACAGGTACAGTGAAATAGTACTTAAGTAACGCTCGATAACGTAGAGAAGTAGGATTTCAGTTGCACTGTCACAAGTACAGTGAAATAGTACTTAAGTAACGCTCGATAACGTAGAGAAGTAGGATTTCAGTTGCCCTGTCACAGGTACAGTGAAATAGTACCTAAGTAACGCTCGATAACAAAGAGAAGTAGGATTTCAATTGCCCTGTCACAGGTACAGTGAAATAGTACTTAAGTAACGCTCGATAACGTAGAGAAGTAGGATTTTAATTGCCCTGGCGCAGTTATAGTGGAATAGTTTTAAGTAACGCATGATAACGTAGAGAGGTATGATTTAAACAACTCTGTTATCGTACAGTGGGAATTTTTATGTAAGAGAATTTTTTAAAGGTAATTAGTACGAGGGTACTATCTTATTTGTACTGTATTTCCATTTTAAAATAGAAAATAAACTCTGTTGACAAGGTTCATGTTTGTTTGCTTTTAAACTCCCTCTCCATCTCCATTTAAAATTCATATCTCCATCTTTCTGTTGGTTTAGATTAAAACAGATGGCGCCCTCTGCTATCTAATTTTTTTGAGTCTCTGCAATAATTATTGTGCATCATACTATGATAAGTTGTTTCGCACCGAACAAGCTCAACTATCCACGACCCTAAATAAACTCAAATAGCCAAGGCCCAATACCAAGTGTGGACAGAACCTCTGTCAAGTTACAACGCACATCAGTAATCACATACTATAAAAACTGTGTTACAGCTAGACTAGGCCCAAAACTGAAAAACGCGTCGCTAAACCATTGCAAGCAGCAAATCATGTAACAGTTGGGGTGACAACGTTATCAGAGGGTTTTGACCCTGCAGAATACGGATATGCCTGTCGCCATTCCGAAATTTGAACCAGAAGTATGCTATACCGGAAAAGGTGCAGCTCATACGAAAAATTTCGTTGTACATTTTGTAAATCGTTGTTCCGGCACCCTAAAAAAGGTCCGATTGTTATGTTTTTTTTAATATGTTGCAAAGGACAATATACCCATAGTAACCCAAATTTTTCTTCCCTCTAGCTCTATTTCTTTCTCCGCCATCATGCAAAAACTGTCACGTTTTTTATTCATTTAGAAAATCTAAATTATCGTTAATGACAGATATAACAAATAATTATTAGCCCAAACAATAATATACATAATGTGTATTAGAGCGGTTCCGCACGACGTCCGATCCGAATCCAATCCGAACCCATGAAAATACTGATCTATAGAGAAATAGGATGACGGATGGCTTCCGTCATCCAATTTCTCTATAGATCCGTATTTTCACGGGTTCGGATCGGATTCGGATCGGACGTCGTGCGGATCCGCTCTTAGTCTAACACAAATTAGTCCAACTGAAATTATTCTAACAGCGTAATATGCCAAAAAAGTAGTAGGCCAAAGTATGCAACAGTACTTATTATGCTAATACAAATTATGCCAAATCAATTGTGCGAAACAATAATAGTTTAAAAAAATTACGCGATCCAAGGGGATCCCGTATTTTATAGCTTCCACGTTTCTGTGGGCGTTAAAAGTTCGACAGAGAATTGGAGAGTATGGGACGATCCATGTGCTGTCTATAGTAATAGTCCTGTCAAGTCAAATGTCATATGGCTAGTGTCGAGTGGCACAAACGGGGTTGACCGCACTGTCACACGTTATTTTGGCTAGAAAATAAAATACAACCTGACGAAATTGACAAGATTATAGTTGCTGAGCTACCCGATAAAGATGATGATCCCGCGTTATTTGACATTGTCACCAAAAACATGGCACACGGGCCATGTGGGGAACAAAATCTAACATCACTGTGTAAAAATGGCATATGTTCAAAAAAATATCCACGCTGTTTCGTTACTGATACCCAAACCGGGGATAATGGGTATCCTGTTTATCGACACCGAGATGTTGATAGGTGGTCAGGTCGCTACTATGAGTATTCGTGGAAGGACTATTACTATAGACAGCACATGGATCGTCCCATACTCTCCAATTCTCTGTCGAACTTTTAACGCCCACAGAAACGTGGAAGCTATAAAATACGGGATCCCCTTGGATCGCGTAATTTTTTTACAACTATTATTGTTTCGCATAATTGATTTGGCATAATTTGTATTAGCATAATAAGTACTGTCGCATAATAATACTTTGGCCTACTACTTTTTTGGCATATTACGCTGTTAGAATAATTTCAGTTTGAATCATTTGTATTAGACTAATACACATTATGCATATTATTGTTTGGGCTAATAGTTATTTGTTATATCTGTCATTAACCATTATTTCAGTTTTCTAAATGAATAAAACACAGTTTCGTTGTTATATATTAGGTAAGGTTTAAAAAGGTCACGTTAGGTACATTAGGTTGGGTTAGATTAGTATACGATATCAAGGCGCGAAGCGCCCAAGCAACGCAGAATAGGAGGTCCACCGACCTCGCCTTAGTTCCTAAATATATATAAACACAAAACTAACCTTTTCTCGTAGTAAGTCTACGACTTTCGCTATAGAAATTTTGCCATTTGTACATGACTATTTTTTAGGAAAATACTGTTATGCATTTTGTAATGATGCCAATTTATTATTATGACTTTTTGTATTTATGACGATTATCCTTTCTGTATTTATGATTTTTAATTTTATGCGTAAAAATAAGCGTAAAGATGATTATGCACATCAAATTATGCGTAACAATATTATTAAAAATATTTTTATGCCATCCAGTAGAGAACCGTAAAATATATACGTAAGTATATAAACAAAGGGCCGGATCAGGCGACATTTGGTGTAAGAAATGCTCATGATGAAGTCGAAAATTCTTTAAACGGGTGGTACATTAGTACATCGGAAGCGGGATGGAGATTCATTGAATTTCCTATACATGACAGACATCCTACTGCAGTGCAGTTAGCCGTACATTTAGAAAACGGCCAAAGAGTATACTTTTCACCGGACAATGTGCAGAGAATAGCGGAAAATCCACCAAAAACCACTCTGATCGCATACTTTGATTTGTGCAATTCCGACAACTTCGCAAAAACATTACTCTATCGCGAAGTTCCCAACTATTATACTTGGGCTTATAATAAATTTTCCCGAAGAAAACGCGGAGAAGATGTCGCTGGGCATCCCGGAATAAAAAAAGATCCTGCTTTGGGAAGAGTATACACTGTCCAACCTTCTCAGTCAGAGTGTTTCTATCTTAGAGTTTTACTTCACCACGTCCTACCTTATTCCGGGACTTAAAAACTGTAAACGGAATTGTCAAAGAAACATACTCGTACCAAGCTGCTTGCCGTGAGAGAGGTTTGTTAGAAAACGATAACCAATGGGAAAACAATTTGAGAGAAGCCTCGATTTCTCAATGTCTTTTGAAGCTGAGGGAGTAGTTTGTGGTGATATTATTATTTTGTTACCCATCTGAATCACTCAAATTGTGGGAAAACTTCAAATTCGATTTATGTGACGACATAAGACATACTATACGACAGCAAAATCAGGACTTCACTTTACCCTACCTCTATAATGATGACATCTACAATGAAGGTCTATTACAAATAGAAAATAAACTCAGAACTAAATGAGAAAACCTTAAGTGATTTTGGTTTACCTTCTCCAATTCGGCTACATAACAATGCATCGGATGTAATACTGACACGTTCGTGCGACAACAATGAGTTGTCAGTTTTTATTAATGAAAATTTACCGAAATTAGTTAGAGACCAAAGACAAGCTGTTGATGCAATTATTGACAGTGTGTTAAATAACAGGGGCAAAATATTTTTTGCTGGATGCCCCAGGAGGCACTGGGAAAACGTTCCTCGCAAATTCGGTTTTGGCAAAAGTAAGACAATCCGGGAAAAATGGGCTAGCCGTTGCCTCTTCAGGGATTGCCGCAACTCTATTTAATTATGGTAAAACAGCACACTCTACCCTTAAACTACCACTGACAGTATCATTAGAACAACAGTCAGTAGGTATGCTCCATACATAAAAATAGACCGCTCGGGAAACTTTTACAAGAGACATCTTTAATTATATGGGTACGAATGTACCATGAGTCATAGAGCTCATGTTGAAGCAGTAAACCGAACGCTAAAAGACCTCAGAAACTCAGATGCTGTTATGGGTGGTGTTACTTTTGTTTTTGCAGGCGATTTTCGGCAAACACTGCCTGTACTCGTAATAACAAAAGGAACACGCGCCGATGTCATTAGGGCATGCTTAAAATCATCTTACTTATGGAGTTCCGTTGCAACGCTCAATTTACGAACAAACATGAGAGCCCATTTGAGCGACAACGATAACGACTTTCCACATCAACTAATGAATCTTGGAGACGGAAAAATTAGCTGTCCTGACACCAACAGAACTAGCGATCGATGACATTAAACTTGACGATAATTTAGGTCATATATTACATAGGTTAGAACATCTGATAGACGCAATATATCCCGATCTGAAAATTTATTGGAAAGAGATTATCATTGGCTTTGCTCTAGGGCAATAGTGTCACCCAGAAACGATATAGTGAATGAGATAAATAAACTGATTTTAGAGAAAATTACCGGTCAAGTCAAACATTATAAGTGCAGTTACACGGTGTGTAATATTGAGGATGCAGTGCAGTATCCTCAAGATTTTTTTAAATTCTTTGAGCCCTTCTGGCTTACCTCTTCACGACCTTATGTTAAAAGTTAGCATTCCTATCATGCTATTAAGAAACTTGACCGTCCGTACCGCTTTTATCGCATGCCCTCCACACCGCTGCTCAAAATACGGTGCTGGTACGGAATCGCAGTGACGTGCCGTAAATGTCAAGGTAGAGTCGTGACGTTTAAGGCACATCATTGCAATTCCGTATTTTGAGCAGCGGTGCGGAGGACATGCGATAAAAACGGTACGGATACGATGCGTCACTGCGATTCCGTACCCCCTCAATATTTTAAGCAGCGGTGGGGTCGCACTTTAAAGGGTTTATCGTTTCTACGTTTTTTGATCCAAAATATATTCGATCCTGTGACAGTCGAGCCAGCAAACATTCGTGGCAAACATCTTCGATAGGATGATAATCAAAACCCCAAATTCGATTTTACGCTTAATTGTTGAATCACGGTCTTTTGATTGGATGACATTTCGAGAGCCCGTATACGCGATTATGATTTACTCTCAACTTAACGTCTTATTGATAAGAGACTACCGAAAGCAAAAGATTAAGAAAATTGAGACTCACGAGGTTGGCTTTTCGACTCTTCTGTGCTTATGGGGATCAAAATCGGTTTCTGTAAATAAATTTGCGTATTATTTAAAATGTGATACCTATTCCAGGCATACATTACGTATATTAATTAAGTTTTGTTGTTACCGTTACCGTCTTGACCTTCCTCCACATTCTCAAATTCTCCAGTTATGGTGTCCCTAACTCCACCCATAAATTCGTAAATAAACATGGTGAGATTTTAACACTTTGTATTTATGTTATAAAGAAGAAACCTAAACTATATCGCCTTCGTTTTCATAAAATTTGTTTCCTTTTTTGTTCCGTATATTATTTTAACATCATGTAATTTCTTGTTTTATCTGCACTTGAATTGACCTGACTGACTTGACTTTGAGACTGAAATGTACGCTAACTGACATGAAACATCATTATGAGCAACAAAAAAATATTCTGTCTTTCTAACCTATTTCATTAGACTTCTCATGTCTCACAACCTCAGGACAATAACAAGCACGGAGAAGTCATTAAAACACTCACAGGGCACAGAATAAAAACTAGCTTAGAAACCGTACATATACAAAAAATAAACAATAAAACCAGACTGAAAAAAGTATTACTTACTAAAAAAATAAGTTTAAAAAAATAAACCCGACTACAAAAAAGAACGAATCTAGTTTGGAATTGAATTTGTAATGTTTAATACTATTTATAATCATGTGGTATTCGCTATCTGATCTACAATATAACCACTCCTAGTTCTCGTATGATGGCGTAGAGGTAAAGGGCATTGGGTAAATTTGTTTGAACAATATTGTTTTTTTTTCAGCGGCCACGGATGATTTTTACATAGTTATTTAGAGGACCTCTAAATACACATAGGTATATATAATTTATAGCGTTAAATAATATCGGAGCGGAGATTTTAAAGATTTAAGTATTCAGTTTTTAGTAGAAAAGTACGCCCAAGTATGAATATTTAAATATCTCGGTTCCGATGCACTTAAGAGTATTACATTACGTAATAAAATATGTTTATTTTTAATAATTCTATCATAATTTACCACTTTTTCGAATGGCCGCTCACCTTAAAAATGTATGAACTTACAAATGACAACACTTTTACCCAAACGCCTTTAGGAAAATCCAAGACATTCACTGCAGTCTATTCAAAATATTTTTCTCCCACATGCTCGGAAATTTTAACCTTAATGTTGTAAAATCACCCCGCGAAGTTCTGAGTTCCAGGTCTAGGTAAAATTAAAAAAACAAAGTTATTATTTAGCAACGACAGCGGCCGCGCAAAATGTATGAAATTTCATTAGGTACCTGGTGTTTTTCTTTTTAAAACCATGTTTGGACTAGGATACTCCTATACTACCTCCTAACTACCTATCTTCAAACAACCAAACACTCGTATTTTGCAAACAAACTTATCTCAGAATCTGTCAAAGGTTTTTAAAAATACTTATTATCATGATGTATTTGTATCATTTCCTCGCATTATTTGAGAAAAGCATTATGTATGCCTCGGCGAAAACAAGGATTTCCGTAGCCCTCGCTATTGCTCGGCCTGCTAACCGCCTCGTCAGGAAATCTCTTACTTTCGCGCCTAGGCAACAATGTCAGGCCAGGATTATTATAGTAACGTGCATCGCGGTTTTGCCTTCGTCTACGAACAACATTTTGAACAGCCTGCTGGCAGGCAGGATGACGATTACTATAGATGGAGTTCCATTTACAGGTGTTTCCTGCTGTCCAATTTTCCTAAATTTGGCATCGACGTCACCATACGAGGACTAGGTGTGTTGTATTGTAAATCAGATAACGAATACCACATGGCGATAAATAGTGTAAAATATTACAAAGTTCCAAACTTATTTCGTTCTTTTTTTATGGTACCGTACCAAAATGGTAAAAAAGGAACCCTTATGGAGAGACTTCAGAGTCTGTCTGCCTGTCTGTATGTCACAGCAGTTTTTCTCTAAAACTATAGAAGCTATCAACTTGAAATTTGGCATAGTTGTATAACTTCCTTGTCCGCATCTGTTTTTAGTAAAAACAATATGAAATTATTTTTCTAAATCTTTGAAAAGGGCTCTAGAATGGGTGGTTGCAAAATGAAAGTGATTTGATTATAGCAAACGGGAAGTCATGGGAAAGGGCTCAATCTGAAAATTTAAAAACTATTTATGTTATAATTTTCCGTGACGTACTTTTTGATTTGTAGCCAAAAATGTACAAAAATAAACACCCCTTCCTTATGAAAAGTTATCTACCTAGCCTAAGAGTAGTTAAAAAAAAAATGGCCACTATGAATTCATATTTATTGACTGTTCTTTTTCAAAATTTTGAACGCTCATTTGTTTGTTGCTTTTCATTCGTTTTTTGCACGTCGTTGCTTGGAACACGTCGCTTGAAAAAACTAATTTGATTAAAAATGAGCAGCATGCGGTCATAAAATGTCTTCTAAGGAACTTAATACGCCATCGCAGATCAAACTGCGTATGTTATCTGTATAAAGTGATTCATCCCCTTCGGATTTTACAATAAATTTCTGGTGTAAACAATTTAAATCGGGTCGTGAGGGCCTAGAAGATGATCCTCGTAACAGACGACCAATTTCTGATGTGACTAAAGAAAACGTGTCCAAAGATGGTCCAAAGTGAAAAAAAATATTCTAGAAGACCGACGGGTAAAACAGTGGGAGACAGCTAGAGATGTGGACATAAGTAAGGAACGGGTAAACGAAATAATTCACGGTCATTTAAATGGGTCTCATTCGCGATCCATAATATCGTTTGTCCTAAAGTCATATCGCATAGCAAGTTTGCCCTAAGTAATGTTTGGCATAACATACATTTGCCATAATGACTATTTTGGCATAACCTTACTTTGTCCTAAACATCATTAACCATAATTTTACATTACCTAAGCTTCTAAATACCTAATCTTATTTGCCCTAATTATGAAAGTCATAATGCACGTTTATTATTATAAATAAATAAATAGAGCAGAAAAGTCGGGATGGGAGGGTTGAATGTCCTAAAATTAAAATCATTGATTGCTCAACTAATCTATAGGTTAGATTAGGTTAGAATTGTGTCAAGGCGCGAAGCGCCACAACTAGGCAGACTAGGAGCTCCGCGAAGCCCAGCTCCGCCGACTTCCCCTCAGAGTCAGGGTTCAATTCAAATTAGTGGTAACAATATTCGGAATAACTCAACCCCCCCCAACCCAACTTCCTCCCCTCTGCCCCTCCCCCTCCCCTCAACACCATTTTCCCCTCAACCCCTTAGCAGGTCAGGTTAGGTTAGGTCAATGACATTATGATGAACTCTATTAGGGCTATTGAATATTATGCTTTTCGTATATTAGTACATACATTATTAGTATACATAGGGTTAGGGCAAACAATATTCGACCAATCAATGTTAGGACAATCGCATTAGGGCTAAAATGTGCGTTAGGACAAACAATCATTATGACTAACGATATTAGGGAATTCAAATATAGGACGAAAAATATTACGGACCCCATTTAAATATATCTAAGGTTAGTGCACGCGTGTGCCCCAAAATGCTGACTCCGTTAGACAAAGATGTAGATGTTGTCAGGAGTTTTTAGACATGAGTCGCGGGAAAGAGGAAGAAATCATTTCCAGTATTGTGACGCGTGATGAGACTTGGATTAGACAATGGGACCCAGAAAGTAAACAGGAGTCCCTACAATAGAAAGTCAAAGACGAAAAGCCTCCTTGGAAGTTCAAGGTTTGTCCTTCGGCTAGTAAACTCATGGCGAAATTTTTCTGGGATTCAGAAGGGAAATGTAAATGCCGAGTGGCAAAGTTTACTCTGTCGATGCGATGTTTCTCAGCAAGCTTGATTTTTCTGGCGGGTTTGTAATTATGAATACCCGGAGCATGCAGGTGTCGCCGAATTGTGTTAAGCGACACTCCATAAGTCTCAGCAGTTGAGCGTGTTGTTTTGAAGGGTGCCTGCCACTGAGTGAACTTGCACTATGTTACGGTGTCGCTCCGATTCCTCGGTGTAAGCAACCGGGCGAGGGCCTTGGCGGGCACAGTTCACTTCACCTGTCGCTTGATACCCTTGTATCCACCTAGGAACTGTATTTTTCTCCAGATATAAAGATATAAGTTATTAGAGCAAAACATACCTAAATAAATAATCATATAGTATATAATCTCAGTAGGTATTTATAAATAAATAATAGGTAAAATTAATAAATAAATAAAATAAATAAGGTATCGTATAACTCTTACCGTTATTCCCATATCTCGTGCTATTTTCTTTATAGATTGCTCCTGTTCCCACAGAACAACAATCTTAGCCTTCAAAAAAGTAGTTAATCGAACCATAATAAGGATAACTAAATCGGATAATATTAGCAAGCGGGGAGATTCACACAACGGATCGGCACAAATCGTAATAATTTGTGAAGTCATAATAAAGTTACCCTCAATCACAAAACAATAAATGCGGCGAACAATTTCGAGTAAGTAAACTACTTTTTCTCAAAAATGATACGTAAAGTCGCCATTACATCATTAAAAAGTCACCAGAAAGTTAAGAATTATCAGGCAATGATCAATTTCGGAATGAAAAAGTGTCCAGTAATTAACGGACGAAATTCACGTGACGTTCGCCGTCGTGCGATAATCTTGAAAGTCTTGGGGGGTCCCTTTTCTCTGACGCTGACAGTCAGCGTCTAGCAACTAGCAAAGCGTTTAAGTTTTGATCATTCATGCCACAGGTCATTGCACGGGAATCCTTTTCTGCAGTCTCTAAGGAAAGAGCTTGGTCGAAAGCTTTATCTAAGGTGAGAGTGTGTTTTTCAAGCAATCTTTCCCGATTTTTTTGTGACATTATTCCCGAAACAAAATTCATGCTCCATAGCAGAAGCAGCTTGAAAGTTACAGTCACGTGCCAGGAGTGTCCTCCCATAGTCTGATATAGATTCGCACCGTAATAAGTCGAGCAGTCGCGGACATGAGGGAAAATAGTGGCTGACAGATGGTTCATTAAAAGCTTCACTTTCAGGGAATCGGAACCTTCAGGAATTTCCTCGAGCAAGAAATTATTCAACGTATACTTCCAATGGGCCAACCTTAGGTCTGCTCCTGATACAGTGGGATCCACGTCGAGCTTCTCGGCTGCCGTGTCATGAAAAAATGATGTAACTTCAATGAGCAGGATTTTCATTAATTAAGATTAAAGTTTGAATGGTTCTTGTTAAGTTATTTTGAGACCCGTTAGTCCGGTATATTAAGTTTTATTCTAAATTATTGTAACAATAGTTCGTATATATTTTTAAAGATATTTATAGTATTATTTGACTTATTTTCGTTAACCTTTTGAACGCCATTCGTCGAATACAAAATGTGCCACCCACACGCCAAACATGTTGTTTGCTATGCTATGCAAATTACACCTTATTGCTACCAAACAAAGTCTCTTTTAATCTTGAACTCTTGTCGGCTATAGCCGACGTGGCGTCAGTGGCACGACTTTGGCGTTGAAAAGGTTAAAGCAGTTTGTCATGACAACAATTTCATACAAATCTTGTCATGACAGAATATTGTAACTATAGTTAACTCATCTTGTCGATATTTTGGAAATACTTCTAAAGAATTCTTGTCATTACTTCTTGTCATGGCAGAACATTGTAACTATAGACTATAGTTACAATATTCTGTCATGACAATATAGTTAACTCATCTTGTGATATTTTGGAAATATTTTTAAATAATTGCCTTGTAACTTACCATTTCTTTTATAACTTTTTGCTTTTTATAGCTTTTTGTAGGTATTTGAAGTTACAACAAAAATACTTCAATTATAATGACACGAATTAAAACAAAGAAGTAATTTATAAGATTTATTAAGCAAATAAAAAGTGATTTTTGTGAACTTACAATGGTCGTTTTACCGGAGGTATCCATGTTGATGGGGGGAGAGAGTAACCACTTTGTCAGTCAGTTTCAATCTAAATTAATTACAATTACACATGCGTATATATACAATGTTAACTTACTACAGTACTCACTAATGTGCACTAGATACACGTACAGATAATATCTAATCTAAATGCAATTCATCAATACGTGAATTGATAACAATTACGAAACGTGCCTACCGAAAATAAATACAAATTAAAAGGATATTCTCCAGTACAATAAGTTCCTACTGAAATATGTGCCGTTATGGGCAATATGTTTCATTAAAACAATAATTTATACCAAATATTCATCGACTCTTTATCGGTAATTGGCGTGGGGTAGCAAGTGTTTCCTCAGTTAGCGGATTTCGTGGCTCATTGTCTGATAACCTAAAAATCAATTCGCATTAGTTAGAGGTACACATACTTCTTTATGACCGTTGCATGAAGGCGCAAAACTTCTTTTCAATTTCTACGAAATTCTTGGTTCCTTGAACGATAACCTAAGAAATATTTGTATTGGAGATAATGTTTAAACATCTTCTTGCCCGTTGCATGAAGGCACAAAATTTCTTTTCAATTTCTACGAAGTTCTTGGCTCATTTAACGATAACCTAAGAATTAATTCGTATTGGAGATATTAAACATCTTCATGGCCCCTGCATGAAGGCACAACTTTTCTCAGTTGGCGACATTCTTGGCTCATTGACCGATAACCTAAGAACAAACTGTCATTTGAGATATTAAACATCTTCACGGCATTGCATGAAGGTAAAACAAAAACTTCTAAAATCGAAACTATTACACAGTCAACCGAATAAATATTTACAAAAACGAAATAATAATTACCATACTATGTTCTAATTGCTAGTTTCCTCTCGAACTTGACCTTGATTTACGAAGAGCGCCTACTAGTCACATTCTGCATACCTCTGCGCCGGCGCTCGTGCCGTAGCTCATTTATGTCAAATTGCATTCTTGCGAGTTGTGACGCGACGCTAGCCAAACAGTTTGTAAAATCATCTGTTTTGTTTTATTGACTGTTTACAGCTGATATCCAACGCTCCAACGAACCTGTACTCGACCGTACCTGCGACAGTCTTCGGGGGCGACATTGCAGTAAATTAATAATTTGCGCTCCTTGATGCCTTCTAACTTGCTGGCTTAATTTTCCTCCTGCTTCTTGTATTGATTTCTTCTTCTTGCGGCAGGACAACGGCGTTAATGTTACTTGTCGGGATGGTGTTCTTCTTCGGGGTCACCACTGTACCGGTGGTACCCTATTGGTGGGTCGTCAGGCAGGGTAGCGGCGATTATTATTCAGACGGGATAGTGTTCTTTGTCGGGGTCACCACTTTACCGAAGATATTCATGTTGATGGGGGGTGAGAGAGTAACCACTTTGTCAGTCAGTTTCAATCTAATTTAATTACAATTACACATGCGTATATATACAATGTTAACTTACTACAGTACTCACTACTAATGTGCACTAGATACACGTACAGATAATATCTAATCTAAATGCAATTCATCAATACGTGAATTGATAACAATTACGAAACGTGCCTACCGGCACAGTCGTGATCGTGGTGGATAGTCGTGTTTCATGCACTTTGTTTTGCTGCGAATGTCTTAAAATAAAATCACGGTTTTTTATTGTAGTGGCAATCAACAACCAAAAAAAAAAACTTGTCTTCTCAAAGAAAGTAAACCCGGAAGTGATTTGTCAAAACAAAACAACAATGCAAAGTAGCATCTATCCAAAATAACAAGATCCTTGGCCGCCCCGCGGTAAGTCAAATAACAGGCCCCCGCGGGGGAGGGTGCAGATAACCACTCGATGTACGGTTGCCGAGCGCCGGCTAGGTGGGAGCGTACAAGTATTGACAAGTCATGTAACTGCGAGATGCAGCAAATTAACGCAAGTATTTGGCGAGCATTCTGTCACGTCTACCTCGGGTAATTTGTACGGGGAGCATAGTATGACCAAATAAATACGATGGGAGCATGTTACCACTAACTCATGTATCTATAGTTACATCATTTTGTCAAGACATTGGCGTTAATTAGCTGGAATGATACATGTTATATGTGTCACAACTTCACAATAATACATACTTATAAGCAAAGATACGAATAATCTTATTCTTATAAGATTCTATGGAGTATTTTGTTTAATCTATAGTCACACGTTGTAGTAGACATTCGTGTATACTCATGAAATACGTCATAGCCTTTGCTTTTTATTGATTTGTAAAGAGTTGCATACTCCCCAAACTCTTCATGTTCGGTTGCTGTAAACAGGGCTACTTCTTATATTAAATAAGTCACTATAAAAAAAGACTTTATTTACATCCGGCTTTATTTAAATACTTGTAACATCAGTATATTTCCCGAAGAAAAGTTACTACTGACGCTAAGGTAATAAAAAATGTTGTGTTTTTTAATCTTTTAATTAACACTAATAAACTAAATAAAAATATTTTTTGGCAAAATGAACACGTAAAAAGTTCACTGTAGAGAACTCCCACATTTATCTGTCGATGCAGGATCCCTGTGCTCAGCTTCTGAAAAAAGATTAGGTACCGGTTCTCCGCATGAGGTAGAAGGTAACACGCTCAACGAACCACCATCACTATGTGAATCCGATGTCAAGTATTCGGGCTGAGATAAAACATAATCGTCCAAAACATGCGTATCATTATCGATGATTTGTTTTGTGATGTCATTTCAAGCATCATTTCAATTACTTTGTGACGGAATCGTAGTTTTTGTAAGTTCGATAACCCTTTGAACGTAGGCAGCATACTCATAAAGAACATGTAATCTTCATCTTTTTCCGAATTTTCATTCTTCTTATCATGTATTCGTGCTTTAAATAATTCAAGTTTTTCCTTTTCTAATGTCAGCAATTCATTTCTCTGTTGAGCAAGCGAACGTCGAGGTGCGCTTTCACATGAGAACCGATTCGTTTCAACGGATGGACATTATTCGATCGTCCTTTCATAATCATTACCATTATTATTAGAGAGCGATGACATTGGTCCACTATCATGAGAAAGATTTGATGGTAATTTTACCTGAACTTGGCGCTGGTAAAACTTCGTCTTGAAGAAATCACATGAAATTTTAATATTTCCATTGCGGTACCCATTTGGTGTCATCTCTTGAAGCACCAGGTCGTGATGTATGCTTCTTTTTCAATTCCTTTCTGTACTGGTCACGAAGGTACTTCCATTTCTTTTTCACTTCAGTAACTGGAAAAGTCAACAAGACATATTAAACTCTACTAATATTATAAACGCGAAAGTATACGCGTTTGTACCTTTCCATAAATGTGTAGTGCACTAGTAGATTCCCACTGAGATGATTCCCTTTTAGGGCAAAGTGCTCTGTTATATAGGCCGCTTTTACCACAGTGATAACAAGTTATGCGTCTTGATTTACAGGAGGTTGCTAAGTGACCTAAACGCAGACAATTATAACAACCGTTCTTTAATTTTGATTTTCTTTGCTCTATAGTTGTACTATCTTTGCATTCATAATTGAAATGATCGCCCTTGCAAAATATACAGCTGATCTGTCTTCTTTTCTGGCTAGATCCTTTTCCATCCTTCTCTTCCTTGAAGTTATTAACTCTCTTAGTGGATTGAGTTTTATTGAAGGCGGTTACATTTGGTTTAAATCGTTTATTTGTTTTTTTCACAGTATATACGGTGTTAAGTTTTTGTGTCCTGGGTATCTTCCTAATTCTTTCCTCCTTTACATGAAGCGTCACTGTGGTATAGCTACTCGTAGAAACTTCTTTACTTGATTTCTCAAAGGTCCTCTTAGCATCTTCTCTAGCTGAGAGTAGGTACAACATGAAGTTGTTTCCTGATTTCCTCTACAGTATCGCTACACAATTTTAACTTCAGTTCATATATAACTTCTTCTGGGAATTCTTCCATAATTACGAAACGAAGATGGTTATGACCGATACTTTCCCCTAGTGAGCTTAGTACACGAAGATGTCTCTCGATTTCATCTAGTGTTTTTCTGCACTCTTCTGGTTTTTCTGCTCTTTTAAGCTTGTAGAGCGTCGAGTTATGCGCGTCTATTATTTGTATCTTCTTTCTTATAGGTGGCAATCTTATAGTTGTCATTAGTGGTCTCAAGACCTTCCAAGATTGTTATAGCTTCATCTCTCAAGGAAGCTTTTAGATATTGTAACTTATCGACATCTCTTAACTCTCTCTGATCTACGATGGAACAAAATTGATCCCAAAATTGCGTCCATTGAAGAACATCTCCTGAAAAGGTAGGTAAAACTAGTTCAGGTAATTTCCCCCTATACACTAACTGGTTTGAGCTAGAAGAAGAAGAAACAGCCTTGTCCTTTCTGACTTGTATTCGAGCATTCAGTTCAGCTAATACTTCGTCTCCTTCCAGCTGTTCAGTACGAAATTAATTTATTTAATTATTAACACATTATTTTTTATCACTGTTAAAAATATATACAATAAAATATACCTAAAATTAACTTAAAACTACACTAATCTAATAAACCCCTGCCAGTGGGCATCGTTCCCAAAATGCTGGCAGCATTGCCACGTTGAATTGCAGCTGTTCAGTTGTCATATCCGATATCTCATCCGCATTAGGATACTGGGAACTGTTGAAATATTGATACAATTACTTATATTTCATTTTAATAAGTTATTTATTGATCAAAATTTACAAATACTTAAAAATATTATACAAAGTAACAATTAAAAATTAAAACTAAAACTATGGCAAATTAAAAATAAATTAATAAATTAATGAAAACTAAAATAAACCTAAATATAACTAAGCTAAAAACTATAAAATTAAAACTAAATAAAAGCTAGAAAAGAAAGGGCCACCGTGGCAAAGTACCACAGATGCTAGCAGCATTTCCTCGTTATATAGCAATACTTATACGTTGGCCGAGGAAGCTGCCAGCTCTGTGGTCTCCAGTTGTTTCTATTAGCACTGGGTCCCCACGGACCAAAGGTCTCGACGCCGAAAGGAACAAAGTGATATTCTGCGCCGAGACCCTTATATTTATTCTTCTTCATGGTTTCGGCCGCCTCAGCCGCCACACCTGATTTATTTACTGTTCCGCGGAGGTGTGACGAGGCTAGGGTGTCTACACAAGTAGCGTCCCACACCAGCACTCGCCCCATACTCCACGGAATTAAAGACATACCGTCAGGTCTCTTGCCGTCGTCCCTAGCGATACCGGTTGGCTCCAGTAAAGCGGGAACGTTGACGGAGGCAAGAGACCGGCGGATAATGTCATTGAGCGCGGCGTGTCTAGAGAAGCGGCACGCACTTTTTTGGCATGAAAGTCCGTGGTGACCCAGACAATCGACTTCGTTGCCACAGGGGCATAAGTGTGGATTGCAGACCCGGACACCAAGACGTAAACAAGTAGAGATTCGGAGAGTTTCAGGATCTAAGAAAGTACCAGTATTTGGCGATGGGTGTGCATGTAGCCAGTAGCCAGCCTTTTTGGTTCCCACCGCCAAGAGCCTGGCACGCTCAGATCCTGAGTTGTGGCTTACAAGGGTGTCATACGTTAAATTAGAGGTTACGTCATCCCAACTCCTCTGAGATTTTAAATTTTCTGGATAATTACTGCTTGGGTAGGCAAGTCTCCAGGCATTTTTGGCTTCCTCCAAGTCGGCAGTCATGTAGTTTGTGGGCAAAGCGCTAAGGGTTTTACCTACTAAACTGGCCGAGCTATGAACGGAAGACAAAAAAGCTGGAAAAGAAACACAAGAAATTTTGCGGATCTCTAGTCCACCAAAGTGGATCGGGAGGGATGCCTGAGTCCAAGATTGCTCGCTTAGCTGAATGTTCAAAATAGAATCCAAATTTAATTTAATAATGTCATCAATTTGCGTTAGGTGATTTTGAAATTTCCAAAAAGGGCAGGAGCGAAGCATTTAAGAACCGAAAGAGCATAATGTGGACTTATTTCGAGAAGACGATCCACGTAATTTAGAAATTTTGAAACAGTGTTTTGAATAAAGGCTGGAATTGCGTCTTCAAAAACAGGGGACCCTAGGAGGCTAAGTGATTCTTGGTCAACTATTTTTATATTTGGTGTTAGATCGTCGAATTTTTGTTTTATATCAGACCAATTTAAGGAAGAATTTTGAATGAAAAGTTCGCATTTACTGAAATTTAGTTCCAAACCTATTGCTTGGAATTTAGTTTGAATGGACGAAAGGTCGGATAAAACGGTATCGACATCGCCTCCTAAACTCCCATCATCTAAATACCAAACGTTAAATTTTGAATGATTGGATTTATAGCTAAACTAAAAATTGCCGGCCCAAGGGGGTCACCCTGCTGGCAGCCGACTTCTGAAGATAAAGCGTTTCCGCGGTACAACAATTTGGTTAGGTCTGCATAACAATGTAAAAGGTAATTATAAATTTCCGGAACGTTCTCTTTTATTTCTGCCAGAAGGGTGTCCCTGTTCACAGAGTTAAATGCATTTTTGACATCATTTTTTATCAACACTTCACAATTTCCAACGGAGAGGTACGTGCGTAAGGCATGGACAGCTGCCTCGCACCCTCCTTTTATGCCAAAACCTAGCTGAATAGGTTCAAACTGAGCTTGTAATTTTGATGAGATGTGCCGAACTGCAATTTTGGAGGCTAGGCGACGAAGTGTTGATCCAACGGCAATCGGTCTCACCCCCCCGTCTTTTTTAGTGAGGGCGATGAGGTTATCACCGTATAAAATGGGAACAATTTCTGGATTGATATTGCCGGAGTACATAAAGTTAATTAAATTGGTGATTGAATAGATGAGATGCGTCCCTGCATCGCCCGCCGAGTGAGAAATGAGGTCTTTCAGGTGTTGTGTTGTGATTCCGTCCAGACCAGCAGCAGAACCAGTTTTAAAAGAATTAATCGCTTGAACTACATGATTATTTTGAATGCTTAAGCAAGCCTGGATTGCCGTTGGAGGATCGAAAAAATATGGAGTCGGAGGAGCTGGGGGATATTTTGTCTGTAGGGCCAAAAGGGTGTCAAGAGTATCCGGTGACAACACATCGCTTGAGAAGAGGAGACGAGCGGCGCCTTTCAAATCTCCGTCGCTAATTTTCGATTCTACGTTTTTGCGACGGTTAAAAAATCAATTTACACAGTTGTTTTTTATTTTTTGTGTGAGCGAAACTTTTGAGTCATCTTCATGGACATGGAGGGTGCGGTATGAGAAAAGTAAAAGGTTTTGCTATTGTTTTGTGCGCATTTATCAATAAGGTGAGAAAGATGAGTCGCGACGGTGATTCTGGCGCCGCGAGGAATTCTTTTTAAAACTACACAGTTATTTTTAAGTTGACTAAGAATAACTTTAACTAACTTTAACTTTAGCAGGTGTTAAAGATGGAATAAGAGGATTAACGTTTATGGGTGTGCAATTTTGGCTAAGGCATAATCTGTGGGTTTTAGTCAATGATATAATATAAAAAGAGGTAGATATGTTACCTATACGGTATTCCGCGTCTCAAAATGGCCCGGCTTACGCACACATAATCTGTTAATATTGCAATTACACACTAATTCATAAATGACGAGTGAAAGCAGGATGGCATGCTAATTTCCGGGAGCGAAACAGAGACGAGTATATGTTGATCTGCATCGTACGTAGTACAGAGCAGAGCAACATATACTCGTCTCTGTTATGCTCCCCGAAATTAGCATACCGTCCTGCTTTTACTTGTCACTTGTTTACTTGGCCTTCACTGACAATGAACAAAGAGTAATAAATCAGACCGGACATCTTGCCTCTCATTCATTTACGCCTACTAATGGAGTGACTCCTATTTCTCTATGTACACTTAACCAACTTCATTTATAGGCCATTATAGAAACTTAAGAGGTAGGTTAGCTACTTCTTTTGAGTTACTTTTTTCTGAATTCATATGTGGATAAAGCATCTATCACTTTCTGACCAGTAAAGTGCAACAAAACAGAGTAAAAATTAAAAAAAATGGAACTAAAAAGAAACCGTGCGCAGCGTCTCGAACGTCCTTCCAGGTCCTCGATTCCTCTGGGCTGGGGATGAACAACCCGCAGCGGACCCTACCTGCCAGGTCTGACTGTCGCATGACAGCCATTTTTATGCCAGGTGGCGGTGTGAGGCCATCTATGCAACTCCGGAGCCAGATCAGTGAGTGTTCATTTTGCGGGAACAACTTCAACTGACCATCGGCATAGATGGGCCTGCCGTCAAAGCCAGGTGGCTTGCTGGCTAGTGTGGCTGCCTTTGCCTCCTCCGCTAGTGCAGTGCGCATTTTGCGGAGTATGGCATTGGAGTACTCCCTCGGTATATGACCCGTCTGTTCATCTGTGATGACGACGGCCAGGTCGGACTTAGCCGCTTGGGAGTACGACACACCAGGTTGGCACGTCCCCTCGAGTCGCTGCTGGGCGTGTTCCCCTCTGAGCGAGAAGGACTCGTCCAGAGCACGTTTAGCAGCAGCTTGAGCTTTTTTGCCAAGTCTTTTTTGTTTGGAGGGTCCCTCGATACTCATCGCCGGACGCTCGCCAGGGACATCCTGACCGGTTGGCATCGGGTCCGGTACTGACACCGGTGGAGTCTCAGTCGATCCGTACCCTGTTCGCCTGCAGCTGCTCTCTCGCAAAGCGAGCGGCACGCCGTTGGCTCTTGTTACGCTTCGGCCGTTTTTTCTTGGCTTCCTGACCCTGACCTTGAACAAGGAAACGCAACACAATCGCGGGGTCGGCAGCGCGAAACTTTGCTCGCTTCTTGGATCCGACAACGTGATCCTTCACCCGCCAATCCGCGGACGGTTGTGCTTCAGCTAGCATGCCAGAAGAACTGGCCTGCGGAAAATCCCGGGAGGTCCCGGGTTGTCCAGCTGGAGCAGGATGAGACTAGGCCTTGGGATTAACCAGGTCGACTCCAGTGCTCTGTTGAGGGATGCCCACTCGGTTTTGCCTTGGGGGGTGCCCCGCAGCTCCGCCTCTGGCCTTCGCCTTGAACCAGTGTTTACCCTTGGCTTTGGTTTTGCTGTCGACCGAGGTCGGCAGGTCACCAGTCGCCTTGGCACTGTGGTGAGTTCGCCTGACTGGCCGCCTTTTTAGGGGCAGCCTGCTCAGCATGTCTGGCTTTGCTATCAGCGGTGGACGCTTCTGGCGCAGCCATGGGGTATTTTAAGGACCTGTTCACCATGTCTTTAAAATGTGTTGATTCATCCTTCCAGCTCCCCACCCTCTTTCGAGCCCGCAACTATGGGAACGCCTACCGGCTATAAAAACTAGCTTTCGGTCGTTAGGACTACCGGAAAGGATATAGATGCAGGGTTGGCTATTGGCGCGACATCAGGTGCTCGCTAGACGGGGCAGGGGTCGGCCAGGTTCGACCACCACTGCCAGAGTCGTCTTCGCTTGCTCCCTCAGCATGGCCTTTCACCTCCCGCTTCGGCAGTCAGACTAACTCCACGGGACCCCACACCTCTCGCCTGTGTCCCAGAGACGGTATGACACATGACCGTTTCCCTTACTATGGCTAGTAGCAAAGGCCACCGTTTCGCCTGAAATCCGGGCCAAAGTAAACGTATTGCCTTGCTGGTTGGCTCGGCTCAATCCCCAGGATCCCTTCATAGCGCAGGTCCTAGCACAGGTGGGTGCGAATAGGTCGTGACGACTCCGGGCAGGTGTTTGCCACCATTAGCAAGAGGTACATGTACCAGTCACTAATGGTGTTGCCCAGGGTAGACCGGAGAAGCGGACGGACCTTTGGACAGATCGTAACATAACCAAACTCCCCCCCCCCCCCCCCCGCCTTCCGCGCGTGGAGGTCACCGCCATCTACCTCCGGCGCAGGCTTAAAGAAACACTTAATTTCACTGACACGAATTTAAGTTCAAATAATAATAGAAAAAATTAGCGTTCAGGAAGTGCACACACTTACCACAGACAGTATAATCTATCTATCTCCATCCGGTTGTAAATCAATGATGCTATGTACATCAGAGTTAGGGTTATTTATTATTCGCGAACCCTTTCGCGACATGAGGCCTAAGTTAGCCCCACTCAAAGTAGACTTTTAGTATGAAGATAGCGCACTGCCAGATCAACACAGTATCATTTCAAAAAACTAGCTTCTTTTGTTTCAAGTTCATAGGAAATGTAATAGAGTCCATTTTAAAATGTAGTCGTATTTTGAGTTAATGCTGTATTGATCTGGCAGTGCGATAGAGGCTTCTAGGGGTTCGACTTGACTTTAACTTTAAGGCCCCTGTAGACAATGGCCCATCATGGGCCAACGTAAGGGACGCATTTACAACTTAGAGCGAGCAAAATATTCTTGCATCTCACTCTTAACGCATCACGCCGTCCCTACGCTGGCCCATGACGGGCCATTGTGTACAGGAGCCTTTAGAGTTTTCAAGTTTCCACTTTTGAGACTGAAGAAGAACTGATCGCTCTTGTACGAGCCACCGTTTATATACCCGGTGACCTAACGCCGTATTAATAAACTCATCTTGGCTGAGATGGCAGTCACAAGATACGTCAAAGTGAACGTCAAGCCATAGAAAACTGTCATTTTTGACGCATCTCGAGACGGGCATTACGGTCGATAACCGATAACGATAAGTTTTTGCACATAATAACCTAAAACATTATGTTATTGAATAACAATCCATGAATGACAATCATTACCTCTGGATACACCTAAGCAAATTCTCTGTTAACATTGGTGCAATCTACCGAACTAATCACGGAAATTTTGAGGATTTTCTTAAAATTTTTTCTGAGCAACTACAAAAAAATCAATCCATCGTTTTCGGTGACTTTAATTTGAACTTACTTAACAAAGAACCGAAAATTACAGATTACAAAAGAGTATTATTATAAAATGGATTCAAAATCATAAACAACATTCATCAAAACTTTTGTACGCGCGAAACCTCTGCAACTAAAACAATAATAGACCATATTAGCACTAATCTAAAAGAAAATGAACTTCACCTAGCAATTATTGACTCTGCTATCTCGGACCACAAACAAATTTATTTTGAAGTAAAACAGAATAAACCTGAACCAATTAAGAAGATCCAGTATACTGCAGTAAATTACGGAAAATTACACAAAACGGTTGAAGAGGACGGAATCAAAAATGATAGCAACAACTACAATATATTAGAAACCAAACTTCTTTCGAGCATCCGCAACAATTAAACAACTAAGACTACGATACTAAACTTACCAAAGCAAGATTGGATAAATAAAGAACTGATACATGACATAAACGAAAGGAACCTACTGTGGTATGCATTCAAACGAAACCCTAATGACAAGAAAATAGAAGAACAGTACACGAAGGCAAGAAATACAGCAGTTGCAAAAATCCAGACAACAAAAAAGAAGTACTACTATAAAAAGTTTATGGACTGTGAAAACAAACCTTCGAAAATGTGGAACTTGATAAATAGTCTAATTACTAACAAGGCTAAGCAAATTCCAGGGCCTACTAAACTTCTTACTAATAATGGAATTTTGACGGATCAAATGGAAATATGCGAGAATTTCAAATTATTTTTCAACAATTGGATCTACACTTGCGAATGAAATATAAAACGCCTGTCAAGGGACTCCGACAAAAGCATGCATGCCGTGAATAACACACAGTGAGCTTTCTCAGTTAATTCCAACTAGTTACTGCAGACGAAGTTATGTTATCATCATCATCATCATCATCATCATCATCATTTCAGCCTATTGCAGTCCACTGCTGGACGTAAGCCTGCCCCAGGGTTCGCCACAAGGCCCGATCTCCGGTTTTCGCCATCCAGTCACCACCAGCCACTTTTTTCAGGTCGTGTTTCAGTTATGTTATGAGCATAATTAATCAGCTGAAAGTAAATGTAAGTACTGGCTTAGACGGCATATGTGTAAAATCTATAAAATGTGTTAAAGGCTTGATCACTGACGAACTAGTTAAATGTATAAAAAAACCAATGTTTACAAACAGGCACTTTCCCAGACAGTCTGAAAATTGCAAAGGTTACTCCAATCTACAAATCAGGCAATAAATGTGACCCGGGTAACTATAGGCTAATTTCAGTGCTTCCAATAATTTCTAAAATCTTCGAAAAACTTATCTATAATCGTCTCGTTTCGTATCTAGATTCTATAAACTACCTGTACAAAAAACGTGACTCGGTGATCTCGCCAACTCGTTTACTATTTAACTTCTGTATTTAACGCATAGATTGTTTGCACCCGCTTTGTTTAAATGAATCGGCGTATAGGCCGTTGTAAGTGTTGTAAAACTACCTGAATTATTTTTATGTTCTTGCGCTCATTACTGTGTACTTTAAATTGAAGTTCTCATACGAGTAAATTATAGATTCTTAATGAGAATAAATGAACTTTAAACCTATCAGTTTATTAATACGGGCCCTAGCTTTTTAATTTACAAATTCTTAATTCATAAAATTCCAAAATTATACATTCCAGATATTAATTCCATGGTAAACCATCGTTTTAAGTCCATGGTCCAGTATACACCTAAGATATCGTCTCTGCCCGTTGTCTAGACAACAAAAATAACAAAATTGTCAAATGAACAAAAACGGATTATTAAAATTTCAGCTGTAAATATAAAAAAAAATACTTTTAGAAACACATAGGTGAGTATTGTTAAAGTTCGTTCGTTTATATATGCAAGAAATATGCGTCCCAAAAATCTGTCGGTCGAACTGTGAACTAAATTTAAATACGTTATATCTATTTTAAGGAATAGACATATCCAATAAATGGACCGCGCCTGCAAGTAAATGAGATATGCGCAATAAATTAGAAATTATCAGGACTCAGAACCGAGTAATGCAGGTACGATGTTACAAACTCCCTAGGAAGTTATGAGTTTAGCTTTGATTATTTACTCTCTAGATAGAGTGTGGCCCTGTAATCACTACGAGAGAAACAGGCCAGTTTGTGTATGCTTGTGTGCGTGACTGCTTTGTCTGACACTCGCAAAACGTCATTCTATTTATCTATGTGGGCATACATAGGGATGCTAGCTAAAGGCATATTCCCCATTTTACTGGGAAATCTGATCATGTTAAAGTTTAGTTGTTGTGAAGTGTTTGGAAAACTAAAAAAGATATCAATTCGAATTGGAATGGTCGACTTCCGTTGGCAACATACACTCACCGGCAAATTTTGCGGAACAATATAAAAGTAAGACATTTTGAAAAAGTTACTTTTTTGCCTGAGTAAAAAATGATTAAAGTTATTTGTTTTTCATAAAAAAATCGGATAAGACGTCATTAATTAAGTGTATTGAAAAATAAATATTGGTATATTTGTGACACAAAACTATTGCGTTTAAAATTTAGAATTTTCATTATCATTCCGCTAAATATGCTGTGAGTAAAGTGGGATAGAAGGTAATAGAGAAATACAATTTTGCACACAACTTAAATTTTATTCGTATTAATTACCGTCTCTTTGAATTTGTTTCTTGAACAATTTTCTTTTTGATGCTGCATTAATATTGACCCATGAAATATAATAAATTTTCATATCGACTGTACCATTCTCGACTCGCACTTGACCAATTTCTGATTATTTTATTTATGCATTCCTACAAATCTTGTTTCAAAATTAAAATAAATGATGTTTTCAAATTCCTTTAATCTCCACTCACACTTGGCCATTTTCGAATCTCGACTCACACTTTGTTTTCTATTATTAATTTTATGTAAACATAATATATCCTAACGTAACTTCCATACTTCGACACTCACACCCCTAGGGAATTTCGTATTTCAAATCGTAATAATTAGGTATATTAAATTGATTGATTTCGCAAAAAAATACTATGAATTCTGAATTACTTAACAGTGGTAGGTAACATTCCTTGTTGTTTTAGGACGTCCTTTGTAATTTCGACAAACTTTAATAACGCATCTCGTCATTTTAGTGCCTTTTTAGCGAAATAATATTCTAACACGTAACACGAGCGTATCCCTTGACAGCACAATTGACACTAAGGAGTAGAAAGCTACTTATAGGCGAACAGTTCGCTGATAAAAATTTCGACGCATTCATGTCATCGAAGTTCTATATAGAGAGTAAATAATCAAAGGAGTTTAATTTTAAAATATAGAATGCACTCGAACATCATTCAGCCAAGGTTTTTTTCCTATATTCAAACCTAGGCTACAACCCAATTTTACTGTATAATTAAACTTATAAGGTACATCTATCTGCATTATATTTATTTTTTACCATTATTTCAGAGACATTTATAATTATTTTATTAAATTTCATTTTGAAAATGGGTACAATCTGGCAGTTGAGCCTGTCAAGTTTGAAAACTAAAGAAGTTTTAAAAGCATTATCTGTGGAAGACTATATTGAAAAAAGTTGACAAACTCTTTTAGCAACTCGGGTTCATATGTTTGAATGTTGTTTTTTTTCTGTATTTTTTTCCTCGCAAATGTGATGGAAAATATTGTATGTATTACGGATGGTACGGGGATTACAAACTCGAGTCATTAAAAAATAGTCTCTCGTTAGCAATCCCCTTCTTACCGCCCTTGATGCACAATGTATTATTTCACGGCGGACCGGCTGCAACAACAGGCGCGCGGAACGTCAGTAGCTACGGCTAACCCCGACGTTCGGTCGGGGTTTAAGTCCGGATTCGGACGAGCAAAGTAGATGCATTTGCGTTATCTATGTGTATTTATATCTGTGATAAAAATAACAAACATTAACAAACTCGGACGATCGATTTGTTTTTACTTTTAAAGGACAATGCCAGATCTTGGCATAAAACACTTCTTTTTTAAAAACGCTCGCTGATACAAAGGATGTTGAAATGACCTGTTTTGTATGAGATTTAAATTCAGTATTTTATTACTTACCCATTTAGGGAACTTATACGAAAAATAGAGCCATCTAGCAAGATACCTGCTTTATAAATGAGGCAACTTGCGAGTAAAGTATGTAATGTAAAGTAAAATAAGACAAGTTCTTTAGAAAAACGAACACCACAGTATTGTTTTAAATATTTTTCTTCAACAAAATACTTAAACCCAATTCTATAATTATCCGTATTATTTTTTTCTTAAGCCAAAGCTTCTACAGGTTTTCACAAAACTTAACATTAACCCGTCTAGGGCTGATAGAGCAGCTAAAAAACTATTTTAACCCCTATTTTAGCGATTTCTACTAGTTTCGGAGATATTGATCATTTTAGTCTGAATTTTTGTAATTTTCCCTTATGTCCGTGTCACGAAAAATCATTAATTTCATGTTTTATTTCCTAAGTTTTTCAGTGGTACTATCTTACATTATTAGAATCATTACGAATCAGCGAAGTTTTTAAACCTATTTGCCCGTTTTTTTTTGTTCACCGTTTTCTCCGTCAATAGTGTACATACCGATATTAAAAAATATTTTTTGGTTTGATAGAGGTTATTTCCGAGGGGGTCCCGTTGTCACTAAACTTTAATCTGATGATCGATGATTCCGTGCGGAATTGAGAGCACTCCTCAAACATTATATACTTATAGCGATTTTAGTATTTTTAGCAACAAGTCCAGCATTCGCATTCAGAAAGTATCATTTGGTGAAGTGGAACTGATGATGAAGACCACAGATGGCCATCAGAACTCCTCAACCTATTTCAAGGGTGGAGGTAAGATATATTGATTTAGATAGTTGAGCGTCTATAACGAAGAACATTTAATTGTTTAACCCTATACTTGAAATTGCGCATTCTTATGCACATTACTCTTTAAAAAAATCTAGAGAGTAAAAAAAGGACTTTGCAATTATTTTTAACATGCATTTTTTAACTGATATTCCAATAAGTCGGAGTAATATTATTTAGTACTGCTAGGTAAATGCATTTTGACAGTAGCACGCAAAATAACCCACCGAAAACCTTCGTTTACGCATCGTTTCATAAAAATAATTGATTTTATTACATTTTTGCTTCAATAATGTTAATTTATCGTTATTACAGTATAAATAAGTATATTTCCAATACACAATAGCAATCTTGGTATATCAAACTACATACTCGTAGCAATAGCCTCTAACGTAACATTTTTAAGCATACTCGTATGTATCTATAAATGCAAACCGCCAGCTACACCATTAAGTCAGGTTCATCCTGCTATGTATCTTTAAAGATACATTACCCGGTACGCTATACTTTTGCTATGTATCTTTATAGATACATAGTCAATTTACCTACGAAACAAAAACTAATATCAAATCATTTTTTATAAGTATAAACCGTTAGTTATGCTTTATATTACAAAATTTGGTGGCTTAACACCGAGCTGGTACCATTGTCAGCCAATGTTTAGAGTTGTTGCTCTTAAATTGGTAACCACGTGTCTAAAAACATACATATGGATAATGCTTTCATGTTTTTCGAATCATATAGTTATAAAAGTGCCTATTATACCCTAGACTTATCGTCTTGACCATAGTATATTTGTTAGGATATACACACGGGTCTTATCTTTTACCGTTTCGGACCGTTTCGGACCGCCTGTTTAGCACCCATTGACATAATTGTTCATTCTTGTCAAAATGTTCCTATGCGGTGGAAAAAACTCCAACGAACTCAATGCCCTGATTTTTCATGTCCTTAAATGCTGTTTGTTGATCTTCTCGCTCTAGCATTTTAGTCATCCGTACATTTTCTGCGCTGACTGCAGTTGGTCAACGGCCACTTCTGTCTGTCACCTTCAAGCTAGCTTTCAACCTTTTGAATTCATTAGACCATCTGAAAATATTTGCCGAAGAAGGCTAGAGCCTACTTTATCTAATCTTTAACAGTGAAAGCTTAACACTTTAGAAAAAACATTTTTTAAGTCGCTTGTCGACTGCCCGAAGCTCGGGCTCACCCCGCACCTCTCGTCCGCCACCACCCGCGCGCCACCCGCGCGCCACCCGCGCGCCACCCGCGCGCCGCCCGCCGCCGCACCGCACTAGAGTCCCGCGCCGCGCAACGGACGGGGTACATGCCCGTACTGCTCTCACCTCAATTCTCCCGAATGTACGTTTATGTTATAATACAAAGAAGCTCATAAGTTCTTGTGACGGTGAAGATTGACTTAATTCATACTTACTTCTTATTTATCAAAGGGGGGATATCCATAGCCTGACAGATACCAAATTAGGTTTGTTGGTTTTAATTAGTCTGAACGGGTATTTATCATTTAAACCGCCTGGCCTGGTGAGTATTATGCTATGCACAGTTATTACCTAATCTATATTTTGTTAACAAACATTTTGACAATTTTGAAATTATTTGATTGTACGAGTAGTGAGTCTAAACTTCACTATAAAAATTAACTTAACTTTATTGTTTACCTTTTATTCAGTTTCAATGTGAAAACCGAAAACACATGTAGTTTTCGCAAGATTACGTAATGTCTCCCATGGTATAGCATAATTTATACTTATGACGTTTTATGACAGTTATTTTGTTGTTTGTGGGGATTTTCGCTTAGTAACCCCAACGTTGCACTGCGCAGGGGTAGGGGATAGAGAGAGGTCGGCCAGAGGCAACGGCGCGCAGAGTCTGAAACCGCGCATGCGTCGCGGCCGCTCCGCCGCCGCCGCCGTTGACTGACACGGCATCGCTCGTGGCCCTCACCTAAACGAACTTATTCTGACTGACTAACCTAGCGCAACCCTGTAGTAAACTGGGTCTTGCAATCATGGCGATCACAAATCGTTAATTAGGAACTACCCATATTAAACTCAATCTACATACCGCACTGTGAGAACGAAAGTGACCTAATTCAAAATTTTAGTAAATTGAGTTAAATATGTAAAATGACTTAAAAAAAGATGTTCTTTTGCTTACTCAATCAAAAACTGACGAATCTGGGCTGGAAAGGGACAAACGTAGATTTTAGGTCTCTTTCATTTCCGCGCGGCCCGCCCCTCTCGCCATTGCAATAATGACGAATTTAAGGTCTGATTTTTATTCCCACAGAAAAAATGTAAACAAAGGTGTTGCCGTTAACGAAAAAAATTAGTAATTTTTAAAATATTTAAACTTTCCACATTTACATGAAATCGACTTTCTATAAAAAAACTATCTATTGTAATCAAGATTGAAGAATTTATTTTGTTGATGGCAAACTTAATTTTGATATAAATTCTTTGTTGTATTAATTTAAAACGAGAAAACTGTTTTTGTTTGCATAATTTATTTATTGCACTGGTATCATTGACTCGATACACCTGTGTCAACAAGTTGAGGGCCGCTTGGTTGATGTGAGACGTAACTTCACTCGCTTCGCTTCACAATTCGTGCTCCCGTCGTAATCGGTTTCCAGTGACTCATTTGTGCGATTTTAATTTCAATTATTTCTTAAAATATTTTTTATATCACGATACAAGCGAAATGTTAACTTAATATTATATTTCTTGCAAGCCCAGACTTTGAGATTCCCTGAAATGTCACTTTGACAGTGACGTAACTTTGTTAACATTTTTTCCGTGGGAATAAAAATCCGACCTTAGTATTGCGTGAGAACTATGTGCACGTAATTAAAAAAAGCAGTAACCTAAAACTTAGTGCGTCGTTACGTCACGTGTAATAAGGTAAGCTCTATGAATGGATTTAAGTCTTAAAGTGACCGATGTCCTTTTTGAGTCATTCCATCATTTAAATTTAGGCTGTTCGGTCTGACTGAAAACTAGTTGAGTCATTTTTACATTTTAAGCTGTGCCTAAACCAATGTCTCTTTAGTCTTAAAGTGACCTCGTTCAAAATGGGTCATCGATAATTTATGTCAATTCTAATGCTAAAGTGACGTATATTTGGAAGGTTTTTTGGGCAGATATTAACTTTAGTACATTTAATATTTTAAACATTAAAAACAAATAGAATTTGTTAAGGAATGAGTAAGGAACACAAAGAAGTTGATTTTTTTCCTTTAGTTCTGTATTTCGGGAAGTTATGATATAATTAAGGAGAAACTTCCTAAAACGTAAACACATTTTGCTGATTTCCCAAAAAGTTTGATTTTCGTATTAGGTCACTTTTGTTCTCACCGTGCGATACGTCCATGTTTCTAATTTAAGTAATAAATAAGCGATTTGCTCGTATTTGAAAACGATAGAGATAGTTGGTTTGATAATGCGATCCGTTGTATGGGAGCCTTACAATTTGACTATGCGCTGAAACTTGGCATAGTTGATCCTTTAGGTGGTCTCAAGTGAATTCAGCCCGGGAACCGTTGAGAGCCACCGTGCGTTTAGCGGGGGGAGGAGGGGGAATTAGAAGCTGTCGCGCTTTAATTGAAGCCATATTTCTCTAAAACTATACTTGTTATGGCGTCAAATATATCATATTCGGATAAATTAAGGGTAGGAAGTCTATTTATGAAATAAAAATAATGCACTTTAGATCAAAAAAAATAAAAAATGGGCAAAAGCCAAAAATCATGTACAACTTTTGAAGTGAGAACTTCTTAACCGAGGGTAAGCCATTTAACGCGCGTTACTCAACAGCCTGTCTGGCTTCCGTTTTTCTCACGCATACGGCAGCGGTAGAACTAATTTTTAAACAATTTTTTAAATACAAAAAAATACCGGAATCGGATGGGATTTGAACCGCGGCACCATGGCGTCATAGACCTACCTCTCAGCCGCTAGGCCAATCGTAAGTTAGAGGTATGGACGAAAATGGTAAAAGGTATTTGATCTTACCTGCTGACATCACCCCGTTTGCGTTTCTAAGCATAAATACTGTTGACAGTGAGCATACAAACTAAAACTATCACCGTTTTTGAAAGTGATTAGTTTAAGTTATTTGTTGCTGCTTCGATTGTCTTGAAAATCGATATCTAAGGGCCCCTTGGGATTGTGACTACAAATGCGAACCCGTAATCAGATTTTAAAAAAGTGGCCGCCTTTTTGAACTTTTTGTTACTGGTTCGATTGTCTTGAAAATCAATATCTGAGGATCCGTGGGTACTACAGATGCGAACCCGTACACAGATTTAAAAAAAAGTGGCCTCCATTTGAACATTTTTGTTATTGGTTCGATTGTCTTGAAAATCGATATCTGAGGGCGCCTTGGGACTATAAATGTGAACCCGTAATCAAATTTGAAAAGAGTGGCGGCCATTTTGAACTTTTTTGTTACTGGTTCGATTGTCTTGACAATCGATATCTGAGGGCCTCTTGGGAATACAAATGCGAAACCGTAACCAGATTTTAAAAAAGTAGCAGCCGTTTTGAACTTTTTTGTTACTGGTTCGATTGTCTTGAAAATCGATATCTGAGGGCCCCTTGGGATTGGGACTACAAATGCGAACACGTAATCGGATTTTAAAAAAGTGGCGGCCATTTTGAACATTTTTGATACTGGTTCGATTGTGTTAAAAATGGATATCTGAGGAACCCTTGGGACTACAAATGCGAACCCGTAATCAGATTTAAAAGAAATGGCCACCATTTTGAACTTTTTGAAGTGATAACTTCTTATGGGAGGGTATAGTTCAACTTAGATTAGTTTAAGTTATCGTCGGGCGTCCCGATACGCACACGTTTTTTTCTTTTCTAATTTTTTATATTTTTTTATCACGTATATAGGTATGTTAAAAATAAAATATATTTAAAAAGCCATATTTATCTATTTTCAAAATATATAGTTTAGTTTTGCGTCTAAAATGGGCATGAAACTAATTCGCGTAAACGTAAACGTAACATATCATACTCGTAAGTATGCATCTTTGGCAGTTCACAATTGTTGAAAAGTAAGTTATAGTAGTTTACGTGACGGTAACGGCCGAAAGGCAAATTACCAGCATTACCTTACCTGTGGTAGTAGGTGACAGCGATGACAGCTGTAACTTAATTTTTAAATTACGTTAATGAATATTGTAAGGTAATGAGATCCAAATTTGGAACATCTTCCAAAATTAACAGCTGTCATCGCTGTCACCTACTACCACAGGTAATGCTGCTGGTCATTGCCTACAGGGTTTGAACGCATAATAGAGGACTTATGATATGAGTGTAGATAAAATATATATTACTTGTGTCGGCAAGAGAGCAAGAGTATCACCCCACTTTCACGCATTCACACCATAAGACACGGTATTTTCGTTCAATGGTAAATATAAGAGAAGTGCCTGTGAAGCTTAGGAAGCTTTTTCTGACCTACCTATAGGTTTTGAGTCGGCAATCGAGGGTCGCATCGAGGAGGCAATGGCTTCCATCGAAAAATACTTCGTAACATTATATTATAGGTCAGATTTTCTGCTCTTTGAAACAGATATAATAGGATCTCCAAGCTTAAACCAGAATATTTACTTCCGTAAATGAGTGCCGTTCCTAATAAAATAAATAATAAATAATAAATATCAGGGGACAATGTCACACCAATTGACCTAGTCCCAAACTAAGCTCTAGGCTTGTACTATGGGTACTAGACAACGATAGAAATACATATATAGAGAAATATATACTTAAATACATAGAAAACATCCATGACTCGGGAACAAATATTCGCGCTCATCACAAAAACATCTGCCCTTACCGGGATTTGAACCCAGGACCACTAGCTTCGTAGGCAGGTGGCGTCGTCCAAAGTCAGTCAGTTATTGAGGATAACACCAGACACTCCTAAGACTTGTCCAACTACAGACCAATCCTCTGTAATCGGTAAGGTACTGGACTGTTTGCTTGACCGGTAAATGAAAAGCACTTGACATGTAACGATGCACAATTTGGTCTCAGGCCGATTTGTTCCACGGAAAGTGCTTTTCTTTGCAGATTATTCAGTAGAGACACCGACTAAAGCTGCTTTATATCAGCATTTTTTAAGAGAAATATATCAATGGGTGAATGTCTGGGGTCAGTTAGCAGTGTTAGCGTCGGCTCAAAATATGATCTGTCCGTCTAGTTGGGGTTGGACAAAATGTTGGTTAAATGTTCATACCTCTGTCTGTGCAGTAGATCTTGTAATAAGTATATACTTACAATAAATTTGCATTGCGTTACCTTTCGTGTGTTTAAACAGTATCTAAGCCCTACTTCAAGGATGATCAGTTTGGCTTTACGAATATATTTCTTTTATACTTTTAACTACAATAGGTAATTAGGAAAAAAACAGATTACGTTTTTAGTCTTTTCTGCTTTATTCATTTTTTTTGTAAGAAAGTTCATTGTTTTAGTTTGAAAAATAGATGCCTCGTCCTTAATTTATCTGAAAATGATATATAATATGCCCTAATATGCATAGTTTTACAGCAATGTTGCTTCAATGAAAGCGCGGCAGCGGCAAACTCCGCCCCCCCCCTCCTCCCCCCACTAAATGCGCCATGGCTCTCAATGGCTCCCGGTCTGAATCTACTCAAGACCAGCTAAGAGTCAACCGTGCCAAGTTTCAGCGCATAGTCACAAAGTGCAAGGTGTCGTCCAGTAATACCCTAGGTAAGAATATTCATGACTTCTTCATAGCTTCAATAAAAGCTAAATCATGTAAGAAACAGTTAAGAAGTAATTATTTATGTAACTGGTACATAATGAAGCTTCTTAAGGCTCGAGTACCTTAAGAGCTAATTATGAACCGTTGCATACATAACTTTTTCTACAAGCTTAAAATGATAATGATAAAAATAAACAATCTGTATCTTTTCTTGTATACTTTACCTTATTAGATTTTTTCGCTAGAACAAATTACTTGTCAGTAAAGTCATTTTCATTATTCCGATTGGCGTTAATAGTTTGTGAATTTTATTGTTAAGTAAATGTTACAAACTTCATGCAAATTTTAATAGTTAGTACTAAAAACAGTTCTGACAATTTATCACAAAAGTTGGAATGCAATTTTATTGATATCCATATTGAACGTAACCATGGTAACCAATAACAAATGGATGTATATTAACCATCTATTTTTAGTAATTTAATAAAAAAATAATTTTATGCATATAATTTTAGTCTGAAAGTTAATTTTGTTTTTAATATACGTAATTGTAATTGGTATTCAAATATTTTTAGCGGTTTATTATACAAATTAGGATCTCAAGAGTCACTAAACGCAAAGACTGATATCAGGAATGACAGTAACCATGTTAATAACAACGCTATAATCTGAACTGTTATTACCATGGCCACGCTCATTATAGAATTGTTTTCCCGCTTCGGTTACGCTATAGGTGGTATTGTGATACCGTTAACGATTATCAATATTAGCGGTTTATAGTACGCGAGTAGAAAAAATATTTTTTTGAATAGGTATTTATATAAACATCAAAGATAGTAGAGTTTATATGGCCAACCAGTTACTTAACATCACAGTGCATTATCGGATCTCTATGTCTAATCGCTGTCTAATTAGCAGTTTAAAATGCTCGTATGATCCGTTTTTCTTGACGGATTTCAATTTTAACTTCACTTTTAATTATCTCTTTTACCTACTGTTTAAAAATCCATGAATATTCTCTATTGCCATCTGATTCAGGCAGTGGCTCTTTACTACTTGGTAAAACAGTTGTTTTTGACAAGTTATCGTACTGTCAACGTTAAAGTTAAAAACCAATACGATAAAATGCCAAAAGCATTAGGTTTTTTCAAGTTGAATACAGCCCTTAATCTTGGTCATTCACAAGTATTCACAACTCACAATGGGCAATATCCAGCGTACGTTACCAGTTAATATGGCGCTGTTATGGTATTTTAGTAAGTGTTTCTTTTTGTGGTTACTAGATGGCGCTATTATCATAAACCTTCACTATCACTATCACCTATCGTCTTAACACCGGCAATATTTTTTTAGGGTTAGAGGTTAAGTTAAGAGGTTATTTCGTAGTATGAAAGTCCGTAGAAGTACATTCACTGTGATTTATATTATTATAGAGTTTTATATTATTATAGTTTTATATTATTACAAATCTGACACGGGTCGATTACTATCATAGCAATTTTAATTGGACTTATTCTAACTAACATTACAATTTATACGACACGGCGTATAGTCGGGACCTTTTCGTTCCGTCACTATTATAAATAAATCAATTTACCATTATTACTCCATAATCGCGTAGGTAGGTACTCCTGAAGTTTGGGTATGGTCATAGGTTTTATTTATACACTTAATCATTAATCCCTATTGTATTTTCGTTACGACGCGACGCCTACTCAAGGTCCGCGTGGCGCGAAATTTTGTGCAGCGTTGGCATCAAAGTCAAAAGTCTAAGTCAAAGTTCTTTATTCTTTAATTTAGGCATAATATTATCACCACCGAATAATAATATTACCATCGGTTCGAAAAATAGACCTTTGCCCCGAGAAGAACCAGCGTAAGAAACTCTGCAAGGTTTAATTTTCCACAGAGAGTATATAAAATCCTATAATTTTCTCACATAAAATATTCAAACCAATTTAGTATAATTAATAATAAAACATCAACCTAATTATAGAAACTTCATTAATATTCTAAATATTCAAATGGATTAAATAAATAAATAAATAATATTCATATTAAGACTATAATCAACTTTTTATGACATATGTGACAGGTCATATTTCAAAATGAAAGGAATTTGCTTCGAACGAAATTATCTATAACTTACAATTACTAATTGTATATTTGTGTTTTTAGTAATGCGGTGTAATAATTAAATCAAGCCACATCTATGTTATTCATAGGTCTATTGTAAAAAAATGATACTGTGACAGGTGATCTACATTACTGTTTTAGACGGTTAAGTGCAAACTATCATATCATGAACATGCAGCAATGTGTCTCGTGTAATTTGCACTTCCGATCTCTCCCGATAAATGTCGAGAATTGCCGAGTGTCTAAGTCTATTTATTCGTACTGCCCGGTTCACATTATTCCAGTCTAGTAATCCAGCAGGGCAATCCAGTCCAGTGCTGGACTGGATCATATCGTTTACATTATTACAGTCGTTAAATAGTTGTTGGAGTGGTAACACTATTGTGACAATGAGTTACTACTACAACAACAGTTCATTTACTACTGTTACAAGAAGTAAATGATTTAGTAGAAGAACTAAAAAGAGACAATCGGGTTTGGATGAGAAATTGGATAAGCGAAAGAAAATGAGGCTTAGCAATCTTTTTGCGAGAGCTGAAGATCCCTCTGAATACAGATTGGCAATGAGAATGAAGCAACAAAATTTTGAAAAGTTGTTATCATTAATTTCTAATAATATCCAGCTTAGTGATACATTATTTAGAGATGCAATACCTGTAAAATTAAAACAGGAAATAACTCTTATTAGAGGTATTTTGAAAAACTGTTGTATCTATAATCAATTACAAAATGGCAGTTTAATACCAGAAGGAGGAGTAATTGTAGCTGATGCAGCCTTTCCACTGAAAACGTACTTAATGAAACCATATCCTGGAGCCAATTTGAGAAGAAAAAATATTCAATTATTTATAGATTGTCACGTGCCAGACGCATTGTCCAAAATGCTTTTGGAATATTGTTAAGCCGATTTAGACTTTTTGAAAAGGCTATCCCGACAACGATAGATACTGTGGATCACATTGTGTTTGCAGCTTGTTCTCTACGCAACTGGTTACGAAAAAAGTCGACGACTTATCTAACTACTAGTCATCTAATGAAATGAAATGAAATAGCTTTATTCCGGAAAACTAATTGTGTTGCTCGTGATGATATTTAATATCCACAGTATGATTGAAGGTTTGTGGAGAATTGAAGTAAACACCTTAAACAGTATCACTCGGCAAGGCAGTAACAATAATTCAACATCAAGGGCAAGGGACATAAGAACACGGTGTACTAATTACTTTGTGAACGAGGGGGGGATAGTACCGTGACAATATAATATGATTGATTAAAAAGTGGGTACTGATTATTGATTCATTTTATCATTCTAAATAAATAATAATTCTAAAAATACATACCTGTACTTTTCTTTTCACCATTGCATTTCTTATAAATGAATTGAACTCGGCGAACCCCTTTATCTTCGGTTGGTACACATTACCCCTAGCACCAGATGTAGATATATTTTTTAATCTTGTCAAGTTCAAGGTAGTATGTAGCTCGCATACATTTTATTTTTGACATCTTTTACTGTATAACCTTCTATTTGCATGTTTTCGCGAATTTTTTGGAGGGCGGATTTGCGCATATTGTTTTTTTTTGGCACATCAAATGTATTATTCATGAGAACTCAGAAATAAAAGTATATTTTAAATTAGCCCTACAAAAGTATTTATTTCAGATAAAAACTCCCCTTTCCCTAGAGTAGACTTCGATAGTCGTTATCCCCTTGGGTTTATTTAATTTTCTGGGAATAAAAGTAGACTATCTGATAACACAGAACAATAAGCTATCTTCATTCCAAATTCCGAAGCTAAAATGGCCAAAAAGGAACGTTATAGTTTTGTCCTGTCCGTCCGTCCGTACCTTTATAACAGGCAAAATAAATGATAATGAAATAATAAATGATCTAATTATGCATAAGTTAACGTTACTAAATAAATATTCAATTCAATAAAAATATGATCTCACGAAGGATTTTTTAATTTAGTACCTATTTTAATGATTTTTTGAGACTAGTTTAGTAGGTACCCAAATAGGTACATAGTAGGTAGCTTTGGCTAGTAGAACCTAGTCAAAATTCCGATTAAGAGGCCGTATACGAAATTTTGCCGATTTCGCTGATTTCCGTGATTATACAGACGTGATTTTACAGTCGAAATTCTGTATTTCTACAAGTTTTAATGCACAACACGAAAGATAATTTCTAATTTTAACGAATGTGTGAGATACTTTTTTGTTTTTATTATTTTATTTTGATTAATCGACCTGACACCGGCGACTGTTATGTGAATTTTGCTGGAAGAGGTTTAGAATGTCACATTTTCATGAATCGTTTTGACGTCTTAACGGTATGAAAAATTTACAATGTATTGCTGTGAAAGTCTTCTAAAAAATGTGTGAATTACTTTTTACAACTTTTATATAAATTTTTCGAGTAAAAAAATAATAAACTTGGTAAATTTTTATAGAAAACGGGCAAAAATTATTTTTGATTTCGGCTACTCAGAACTCTCGTTCATAAAATTAAAACAACAGAAATAAACTTTAGTTCAAAATCAATCCATTACCTAAAAAAATATCCAAAAAGTTCAAAAGAATTGGCAATAAATACTGTTTTAAAACAACCTAAATCTCGCATTATAATACTCGACAGAAATAAAAAAGTGGCTCATTCATTCGATCATAAGTAAAATGACATTTAATGTTGAGCATTAAAACTTAGAGAAAAGCAGTATTTTAACTGTAAAATCACAAAAATAAGCAAAACCGGCTAATTTTCGTATACGGCCTCTTAACTTCCCTTGCGTACCTATTAACGCCGTCAGGGGTAAATTGAAATCCAATAGTGTTTTGGTTGAATTTCCCAAAATATGGCAATAATATGGGAATCTAAGGCTACTAAACATCTAAAAGAGCTTACCACACATTTTTATGTAGTAACTAAAATACCCTATGAATTACGGAAGAAGGTTAAAATTGCAGTTGAAAGTGAAGATTGGACCAATTTACCCCGTTTTACGGTACTTAGTTTGGTAGTTAAATAACATTTTTTTTTTTGTGTAGGCATGCTCTTGCCCGGTTTTTATCAATTTGGACGTTTATCAAGTTCAAAATCAATTTGATGAATCAAAGGGACAAAATTTCCACCACCAATGATATTACATATAAACAAGAATATCTACTTCTGCCACTACCGCGCCTGAGTTGGCCTTCATAAAAGATCCAATTGTACTCTTTCGCTGACAGTTCACGCCAAACCTGGCGACGAAACTGACGTGAGCCAAAATAGATAAAATGCCGTCGTGTGTGTTTAGGAAGTGCACAAACTACCACATGAAAACTAATAAAGCTCAAGGAATCTCATAATATATCATGCGTAAGTTTACTAAATATTTGATTATTACATTTATTACTTCGTATTTAAGTTAATTTTAAAATATTTGTAAAGAGAACGCGTGCTCAGTTACGAAAAGAGAAAGCAATAACAATAAATCGCGTGTATGACAAGGACAGATACATAGATTAAAAGATCAGATACGACACGTTGGTATCAGTTATATCAGTGCGAATCAAGAGGCAACATATGGTAAAGTCGGTAGTGTTATCGCTAGAGGATCTTATCGCCACTTCTGATTGTTCGAGAGAGTTCTGGACGCGAATTGTAGTAGTTATTTTTAACCGACTTGAAAAAAGGGGGAGGTTTCTCAATTCGGCCGTATATTTTTTTGTGTGTTCGCGGATAACTTCGTCGTTTATGAACCGATTTTGATGATTCTTCTTTTGTTGGAAAGGAGATATCCCAAGGGTGATAAAGAAAACAGGATCAGAGGGGGCGATCAGTGAGGAATTGAGGGAACTCCTCAAATATTGTAGGAAAATATAAAGCGATTTTAGTATTTTTAGTAACAAGTCCAGCATTTGCATTCAAAAAGTATCATTTGCTGAAGCGGAACTGATGATGAAGCCCAAAGATGGCCACCGGAACTCCTCAACGGTACCGATTTCAAGGGTGGCGATAAGATATGTCGATTAAGATAGTTGAGCGACTACAACGAAGAACATTTAATTGTTTAAAAATGACTATGATTTTCCCGCGGCGTTGCTTGCGACTAATTTGATGATGAATGTCCTAAAGTTTCTATATCACTAAGAAGTGTGAGTACTTACTTAAGCTTATTATGATCACTAAAAAGAGTAAAATAAAATAAATGTTTTAAAAAACAAAAACCCGCCTTGAAAAACTTTTATTAAAATGAAAGGTAATAGGTTAGTCCAGCAGGAATTGGCTTTTGGTTGAAAATATTGTGAGTCGCCGACTTCTATTAGACTAACCTATTACCTATCATTTTAATAGAAGATTTTGAAGGCGGTTTTTTGTTTTTTAAAACATTTATTTTATTTTACTTTTTTTAGTGATCATAATAAGCTTATGTAGTCCCACTTCTTAGGTCACCTGAAAGTGGGTTAAAGGTTTTTGATGATTAATCAGTCATTCAGTCATTGGTAAAAATGCCGATTTTTAGACATTAATATCTCAATAACCCTTTCACCTTTAGTTATGAAATTTAGTGTTCTAGTTGATCTAAAGGGTTTAAATACATAAACCAAAGGGGATTGGGTAAAAGTGTTGTCATTTGTAAAATTCATACATTTTCAAGGTGAGCGGCCATTCGTAAAAGTGGTATATAATGATAGAATTATTCAAAATAAACATATTTTGCTATATAATGTAATACTCTTAAATGCATCGGAGCCGAGATATTTAAATATACATACTTGGGCGTACTTTTGTACTAAAAACTGAATACTTAAATCTTTAAAATATCCGCTCCAATATTATTTAACGCGATTATATATATATATATATCTATGTGTATTTAGAGGTCCTCTAAATAACTATGTAAAAATAACCCGTGGCCGCTGAAAAAAAATATGACAATATTCTTCAAACAAATTTACCCAATGCCCTTTCATGTTTTTATGTTAAATAGATTTGGAGTTATTGAGGCGTCAAAAGTAGCTCCAAACGTTTTGTGTAAATAACACACGGCTGCGCTCGCCAGTTCGTTTTGCGTAAACATGGCTGGACACGCTGCCGCGTGTCTAGATACCTTTTATAAATATTATAGTAACGTAACGATAGGTCGAAAGATCCCGCCCGCCTGTGCCATAATAGAGTAAACAATATTAAGGGGATAATGTACTCAAGTATACGAATATTTGTAAAATTGGACATCAATAAATACCTTTATACTATTGTAAAACCCGTTTTATTTCTATTTGTTACCTACCTACTTTGCTCCTTACCAATGTCCGTTCTGTTCGATTATAAACATAATCTCTATTCTCCCGGTGACACTTGAAGCGCAACTGCTTACGTATAACTATCTCTCTTACTCTAGTGTTTTCTGTATCTGTCTATCGTGCATTAGTGAAAAAAGTGAACATATGTAGTTTTTATAGCTATCTATACGCAACTGCGACCATTTTCAAACGCGATTTACTAGAAACGTAACATATCTATACTCTGTAATATCATTGTCCACCACGATATTTGTGACACTTGGTTTCAAATCGAAACTCAATAACTTTTAAACAGCAAAGCCGATATGCTATCAAGCATCAGAACAATAACTATGAAATGAAAAACACTCTTAACACCGTTTATCAATTCCAACGCTAAACGGGTGACCTACGACTAACAATCGGCCAACCGATTTAAGCCTGTCTGTTCATCGTATTAGAACCGGGAGATCTTTTTGCGCTTTTCTGTTCCTACAAAAGTTAAAAACCGATAATTGTATTAAAACCGTTTTATAAAGTTCTATGGTTGACTTTAAAGCCCCTGCAGTATTTTTTCTCAAAGGGCATTGGGTAAATTTGTTTGAAGAATATTGTCATTATTTTTTTCAGCGGCCACTGATGATTTTTACATAGTTATTTAGAGGACCTCTAATTACACATAATTTATGGAGTTAAATAATATCGGAGCGGAAATTTTAAAGATTTAAGTATTCAGTTTTTAGTACAAAATTACGCCCAAGTATAAATATTTAAATATCTCGGCTCCCATGCACTTAAGAGTATTACAATACATAACAAAATATGTTTATTTTTAATAATTCTATCATAATTTACCACTTTTACGAATGGCCGCTCACCTTGAAAATGTATGAATTTTACAAATGACAACACTTACCCAAACCCCTTTGTTGTTCTTTCTACAATTATATTATACATATGTATTTGGTGATCGCCTGAAGGGCCAAAGACAAAAGTCCTTGCTTTTTGCTTTAATTACTTTAAGAAAAAGGGGCAGAGGTGAAAATCCCTTCCGGAGACCTGGGAATGGAGGGCCCAGCAACTTATCCGCGGGGTTTTTCCAAAAAGGAGGGATAGGAATGGGGGTTGGGATGGGGGGGAAGACTAAGGGTGCGGCTCCACTGAGGCGGAGACGAGCAGAGCGGAGCGGAGCTGTGCCAATATTAACCAATAGAAGGCGCATGCGGTCGCGTCAAGCGCGCCTTGCGCACGTTAGTTCAGATTCTATTGGTTAATATTGGCACAGCTCGTCTCCGCCTCAGTGGCTATAGCTATGTGAGTCGCGGAGTGGGTATCCTGACGCATGCATGCTTACAGACTACGGGCTTCCTTTCTTTTGCCCGACAATGGCAGGGTTGGGTTGGAGATCTTTTTGGACCACTTGTGTGGCTGTGGATACCATCTTTATGGGTGGGGCTACCCTTTTTGAGGCTTTCTCTTTTGCCTGGAGATACTATTTTTGCGCGTGTCTCCTAGCGCTGCCCTCTTTTGTGACCTCTTCCATTGCAACTTAGCCTATACATCTGCTATAAATTAATGGGGGGGGGGGCAGGTGTCAATTTGACGAGGGACCAGTGAATCGCGCGCGGAGCCTTACCCCAGCCAGTGCTGAAGGGCCGGAAGAGAAAAACATTCCCCCGTTTAGGAGGCCGCAGGATTCCCCATCCCCCGTCCTACCGACACCCGTTAGGTAGTCGGGAGGTGCGTGCGTCAGGAGATTGCTTATAATATAGCTAACTCTAACCTTAAGTGTATTTTAAACACTGAAAGTTAGAGCTAGCTCTGGGTTTAATATAGAGATCATTACGTTAGAACAAAGAGAGAGATTTTTTTTAACAGAGGTTATTAGAGATGGGGTTAATGGGCTTATTTATTTATTTAATGGCGTCTACATAATAACGTAATTTTGCCAACGTCAAGTATATATAAGCAACGTTGTACGGTGAATCCTGTCCTGTCGTCGAAGCTTTCCAGTCATAGTCGTAATGACGCTTGAAGATGGCGAGCATCCACTTCAATGGCTTGGTGTGATCTTGACCGCTTACCCATTTTGAACAATGTTTTCACTTTTATTTTATTAAATGCAAGTTCTTCATCAATGTTACAAGTTGCCCCAGAAAACTGCCCTAGATTTGCGAACCAAAATCAACGATAAAATAATTACGAATTTGTGGCGCTTCCAGTGGAAACCATGGGACCTTGGTCAGCTGATATGAAAAGCTTTATTAAGGCCCTGTCCTCCCGGCTCTTAGAATCCTCCGGAGATCCTAGAGCTGGTGCTTACCTCTCCCAAAGGATTGGGCGAGCTATCCAGAGAGGTAATGCAGCCAGTGTCATGGGGACCATGCCGCGAGCGGACCTGCTAGAGGGGGTGTTCTTTTTATAGTGGTGATTATTATTTATATCTTTAATATTTGAGTAGCTTAGTTTAATTTTAATTCAAATACGTTTAGTTTTAATTTTTAATTGTATTAATGTTGAATTCTGTACTTAGTTGGATGTAAATAAAGACGATAAAGTAATTTACAAAAAATTAAATAATTGGACAGATGTTTTTAGAATGACAGCCAGACATAGGCCATAATACGCCTACAACAAGTCTTGAAAATGGCGGAAAAAAATCTTATATCCGGTTTTTTTTCCGTCATTTTTCATTTTATCATCAACGCTGTCAACGTCAATCTGACACTACTGCTAATGACATAGACTATCAAAACAGAATTTTCAAAGCCTATCCCATGTTGTCACACTGAGAGGTAGAAGCCAAAGGAGAATTAAATAATTAATTAATTGTTTAATTAATTATTTTATTTCTCCTTTGGCTTCGTCAAATAATTACTAATGTAGATTAATATTTAATGTTACTAACAATTTATGGAACTCTATGATCCTGAAATAAATTGATTAATTCAAAAATGTTCGCTTTGTTAGGGTTAGTTCATGCAGTAGGTACTGTTTTTTTTACTACTACTAACGAAATTCTTTTGTTTATTTCAACATAAGATTGATTAAAACTAACACCCAAAAAAAAAAAGATATTTGTGGCATACGCTATAGATGTGAAATTATAAAGTTTCTCTTTTTACTATAATGCTGCGGATCCCAAAGGAGTGAATTAGTAATGATCTAAATTGGGGTCCCCTTCGTTTGTATAATGTTTTTCGTAATAATTGTATAAGATATAATAACTTAAAGCATAAGTACGCATATGGTATAGTATTGTTTCGCAGAAATCATTACGCATTATATTTGTTGATCGAATAATCTTAATGCTTAAAATTCATGAGTCAAATGTTCGTAACGAATAAACAATGAAACGCATAAACGCTCGACCGCTGTGGTTACTTTTTAAACGCTTGTTTAACGGCTGAACCATATATTCAAACCGCGGACAGATAAGGCTAACTTCGGGTTAAAACTTGACATTTGCCCATACAAAATGTGTCAAATTTTAATCCGAAGTAAGCCTATCTGTCCGCGATATGAGTTTAGGGTTCGGCCGTAAAAGTTAACAACAAACATCACTGACTCGCTTGTTTAATCAAATGTAACAGTGAGATTACTCCAGTTTTAAAAGTATTTCAAAACCTTCACCACAACATTACTATTAACTTCCCTTTGTCATGCAAAGCCATATTGTAATTCGTATTGTCATAAATAGTAAAAGATCGTAGCAGTATGTCAGTCTTGTCCCAACTAGCAAAAACATATCTTATAACAGCTAATATGACCAAAAAATGCGTTCTTATAAAAGTCACATTATCGTCTATAAGATTTGGGCACAAATTATAAGTGCTTAAACCTTATACTTGCCATATTATTGCTTTATTGGAAGCTAATAACCCAAACACGTTTTATTATTGTTAGTGTCAAGTATAATAAACTTATATAGTAAAAGGTGTTTATAAGAGCAGTCCCTTTATAATCGCAACTTTCAAACATTGTATAAGTGTATTACACTTATTAATATCACATTAAAAACTTTCACAAGGGCTTTATTATAATAAAAGTTTTGTCAGCATCCGTTATAAGGCCAATCTTCTTATAAGAGGCGGAGAAATATATTTGCTAAAAATTCAATAGAGTAAAACGTCAAAGCAGCGACGAGAACATAATTTTTGTGTCAACATTAAACTTAATTGGTAAGTGATTTTATTATTGTTTATTATTATCAAAACGCGCCTTAAAATTAAGGCATTTTCATGCAAAGAAAATCAATTACTTATTTTGTTAGGTTATTAACACTGCTGTTATAAGGGCAAAGTACATACCGTTTATAAGGAATCTATAAGGGTGTAACCCTTATAAAAGTAATCTTTATTTCAATGCATTCTCCATTTTGAATGTAATTGGGGTTCCTTGCTGGCAAAGTAGGTTAGGTAGAACCATTTAGTTAAAGATAGATTTGTGTAGATACAAATCAGAAGTGGCCAAATCCACTTTTTTTTTCGATTTATTAAGTACTATCGGGTCTTATTCTTATCTTTTATTTTTCATTACACAGAAAAAAAACAAAAATTGAACCCAATAAAACATAATAATATACCACTTACAAGAATAATATTCTTGTAACTACTTTAAGGCTAATCTATAGATAACTTAATTTCTTATAAATATCATATAAAGTACAAATTTACTATATAGGTACTTAGACGTCACCTTCAACACGTTTATAAGATACATATCATCATAATTAACTCGCATTTGACTTACATAAGAATAGCAGTCTCCACAAAAGCCTTTATACAGCTTTTAATGTTATATGGCTAAAAAGTAAAATATTGATATTAGGATTAAACGAACTTACCTGAAGTGAAGTTCTACCTGATTGTATGTAATATTTGTTTCGAGTATTACTTGCAGCAGTCGTCGTTCGGCGGGCACAATAACGCGATGTTCTAAAGCCAGAAAAAAAAACTTTCCCCTGGCAACACTATACCCATAAACCTCATTCAGTTAAGAGCACTATAGGCCTACCAAAATCTCATGAAAAATTTAAAAGTAAAAATAAAACGATTTTCATATGGCAATGTTACCTTAAGCCTATCAATTCAAATTTCACCGCTTGTCAGAGCTTGTTATTGTTTGTTGTTTTTACTCAAATATGGCGATAGTTATCAGGAAAATGCCCTGAAAGCCCCTCGATCTCAGTCGAAACATATCGTTAATCATGTGTAGAGTAAAAATTGTGAGCAATAAGATGTGACAGCTGTCTGTCATTGCCGCCCTGATTAAGTCGGTACCGCACCTAACGCTATTAAGGCGCGTCCAGACGCTTATTTTATCCAACAGTATAGTTTAATTTGTTACCAAGAGTAAATATACATAAGTTTCAAGTGACCAGCTCAATCCGGTAACTTTTATCTATACTAACTTTAACCCCTCTTTTCCCCCCCTTTTACTATCATATCTTAGTTTTTTATTAAAACCTGGTCACCGTTTATTGATATCTGTTAGTGAAAACCGCATTAACATTGGTTCAATGGTTTTCCATTGATGCTAGGAGAAATAAAATTAAACAGACGGACACCAAGTCTAAAAAATGTAGAAACGTGTTCTGCTGGCTGGTAGGCCCCCCATGGTATTTTTAAGTTCATATCTCGAATGTAAAGATTTTTTCTCTTGTACAACTTTATTACATGTGTATATATAGATTGTAATTCGCTTTTTAAATTTTATTCAATCTTCAACATACTGTATTTAGAAGCATGTTGAATAGATATCGTTGGATCATTTGATTCTGTCCGTGAATTGGACATGGTGACTAACAGGTTTGACTTTAAAAATTAATAGTACATTGTGCATTAAGGGCGGTAAGAGGCGGAGGGCTTTTAAAGATTTGAGTTTGTAATCCCCTTACTGCCCATGTTACACACAATGTTTTTATCACACCAGAGAGGAAATAAAAAAATAGAGAAAAAAATATATTTATTAAAGTAGAAAGTAAAAATTATTATTAGTTAAATTCAAAGTCACATTTTTTTCATCATTAAAATTATTTATTAAAGTTAAAAGTAATTGTGCAATTATTATTATTAGTGAAATTTAAATTCATATTTTTTTCTGGGTATTTAATAGATTGGATGGAGTTTGTTATACTTTGTGAAGCTTGTTCCAGTTCTTCTTTCAAGGGTTGGTTTTGATCTGTTATCTGTGAATGTTGCTTTGCAGATGAAGCCGATGAACAGGATGCAATAGGCCTCTGAGGCTCTGGTATGGTACTTTGGTATGGCTGTATAAATTTTGTGATTTTTAGGTGTTGCTCTTTTAATGCTCGCATGTTCTGTATATTCTCTTATTTTGTTGTTTATATCTAATTTGTTAGTGATAGAATCATCTATGTAACTTTCTGCAACAGTAGATGACCTCCAGCCTCCATGTCTCTTCAGAGTTAAAATGTCTACCCCGGAGTCTGCAAGTAACGTTGCAGAATTGCGGCGAAAAGAATGGCCGGTGTGTAAGATGAGGGATCAGGTAGATTTAGATACTGGGCAATTTCTTTGGGCATTTTCCCCAGTTTGTTTTTCCCAATAACTTGGGCACTGCATTTACCATTTCTGTATTGTTGGAAAAAGCGGTTGCCGGTTGTCTTAGTGGACCGTAAGGATTGGTATTTTTTAACCACTTTGTAATAATTTCCTGCAACTACAAAAGACCTCGGTATTCTATTTTTGGTATTAGGAATGTTAACCAGTAACATTTCTCCGTAATTTTCAATATTGTCAACTGTTATATCACGTAGTTCTTGGCCCCTTAGTGCACCAGTGACACCAAGAATAAGTGCAGCCTGTAACAAATCCAAACAAATTTTAATCATTATCTAGATCCCCAATGATCACACATAATTCTAGAAAAAATACTATGTTACATACGCACTGCTAGATCAACATTTGTTTTGTTTCAAGTTCAGAAATTTATTTTAAAATATAGTTTTATTTTGAGTTAATGCTGTGTTGATCTGGCAGTAAGTATGGTAACTTAAGAAAATAACATTGTCTAATGGATAACAAAACTATCTATCAATCACAGAACAATCAGTTCAAGTGAACCCAATAAAGTAAGGTTTTCCACCATAACAATTTAACCAAGGAATTCCTAGCGAAACTATTATACGAAACTTAATTTTAATTACCTTTGTCGCTAAATAGTCATTTTCAGGAACTTCATTGATGAACTTTTCTACGTTTACACCGGTGAGTATTTTTGATTTCTTGGGTAGGTACATAGCCCTCTGACTTTCTTCTCAAAAAAGCCTTTAGTTTAACACATTTGTTTACTTCCAGGGTACATTTCAACATCGAATATATGACCCATAGGATCCCTGCTTTGTATTTCACGGCAAGCTCGCCGAAGTAAGCCATTAAAACATTTTCCGAAAACGAAGTGGCCTTTTTCACGGTTTTCCACTTCAGAAAGTTCTCGTAAGCCGCATTATACTTTTCTTTAGACTTCGCATTTAACAAATCAGGTGGTGTTGATGTCACTACAGTTTCTTCCAACTCGGATTCTTACGATGAGGAAGTCATTTTTAGTTTGTTTTTTTCGTGCCTTTACTAAACAAGATACGCTTCAGAAACAACAATCAAACAATGAACTCGAAGCGCTAAAAGAGTTTTTTTATGTTTATGGCCTGGATGCTGAGTCCTTTAAGCCATTTCTTGGTTTCATATTGTTTTATGATTAAATATTTGGTTGGGGTTAAAGGGCCCTATATACGGAACGATCCGTCGTTACGATCAATCTGAAACGGGGTTAATTTCAACAAGCGTCAAATTATCCTAATTTTGGTGGTATTTTTTATTTTCTTAGTAGGGTTTACAATTAAACGTTTAAGTGACGTCATTAGTCATTATAAAAACAGTGTTAAAATGGCCCTTTATTATACCAAGTGTTTTTTAAGATATAACGATTTCACTAATTATGTACCACCAAAATTTTTATTATCCACCAAAATTACTTTTCTTAGCAAAACTCACGATCAATAATAACATATCGGGCTAATTAAAATATAATCGTTAGGGAATCTTCCGTGTTATTTTTGAAAATCCAAAACGTAAGTTTCTAATATAATAAATAATGATTATTGGTTGTTTAAATAATTTTGGTGGAGACCAGAAATTTTGATAATTTTGGTGTTTCGCAAAAGCCACCAAAATTGTACCACCAAAACTATAAAATTTAGAATTAAAAACAAATGTTTTAGTTTAACAAAAACAAGATAAGATAAGATTAACAAAAACTTAACTCGTTACAGTTAAAAAGACACCATAAACATTCTTGAAAAAACTATCACACAACAAAACTTTTTGCGAAATAATGACTTATCTAAGTTATCACGATTAATAAAGTGTATTTCATACCACCAAAATTAGATAATTACGTGCTTAGCGTGAAGACGCAGAAAGATGGTACAAATCTTTCACCGTCTATTGCTGGAGTGAAACTGAACGAACATCTGACGCTATATTTGTTTGTTTAATCACGTTTCGTTCGATCATAAAATCAATTTCAATATTCACCACCAAAATTAACTATTTCGCTTGGACAGTTTTATTTACACTGCTCCCAGTTTCCTTTTACTTGCAAATGCAATAATTGATACATTTTATAATACCTCAACTAATAAGGAATACAGATAACTAAAATATAAGTCTAGTTGAGGCTTAATAAGTTTGTACCACGACATATCAGTATATGCAGGAAGTGCAGGACACGACACCAAAATTGATTTTGGATTGAAAATATTTTTTTAAGATAAATATAAAAAGTTAATAATAATTTTAACTTTGGCTCAATATGGTACTTTGAGTAAGATTATTTATAAAATAAATAGTTTTCCAATACATATACTTTACACCCCAATTATCACGTCCGCCGCTCAAAAAATGTGGTTGAGATAATTACCCAACGATACTTATTGTGACCATTCATATCTAATACCTTTAAACGAGCAATTAATATACAATCTGAATCTTGGAAACGGCTCCAAATTTCGATGAAATTTGAAATATAGGGGCTTACGGGGGCGAAAAATCGATCTGTCAAGTTGTCATCTTCGGGAAATTTCGTTTTCAACCCGAGCGACGCTCGGTCTTCCAGGTACTTTCTATTGAAATTTGGACGCGATATTCCCACACACGTACAATCCGTCGTTCGATTTCAGTCTGAACCGACGGATCGTACCGTATAATGGCGCCCTTTATACTCAACTTTTTTCTTTATAGTCTTCCACAGATAATGCTTTTAAAACTTCTTTAGTTTTCAAACTTGACAGACCAAACTGGCAGATTGTATCGATTTTCAAAATGAAATTTAATATAATAATTGCAAATGTCTCTGAAATAATCGTAAAATTTAATATAATGCATACACTCAAAAAAATTACAGCCAACAAAGAGAGATTTTCACTTAGTTGACAAAAAATGATTACAATAGTTAAGATATTAGTTATATCAACCAAAGCTGACAATTAACTACAGCAATTTCTTTAGTGAATCAACTAACATCATAGTTGATGTACCTAACGTCTTAGTTGGTGTATCTATTATCTTGTTAGGCTCGTATGGGACCAAGACGCTTATGCACAACAATCACAATCTTGTTACAAGCGACCAATTATTTTTTTCAGTGTATAAATGTACCGTATAAGTTTAATTATACAGTAAAATTGGTTTGTAGCCAAGTTTTGAATATAGAAAATAAACCTTGGCTGATTGACACCTCCTTAATCTGAAATTATGTACGAGTGGATTCTATGTTTTAAAACTAAACTCATAACTCCCTAGGGAGTTATAAAAATCCATAACTCCCGCGGGGGCTAAATCGGCTATAACTGCCCTATACGCCTGCGTGTTATAAGACCCTTTCCGAGCAAGTGTGATGAAAAAATTCTAGTCTACTTTCTATAACGCAATCCGGGGGAAATTAAACAGAAAAACAGACACCAAGTCTAAAAATTGTAGAAACGAGTTCTGCTGCTCATTCTGACGCCCCCCATAGTATTTTTAAGTTCATATCTCGAATGTACAGATTTTTTCTCTTGTACAAATTTATTACTTATATGTATGTATATATATATATATATATATATATAGATTTTAATTCGCTTTTTACTACAACTTTAAAAATTCTAGTCTACTTTCTATAACGCGATCCGGGGGAACACCTCGAAAATCCAGAATTATTTAATTGCGAATTTGAAATTACTGAATTATCAAAATCTCGAATTTTATATTACCTAGGGTTAAAATCACGAAAACGTTAATGCGAATATTATTTTTACTAGTGTTGACAATTACGTATTTTCTTTTTTTACGAAAATTATAATTCCGAATATTTGAATTCCGAAGATCCACAAATTAGATCGGTAATGTAAAATTCGGTATTACGAAACTAACCACTTATGCCAGCACATGTACTAAATTAGGTCAATCTCAGCTATGCGGAACAGGAGCTGAGGAGACGAAGCGGAGCTACGTCGATTTTGTCAGACATTTCTTACAGTTTAACAGCATTATGCACGTTAAAAATTATCCAAGGTATGATACAATATTTTATTAGGCGCTTATTTGAAATAAAAAATCTTGGAGATTTCGAGCTGCAAAAATTTCGGAAAAATGAATATTCGAGATTCGGAATAGGAATATTTGGAATTACAAAATTTCGTTTTCCGTTTTGTCGGAATTGTGATATTCAGAAAAATATTTTTCGGGATTTTAATAAGTCGGAATGTGATTATTCGGAATTTAAAAAATCGTGATCGTGATGCTTCGTGAAATTAAAATTCGGAATAGTGATGATTCTGAGATTTCAAAATCAGAATTCTGAAAATTCGTGTTTATCAAATTCGGGAAAAAAAACGAGATTATGTAGTGTCCGATCCGGGTGTTTCGCAAGGTAACCTCACCATCTGTGATGTATGATCCGAACGGACCCCGTTCACTATGCTTCCATATGTACCACTATGCTGCCATAAGACAGTTTAACCAGACATTATCTATACAAGTGGCTGAGGTGGGTCACCCTGGTAGGTACTTCAAACAGGTGTGTCCAAGTTGAATGCCCTAAATAAATAGACTGATATAGTTATCTTTTTCGACTGATTGAGACAAAATATCGATATTGAAGACACCGCAGATTTTTAACTACTGATTTTTTACTATTTATTGCTTTAAGATGGTCTTCCTCCATTGTTTTTATAAAATAAGTTGAATTACCTAATGGTGGTCTATAAACACGAATTATTAGATACTGACCCATCTCTGCAGAAGCAATTTCGCAAATACGTTCAACAGAACAGGCGGAGAGGACTTGACGCGCTTTGAAAGTTACACCGTTTTCTACTAATATAATAGATAGACCCGCCCCGCCGCCTTCGCTCGGTTGAACGCGCTGACCACTAAGTAATGATTAACATTAAATCTCACGTTAATATCATTTTTTAAACATGTTTCGGTAAAATAAATTACATGTACATTTTAATTTTCTACAAAGAACTAGAGATCTAATATTTTGTCAGTGAAGCGGTTTTGGTGTCAATGTTACAATGCTCTGCCTCTCTGGTGTCTTGACCATCAGTTTACAGACAAATCCGCGGTTGGACATGTCATCCTAATCAAGGTGGGAAGAGGGGAATGGTTTCCGAATACGGAGTTAATAAAAAATCTAAAGATTTAGCAAGCCCCTCCGGCGTTTAAAGTAAAAGTCTTGAAATGACAAGTGCTTAAATTATGTCCAGATAGGACGACGTCAAAATGAAACGTCCTTGTCGTGTAATGACAAAGTCGTACACCGTCAAGATCTTACAACGTCAAGGTCGTACAACGTCAAGGTCTTACAGCGTTAAGCTAATACTACTCTGAAATTCTACGATCTAGGCAGCTTGATCACTAAAAACGTTATTAGCATAAGAATAAAAAATAACTGCGTAGAAGCGAATCTCCTTTACCCAGGCCCCAAATGCCGCGCTATAAATACCTACTTCCCCCTTCACCTACGCTTCGCCCCTCTGTCTTTCGCGCCAAAGTTAGAGCTGTCACTTGCGAAATATTTTAATCGGTTTATGGATCTGTGTTATATAAGTTTAGTCACAAAATGGTATTTATGTTTTTCTTCAACGTGGAGACATTGTTTCAAAATGAGTTTTTTTACATTTACGTTCAATTAGGATTATTACAGGTACTGTTTGATGATATTTATTAAGATTGTCTCCAGAAAATAACATGGCTTATGTGGCTATTAAACACCAATTGAACACGGAAACGAGTCTATAGACCACCTTGAAAATAATAATTAACCTCAATAAGTTTTATAGTCCTGGATCCGGAGTTACTTTTTGGACCATTCATTTGAATTTTTATTAAGTTGTAAAAAGTTTATTACAAAATAGGTACTATTCTTATTTATTAATTCGTTTTTTGTGACCTTTACTTTACTACCAAATAGACTGCAGTCATGTTTTCCCATGGCTAATTTAATTTAATAAGTAAGTGTAAAAAAATCAAATCGCGACACACGCGGTGAAACAAATACAACGATCGCGCCGGACTGCACGGCCTATCTGACTAGACACCACTGGCGTCGCCAGAGGGTAGGTAGGGAGTTTCATATCTACGTTGTTATTATTTATACTTATGCTGAAGCCCATAACAAACGGAACTATAATATACATTAATATACCGGCAAAGAACCACACATTACTAAGATATATATCCATCCAATTCATTATAGTGGCGAGAGAAAAAGATAAATATATCTTATAACAAGGTATATTACGGTATTTTAAGATACCTTGCTATAATATATATTAACATATAATTATAAGTGCGTGTGTGGACTTTAACTTTATGTTAACTAGTATGGAAAATATATCGCAAGATGCATTGCTATAATATATATTTTGGCATATTAATATTTATAGCTCCGTGTGTGACGACCCTATCTAACCGACTAGACACCTCAAGTGTCGCCAGGCGGTACGATTAGGTATTTAACGCACCGAGCGCGCGTCGGGAGCCGGGAGTTCCGCTTTAGTTAGTTTTTATTTATTACTAGCTTTTGCCCGCGACTTCGTCCGCGTAGAACTCGTTTATCGCAGTTAAGTAAATTAAAAGTTTTAAGTAATTCTATAGTTTGACGTCCTCCCTGGCCAGAATGATCTTTCAAACACATATGTAATATTGAGCTCGAAATTTACCGGGAAACCAACTTTAACCATGAACTTACGGAGGGGCACCCCCGATACATCCAAAGAGTTCAGGAACTCTAAGGGTAGGACGTGACTTGCTCTGTGTCTATGACATTGTCTACCAAGAGATACTCCACAACATCGCCTTCTACATGAGACATATTTTTTATTTCGTTTGTCGGTGCTAATATTGCCCTCTCGCACAAACATTCTCTATTCTTTATATTGTTTTTTAGATCGGGGTACACGTTATTTTTTAAATCATCTGTGTTTTGTACAATATTACAGAATTCGCGGTTTAATGTATTCAAATCGTTACTATCTCTCGCCATACGATCTTCGCCAATTTTTAGAAGAGCTGCCGCATATATTGCCCCGACTGTGTATCATTGTGTACTCGTAGTTCCTGGCATATTTGTAGTGAGTTTTTTTTTCCATATAAACCCATATCGTAGATGTCGAAATGCATTTATTTTATCCGCTGGTGGGCCCCTAGCTATCACCGGTAGATGAGAATCTGTCTAAATTCGCCATCTCAAAGCACCATCCCTCCTATGATAGGGCTGATCTTAAAATATCCATCATAGTTCAATATTACATATATTATATCATGAGTCTTAATACTAATTTTAATGTATCTATCATTATAAATGGCCGAACTCCCAAACATGAATAACCGAATTCTCATACAAACTACCATTACCCTTAGGGGTGATTTTCGAGATAATAAGTATACATATAATCTAATTCGGTTCCGCGGTTAATCCGTGAAAGCGTAACAAAACAGACAGACGACAGACAGAATTACTTTCACTTCAATATTAGTATGGATTTTCATTCTACAGCAATATTATATGGAGGTATTGTATTGTAATAACCGCCCTAATAATAAATAATAGCCGAAGAATAAGTATACGACGGAATAAGTAAACGGCGGAAAAAAAAGTTAAAATCTGGATATGCCAACGCTGTCAACGTCAATCTGACACCGCTCCTTTTGATATAGACTAACAAAACTGAATGTACAAAGCCTTTCCCATGTTGTCACACTGGGTGGCAGAAGCCATAGAAGAAATAAATTAATCAGTTTCACAATTTTGTCAAATAGTTACTAATCTTATTATTCTATATTAGTAATTATTTATCTAAATATAAATTTCATCCAAATCCATATAGCCGTTGCAGCGTGTAGGAGTAACAAACTAAAAACCCTTTTACCCCCTTAGGGGTAGTTTTTTCTAAATCGCTAAAAGCAGTATTTTTTATTATAAACAGTAGCCTAAATACCAATATCCAAATGTAGTCATTTGGATATCTCCCATACAATTTTCTACTCCCCATTTATCGCCTTAGGGGCAACTTTTCCATAATCACTGAAAGTTTTTTTTAAATATAATTTATAAACAGTAGCTTAAATACCAATTACCACGATTCCAACTAAAAAAAATTACGCTGACAACGTCAATCTGACACCGCTCCTTTTGATATAGACTAACGAAATTGAATGTACAAAGCCTGTCTCATGTCCCACTGGGTAGCAGAAGCCATGGGAGAAATAAATTATACAATTACACAATTTTGTCAAATAATTACTAATCTTATTCTATATTAGTAATTATTTGCGTCCCCAAAAACTAAGAAAATTATACCAATGACAACTTTTTCAAAAAACATCATTGCCGTCAGCTTGAATTCTAAATTTGACATCATTTTCATAATCTGCCTGCCCAAAGTGTAAGAAAATGATACCAATAACGACTTTTTCAATAAACCTCATGGCGGCTATTTTTAATTCAAAATTTGATGTCATTTTCGAAACCTGCGTCAACGCAACCTAAGAAAACGACACCCATGATGACTTTTTCAAAAAACACCAAACATATTGTCATTATTCCTTCCGGAACTTTTAAATTTTCCGGGATGGGATTTTCCTATGTGTTAATCCAGGGTATAAGCTATCTCTATTCTAAATTTCATCCAAATCCATCCAGCGCCATTGCAGCGTAAAGGAGGAACAAACTAAAATTCCCTTTTAGGGGTAGTTTTTTCTAAATCGCTGAAAGTAGTATTTTTTATTTATAAACAGTAGCCTAAATACCAATTTCTAAATTGCTTATTTTAAAAATATTTAATCTCCCATAATAATTTCTACCCCCTATTTTAACCCTTTAGGGGATGAATTTACAAAAATCTTACTGCACCCCTAGGGTACCCAAGGAATATTCCCTTCAAATTTCGAGTCCCTAGGTCCAGCGGTTTAGGCTGCACGTTGATCGATCAGTCAGTCAGTTTTACCCCTTTCCATCCCTTCGGGGATGAAATTATCAAAAACGCTGAAACACGTATAAATTAATTTTCAATTTTCAACCAAAACACAAAATTTGAATACTCTAACTTAAACTAAAACTGACGGACATTCATACAAATTTTCATCTCCATAGGGGTGGAATTTCCAAAAATCCTTCCTTAGTGGATCTTTACACTATATAAGGTATCTATGCGCAAAATGTCAAGTCTCTAGGTCCTATGGTTTGGGCTGTGCGTTGATATATCAACAATTCGTTTTACCCCTTTTCATCCCTTCGGGGTTGAAATTATCATAAACGCTGAGACACGTATAAGTTAAAATTCAATCGCCAACCTAAACGCAAAATTTGAAGCGTCTAACTTCAAAACTGACGGACTTTCATACAAATGTGTTTCCCCTATTTTACCCCCTTAGGGGTGGAATTTCCAAAAATCCTTCCTCAGTGGATCTCTACACTATATAAGGTATATATGTGCAAAATTTCAAGTCTCTAGGTCCAGCGGTCTGGGCTGTGCGTTGATATATCAACAATCAGCTTAGCATTTTATATAATAGATTGTTATATTATTAGACTTATTAGCGTCAAGAAATAGAACGTCACTATGACGGCTCGTTAGCTTAAATCGCGCCCTCTGAGTGCCAACCTGGGTCCAACCCTTTAAAGTCTGTTCCTGTTCAGACTGACAATGACAATAACAATTATACCTGACTGTAATTGCCTTTAGATAGAGGATGAAATAGTGATAATAATAATGTTACCTCTAATTAGTTTATTAAAAAGGTTGAATATATATTCATCATCATCATCTTATTATTATGCTGGGTGCGACAGAGACGAAAACCTCTCTTATAAATCAAATCTATCAAAACATCACTACATTTTCAATGTCATAAATAGTTCAAAAAAAAAATCTTTATGACAAGAATCTGTCAGTCTAATTGTATTTTCACCGAAAGTGCTTTTCATCATAAAATACGATATGAAATAGAGATTACTACCTACCTCAAAATGGACCTGCAGACAATGATTAAGTGTACGTGATTAATGATCATGGAGTAACAATGGTAAAGGGGTTTGGGTAAAAGTGTTGTTATTTGTAAAATTCATACATTTTCAAGGTGAGCGGCCATTCGTAAAAGTGGCAAGTTATGATAGAATTATTAAAAATAAACATATTTTATTATGTAATGTAATACTCTTAAGTGCATCGGAGCCGAGATATTTAAATATTCATACTTGGGCGTACTTTTGTACTAAAAACTGAATATTTAAATCTTTATAATCTCCGCTCCGATATTATTTAACGCCATAAATTATATATATCTATATGTATTTAGAGGTCCTCTAAATAACTATATAAGAATCATCCGTGGCCGCTGAAAAAAAAAATGACAATATTCTTCAAACAAATTTACCCAATGCCCTTTACTTATTTGTTTATAAATATGAGTGACGGAACGAAAAGGTCCCAACTATAGTTTAGAGCTTTTCGGTAGTTAAATGATGTGACGTCTAATTTACCATAGTCATAGTAGACCAACACAACGAATTGGCTGGTTGGACATTGCAAAACGACGCGTTGGCAACGCGATTTACGGACATTGTATTTTCCTATAAAAATCATTGACGGAGCTAGAAGTTATGATTTTAGATATATTTGAACTATGCGGTAGGCAGGTGAATGACTATTTGTAACAAGTGTACCGAATCTTTTTTGTAGAGAATTTTATGTGAATTAATTATGTAATGGAACATTTTTTGCTATGGGCTACCGTTTACGAGTTATTTACGAAAAACTAAAAAAATGGACCTTTACACCCCCCTCCACCCGTTAGCTCTACCCCCACCCATCAGCACCTTTAGTATGTGGTTTAAAACACCATTCCCTACAACTATGCCAAAATTCGCTTATACACGAGTTTTTTCCACTGATTTGTCTTCGTTGCTTAGGCTAAAAGGTGTTTCTCTCTCGACTATTTATAAAATTATGTCTGAGAATAAGAGTGACAAATTCAAAGCAACGAAAAAATTCCTCTCTTCGAGTAAGAAAAAGTAACTTACTTTTCCGTCGGCAGTTCTTACATGATTTTGATCAAGAAGTCATCAGGAGAACAGACCATTATCATTTTCATCTCTCCCATAAGCCATTTCCAACCTTAAAGATGAAAATTTAAAAAAAGGACACTTATTCCACTTGTTTACCCACATTAAATTAAGAATAAAACTTAAATTCCTTTTCATGCGAACGGTACAACCATTAGAAATGCAATTTCGCGCTCTCGATAATTTATCTATATACTATCGAAATTCTTATTTCCAGAAAACTAACATAAATTCTCCTTAATAAGTGTAAGATAAATAAAATATTTAATTAATTATAAATTTTAAATACAGAAGTATTTGTCTATTTCTCACAATTTAAAAATAAAATCGTTACTAAGCTAAACGCTGTACTGAAAAGTACCTACCTTGATTGACGTTCAATGATTTACGTAGGGGCTGTCAATTTATTATAACAAACCTAATTACAGAAACTTAAATAAAAATCTGAATTTAAAGATATTTAAAATCAATGGGTAATAAACGTGAATCGCCTACTTATTTACTTACTGAAGTACTTAAGTTTAATATCTTCAAAAAGTACATAAATAATCTAGGACACATGTATTATTCTCTAGTACAATAAAAAAGTTGCTCTAATATTTACTTATGGTGTTTAGCAGCAGGTACGGCAGTACGTTTCTAATACTTTACACAAATAAGCCGTAGGTACGGTGCCTCGGTTCCGGTGACCAGTTTCTTGACTTTTTTTTAACTCGCTCCCATACAAGTAAAATAAAGGTGATTTGTAAATTACAACATTTACAACATTAAATGAGGTGTTGTTGCGATAGTACTTCACTTAATGATTATCGTATACTCGTAGCGAACATGATGAACGAGTTGAATTGTTAGGCGAACAAGGAACAATTAAGGCATCGGACACCTGTGGGTGGGCGGTTACTCGAAATAGCAGCGACTACGCGTCGCCAGCGGCCGGAGCATCCAGTAGCCGCCACCACTCATTTCGCAGAGTTCATCGTGTTGCAGGCGTTGTTACATAACTTTGCATTATTATTCATCATATCGGGTTGGAACGAATCTGTTAAAACTTGGAAATATTACTTGTAACGTCAAAATAATTATTTCTTCTAAGTATTATACTTTGTGTAAAATGCATAGGACCATTACCGATAGCCATTGGTGGTGGCACGCTTTATATACCTAGGTAAGTAAGAACCTTGATTGCTCGTGCGGCGACACTTTGATTGAATCCAAGCATCCATAATTTGTTCGTTAAAATAAATGAGCGCAATGGACACTTGCGAGCGGCCAAAGCAAGCGCGGTATAATAAATTACGAGTACCTACTTATTGAAGTCTCATATAATGAGGATGTTTATCCTTACCTACAACATATTTCAACATGTCAATTTTACCAATTCGTAATTTTTTATGACTTAGCAGCTCTGTAGTAATTAATTATGACAACAAGGGTAACCTATCGCCAAGCGAAAATATTTTGTCGGAATTTCATTTGACCTATTTGGTCGTATCGTTTTTTAACGTTTCTCCGATGGCACGATTCGTCAATTTTTTATTTCACTATTTGACAGTAAGTAAACATATCTTTAGTCAGATCTACTTTTCACTTTGTAGTCACTTGCCCTATGTATTGTTCCGTATTTTTCATTACACTAGCTACAACTAGTTAGTTAGTGGCAGTTGTAGCAGATGAAATACGGCGTTGCGTGAACCTAAGATTTCCTTTAGCAGGTTTGGTATTTAGGACCAAAGGATGGATTTTAGAAGTAGAGCTACCAAGATTTTTGATGTAAATTTTTGAGGGCGGGGAGTGTCATCTTTATCTTTATATCTACATCGGCTAAGCTACTAGGCGAAGTTTGGTATCGTTTTCGTATAAATTGGGGATGCCTAATTCGTTTATGGTATCAGATTGACACCGTTCCGAAGTGAAAATATATGAGATAAAAGAAAACTTGATTTTTAATTCCCTATTTCAAAAGGAAAAATTCTATAACTTATAAACAATTATGAATGTTAAAAAAAAGTGATGCTTTAGAAAGCCCTATTATTTGTTCACTAACAAAACTATGTAATGTCAAATTAAAATGATTCGTATGGGTGTAGTACGAAAAAACTGTTGACGGTGCAAAAAAATTGAAATGGAAAAAATCTTATTAAAATGTTATTTTGTGATCCTAGAATGATAGGGATGTGTTCGCAAACATGATAAAGATATAAAAGAATATTATAAAAGTTATGGTTATACATTCCGTTTTAGGTTAATTTGAGCCATAATATCAAAGAAAATTTAACTTAATAATATCATATGAATTAACTACGCCATAGCTTGTTTACAAAGGTATTTATTACATGAAAAAGTTTAAAGTGGTCCTGGTGTTCCCTCATTACTTCGCCGAATGCCTCTGAATCCAATTCAGCCTCATCTTCGGATTTTAACTCTTTTTGTTTTTTTTTTGTGTGTTTACTATAGGTTAATGTATTTTTTATGCCAAAATTGAATTGTACATCAGGATTTAGATAAGAATGATACCAAACTTGTCTCAGTTAAACGGTTATTAACCTCAGACATCGCCGGGCCGGAAAGCCACCTGCATGAAATATCTGCGTGGCTCCAATTCTTAAAAACATCTTAGTGCCACTTGCACAGAAAATTTTAGCCAGTTTTCGTATGAATCTGACGTTTACTAACTCGGGTTAGTGTCGTAACCCAGTGTTAAATTTCCTGTGCAATTGGCCCTTAGAAACTCAGAGATTAATCCTGCCAAAGGAAATCTTTGGTTCAGATAAGCCGTATTTTCCATTTTATGTCGTGTAGAAACCGATATGTCCGCAAACGCAACTATAGGGATCGTTTCGTATTTGGTTTTATGACCAATTTTTCACTTCATGAATGCTACGTTACATCAACTATTCATTTCAGCCCAGAAAATTTAGCTTGTAATTAGTTTTAACCATCCATAAAATGCAACGAGCAAGATGAATCAGGGCAGAACCATCTCGAGGTTATTATTTATTATCTGTCAACAGAACAAAGTCGATATAAAAATAGGTAAACTATTAATAAACCGAGCCTTTACATCGGGCAAATGATACTAAAAAATGGATAATAGAATCAAAAATGGGTAATAGACAAATTGACGAACCATTACATTGGACAACTTTTTGTACGCTGTAACAAAAAAAAATGGTAAAAAACCAAAACAAGTAATGACTAAATGAAAATATTCGAAGTGATGTTTCGGGCAAACGTAAAAAAACCCAAACCATAATAATTATCGAACCGAAATTCGGTCAAACATTTTTCGGAGTTCAGATAGGGAATCGACAACCAGGCAGAGTTTATTAAGATTTTTTTTATCTGTAAATAGACGTGTAAACAAGCTTTTACACGCTTTAGCTAACTTTTTGATTGGTTGTCAAATTTGAAGTCATATTTGTAGATAATTGTATGGGAAAATCGCAACCGTTCCTAATTATGTGACCGCCATATAATTATGTACATAAGGACACTACACCCAAGAGATATATGGAGTCAAGCTATTTTGTGCTCAATCTTCCTTGTAGAGACGTGACCCATTGTGATTTCCTAATATCAGATGGCACAGTCTGACAGAGTGCACCGAGAAGGATTTAAAGTTGGTTTTACGTATGGGCGGGGAAGGCAAGAGAGAGGTTGGCACGCGACCGCAAACGAATCTGGGAACCGCTCGCCATGAAGCTAACGTTACAGATACTTTTCTTTGGAAATTGCAAAATCGGCCCCTAGTCCATTAACTGGAAGAGGTCCCTTAAAGGGATAAGTTCGTACAATACAAATAAAGTAATGTGTTTGTGCAATAAAGTGTTAACATTATTTAGAGACATACATAAGTGCACTACAGACTTTTGCGGACATATCGAGGTTCATTAAAATTCTACGCCTTAAAGCCATGTAAAAATGTCAGTTAAAGAAGAAAAAACCGGGCAAGAGCATGTCTGACCATGCTCAGTGTAGGGTTCCGAAGCCGTTACTAGGTTACTATACAAACACTATCTCAAACACTAACACACTTTCTGCAGTCTCAAAATGTAAAATTACTATTTGGATGAAAAAGTGCACTAGCAAAAGAGCGTATCTTACATACGCCACTTACTTCCTTTTTTTGAGAAGCGCAGTTTTTCAGCAATAACAAACGGTATATTCGATCATGTTGAAAATAATTTTCGTTGAAAGTATTGATTAAGCGCTAAATATGATTTTTGATTTGATTTGTGATTTATTTAATTTTTTTTGGACATACAGTTTAAAAGATAAATGCAACTAGTGTTTTTAAAAGAACTGTCGAAATACCAAAGTTCCACACGATGATTTATGCTGCAAAAATATATATTTCTTCTTCGGTTACATGTATGGAGTGACCCCCCTATATTTTTTTATTTTTATTTACTTAACTACCAAACCACAGTATTAAGAAAACCTACAAGTAGTCCGACTCCTTTGTTGTTGAATGCATCCCGCCACTACGCACAGAACTCAGTCAAGGGTCAGGGTTGTCACAACAAAAACTACTTAAATATTTTATCTCAAATATTTTTAATTCTGTGAATATTATAAATACATTAATATATTTTAGAATATCCCAGTAATTTGTAATGATAAAAGAGTTTTTCACATTATAGAAACACATTTATAATAATAGACGTCTCAAGATCTTTTACATTAAGGCTATCGTTAAAACGAATACTTACGGTAACCTACATGACATTACACCTTAATTCCAATCAGAGGTTAAATGGTGGAATTTGAAAATAACTCATCTAACAACAACTGTAAATATAGGTGATTAAATTGATTGATCCTTTTTCAAACCTTAATGAAGATTTACAGTTAAAAACAGAACAAATCGTATAAAGCATTATTAAATTTTGTTACGATTCACACGCACAACCCTTGTCATTAGAGAGAGCAAAATAAATGTTTTAAAAGTTATTTTTTGCGTTTTTGAAGGCGGTTTTTTGTTTTTTAAAACATTTATTTTATTTTATACTTTTTAGTGATCATAATACGCTGTTACGTACTCCCACTTCTTAGTTGAAATGAAACTTTAACTTATATCAAGCGCGCCACAAGCAACGCCGCGGGAAAGTCATAGTCATATTTCAACAAGTAAATATTATTCGTTGTAGGTAGTCGCTCAACTATCTTAATCGAGATATCTTATCGCCGTCCTTGAAATCGGTACCATTGAGGAGTTCTGGTGGCCATCTGTGGTCTTCATCATCAGTTCCACTACACCAAATGATACTTTCTGAATGCAAATGCTGGACTTGTTACTAAAAATACAAAAATCGCTATATGTTTGCCTACAATATTTGAGGAGTTCCCTCAATTCCTCACTGATCCCCTCATCAGATACAGATTTGGTGACAATGGGACCACCTCGGAAGTATACTCTATCAAACCAAAAAAAAAATTTTGAAATCGGTTGACAATTGACGGAGTAATCGGTGAATATACATAAAAAAAAAAAAACATACAGTGGAACGTATAACCTCCTCCTTTTTTGAAGTCGGTTAACTAAGGGAGATTGCACTCGCCGACTCTGCCGCCCGCTTCCCGCGTACCCCCCGTCGTTGCCCCGCGCAAGTACATGAGTCGGCCGACTGTTAGTAATAATAAAACTGTGACCAAACTAAGTAGCGGCTTCTGCACGACATCTATACTCCAAATTTCAACATTGTACCTTTTGTAGTTTTCGAGTAAAATGCCTGTGACATAAGGACGGATGGACGGACATGACGAAACTATAAGGGTTCCGTTTTTTCTCTTATGTAATAAGTAATCTAAAAAGTAGAGAAAGGTAGGTGGTGCAAAGTTCATCTTATAGTCCGGCTTCTATGCTATACGAGTAGTATGTTCTTATTCTGTATTGATAACATTGTCGGTGAATATTAAATCAGTTCTCTATGGTTGCCCTGCGTGCTTTACGCAAGGTGCTTGAGCTAGACTGTCTGGTCTCGCGACACCTTAGTAAGTTTGAAGAAAAACAATATTTTTATAAAGTGAATTTTTATGTGACACTAATTCGTGATTTACTATGATTTATGACGTGACGCTAGTGCCCGCGCCCCGGAGCGCCCTATGAGCCCATAAGCACAATTTGATTATTATTTACAGGGTTCGCAGTTTTCATTGCACAGTAAGAAGAAAGAGAGCAGTGGAGTCGACATTAACATTAAAATTCAACTCTTACTCATACTCCTACTCATTTGTTCATTTAATTCCTATATGATTTTATATTCGCCCTGAGCCCCTGAGTAAAACTGCTAAGCTAAGTAATGAAAGATTAAAATTATAAACAAAATTAGTTTCATGTACATATTATTTAATATTAATCTCATAATACTAAAACTATAAAACGGGACTTAATCGCGTAATAAAACTCATGACCACGGCTGTTGTAACACAGTCGAAACGTCGAGGTAAATGTTTCATTTTATTACGCGATTAAGTCCCGTTTTATAGTTTTAGTATGAGTTAAAATCTTGTTAGTTTAAAGCAAAGTAATCTCATAATGTTATGAATATTAAAAGTGAAAGTTATTTTGCGTATTTATAAAAAAAAATGCAATTAAATAAACAAATGGAGATGAGTATGAGTAAGAGTTGAATTTTAATGTTATCGTTGACTCCACAGCTCTCTTTCGTCTTACCGTGCTATGAAAACTCCGAACCCTGATTATTTAACACGTATCTGTGAAAATACTGTTGATGTATCAATAAATATTTTTGCCGTATACATCGAAATATAATAAGTATGGAAGAGTAACACCGAACAAACTTGACGTTGAAATATGTCCCATTTCCTCTACGCTTGAAACGTTTGAGTAGACGCCATTACTGTAGAGGTTGTATATATTTTCACCCATAAGAAAACTTTGATTAGTTAAACTGCTATGACAAGAGATTTGATTGGTCTATATTTTTCTCGTTATGGCTAATCAAACACGTTAGAAAATGACACATCTGACATTTTGCTGAACTTGGATGGTTTAATGCAGAAGTGATCCGTACTTTAAATAAGTTAAGGTGTATACTTTATTTATACAGCAATAATGTTTTAGTAAATATTTATTCTTAAAAATATAATATTTAGTAGGCAATAAATAACGATATTATACGGATATAATTATCTACATAGAAAATCGACAAAACTCACATTATTATACCTAATAGGTAAATCAAGATTTGTTATGATGAGGCGTGGCGGTATTTGATCGTACCTAATTTAAATAAAACAAGTTGCAGTACCTAAGTATTACCTACTAAAACACATATAATTTTTTTTTTTATAAAATTTCGTAAAATGAATGATGAGGTGTGTGAGGCTATTCAACATAGTAAAACTGCACTTTCGGAATATAATATTAATATAGTCGTTTATTCTTAATATCATCTTGTCCAAACGCTAAAAAAACATCACTAAATATATACAAAATACTATCAGAGTATGTCTCCTTAAAGTAAAATGAGCCAACTTAAGGATTTAAGGTAGTTTCCCTCCAGGGCCCGACTTATTTTCCACACAGTACATGAAAAAACGAAATCATCATCTACAACCTTGATCAAACCTTAACTCGGCAGATTCAGGTAAGTTACATACAAAATTACAGATTAGCTATCAAAATCTCGATACGATGCAGCGTATCCAGCCAAGTTCAAAGAAAAAGAAACTGGCGACGTAGCAGCCGTGTGTTGTTACACGAAACATTTCTATCTATTTTTGACCCCATCACAACTCAAAACTCATTTAACCTACTTACATACAAAATATAGCTGAAAATTTAGAAAAAAATATATGAAAACCTATGTACCGCGAAATATGGTTAATTTGTTTAATTTTTGACGACTGGAATTTAATAAAGAATCTTGTTTTGCGATGTAATGAAGCCTCACTCTTAAAAATTCTTCTATGACCGTTTTCAATAACAGCATGGTATGGTTGCTGTCGAACGGATGGCTGTTTGACAATGCCCTTAAAATATCACCGTTTTCTATTATTAACCTTTGACACTGATTCACAATAACTTGAAGGTTTTTGGCTCTGTACAAAATCTTCTCGTGACTATTGCGTTTTATCATTTCTCTTAGTATTCGCTCTGATTGGGCACATATTTTAAATACTATTACTGACGAATAAACCAAACCGCCAAAATCTTTCAAAGATATGAGCTTATGAAAGTACAATTTCTCATTTGCAAATAGCAATTTGACGCAATCTGGGCAATGTAATTTTGAATGAACTTTATTTGCTACAAATCCTGCAATGTATCCGACAATTTGCTCAATAGTTTCTGGCAGTGGTCGTTCACTATCCAGCATATTGGAAAATATTGATCAATTTTGCATTTCCGTGTCGACCGTACTAGTTGCAAAAACATCTTCACACTCTTGATCGTTATGTCGATACCCAAGAGTGGACTTATTAATTGTCGATGAGCAGTTCAGGATTGGAAAATCTTGCAAAGGGATGCAATTACCGGTGAATTTGGATCGTAGTTCTAAATGTAAGAGTGTTTTTTTATAAATACCCATAAACTGTTTTGCGTTTGGGTTGTTATTGCAACGGCCGTGGTTCCGAATGACTCCAAAAAATAGCTCAAGGTGATCTTGACTGAATTTATATGGCAGTATGAATTTCAGTTTCTGTCGGTTTTCAACGAGATCTGTAAATAGCGTTTTTAGACTTTCAATGCATACAAGTAGTCCTAAAAAGCCAGTTTTAGATTGGGTTTTTGTTATACATTTTTGGGTTGTACTGTTTACCGTTATTTTTTGACCTTGTATTATTCGCGTTGATTTTGATTGAACGTCAATCTTAAGACCTTTTATATAAGCTTTAGCTTTATCGAGAAATTTAAAATAATAATCTTTTTCTGTAATGGAAAAAGGATGTTTAAAACCATGACTATCTAGTGATCTAGTGTTCAAAATATCAAATAAATCGTTGATTATTTCTATGAAATTAATTGTTCCGTCCGCATTCTTAAAATCGGGAATGTTTAATTCATGAGCACACAACTTAAGAGCGGAAGCAACACTATGACTGAGTGTTTGTGTGGCTAATTTGACATTCATTATGTTGTTTCGAAACTGTAAATGACGTTCCGTCAATTTATTTCCAAAGTGCAGTCCAATATTATCTTGTAGAAGTTTCAAATTTTGCAAGTATTTCCATTCAACTTTTTCCCCGTTTTGATCGATTATGGTTTTTTTCGCTTCAAATGTATTTCTTACAAGTTTGAACATATGGCATGGGTCTAATATAAGAACAACCGGCCTTCCAGTCGAAGGATGATTGAAATGAGTTTTTAAATTGTTTGGATCGTCAAAATTACATCCTAGAAGCTTAGCGGTTCCAATATTAGATGGACACCCATCGAAAGTTAGACTGACGACTTCGGCACCAGCGTCATGACATGTTTTTAAGCACATTTTAATGATATTGGATCTCTGTTCTGCAGCCAACCCATTTACAAAAAAATATCCCAAAGGCAACTTAAATGAATCGTTTAGGGATACAATCATCAACACGTAGGCTTGGCTGGCAATATCTCCTTTAGGACTGAAAGTGACATTACCCACGAAATCATTGCCATTTAAAATCCTTTGCTGTCGTATAGCCATTTCATCTACCATTAAGCAGGCAAGGTTTTTGTCACTTTGCTTATATTTTGATTTAAGTGCCCTGAAACTTTCCTTTGTAAAACCTGGCCCGCCCTCGATAGATTGGTACCATTTTGTTAATGTGGAAGGATGCGGCAGACATAAGTTTAATTGCGTTCTTACATATTTGTAACCAGCTGGGGAGTAATAATTTAATGTCAAAGCAAATTTTTTTATGGCTGGTGTGAACTTAAAACTAGCCCTATTTTTTTGAGATTGTTTTTTTTGTAAGTTAGTAACTAAATCGCCAGAAAATCCCCCTAATGCGGTATGGATGTTTGACTGCCCGTGGCCTTTTTTCTTTAATTCTGTAAGAACATCCTTTAAACTTATGTTTGTTTTCAAGATGGTTCGGTTTCTCCGTTGTAATTTTTTAATTTTCGTAAGTCGCTTTTCTGCTAGATGTGTTTTACGCCTGAGTTGTTCTTTGATTCGAAATGTTTTTGGAGAATTTAAAGTAGATTCTATTTCAGAAGATGAAATTGAATCGAGGTTATCTTGTCTTTTCATGACTTTGGAAGGACTTTCGTTGTCATCGTCTAAGTTACCTTGCACATTAAACTTGCATTGACAGTGCGGGCATTGAATCGTTGAGCTTGGCTGCAATGAAGAAACTAATTTATATCTAGTCATTTAAGATAGGAAAAAAAATCATCGGCTTAACATTTTTTTTGATTCTCACCAGTTTATGCTTACGTGACCTTACGTGAGGTGGTGTCTTGTTCTTGGTTTCTGCGATAACACCAAGTTCGCGATTTCCGTTTGAGTGAATTTTTCGTGAATTAACCATCTGTAATATTTAAAAGCCGGTTAAGTGGCCCTAAAAGTATTGTTTAGTCCGTATTTCAAAAGTTAGAAGAGAAAAAAGCGAATACGTAAGACCTTTGTGGTTTTACATTACATTTATCTAATAAGCCCTATATAGATGCCCCACCTCCACGCTTGTATTGAATTAGTTTTTTCTTACTTCACTCAGCTTGTTGACATTATATAAGTATCGTAGGATACCTATATGTTGCGGTTTCACATTTAATCTAGTTAGACTGAATAGGTATTTTAGTCTCAGAGAAATAAGCTGTGACATACTGAATGGTTATTATAAATAGAATCGAATAAATAGAATAGAGTGCACGAATGTCCTTCGGCTAAAATGATGATGATGATGATGATGAATGATGATGCATGAATCTAATGTATCCATTGTAAATATATATTTTTAACGTACTGTGCAATTTGGAACCGCTGAGCATTTCAAAAAATGTCTCCCAGTTTTTGAAACTAAAAAGTCAGTTTCTTCAAAATGGATACTGCATATCCTACAATGTTTGCTGGGAAGCCACGTTTCATCGCGTTTTTCTAAACGAACTGCAGCTATCCAAGCAAAACGTTTTTCTTCATTTCTAGGAAAACTAAAAAAAAACATTAATCTTTAATATTATAATTATTTCAGAACTTATATTGCATAACATCGGCCATGTCCATTTTGTAAGGAAATTATTTAATTGTAATTACTTACTAATGGAATGAAATTACATCCTTTTTAGGGTCCGTGCGACTCCTACACCAATTTACGGTGCACGTCGGCATCGTTGTTGCTATAGTTTCTTCTTCTTATCAGTTTTTTATAATTATTTTACAAAACTATGATGACAACCATTTGACATAACAACTCAAAGCCTACTGCAAGCCAGTTGAGCACCAAGTATTAGCTCCGCCCATTTTAGCACTAAGTATGTGGAACACTTTTTGAATGACAATTACTCTTCCATACTTATTATATTTCGATGGCCGTATAAAAGATACTGTAAAATAGGGCTAATTAAGACCTGCGAGGCTATTTGGAAAAAAAATATAAGTTTTGAGTCCATATATTTTTTGTCATGGCAATGGTAGAAACATAGATCTTCATCTGGCAACCCTAAGTCTACTGTGAAGTTGGTTAGTTGTTGCAGTGAACCAGAAGACTTCAAACACGTGCTTAAAAAAAAACTTGATTGTGTTGGTGGTAAATCAGTGCAATTTAACACTGTTCAAATGTTGGCTGGCTGTGGGATAAGATTTTTTTTAGTATACATACCTAAAAGTACATATTCTCGGGAGTTTTTTTAAGCTATATAACATAATTTTAGCCGTTTATTTTGAATTAGATTTTAACGGCTTTTTTAAATGAGGCTATTTGAGACGGCTTTTGGGGTTATTTGTTTACTAGTACCAAATATCCCCCTTACTGTAAAGGTAGGTTGACCATCTTTTTTTTCAACAGGAGAATGGTGCGAAAGTGCAACCGTACGAGTACGTACCGTAATGGGATCTTTGCCTAATTTTTTATTAGTATTTAAATTGAAGCTTTTTTACCTTCCGAATAGTCTAGTATAAATAGTTTTTTAATATCTTTCAAAATAAGGAAGATATAAATGTTTAAAACTTGCTTTTAGATAGAGAGGAAAATACAGTAATATGACGTCATATTACTCAACCACCATATGAAACACACGCAAAACATCATTTCGTGAGAAAGAGATAGACAAAAAACTTTAAAAGGCTATAACTTTTTTATTTTATTACGAATTTCAAATTTGATTTTGAATTATTTTATCATACTACGTATATTGATATATTATCCAAATTAATATATGTAATTTAATATCAGGCAAATACCCTATTGTCGGAAGGGAAAAAAAATCAACCCTACACGTCATACCCAAGAAGCATTTGCTAATGCTATGGCCGACGTGGCAGCTGGCATGTCTTTGGTAGAAGCTGGCGAGAAACAATAAACCGAAGAGTACGCTATCGGGGAATGTAGGGGGTTGAATAATACGCAAGATAAAGCAGGACAACCAACTCTATTCACGCCTGCTGAGGAGAAAGCCTTCTATCGTTATATTTATACTATCTAAAGTTGACTTAGAACTTAATATATATTTTTATATATATATATATAAAGTCGATTTCCTGTTGTCAAGAACATTTATTTTAAGTTTACTTATATAAAAGATCAAATTTTAGGTTCATACAAATGTAACTACGGTTTCTTGAAAGTGTGTTACAGGTAAAAAAATATTTTAATAAAACTTGACTTTGTTAGTTTGCGTTTTTTTTTTCTAATCCTTTATAGTCTCACATTAATGGTGATGCCTATCTGATAACATAAGTATTCAAGAATATTGAGAAAAACTAAAATTTGAAAGAAATTAGCTTAGAATGGTGCTATGATCAAAACATTGAACAAGGGTGTTCATTTTCGAAATCCAAATATCTCGAAAACCGTGTAACTTTTACTTAACCTATTTTAGCTTTTTCATAACGTCCTAAGTGCCCTCTATCCGTAGTTCAAGGATTATCCACTCATTACCTAAAACCCTGTATAATGATGGATCATTGTGCGTTTTATCTATTAAAAATATTATACGTTTGATAAACACATAAAACATGGCTTTATTGATGTTTTAGTCAAAAAATTGTGCAAAATAGCCCCATTTTACGGTAATGAAATTATAGGTATCATTACTAAATTAATCGGGAGTATTACAAATATTCTAATAATACTTTCGCGGTGACATAATATGAAAAGTATAGAGAAAAATAGTAACAGAAGTAGTAACCTCACTAACTACGAACTACGGTATGAAGGAATAATTGTCGTCTGGGTTACGCAGAAGTGACATAAGCCTGTTCTCATCAGTGCTCCTATGATTGCTAGAATAGACCAATTGAAACAATTACCCGGAGCGAGGGGCCGGCGCGGCCCGCGGCGCACGGGAGCGGCGGCAGGCTCGGCTTCAATGAACCTATGAATAGTGCGCGCCGACGCCTCTAACTAGCGCGCCCGACTCCGCGGCGGTAGCTCGATGGGGGACATCCTAAACCCATTATCGTGTCGTGACGTTGCCTCCACAACTCTGATTGCATTTTCCTGGCCACTTTGTTGTTAAGAGCACGCTACCGGCAGTGGTTACATGTAATCTCCATTTGATTAGTTACTCTGATACATATCTGTTGCAGTCGCTTGTGCCGCAATGGAGCAGAAGAAGTCAGAAACTGTACACATGGAACCAGTAGCCGTACCAGCCAAGTAAGCTTTTCTCATCTATTTATCTGCGTGGGAATTGTCTAAAAATACAAGAATAATTGTTTAAATATTAATACTGATATTATAAGGGCGGATGTCAGTTTCGCCGTCACTGGAGGGCAAAAATATGTTATGCCATATTTGCGATGTGGGTGCCAGCACACCTGCGCAGTTAGTTACCTATTTACGGAATTACAGAAAAATACACTTTTATTCAAAGACTCTACCCATGCCTAAAATTAATCGAGTAATGGAGTATGATAATGGTAACAATAGTTTTTTGTGCAACAAGAGAGCAAAGTTGGTTTTTGCTGCGAGTGTTTATTTTGAACTCCGAGTAAGCGAAGAATTCTATAATTGAATCACGAGCGTACCAAGTGATTCTGGGTTATAATCATGAGCGCAGCGAAGGATTCAAATACAAGAGATGCAAACAACTTTGGTCTCGTGTACTACATACAACGTTCACCCCAGCAGCGGGAACATACCTAATACGTAAACGTAAAAAAAATATAACATGGTAAAAATTAAACCACACGTCCACCTAGCCCACCCATCCATTTATATTGACCCTGCAGCTGTTCTCAGCTTCTGCTTTTTTTTAATAGTTACTTTGTCTCATACTCGCAACAAAATTGAAATTTGCCCACTATTTTAAAAAAGTAGGTAAAAACCTGCCTTTTAAGGAGCTGAAGAGAAAAAAATATTTACACTGCTAAGTATGACAAATGTTAATTAAATGATGTTCTCGAAAGATACATTAGTATTATTCCATATTATGAATTATTATTTCATGGTACACGCAGTAGCGATACTATAGTTGTCTTTACTAAAGAAAAATACGATATTACCAACTTGTATCCTAATTACCGGTTAAATAAAATAATATCGTTTATGGGGAGAAGTGGGATGAAAGAGCCAGTTTACTAAAAGGGGACAAAAGATTTTTTGATTAAATTATGATTTATTTATTATAGTTTGTATTTTCATAGAAATAAAGGCAAAAATCAATAAAGATATCAGTAAAATATCCGTTTTCAAAAAATGTGTCTTCTGACTCTTTCATAACAAATTGGTATTGAAAGATCCACTAATAGTTTTGAAAGAGCCACGTATTCAATACTTAAAGTTTATCTGTAAATTACGCAAAATAACAATTATTGCAATGTATTAAAAAACATATAGACGGTTCTAATAATTTCTTATTTAAAATAAGAAACATTTTTAACAATTCATTAATTCTAACAACAATTGTTTGTCATTCGTAACAACTGCTTTAAATTTAAAGTAGCGTAATTGTATTTTAATTAGTAAGAATTTGAAAATAATCAAAATAATACATAATATCTCTTATTAAAAATAGCATGGAAGAATCTATACCGAGATCAAAAAATATTGCTTAATAATTAGTCTTCAATCGAAAATTAAAATCCTTAATTTGTTGCTTTAATCGTGCTTTTTTCTGTTCTTTTTCCATTATTTGGGCTCGGCTTCTCCATAGTGCAATTCCTGATAACTAAATCACATTGAGGTATATTAACTAGAGAAGCAAATGTCAATCAAAAGCGACGCATAAAACGTGCCAACTACTAATAATCACGACATAGCTTTGAAACCAATAATATTTGATAAAAAAACTATATCTATCTCTTTTACAATAATACACTAGTAGGAAGCAGTCATATGGAACAGACAAAGATAGCGAGCTCACCTGATATGAAAAGTTCAGTGTTGCCTAGAACATGAAATTTTCCCCCAAAAAATCTAGTAAATTCTTTGATAATATGAATCGTTACAATTAATACATTGTTTTAATATTTCATTTTGTTTCATTTCTCGCTTACAAGAATGGTAGTTATAAACTAACAATTATTTTATTTGACGACGTCGTAGCCTATCGGTAGTGACCCAGCCTAAGAAGCTAGCGGTTCCGGGTTCGATCCTTGGTTTGCAAATGGTTTCCTTTACATTTTATAATTTTTCTTCTTTCTTTAGTTATTCGACTGATTGTTTCCAAAATCGATATCTGGAGATCTGTGTGGTCTCCGACAGAGAATCCGTTGACAGATTGGCAAAAGTAGCCGCCATCTTGAACTTTTTAGTTATTCGACTGATTGCTTCCATAATCGACATCTGAGGGCTCAGACAAGATGCACTACGCTAACTAACGTTTCTAATCGATTCGTTTTTAAACCAATCGCGTCACTAGAAGATGTCGTGATACGAAAAGTCACGTGGTCTACCAGTGACGCGATTGGTTTAAAAACGAATCGAATAGAAACGTTAGTTAGCGTAGTGCATCTTGTCTGAGCCCTCTGAACATTTTTTTGGTTATTCGACTGATTGCTTCAAAAATCGATATCTGGAGATCTGTGTGGTCTCCGACAATGAATGCGTTGACAGATTGAGAAAAAATTGCCGCTATCTTGAACTTTTTAGTAATTTGACGGATTGCTTCCAAAATCGATATGTGGGGATCTGTTTAGTCTCCAACAAGGAATCCGTTGACAGAATGCGAAAAAGTAGCCGCCATCTTGAATTTTTTAATTTTTCATCGAATTACTTCCGAAATTGATATCTGTCGCAGACCACACCAGTGGCCCGTTTCACGAGGCTACAAGTTACAAATTACAAGCGGAAGTCTCTTTCTAGCTAAAGGAGTTAGAAAGAGACTTCCGCTTGTAATTTGTGACTTGTAGCTTTAGGAAACGAGCCTCAGATATCGATTTTGCTCTAACTAGCTGAGATACAACAAAGAACAACTTTTTTTAATTTTACAAAAATTGAAAGGACATTCCTTACGCTCATTTGGAGAATAGGTATTTATCTCGAAAAGTAGGCCTAGCCTCTTTACTGCTTTAGCTTTACATATGTATATGTATATATGTATATATATATATATATATATACTGTGGTTTTGAGTTGTTGAGTTTGATTGTTTTCGTTAAAGTTAAAAACTCCAAATATCTAGATATAAGACTACACCGCACCACTATTAAGTACGTAACTTGTTAATGTTCAAGCAGTCAAGTTAAGCGCCCACAAGTGTAAACGTTTAGAAACGTTAATTATTATAACTAATTTTACTTGTTTCACGGATGGCCGAAAATATTGAATTCCCCCGAAAACTTGGGGATATGAAACAATGCTTTACTGGCAACACTATATAATAATAATATATGATATTTTATTAAAGTTTTATTGTTAATTACAATAATTTAGATACAGAAACAATGTATTAACCTGTGAAAAGTAATTATTTGTGCCTTAGTGTGTCTTGCAGACTTTGATAAGCACTGTTACACCGCAAATTTCCCCATTTTTCGCAGCTTCTTTTACGGTCCGCGTCTGTTTGACAACTAACTTGACAAATGGCCGCTATGAGTCTGCAGGCTCATCTGAAGTGTCACGGGTTATGCGTGGTTACTGCCCCTCTAGTTAATATACCTCAATGCTCACTACATATTATAAAACAAAGTCGCTTCCCGCTGTCTGTCTGTACTTATGTATGCTTAGATCTTTAAAACTACGCAACGGTTTTGATGCGGTTTTTTTAAATAGATAGAGTGATTCAAGAGGAACGTTTATATTTATAATACATGCATAATATAGTAGAGTTACACCGATAATTTTAGAGGTTTCTAATGTGATGTCGTAAATAAACACTTTTTTTGCGCTTACATTGTAAACGCTGGCTAAACCTTAAGAGATATATCAAAATAATTAACTGAAGAATGGTAGTCCTTCAAAAACACTAAAGAAAAGTCTGCGATGGCATATGTTTATCTCCTAAGATTGACCCACAGTAACAATTTTTATCTTTAAAATTTTATTTAATTAAATAACCTATTATTTAATAGGATTTGCGAAGCTATTTTCTCCAATTCAGTATTTATTCTTATCCAGATAAATACGTTAGTCACCTTGGGCATTTAATGTTAATTAAAACTGTCCTTTACACTATATTATTTAAATAAATACTTTAGAAGATATGGCAGATTCAAAATTACCCCCAATAGATACCGCTTACAAGGCGGCCGATGTTCACCACTCATAATTATGCGAAATTTAGTATATGTACGGTATAGTGCCGATGACCGCTGTCAGTGTTAACCATGTTTGAGACCTATGCGTATGCCTCCCGTTTGAGTTAGAAACATGTCATAAAAAATATACAGAATTCGAGAAATTACTCAAAATGCCTTCATGTTCCGTGAAATGGTGTGGAAAGTCATCAAGAACATAAAACTTTAAAAAATATGGTATACATTCACCGACAAGCACATTTTATATTTGACCAACAATCAAGTTATAATGGCCTTTTTTGTAACGTCTTTTTTACTCATTAGGGTAATCCCAATATATTGTCCTTTTCTGATTTCGTCGTGATGTCCGGCGTTTTTTCTAAATACAATATTTGGTCGATAATTTTTCCGATTTCGAAGATATTTGTGAAGTATATTATTGATAGTAATATTTTATTGGTTACTATAGTAACGTTTAAACAACAGTCGCTATGGTGATATTTATTTTAGGTAGGAAAGAAGTTTCACTGTTTTGCCGTGATCGAACTTATTAGTTCTGTGCGCGATTTCTGAATGAGGAAAAATAGCCGCCACCACTAGGCTGAATTCTTTCAACATAGACTGGTTGTGTTTAGTGGTTTCCGACAGCGAATACAGAAACGGAAACTGGGAATCACAAATACCTCCAGATATCGATATTTAAAGCAATAATGCGAAGTAATGAAAACCACGGTAGGCTTAGGGTATGCAAAGCTCTTCGTAGAAAGAGTTGACAGGAGCTGGACCAAAAAACTTTGCACTTTGGGGTAAAACATTTCGTAGCCTTTATGACAAAACAGATTGTAGAATGTGCGGCAAAGAGGTGGAAACAATGAAACAAACACTTATTGTGTGAATGTGATGCCCTCGCCGGAGTAAGAATGAAAATCCTCGGTTGTGGCTACCCAGACCCAAACGATTTCAAGCCACTGCCATTGCGATTGCGCTCGCTTGCCTCTTTTGTATAATTTAGCATCGCGCCTGCGACTTTTCCACGCCTTAACCTTTTCAACGCCACAGTCGGCTCCGGCCGTCAACTAAAAGTCGTGCCTCTGACGCCACGTTGGCTACAGCCGACAAGGGTTCAAGATTAAAAGAGACTTTGTTTGGTAGCAATAAGGTGTAATTTGCATAGCATAGCAAACATGTTTGGCGTGTGGGTGGCACATTTTGTATTCGACGTATGGCGTTCAAAAGGTTAACGCGCCTTGCCTGACCGCGCGTACGCCGCGCCTACGCCGCGCCTGCACCGCGCCTGCGCCGCGCCGCTTCTGTGTATTTCACGCCTTAGGTACGTTTCATTAAGAGCTTTTAATGATTCTGGGTTAGTTACATAAGACTTATAACTAAGGATATCGGTCGTGATTATCTTTTTTTACATTCCGATCCAGATGTTTCACAATGCCGTACAGGTACTTAATAATAATAAGAGGGTGAATCTTTATCGATGAGAAATATCATCAAAATAAGCATATCCCATCCCTACTCAGTCGGTGAAAGATCGGACGATCTTTAAATAACCAATCACGTCATCGCTTCCTCTTTCCCCGCATCCCGTGCCTACCTCCATGTTTGGTGATTTAGACGTTTAACAAAAGTAGCATTATGCGGTACCTATTGGGGGTGATCTGTGGCCTATAGCCACGCTTCGCCCTTTAGTAGGAGGTACCTACAGCCGACAGCCTACCTACAACATACAATAGTAACAAAAAAAAATGAATTATCAGACGTGCACCAGAGCTCTCCTGTTACTTATAGTTATACTAATAAAGAAATGCAAGCTTTTAAAATTATTAAATTAGGGAAATTGGTAGGTCCTGTAGTTACATTGAGTTTTATTTTTATGTTGTTTTTCATATTTTTGAATACAAAGTATATATAGGTAAATAAATGAATAAAGGCAATAGGTAAATAAATTATTATTGGTAAATAAAATGAGTTTTTTTTCCCTAAGTGTTTTTTTTATATTAGGTTATCAACGAGAGGTAGTGTTTATTATTTAATTTTGTGGATTTAAGGGATAAAACTCCATTTTTCTTATTTTATGATTGTGTTGTAAATATTCAGAATATGTATGTAGGTACCTACATATTTCTTTCCTATTTGGTTATCAAAGAGTCTGTTGATTAGGTAGTTAATAAATTTTTTTCTTATTTTAAGGTTGTTCGTGTTGTAAATAATTCGAATATAGATACTTACGTATTTCCTGTTGTAAGTTTAATAATAAATGTTAACTTTTATGCTTTTAGCATATTACCTTAGCCTGGCTGGTTAGTTTAGTATTTGTCCCATCTATGAAGCAGGTAGTTAATTTTGTGGATTTGGGTTAATAGGTATTGTTATTTTATAAAAATATAATCCTAAAAACGACAACAATACCAACGCTTTAAAAAATCGGCTTTTATGTAGTTGCAAGCCCAAATACATACACATACGAAATGCTCAATCGATATTCCTGTCTTGTTTACAATAAAATACCAAAAAACATAGTAATTGAAGCAAAATACTTGCTTGTTAGTGCCGAAAGCTTTTACTCAACGCATCCGCGTCCATTGCTTTCGGGGACCGGTCAATTGTTTGTGGGGACTGTAAATCAGTGTTGCCACTTAAAAATAAAAACTTATGCAATTTGGATTGAAAACTTCCGAAAAAATGCAAGGTACTCTTTCAAAACCTGGCTCCTTCATGCCACCTCTCCACAATATTTGAAGTGAAAACTTCTTTACGGAGGGTAAACCATTTCGTTACGTAACGCATGCTGCTAGACAGCCTGTCTGGCTTCCCTTTCTCTCACGCATACGCATTATTATACCTCTATGATGATACATTTTTACTAACGAGACGATAATTTTGAAATACTGTCGCTTTAGTATGTCTTACGTTTATTTCTCTAACTTTTAAGGATGCATGAAAATTTATTTATTCTTACAGGTGACTGTCAATCACCTCTCTATGTTCAATATTAAAAAGCGATCAACGAGAACATGTCCTTTTTCCCGAATAATAACGCTTTTGCCGTTATTCTCTGGGCACAGCGCGGTTCGTCAGTCTGTTTTTAACTCCTTCATGTTACACTGGTAAAGGGTGATTCCACGGGCGTTTTAACTGCCGTCAGTCCGCTGTCCTAATTATTTAAGAAATAGGCGATAATATACTAAAAATTTGATCAATTGTGGTAAGAATTACAATAACAGTATAGCTCTGTGTGAATGTTAGCTGCTTGGTGTAGCTCATTCTTTTAATATATATGACAGGGGGACTGACGGCGGTTGAAACGCCCGTGGAATCATCCTAAACGAGATTTGTTTGAACTCTAAAATCAAACATTTTATATTATTTATTACATACATTTTTACGTTAACGACGATTGCAAGTTGCTAGATAGTATTTTATGATATTGCATCAGTCTTTCGATAATACCTCTACATGCTTAGCGAAATTAATCGAATAATCTTAATTGTATTTAATTGTATTGGCATTAACAACTTACTACTTTATCGGCCCCTAGTTAAACTTATTATTTAATTCGTACCTAAATTAAACAGTAGGTATCAGCGGGCGCTGTTGTGCAAGGCTGCTTATTTAAACAGCTCCGTATATTTTGTTGTTGTTATTATTATATTATAAACTCTTTTAAAGAAAATATATAGTAAATATTAGTAAAAACGTTTATTGAACACTGATAAAAATATCCAGAAAAAATGGCTCCGGCGAAGGCAAAATCAGTGACGAGTGCGGCGGCCGTTAACAGGTTGGTGGAAGTAAAAACGAATCTTAATACGGAGATAAAGGATATGAAAGGTGAGATAGTGTCTTTATGATGTTCTTTGTGATCAACAAAGGTTACTCACATACCAGAGCGAATACATCCAGATGATACTGGGCCTTTTCTCCAACAAAACTGGCAACACAACACTAAATGGTCCACAAAAGATTTCACTTAATGAATCCGGCCCCCAAGGCATGGTGTTCTTAAATGATGAGCAGCTACCAACATCCGTTGCCACCAACGTCTTCACAGCGGTACCGCTGCCCACACCGGGCCACAACAATCTCACGCACGCCCTACAAAATCGGCTGTTGCTGCAAACACGCGCCAGGGCGCATATTGCCCAGTTACACCCTCAGCTTCGCTCGCCGACGTGACTACGACACCATCGCAGCTCCCCCTCGGACCACATTCTCATCAGGTCTGCGTGCGGCTGCCCCCCGTGTTGTCAGCCTTCATGTTTTCAACCTGAGTGAGGGAACCACTACAGGGGACGTTGTCCGCCATGTCCAGGCCCAGATGGATATCCCGGCGCCCATGTGTGAGCAGCTGATCGTCACTCGCGGTAACTACACGTCGTTTTGTCTGGATGTGCCGGCCGACCAACCGAAGGTGGCCAGGAATGTCAAAAACTGACCGAAGGAGGTGTCTGTCCGTCTTTTTAATGTCGTGCAGCCAAAAAACTCCCTAACAAGACGTGTCACAATAGAACAAAAAAAAATAGTCACTCATCTCATAATCTCACGCCTTCGTTCCCAGAGTGGGGTAGCCAGAGCTACAGAATTACAATAGTCACTCAATTTGTTATTATTCACCAAAACGTACGATCTATTTGTGGCAAAACTTCATTGTTAAATAGATCTGTTATCTAGCACATAAAACCCGGATATACTTGGTTTAAGTGAAATATGGTGTAAAAAAAAAGTTTTAAAAAACAAAAACCCGCCTTCAAAAAGCAAAAAATAACTTCTTTAAAATGGTAGGTAAATAGGTCAGTCCAACTGAAGTCTGCTTTTGGTTAAAATATTGTTGGACGCCGACTTCAGTTGGACTGACTTATTTACCTACCATTTTAAAGAAGTTATTTTTAGCTTTTTGAAGGCGGGTTTTTGTTTTTTTAAACTTTTTTTTATTTTATACTTTTTAGTGATCATAATTATGCTGTTATTCTCCCATTTCTCAAGAAACAATAGAACATTTCAATCTCGCCGCAAGCAACGCCGTGGGAAAGTCATAGTCATATATTTAAACCTAAATATGCTTCGTCATAGTCGCTCAACTATCTTAATCGAAATATCTTGTCGCCACCCTCGAAATATATACCGTTTAGGAGTTCCGGTGGACATCTGTGGTCTTCATCATCAGTTCCACTTCACCAAATAGTGGTTTCCAAGACCAAATACACGAGTTACAATGAAAAATACCAAAATCGCTATAGGTGTGCCTATAAATTTTGAAGAGTTCCGTCGATTCCTCATGGATTCCACCATCAGATCTTCATTTTGAAAAATGAAAAATGGGACCAATCTGGAAGCACCAGCTTTCAAATAAAAAAAGAATCTTCAAAATTGGTTCACCCAGTCGAAAGTTCTGAGGTAACAAACATTAAAAAAAAAAAATACAGACGAATTGAGAACCTCCTCCTTTTTTTGAAGTCGGTTAAAAAACGAGATTGAACGGGTAAGGTTAAGTGGGTACGCACTAGCAAACTATTACTGCCGAACGCGCATCGCCCACGGCGGGGTTGCGCTATAATATGTTCGCGACGGCATAGCATATAGCCACCGAAACGACCTGCAAAGCTTATCCGTTCAATATCATTTTGAATGCACTGCCGTTGAAATTTTTTGTCATAAATTAATAATTATTGTTTTATATAGAACTGGTATGGGTGACTTTGGCATTTACTTGGAAAAAATAGAATTAAGTATTATTGACTAAGATTGTTGACGAAAAGAAAAGGTTTCTATTAGTTGGTGATCATAATGTGGATTATTTATCTGATAATTTTTTGAGACGGCGGGTAGATGACAATACATATTGAGTTGTTATGGGTGCGCCAATACCGTTACGTTTCCGACTCGCGTGACGGCCGACTGTGCGTCATCCATTGATTGCGGCATTGCGAACCTCGACCGCAATGATTTAACTGTATCACCAGTGGATACTGCTATAAGTGATCAGATAAATATTATAATTTAATTAAGACTGAAACGTTGCGAGCTCGACAAACCCACATTGAGCAAAGGCTAGCAGGTAGCAAAATCCCAATTTGGAGGATAGTTAACGAAGAAATAGGCACAAAAACCCGCTCCATGAATATAAACCTCACAGACCCAACAACGCGAATGATTATTCCCGATAATGATATTCCTGACATTTTTAACTCTCACTTTTTGAACATAGCCTCAAAACATGTCATCGATATTGATCAGTCCCTGAGCCAGCGTTACCTCCGCAGACCGCTGCGCGAAGCGGACGTGCCCGCGCTCGTCCTGCCCGTCGTCACGAGGGGCATGCTGGACCAGGTGGTACAGTCTATGTTAAAAACGCGTAAAACTACTGATACTTATGACATTTCACTTGATATTTTATTATTTATTTGGCCGATTATTGGTCATATTTTAGTTCGATTAGTTAATTATATTTTTGCTACTGGCGCATACCCTGATGTTCTTAAAAGTACCATAGTGTGTCCTGTGTTCAAGGGAAAAGGAGACAAGTGTGACGTAAACAACTACAGGCCGATAACAATAGTCCCTACGATGTCTACAATAGTGGAGTCAATCATGTCGTCGCACATCATGAGCCACCTTGAGAAAAATGACCTTTTGACGGACCGGCAATTTGCGTATCGGCAGAAGACCTCAATGACCGCAGCAGCGTGTAAAATACTTGACTGCATTGTTACTGGTCTGGATGAGAGGTACAAAGTAGCGGGTATTTTATGCGACTTGTCCAAGGCCTTTGATGTGATCAATCACGTAATGCTTCTGGACAAGTGGCATCACTACGGCATCAGTGATGTCAGCCACCGTCTACTCACGTCGTTCCTGTCCGGCCGTCAACAGTTAGTTATCCGCAAACGGCAAAAGAATGCAGTCTATGACCGGAAGTGTAGGTCTTGGGATCCCTCAAGGATCAGCTTTAGGAAACACACTGTTCTTAATTTATGTGAATGACCTTCCGACAGCCATTACAGCTGGCCTTTCTGTGCTCTTTGCGGACGACACGACTGTCGTGGTTAGTGCGCGCACGCATGAACAGCTCGGGGAGAAAATTCATGACGCGTGCCAACAGTTGCAATCGTGGTTTTCGGCAAATGGTTTGATCTTAAACTTGTCGAAATCCAATACCATGGTTTTCTCAGCCCGAAGTGTATCCCTCCCTCCGTGCGTAGCAAACGGTCCGATGCCGATATGCAATGAGTGTAGGTTCCTGGGCTTCACACTAGACTCTAATCTTAACTGGAAGTGCCATGTCGACAAACTGTGCGATAGACTGAGTGGTGCCGTCTTTGCGTTGCGTAAACTGAGGAGGCTTATTGCAAATGATGCATTAAAACAGATGTACTTTGCACATTTTCACTCTCTGATGTCGTATGGTACTCGTACGCTCCTATGGGGTAACTCCACGGATGCCAACAGGATAATGCTTATGCAAAAGCGTGCCTTACGCACGTTAGCCGGGGTGAAACCTAGGCACTCTTGCAGGGCCCTTTTTGTAAAGCACCGCATATTGACGCACTACTCGGTTTACGTTTTTCAAATATTAATGTTCGTGAGAAACAATATTTCATCTTTTGCATGCGTCAACATTCCTGGCAAGCAGCTCCGCCACACCGGGCGTTTGAGAACAGTTCCACGTCGCATGGCACTTGCGGGTAAGAACCCGCGTGTCATCGGTCCCACATACTATTAGCGTCTACCCGCTAAACTTAAAAATGTTCCATCTGACGAAGCATTTAAACATCAGCTGAGAAACCTTTTATTGGATAATCCATTATACACCGTCGACGAATATATGCAACTTAAATGGTAAAATTATTATTGTTTATTTGACTTTATTACTTTTTGTATATTGACATCGGAAACTGACCATTTACTAGTTGTTTATTAATGTTGACTTTGATTATTTGAGTGTTATTTTTGTATTATTATATTATTATTTTGTATTAATTTTGACAGTATGAATGTAATTTCGTATTTTTTGTCATGCAATGCAATTTATATTGTAATATTACATTGATGACTGAATAAACTAAACTAAACATAAATAAATAGCCTATCATTAGTATCTTATCGCTTAGAAGATTTTAACAGATCAAAGAGCAGCTAAGATGTGCTGTTGAAGCGACAAGGAACTGTATCAATAAAACTTGCTATTTTAATAAAAACAGTATATATCACAAACGCCTACATTAGCTTTTTGGTCTTTATGTTTTACAGCTACTCGTATTTGTTGTAAGATTTCCGCGGATGCTTTACTAAAATGTAATACTATTTATCGTTCAAACTGTAAGCACTTTCTAAGCCTACGTTCTACGTTCAGAGCCCCGTCATTCCATACAACGTAGTACTTTTCGGCTGTCTTTAGGGTTCCGTACCGAAATGGTAAAAACGGGACCCTATTAGTAAGACTCCACTGTCCGTCTGTCTGTCTGTCACCAGTAGTCCGGGAGCCCACTGCAAGAAACCCTACCTGATAAAAAAATTGAAAATGCCTAGCATGTAGGCGTAGCTGACCTTTAGTAGCTTCATCTGCTCTTGGTCGGCCGCAGCTATTTTGGTAAATTTTGCGCACATGTTAAAAAAGTGGTGCGAGAAATCATCAGATAAAACGTCATCGAAAAATTGAACGGAACTTGTACGGTAGGACAGTTAAATAGCAATGGTCGGCCAAATCCTGTGTTGGCAGGTTCCGGTGTCCGACCGAATTTGTGCTACCACCTGGCCGCTACATTTTACCTCATCGAAAAATTGAATCAAACAAGCGGATTTTAATAGCTTAATTAAAGCTGATCACGTACATATGTCTTCGTCGGCCTCACCTTAGCCTGGCAGTTTTTCGCAATCCGACCACATTTATACTGTTCGTAGAAAAATAAAACAATATTAAAAATATGTTTTTTTCATCTCCTAAACTAATTTGTATTAACTTATGCTAAATTATTTTATGTTATATAATTTTTTGACAAGTATGATTAAATGTCATCATCATCGTCATCATCATGTCAGCCGAAAGACATCCACTGCTGGACATAGGCCTCCCCAAAGGCTCTCCACTCAGACCGGTCTTGTGCTTTTCGCATCCACCGCGTTCCCGCGATCTTTACAAGGTCGTCACTCCATCTTGTTGGAGGCCTACCTACAGCCCGTCTCCCGGTCCGCGGACGCCACTCAAGAACCTTCTGACCCCATCGGCCATCAGTCCTGCGAGCAATGTGCCCCGCCCACTGCCACTTAAGTTTGATTATTCTTCGGGCTATGTCGGTAACCTTAGTTCTACCGCGGATATCATCATTTCTGATTCTATCACGCAGAGAAACCCCGAGCATAGCCCTCTCCATAGCCCTCTGAGTGACTTTGAGCTTCCTTATAAGGCCCATTGTTAGCGCCCACGTCTCAGATCCGTAAGTCATCACTGGCAACACACACTGTTCAAAGACTTTTGTCAAACACTGCGGTAATTTGGACGAAAAGGAGCTGCGAAGCTTCCCGAACGCTGCTCAGCCGAGTCGGATTCCGACGAGTGACCTCTTTCTAAAAGTTGGACCTACCTAACTGGACCGTTTGTTGGAGCGCAGAGCCTTCGACTATCACGGAAGTTGGCGCGACATGGACATTGGACATGACTTTCGTCTTGTCCATGTTCATCCTCAAGCCAACTCGGTCGGAAACTCCACTGAGGTCAGCGAGCATTACACTGAGGTCCTCCATGGTCTCAGCCATGACTACGATATCGTCAGCGAATCGAAGGTGACTAATGTACTCGCTATTTATGTTGATGCCTCGTCCTTTCCGGTCCAGAACCTTAAAAGCATCCTCCAATGCAGCGGTGAACAGCTTCGGAGAGATCACATCTCCTTGTCTGACTCCCTGCTGCAGAGGAATAGGCTTCGTGCTCTGGTCCTGTAGTCGGACGGACATAGTGACGTTTTCGTACAGACACTTCAACACTTCGATATATCGGCAGTCAACTTGGCACCGCTGGAGAGACTGCAGCAAAGCCCAGTTCTCGATCGAATCGAAGGCTTTCTCGTAGTCTACAAATGCAAGGCAAAGGGGGAGGTTATACTCTTCGGTCTTCTGTATAACCTGCCGCAACGTATGTGTGTGGTCTATGGCACTATAGCCTTTTCGGAAACCGGCTTGTTCGGGAGGATGGAAATCGTCAAACCTGCGCGCGAGACGATTTGTGATGACCCTCGAAAACAGCTTGTAAACATGGCTCAGAAGTGAGATGGGTCTATAATTCTTCAGCAAAGTTTTATCACCTTTCTTGAAGAAGAGAACCACCACACTTCGGTTCCATGCTTTCGGCGTTCTCCCTTCATGGAGGACGGAGCTGAACAGCGTCTGAAGGCCCCTAAGGGTGGGTTTACCCGCCTTCAGGAGTTGCCATTCTTAAGCTGTTTGAGGGCCCTACTAATCTCGTACAGGCTGACGTCGGAGAGATCTTCGGTGTCGGGTTAATCTAGCCCTCGGGTCTTTAGCTCGATTTTCGACGGGTGTTCGGGTTGTCGTGTACAAATACAAAAAATATTTAATTAGGTAATTACTAACTACCGTTATTTTAAAACAAACAATATTTAGAAAAAGATCATCAAAATGAAAGAAAGAAAGAAAATCATTTATTCGTGACGAAGATAATCAAGAACAGGTACAAAAACGTAGGTACAAGATGAAAGTAGTCACGAAATGGTCCCAACTCAGCGTAATGCTGGCATTAAAGTCATTGACATTCCAATTCTTATGCTTAATTGTTCGAAGTATTAGAAACAAAGAAATGTGTCAGAATCCCGAAAATAAATAATTTGAAAAGCTTAACTTATATATTAAATAATCACAAAGAAACGATAAATAACACAGACCTTAATCTAACTAGATAACGTAAACACCTCAATTTGTATGAAAACCAACCGTGTCACTTTTTTTCTACCTGCTGTGACGTCATAAGAACGAATTAGTGATGTGAATTCCCCGTTGTCCGCGCGAAATCGATACAAAGGCGCCGCCGCCCGCGCCGTGCGGCTCGTATCAATCAGTCAGTATGAGGTCAGTCTTTGTAGTAAGAGGTCGCGCGCGTGTTGCGCCTTGTCGCCGTGTCTGCGTGGCTTGGAAGTTGATAATTTCACCGCTCTTCAGGTAAGTTATGATGTCACATATACGTAAAAAAATATATGTATAGTTACTAGATCTTTTCGATTACAAGAAAGTGACCGTAAGTACGTAATTGTTTGACAACAAAGAGATAGATAGATATACAAACTATTGCTATAGAAATATTTACTAGAACACTAAATTGTCGCAAGCGATCGAAGCAATTACAAGCGCGAATTTATGTGTCCGTGAATTTCACATAACGATTTTTCAATCGATTTGCCAGAGGAATGATAAAAGGACAGAAAAATGATAAATCTTATCTTACTCTTAGGTAATGGCAGTCATTTTCAGTTGGATTTAATCAAAATGCTTTCTTATGGTTTGTAATGATTCTCGTTACTTTGTTGTAGGTAAATTATGTCTAGCCAAATAAAAAAACCAGAGAAGAAATTTTATCTGCGAAAAGAAAAGCTAGTAAATTACCTTATGATAAAATAAAATCAGATCCAGAACTCAGTCAACTTAGAAAAGAAAAAGATAAGGAAAAATACTTAAAGAAAAAGAAAAATAAGCAGGTGACGGATATAAGGATGAAAAGCGTTATAGAACAGCAAAATTTACCTACGTGTCACAAAATACCTAAGCGTATTATCGTTCCTGTTTCAAGAATCGGTTAGAATCGTAAACAATCGGAAGGTGTACATCACTATTTGCTTAATTTGACAGAAAAATGATAATAGTACTCGTACCAAGAAGCCAAGCGACACAAGCTAAAGATCAACCGTTAAATTTCCATTGCGCGTGAATATAGACAGGGCCTACAACTTTGCAAGTAAAGCAGGCATATTATGAACATGAAGTAATCCCACACAGTATTATTTTTCATAGTAAAACCACGACAAACCTAAAATAAATTATCTTTATGGAAGGAAACATGTCCATTATTTGGGTCAGCTTTTCCTGTACAGTTTTTTTAACTTAATACGGAACAACCAGTCATTTTTCTAGATATCGGTAACGTCTGGAGGCGGTAACGGTCGAACGCGTACTAAATGAAGCCGCGTAGAAAGTAGACATTTAGACTGCTTTTTGACACGCGAAGTACGTACACTCGCGGCATCTAGTTAGATTAAGGTCTGTGATAAATAATATAAATCAGCTAGGCAGAATGACGTATGATGCAATAGTTTTTCTCTGTGGTCGATGTCAATTTTGGAACTGCAAGCAAGAACTAAACTAATTACGACAAACTTTGTAGTTTCTTTTTTAAGCTTCTAGAAAATGTTATGTATGCAACGGCACATAATTGGCTTTTGAGGTATTCGTGCCTGTCACTATCAGAAAAAGAAAAAAGGGATATAAGAAAGTTTCCAGCTGTTTACTTTTTGTATTCTCCATTTTTGTACAAATAATTAGCCCTTGTAATACTTATGCATATACGCCTTTCAGGAGTCTTTATTATGTGACAGTTGCACAATAGTTATATTATGACGATTCTTAAGGTACGAGTGTCGGGGTTAGGTTAGGTTAGGCGCGAGCGACAGCGGAGCGAGCGCTCTAATGTTAGGCACGAGTATCTTTAGAGCTAATTATGTACCGTTGCAAGCTACAAGCAAGCTTAAAATGATAATGACAAAAATAAACAACGGATATTTTTTCTTTAATATTTTCCTTGATGTTTCTAACAGAAAAACGGATCTACTAAGTTGTGTTGTTATTAATATAAGACTAAACAATAACTACACGTAGAAGCGAATCTCCTTTACCAAGGCCACAAATGCCGCGCTTTAAATACCTACTTCCCCCTTCACCCCGTTACGCCCCTCTGTCTTCCGCGCCCAAAGTTAGGGCTGCCACTTATTTTAGTCGGTTTATGGATGTGTTATACAAAGTTAGTCACGAAATGTTATATATGATTTTCTTCAACGTGGAAACATTGTCTCAAAATTAGTTTTTTATTTTTACGTTAAATAAGGTAATAATAGTTTTTGATGATATTAAGATTATCTCCAGAAAATTACATGGCTTATGTGGCTATAAATCATGTATAAAACACGGAAACGAGTCTTTTAACAACCTTTTAAGCTCGATAAGTTTTATAGTATGGGATCCGGAGTTACTTTTTACGTTCCTTTCCGGACCATTACTATATTATTTAATAGGTACGTTTAAAAAATCAAATCGCGACATGCGCGGTGAAACACATATAAATACAACGCCCGCGCCGCGCCGCGCTGTACGGTCTAAAGCCCATCACAAACGGAGCTATAATATATATTAATATACAGGAATATATATAACATTATAGCAAAGAACCACACATTACTAAGATATGAAAATATATATCCATCCCATTCATTATAGTGGCGAGGGAAAGAGATAAATATATCTTACAGCAAGGTCTATTAAGGTATCTTAAGATACCTTAATAGACCACCCACGCAGCTATAATATACATATATTATAGCTGCGTGAGTGGAATCTGTCTACTAGTACGGAAATATATCGTAAGACGCATTGTTATAATGTATATTTTGGCATATTAATATATATTCCGTGTGTGACGCCCCTGACTGACTAGACACCTCCGGTGTCGCCAGGCGGTAGGTATCTAACGCGCCGAGCGCGCGTCGGGAGCCGGGAGTTTCGCTTCTACGTGTAGTTATTATTTATTCTTATGCTGCCAGTAAGAACTAAACTAGGTAATAATGACTTGCCACCAACAGTAGATAAACTTTGTGATATTGTACTTTTTGCTGATGATACTTCACTAATTTTCAAGGTAGATAGAAAATCCGTAGACTACAGTAGGATTAACACCACACTAGTAAAAGTACTTAATTGGTTTACTAGCAACAATTTGCTACTAAATGCTAAGAAAACGAAATGTGTTAGGTTCGCTTTGCCTAATGTTAAACCGGTACATTCTAGTATTTTTCTAAATGACGAGTGTTTGCAAATGGTAGATAAGGCAATTTTCTTAGGCATAACATTAGATAAATATTTGCAATGGAGTCCCCATATAGCTGTACTGGCAGGTAAACTAAGTTCGGCAGCTTACGCCGTTAGGAAAATTAGACAACTAACCAATGTTGAGACAGCTCGCTTAGTCTATTATAGTTATTTCCATAGTGTCATGTCGTACGGTATTCTGGTTTGGGGTAAGGCAGCTGACACACAAACTATATTTGTGTTACAAAAAAGAGCCATTCGTTCTATTTACAATTTAAATTCCCGTGACTCATTAAGAGAACATTTTAAAGAAATTAATATCTTGACTGTAGCGTCTCAATTTATTTATGAGAATATTATTTACGTTATTTGAAATTAAGATTCTTTCACCAAAAATTCTGATATACATAATTTAAATACCAGAAATAAAAATAAAATCGCTATCCAAAAATTCTGCGTCCGTAAAGTATATAAATCATTTGTTGGTCAATGCATTCATTTCTATAATAAATTACCTGACAAAGTTTTAAAGTTACCCTTTCCAGCACTTAAAAATTACTTGAAAAGGTCGTTAATGTCTAAAGCGTATTATAGGATCGAGGACTATCTAACAGACAAAAATGCATGGCCTAAATCCGAAACTTAGTCAATAATAATTTATTCAAATGCAAAATCTTTATCTTGTCTAGGGGACACCGTTGATGTAGGAAAACATATCGAAACTTTTATGTGGTCGTCTCGCACCATCTTATATACACATAAGTGTGTGCTTTTTTTTCTCTCTATCTCTCCCGTAAGATTCTTAATTGGCATGTTTTCCTGCTGAACTAAGCATGTTATTTGATACTATATTTAATTTAATATTTATAGCTTTATATAATGCTAGACTAAGTAGTACCATTGTAATAAGAAATATGTTTAAAAAATGACTGACTGCTGAGTTTCTTGCGGCGTTTCTTCTCAGCGGTGCTTTTCTCTTGGGAAGCGCTGGTAGATTCTTGACGTGTAAAAGTGCCCGTGCGGCCTACTTACTGAATACATTTCTTTTATCTTTTTTATCTTTTATAGGCTTGGATCGGTCGGTCCCTATCTTACCAGGCAAGCGGTAATATCGCGGATGTCTGTCTTTGAAACTTGGCAACAGATAGCTTCTCCGACTCTAAATACGATCGCCAGCAGATCCGTCGCCAGTTCTTTGTCCTTACTAGGTACATTCCTCAGCTCAATGCCTGCTGATCGTGACTTAATCTGTGCCTCATGGAGCTGTTTTTCTAACTTTTTAATGCGGTCTTTATTTCCCAACCGTTCTGTTTCAAGGTTTGAAATATTATTTTCCATGTCGTCGTATCTTCTATTCATAAAATCCATAGATTTTTTTATATCAGAATTAACGTTCTGAATTTCCGCACATTGCATTTTTGACTCTGTTACATCAGATACAAGTTTTGACAAAATGAGATATTGTTGTGCCTTCCAGTTGGTAAGCATTTGTTTGCAGGTTCTGGTGGCGGCGCGTAAGTAAGTAGAGGGCTGGTATTTTTTTAAACAGTTTCTATTGGTTACGGCAATATTTATGCAAAATTTGATATTTGTCCATTTCATACTTATTGGGAAAAAAATAAAACCTTTTAGGGTTAAATGGATGCCGTGAGGTTCCAGGGGGCAGTAGAGGGCTAAAAATGTATATGAAGTATTTTCTCCTCACGGGGCATCAGCTCATAATAGTTCCAAACTCAAAGCTTTGGTGGGAATTTTTAAAGGGCTACCCTGCTACACCCTTTCAGAATGGCGATAGGCAGATCCGTATTCTGCAGGGCCAAAACCCTCTGATAACGTTGTCACACTTGTCACCCCACCTGTTACATGATTTGCCGCTTGCATTCTACTTCTTCAAAAATGATCCTAGACTATAAAGCGTTAATATGGTTAACGTTTTCAAGATTATAGTTTTTTAAAGCCAAAGTCATGAAAGCGCCGGGCTTTGAAAGATCTGATTTTTTCATAATAACTGGCTCTTTCATAACACAGTTATTAAATAATGAATCAAAAAGTTATAAAGATTTAAAAACCTCTATTTTAATATTTAATTTAGTTATTTGATTCAGGAATTGCATTACCGAGAAGCCGAGCCAAAAAAACGAAAAAAATACCATAAAAAGGACAATTAAGCCGGAGCCCCACTGCTGCGCACGCTATGCACGGAAACGCTATACACGTCGCCCACGTGGGTCTATTGGTCTGGATACGTGTGTCAATATTTTCACAGCAACCAATGCATGCACACGTAAACCGTGTGGGCCACGTGGCGGCGTTGGTCAGCTGCGTGTGTCTACATTCCCCACTGCGGGCCACGGACATGCACGCGCGCGCGCGAGTTCGACGCCCTTGAAGCCACCTTTCCTCTGCAACTCACGGGCAGCGTGGGTCGCGGTGGGATCTTGCCTGCCACGCCCGCTAGCGTGTGCTTGGCAGGCCCTTCGGAACAGACCACGCGTGTATCAGTGACGTCATTTCGTGCGCAACGTGCTCGTGCACTACTGTGGAAGTATCTACCTACATTTTCATACAAAGCGTTTTTGTACCCACGTGTGTAGCTTGACCGTGCGCAGCAGTGGGGCTCCGGCTTTAACGCAAACAATTAAGGTCTTTTTTTTCAATCGAACGCTAATTATTAAATATTTTTTTTAATCTCGGTAAATAATTTATCCATACTTTTTTTGATAAGTGATAAGTATTATGTGTTATTTTGATTATTATTCAAATTCTTATTAATTAAAATACAATACGCTACCTTAAATTTAAAGCAGGTTTTAGGAATGACTTAAATTTGTTATTAGAATTAATAAATTGTTAAAAATTTTCCTTATTTAAAATAAGAATTTGTTAGAGTCGTCTTTATGTTTTTTAATACAGTGCATAACTGATATTTTGCGTAATTTACGGATAAACTTTAAGTATTTAATAAGTTGCTCTTTTATAACTATAAGTGGCTCTTTGAATACCAATTTGATATGAAAGAGCCAAATGACACATTGTTTTAAAACGGGTAATTTACTGTTCTTTTTATTTCTTTTTGCGATTATTAGTACGAAAATACAAACTATAATAAGTAAACCATCATTTAGATGAAAAATGTCTGTATTTTTTTATTCAAACTGTATCTTTTGGCCACATTTAGTAAACTGGCTCTTTCATCTCACTTCTCCCCTACGTAATTTGGGTGGTTGATACTGCAATAAACATTATTACTATATACTGTGGTAAACGAGTGCTCGAAAGGGGGGTGTGTATGGAAAAGTTGAAAGCAGAAATTTTGACTTCGGAACTTTGAACTAGTTAGGAGATAAACATACTAAAAGTCCCCACCCCTCGGAGGTGAGCCCTAGGGAGGGGGCACAAAGAAGGTCCCGTATTTTTGTTTTTTGTTTACATCTTGAAAAAGATGCGTGATAGGAAATGGTGTTGTATGGCATTATTAAAGCTGATAAAATTCTCTACAACTTTAATTCTATACATTTTTCACCTATTTTCAATCGTTGTCTAGATATGAGCTCCAAAAAGTTGTCGATTTTCAAAAATGTATTTTTACCTCACCTATTTTTTCTTACATTTCTCTCCAACTTGCATATATATCGTCGGTAGAAAACAGCTCCCTATATAGCTTGCACAAGGAAGGCAGCTGTCAGAGAGTAGTGGCGCCGAGCTGTGAAGCTTTCCACCAGCGCCTGATATGATGACCACGCCCACTCTGTCAAGAGTGAAAACGACGAAGAAGAAGACTTAGCTTGTAGGGAATTTAATTCTCTTTAAGAATATACATATATACATATCATCTACCGGTGAAAAGTTATACCAGATTTAAAAATTTCGGCAAATTTAAATATTTCACACCAATATATTGCAAAGCTCATTACTTTCGCTATTATCAGATGCAACCGTAGATTTCAGGTTATGTTACATATTAATTTAAGAAAAAAACTTTTTTATTAAGATTTGAACTCAATAAAAAAGGTTTTTCTCAAAAATATCCGTAAAAGTTGTCATTATTTATTAAATTTCAGAAGACGAAGTGCATAGTATAATTATGGTCAATCTAAAATAAAAATAAAATTAAACATTACTGGCTCGATTTACTCATGTCATGCTCACTGGACACCCCACTGTCTGTTTTGTAACGTTTTAAAGCATAACCCTAATGTACACAATATGTACCGAATTTGTACATACTTAAAAAGAAATGTACCTCAATAGATCGAGAGTACAAATAATATGAGTTTGGGGTTGCTGTGGAGCATCTCCCCAGCAACCCCAAAGATTAAATTAAGAATTTGTTATTTATTAAAACATAACGCTGTTGTACCCAATATGTACTGAATTAGTACGCACTTTGTTTTAAATGTACCTCCATAGATCGAGAGTACAAATGACCTACATTAGGGGTTGCCGTGGAGCATCTCACCAGCAACCCCAATCATTGAATTTAAGAAAAAAAAAGTGTACTAATTCAGTACATATTGCGTACAACAGCGTAATGTTTTATTTAATAAATAATAATTTCTTAAATTCAATGATTGGGGTTGCTGGTGAGATGCTCCACGGCAACCCCAAATTCAGATCATTTGTACTCTCGATCTATGAAGGAACATTAAAAAAAAAAGTGCGTACTAATTCAGTACATATTGGGTACAACAGCGTTATGTTTTAATAAATGACAAATTCTTAACTTAATCTTAGGGGTTGGTGGGAAGATGCTCCACAGCAACCCCAAACTCATATAATTTGTACTCTCGATAGTCTCGATCAATTGAGGTACATTTCTTTTTAAGTATGTACAAATTCGGTACATATTGTGTACATTAGGGTTATGCTTTAAAACATTACAAAACAGACAGTGGGGTGTCCAGGGAGCATGACATATTTACTCGACAACAAATAAACGGCACTATTCCATGTTTTCGTTTAATTAATATTCCTTGTTAGGGGAGGGAGGGGGGGGAGACATTTTTTTATTGATATGTAACGTTGAAATCTACGGTTGCATCTGATAATAGCGAAAGTAATGAGCTTTGCACTATATTGGTGAGAAATATTAATATTTGCGGATTTTTTTAAATGTGGTATAACTTTTCAACGGTTGATGATACATTAATATATGTTTATATATTTTTAAAGAGAATTAAATTCTCTACAAGCTAAGTCTTCTTTTTCGTCGTTTTGACAGAGTGGGCGTGGTCATCATATCAGGCGCTGGTGGAAAGCTTCACAACTCGGCGCCACTACTCTCTGACAGTTGCCTTCCTCGTGCAAGCTATGTAGGGGGCTGTTTTCTACCGACGATATATATGCAAGTTGGAGAGAAATGTAAGAAAAAATAGGCGAGGTGAAAAATACATTTTTGAAAATCGACAACTGTTTGGAGGTCATATCTAGACAACGATTGAAAATATGTGAAAAATGTATAGAATCAAAGTTGTAGAGAATTTTATCAGCTTTAATAATGCCATACAACACCATTTCCTATCACGCATCGTTTTCAAGATGTAAACAAAAAACAAAAAACGGGACCTTCTTTGTGCCCCCCTCCCTAGGGCTCACCTCCGAGGGGTGGGGACTTTTAGTATGTTTATCTCCTAACTAGTCCAAACAAAGTTCCGAAGTCAAACTTTCTGCTTTCAACTATTCCATCCACAATTTTTCATTGCCAGGACTAATAATCAAACATTACAATTTTTAATTTAATTTTCCAATACCATATCGGAATCCCGACATCCCGGTATTGGAGAACGAATACTAGCAGTCATACCGGTATTACCAAAAGTCCCTGTACGGAACCCTCGGTGCTCGAGTCAAACTGCAACTGCAACAAATCATTTTTCAACATTGGTCTCTAACCTAAAGTTATTTTCAGAGCTGGCAGTCCCACCAGTACCGCCGGCGATGGAGACTATGATCCTCACGTGCATCGCCAAATTCGGCATCCTACATCGTAAGAATTCAAAATTCTAATTCTAATTAATCTCATTCAAATTCAAATTAATATATTTGTCAAAACATAGGTTATAAATAAAAGTAAAGGTTGTTTAAAACTAATATCGTATCACTTTGTTTTACCCTTAGGTGTACAAATATAATGTTGCTTATGCAGCAAATACAAAATTTAAATTTAGTTTTATGCTAGCATGCATGCGACGACGCGCTGGCCTAGTTGGTAGTGACCCTGCCTACGAAGCTGGCGATCCTGGGTTCAAATCCCGGTAAGGGTAGATATTTGTGTGATGAGCACGAATATTTGTTCCCGAGTCTTGGATGTTTTCTATGTATTTAAGTATATATTTCTCTATATAAGTATTTAAATCGTTGTCTAGTACTCATAGTACAAGCCTAGAGCTTATTTTGGGACTAGGTCAATTGGTGTGACATATTGTCCCCTGATATTATTATTTATAGATATTTATTTAATTTTCTGTAAATTCGGTTTTTTATAACAAATATTCAAATATAAAAGTAAAATAACAATACTAATACAAAAAATAGACATTTTAAAAAACCTAACCTACGAGTGCCGCCGGCAGCGGGGCAGGGCTCATTCTATTCGGCTGTAAAAGTAAAAGTGTCAAAAAAAAAATAATAGATAAGAATAGTATTTTGTGATAAAGCTTTTTCAACTTGATAAAAATTTCAAGTAATTGTCCGGAAAGGAACGTAAAAAGTAACTCCGGATCCTAGACTATAAAACTTTTTGAGCGTAATAGGTTGTTTATAGACTCGTTTCCGTGTTTTATAGATGCTTTATAGCCATCTTAATATCATCAAAACATATTATTAGGTACCTACCTAATTTAACGTAAATATAAAAACCTCATTTTGAAACAATGTTTGACGTTGAAGAAAAACATAAATAACATTTCGTGACTAAACTTGAACCCAGGACCGGGATTTGAACTTAGCCCCTTACCGGGATTTGAACCCAGGACCGCTAGTTTAGTAGGCAGGGTCACTACCAACTAGGCCAACGCGTCGTCGCATGCATGCTTGCATAAAACTATTTTTAAATTTTGTATTTGCTGCATAAGCAACATTATATTAATAACATATAACACATCCATAAACCGATTACAATATTTATAAGTGACAGCCCTAACTTTGGGTGCGGAAGACAGAGGCGCGATTTCCAGTAAAATCATGTGGTAGGATCCCCTACCTATTTATTTTGTACGTGGGGGATCTTGCCAGGTGATCTTACTGGACATCCCCGACAGAGGGGCGTAGGGGGCTGAAGGGGGAGGTAAGTATTTAAAGCGTAGCATTTGGGGCTTTTGATGTGTAGTTAGATATTGTTTATTCTTATGTTATAGGGTAGATGTTGATTGGGCTATATCTGTTTACATGTCAAAGTTTACATTCATAAATTATTCCATTTTAAAAATTAACTTACGCATGAAAATAGTCTTAAGGATATTATACCCTATTGTCACTTAAGAATTCTTTAACAGAGTAATAACATTTCTGTAACAGTAGTTCGGTACGGGTTTTCCTAAATAGTCTAATTGAAAGTGACTTCATGCCATTTGGTATTTTATTATAAATTGCTGGAGCCATACCAAAGAATTTTTTACGATAAAGCGCAGTGTTACTCTTATTGATTCGCAGTTTTTACTCATATTGAGATCGGACACGAAATGCGCGTCCCTGAGATACAGATACAGTACAACCATTTTCTTAATAGCGATCGGTAATCATCGTTTTTAACACACTTTTATTTAAAAAAAAAAATCGGTCGTTAGGGTGTCCTGATACCCTTAATTTCTGGCTGTTATTTGAAAACTAACTCCCACGGTAATAGGTGCCGTTACCTTATATTTAAAGATTTGAATGCAGGAACACAACTTTCTCACCTTTTTTGGGCTCTAAACGCTAATTCTTTATCTATTGAGTTCCCAGAAGATTATTCCATATCTCAGGCGTGAAGCTGTAAGGCCGTGATAAGCGGTTAATAAGGCAGTATGAGTTATTAAACTTTAGTCTTTAAAATAAGTCCGACAGTTCCGGCTCTCGCCTCGATAAAATATAGTTAAAGTTGCCTTATTGCTACAGTGTTATTTAAGTGAATTAACTTTGTTACAGCGATTTCGAAACATTTGTGCACCTTCTTAAGTGTTGCCTGGGCACCGGCATCCTGGCGATGCCGCAAGCATTCGTGCGCTCTGGGCTACTCACCGGCATTATCGCCACTTTCCTCGTCGGCGTGCTCACCACTTACAGCTTGCAAGTCTTGGTTGGTATAACATAACGTACTTGTATTTTTTATGTTTTCCTGGAAATTATACCAAATACAGAATCATTGAGAATTTGTTATAGCCTAAGCAACAAAGACCAAAAACTGCCTATCAGTGGAAAAAACTCGTGTATAAGCAAATTTTGGTATAGTTGTAGGGAATGGTGGAGGGTGTGCTGGTCCCTTTTTTTAGTTTTTCGTAAATAACTCGTAAACGGTAGCCCATAGCAAAAAATTCTCAATTACATAATTTTAATCTACATAAAAATTATAAAAAAAAAACCGGTACACAATTTTGCTGGGATAAATATTTAATGAGATATGGAGGGAAGATGGACAATAAAAAACAAACTTACATTTCTTTAAGTATGGCTCGTATATTCCTAAAAATAAAATTCATAATTATCTTCTAAATCTAAAGTGTCATCATCATCATCATCATCATCATTGTCATCATCGTCATCAATTCTACACGTATTTTTGCTATAGTTGTGCATAAATTTATACTAACGGGGTAGCGCGGGGCCGGGGGGGTTCAGCTGAGCGCGCGCAGCCAGCGCTCAAATGTACTAGTTCGGTCTTTTAGTTCTTTTAGTACACTAGTACACTGAAAGAAACTGTTACTTGTGCCCCGAATGACTGGTGGGTCGGACATTCATTCGGAGCGCTTCGCTGTCAGTGTCACTCACTGCTCTGCCTGTTCTGTTCAGTTCTTGCTCCGCTTTTACTACGAGAACTAAGAGCAGAAACTTTCGAGAATAGTTCGTTCTAGAACAGTGACGGGAATTCATTCTTAGTACATGTACAGTCAAGGTCACCAATATGTATACACCACAAAGTCTCAAAAATAAGTACACAGACCTTATTACTATGGCGATAAGGTCTATGTGTACATATTTTAGCAACTTTGTGCGCATATTTATTTTTAACCTTGACTGTACTACACAACACTAGCCGCCAGTGAAGTGGCGGGCGAACCACTTGTGATTTATTTTCTACGCGACACTGCAGTGTGTTTTACGCTATGTCGGAGAAGTGTTTAATTTGTGATCATTTAGTCGAAACCGACTTGTGTAAAGTCGAAAGTGAAGGGATAATTGGGATAGTGAAGGCAAGTGCGTTAAGGAAAGATGGGAATATAATGGAATGTTCACAATGCCTGCAGAAGAGAATACGTCAGAAGTGACTCAATAAAAAGGTTTAAGGTCCGTTCATCCTTACTTATCTTATCGTGTAAACAAACGTGACGTCAAAGGTGATAATTTACATTGACTAGTGATTGGAAATGTCGATAAAATATATTGATTGATTTTGTTATAAACACTTAAGTTTACCAACAATTTCAATACAGTTGAATGTTTTCTTCACATTTCTAACTGAAATGCTGTGGTAAATGCTATTTCATTATCCAATCCTATAGTAGTACTTTAGTACTGTTACGTACGTGGGGGTAGATAACTGATAGAAATGCACGAATACATCGATAATCAAAAGTAGACTTTAATAACGCACTCACTTAAACCGTTACAATACAATTATCGCACAATAAACTTCCGAATACTCAGATGATCGCTCGGGCAGGCATATTTTTCTTCTATCTTCTACGACAAAGTACGTCCGATCAATACCTACAACGTATTGTAGGTATATAAAACATATGTATAATGCTGCCCAAACGCGCCTAAATAAACCTTATTTACTGTTGTAAATTAATTTTTCGAAGTTTCCTGCGAACTTATAGTGATACCTACGTTTGCACGCTCGAATGGTAGGGTTGTCAATTAAAATATTAATATGAATACATTATTATAAGAAAAACAGTTATTTATTTATTTATTACACAAAAAACTACTTACATACATACTTAATTTTTTACTTTAATAAGGGTTGCTCAATAGGTATTATAACTAAGAGACATTCGAAGTACAAGAATTATATTTCCGAAAGAATTTTGTAAAACGGCGCAGTACCTAGTAGTTAGTGGTTATATATTACATAAATTACCTGGAAAACCGAGCGTCGCACGGGTTGAAAACGAAATTTCCCGAAGATTACATAAATATGGCTCAAAAAATTAAAATCCTTTTTAGATTAGCTACCTACCTTACCTACCTACTTACATCTAAGAACTTACGTATTAATGAATTCTCTATCACTAAGGTATAGGTATAACATTTTTGTAATAAAACAAGTAACAATTTTATACTGGTGTCCGTTATTTTTTTCTTGGTTGCATATTATTTTACTTAAGAGCCTTACGAATATGTACCTAATCACCCTAACATGTTTATAATAAGTTTACTAGGTAGGTAGGTAATCAAATCGTTCTAACTTGATGAATAGGTACTGTTTCGTGTTGATCACTTTAATACACTTACAAATAAAAATAAAAATGAATTACGACTACTGACCTTTCCTCGTTCACAGGCAAAGATAAAAACGTTTCTTTTTTACTACCTATCCTTAGTTCTCTTGTCATCTACTAACACAGCAATAATGAGTCATTTTTTATAATATAAATTCACCAACACAACACAAGAAACAACAAAATCTAACCCGACTTGACGTAATGAATAGAATGCACTACCTACTTGCCTACTTGCATCTCACTTGACGTGTCTCGAACTCTCGACTCTCAAAGACCGGTCGAGCGAGCATGGCTCGCCGCGCGCGGGCATCCTTAATGTATTAGCATCGTCAGCTATGTTCCGTGAGGCGGTGATTATCGCACGTACCTCGCGCAGAGAAATACCTGTTACGTAGTAAGTAACTCTTACTTAATCTGTGGCTCGGGTCGCTCTTGTTCGCACTGTTCGCTTTCCAAGTAAAGACTGAATCCACCCGCAATCGCGGTCCACATTTTATAGTTCCCGTGTCCGAATATTCCAGAACGCGTTCCGGAATGTTCGACGTACTTCGCCCCGCCGAGTACGATCGAGACTAATCGCGTTCGCATTCTTAAGCTACGAAAGCATGCTACTATTGAGCAAATGCTACCTACTAGCAGGGGCACGTTTTATAAAGCTACAAGTTACAATTTTACAGGTCTAAACTGGCAACACTGCTCAAATGACTTGACGTCATTGGTCGAGGTTGTGTCAAATGGAAACTTGTAACCTGTAAATTGTAAGTTGTAGCTTTATAAAACAGGCCACAGGTGTTTATAGGACATGCTACTATTAAGCATGCTTTTTAGTAGCTCGCCCAAAAATAGCACGCTTTGCTATCTTTTAGCGTACTACCTGAGGAAGGGGTGGAAGGGGGAAAGGTAATAGCAAGTGTGAACGCGTTTGCTTAATGAGCATGCTAGTATCAATCTTGTTTGTAACGTGCGAGTGCGTGTTTGACTTGCTAATCCTTTTTTTCCTCTGAGCGCTGAGAGAAGTTTTTGGATGCATTGCATAGCCAGCAAAAGTATAATTTTATTCAGCGCCATGCGGATGGCTGTTTGATTTTCCACGGTTTTGTTTGAGCTGGCAGAGAGCAAGCTATAAAAGAGCATGTGTATTGGTGCTTATTCAGGAACATACTTTAAACTAGCATGCTTATTACTAGCAAATGTAAACATTCCATAAGCATGCTCATATTAAGCATACTTATAGCATGCTTTTTAACATGCCATTATAGAGCATCCTTTACCTTTAAAAGCGCCGATCGGCGCCGGCGAGGGCTGAACAGTTCCGACCACGGCCGAGTTGCTACGATGAGAGCCGATTAGAGCTGGCGACAGCCGTTCAGCGTCGATAGGTGTGGGGAGACAATTACTTTTACACAGAGGGCTATCTAACGTCTAGACGGCTGTACCGGCCACGCGAGAGCCGATCGTAGGCTTACAGCTGCTGCTATAGCAAATCGCAGGCCATCGGGCGTCTCTCCGGCCGCACCGAGGATGAGACTGCTGAACGTAGGTTTACAACCGCTAAGACGGCCGATCGGCTAAATGCGAATAGTGTGGTGTAAAACACTCGGCGAAAGCCGATTCCGCGTCGATAGGTGTGGGGAGACCCTAAGGTAAGAAGTGTGCTTAAACTGTCATTGAGCACAGTTGTACCGTCCCGCGTTTTGCGCGCCGATGCGAAGTCCTTGTGTATAGAAGGTCATTGGTTTCGCTAACACTTAACTATTTCTGTTTTATTATAAAGATGTATTGGGAAATGTACCTAGTAACAACACAAGCGTAAAAAAATCCGATCGTATGCAAATCGAAGTCCTTGAAGAGTAGCCAATAGTTGTTAGTTAAGATAATATCACCGTCCAAATCACAAAAGGTATCACATATCCGTAAGCAGGCCAAGTCGTCAGAAATATCACAAAAAGAGCATCCGTAACGTAAGACATCAAGCGAAGTAGCGAAACGAATGACATTTCTAGATTAAACTATTTTTTTATTTATTTATTATTCTTTTCTCAAACATGCAATGGAATGTTGGCGTTATGTTAGTTATTTTAGGCCTCAAAGTATCACGTTGCAGGCGGAACACCTCGAGAGAACTGTAAAGGAGTTTAATACAAAATTGAAGGCCTAGGCCTGGAAGTATTTTTTTTTAAAAAATTTGTGTATACATGGCGGCTGTATTTATGAACAGCCTAAATAGCTGTTTTTTTAAATATACGTAGCCGTGCTTCCAACCAAAGCGTTTGCATAAAGGCACCAGGTACCAGGAGGGCAGAGGTTATTAGGGATGCGTAGCGCAACTTAGATCGCAGGCGGTGTATGTAGCACGGTGCGGCCCGCGCGGCGGCGCAGCGGCTGCGGGCGGGCGCTCGGACCCGACACAGCGCGGATGACTGAGCACTGTAGGTTACTTTTAATGTTTATGCACTCCTAGTATTTGACATTGTAGTTTTTGATTTAAATTTTTTAATGAATTATATGTTTGAGAAAAGCACTATACAAGCGAAGCGAGGCCGGATAGTTACGAGGCTGGCAACCCCACTTCACGCAGAGGTTTGTATAGTGCTTTTCTCAAACATATAAATAATTCATTTTTTTAATCAAAAACTACTTCCCGGCCTCTGTAGTAATGTACTATTCCTCTAGGGGAAAGGAAAAGATTGAACACCATACAGTTATTAATTGACACATTTATCCATATCGATAAGTTGGCGTTTCCCATCAATACGATGCGTGGACAATCTAGACATTGCAATGTCCATTGAGGTATTATTGTACTAACGTACTAGAGAAGTCATCGTATGCAAAAATCACGCTCCATTTTGATAAGAGTCAATACTAATATCCGCTGCAGCGCTGAAAGCCGTCTAACCATAATGTATAAACACGCTACGCTAGATGGCTGCTAGGATGTAATTTACTCGCGACTAAAAGATCGGAAGCGCCGTGATTTTCATAGCGCTTTTTCCATTTTCGTTCAACGTACTGTGACAACCACGTGACAACGTCACTCAGCTATAGACTAATTTTACAGACTACAGAACGGACATTTAATAACATTGTACCTAATAAGCTTTATAAGTATGTACGCTTTGTATTTATTCATTACTCGTTAAACTAAATACGTATCTTAGTAAAAGAGGTAAAAAAATAAAAGATGAATAAAAATGCAACGAAGATATACATATAACTATGGTGTGGTAACCAGGTATCTTCACTGCGGTTGTTTTGCACAAATTTTATAAAGTTTTCTCTCGTTTCTCGACTCGAACGTGGAAACCTTAAATAGTCAAAATGCCACAATTTGCAGTAGGTAAATATTTTATCACAACATTTCAGCTTTTCGTCCGCGGCTTCGCCCGCGTGTACTACACATTATCGCGCACATGCCCAGTAGTGGGATGAAAGGTAGACTATATCTATCGTCAGGGTTCAAACTATCTCCATACTCAATTTCATCAAAATCAGTTGAGCCGTTTTGACGTGAAAGAAGGACAAACAAACAAACAGACAAACAAATGAACACTTTCACATTTATAATATTAGCATGGATAAAATTACACGAACTTATAAAATATATTATTTTCTGCTAGGTATAGGTACAGGAACTTCAGCTAATGCTACCTATACTTCACGTCTGAATGTTTTACTCTATGTCGATTGACATTATGATGGCGTCTGATAAATATTTTGTTCGTATGTCATTTTAAAACGATTTTATCTAGTTACTTAGCGGTGAAAAGTTATTCCTTTGCACTTCGCCGTATTCCTTGTATTATTAGTACAATATCTCAAGACACACCACGGCATATTTAAAGTGTTTTAAAATATTTTCGATTAAAACAATCACAATCTATCAGGCGCTAGATAGCTAGCAAGATTGACAAGCGACTGAATGAAGTGCGGCGCGATCGCCGCAATTAAACGGAACACAGTGGTGATGAGTGGTGTCTCCTCTAGTATACATATACCTCAATGGCAATGTCAGATACTTTTCAGGTTATTCATTCGTTCCTTCGATTATTGAAGATAATCTTATTAGAAATGATATTTTTCAGTGGTTACTTGGTTGATTTCAATACTTCGTGAGTTTCTTTAAGTATACAACAACATTTTAAGTGATGGTTATTGTGTAATCCGAGAGGAAAGTGTGACAGCGTCTTCGAGAAGTGTTTGTTTACATGATAAGACAACTAAGGATGAACAGACCTGAGAGAACAAGCTCTTTCAAAGCAACCATCAACTCGTGATGTTTCTTCTTTGAGTTCAGGACAAAGTAAATTTGATTTAAAAACAAAGTGTTTTTTTTTTGCACTGAAGCGTATGACGAAGAGGCGGAGAGAAAAAACCATATTCTTAGCGTCGAACCATTGTTCAAGTTTGTACGACTACGTTTCACAATTCCGTGCTTCTTCGTGGACAGGAAAGAAACGATGAGTGGGGTGAAGCCGTAGTAAGACGTATCTGCGCTGTTGGGGATCTAACACCTGTATTTATATTCAAGAAAAGTAATTACTTGAGTAAAAGTAATCATTAAAGTAACGATTTTTATATGACTTTTGACATTATTAATACTCAAGTAATTACTTTTCTTGACTATAAATAAGGGTGTAAGTCAAAGTCAAATCATTTAATGTCAAAAAAACACAAGTCATATATACAACCAAAAAATAAATTAGTTAAAGATAGCAATCTGTGCGGGAATTGTTTGCGGGCAGGGCATAAGGTTGAGACATGCGTGTTCGGGCCGTACCGGAGGTGCGATAAGAAGCATAATTCGCTATTTTATCCTCCGAGCGATAATTCATAATTCATAACTCCTCCACTGATATGTCGTTCAATGCCCACACACAGATTGCTATGCAATCCGCGCAGCAATATTCATCCAAACCGGTCTTATTGTCCACCGCCCTTGTTGATGTCACTGATAGAAATAATATTTGTCACACCGCTCGCGTATTACTCGACAATGGCAGTCAAAGATGTTTCATCACTAAATTACTAACGGAATTATTAGATACGCCATTGATACAGTCCACTCACGAAATTCGCGGAGTAGTTAACTCAGTTACACAGTGCACGCAGACCTGTGATGTAACTATTAAATCGCGCATTAATATCTACACCACCAATATTAATTGTTTTGTACTACCGCAAATAACTTCTACTATGCCAGTTGTAAATGAAAATCGCGCTAATTTCTGTATTCCAGATAATGTACAACTGGCCGATCCGCATTTTCTAGATTTCCAATAATATTGACATCGTAATAGGCGCCGATAAGTTTTGGTATCTACTTACGCAGGGTAAGATAAGGTTACGTAACGGACCTTACTTATTAAATACTAAATTAGGCTGGATAATTTCGGGTCCTGTTCATTTAAACGCACGCATCGACGGCCATATCCAGTGTCATTTAACGAATTCGATTGACACTTTGTTACGACAGTTTTGGGAGATTGAGGAGCTGCCCGCGGCTCGGGACGTGTTTACCGACGACGAGGAGAAGGCTTGCGAGGAGCACTTCGTTCGCACCAATACGCGCAATAGCGAAGGAAGGTTCTGTGTTAGTTTGCCATTTAAATACTCACCCGAACTGTTGGGAGATACTTATTCTCAAGCGGAACGTCATTTTCTGTCGCTTGAAAAACTATTAGAGCATTCAGAAAGCTATAAAAAAATGTATAGCGACTTTATCCATGAATATGATGATTTGGGACACATGAGCAAAGTTACATTTTACGGTTCACCACACTATTTGTGACTGTGTCTAGTAAAAGGGACCACTTTGAGGATTCTAGTTTCAGAGTTATAAGCATTTTACGAAAATGTTTGAAAATTATAAATTTTGGGTTTTTGTTACAAACCGTTTAGTCATAACCTTAATTACAGTTTGTGTACAATAAAACACTTATAAATTAAATATTTCGGTATGATATAAGGTAACAAAGTTTAGTACTTAGGGTACCACGTTGAGGTAAAAAATTTACAAGAGGGTATTTAATTTACCACGATCGCAACTGCGCGGGAAAAGGTAGGAGAGGAGTCTGTAGCGTTAGCGGGGGGCCCAAGGGGTTGCGGGGACTATTTAAAAAAAAGTTTCGTCTTTCAAATTCTAACACAGCCGCATTTATTTACCTTTTCCACTTTTTATCGAATGCCACATAATTGCCTTTATTTGTTGATTATTTTTGTAAGCGTATTTTTTTATTTTTTCAGGTGTAAAGTTTAGTGACGAAGTGGTACCTGACTTAGAATATTAATTATTTTTTCCTTCGTAATTAATATAACGTAGAAAAAACTTACTTTAATATTGAAAAATATTTACTCTACTATTTAACATAGTTACAACACGTTATTTTTTATTATTAAACATGTTAAATAGTAGTTATTTTACTTGTCACACTAAACTTTACTAAAAGCCCCCCAAGTGGTACCCTAATTATACTTCTATAGGAAAATTATCGTCAAACCGCAAAACTAAAAACACGATAATTACTTTAAATATAACATTAAGTATCGTTAATTATGTCTATGCTCAAGTATATTTTGGCTGATTTTGTGATATAATTTGAAAAATAAATTATTTAGTTGATTTTCGTTTATGAGAATGATTAGAACTTAGATGATAGGAATATTAGTATTATCGATTAAAAACATAGTAAAATACAGTCTTTTTTATTTTTTTCCTTCTATTATTGTTTAAAATATATTACCATAATAAATAATTCATTGTTTAAAAGGTATTTTCTTAAGATTATGAGTTATGACGTTATGAGTAATGAAGATACTTGTTTTTTTCCCACTCTTGCCAGTTCTTCTTTGACTACCTTCCAAATCATTATAGTTATTGAGACCATTGATGTCTGTATTTAATCTTTAATGATATTTGATTAACTTGGTATGAATCATTCCATAACTTCCTAGTAGAAGTGTATTTTTCACGAGCATAAACTATAAAAACAATTTTCTCAACTCGTACATTTTGCCTACTGCATGTTTAACAATTTATAAAAAAATTATTGCACCCAGAAAAATGATTCTTTTTTCACTGAATAGCTGATTTTACCTAGTTTTAGGAGATATTAATAACTCTATACCGCTAAAGTGGTCCCTTTTCCCAGACACAGTCACATTTCTTGCCACATCACGGTGTCTTCCGGGAACACAGCACCACCACTAAATTGCTTGTCGTTTATGATGCCAGTGCCGCTTCCACCTCGGGCAAGTCGTTAAACGACCTCCAAATGGTAGGTCCGGCGATACAAGGTGACCTCATGTCCATTTTGCTTCGTTTTAGGCAGAACCAGTTCGTAGCCTGCGCCGACGTCGAGAAAATGTATGGACAGTGTTTAGTGACGGACCAGACGACGTTCAATTAATTCTCTGTCGCGATAGTCCCGAGCTGCCTCTCAGCGTGTACCGGCTAAACAGTGTCATATATGGAACCGCGTCCGCGCCGTTTTTAAGCGAACGTTGCCTAAAACAATTAGCCGCTGAGTGTACTAATCCCGATGTCCAACGAATCATTACGGAAGATTTTTAGGTCGATGATATGATCACCGGGTCAGATGATAAGCAAAATTGTTACGCGTTTGCAAAGAGACCACGCAAACCCTGTAGTTGGGTTGTTTTCCGCTAAGAAAGTGGATTTAATGAGTCATCATCATCAATGGTCCGGGTTCAAACCCGGGCGACTCGTTTAACGCATAAAAACAGCTGACACTCGATAACAACTGCAGCTCTAAAACATTAGGAATCGGATGGAACAGTGCTGATGATTATGTTTTACTTTAATTCGCGATTAGATTTCGTAAACAATGACAAGGTCACTAAACGCACTATTTTGTCTCATGTGTCGCAAATATTCGATCCTTTAGGTTTACTGAGTCCTACCATAATGCTGGCTAAGGTTTTATTGCAACGTCTGTGGTTAATAAAATTGAACTGGGACGATAAAGTACCCTGTGACGTCACCGCGTTACGTAATTGGCAGTAGTAGCAACTATACTCGCATGGAACTACATATATTTGTCGATGCTTCTCAGGAGGCTTATGGAACTTGCATTTATATTCGCACGGTAAATGATGACCTCGAAATATCAGTGCCCCTGTTATTTTCTAAGGGGAAAGTTGCACCTTTAAAACCCTTAAGCATTCCACGTTTGGAATTGATGGGAGCACTTTTAGGGGCTAGGTTGTACGACAAGGTTGTCAAAAGTTTGCACTGTCAGTTTAACGACATTTTATTTTGGACGGACTCGACGATCGTGTTGGGATTGTTACGCATGCCTCCCATCATGCTAAAACTTTCGTGCAAAATCGTGTTGCCGAGATACACGAATTAACCAAGGACCTTCCATGGCGACATGTTAGCGGGAAACAAAACCCAGCTGATTTAGTATCGCGCGGTGTTGACCTGGAGCATTCGGGTATCTGGTGGACCGGGCCAAGTTTCCTGCACGATAGTCAATTTGATTGCGCATCTTTATTATTGATTCCTAATTCTAATGACGTGCATGTTTTGCCAGAGATAAAATCTAATGTTAATTTTGCGTTAACTTTGGTAGCTGACGAAATTTTTTTCCCATTCAGAAGGTTCTCTCAGTTTTCTCGCATGATACATGCCGCTGCGTACATATTAAGATTTATTTTCAATTCACGTAATAAAAAAAATAAGCGTACGGACGACAGTATCAGCGTTGAAGAACTTGGAGAATCATTGACGTTATTGACCAGACTGTCGCAACTGGAATCCTTTCCAGATGTGTACAACTTATTGGCTAATAAACAATTTAAGTAAACTAAGTTTGTTTATGGGCGATGATAAAGTAATTCGTGTTGGTGGTCGTATTAAAAATTCTCCACATTTTTCTTTCGAGAAAAAGAACCCAATGCCATAAGAATTATTATAATTAATTAAATTAATTATTATTACCATAGTATTTATTCTTATGCCAATACTGATCGCTAGTAAATATTATTTTACAATATTATTATTACGCAGCGAGCACAATAAACTTCTACATGCTCCGCCTCAAATACTATTGTTTAATTTACACGATAGGTGGTGGCCTATCGGGGGTAGAAACCTTGCACGCAAAGTGGTGCATGATTGAGTTGTTTGCAAACGATTGAGAGGGAAAACCCTTACGCCTCTAATAGGTAACCTCCCCGCAGAGAGGATTACTCCTACCTACCCTTTTCCCAAATGTGGAGTTGATTACGCTGGGCCAATTTTTATTTTGAACCGCAAAGGCAGTGGGGCGCATACGCTTAAGGCCTATATTTGTTTATTCGTCTGCTTTGTGAGTCGAGCTATTCACCTGGAGCTTGTAAATGACCTCACCGCTAACGCATATCTCCTAGCCCTTAATGGTAGAAACTTTGTGGGTCTAATGAAAAATTTCCGCAGTTTTCTAACGAGATGCAGTTCGGACATTTACCAACCAGTCAACAAATTAAATTTAGGTTTATTGTACCTTACGCTGATCATTTTGGTGGTCTATGAGAGGCTGGGGTGAAATCATGCAAACACCACCTACGTCGCTTGGTAGGAAATGCTCACCTCACTTTCGAGGAATTCAGTTCGGTGTTAACACAAATTGAGGCTCTCTTGAATTCACGTCCCCTGTCCCCCATGTCTTCGGATCCGCAGGATTATACTCCGCTCAGCCCTGCACACTTTTTGGTTGATCGATCCTTAACGTCACCCGCCAGTGAAGACCTCCGAGATGCAACTCGCATCGACTAGACCGGTACCAGATGGTGGAGAAGATAAGACAACATTTTTGGGAGCGTTGGACCAAGGAGTACGTCTCCGAACTACAGAAGCGGTCTAAATGGAGGACCAGTACCGAAGACCTGCAACCTAACTCGCTCGCCGTCATAAAAGACGACAACCTCCCCACTTTAAAGTGGCACCTAGGGCGAGTCGTCAAAAGTATTCCCGGCAAGGACGGCGTATCAAGGGTCGCAGAAATTAAAACCGCATGTGGAATCGTGAGGCGCGCATATAACAAAATCTGTCCGTTGATATCCCAAACTAACAACGACGACACCTGTGAGCAACCTACATCGTCACACGCTACGTCACAAATTTGTTCCTTACATACCCCTATCCCTCGAATTTTTGTAGTAGAACCTTCGCACTAATATAAGCTGCACGCACGTTAAGGTTTAAATTTTTATTTAATCATACTTTCGCAATTTTGTACAATTATTACGCAAATTAAGCGCCTGCTATCAAACAGTTCATTTAATTTTAGTTTAAGTGTTTAAAACGGCCAGACCGTTTATGGTTTTATTAGTATGTGACTGGGTGAAATTGTCTTTTTAAACGTATTTGCTTGTTTATAGTGTTACATTATTACGTGTTAATTTTAAGTGTTGTAGTGATTTTAGTTTCAATTATAAATCTCATTATAGTAAAATAATGTAGTCCTGTTGGGAAGTTTTAGGTCATAAGTCGTAACACATTAATATTACGTGTTCGAGTACGTCAATTAATAATTAAGTCGGAAAGTAGGAATTACCTACTTACTTAATGGTTTCGAGCCAAATTTATATAACGTTTGGTATATACTAATAATAGGGTAATATATTTGGGGTCAATATTGATAGTTAAATACAAACTGCGCGCCTGTGTTTAGTACACGAAAGTAGGTATATATTGTATTATTATTTAAAAAAAACAACAATGGAGCCAATTTTTTTGTTAAAACATGAGCTAGAATATGAATTGGGAAGCCGCAGAGTTAAGATAAAAAGCATGGTTCCGGTTATGAAAGGCTTATTATAGGTGTGAGGGACTTCCACTTGAGACAAAAGGCACCACATGGGGGAGCGCAGGATATAGGGTTTGAGTTAGAGGTTTGCGCTGCTAAATTGAATATTCTTTCTTATTATATTACTGAAATTGTGGGGATACCTGAGAGAGCGTTTTTCAAACGGTTAGTGTCCAGACTATATCACGTAGACAATAGACTAGAATGATTGAAGCATGAACGTGAGAATGACGGTATTCGAAATGATATTATATTAGAAAAGCTGGAAGGTCAGGACGATTTAATAGAAGATGACAATCTAACGGTTCAGGACAAATAAATTATGCAAAATGCTGTAGGGAAATTAGGTCTTAGGATTATACAGAAATTAGAAGGTAAGGCTAGTTCGTTTAAAAACGTAGATAGAGTTGACATTACAAGTAAGACGATTTAAGAACAAGTGGCAGAAAGTAGCAGAAACGTTCGTTTTTTAAATGGACATTGAGACAGTAATACTGCCCTCCTTAGAAAAAAGGGCGTATGGCTCATAGAACTGCGCATGTATTAGTGACCTTATTTCTTTACTATTAAGGTTAAATTTACTTTGACTAACAAATTGCTAATGCGTCCTTTTTATTTAGGAGGGCAGAATAGGATTGATTGTGGGGGTAGGGCGAGGCTGCTTCGCACCTCTACTGTCGAGGAGGACCTTAAAAAGCGAAAGCTAGCTCCTATTTATCAGTGGGGGCTGAAATTCTCGGAGGGAAATAACATGAGTGTAAATGCCTTCCTAGAACGTGTATCAGAGCTAAAAGAGGCTAGGAATGCATCTGACTTGGATTTATGGCTCTATATCATAGATTTTTTTTAAGGCGATGCCTTTATTTGTTACCGGACAAACAAAGAGTATGCCAACTCTTGGGAGGATCTAGTGATCGTACTTAAGCGTTCATTTCAACAACCGTTTTACCAAGAGGAGTTATTAGCGGAAATTAAGGCCAGGACACAAGGCGATGAGGAATCAGTCCTGATTTACATTGCTGTCATGCAAAATATGTTTAAGAGATTACCGAATAGGATGAAGGAAAAAGAAAAGATCATAATAATATCAAAGAGCTGTATGCAGAGATGAATTTAGTTCGATTTCCGACTTGATTGATGTACTTCGACTCATAGAAAGGACTAAAATTAATTGTGATAACTTTCACCAACCCAAAATGGATTTCACCAAGTCAAAATACTCAACTTCTGAAAGGGAGGTACTAAGTGTAGTTTATGCCATTGAGAAATTTAGACCTTATGTTGACGGGGTACACTTTACGGTTGTGACAGATCACAGCGCTTTACTCTGGTTTCATAAAATGAAGGATCCGCATAACAGGCTGGCGTATTGGGCTATGAAGCTCCAGCACAGACCAGGTAAGTGTCATGTGGTTGCTGATGCTTTATCTAGAAATATTGCAAATATGGATATGGAAATTAGTGCGATAACATTTTTGGAAGACCATAGGGATAAATGGTGTCAAGAGAAGGTCGCTACGGTATCGTCTCAGAGAAAGCAGCGGGGTTGGACAGTACAAGATGGACTACTTTATAAAAATACCAAAATGGAACAGTAGAAGCTCTACGGGATAAGGTTTTTGAAGAATATCATGACAGTCCTTCCGCAGGCCATCTTGGCATTAGGAAAACTTATTTTAAAATAAGACAGAAATTTTACTGGCCAGTCATGTTGGAAGATGGAAGAAGTATGTGAATGGTTGTGAAAGTTGTGCCGCTCACAAAGTCTCACAGAAGTTGCCTTTAAGCCTCAAGTCATAGCATAAGATTTGATGGTTCCATTACCGAAAAGTAAGAAATGCAATACTATGTTATTAATCATAACTTGTATATTCAGCAAGTTCACTCTGTTATTTCCTCTTCGATCTGGTAAGGCGGATAAACTGTGTGAAATAGTAGAAAAACAGTATATTTTATACAGTGCACCCAATTCCATCATTTGTGATAACGGTAGGCAGTTTGAGTCGCAATTATTTAAGGAACTGGCCAATAAACACAATGCTAATATAGTGTATACACCACATTATCATACGCAGAGCAACCCAACGAAGCGAGTCAACCGAGTTATAGGCACAATGATTTCTACTTACATAAAATCTAGGAAAAATAACGAATGGGATAACAATCTGGACGACATAGGTCATGCCATTAGGGCTGCGGTTCAGGAGACCACTGGTCACACGCTATCATATCTGTTCTTTGGTAGAGAAACTTCAATACCTACTTCTTCGACACAATTAAGTGAGCAAGCGTTAAATTCGGCCCTAGCGGGTAATGTTGACACGGCGTTCTGCGTTTAAAACCTTAAGGAAAGGGAATTAATTTTCAGCACACTGTAAAGGATGAATCATTTAAGCGCATTCAGTATGTTATTATAGCAGTAGGCATTACAATCTTAAACAAGACCGGGGTCATTCTTGTTAGGTGATATATTCTGGAAAAGAGCAAAACACTTATCAAATGCCCACAATAAGTTTATGGTAAAACTGGCCCCAAAAATTTAAAAAGGCCATTGTTGTTGAAAAAGTAACTGAAAACATCTTTAGATTAAATAACATTTTTGGGAAAAATATTGGCAGGTGGCATATAAAGGATTAAAAGCCATATAGAAGAAAAAAAAATTTTTTTTGATGCGTTTTGAGGTATGTGATGATAAAGGTAATTATTGATAGTTGTTTGGTTAAATCATTCATTTCGAGAACCATAAGCTTAATTCAAGACGCATTCTAACAGTCTCAGTGGTGCAGGGGATTGGCCGTGTGACTACGATTATTATTAATAAGCATTCAACCATTGAAACTAGACCTCAATAAAATTAATTCTACACTTCCTACATAACCCTTGTTTCTAGACCAGATTTCCTGGTATCATATTATCTCGCCTCATTAGTTTTTCGTTTAATTCTTATTTCGTCTCATTCTGTATTCGTCACTCATTCTTCATTCGTCTTGTTCGCTATCCGTCATTACCTTATTTGGTCAAATTCTGTAACTTGTCTCTCTCTTAACAAGTCTTATTCGTTTTTCGTCGCGGTCTTCCTTGGACTTATTCTTTGTGTGTCTCCCTCCTTTTTAGTATCATTCCCAGACTATCTTTAGTCACATTCGTTATTGGTCTCTCTCTTTTTTGGCCTCATTGGCAATTCGTCTCGTTCTTTTTTGGGTAAATTCGCTATTCAAGTAGATATAGACGACCATAGAGATAGGAAAACATAGAGGGAGTATAAAAACGGCTAAAAAGAGTCTTCTATATATTACTAAGACCGCTTTCAAAAATGTACTACTTTTTAGTTTTGTTAGTGTGTGTTAGTTTGCAGACAGTGATGCACGGTTTGTCGATAAATTAAGTTAACTTATTAAGAGGCGTGTACCTACGACGGCGCGCCCCCATTTTAACCGACTTCTTTTAGGGGTGCAACACGTTAACGCCGTTTGTATGGAAAGCCGTCGCTTCTCAATTATCTTAAGTATGTCGGGAAAACTTAGTCACAAATAATGAATTAGACGAAAAACTAACGTCACGTATCTAGAATGCGAACAAAAACGAAAGAGACTAATTACGAATGTGACCAGCACCAAACGTATCGAAATAATTGTGGTGAATAAGTAAATGAGACAAAAAACGAAAGTGAAGAACGACGAATGAGTCCAATGAAGACCGTGACGAAAAACGAATAAGACTTGTTAAGAGATAGACAAGTTGCAAAATGTTACCAAATAAGATAATGACGGATAGCGAACAAGATGAATACGAATAGGTACAGAATGAGACGAAATAAGAATTAAACGAAAAACGAATGAGAGGAGATAATAGGATACCGATTTACTGAACACAATCACATTAAATTTTTGGAAAAGGCGGATTCCATACTTCTAATCATGAGTTTCTACAGTAAGTGTTATAATATATTAATTTCGTCATAAGAATAACACTCAATTTGTAAACAAATAAATTTGACATGACAACAGCTCTCTTCAAACGATAGGTTTTTATGTTTTATGTAAAACCACAAAAGAGTTTGATATAGCGCAATTCGGATCGGCATTCAGGGGTCAAATGAAGGCCATTTCTTAATTTTATTATAATTAATTCATTGTAACATATTTTTTTAATTTTACTACAGGGATCGGTTTGAGAAGCCTATTCCTCGAAATGGTTTTGAAATTTTCATACTTTGTAAAAATGCGTGTATCCCAATTAATGACACGCTTGCAACACGAGTGACCGTAGGTACGCGAAGTGCGTCGCAGGCTTTGTGCTTGCATACGTGTCGGAGGAAGGCAGTTTGAACTAGACTTATTAATGTTTTATTGTCTTCAACCTGTATAACAATATTAAATATTTCATAGTTCTGTTATTCACATCGCGCTTTCTGCTCGTTTAATAAGGTTATTTTTTTAACCTACTTAAGTGGTCAACATTTGCACCTTTTTGAAAAGCTTTAATATGAATTTAGGAAGTTACTTCCGTGATTTGTCCGCCAAGTGTAATACATTTTATTGGAGTCATCCTTGAAAAAAACGAATTTAAAAAAAAAACTTGTGATTAAGGAACCTATTATTTTTGAGGTTTTGGAATTTTTCCTTAAAGCATTTGCTCATTTATCAGCTATTAGCTAAATGCATTTTTAGTTCTTAGAGTGAAATATTTTTTAACAATTGGCAGTTTTAGATCAAAAATACTGATATTTTCTAAAAATATCTAAAAAAAAACACGAAAACCAGTCACATTAGACCCCTGGTTAACTGGGACATAATTATTGCAAATTGAGTCTAGTATAAGCCCTTTCAAGGAATAGGTCAAGTTACCTGTCACCCTGTATTAAAATGTATGAATGTTCCACTGTTAAATAAAAAAAAGATTGGGCAATTATAATTGTCGCAAAGCTTTCGGCAAATAATAATAAGAAATAATGCAATCAAGTAATTATTTAATGTATTAGGTATCTACAATACTAAGGGCCTGTTTCACAATCGACGAGTAAATTTATCTGCCATTTAAAGTTGGGTCTCTCCTTGTCTAATTTCAAGTGTAAGAAAGGGAAAGGGCTGAATTTATCTATCAAATATGCTTTACTTGTCAACTGTGAAATAGGCGGTTATAGGCTTCCACTGTCACTTTTAATCTCTTCGGTATCGCTATCACTTGATTCGCCTTGTTTTATCACAATCTCAAAGTGGTAATCAAGACATGTACTATATACATATTTATTTATTATTCGTTTATTTATCCTGTTTTTCTACGTATTTATTAGCTATTTTTATATCTCCTGTATCTTTAATTGTTGTACGTTTAGCCATCCGTTGTTTTTATCCATCTTTCAATCGCTCAAAGGCTAACTGGAAGATATCCCTTGAAGCGATAAGTTCGCCTTTGTACATACCTTTTGTGTTTCGGTTTTCTTGTTTAGTTTGTTATTTTCTTTTTGTGCAATAAAGAGTTTACATACATACATACACACATAAAGCCCACTCGCCTTCGTCAATTGCAAGAGCTATACTATAAATCATGAAAGCATTAAAACTAGAAGCAGTTGGTTAATAAATAAAAGTTGCCTAAAATAACTGTTTTTTCGCTGTATTGCTGTTATTTATGCACTTTTTCACGGAACATATAGTCATTATTGACAACTGTCACCGTCTATAGCCGGAACAAAATTAATAGCTCATGTAATGCACAAGTCGTTTCAGTATAAGATTTGATTTGCCATTTTTTTCTGATAAAAAATAATAAAAGGAAAGTATTTATTGCTTGTATTTTGCTGTTGGCAGGTTCGGTCACAGTACGCCATGTGCAAACGGCTGCGCGTGCCGCTGCTGACGTACCCGGAGTCGATGGCGGAGGCGCTGAAGGTGGGCCCGCCGTCAATGCGCGTGTTGTCGCGTTTCGCCGCGTGCACTGTCGACATCTTCCTCGTCGTGTACCAGCTCGGCATTTGCTGCGTCTACATTGTATTCATCGCAAAAAACGTCAAATCGGTAGGATTACTACGGATGGATTAAAAGCTTGCCACACTCGTTTCTATACAAATAATTTATAGGTCGATTCACAAAAGCTGCCACAAATGGATTGAACGAAAATAATGTCACTTATCATTGTGTGAGTGCCGTCCTTTCCACCGATGTCTAAATTTCAAACCGATACCCTGTTATTATTTTACACACTTGTATACTTTTGTTTACTCATTCAATCTATTCGTGCCAGCTCTTGTGAATCGACCTGTACTAACATAAATTTAACTATGTCAGGCGGGCCCTGTGGATAAAAATAAAGTTGCGCATTAGAAAAAGAAAAGATAATGTTAACTTTCTCATAAAGTAACATATGACAAAAGGACCTTTAAAAAAAAAAACTGTTCTAATAAAAAAATGCTTATAAAGGGAGCCTCCGACCTTGGGGCTTCAAATGCATGGATCTTTTTTACTCCTGAAACTGAACTTCTTTTGTTCTGTAAATTGTTGAAAATATGCCCAACTTAAATTTAAATTTTTTCATACAAGTTAAATGTAATTTTCAATGTACGAGATCCAATTCTCCATTTTCCTTTAGCCCGCGTACCAAGGCAATGTGATTATATGGCCATGATTTAATACACTAATTTTACAATTAGAATTGAATATCAATTAGTTATCTAAACTTAAGTTATTTTTTAATTTTGCAGAACAGAAGTAGTTCAGTTTAGCGAGTTGAATCGATCGTTGCATTTAAAGCCCCAAGGTTAGAGGCACCCTATAGAGGTTATGCCTCAAAAGAAAACATTATTTTATTCTTGTTCATTATTTATTGAGAAAATAAATAAACAACTTTCTGCGAATGGCTTGGCTTAGTTGGCTTTTGAGACAAACCTCTATGAACATGATTTTTTTCAGAACCCCTTAAAAAAAAACTGTTGTCAATAAATAAATATGAGTAATAATAAGTAAATAACAGATTCAATACGTTCACTCATAAATTCCTAGAATTAAATTAAGCAGAGCACTAGATTTTGTCACAAGCTTTCAAATTAGCCTTTCATCGATTTGATCGGCTTCCTAAACTAGTAGCTCATTAATCGTAATAATTAAGTCATCATGCTCATGGATAACAAATAAATCAATGGCCGCAATTAAAAAAATATTTCCCTGATGGTTTTCAATCATCTGCAATTCAAACTCAACTATGTTCATAAATATAATTAGAAACTTCAAATAAAATCACGTAACACATTTTTAGGTTTTTTGTGCTGCTGTAAAAAATGACAAACATTATGCTAGGCAGTTCGTAATGTAGAATCATTATAGGTACAGCGTCGCTATTGCCTAACGCTCTTGCAATCGCAATGGCTTGAAACTGGAACAATTGTTTTCATTTAATTAGAATACTCGCCTTCGACTTTTAAAATGAACACGATTGGGTTTGCGAGTGCGTTAGGCAATAGTCCCCCGGTCTAAACATACATAATGGTAGAAGCCAGAAGGGAAAAAATCTGTACATTCGAGATATGAATTTTAAAATACTATAGAGGGCCTCAGAATGAGCAGCAGAACACGATTCTACAGTTATTAGAGTTGGTGTCTGTTTGTCTGTTTAATTTTGTTTCTCCTCGCATCAATTGAAAACCACTGAACCTAAAACGTTTCAATACACGATGACCAGGTTTATATGTAATAAAATATGAGAATTAAAGGGCGGGAAAAGAGGGGACAAAGTTAGTATGGAAAAAAAGTTACCGAATTGAGCTGGTCACTTGAAACCTTTCCGACAAACACATTTGCACATTTTTACATTGCAGGATTTCTCGATTAAAATTAACCACTTAGAAATAATCTAATTATTAGACCAATAATAGGTATTTCTTTATTAACCTATTCGAGGCCCGACGATTTACGTGATTAAAAATATCAAAGTTTTATTCTCCGTTTATTACATAGAAAATTAATTCAAGGATTTTCAAACATTCAATCTACAAACTGTTACAAAGAGGCCAATTAAATTATTCAAATTTTTTGTTGTAACTAATTTGACGCCATGATGATGTGACATCAAAGAAAAGGACAACCCTTTCCCTCCTATGACTGGAGCGATCAAGACAAAAAGAACTCGATCATATATCAACGTTACGGAAGCGAAGTTGTGATTGAAACTAACGGTGTCACGTTGTTGTTTAAAAGAAATGATTTAATGCGTAATATCGAGTGAAAAAGTTTATATCAAATGCATAATTATGTTATGACAATATTTGGATAACCTTTTTCCTATTTTTAACTTAGCTTTGGTTTTATAATTTTAATCATTAATCTTCTTTAGGTTCCGCAAATTGTAGTAAAAAGAGAAACCTTATAATTTCGTCATGTCCATCTATAGCATATGTCAAAAATAACTAAATTTTTCGGGTGTTAGTTTTTAATTAATCAGATTTTGAATTATAAAATAATTTCGTGAGTAGTAAAAAAAAGTACTGAATAAACTAACCCTAATACCGCTAACTTTTTGAATTAATGAATTTATTTTAGGATCAGAGTTCCATAGATTGTTAGTAACATTAAATCTTATTATATTTTCCCTATGGCTTCTGCCGCCCAGTGTGAGAAAATGGGACAGGCTTTGTATATTCTGTTTTGTTAGTCTATGTCGAAAGGAGCTTCGTCAGATTGACGTTGACGCCGTTGAAATATCCAGACTTTATTTTTTTTCCTACTTCTCTTTCAATTGTGGCTGCCATTCAAGAGATGAAGAACACTTATTCAAGGGTTATCATTTTTACAGATATTATTTAAATATAGGGGCTGTTATTATGATCAGTTGGAAAGATAACGAAGAGCCATTTAATCCTTCGGCGGCAGAAATTATAAAAATTAAATGGGTAGTTTTGCGTGCGAAAATCAGCGTTAGTTTGAGTCATTGGATTAAACGTTTAGACATTGTCATTATTTAGTATAATCAAGTTTATAGGAAACGAGACGGGCGGTGCGGGGGCAAAGAGGTATAAAGGGGGGCCTTTGGGGCGTAGGCCCCGCTATAAAAAATTAACCTCAACATCATTTATAAGATAGGTAGGTTTATTTAGTTCTGTCCTTCATAGCAGAGGCCCTTCGTAAAATTTTCTTTAGAACATCTAAGTATGTTTGATGGAAAATAAATCCTGGATTAACACATAGACTACATATCCCGAAAAAAATAAAAGTTCCCTAGGGAATAATGATAATCGAAACAAACTATATTCGAAAGACGCAGTCGCGGGCAGAAGCTAGTATAAAATAACTGATGTTATTTTGGTCCGTTCCCAAACCATGAACTCCGAAATTATAGAGACGAGTGAACCTGCGGGCTATAGCCCTCACTGATAACGCCCTTTGCCCCCTTTCCATAGCGTCATCGTCTTTGCGTTCCGCCAGTGCCCCAGATATTTATCAAAATCGAAAATATTCGAGAATGAATTTGTTTAACAACTTTTTTGAAATAAAAAGGCTACGTTGGCATAAAAGAGAACAATAAAAAGTAAATTAAAAATTGACGCAATGCGTCTGCCATTCAACATTGCTATTCTAAATGGACCGTTTATTTCGTACTTTATTAATTTTCTTGGTGTCGTGGTTATAAGTAGCCGACTCAAAACTTATTATTTTCTCATGCTGAAGAACTTACAACAGATTTGTGTTGAATTCTTGTTTAATTATTTAACATTGTCATCTCAAGTCAAAGCAGGGGTCGGGTGACGAGACGCCACACAGTAGTTTTTTAAAATTAAATTTTCAGTATATTATAATAAAAAAGTTAAAAACGAAGAGTTTTATGCAACTCTCCAGCATGAGAGGAATCCAATGACATACTCGTATCATTTATCAAAATCGGACAATAACTATAGATCTGATGCCATGTACAAAAATCGGCCTCGCGTAATATATATATATATATGTAGATTTAAACAAATACTAGGTACCTATTTTTTATTGTAAGTATTCGTTAAAATACGACAATGCCCTCATGACTCGTGCAGGATTCACGTGATTAGTTGATTGAATGTGCCTTGTCGCCAGTTACAGCAAGGTCGTTGATGCAAGTGCTTTAAGTAGCGAGGCGCCTCTGCGCTGCCGTTTAGGTCAACGGATGCCCTATTTATCATCAATACGTTAATATTCATGAACAACTCGCTATATAATATGTATAATAAGGCATACTGTTTTTTATTTTTCAGATTGTCGATCCTACCTACGAGATGGCAGTTGAACTCTATATGTTGATTTTCCTGGGCCCCTTGATAGCGATTAACTGCATTCCTAACTTGAAGATTCTAATGCCATTTTCATTTTTTGCGAACCTCGTCACCTTCCTCGGACTCGGTGTGGTGGCGTACTATTTGCTCACTGGCGAGAAATCAAAAGAATCTCTGGACTTATGGGGCTCCTTCTCTACATTCCCGTTGTTCTTTGGAACAATATTGTTCGCACTCACTTCTGTGGGGGTGGTAAGTATGTTATATATAATTATAATCGTTTATTCACATGACAAGCTGAGCGATAGACTAAAATGAACGTAGACCCGAATAAACGTACCCCTAGAATTTTTTTATATTTGCGCGCATGCTCAATAATTATCATCATTTTGTTTAAGCCTAGCAAAATTTAGACACAATATCGTCTTGACTCCCCTCGTCATGGCCCGAGCTGGTGACATTGTAAGATGATATTCCCACATATTTGTTGCCACTAAGCTGGTAACAGCTTGTATTTTTTTTTAACCTGGTTGGTAACTACCGGGATTAAAAATTCCAAGCTGTTACTAGTCTACTGGTAACTACTGGGATTAAAGATTCCAAGCTGTTACCACTAAAATGATTAGGTGCTATAACAGATGGAAAATATCACACCACTCGGAGCACGATAATGCATATATATAGTAGTTTATGTGACTGATACATAATAAAAGGCATTAAAATAAGAGTGTGGGTTTATAAAACGAGCCGACAGGCGAGTTTCATAATAGCATCACACGAGTGTTTTAATGCCTAATTATGTCCAGTTATGTCGGCTTTTTGTTGAAAATATTGTGGTCGCCGACTTCAGTTGGACTAACCTATTAGGTGCCTACAATTTTAAAGAAGTTAATTTTTGCGTTTTTGATTGACGTTCTGTTTGTATTGGCACAAAAATTAGTTTGTTTCGTTGTTTATAAATTAACTATTACATCACTTTCATGAAAAAATAGCGATCAAGATAGTGATCGAGATATTTCGGAGACGCCACCTGATATTCGCGACAGAGCAAAGAATGTGTTATAAATGACTTGTTAGTAGCTAAGTCAAGGAAGCACCCCGAAAAGGAAGTTATATGTGTAGATAAAGCAGTGTTGTACTGACACACGACAACACGCACACAAGTAAACAAATAATAGCCCAGTCTATAACAACACAAAAAAAGGCAAACATCGCAAACCCGCACGTATATGTTTTTCTACTCGCGTACTATAAACCGCTAATATTGATATCGTTAATAGTACCACAATACCACCTATAGTGTAACCGAAACGTGAAAACTATTCTGTAATGAGCATTTCCATGGTAATAACAGTTCTATAATAATAATTATAGCATTGTTATTACCGTGGATACGGTCATTCCGGATATCAGTCTTAACGTTTAGTGAACACTTGACATCCTATTTTGTGTAATAAAACGTTAAAAATATTTCAACACTAATTAAAAGTACATATACTAAAAACAAAATTAATTTTGGGACCAATTACGTGTTTAAAATTACATTTTTATCAAATTACTAAAAATAGATGATTAATATCCATCGATTTGTTATTTGGTTACCATGGTTACGTTCAATATGGATACCAACAAAATGGCGTTTCATTTGGTATTCCAACTTGATAAATTGTCAGGACTGTTTTATTAACTATTAAAATTAGCATGATTTTGTAAACATAATAACAATAAAATTTACAAACTATTAATGTCAATTGGAATAATGAAAATGACTCTGCTGACAAGTAATTTGTTTATAGAAAATCAAGTAAAGTATACAAGAAAAGTTTGCGCGATTGTTTATTTTTGTCATTATCATTTTAAGCTTGTAGAAAAAGTTATGTATGCAACGGTACATAATTAGCTCTTAAGGTACTCGTGCCTGTAATTAGAGCGCTCGCGAGCTCGCGCTCTAACCTCGCCACTCGTACCTTAAGAAGCTTCATTATATACCAGTTACATAAATCACTATTTTAGATCCGTTGTGAGTATTTAACATCCAAGTTTGCAACCTCGAAAACCCTGTGCTACCCCCATGGTGCTCGAAAAACTGCGAAGTTTTGGCACTTTTTTTTTTTTTTTTGAAAAAACTTCTCTAAGGAAATATTTTCCAAGTATATCTATTTAGATTTTAATAAAGATAACTAAATTTGCTAGAATTTGAGCGTAATTTGAGCACATTATGTTTATTGATTGCGGAGAAACAGCAAGTCAAAAATGGGCAATTTAATTCAAAAAGTGAAAATGGGTAGTGACATTTCGAAGATACATACCGGCTAAAATAATGCTGCTAGGTAAAAGTCATGTCAAAAGAATTTGTAGACAATTGAATTAGCCTCAATTTAATACCAAAATGGTGCGTCTCTAGGCCTCGTAGTTTCATCCAAAATAAAGAAATAGTAAAATATCGGATTTTGGCAAAATAATAAAAACGGTATCCTGACTTTTATCATTTTACAAACTTACATTTCGCAAAAATGTAATTGTGCTTAAACCATTACATACATATTACATAGGTTACATGGGCTTATTAGGTTAGATTAATGACCACGAAAAAATTCTGTCTGTTTGTCTGTTTGTCTGTTTAATTTTGTTTCTCCTCGCATCAATTGAAAACCACTGAACCAATTTTAATGTGATTTTCACTAAAAGGTTTCAATAAACGGTGACCAGGTTCATATGTATTAAAAAAATAAGATATGATAACAAAAGGGGGGGAAAAAAGGGGTCAAAGTTAGTATGGAAAAAAGTTACCGGATTGAGCTGGTCACTTGAAACTTTGTATGTTTACTCTTCGTAACAAATTAAGCTATACCTATTTCAGGATTTCTCGATTAAAGTTAAAACATTTAAGAAATTATCAAATAAGCCCAATAGGGTTTTAAAGAATTTCCTATAGGAAATTCTTTAAAACCCTATTCGGGGTCCGTCGATTACAAATATCAAAGGTTTATTCTCCGTTTATTACATAGAAACTAAATTCAAGGATTCATAAAAATTCCAATGCACAAAACGTAATAAAGAGGCAAAAGGCAGTTCGAATCTATAACGAAGACAATATTTGGACAACCAATCTCTAAACGACTTTGGCATTATTCCAAAACATATTCTGCTTAATAAGTTTATGCGTTTCATTATTTATTTGTTACGAACATTCGACTCATGAATTTTATGCATTAAGATTATTCGATCAACAAATATGATGCGTAATAATACTATACCGTATGCGTACTTATGCTTTAAGTTATTATGCCTTATGCAATTATTCCGAAAAACATTATACAAACGAAGGGACCCCAATTTAGATCATTACTAATTCACTCCTTTGGGATCCGCAGCATTAAAGTAAAAAGAGAAACTTTATAATTTCACATCTATAGCGTATGTCACAAATACCTAATTTTTTTGGGTGTTAGTTGTTTATCAATCAGATTTTGAAATAAAAAAAGAAATTCGTTAGTAGTAGTAAAAAGAACAGTACCTACTGCATAAACTAACCCTAATAACGCAAACATTTTTATATTAATGTATTTATTTCAGGATCATAGAGTTCCATAAATTGTTAGTAACATTAAATATTATTCTATATTAGTAATTAGCGGCCTGCACACGTAAAGATCGGACTGCGGGAAACGCCACGCGCCATTCCAATACGCGCAGTAAATGCAATTGTAATAGTAATCCAGTTTATTTTTCAGAAGTTTTTCCGCCATTTTCAAGACTTTTTCAAGGCGTATTGTTTAATTACGGCGCGACTGTTAGATATTTAACATTAGGGCGGTTATTATGACCGTTTGGAAAAAAACGGGCAGTCATTTTATTTTTCGGCGGTCCGTTAATTAATTGTGGCAATACATGAACAGTAATAAAAAGAAAATTGGCCGGTTATTTAATTCTAAAATGTCAGTTCCAACAATACAGATGAGTAAAGGGCGGACAATGGATGCAATATGGTGACGAAAGCATAAGATGGATAAGACTTTTATTAAATTTCTAGTAATATTTTATGTATGCAGTTTTTGTTATAAATATATCAGTAAGTAAGTATAAAATACGACTATCCTCCATAGAACATAATTAGGATATTAAGAAATTGCTGGCCACTTGTAAATTATCTCCTCTTGAGAGTCTTAAGAGAATTAAGTATTTATAATATATATTACGTCTTAGACTTGTAAATCACATTGACGTTTTCACTTGGGACTTTATGTGCGTTTCCTTCAAATAATAGTTATGGCAAATGCAATCACAATTCGTAAATGGATACTTGACTTTTATCATTATTTTTAGAGATAGGTACGGTTTAAAAGATAAAGGGGGAAAAATTACAATGTATGAAACTTTTCCGGAAATATTCACCTAATCAGAAGAAACTTAGTATTTTCAAAAGAACTGTCGAAATTTGTGCCAGACGATGACATACGGTCAAAAAAATTTTTTCATCTTCTGTTACATTACAGGTTTGGACTCCCCCTAGAAATATTTATTTTTGTTATTTAACTACCAAACTAAGTAACGGCTTCTACAAGACACCTTTACTCCAAATTTCATTCATTTACCTCTTGGAGTTTTCGAGTAAAAAGCCTATGATACCTATACGGAACGGACGGACAGACATGACGAAACAATTGGGGTTCCTTTTTTGCCATTTTGGCTACGGATTTAATGAAGATAGCTTATTATTCTGTATTATCACATAGGCTACTTTTATTCCCGGAAAATTAAAAAAATCCCGTTGGAATAACGATTATCGAAATCTACGCAGACGAAGTCGCGGGCAGAAGCTAGTAATTATATAAAGGAAGCGTTTTTTGAGCAATTTATGTCTAATTTGAGTCCTGTAAGACTTGCGGAGATACAGCTAGTCAGACTCATTTTTTTGGAACAAAATGAAAATTTCGTGTTATGGTCGTTTTCCAAGTAACGTGCTGGCTACACTTATAGTCCTGGAATAAAAGTTGGATAAGAATTAGTGTACAATTTGACTAGCTTCAATTTAGTACCAAAGTAGTGCCTCTAGCTTTAATAGTTTTCTCAAAAATATAAAAACATATGTACGAGGGGTGCCTTTTAAGTTCTGTCGTTTGAAAAAACTAAAGACAATTTAAGTGTTAAATGGTATTTATTGTTTTTCAAAATAATCACCGTGATATGTAATACACGTTTTCATACGATCGAACCAGTTTTCGAAACACTTATTCCATTCCGAAGTCGGGGTCTCCAAAATGGCCGTTTTGTATGCCTCAACCGCTTCTTCAGGCGTCCGGTACCGTTGACCACGAAGTCGTTGCTTGATTTTTGGAAAAGTGAAGAAGTCATTAGGGCTTAAGTCTGGACTGTACGGCGGGTGATCCAAATTTTCGACGTTTTGTTCTTTTAAAAACGCAATTGTCTGCCGGGCGGTGTGCGAGCTAGCATTATCGTGGTGCAGTACTATACGACGTCTTGGGTTATTTTTTCGGAACTCGCCGATAACTTCTGGTAAACAAACAGTGGTATACCAGTCAGCATTAACTGTTTTACGATCTTCGAGCACGATGGTCGCAACGTGGCCACTTTTCGCTACAAACGTGGCGACCATTTTTTTCGAAGTGCTCCGTGAGCGTATTACTTTGGTCGGTTTTGGCTCATCTTGAAACACCCAAACAGTCGACTGCTGTTTAGAATCCGGATCGTAGGCATATATCCAAGATTCGTAGCAAAATATTCAGCATCGGGAGCTTTTTTTAAAAATCTTTCCACATGCTCTCCAGTCAAAACCTTTTACTTTTGAAGCCAGCGTGCCGTCTTTTAAGAAACATTGTAAGGTTTGAAAATCCTTTATATTAACCTTGTGTTTCATTTCAACTGTACACTTAAGCATCGAATAAATGGACCACAATGTAGAAGACTTCTTATTCTTAGTTTGCTCACTGAAATATGCTAGAAATACACCTTCAGCAAAGTTAATTACATTTTTATTTGCTCTCCCCAGCATAAATTGATCATAAGTTCGGTTATATTGTACCTGTGATTTAGCCGGGAGTAGGTTCTGCTTAGCCGAGGCAGCTTCAGGTTTTAATAAAAATTTAATATAGGCGGTGTGGTTCCTATTTCCACGCTTTCGTCGCTCGAGCTCATTTTTCTAGCAAGTATTTCGCACAAAAACAGTTTCACGTATGCAGAATGAACGAATGTTAACGATACCGACTGTCAATTGTTTTTAGTTTTTAAATACTAATCACAGACATTGACAATACGCAAAAAAACAAAATTGAAAAAAAAAACACTCGCACTGTGCTAAAAAACCGAGCAGTTACTACCTTGGCTGTTTGGAATTTTCGCCTATGTCTTTTTAATTCTGTATGCAATTGACAGCATTTAAAAAAAAATGGACTTGGACGGAAAGTGTTTTCATAAAGTTACTCCTAGGAGTAAAAAGAGGCATTTTCCGTCCTTGTGTTTCAATCCGAAAACCGAGCATGTTTTAGAAAACGATTATAAACACTTATGTAATAAGAAAATGTTTTGTCTCTTTGTAATTCACATAAATATCAAGTCTTAAATAGGTAGTTTAAATGTTCTAAGGTACAAAGTCACGCAGTCAGCACGCATCTATAAGCCTGTGTTGTGTACAGTAGCGTTTTTTGTCCGGCGGCTTTTTGGTGGAGTGGAATCACACGCCGCGATTTTTAATCGACGCAGTACCGCCGAGCGCTCGCAATGGTAACGCGGCGTGGTTACCTTGTAATAACTTTTCGGTTATAATAAGTCAACGATTCGTCTTTTCCCAGCTATTATCGGCTAAAGCTGGAGACGAAAATGACACAAAATACATTGCTGCAATTTCTTTTAGTAGTAGGGGATTTCGGGATTTACTCGAGCGCGGCAGATTAACATAAGGGGCATCCTTGTACCCTGTTGAGTACCTCCAGCATATATGAGCACTTTATCCTGGAACGTGCGTCCAGGATAGCCGATCAGAATAGTAAAAACAAAACGATAGCTTGAAATACTCAAGTTCGTCAGTTTAAGGTAAAGTAGGTTAATTACATACATACAAAAAAGTATATATTTCAATAATCTGACGATTTAAGCGTAACGCAAGGGGGTGGGAGGGTCACAAATTTGCATTAAAAAAAACGTTTGACTTTCTCGAGCGCGGTCGTTTTTTATTTTATTTTGAAGGAATGATAGAAAAAATATATTCTGACGATTTCCATAAGCCGAAGTATCAAAAATTATCATTAAAGTTTAGCGGTCACATAAGCGGTGTGATAGCTAAAATCTCTTATACCTCTAAACAACTCTTACAAGGGGCATTCTTATTGTGGTCTCATATTACTCGGCCATATTAAGTAGCCTTTATCAAACCTAAATTATAAGTTTAACTATCCAGCGAGGAAATGCTGCCAGCATCTTCTGGACAATGCCGCAGGGCCCTTTTTTAGATATCACTTTTTAGTTTTAAAATATAATTAAGTAAATTGTAAAAATTTAATTTTAGTTTAGTACCTAAATAAATTATAAAAATGGAGGCTGTGATAGCTTAAATCTGGTAACCTATCGCAACCTCGAATTTTTTTTGACCGAATTTAATTTGACCGAAAACGTTTCGTTTTTTAACGTTTCTCCGATGGCACGATTCGTATTTTTTTACTGTTTGTACGCCGAAACCAGTAATAAGGAATAGATAATTTGTCAAATTGGTAAAAAACCACAACAAGTAATGACTAAATGCAAATATTCGAAGTGATCTTTCGGGCAAACGTAAAAATAACCAAACCATATAATTGTCGATAAATATTTTTCGAACCAAAATTCGGTCAAACATTTTTCGGAGTTCAGATAGGTAACCCTAAAATCTCTTATAAACAACTCTTAAGCCGGAGCCCCACTGCTGCGCACGCTACGCACGGACACGCTATATACGTCGTCCACGTGGGTCCATTGATCTGGATACGTGTGTCAACATTTTCACAGCAACCAATGCACGCACACGTAAAACGTGTGGGCCACGTGGCTACGTTGGTCAGCTGCGTGTGTCTACATTCCCCACTGCGGGCCACGCAAATCCTCGCGCGCGCGGGGGTTGCGACGCCCTTGAAGCCACCTTTCCACTGCAACACACGGGCAGCGTGGCAACGGGTGCTAGCGCGCGTGGCAGGCACTTCGGAACAGACCAAGCGTGTATCAGTGAAGTCATTTCGTGCGCAGCGTGCTCGTGCTCTACTGTGGAAGTATCTACCTACATTTTCATACAAAGCGTTTTTGTACCCACGTGTGTAGCTTGACCGTGCGCAGCAGTGGGGCTCCGGCCTTACAAGGAGAATTCTTATTGTGGTCATATTTAGACCCCGGTATCGGAGGTGCAAAATGGTAGCTGTCAAGTTCTTAGGGATGGGTAATCATATTTTTGATGTTGATATCGATACACGATTTTTCTATACATTAGGTTGTACACAGTTATTTTTTTTTGATCTATGATAATCATTGATAAGATATTATAATTGTTGTGTATATTTATTGTAACTACACTAGTTTACTGCAAAGAATCTGATCATTCATCAAGAACATGGTATGACCTTTGGTGAATATAAAAGAGTTTATATTTTGTTTTAAATTTATTTATGAATGCTTTATGCTAAGAAGATAACTAAAACTTCTTAATGATGAAAGATTTTTTTTTGTAAATAATAAAAATGTTCAATACATGTTGGTTTTGTAATTATATAGTCCTACTTTATAGAATAAACGCTATCATTATGATATAATAAAATATCGACATATAACTATGTTTATCGACATGAAGTTAATATTTCAAAACAATGTTTACCCTTCCCTAGTTATGGCTCGAAATTGACAGCTACCATTTTGCACCTCCGATACCGGGGTCTAGTCATATTACTCGGCCATATAAGCTTTTAATCAACCTAAATTTATAAGAATGAAAGCTGTTTTACACAAAATCTCTTATAATGAGCTATTATACCTAAAGACATTGCGGCTATCCCAGACCAAAACCTAGCCATTTAGAAATTTTTACAGGAGAAACAAAACAAACGTTTTTATGTACCTCTTAAAAACTATAAGCCTTAGGTAATTGATTGTTAGTGCTAAATTATGGAAATAAATGACTCTAATAGATTAGTAAAAACACTGTAAATGCCAGTTTTATGAGACTTGAGTACTAGTAGATTTGTCGCTGGAAATGTGTCAAAAACCAAAATCAATAACCTAGCATAGCCTGTTACTGGGAATTTGATCTGATTTGTTGGTGGGTTCGACCGTTTTACTCTTATGTAAAAACCTAGTACTTAAGTATGTATGTTGTTATCATTGAATAGCAATATTTTGAGTAAATACTTACTTGTACATAATTATAATGATAAATATTTTTTCTACATGTTCACCTCAAAGTTACTCAAAAATGTATATGATTAGATGAAAATGTGTTGATATTTATAGTCTTATTAAATAATTAGAGGATCTGCAACTGAATCGTCATCAAGGCAATCTAAATCAAAAATGTCTAATTCTGGCTCCGTCCATAAATTTCACCCTCGTAAGCTGAATGTTAAAAAAGCAAATCCCAATCTGTTTAGTAAATTTAAGTTATTTGATATATAATTAAAAACAATAAAGTGTACAAAATTTGCACAGTTCTGTGTCTAAGCTTCCACGCAAAACCAACATAAAATATTCGCGTATGATTTTTTTCATAAATAAATTAACCCAACAAAGCTTATACGTACACAGTTTGTATTTTATATACGTAGGTTACTTTTAACTACGGAGCGGATGATCGAAATAGGTACATATTTACCTATAGTTGGCGAAACGTTGCGAAAGGTCATGTAATTATGTTAGTGCTGAATCGGCTTTTTAAAATATATTTATAATAGATCTAATTCTAGTTTTTCGGTGCTACGTTTAACCCATAGTTAAAAAATTCAAATCACAACGAAAATCTGAGCAAGTTTTTAAATAGCCAAATAAATAATAATATGTAGGTACCCACTTGACATCAAATACTCGTAGATGGAAATAACAGCAATGAAAAATAATACAATTTAATATAAAGTCCGCATCCTGCAACTACTACTAACCAACAAAACCGCCACGAAACTATGTAAATATATACCTCCATTCCCTACTTACCTATAACGAGACAGGAGTTTTTGTGGCAAAAACGTCAGTTAAGTAGTGACTTCCTTCCGATATTAAATTTATCGATAACTGTTTCAAATAAAGACTTATTTTGAAGTGAAATTTCATAGTAGATAGGTGTTAAGTTCACCGGATTTAAAATAAAAATTAACTAAAATGCAGATCACTACCCATCGACGTTATACAGGGTGTTACAAAAATACCCGTAAAGCCGAAAGGGGGTTAAATGGTGCATTATAACAAGTCCATTTACAATATTTGAGAGTACTATCACTATATGACTTACCGCCAAAAAAAAACATTATTTTTTTCATTCATGTGCTAACCCTATTTCAGTAAAATTAAAGAGTAAACTACGCAGAATGTTAAGTACATTTTTACCTAATTCGCGAAATAAACAAAATGAAAAGAATTCGATTAGATACATGGGTATTGCCGTAAAAATATGTACCATAACATACGTGAATCAGTAACACACTATGGCAATCGGTAACATTCAAGATAACGTAACATACGTGAGTTTCATAAAGGTCTGTTTAAAATGTAGTCAATAAAAATTAAAAAATATGGTTTTATTAAATTATTTATTTTAGTAAGTATAGTCAAGGTTTCCCTTATATTATCTAACCAATATAAGTTTTATCCAGTATTAGGATTATATCAAAACGTTTAATTAACCTTATATTTATTAAAATCATCCTCAAATTCCAGTAACCCACGACGATCGCGAATAGGATTGTTCAATACTTTTAATATATCAAACGTACACATATCTGATATGTCTTCTGCTTGTGGCCAGTAGAATAAAACATAATTTTTTTTCGCATGAACATAACTTTTACATTAATTCCGTTGAGTTCAATGATTTGCCCGACATAACATTTCGTAGTCCTGTTAGTATGAAACTTAACCAATACGTATTTACCTTCGACAATAGATTTATCTTCTAAAATTGTTATTCCTGATGGATCTGGAACAATTGGAGTTTTATTTTGTCTGTCATGTACATAATCTGTATTTACTGCTTCGGTTGCCGATTTATTTTGTTGATACAGAATTCCTATGTTTTCATCCAAAATAAAAGTTGGAGAATTATGTAAATCCGGAATTGAGTTTTCAGGGCCGTCAGATAAAAAATCATCAATGCCATCTTCCGTTTCAATATATTCTATTACTACTTCTTCACTGTCCGAGCTTTCAGATATGTAAGACTTTTTGTTCTCGTTTTTAACTTTTTTTGTCATTTGCTTTTTTTTTATATTCGGTTGTCTTTTTCCTTTTAAATTTTGTCTTACTGCTTCACTCCTGACTTGGTTATTAGTTGGTTGTTCTTTCTTTATTGTTGTAACCGTTTCTACAGATTGTGACAGTGGCAAAAGAAGATGAGTTTTTAAATTAGAAACAACTTAGGCATCTATAGCCGATAACGTTTTCTTTATCCGTATTAATCACTTGATGCACCTCCATCGTCTGTGGAACGGGCTGTAAATTAGCTGGTAATATATTTTTACAAATTTTGTCTTCGGAAATGTAATATATCATTACAGATGTGTCAGATTTTTGAAGTGTATCAAAGGCCACTAATGCATTAGGTATGTCAATCTTGTGTGATACATAGTTGTCGAGTTTTCTTTTTATAGCGGCACCTACACCGTCAGCTGCACCCTTACCGTGCGATGACTCCGAAAAATTCCATGTAGAATGAGGAAATCCTCGTTCTTTCGTGGTTTTTGTAAATAAATAGAAATTTTTCTTCTGTCTGTATTGTGTACACGGACCGTCGGAGTAAAAGTGGATTGTGGTGACATTAGGGTACTCTTTTTTTATAAAATCTAGTACTGGGTCCAGGTGAGCCCATATAGCCTCTGGTCCATGTTCGTTGCTAGGTGACAGTATCGCAAATGGTTTAGGGTCTTGATTTTTTGTGTAAAGCATCCCAGTATGAATTGTTATTTGAGTTTTTGAAGCACCAAAGTGCATAGACTGTACTTCTGTCGCCAATTTACACACCCAGTTTTCTGAAAAATCTATAATCATAGCTACCTCTGTATCCGACAAACTTTTCAAACAATCCGATGCTTGTTTGTATTGATGCTTGATATTGTAAATGTGTTTTTAATTTTTCTCATTTCTTCATTAAACTTGTCTGTCAACTCTTGCACAGTTCCACTCTTCTCATTCTTCACTATTATCTTTGTCAGTTTTGTCTTTATATTCATGTTTTTCATTTTGCCACTCTTCCCATGAAATGTTTTGACCGGGATCTATTCCCTCCAAGTTTAATTTTATCTCCATACGCACAATCTTTGGATCTTATATCACAAACATATCCTAATATTATATCATCAATAATTTTGTTTGGATCTTTTGAAGCAAAATATTTTTCTTCTATCATTCCCTGCGATTTTAGTTTCATACATTTTAGCGTTATATTTTCGTGTTTCACACACGCACACGTATTGCGGTTGGTTATTCTCGGGCAAATTACGTAAAATGGTCGAAATTTCTTGAAAGTTGTTAATTTTGCTGTGCCTCCTTCACTCTTATATTTTTTGTAAAGTTCAGTCAAAGTGTTAAGCAAGTATCTAATTTGCTGCTTATTTTTCTTAAAAGTCTTGCATTCTTTCTTCCCTGCTGTCGCCATGCTGACGTCATCCCTTTCGTAAAACCTTATAAGCTGATTGATGGCGCGTGTTTTCTTTTTTTCTTTAGCTTTCTTGTCGAGAGTCCAACGAATTTTTCCTTTTAGACCTAAAAAACGAGTCATTCGAATTTTCGATTTGTACTTCTTGGTGATATCATTATTTATAACTCTTTTAAGAATATCCTTTTCTGTCTTTGTTGTGGCCCTTTCATAAGACCTCTGTAATGACGTTACTAAAACATTATGATCTAGTAATTGTTTTTTAACTTTCTCCTTTTGTTCAGCTGGTATTTCAGGTAAGTTCCTGTCTATGAATATATTTGTTTTTGAAATCGGACTCAAATTTGTAGGTGTTTGTTCAGCAATCAACATGGTACTGTTTATTTGTTATGCCTCATTTGTTTTCTTTAACTCATGTATTGTTAACGTTAATTGTTCATTTTGTTTCCGGATCCTATTTATCTTTTTGTGAAGTGTTTTAATTTTTTTGTTTTGAGTCTTTATTTTATTTTTATAATTTTCACTCTCATCAGCCCATTTTCGTAGCATTCTACGCTGCTCTGCCAATCTTGCTTTTTGCACAATAGTCTTAAGATTTTCTGTTTGTTTCGTTTCTTCGTTATTTTTAATGTTATTTACATCATTGTTGACCTTCACACCTTTATTATTTAGTTTTTGCTTTCTATTTCTCCATTTCTCTCTCTCTTCTACCTTTTTCGTCATAGTCTTTTATCTTTTTTCTTTTTTTGTTTCGTTCTGCATTTTTTTTCTTAGCAATTTCATATTTTTCCGGATTCTGTAACTTCATCCTTTCCTGGTACCTTGTTTGCTTTTCAGAATTAGTTAGAGGCATCTGAAAAAGAGACCTATGTCAAAAATACTTAATGAAGCAGTCTAATCAGAAGCAGTGTCAAGTAGATATAATAGCAATTTCACCACGATACCTGCCACCGACTTGGATATACTTATTACGTGTCCCTGTAAGACACCAGATAGGCAATGCCTAGGAGGCCGGTCATTAATTAATACTTTTCAGTGGGTTTTATACTTTGTTATTATTTTGTTTTGTTTTTATTGATGTACCCTTTATTATTGTGATACCAAATTCTCATCACCCTTAACAACATGTTGCTGTCCGAGTTGCAGGGCCGTTAATCATTGAGGAGTTCTCCCGGGATTTCATCATCAGTTGCACTTCACCTAATGCATTATGATAAGTAAAATTAGTTTCATGTTCTTACTAAAGAAATCTCATTGCTGCCCGTGAATCAGTTAGGACTAAGGAGTTCAAGTCGTCATCTCTGTGGTGCTTTTAGAATGCAAATTCTTAAGGTTTTACAGGTAATACCAAAATCGCTGTTTGTGTGCCTTTAATTTTTGAGGAGTTCCCTCTATTTCTCCAAGATTATATCATCCGATCCTGACTTGATGACAATGAGACCAATTGGAAAGTATATATTCTTTCAAACAAATATTGTTATTTTTTAAATCGGTCCAGCCCCCTTCAAATAACCAGGTAACATATTTTTACATAAAAAATAAAATAAAAAAAGATACCGACAAATTAAAAGGAACGTCCTTTTTTTTGAAGTGGGTTAAAAAGGTATTAATTTAACTGAAAGCAATATGAATACAGCCTAGTTTCACGAATTTTATGTAACACATCAGTAACACGTTGGTAACACACGGTAACTTTCGTGAATAAAAACATGTGCGACATAACCTTAAAATGATTTCATTTGGAAATGAATGATGTTAGAGACAATCAAAACACATAATCGTTACAAGCATAAGTACTACATCGAGGTGCAAAATATACAACAGACAGATATATTCGTAACTTACCTTGATATTTTCAAGCTGAATTCCACTGAAAATTCTCACGACAAACAAACAAATTCACGAACGAGACGGTTGTCAAACCACTCGATCAAAAGTAAGATGACGGAATAGTTCAAGTCTTGTCTATGCTGCAACAAAGAGTTCCTATGCAAAAAATACTTTTTTAGGGTAGGCGTTCCTTTGTTAGATGTGGATCAAATTGGTAACACACCAAAAGTAACGTTCGGGAACCGAAATTGGCGACACAACATTTGAAATAAATATTTAGTATAAATATAACAAATATTCTTGTGACTAGTAAATTAAACAAAATATACACAATTTAAGTTTACGTACAGACACAAAAAATTATAACTATTAGGCTATTTTCGTCGTACCTGGTCTTACAATGGATCAAAAGGTAGTGGCGACATAGTTATTTTATTTATACATTTAAAAATGCGTTGGTTGTTTCATCGTAAAAAATCGTAACCTCACTGCGTATTGCTATAATTTCTTGTATTACGATTCATTTGTTATTTTACTTTACCATAACTTGATGAGGTAATGCATTCGATCATAAGTTTTTGTGTAAAAAAAATAAGTTGGTAGGCGACACAAAAAAAAACGAAAAGTACATATTTTTACGGCGATACCCACATATTACAAGTCGAGTTTTGGAAGATTTTAAACGAAGAAACCTGAGCTAACACTTTTTCGTAATGATCGTCAAATTTACAGGAACGGCTCAAAGTGAGCTCCGCCTTGCTCAATGCACAACCTCGCTCGTCGGGATATGGCTTGTGTGGCATTTCGCACCATCGTTGGTGTTATTGACGCGAACACCGATCTTACACGCTGCTCCATTTCGAAAACCGTTGGGCAATCGGAGAAATAGACTCTTAAAATGGTACGGTGATCGGGATAAGATGCAGGTTCGGGCTCGCCTCTATTCTCTACATGCTCCCTGTACAATCTGGCTGCTTCAGATGCGTTGCCTCTTGCATAACCATAGTAATAATGCATTAACGCATAGTCTCTTTGTGAGAAAGACATGGCTTTGAGAATAATTTACAATTAATGTGCACAAAGAGTTCGAAAAAAAAGGTAAAAAGTAAATAAATCCAATTCAAAGCAAATCAAAAATCCAGAATGTAGCCAAGTCGTATTAAAATCACTAATAAGATATCCAAGTCACAAAGCAAATCAAATCCAAGTTCCAGAAACACCAAATCGTCGTAAAATCACAATGAAAACCAAAATCCGAACCGTAAATGCAATAAAACACGATCGAATGAGAAAAAAAACAAACGAGGAATAAATATTTTTTAATTTTAATTTAATGGCATCTGAAAATTAGTGGCCAGTGTTATTGTTTTGCACCAAGAAGGTTTTTATGCCAACTCCGGAGTACAAACCTAATTTCAGATTTGTACTTGGCCATACTAGAAAAAGTGAAAATTACGGATGACGTACGTTTTGATTATTTTTTTTAGCATGATCCCTTAATACTAGATCAATAAAATTAATAGGGTAGAAAGTCAATAAAATTAGGCAGTTTTCAAACATGGTTTTAAAAAAAAGTTATGCTAGTTTTTTTTTTTGTAATCGGCCTTCAAAGTCTGAACCACAGTTAAAATTTTCTCACTTTTTGTGATTCATTTTTTTTTTGACAAAACGATCAACGATCATGTTTTGTTTTTAAATGGAGTACATGCACGTACTATTCAGGTATACATTAAAAAAACAAGCAGCCAATTATCTCAATTATTGCAGTCAGAATGACCAAAACTGTCTCCGTGGTCGCAGATTCATAGAAAATGTGAAAAAAGGCCATAACTCCTAAACTACGAAAAATCGCGGAACATACATGGGGGTGATTCAGATGCCCTTTGAGGTGCACTACCTCTGGACTTCCGCTTGACACTACTTCCTGGGACACCCTGTATACTTGGGAGAAAATAAATCGAGGCACTTTCCTTGGAAATTCAGTACTAAGTGGCTCGATTTCTTTGCTCCCAAGTATAGGTGCACAACATGCATGTTGCATGTTGATATTAAACGTTATCTCATAGTCATAACTGTCATAAGAAAGTACAATTTATCGATAAATGAATGTCGTTCGGAAGTCCCTAGGACAATTTTATTCGTGCCACAAAACTCCTACGTCTGCCTATAATACAAGAACATGTTTAAACATCCATAATAAGTATGAAGTATCTCTGTATCTCTTTTTTCGTGCATACAAACAAACAACATAAATCAAGGTAAAGCCCACCACACACATTCATTAGATGCTTATTAGTGTCCAGAAGAAAACTGCAATATAAATAGGAGAGCACGCATTAATAGTATCTACCTACCTAAAACAAGATAATTTTTATTTCAAATTTAAATTCAGAGAAAAAGTTTAATAGTAAACAATAACTTAGTAAATATCTTGATAAAGCGGCTGCAAGAATGAGTTTGCTCCTATAACTATTTCGACTCATTTTGGTAAAGCTTTAACAAACAAAAACACATGAAATCGTTCAGCGCCAGCGCAAACTTAGTGACTGTTCGGCGCGCGTTGACGACCCTTCCCTCCAACGCCGCGCACCTCACCGCTCGCCCCGCAGCACTCCTTTCGCAATCGACTTGCTAGATTTTGTATAGGAATAAATTTCAAATTCTACAATACTGAATAGTTTGTTTTGTAAATCAAAAATCTAGTATGAGTATTCACCAATTAAATTAACCTATCGAGTGCTATTTAACAAATACAAAAACCTAGTAAGTGCAAATTCCGAAATCAAAAACCTAGTAGGTATAAGCCGTCCGTTTCATAAATCAAAAACCTACCTAGTGCGCGCTTTTTAACAAATATAAAAACCTAGTAAGTGCAATTTCCAGAATCAAACACCTAGTATAAGCCGCAGTTACTAATTGTTTGAATTTGGATATGTAACTTGCTAGGATTTTGATTTTGGTTTCGACGAGTAGCAGATGGAGTTGCTAGGTTTAGGGGTCTCAAATCTTCGAAACTAAGCGCGATAGAATTATGGGTGTTTTTGCATTACACGCAGCACTAAATTTAAAGATGTATGGTGTAAAAAAACGAATTTTGACAAATTTGGCTCTTGCTAGGTTTTGGTTTTGGTCAGCCGATTGGAACAACTTATGCTTTTATAAAACAATTACAAGGGTTTTGGCCATATAAGCTTGATGTTATAAGGTTATTTTGCTAGTTGGGCTATCAATGCTACAAGCCTTCCACGGGAAGACACAGCAAAAAAATAAATGTTAGTAACAGTTTGCTATTTTCTCAGAAAATATTTATGAAAATTAAAAGATTTTTTTATTTTATTTGCATGCTATTTTCCGTGCATTTTTTTTATACATTCATTGATTTATAAAAAAATCTTTTTCAAACCGTCAGATTAAGAAAACCCCTCCAAATAATCGTCAGATTATGGGTCAGCACATCTTAGACATCAAGCTGAACCATCTGTTTAAAAATCAGAGAGCTTGCGTCACGTCCGAATCGTCAGTCTTTGCAATGGGAGGTTCTTTCGGGTTCACTTAACATACACTGAAAATCTGACGCGCTCGAATATCTTTTTTTTCACATTTTCAACCCTTCCGTATGGCCACCACCCCCATGCAAACCGGCAGATTAACATGCCTCCGTTACCATACTCGTACGTAGCACAAACGGGTATTTGAACCAAAAAGCTGGACAAAATTATTTTTTATATTTTTTAACATGAGATTGATTGAAATATACCTTCTATAACATTTTTTTTAATTTTGGACATTTTGACACATTTATGGCTTGATTGGGTTCGTGTAATATACCGTATAGAAAAAAAACACTAAAGAAAATGGTTATTTATTCACATTCTTTACATAAATGATTGCACTCATATTTCAGGTGATGCATCCTATCCTTCTTCAGAGTCAGATTCATTTTCATTTTCAAAATCTGGTATTACATCGTCAAATTTGGCGTCATCATCTATATCTGGAGCAAGCATCATGTTTCTAGCAGTAGAGCTAAAAGATCTGACTCTTTTAGGCTGTTTAGGTCTAATGCTACTCAGTAATGGATCTGACGTAAGTAGCAGCCGATTTAGAACGTCCATGTTGCATTGTTCTCTAGAGAATTTTCTTGAAAAGTTCTTCCTGAATTCTCTAAAGTGCTTGTTTCTGGCCTCTGAGGCCTGTTCTGATAAGTATCCTATAGGGAGAAGAGCATGCTTTATGACAATCGGACCATGTATTAAAATTTTGTGAACAGTCGGGGTCATTGGCTGCCATACAACTCAACGTAGATCTTCGCCGTGTCGTCGCAATATGACTCAAACTTGTCTAAGTCTATCTTTTGGCCACTTGATATCACTTTAAGAACTGTAGCAAACCTTTTTATCAAATTTAGGTCAATTTCTGTAATGTTTGATGATATCTCGGGATTCGAGAAAAAACGTCTGCTGGTATTTCCATCATTGCTGGTACCGAAGCCCTGCTTTGGAAAATTGACTATGAGTCCCAGTTGATCTCTAAATTGTGTTTGTATATTGGTAGAGTTGATGATTTTATTCTCCACTGCATCCAGTTTCTCTGTAAATTTTGCCTCATCACAATTCTTGGTCAAGTTAAAAACGTATCCCCTTGTCACAATTCTCACGCCAGAAGAACCTGTGATGATAAATCGTTAAATAAAATTTCACGACCGCAAAATTAACTTTGTTTGGAAAAATAGCTTGTTGTAAAAAATTACGATAAATACCAAATTGGCACTTTTTGGCACGCGTTGTTCTTTCTATATTCAAGAATACTAAATGCACAATCTAACAAAAAATAAATCACGGCTGGGGAACATCCCGCAACATAACTTTTGGACCTTTGAATTGAATTAATGTTTATTAAATTCAATGTGCAAGAAGGTATTTTCGTAAATTTAAAATACAGCATTAATTATACTTCTTGCGATAAAAATTAAAAACTTAGTATATTTTACATACCTGGCAAATCATTTTCATGTACAGACATTATCACAAAACTACCTGCATACTTGTTTAAAAATCATATCAATAGTAGAAATTTTCTTTGGTTCTACTGCGTGCTCGTAAATCTATAGAACAAATGACTTAAATGACACCCGATTGACAAATAATGTCAATTTCAATCTAAAAAATAAATGAATTCTACTATCCATGGACTTCTCTGCTTATGAGTCTTGATAACATTTTATAGGGATTCTACAATTTGCTACTTTTGACTTTAGTCCACTTTTTACGATCAAATACCCCTATGTGCGTAGGAGTTATACACTATCAATATCTGACGCACTCGAGTATTTCCGTATGACTTTTTTTTTTAACCGACTTCAAAAAAAGGAGGAGATTCTCAATTCGTCGGGTTTTTTTTTATGTATGTTCCCCGATTTCTCGAAGACCACTGGAGCGATTTGAAAAATTTTTTCGTTGTTCGAATAGTTATACTTTCTAGTTGGTCTAATTGTCACCACGTCAGGATCTGATGATGGGATCATGGAGAAATCAAGAGAACTCCTCAAATATTAAAGGCACACCTATAGCGATTTTGGTATTTTTCACTGTAACTCATGCATTTGCTTTTGAAAAGTACTATATGGTGAAGTGGAACTGATGATGAAGACCACAGATGGCCACCGGAACTCCTTAACGGTACCTATTTCAAGGGTGGCGATAAGATATTTCGATAAAGGAAGTTGAGTGACTATGACGAAGCACATTTAGGTTTAAATATGACTATGACATTCCCGCGGCGTTGTCTGCGGCGAGCTTGAAATGTTCTATAGTTTTTCATTAATATTTAGAAGTGGAGCTACGTAACAGCATAAATAGGATCACTAAAAAGTATAAAATAAAATAAATGTTTAAAAAAAACAAAAACCCGCCTTCAAAAAGCATAAAATAACTTCTTTAAAATGATAGGTAAATAGGTCAGTCCAACTGAAGTCGGCGTCCAACAATATTTTAACTAAAAGCAGACTTCAGTTGGACTGACCTATTTACCTACCATTTTAAAGAAGCTATTTTTTGCTTTTTGAAGGCGGGTTTTTGTTTTTTTAAACATTTTTAGTTTTTGAAAACCTTTACACGCTTCCCCTACCGCTGAATGAATACACATCATAAATAACGTTTTTTCCTTTCTACCATCTAATCTTCTAAATCTAAAAGGTCCCCACGATGCTAGAGTAAATCCCCAATTAGTACCTTGGGCTCCCCTACTATTGGTAGCATTCAACTTAAAGTATCGTAAATAAATAAGCTTCTTTGCTAAAACAGTTATTACATTATTTACAATTTCACGAGATTGAGCGACTATTTTGTTACCACGCTTTAAATTCGTTGAAGCCATGATATACAACTATTATATCTTAATTTGACTAAATCTCGATACAAACGAATATTTTCACGAATGAAATCAGCGTTTTTAAACAAAAATTTGTCATGCGTGTCATACCTACTGTCAAAAAATAGTCACTAATTATTTTTCTTATTTCAATATAAAGGTTGTGTTACTTTAGAGCTATTTACGAGGTTTTGTTGCTCATATCCTTCTGTTGTATTCGGTTTAATAAGATTACGGGCAATGTATTTAAAGGTCATATCTGTAATTTTATATACTACCTATATGTGAAAAACCAGTGATACCGACAATAACGGAGGATGGCCGAATGGTGAACTTATTTCGTATGGTACTGAATTTTAATAGCCTTGCAATTGTAATTGTTTTCTAAATATTTGCCGCTTCGATGATGTAATTTTAAGCATATTAGCTTTTTCGGACTCGTAGTGATATAACGAAACATTATTATTAATGAAATAAAATTGCGTTTATTTTATAGATATTGACATAAGAAAAATTTAATATGAATTGACAGAGCACGTAATTTATGGTCAGTATAAAAACTATGCTAAGTGTGAAATGAATTTGTTACATTCATCCACCCTTTAAAGACTTAGTTTCCGTCTCGTCTATTAGGCGTCGGGGTGGTCTAATGGTACGGTTGCTGCGACGCGGCAGCAACGCTGTAGCTGGTATGTTGGGTGCGTTCTGCGGTGATCGTGATGCAGCAGCCTCTGGGACAGCTTCTAATACTTGAGGAACTATCGGTGTTTGTGTAGCCTCTAGTATTGGGGTCGAAAATGCAACTGGCATAAGATGAGCAGGAGACGTCTGTTCAGAGGCACCTTCGTCGATACGAGCTAGTCGGGGCCGTATGTGGTCTGCACGATATCTCCTTTCCACACCCACCGGAGTGTTAATGACATACGAATATTGATGTGTTTGTCGTTACACTATGGGGGGTTCCCATCGCGATTGATCCCTGGCTCGTACATATACAGCATGGCCGGGTCTATAATTCGGCGCCTGGCCTTCTGAGTTTACGTTCGCTTGTATTTGCATGTGTTGTAATGCCCTTTTGTGTATGAGAGGCTTATGATCAGTAACTAGAACGAATTTGATACCACGCAGATACTGATCGAATTTTCAGACACCAAAAAAAATTGCAAGAGCTTCGCGGTCTATGACAGAGTATTTAGATTCTGCAGGTCGGAGTTTTCTTGATGCAAAGACGATTGGTCGTTCAATGTTGTTTCTTGATGCAAAGGCGATTGGTTGTTCAATGTTGTTCCTCTTGTGGAAAAGTACTCCTCCAACGCCTTTTTCTGATACATCACAGGCTAGGAACAGCGGACGATTGTCATCGAAAGCTACAAGAGATTTGGAGCGTACAATCAAGGACTTTGCTTGTTCAAAAGCCTTAATTTCCGTGTCAGTCCATCGCCATTTCAATCGCTTTCCTGTAAGTGCGTGGAGGTCAGCTCAGACACTGTGTAAATGTGGCATAAAGCGCTCGTAAAAGTTGACTAATCCTAGGAATGACCGTAGCTCCTTGGCGTTGGTTGGAGGGGAAGCTTTGGCAATTGCATCTATCTTCGATTTTGCGGGACGTACTCCATTTTTATCAATCGTGTGTCCAAGGTATTCGACTTCAAGTTGTAAGAAGGTGCATTTCCTCAAGTTTACTTTTAATCCGGCTTGTTCTAGTCTTTCGAAAACGATACGTAATGTTTCGAGGTGGCTTTTGTCATCTTTCCCTGTAATGGCAATGTCATCGAAATAGACTGCCACTTTGGTATCCCTCCTAGAAGTTTATCAAGGTAATGCTGAAATATTGACGGAGCTGCCGAAATCCCAAATGCCATTCGATTGTATGTAACCTTTGTGCGTCGATATTGTAAGAAATATTGAATATTGTTGATATTTGTCCTTCAGGTCGATTTTAGAAAACTACTCTCCATTTGCGAGGTTCTGGCGTAACTGGTCAAATAACGGAATTGGATGTGCGTGTGTAATCACGCGTGTGTGAAGTCACCACATATTCTGATTTGAGTACGTTGACTGTTGGTCCCATTGAACTGGTGTGACGTTTGTGTCTATTTGATTAATGATGCCTTCTTCAACTAGACGTTCTAGTTCAACTTCTATATTTTTCTTCATCGAAAACTTGATTGATCTTGCTGGGATGTTTTTCGGCTCAGCTTGCGGTTTGATGTGTATGTTTACTTGGTAATTTTTGAATTTTTCCAATTTTACCGTCGAAAAGGGCACTGTGTTTATCCAAGATCTGTTTCAGGTTGTCAAGTTCGCGTCGAGTGTCTTTAATAGAGTAGAATGGTTTAGGAAAATCCATGTTGAACATCTCACTCCACTGCAAGTCGAACAACATTGTACTGTTACGTCTGTAAGGCCCTTTGGTTTTAGTTTGATGTTACCGTAAGCGTGTAAGCCTGGGGCCTTCGTGAGAGAGGGTGCCCCGATACGTCTCCAGAACTTGGTGCTGGTAATTGAGTAAACTGAGCCGGGGTCCCAGTATAACGTGCATTGAACGTCATTGATTAAAACATCGATTCTTTTGCTGTCTTTTCTCTTTGTACAATTAATTTGACAAACGGTGTCTGTGTCTTCATCGTTGTCGTCTGAGTCGGATGTTTGTGAAGAGTCGTTGCAGCTGCCGTTATGTTTCAGCTTGTGTAACTTGTTACTTTTTGTAAAAGACTTTGGTCCGTTATACATTCGAATAGGTAGGCGTGCCTTGCCTGACTTGATGCAGCAGTCTTCGAAACGACCCTGAATATTGCACTCTTTACGTGTGTGAGTTTTAGTTGCGCATTGATGTAGTGGATGTCTTTCGGGTTGACCGCATCTGAGACATTGATGTGTCCGTAGTCTGCGTGGAGATTGGTTCTGACGAAAACTTGTGTTTATTTTGATCTTGTTGACTTTGACGTATGTGTCCTCATCGCCTTCTGCGCGTTCCCGTGACTGTGCAACGCTGAATATCTGAGCAAATGTGACTTCTCTCAGTTTTCCATCTTGAAGTTCTTGTAAGTCGGGCCATTTTTGTTTCAGGTCGATCTGTAACTGTTGATGGTGAGGCCGGTGGCAAAGCGGTCACGTAGCTGCCGCTCTAACAGATTGTCGTTGTAGCCGCAATCTTTACTTATTTCTTTAAGTCTGTTAGCGTAGTGTTCCATGGATTCGTTGTCAGTGCGTATGCAGTTCCAAAAGTCAGTAAGTGCTGTGTAACGTGTGCGCTTGACTCTGTGTAGGTCGAGAAGCTTTGCTCGGATGTCTTCGTCCGAGCTGGTTTCCGACAGTTGTAAAATGTCCGATATTTGTTTTTGTTGAACTGCCTGCAATTGCAGGAATTTGTCGAATTGTTCGGTGTTCATTTTGTCCTTTGATTCTCGTCGCCAATGATATAAGTAGGTAAACATTATCATTAATTAAATAAAATTGCGTTTATTCTATAGACATTGACATAAGAAAAATTAAATATTAATTGACAGACAGAGCACGTAATTTATGGTCAGTATGAAAACTATGCGAAGTGTTAAATGAGTTTGTAACACGTAGTATAATCGGATGCTTAGGTATCGTTGAACTATAAAACGCGCCAAATTAATGTCGTGGTGGTGAGAGTTTATGTGCTCTTCTGTTGTTGAGAAGAGTGTTCTGCGAATGAGTTTCTTCATTATCAGAAGCCATAACTCGTTCTCAAAATTTCTTGCCGTATCCTCCTTTAAAAGATTTCTTAAGCACAGCCCTTTAGAGCCCGCAGAGCACTTCACAACAAGGACCGGTTCAAAGTGTTTGATGTTAAGCCTAATAAAAAAAATATTATCCTTAAATTTGCGCTTTCGGGTACTTTTAATCTTCAGATTATGTATGTATTTAATGGCTTTTTCTAAATACCTAATAAAAAAGGGGATGACAATATCCGTGTTGTGTTAAGCTTCTGGTTTTAAAGAAATCAAACAGGTCGGTGAAAATCAAAATGATTTTTTCTGTGCCTTCACTGTCCATAAAATCATTCAATTTTAAAGTTTCTCTTTTAATACAACTGACACACTTCGACTGAGCAGTTGCGAGGCAAATTAAACTTTCATGATTGTATTTCTAAACTGAAGGTGTTTACGTGTTAGTTTGTTGGCGATGTGAAAACCTTCTTTTTCTTGCAGATCGTTTAGTTTTGTTAGAAACTCCCAATTTACTTTCATTCTATCTAGATCTAAAAATTATTTTTTTCCTCAAAATGATTTCGGACAAGTTTTATCATATGGCTAGAATCTAAGCATACTGCTACGTCATGAGGTACTGTTGGATGTTTGAATTGAATTGAAAATTTTTTCATAGCCACTGGGTTTTTATTTGGCAACCTAATAGTTGCATTGCTGAAATATTCGTTGCACGGCCGTAGAGAGTTACGGCAACCACTTTGATATCGACTTCTTCACATTTTGTGAGGCACATTTTTATTAGGTTGACCTTTTGCCCCCCGGATAAACCATGAACCAAAAAAATTCCCAATGGAATTTTCCAATGCTCGTTTAAACAAACAAGCATAAAAGTATATAATCTAAGCTCCTATTGCATTAAACCTTATCTCACACGGTGGCAGATCCGACATATACATACTACAGCAATAGGTAATACTTAGGAACACTGGATTATAGTGGGTTGCGGTCGCAACCAGTTGTGGTCATTTCTCATTGGTACCTTAAAATATGGGAAAGGTAATGTTGCCGTTTAGGTTCAAGGCTCACTAAATGCTAAAAAAAACAAAAAAACCGCCTTCAAAAAGCAAAAAATAACTTCTTTAAAATGGTAGGTAAATAGGTCAGTCCAACTGAAGTCTGCTTTTGGTTAAAATATTGTTGGACGCCGACTTCAGTTGGACTGACCTATTTACCTACCATTTTAAAGAAGTTATTTTTTGCTTTTTGAAGGCGGTTTTTTTGTTTTTTTAAACATTTATTTTATTTTATACTTTTGAGTGATCCTATTTATGCTGTTACGTAGCTCCACTTCTAAATATTAATAAGAAACTATAGAACATTTCAAGCTCGCCGCAGACAACGCCGCGGGAATGTCATAGTCATATTTAAACCTAAATGTGCTTCATCATAGTCACTCAACTTCCTTTATCGAAATATCTTATCGCCACCCTTGAAATAGGTACCGTTAAGGAGTTCCGGTGGCCATCTGTGGTCTTCATCATCAGTTCCACTTCACCATATAGTACTTTTCAAAAGCAAATGCATGAGTTACAGTGAAAAATACCAAAATCGCTATAGGTGTGCCTATAATATTTGAGGAGTTCTCTTGATTTCTCCATGATCCCATAATCAGATCCTGACGTGGTGACAATGGGACCAACTAGAAAGTATACCCATTCAAACAACGAAAAAATTTCGGTCCAGTGGTCTTCGAGTAATCGGGGAACATACATAAAAAAAAAAAAAAAAAAAAAAAAAAAACCCGACGAATTGAGAACCTCCTCCTTTTTTTGAAGTCGGTTAAAAAAGGAGTGACGGTGATACGCCAGTATACGCTCGCGCAAAGTTATTAGTTGTTGTCGTAATTTTGTTTATATTTACCTTGTCAGTGTTGTGGTTGTGTGCCCCGGCGTCCGTTGGAGGTGTGAGAGTGTACGCAGCGCATAGCGTTCTAGTGATCAGAGGGCTCAGACAAGATTCACTACGCTAACTAACGTTTCTATTCGATTCGTTTTTAAACCAATCGCGTCACTGGTAGACCACGTGACTTTTCGTATCACGTCATCTTCCAGTGACGCGATTGGTTTAAAAACGAATCGAATAGAAACGTTAGTTAGCGTAGTGCATCTTGTCTGAGCCCTCGGGTGTTTATAGCGCTATAATAATCCCTGTGCCTGTGATTAAATTTTTGCGTGTGTGGGTAGGTGCGTTACATTCACCGAATGATACACAGAATTAGTTTTGAACTTATTTATTTAATAAAACATTAAAATAGAAACAAAATATTACAGTTGTGGCAAGACTTAGCTCAAACATAAATATAAACAGTAGTAGGTATTGATAAAACGATCAATAGTAATTTTTGACTTCAGCGCCATCTTGCGATTCACTTTTGGACTTTGACAAATACCGGTTAACTTATTTTATCACGAAGATGGGCCAAGAGAAATGCGCGGGTTGTAGGAGATTCCTGTTCATCACAGATGTCGCTAAGATCGTTGCACCCTGTACGATTTGTCCCAATAAGTACCACAAAGTCTGTGTGCATATACCGGATAAGGCCGTTGTACCTAAATAATGGGTCTGCCCAGAGTGCAAAGTAAAGCAGAAGAAGACAGACGACACTCCAGTAAAAGACTCTTCTACTGCGACCGCGTCTGTGCCAACCGCCAGCCCTGAGCCCCGCCCCCCCCCCCTCCGAGAAAGGAGACGGAGGTCTGTGCCCTGCGCCGTGAGCTGGCGGAGTACATGGCCGAGCAGCGCGAGTTCCGTGCGGAGATCCGTGCATCCTTGCAGCAGATGGGGGAGCGAATGGGAGAGATCGAGCGGAGACTGGATGCGGTCGAAATGAGGGAGGCGACGGTGGCGCCACGGAGCGGTGAGGTGGAGGAGCTACAGCAATCGGTCGCTCGACTTCAGTTGGAGTTGAACGAGCGCGACCAGGACTCACTGCTTGCCGACCTGGATGTAGGGCACCTTCCGGAAGAGAAAGGAGAAAACGTCCTCCACACTGTCACCATCCTCGCCACCAAGCTGGGGGTGTCTCTCGAACCGCGGGACATCGTGTTCGCCGAGCGAGTGAGCGCGGCCGACTCGACTGCCGCCGGCGCCGCCGCCGACGGAACGGGCAGGCGTTCGCGCCGAGTCGTCGTGCGGCTGGCTCGCCGGCAGGTGCGCGACGACCTATTGCGCGCGGCACGGGTGCGTCGCAATTTCACCACGGCGGACATGGGCCTGGCGGGCCCGCCGCGCCGAATATACATCAACGAGAGACTGACGCGGGCTAATCGTCAGCTTTTCCACCGAGTCCGGGAGGAGTGCCTCAAGCGTCGGTGTAGATTTTCGTTGACCAGGAGGGGCCGCATATTCGCCCGTCAGAGCGACGGAGGTCAGGCCTTCTGCTTTCGCTCGGACGCCGACCTGCAAAGGGTTTTTGGAGCAAGTTCGGTTTGACGGGATACTGCATATTTGTAGGCTATATTTGTGTATGTATTTAATATTAATATATGTCATCACACGGGTTACATTTTTTAAGTACGCAGATTTTAATGTTATTCGGACCAAACAGTATGGGCAGACAAGTAGGGGTACAATTATAGTAAGTGTGGCTCAAATTCAGCTTCATCTTGCATGTTTTGGTAATTTAATGATTCTCATTTCTAGTCAGACTTGCAATGGTTAAAAAACAATTAAAGTTAGGTTTGTTCAATGCGGGTTCTCTTGGCACAGACCATGACAACTTTATAGCCTCATGTACTCGGCATGATATAGATGTTCTCGCCATCAATGAGACGTGCCTGAGGGCAGGTGAGGAAGGCCGAGCCCCCGCACTTCCGGGGTACCGCTTGCGTCACAACCCTAGGCTGCAAGGCACACGTTCGCGAGGAGAGGGAGTAGGTTACTATAGTAAGCAAGACATCAGCATTCGCACCTGGCCTCACCCCGTAGACCCGCTGCACAGGTCAGTTGAGCAAATGTGGGTGACATTGGCACTTAACGGAAAGAAGCTAGCGATTGGCACGGCATATCGTCCACCTTGGATGGACATCGTCCTATTCTTGGATGCTCTAAGTGACACTATTAGCTCAATTCCCAAATATGACAATCTGATATTATTAGGAGATTTTAATATAAATTTATTAGCTATATCTGACTCTAAAATTACAAAATTTTATACATTTCTTTCAACCTTTAACCTATTACAAGTAGTAACAGAGCCCACCCACTTCACAGAGACTAGTGAAACCCTACTTGATGTAGTATGCACCGACTTGCCGTGCAGGAGCATGTGGGTTCTTTGTTTGGTCACTGCCTTGTAGTCTGTGAGCTAAATGTCAAACGTGATAAGCCTAAACCGTATACCATAACCTACAGCCCAATAAAAAACATATGTCTAGATACTCGTAATTTTAACAGGGACTTGCAAGGCGTGAGATGGGGTTTGTTTTCTAATTCCGATGATGTCAATGTTATAGTTGACTACTTAACCCGGCACATACCACTGTTTGTTTACCAGAAGTTATCGGCGAGTTCCGAAAAAATAAGCCAAGACATCGTATAGTACCACGATACCACGATAATGCTAGCTCGCACACCGCCCGGCAGACAATTGCGTTTTTAAAAGAACAAAACGTCGAAAATTTGGAGCACCCGCCGTACAGTCCAGACTTAAGCCAATGACTTCTTCACTTTTCCAAAAATCAAGCAACGACTTCGTGGTCAACGGTACCGGACGCCTGAAGAAGCGGTTGAGGCATACAAAACGGCCATTTTGGAGACCCCGACTTCGGAATGGAATAAGTGTTTCGAAAACTGGTTCGATCGAATGAAAAAGTGTATTACATATCACGGTGATTACTTTGAAAAACAATAAATACCATTTAACACTTAAATTGTCTTTAGTTTTTTCAAACGACAGAACTTAAAAGGCACCCCTCGTAGTGGCAGCGTCATACAGAGTTCTCAGCACTTCGATGTATCGAAAATCAACTTGGCACCGCTGCAAGGAGCTCAGAACAGACCAGGTCTCGATGGAGTCAAAGGCCTTCTCATAGTCCACAAAAACAAGACACAGAGGCTGATTATACTCTTGGGTCTTCTGTATAATCTGCCTCACAGTGTGTATGTGGTCTATGGTGCCAAATTCTCCGCGAAACCCGGCCTGCTCTGGTGGTTGGAAGTCGTCCAGACGTCACGTCAGCCTATTTGTGATGACCCTCGAGAACAGCTTGTAGACGTGGCTCAGGAGCGATATAGGGCGGTAGTTCTTGAGAAGGGTTTTGTCCCCTTCTTGAAAAATAAAACTACCATGCTCCTGCTCCACGCCCTTGGAGTTCTCCCTTCGTGGAGAGCGGAGTTGAATATAGACTGCAGCTGTCCCAGGATAGGAGTTCCTCCTGCCTTCAACAGCTCAGTTGTAACTCCGTCCTCACCCGGAGCTTTTCCATTTTTTAGTTGTTTGAGGGCCAACTCAATTTCGTCAATGCTGACGTCGGGAAGTTCGTCGGTATAGTGTCGGACTAAAGCAGCTCGTAGATCGCAAGGGACGGGTTCAGGTAATGGAGATTGCGAGGCATACAACTGGCCATAGAAGTCTTCCACTTCCGAGAGGATCTCTGGCTTAGAGGAGACGACACGACCGTCGGCGGTAGTCAGCTTAGATATATGGCTTCTCCCGAGACGCTTCACAAATACTTTGGATCCTCGGTTTTGTTCTATTTCCTCCTTAATGAGGCGTGTATTGGAACTACGAAGATCCCGCCGTACCGCTTTTCGAATATGTCTCGTGAGTGCTCGCTGACCTGCCGCCGTAGCCTGTGTATTATCGCGTCTCTCTCTCATGAGTTCCAGAGTCTCGTCTGAAAATTTGGACTTCCTGCCGGCATGCCTATTCCGACAGAACCTGTTACCCACATCCCTCACGACTTCCATTACTCTGCTTAAGTTCTCGTCAACATCGCGCTCGGTTTCTTCCAGCACATCGAATCGGTTTTGAAGTTCCAGTTGGAATCTTTCGGAGCCAGTAATGGCTTGGAACAGGGTAGGTTGGAGCGTGGAATTTATCAGACGGGTGCGTTCTAGCTTGAAGTTTATATTCAGAGTACCTCGTAGAAGTCGATGATCACTTCCAGTGTTGAACCTATTGATCACGGAGACATCTCTGAATATACGCTTCTTATCCGTCATGATAAAGTCAATCTCATTGTTGGTCACGTTATCGGGGCTCCGCCAAGTCCACTTCCTCTGTGGCTTCTTCTTGAAGAACGAATTCATCAAGAATAGCCCCTGTCGTTCTAGGAAGTTGACCAGCATCTGCCCCCGGTTATTTCTGTTGCCAACACCGTGTCGCCCCATAACCGATTCGGTGTCCGTGCGTACTCCCACTTTGGCATTGAAGTCCCCCATGACAACATTGAAGTGAGCCCTTGAGGTATTGTGTAGGGCTTTGTCTATGTCTTCGTACACAGCTTCCACCTCATCATCCGAATGTGCGGTGGTCGGCGCATATACCTGTACGACCTTAAGAGAATATCTCTCGGTCAGTTTCAGTACGAGATACGCTACCCTTGACACAGGATACTTCCACAATGTTGCCAGTGAGGGCGTTGTTGACGAGAAAGCCGACACCGCCCTAGGAAAGGCTGTAACCTTCTCGGAAGTAGAGTAGATGGCCTGATTCCAAGGTTACTGTATCCTCCCCCTCTCTTCGGACTTCAGATAACCCCAAAACATGCCATCGTATTTTTTCTAGCTCTACCTCCAATTCTGCCAGATGTTCGTTAAGCCTCAGAGTTCGTCCATTATACGTAGCCAAGTTCAATGTGTGGTGGTAGCCGTCCGTATCCCGGGGATTCTTAGCACCCCGTGCCTCGCCGATGCTGTGACCGCTACCGTAGCCACGCCTGGTGAGGCGGCCGGGAACTGGGGGCCATTGATTTGGTGTGTTTGTCATTTTCATTTTTCATTGGGAGGTAATGCCCTAATCGCCACGCTGGGCAGGCGGGTTGGCGATCGCAGTGAATAAAAAACACATACCAGAGAACGCTGCTGCCCATTCTCTGGTGTATTAAAGCTTAGGTTGTTCTACTTCAGACATTAGTCGCCTTGTACGACACCCAAAAGTGTAGTGGGTTGGTGCTACTCTACTCTGCCGGACACCACGCGGCTAGTAGGTAAACTCTTTATTGCACAAAAAAAAAACAATTACAAATTCGTACATGGAGATTATCGAGTACAATGGCGAACTTATGCCTTTAAGGGATCTCTTCATCTTTATTACAAGGCTGTGCACAAACAGTAAACTAATATTTCTACAGCTAAATATCCATAAACTATATAAATAAATAAACATCATGTACACAATATACCTATATATATAAAAGCAAAAGCTGACTGACTGATGTATCAACGCACAGCCCAAACCGCTGGACCTAGAGACTTGAAATTTTGCACATAGATAGCTTATACAGTCCACTACTGGTAGCTTATCCACTAAGGAAGGATTTTAAAAAAATCCACCCCTAAGGGGGTAAAATAGGCGGGTGAAGTTTATATGGAATTTTCTCATTTCTGGACTTAGAAGTATGAAAATAGGTATATAAGTTCTTGATTAAAATTAAAAAAGATGAATGAAGCGACTCATATAATATCGATCGAACTTCACTTCAAGAAGTTCGTTTGATCATATATAATTATTTTTAAATCACCATTTTTGACCATAAACTTCGGTATTTCGGATATCAGGGGGGGGATGGTCATCTTTACACTTTTGGCTATAAGTCAAAAAGTACCTACGTCACAGAAAATTGTGGTATAAATCGTTTTGTAGATGTACACTTTTGTACCTTGCAGCTTACGCCTTTGAGAAAGTAGTGCAGAACTTCAGACATGACGTTAAAATGACAAAACTGTGCAGTTTCTTATACGTAAGGCCGACCGTAACTAGGATAGTACAAGCTCGGAGCTCAGATTGGGATTAGGTCTATTGGTTTAAGATGGTTTTCTGATATTTACTAAATGTCGTGGCATGACGGCAGGTGATCGCGCTGGAAAACAACATGGAGACGCCCAAGTCGTTCGTCAAGCCGCTGGGCGTACTCAACTTGGGCATGGCCATCATCGTGGTGATGTATGTGTCCATGGGCATAATAGGCTACATCTACTGCGTCTCCAAATGCTCAGACTCCATCACGCTCAATCTCCCACCCGGCGACTGGTCAGTACCTATCTTTTACTGTCCCGCAATTAGTATAACGTTCTTATAATATGTATAGTACAATAATACAGAAACGGACGGACGAGTAGGAGCTAGCGTGGCCGAGACGCAATCTAGGCCGCGCTATATACTAGTCCAGCAACCGCCCTTCCTGGATGAGGCTTGTATAGTGCTTTCTCCAATAATGCAAGAAAATATAACACAATTCTTTATAATATTAAACGCAGCCCCATGATTTCCTTGAAAAAAAGAACATGTAGCCATCATCATCAACATTTTTTTTCTTCTACTTTTTTATTTTATATACCTAACTATACATACGAGTAAGATCTCTATATTTTTAAAAGGCTTTTTTTGAGGGCTTGTTTACTTAAGTCACCACGCTACGATAGTTTGCTTTTGTATTAGGATGGTGATAAGAGTTTTGACTTCAGGGTAGCAACCAGCGTGCGGGGAATGTTCGCATTAGCCATCTTCATCAGCTACGCGTTGCATTGCTATGTGCCCGTGGATGTAGTGTGGAACACCTACCTGCGCCCGCGCCTTGAAAAACAGGCGGCCACGCCGCAAAAGCTCATAATCGCCGAGTACCTGCTCAGGATCGCCTTGTGCCTGATCACTTGTAAGTACTACCACAACTTTCTTAATTGCCTACTTTTTATATGACATTAGGGGCAGATAAATATAATGGCACATCTTACGGTAAGCATTTCACGCAGCCTAAAGGTAAGTCTCTGGCAATACGGGAAGTATCTGAGCCTCGAGTGCTCTCTCTGACCATACGAAATGACAGCAATCGGTTTGGTATAATTTCGACTGTCCGAAATGTATTTTGCATAAGTATAGTTGGTTCAAAATAAGCTGGCGCGGCGTGACTCCACTTGAGACCGTCATTAGCAACAAGGATTATGCGCACCCGGGTATTTTTTTGTAAACACTTGCAACGGGCGGTACATCAAACGATCTTGATACTTTCTCTTTTATTATCTTTAGCCCGATATTTTTTGCAAAAAATATTTAGTCAGTGGTTTTTTAAACTTCGAGGTGTTCAGTTCAGTATAATCTAAATTTTTCGTCCGTGGGAGCAATCATCACACGGAGACTGCTTCTGATTCTGAATAAAATTTCAATCATTAAGTAATGTCTCTGTCTATATCAGTATATAAGTATTTTATGATTTTATTAATCACAGTCGCCGCGCGATCGTGCTCGGGATCGTTCGTGTCGTGCGTGTGCGCAACTTGCTTTTTCGCTGAGAGGTAAAATGCCGCCTGATGAGGTAAACTGTACAAAGTACAACATTGTGATTAACGAGGTACTTGCATTTGTGAGTAATAAGATAAATGTGATGAACGACGATAGCATAAGCCGCATAAGCATCAGCGCGTTCTCGGAGAGTGACATAGAAACTGCGAAAGACTTGTTATTTGGCGCAATGCCATCTTCAGTGCGGGTGAAAAATCGAAAAGGATCTGGGAAGACATTGCGCAACATCGATGATATCGTCCGTACCATGAAGGACTACCCGGACGAAGTACCCGTTTTCGTCGCTCGTGAGCTACATAAGCTACCCCCAATTTTATGGGACCACGTAGACTGCACAAGGCTGTTAAAGGACATCTTAAAGTTACAACATGATATGCAGCAAATTAAGGAGGAATACGCCACAATAGGGAATATGCATGGATTTTTTAAATCGCATTTCTCAACAAAATATGAAAATACCGTAAAAGAGATCACCAAAAGTAAAATTAAAAATAAAATCGGTCAAGAAATACGGATAATACAAGCATTTTAAAATGCTAATTAGACAGAGAGATCTGATGTGCTCCGGTGACGTCATTGTGCTGTTCGGAAATATAAACTCCACGTAAAATTCTGTTTTGCTAGAAAGAGATAGGAACAAATCTTTGTTGGCTTATATCTTGGTTATTTTTATAGCTATTCAAAAAAAAATTTACCTGTTTGTTACATGAATCAGCTTGTATTGAATGTGTAAAAAATAAATATGCATATTCGTCTATTGAGCGGGTAGACTCGTTGAAATCAAAGCTAGATGCAATTAAAAGTCCGATACCTGATATTAATGACTCTTATCGTAACGTTAATATAAGACGTGGCGCATTTACTAGTAGCTTGGAGTGTAACAGCGGCCCAATGGGATTGCCACGTACATGTTGCGAGCCTGAGCAATCTTACTTAACTGATACCATACCTAGTTTTACTAAAAACACATCCACCTATCGAGACATCAGGTAGACTGGTATGTTCTCAACTACAAAACTCATGTAAACAAGGTGTTAACTGACGTGACTATGAGCTGAGAATAACAAGATTGAGACGGTGATTAGAGAAAAGTCGCCCGGTAATGCGGCGATGACTCATGCGCCGGAGTTTAAAACGCCGACCGTTGAGCCGATAGCTGCGCCTGCGCCCGATCGCACCGAACCAAAACAAACATCATCCTATGCCATGGTTGCTAGTGGAGGTGAATGGACATCGCAGGCTGAGGATGTGGAATACACATTGGTACAAAAACGAAGGGCGTAAATGATAAGTACAAGGCGGCAGATATAAAGAGGCCTATCTACATTTATCAAGTTTCGGAAGATGACTGTGTCGGGAAGAGTTTCAGACTACGAGAAAAAGAAGTCGGATTTAGATGTAACTGCCTTAAAGTTAATATGAAAAAAGCAAAAGGTATGCGAGAGTGAAATTTGGACAAAGTTTGTGTATATAAAATATAAAAAACTAAAATCTAAATAAAAAATGTGTCTGTCAATGTAAAGTCTATATATCTGTCAATCAGTTTGGTAAATTTCATAAAGATTGGGTGTTTGATTTTGTAATTATGGTAAATCAACAAGAACGCCGTCGTCAAACAGTATGTAATTTCTACAGTACACATCCCCTATGGCCGAAATCAAAGGTGGTGGAACATTTTGTGCAAATGAGTGAGGGTCGGAGCACCATTTACAATATTTTGGCGTCCTTTGCCTTGAAGAAAACCACTGCTAGAAAACCTGGTTCTGGAAACTATTCCAGCTTGAGCAAGTTTTCTGAGAGAGCTCGATTAAAGAAAATTACGGCCGGCCGTGTCGCAAAATCTTATAGAGAGCTCGGAAGAAAATTTAAGTGTGACGGCAAAACTGTTAAAAAATATCCTAAAGACATGGGCATCGATAAGCGGTGTAGAAAAGTTAAGCCCACCGTCTCTGAAAACCAAGAAATCACTCAGAAAGTACGGCTGCGTAAATTGGTCAAAGAAATATTTTACGCTAAAAGTAATGTCACTTGCGTTATGGATGACGAGTCATATTTCACGTTAGATGGAAACGAGTGGCAAGGCAATTACTATTTTGAGAACACCAATGGTCCAACCGATGAGAACGTGAAATATGTTGAGCATACAAAATTTCCTAAAAAAGTTTTGCTATGGCTTGCCATCAGTCGACGCGGAATGTCTTAGTCTGTATTCTTTGAGTCAGGTTTAGCTGTGAACGCCGATCGCTACATAGAGCGTTGTTTGCCATTATTGCGGGATTTCATAAATACGAGCCATAGAGGAGAAAATTTAGTGTTTTGGCCAGACTTAGGGTGCGGCTCCACTGAGGCGGAGACGAGCGGAGCGGGGCGGAGCTGTGCCAATATTAACCAATAGAATATAAACTAACGTGCGCAAGGCGCGCTCGACGTGACCGCATGCGCCTTCTATTGGTTAATATTGGCACAGCTCCGCTCCGCTCCTCTCGTCTCCGCCTCAGTGGAGCCGCACCCTTAGCCTCAAGACATTATTCCAAAAAAACCCTTAGCAAAATGGCGGAGTTAAACATCACATACGTACCGAAGACATCAAATCCACCTAATGTTCCGCAACTTCGCCCTATTGAAGATTTTTGGGCAAACCTAAAGAGGCGAGTATATTGCAATCATTTTCGACCCAAAAATGTACAGAGTTTGATTCGAAAAATAAAATTGGAGTTGAATAAAATGCCGACATCTGTGTTTTCGACAGCGATGGACAAAGTACCACAGAACTGCCGTAAAGCATCTCGCATAGGAGTAAACTATTTTTTACATTAAGCATTGATATATACATTATTATAAAAACATTATTATATAAAAAAAGAATGGTGTTATTTTATTTAAAACAATATTGAAATTTGTCCAAATTTTACTCCGCATACGTTAATGCATTCAAAATATTTGTGCCAAAACATAAACTGGAAATTATGCGGGATGACTTCTGGCCCGAAGACATGTTATTTCGCCAACTTTTTGATTTTAAAGAGAGCCAAACGGCCGCAGTGGTTAAATAAACGTTATTATAATTATGGCTAGTATCACAAAGCTAATTAGTTTAAACTGCAAAAATATTATTCGATCTGTTGAATGTGCGAATTATTGCACAGCAGGAAACATGGCTCCTGTCGCATGATATACCGTACTTGGGAAGTATTGACTCCGACTTCGGATACACCGGCGTTTCGGCAGTCGACACGTCAACCGGGGTTCTGAGGGGCAGGCCTTACGGCGGAGTAGCCCTGCTGTGGAGGAAAAGTGTGTTCCCGTGTGTTTCGGTAATAGTGTGTAGTAGTGTGCGCCTCGCGGCGATCAAAGTCACGCTTAGTGATCGCGCGATGTTAACAATATCGGTCTACATGCCTACTGCCTCGGCCGATAACTTGACGGAGTTTATTGAGTGTCTCAGTGAAATTAGTGCGATCATTGAGAGTAGTGCCGTTGAGACCACGTTATTGTGAGATTCTCTGCTAAACAGATAGCTTCATTAATATAGCCTCAGCATTGAGCATCTGAAGCACGCGGGTGTACAACTACCAAGACTTCTTGCATTGTTTTTGTAACCTTTGTTTGAGTCATTGCTACCTACCGGATGAACTTATGCGCGCAGTAGTTGTCCCGATCGTAAAGAATAAAACTGGTAACGTTTCTGATATGTCCAACTACAGGCCCATCTTGTTGGCTAATGTCATTGCCAAGGTTCTGGACAGTCTACTCGACAAACAACTGGCAAAGCATATCCATCTGCACGACGCTCAGTTCGGTTTTAGACCTGGCTTATCCACCGAGTCTGCCATGCCTACCTATGTCTAAAGCAGACTGTCCAGTACTACACGGCCAGGAAAACGCCTATTTATGCCTGTAACTTGGACCTGTCAAAAGCATTCGACCTAGTATCTTATGACATGCTGTGGCATAAGTTAAAATCTGAGACCGATTTGCCGTATGAAGTTACCTCGTTACTCAAGCACTGGTACGGTAATCAAGAAAATTGTGTTAAGTGGGTTGAAGCGTATTCGGAGGTGTACGTATAGGTTGGAGTGCGGGTTGAGGCAAGGCGGGTTAAGTTCGCCCCGCCTCTTCAACCTGTATATGAACCGACTGCTAGAGAAGCTAAGCAGTGCCAGTGTCGGATGTTAGATGGAGAGCGCTTTAATAACATCAGCTATGCGGACGGCATGGTGCTGCTGAGCCCCTCAGTGGGTGGTTTAATTAGTTTGTTGCCCATATGTGAGTCGTATGCGGAGACTCACGGGTTCAAATATAATGCTACTAAAAGCGAGATTATGCTATTTAAAGCTGGTAATAAAACCTACAGAGTTTCACCTGTTACTCTTTGTGGTACTGCCTTAGCACAAGTAAAGCGTTTTTAATATTAGGGCCAATGGGTCACCGACGACATGTGTGACAACATGGACATGGAGAGGGAACGCAGAGCGCTGGCTGTGCGTTATAACATACTGGCTCGTATGTATGCACCATGTACCGAACAGGTGAAGGCTACGCTCTTTAAAGCATATTGCCGGTCCTTCTATACGTGCAGCCTATGGATCAGCGACACGCAACGGGCATACAGCCCTCTGCGAGTACAGTACAGCAACGCGTACGGGGTGGTATTCGGGCTGCCGCGACACTGCAGCGCATCGGGAATGTTCGCGGACGGGCGGATTGACGGCTTCCACGCGATCATAAGGAAGCGATGTAGCTCGCTGTTGAGGAGGTGGCGCGCCAGCTCCTTTGCACGCTGGCCGACCTGTGGAGCTCACCGTAGCCAAAGCATTGGGAGCAGCTACATGCCCCCTTATGTAAAAACCTTATTTAAAAGAAAACCTATGTTAATATAATACTAAACCATAAGAATAAACAATAACTACACGTAGAAGCGAAACTCCCGGCTCTGGACGTGCGCTCGGCGCGTTAAATACCTACCGCCTGGCGACACCTGAGGTGTCAGGTCAGTCAGGGGTGTCACAGACGGAATACATACCTATGTATTAACCAAGATATTTTTATTGTGTCTTGAATTGGTTTTCGTATTTGTGTTGATTTTAGTGTTTATGGTTGAACTAAGATAGTGTTTTAAAAAGTGAACGACTATTTAAGGCAAAATAATTAGAAATAGTAATTGATTGAATGAAGGAGATTTATTTGTTAAATAGTACATCCCCTAGATGTTGAAGATAAAAAAACGGAAACATTTAAAAATAATTAATAGATAAGAATAGTATTTTGTAATAAAGCTTTTTCAACTTAATAAAAATAGAAATTAATAGCCCGGAAAGGAACGTAAAAAGTAACTCCGGATCCCAGACTATAGGTACATAAAACTTATTGAGCTTAAAAGGCTGTTTATTTATAGACTTGTTTCTGTGTTTTATAGATGATTAATAGCCACATAAGCCATTAATTTTTCTGGAGTTAATCTTAATATCATCAAAAATATTATTACGTAATTTAACATAAATGTAAAAAACTCATTTTGCAACAATGTTTCCACGTTGAAGGAAAACATAAATATCATTTCGTGACTAAACTTGTATGACACGTCCATAAACCGATTAAAATATTTCACAAGTGACAGCCCTGACTTTGGGCGCGGAAGACAGAGGGGCGTATAGATGAATTACCGAGAGCGTGGAATTGCATATGTAGTGGTAATATGTGTTTAAAGGCATTCTATATTTAAATTTTCTCAACTTCTCATACCATCAGCATAAAAAGAGTATTGTTATATATTAAATAAGTAAGTACAAAAATAATGTCAGCGTCAAATTCTAAATACTTTTCACAATGCATATACGTCTTATTTTATTGTATTCTCGCAATTTTCAGAATTATTTTGACTGGGCACGTACGACTGTAAGTTACACAGTTTGCAAAAATTATGGCAGAAAGTAGCAGTAACTTTGGTCCGATTGAGAGTCAAAGTAAACAAATAATTTTAACTGTCATAAATACTTTGAACTCGAACTAATGAAAATTTTAATTCACCTTACACCGCTGCCCAATTAGTTGAAAAAGTTACTGGTGTTTCTCTCTCGAATATTTAGAAAATTATGAACAGAGTAATATTTAGAAAATTATGTAAGAGTGACAAATTCAAAGCAACAAAAAAAATTCCCTTCTCCGAATAAGAAAAAGTTACGTACATACTCGTCCGTCGGCGGTAGATGATTTTGATCAAGAAGGCATCAGGAGAACTATATTTATATAATTTTCATCTGTCCTATACCTAAGCAATTTCGAACCTTAAAGATGAAAATTTTAATAAATTATAGCGACTAAAATCAAAAAAAGGACATACTTATTCCACTCGTTTAGGGTAATCTCATTAAATGAGATTGACAAGGTTTGGACCAAACGCTGCCCAGACGTGAAAATACCTCTAACGAGTTTCTTACGTTACTATATATTATAAAAAACACGTATTTTCAAAATTGGTTCGAGAGAAAAAAAAAATGGTTTTGTATTGCCGTGTTCGTTTTGTTGATGACTATAGATGTTGTCATTGATGCAGTCATCAACATAAAGCAATCTTCATGCTAGGAACAGCTGGCTGATGAGTGCATAATGTGCATATTATGTGCCTAGATTGGTGTTTAGGGTGGGCTAGGCACCAACTCATTGTTAGACGGCCTGCTCCACTCTTCGATAGAATTATTATCAACGAAGATGACGACCATTAGTAAGTAATGTATATTGATGATTGATGATTTACTTCTCTACAAGAAGTCATTTTTTTCGTGACTCCTGGGGTAGATCTTGGAGCGATTTAGTGTACCTTCTCGTGTTAGCGTAAGGAACATAATGCACTATGCGTTCATTCTGGGCAGCACTTGGTCCAACTCCCATACAAATATGGTCAATCTCCTTTAGAAAAAAACTTAAATGATTTTCCTTTTCATGCGAACGGTACAACCACTACACATGCAATTCCACGCTCTCGCTAAATCATCTAAAGCGGGGTGAAGGGGGAAGTAGGTATTAAAAGCGCGGCATTTGGGGCCTGGGTAAAGGAGATTCGCTTCTACGTGTATTTATTGTTTATTCTTATGACTAATCCTAGATTTAAGTAATACTGTTACTAACACGTTATGGACTTTGTCCGAAATAAATGATTTTGAATTTGAATTGAATTGAATCAATAAATAATGTAATATAATATCGCATTTTATTCTTGCAACTTGGATAACAAACCATCTCAAATAAATGTATCCATAATAATTGAAAAGTATTAAGATATGGTAGTTGTTGTAGCGTAGAGCAAAACAAGATAACGGCGAAACACCTCACTTCAAAATACAATGGTTTTATGTTAATGATGCTTTAGTTTATGGTCCCTATTGTTTAAGTTCAAGTGGAGACACGCCAGTTTATTTTGAACCAACTATAACATAATAGGGAATATGCATTTTTTTTAATGATTCTATAATTATTATAATATTACATTACCGGAAAAAAGGGTTACTATCGAATTGTCCTTATCGCCAAACGACCATTTCAGCTAGATGACATAAAAGTAAAATACGCAGTCAGCAAAGTGTCCATAAAGCAGGACGGCTCACACTTAAAATGAGCAAGTAGCCAAACGTTTGGTAATATAAATAGTCCGTATGATTAGAATACCTAATTAGCCGAAAGTAAAATTAGTTAATTGACATGAACACAGAACGACTTAGTAGCAAAACGTCTGGAAATTAAAATAGTCCGTATAACTACAATAGGTACCTAATTAGCCGAAAGTAATAGTACATTACTGCACAGACCGGGAAATAGGCCGTTGCGGGACGAGTAGAGTTAGCGTGGCCGAGACGCAGTCGAGGCCGCGCTATATACGAGTCCAGCAACCGCCCTTCCCGGTCGAGGCTTGTATAGTGCTTTTCTCCAAGATGTGAGGAAATTTAACACAATTGTTAATAATATTAAACACAGTTGGCTTGGACATTTCGTTGAAAAAAAGAACAGAAACGTACAATTTAGTATGACACTGAAATAAAGCATTAAATAAAATCACAAATTATATAAACGTAATAAATTCAATTTGAATAAAATATAGTTTAAACTATAACATTTATAACGCGTTTATGTTATTTCCGCAATTTATTTTGTTCATGAACGCAATTTCTATTAAAAAAAGTCAAACTATTTGACACACTTTTAAATACGTTGTAAATGGTGTTTGAAAAGGCTTAACTTTTTAGTCTATGACATTTAAAAAGTAAAATTTACAAGGGAGAATTTTGATTGCACGAGTGTTTGGCTGTTTGGAAATAGTTATCCTAGTCCAAACATGGTTTTAAAAAGTAAAACACCAGGTACGTAATGAAATTTCATACATATTTCGCAGCCGCTGCCGTTGGTAAATAATAACTTTGTTTTTTTAAATAATTGTTGCATAGCACTCATTGTGTCCGACTACCCGTTTTTGTGCTTTTTGTTAGCTAGCATTTGGTCTACCGTTCTTGCATGCTACCCTCTCTTACCTAGATTTAAGTTAAATAATATTGTTTCTCAGTAAGTGATTTATGTAAATCTTATGAGAAATAAATAACTTAAACCATAGTTCTTCGTCATCCACTTCAGAAGATGACGATGAGGTTCAGAAAGAAGCTGTAAAGTTGGGGTCAATAGAAATGATAAAAGATGTAAACAAAACCAAACGGACCTATTTACCATTATTACACAATAATCACGTACTTTTGGACATCGCGTGACGTATATTTAATAATGTACACGCTTGATTGTTACTTTTACATTCTGTTTAATAATAAGTAACTATTAACTATACGTTTTTTTTAAATCAAAACTCGTTTGCAGAAATATTGAGGTTATATGTCAAACAGTACTGATTTGTTTACATCTTGTATCATTTCTATTGACCCCGACTTTAGTTTGCAGGCTCATTTTTTGGCGTTAATTCATCAGTAACTTGCTCAGCTATGTCGGTGGCGTCTTTATGTGCCTGGAGCCACAACTACAGCATCTGTCCAAGCCTCACCCTCATCTTTTGAACTAGTTGACGAAGAATTACTAATACTTGAGCTACTTACAGGCGGCAAAGGTTTAAATTCGTCATCAGAGTTTCAGGTTCTTTTTCCGGCGTTTTGTCTCCGGGATAGTTCATCAGTAAAGTCTGCTATGTCGGTGGTGTCTCTCAATGTGCCTGGAATATTATCTTGATATAACTACCTAATTATTTTGTACGACCAGTGCAATCATAGCATTTAAAATGTGTATGTAAACTCTTAGGGATTATAATTTTATAAGTTCTTGTTGATTGATGGTCAAAAACTACATTATCCTGATACGTATGATTGAAATACGCTAGGGAAGGAAGTAACATAAGTAAAGATGGTTCTTTATTATTTTTATTATGCAAGAAAGCTGTTTATTGTTTAAACTTAAAAGTGGTTAATTACTAGTAACTGAGTTACCTATATTATCGGTTGCATTTTATCGAGAAGTTTTATAGGAATTTTATGTCGTTAATAAAATATATTTTTCGTACATTTCGTATTCAATTTTGTGAATGGTAAATTATTGCGCCGCATTTTTTGATGAAAAAATTTGTTTGGTAATACAATTGAATTATTATTAAGCGTATCGTCCTTTAGACATGCTAATAACTACCAATAAATGGTTAGTTCCCGATTCGCCGGATTCTTGTTTCGTCGGATTCTCTTTTCGCCGGAATTTCATATAAATGTGACAGTCAGAACTCTTAATCGTTAACAAGAATCCGGCGAATCGGGAACTAACCCAATAAATAACGGATGCCGAAATTTTTAATTCCGTGATGTAATTATTTACACAAACTAACGTTTAAATATATTTTGGGGACTAGATTAAGAGTTTTTATTTTGAGTTATGGGTCAATGTTTGACATTTGCGTCGTTATTCCCTCTTAATCGTTGAGTTTTTGTAACTATCTTAGAACAACAACGACCTAAATGTACGAATGAATGAATTTAATATTAATAGAGAAAAAAACTACACCATAAAATCAAACCATATTTTACTAATAAGAAGTATTCTAGAACTAATTTATGATATAAAATATCTGAGAATACCTAACAAAAAATAGTTGTACTGATCAGTAAGAAAAATAATAGTTTTTTGCGATTAACTCGAAAACTTGAAATTGTCATTTATGTTAGTGTTGTTTTAGAGATGCGTATGACAAAAAAAATGAGTCGTTTTTTATGATACAGACAGATCGAAAGGGTCATTCATAGTGATCATTTATCTATCACACATACACCCTTAAAACTAAATAAAGACCGAAAAAGAACACGACTTTATTGTTTTATCACATTTGACCTATTTGATTCCTGGTTACGGCAGACGAATTTTCAAAAATTCATAAATGCAAGATTTATTTTAAAAGTAAAAACAAAAGTAAGTCTCCTTTGGGTAGAATTTTCTATTTCCAATATTTAACGTACTACATATTGACTGCTATAGTAATTGGCCACATAAGCAGAAAATAAACAGATTATAAATCAAATCAACTATTAATTTTAAAGAAGAAAAAATAAAGTCATACCTCCCTAAAATTAGTAACTGACCATCAAATGGCAGTAATAAGCCACCTAAAACACAGTAATTCGCCACACAATTTAAACGAAAAATTAAATGATTATTTCATAATTTGACATAGCCCAGACCTAATACTGTCTCGCTGCAATAATTATATTTAAAAAAAAAACATCATCTTCGACACATTCTCCTCTTTCTAAAAAATAGAATTACTACGGTCATCTTTTTTCATGCAAAAACCGTTGTGGCATAAGAAACCGTTACCTTCTTCCTGTGGTATATGTACCTATATGGTGGGATTTTGGAATGCATGTCTTTGTAAAAACTTTTTGGCATTCACCACATTTCACCTTACCACCTTTTTTACATACACCACTGCAAGTTGTATCAAGTTTATTTTTCTTAACCAATTTGCTTTTCTTAATTTCCTGTAGTTTTCTCTTCCTTTCTTCTTTCTTCTATTCCCTCTCGATTCTCTTTGCCTGCTTCTCTTTCTCTAATTTTCTCTTATCTATACCATTTATAACGGTCGCAAATTATTTTCTCCTTGTTCACTTGTACGAGTAGCATCTGTTGCTTCCCGTGTCTCGTCCAATATCATTGTTTGAAGTGTCTCCTTCCCCAGTTTCATTAAGGCTCTTAGTAGTGCTTTCAGTAATTGGCCGCCTTACTTTTTAGCTATTGGCCACCCCGGCTAATAACTGGTCCACTATATTTATGACTGTAGATTTTTTCTTAACATTTTATTACACCATTGTAATTTTGAAACTGCTTTGAAAACACATTTGATCGAAAATTAGTAATTAACTACCCGTGTCTAATAACTAAATCTCACACAAATTCAGATTCAGTTATTGGCCGTTGAAATATTTTGGGGTTATTGTTGGTTTGTGATCTTTAAAATATCAAAGAATTAATATTTACTTAATCCAGCAAAAAATAGTACAACACGCAAGCATTAGCTACGTAACTTTAATGTAATATTAATTTCTTCTAAAACTCTTACCTTAATTTTTTCTTAACGAACGACCCACATTTGTCAACACTTTTAGTACCTAACTGAGATTTTACCGCGTTAGAACGTCGTCTAGACAAAATCTTATGAACTAAAACGAAAGCTGGAGAAATACAGCTATTTTTGTTGTACCACTCATTCGAGTTCATGCTTCAATTGCCTTGTTTCTTTTTGATTTGTTAATAGTGGCTAATTACTATGGAGGGGCCAATAACTATAGCAGTCACCCTAGGTAGTTGCCGTCCATGAAGCGTTATTTTTTTCTACCGTGTATAAATCATATTTTTTTGGTCAATACATTCACTTGAAAATTACTTGAAAATGTCGATAATTTCTAAAGGGTCGAGGACTATCTAACAGACAAAAACCCGTAACTCAGTCATTAATAATTTGTAGCTTTATTTCCTTTTTTGTCCCTCTATCTCTCTTGAAATATGTTAGGCATGTTTTTCTGCTGAACTACGTAGGATATTGAATGTTATATTTAATTTATTATTATATATAATGAATAGTTAAATATTTTATCTTAAACTTAGTGTGAAAGTAAAGATTAACCACCTTACTAATAAACGTTGAGTAACGGTGGTATAGCTATACAATGTTTTGTCCTTATCTGTCATTGTGACATTTGAATTTGACAGATAAGGACAAAACATTGTATAGCTATACCACCGTTACTCAACGTTTATTAGTAAGGGGGAAAGTGTATCATTGCAAGACCTCTCCTGATGTTTAAAAGCATATGATTATAGATTAATAATAGTAAATTGGTTCGTTCGGTTTTGTTTACATCTTTGCCACTTTCAATTGGCACAAACTATAGTAAGAAATATATTTAAAAAATATCTGACTGCTAAGTTTCTTGCGGCGTTTCTTTTCAGCAGTGTTCCTCTTGGGAAGCACTGGTATATTTTTGACGTGTAAAATTGCCCGTGCGGCCTTCTTAATGAATAAATGTCTTTTATCTTGTTTTATCTTTTAGCCGAATTGTTTGATCTATTGTGTTTTATTTATATTAGATACAAGTAAGTTTTTACTGATTCCGAAAATTATTAAAACTACTGGCACTCTGACTTCCCAACAATTTACAATTTATAAGCTCATATCAACTGCAGCCATGACCACAATCAGAAAACTGTCGAAACACATGGTAAGACCGCTACCACAGAATAAGTAATAGTACAAGTACTGGATCATGTAATGCGAGTTGCAACAACGGGCGTTTATAAGATAACCTGCCGTTGCAAACTATCGCACAACCGACCGGTTACAACCAACTGCTATGAAATATGCCAAGTGACTAAGTCCACTAAATATTGGCGAGCTACTACTACCACTAGACGATCGTCACTTTCAACGAACACATTCTTTTAAATTGTTCAAACGTAGATCTTGTTGCCACTTTCCGACTCCACCATGAACTTAGCTCTCAGACACCATAACATTCCATTTTTATCGGATTTACATAAATGTATTCGAAATTTTAGCCTGTTCCAATAACTGTAACTGTTTCAAAGTTGACTTGCAAGATGTGATCCGAACATATCGCACTGCTAGATCAAAACAGGTGTAACTCAAAATACAACTGTATTTTAAAATAAACTTTAATAGGTACAACTTCTATGAACTTGAAACAGATATAGCAAGGATTTCGAGTTGATTCTGTTTTGATCTAGCAGTGCGATATGTATACATACTAACATATTATAAATGAAGTAAAAATACGAATTTAGACGTAACAGCACTACATGAATTTCATGATGCTGCTGTTTCCTTACCTCGCATCGTCGGAAAATGAGGAATTAAAATGTTTTTTTTTTTGTAAAATATTTTCTTCCGCCGCTCTTCGCTTTTTATCAGGACGACATGGTCGAAAACTTGGATTTTTATTAGGACACCATTACTTAACAATAAAACAAAATGGTCCTCCTTTTGTAATGCAGACACCTCTAAAGATTGGACTATTTGTAACTGAACTAGAAAAGTACTTCTAAATATAAATAATAAATAAATAATTATCAGTGCGACATGTCCCACAATTGCCTAGTCCCAACTTAGTGTTTAACGCCAAAATTTTAGGAGTTTTCGGTCGCGGCTACTTCCACAAGTAGGTATAAAAAAACGTTGCGCCAAATATTCTGAATTCTGAGCACCAAGCTACAGTGCAATAACTAAATATTGGTTAAAAAGTACAAATAAAAGTACCCAAGTTGTGTGAATAATTGTTGTATTGTCCCCAGTCGTGTTTGCGGTATCGATCCCGCAGCTGGGGTTGTTCATCTCGCTGTTCGGGGCACTGTGCCTGTCGGCGCTGGGGCTGGCCTTCCCGGCGATCATGGACATATGCTTGTCGTATGCGGAGACGCAGCATGCGCCGGCGGGCACCGGCCGCCTGCGCCGCATCAAGGACTGGTTGCTCTTCACAATGGGCGTCATAGGCCTCGTTGCTGGCACCTACACTGCGCTAGCATCGATCGTTGCCACCTTCCATATTTCACTCTAGTCGGATAGACTAGTGCCCGACCGCTAAAAAACACTACATTTCGGTCTTCGACTAGTTTTTATTGTATAAATTAATATGGTCAGCTATACTCTGATTATTCTAAGATGATGCCTGTGACAGCTCATATATACACTTATTACACTTATTTACATAAATACTACACCGGTACAAACCTAGCGATGCCGTTCAGGAATTTAAATAATTAGTCGCTTATTTTTAAACACATCGCTTGTGAGTATTAGAGTGACACGAAAAAAAGGCGTCAAATTCAAAATATCACTAGCTGGTAACACGAAATGCATAGCGACTGAATGGGTACTCATAATGTGACAGCTTGTTTCATAGTTAAAATTGTTGCCCAATGAAGAATTTGAGAAAAATTGTTGTCACCACTCACTGGTTGGTAATAGTAAGTGATTGAAATAACGAAATACAGCTGTCACAGGTGTCATCTTAGAATATTCAGAGTATAGATGCCTTTAAAGAACTGCAATAAATACTGTGAATCACTTTGTTGTATATTTAACCCCCGACGCGAAAACAGAGGTGTTATAAGTTTGAACGCTATGTGTGTGTGTGTGTGTGTGCGTCTGTCTCTGTCTGCTATGGCACGGAAGCTTATAAACGGGTGAACCGATTTAAATGCGTTTTTTTATTTGAAAGCTGATTTTTCGGCGGTGGTTCTTAGCTAGGTTTAATGAAAATCAGTTTTGGGCATCACTGTAATTTGCAACTTCATACAAAAATGGTGGGGTTATTACGTCAGCTTCATCTGACTTAAATTCGTTTTCTAAATTCATCACTCACCTTAATAAAATTTAAAAACAAGCTCTAAAAATACCTCAAAACTTAACAAACCCGTGGAGCGTCTTTGTTTGTTATTGCAATAAAAATGGCAAAATACCTACTGTCAAAATATACGTTTCGATCAAACAATAGCTATCAGCGCCATTTACTTACAATTTACCGTAGAAACAACATTTTCTTTATTTACCTATAGATGTCAATACTCGGTAAGAATTTAAAAACGGGAGTTATAACCACTTGATGTAATAACCCCTCTGACGGGATAACCCCGCTTGACCTTAGTTTTTTTTAATCTTATACCAAAGTCTTTGTGCGAGGAGGTTCAGATTTATTTTGTAAAAATAAAGTTAATTCACGTACGTTTTGTTGGGGTGACAACGTTATCAGAGGGTTTCTATCGACCCTGCAGAATACGGATCCGCATATCGCCATTCCGAAATTTGAACGAAAAATCGTCTTAAAATGGCTTTTTGATAAAAAAATCGATTATAGCTCTTGCAATTTACGATGGCGAGTGGGCTTTATAGACCGGGAGATACTGACACAAAATTTCCGGTCATTTTTAGCCAGGTATGGCGACCTTTCAAGGGTCTAATTACGTAATGAGGAAAAGGAAAAAGATGGTCATAGCGCTGGTACCGGCGGCCCAAACGCGTGGGCGTTAATCGAACGTGTCGGATAAATTACGAAAGTCGAACGATTTGTACCACTAAAATTCTTGTATTTTCCGATACCGACGAAAACTCATTAATTAAAAAAAAACAATCCAATCATTTGTACCAGGCTAATTTTTGCACAGCTAATCATCGTCGAGCAGTGTTGGGCACTAAAGAATAAAATCATTATCTGAATGAAGATTCGTAAGAATAAAATCATTTCGATTTTATTCCTGTCAAAGGTATTCAAATAATTTAGTCGGGAATAATTTGTACGTGGGAAAATTTAATAAAAATAATTTATTCTTAGTAAATTACATTTATTCATGATTTTTCATTTTGAATAAAAGTATCTGAAATAAGAATACAGTAGGTAAATGTAACTTACGTAATATTTACGTACAGTACAGGTAGAAACTCTAGTACTCTGGTCTAATTTATACCCACTATGCTATCTTAATTAAATCTTGTAAATCGAACGTTATATGCTTTGGTCCTCGTATTATTTTTACATTGAGAACCAGTGTAACCATGCTGTAGCCATAAAGTATGTATACATATTTATGGAGTTTTTTGCAGTATACGTATTGTATAGTATACGTTACTGACCTTCACTGTATAGTGGAACTCATAATTGGCTACTTTGAATTAAAGCAAGACATATTGAACTTAAGATATATTAATGCGAAGTGTTCATTTAGCCATGAAAGAATTCCGGGATTCACTTCATCACCATCGTATCAAAGGTACCAAAAAAAACGTCATAAAACTTAATTACACGTAAGTACATTGAAAAAATGTGCCAAAACCAATATTTACTGTACTACAAAATTAATTTTATTCCAAATAACATGTTAGTTGAATAAAACGTTAGTTAGAATAATTCCATTTCCAAAATAGTTATTTCAAATTTTATTCTTCATTTAAAATAAAAGTACCATGATTTATTCACTAGTATTCCATTTCAACTAACGAGGTACAAGAATTATTCGTATTCAAATCGATTTGAATGAGAATAACTTTTCTGTTTTATTCTTATTCTTATCCAAGTTATTTTTTGCCCAACACTGTCGTCGAGTAGCCGTTCACGAAAATCACCATGCCATACTTTTCCGACGGTTCCAAATGGCCGCCATACCGCCGCAAAGAAGTAAATTGTATTTTTTTTGCTTTTTCCGGAGATCAGACAATACAATGCTGACGGTAGTTCGTGGCAGTTAGCGTCATGGAAACAATATGCAGAAGTGACTTGAGCGACGGCGCGCTCGCGAGTCCGGCGACTGATCGCTCTGTCAGACACGCACACTACCGCAATGTGCATGTACACGTTCAACCACTAATAAAGCCCACTCGCCATCGTGAATTGGGATACACCTGTTAGCAATTTGATAATTGAAGTCCTAAAAGTAAGCTTTGAGTTACTAACATTCGACCATCAAGCAAACTAGTTCAAGAAAGATGGTGCCACCGGACGGGCAGAAGATACGACTCATAGATGTAGTAAAACATAGATCCCGTGTAGCCAACTGTCAAGCGTACCACCTTTTTCTCCTGTGTACAACACAGTTTTGTAGCCAATATGGTATTTGCCTGATATTAAATTTCATATATTAATTTGGATAATATATCAATATACGTAGTATGACAAAATAATTCAAATCAAATTTGAAATTGGAAATAAAATAAAAAAGTTATAGCCATTTAACGCATACACTGCCAGGGGGCGTGGCCTAGGAACAAACTTGTATGTCAGTGAATGCATATATGCGTCGGTGGCAGTGAATGTGTTAAAGTTATTTCTCTATCTCTTTCTCACAAAACGCTGTTTTGCGTGTAATTCATATCGCGGTTGAGTAATATGACGTCATATTCCTGTATTTTCCTCTCTGTCTAAAAGCAAGTTTTAAACATTTATATCTTTCTTATTTCTAAAGATATTAAAAAACTTTTTATTCTAGGCTATTCGGAGGGTAAGAAAGCTTCAATTTAAATACTAATAAAAAATTAGGCAAATACCCTATTGTTATTGGTCAATACCTGACATGTGAACCCTACTAAATTAAGACGAATGGATAGAATAAGCGGCTAGTCGGATAAAGAATTAAGAAATAGTGTCACTTAATTTAGTCGGATCACTGTTGTATGTGGCCATCGGTCGGAATTTTAAAATAATTCTCCGAAAATATATTTCTTCGACAAATTAACAGTGAAGTATTAAAGTATAGGTTCAGTGGAATGGCGTGTGTGTTTCGTGGGAGTAACTCCGGAATGGGAAATAAAGAAAATGATAGAGAAAATATAAACTTTCACAGGTGAGTGATGTTTTACAATAAAACTGTTGATTTTCGGCCATAATCCGGTCGTTTTGCAAGAATAACTAGAAACATTATCATGGTAAATAATAAAAAGGCACTATGTGCAGTAAATGTGCGATTTTAACGCATTTTTAGATTTTCTTTCGCAAGTAAACAATAGGTAGTGCTTCCAAAATGAATATCGATGTGTAAACTTTCGATATTTTGATAGAGTAAATGATTAAATATATCCATGAGTATGTGTTTAAATATCAAAAAGTAATTACATTTTGGGTTAAAATAGCGATGCCGAACAGTTAAAAGGCCGATGTTTTAAATGTCGAAACTGACAACATTTAAAGTTTGTTATTCTAAAATCAATCAAAACGTAAGAGACTTCTTATGATTTTATTTATCCACAGTCCAAAATGATCTAGGAATCAATTTCCTTCACTGTAAATATCTATCGATCGGTAAAAGAGCCTACTATATGTGATATTAATTAATTGTATTGTTTCAGATTTCCAAAAGCCTGGCCAGTCAAAGAGGAATGGCTGAAATTTTGCCACATCGTATTTATTATCGTAAACATATATCTTCAGTAATCACATCCATCCATTCATACGCCACCCAAGCAAATTAACCTTGATGCTCAAACAGGAATGGTTGGAGATGCTCTAACAGAAATGGTTCGTGGTTGTTTCAGAAGTTGCCATGTAATCCGGCATCAAAAAAGGGTCACAAACTGTCTTCCAATTACTTTTTGTAAGATTCAAAAAATTCAAAATATTTATTCAGCAAATCAGCCACATGAGGGCTCTTTTACACGTCGGTAATATAGAGTGAATCTACCAGCGCTTCGGACAAGACCATCATTGCGGAGAAGAAGCGCCGCAAGAAACTCCAGCAGAAGGTCATTTTTTCAATCATAAAACATACAACAACAATACTTAAAAGTAAATTACATTAGTAATTACATAAGGCAATAAAGTAATAAATAATAAATTCTTAAAACTACCAAAAATAAACTTATTACAAAGGGGTTTGGGTAAAAGTGTTGTCATTTGTAAAATTCATACATTTTTAAGGTGAGCGGCCATTCATAAAAGTGGTAAATTATGATAGAATTATTAAACATAAACATATTTTGTTATGTAATGTAATACTCTAAAGTGCATCGGAGCCGAGATATTTAAATATTCATACTTGGGAGTACTTTTGTACTAAAAACGGAATACTTAAATCTTTAAAATCTCCGCTCCGATATTATTTACCGCCATAAATTATATATATCTATGTGTATTTAGAGGTCCTTTTGTGTATGTAAAAATCATCCGTGGCCGCTGAAAAAAACAATGACAATATTCTTCAAACAAATTTACCCCATGCCCTTTAAGGTCAATAAACCTAAACTAAAAATGATGAATATGAGAACAACACGACCAGGTCTCGTCGTCAAAAGCTATAAATATAATAATTAATTGAACAACAAGTCCTTGCAAACTTGAACAGACCGGACTCCACAAACAGCACCCGTTCACGAGTATGACGCGTATCTCAGCCATCGCCTCTCTCAACCATTTGTTCGGGAAAGTGGCGACCCGATCGACGACGCCGCCGTAAGCAAAGACCTTTGAGCGAGCATGACATGCTCATGCTGCCGGACAACATAAAATGAATATTGTATGAAACAGCTGTCCGGCGAGAAACATCGCAGTTTGTTCTCTTTTAAAAGCGTCTTGTACACACAAGAACTAGTAAAGATAAAAAATACAAAATATAGTAAACATAAAATTGAATGCTTAAATACACAGTTTGCTTAAAGGCTATGTTTATCAAGGTACAAATATTGTAAATATCCTAGACACTACTTAAAGACATCTTGGTCACCAATTAAGTCATTTATAGTGTAATATGCCCTACCCAACAAGCAGCGCTTGATGTGAGACTTAAATTTATTGAACGGCATATTGACGATATCAGATGGTATCTTGTTGTAAAAACGTATACAGTTCCCCGCAAACGAAGTGCTTACCTTACGGAGACGGTGTCCTGGAAGAGCGAGCTTATCCCTATTTCTAGTATTTAAATTATGAACGTCGCGGTTATGCCTAAACTCATGTATGTGTTTGCGTACATACATGATATTCTCAAAGATATATTGAGACGCGACTGTAAGAATATTGATTTCTTTAAATTTATCCCTAAGTGAAACACGAGACCCAATTGATAAATAGCACGTACAGCCCGCTTCTGTAGTACAAAGATGATTTGGATGTCGGCCGCTCTTCCCCACAGCAAAATTCCGTAGCTGATAACACTATGGAAATAACTATAGTACACAAGTCTCGCCGTCTCGACGTCAGTAAGTTGTCGAATTCGCTTTCCCGCATAAGCCGCCGAACTTAGTTTACCTGCAAGTGTGGATATATGCGCACTCCATTGCAGTTTCGAGTCCAGAGTGACACCTAAAAATACTGTTCTATCTTCGAATTCCAGTGTCTCATCCTTCAGTCTTATTCTATTCCACATTCATACTTTTCACGTTGGACAGAGAAAATTTTATGCACTTAGTTTTTTTGGCATTTAAAAGTAAGTTATTGGCTGTAAACCATTCAACAATTGTAGACAACGCAACCTTGATTTCATTAAAATTATCCTGTTTCCTATCCGCTTTAAATATAAGTGACGTATCGTCAGCAAACAAGACTATTTTCATGTTTATCGCGCACTACATACGGGAAATCGTTAATATAGATTAAAAATAAGAACGGGCCCAGAATAGAGCCTTGAGGCACTCCCATAGCAACAGATGACCCAGAGGATTGTGTTCTGTTAATGTCTACCCGCTGAGTTCTGTGAGCAAGGTAAGATGTAATAAGATCAAGTGCACCGTTTTTAATGCCATAATAGCTTAACTTCCGCACTAACGTAACATGATCAACACAATCAAATGCCTTGGACAAATCACAAAATACTCCAATTACATCTAGTGATTTTTCCCAGGCATCAAAGATATGTTTTACTAATTTAGAACCGGCATCAGTAGTTGATCGTCCCTTGGTAAATCCGAATTGACTGCTATGAAGTAGCTTATATTGAGTAAAGTGTGAGGATATTCGATTAAGAATTAATTTCTCAAAAACTTTACTTAGTGCTGGTAGTATCGAGATCGGTCTAAAATTTGTGGGGTCTGATTTTGCTCCTGACTTAAACAAGGGTATGATCTTACTCTGTTTCATCAAATCAGGAAATACTCCAATATCGACACATTTGTTAAACATAGTAGCTAGGTAAGGCGCAGTTGACTCTAAAATGGAGTTAAGTACTGTAACTGAGAGGCCCCAAAGATCTTCAGTTTTTTGATATTAAGAGACCTAAACGTTTTGATCACAACTTTAGAGGTGACATGATAAAATTTAAACGAATTTGTGCATTCCTTAACATTAGATCTTAATAATATTTCAGCCTTATCAGGAGATGATAGTAAAGGTTTAGTGGTCTCCAAAGGTATATTCGTAAAAAACCGCTCGAATTCTTTTGCTACATCAAGGTCCGAGTTTACTAGAGTATCTTCAACTTGCAGGCTGTAGTGCGGGTCTCTATATCTAGTTCTACCAGTTTCAGTGTTAATTACATTCCAGACAGTTTTAATCTTGTTGTCAGATTTACAAATTTTATTCGAATAATACTCGGACTTCGCGGCAGCACAAATCTGCTTGAATTCCTTAGAATAATTTTTGACGTACTCTAGAAACTCAGGCCTATGATCAACAGCTCTTATAGCATATAACTCATACAATTTGTACCTCTTTTCATGAATCTCCGGTGTAGCCCAATCACTAAATTTCGTACCTTGCTTGGCTTTTACCTTCTTCAGACTAAAGCAGGCATCAAATTCCTTAATAATACAATTAAATAAAGAAGTACATAAACTATCCGGATCTTCGCCAGTACTCGTCATATAACTCAGTTGGTTAGTGACCTTATTATTAAATAATTCTAATCGATTTTCAGTAATTTTTCTAAGTATAAACTCTTGGGGCGCATTATCAGTCTTCCCCTTAAAGGAAGCTTGCTGGCCGCAGTGATCCGAACTTAAGATATTGATTACGGATTTATGAATAGGGTCAAAATTACTAAATATATTATCAATATACGTAGCACTAGTTGCTGTAATTAGAGTTGGCTCATAGAACAGATTGACTAAATTGAAAGATTTAAAAGCACTCAGTATGTAGTAATGGACGTGGGTGATTCGTCCAGTAGATTAACATTAAAATCACCACATACAACAATACACTTTTTAGTATTAAAAACACAACTAAGAACATCCTCCAAAATGCTCTCAAACAACCTGTAGTCCGCCGTGGGGGGTCTGTATACGCAAATAATAATAAATTGTTCCAATTCAACACACGCAAGTTCAATATGACGTTCAACTGACTTCGCAACAATATCTTTACGCTCCTTACATTTAATGTTTCGTTTGACCATAATCAGGGATCCGCCCCGACTGCAAGATTGTCTAGCAAACATACTAACAATGTCGTGATTATTAAAATTTAATATGCACTCATGACCCTTAAGCCAATGCTCAGTAACACATAAAACATGTATATTAGCACTATCTATAAACAAACTAATTTCTAGTTCCTTACTAGAAAATCCCTGTATATTCTGATGAATTATATTTATTACATTATTACTTAACTTATTTTTAATGTTCGTCGGTCTGTGGGAAGGCACGGGGCCGCCACGACTGTCGCGAACGACAGCCGCGGCCGTTGTCGAAGCTGTCAGTTTAAATCAACCGGCAGCTCCGGCAGCGCGGAGCCGGCGGTAATAAAACTCAGCGCAGGCTCCGATCTACAGTCGCTCGCTATGCTAGTCATAGCGGGGTCTAAAATATTATATGCTAACAAATTAGCACACTCATCTAAGTACCTACGTGGTAAATAACAATAGTTATGCGTCAAATCGAATTATTTTACAAATTTATTTGTATCGAAATATGAAATTTTTAAATTATATAATGACATTTTATATAATATCGAGTTAAGATAATCAATGTTTCTATTACATTTATTTGTTAATTTATAGGAAAACAGACAAGCACAGATAATGATTTTACCTATATCACCTTTGCTAACTTCAGTCAGGGTCTCAGACAAATTAAATAAGTCATATTTACTAAACATCAAACTATTTCCTAATAACACTACTAAAGTTATCTCACGAGTGAACGTGTCGGCAGTGATTCGCGAGGCTTATTCATCATTATTAAAGATAAACGTTTTATTTTCAATCAGGTACCGGCCACTAATATATCGCCTTCGTACGTAAGTAGTAGTAATCTTGTACGATTCCATACAAATATGACTTACGAAAATTGACAACCAATCAAGAACTAATAGACCAATTGTAGTGCTTTTATCGTTGTTCGTTAGCTGATTAAATGAGGATGATGGTATATAATAAATGTTTGTAAATATCGCAGTTTTCACGATGGAAGCATTTAAAAAACCATCGCTGACGCGTACATACTAATTAGTATGGAGACCAGTGAACTTTAAACACCACACCCAAATGTATCATTTCACACAAGTTTTAAAACTTTATTAATTTGTTTGATATTCCCATACATTGAATACATAGAATTACTCAGCTATATCAGTTACTCTTAAATACAAGCAGCAACCATGCGCCATATTGGAAGTATAACTAAAACCTATAAGCTCTGTACATTTGGCCTTTTGTACGTTAATATTTCTAGGTACAGTAAGATACCTTGATCTTAACTAAACTTTTAGCGAAACTAACCCAAGAGAATCTGGGAAATAATCATCGCATCGTAAATTTTCAAACCAAACTTGTTGCATCAAGATCTTTGCCTGGACTAGTATAGGAATAGGACCGACAAGACCCAAAGGGTCAAAAAAATTACTAATGAAGCTTAGCATTTCTCTTTTAGTATATAGCTCTTGCACGTGAGTTTCAGGACACTGAATATTCAACGTATCAGCCGCGACATCGGACGTCTAACCAAGCGTTTTAACGTATTCATTGGTTTTGTCAATTTTTTTATCACCCAACTGATGCAAATCTATTGGTACGTCATTTAAAATATCTTTGTGATTCGAACACCACTTGTGCAAAGATAAACTAGCTAACTCCATGAGCTCAATTAGTTCCTTTTTCATAGCAATTAACTCAGACAGCTCATTGGAGCCGCACTGGATATCATCGACATAACTCGTGTGAAGCAACGCCAAAGAAGCTAAGGGATTTTGACGTAGAGACCTCGTCGTGTTGTTCTCCTAGTCATTATTTTTAGTTTCATGTATTTGACATGTAATCTTGATAATTTTTACATTTATTTGTAATGTTTTTAATTTTGCATTTGTATTTTTTTTATATGTGATAGTTCTAATAATTTATATTTGTTGCTTTATTACCTTATAATGTAACTTACTTTTAAGTATTATTGTATTTTATGTTTGAAAAAATGACCTTCTGCTGGAGTTTCTTGCGGCGCTTCTTCTCCGCAATGATGGTCTTGTCCGAAGCACTAGTAGATTCACTGTATATTACCGACGTGTAAAAGAGCCCGTATGTGGCCAATTTACTGAATAAATATTTTGATTTTGGATATTTATCCTTATATTTTCGTGCGAGCTCCACCAAACATCTGGTAGCTAAGAAAGCAGAGCTTTTCAAGCCATACGTAACCGTCTGCAACTGAACGCATTTTACAGACTCGTTTTGCGAATCGCGCCATAAGTTCGGAACAAGACCAAAATGTCAGAGATCATTTTGAACGACCGGGCCATTAAGTAATACGTCATTTAATGATATATTGCTTTTGGTAATCGCAGGACCGTCGAAAACAGCACGAACCGGCGTCGTTTTGCTATTCGGATTAATCACGGGATGATGTGGTAAGAAATGAACTATATATAGTATACCTGACTGCAAATCACAATTGTCAATGTCATAATATTTGGCGTGACGTAAGAATATGAACAAAGCATAAAAGCCGGACTAAAACAACAACGAGAGACGTATGTTTGACCTTTTTCTATAATTTATGGCATTTATAATGAGTTAGAAAACGATGTACTTATAGGAATTCTTTCATTATCTATCATGTTGTCACAAGGTTCGAATTTGATCTGACTCCTATCCGTCAACGTTAGTGATGTTCAGAGGGCGGAATTTTCATGGCAAAAATCAAACGTCAATAGAGACGTTGAATTTTATCGACTATCGATAAGTTATATTTACGAAGCGTATCTATCTTTATTTATTTATTAGGGAACAAAAATAGACCTCACATGATGACGAACAGGAGCAACTTTAAAAAAAAAAAACGGAATTGTGGATTGTTAATTCTTTTCCATGGCTTGTTGCAAGAAATTAGAAATATAATCAAATCTAGATAAAAACGAATATTGTTCTTTACCGCTTTAAACTCACATGAATGTGTTTTACTCGTTATGTGAGTTTCACGGTGTAAAATTAGTGTTTCATAGCAATATTTTTTAAGTTGCTTTAAATGACCCTTACATTTAGAGCAGTATATCGTTGAATTATTTTCGTTGTAAGTTATGAAAGGATACTTCTTTATTCATTTGTTTATTGTTTTTCGTTTTGGATTAACCATTTTTCTTGAATTAGTTGCAAAAATACTACTTACTGGCAGAAATGCCATTTAACTGCCATGCGATTTACTTTTAATGGTGATGCAACTCGCTAATCAAAAAGGTTAATGTTAAAAGTCAGTAATATAGAAGAAGATTAAACTTATCGATAGCTGGAAAAGTCGATAAAATTTAACATTCCAACTCTATTGACGTTTGATTTTTGCCATGAAAATTCCGCCCTCTGGTGATGTTGCTGAATCGACAATAATATGGATGTCGATACCTTTAATTTGTTCTGATGGACGAAGAAACGATTTTTATAAAGCTATAAATTACAATTTACAGGTTACAAGTTTCCATTTGACACAACCTCGACCAATGACGACCAGCCGTTTGAGCAGTGTTACCAGTTTAGACATGTAAAATTGTTATTTTATAAATTGTAGCTTTATAAAACGTCTAAACGTTGAATATCTCGGTGGGTCTACGTTAAGAATATTGCATTATCGTTAGTTTGGTCTTGATAAGCAAAATATGACATGGTAACGCACAGTCGGCGATAAAATAGTGTCCCAAAATATACTTTTTCTAGAATATTTTGTCATATGAATGAAAAGCGAGCGGGCGAGCTAAAATTTATCAGACTAAAAACGGCCCTAAAACATTACGCTTTAATTAGGTAATTAGGTGTGTTACGCTTAAGTGAGCTTTCAAGTTTTTTTGTCAACAGCAAATCAATGATATTTTAAATAAAGAATATGTTCAATAATTCATGAATGTTTTATTTACATGTTTAAGATAACAACAAATTGCAAAATTATAAAGAGGTCTCTCATCGTTTTGGTCAAAGGTAAGTTGAAGTTGTCCGGTCCCCGTGTTTTTTCAGTGGCACTTCTGAATAGAAAACCTAATCGTGGCTCCTAAAATAAAATATATGCACGCTCGGCAAAAAAAAACCGTATGAAAATGCTTGAAGCAGAGACTATGCATCTTTTAGGTATCCGATTTACTCTGTCTACTCGTATTCGCCGAATCCAGTCTCCAATTTCGTTTTCATCTTCTGGAAATCTGAAAATATCGATATATTTTTACATCACTGTCAAAACTTCGATTGCTTATTTACAACCGGGAAATAGCCGGCTATTAGGGCTTAGATTTCGATATTACATCAACTGGATGAATTACCGAACAGTATATTACCAATTATACATAAAATCTGACCTATGACTAAAGGCAAATAGTAAGAAACTTATAAAAAGAAAATCCCATGGCAGAGTTTTTCTTCCGCCCCGAGTGCGAATTGCAGCCTTCCAGCATACAAGCCATTGATTGCAGGTTGCAATGGAAGTAAATATTCAGGCTAAACTAACCAACACATAATTTTTGTTGACATTCTCCAGAATTTTATTTATTTATCGGAACACCAATTCACAGAAAACTACACTGAACTACACTACTAAAAGAAGAAGTCGTCCTGGCAAAATGTACTCTATTCGCAATACAGATTTTTGATTTCGTAGTACTGGAGGTTCGGGTGATTGTGGGAATGACATTTAGAGGTCTATTTAAATTTGACGTCTAAAAACCTTGTTACAATGACAGTTAAAGAAGAAAAAACAGCCTAGTATTAGTTTCATTTTTTCTAATGTAATACGTAATCTGAAAAGTACAGAAAGATAGCTGACGCAAAGTACGTCTTATAGTCCGTTTTCTATGCTTTATATTCATATTCTTAGGGCGTGACCCTGCTCTATGTAATCATGAATAAACTTTTTGTACTTTTGATACAAATAATCATCCTTAAGAAAACGCTTTTCCAAATTAAAAAATCGTTGAAGCGCAGAGTCAAACGAATTCCCTAAATTAAACTTTTCTAACTCTACTTTTAAAGGCAAACCAACAGTAAACCTTTTGTGTTCTAGTTTAACAGATTCCTGAAATACTTGCTCAGCTAGTTGATGTTCAGTACTAGATTCTTTAATAAGGTTAGGAACCTTTTCACATTCCCAGAACTTGGAAATGGTCAAAATCATTAAAATTTATAGGGTTACCTTCAGCTGTGGTGCAAAAATTACAAACTGCAATGTTGCCAGAAGAAACTGGCTGCGTCCCGGCATCAATGTATCCAAAATTGGTGTTAACCAGGAACGGACTAGACAGAGTCAGCGGCAGCGAGTCACGTTGGAGCACCCGGAAAAATATATCACATCCAAGTAATAGGTAAGGATATTTCATCCGTTTGGTTAAAATGTTCATCTGCCAGCTTGACATAAGACGGTATATTAAAACCCGATTTGTCAAATTTTTGCTGAGGAAGAGGGCAAGTTATATTTTTTGTGGCACAGCACGAAACCTGCAATAGAAAAATATTTACAGAAGACTCAACAGTAAAATCAATCTGTTTTTTGTTACACCGTTAGAAATTTCGCAAACTCCCGTCACCTTTATATACATTACATTTAATTTGTTTTTATTTTATTTTATTTAAACAGCATACATTATTACGTTGACAATTTAGCATGTACTTATTAGTAAAGCCAATGACAGGTTTCTACGTAAATATATAGATAGAATAAGGGCTTGTTAGTTAATCAAGCAATTACATTGTGAGATTCATATCCATTACGGTACTTCAGTAACAAGTCTATATAAAGTTAAAAGAATTACTTGATAAACAACTATCCATCGAGAAAGCTTTCCAATTGATTAAACATAAAGAAGGAAATGCCAAATGTACGCAATAAATATTTACTTATTATTTATTTAGTTGGGAAAGCCGACCATTCCGCATCATTTCTACTCGGTGATTAGTCGGCGACTAGTCGGCAAAAAATGCCGAATATTCGGCAATTTATTACCTATAGGAAATATCGTAATCGTTTTATCAATTATTGTCTCTGTCACAAAAGACACTTGGCTTCCTGAGTCCAACAAAGACCTGGCAAAGGTATACGTACCATCATTATTTAATAATTTAACCATAGCAGTAGGTAACAAAACGCTTTGGGATTGCAAAGCGTGTGGCATTGCAATATGGTGAGAAGATTTTTCTACTATACTAGTACTTGTATTTACAGCACTTGAAAGAATATTTTCATTTTGACTTTTGACTATAACTATTGAAGCATTTTAAACTTTGCACACTGAAACAACTTGTGAGGCTCTTTACAAAACTTACACGTCGCCTGAGCGGTAGTCATGCCGCTGACAGAAGGCTTCACTGGTCTTGGCAGCTTGTCCTCCGCAGTAGTTGCTTCCAACACTATCGCTCGTTTTTCCAAAAAGGTGAGAAATTCGTGTAACGTAGGCACCTCCCTCATGTCACACTCAAGATGAAAATCTCGGCAAGTGTACGCGTCATTATTTTTGGTTAAAATACTTACCACAAGGGTACCCCAGAGCTCAACACTTTCACCTAAATTCTTAAGCGCAGCCAAGTGCATATTTACATTAGATACAATCGAACGCGAGCCTAGCGCAGTGCATTTTGTCAAAACCGGCAAATCAAGTATGCTATTTACATGAAAATTTTCAATTTTTGGTTTAATGTTATACCTTTTATCCAATAAAACCAGTGCAACACTATAGTTAGCTTCGGTAAGCATTAGGTGCTTAACCAAATCCAAACCTTCCCCCGCCAGAAATGAACGGAGATAGTAAAATTTTTCGCACGAACCTAACTTTGCATCGGAATTGATTACGGCATTGAACATGTTTATGAATGGAAAATAATTAACTAAACTCTTTCCGTCGAAACTCTTTATATTAATGTTAGGCAACTTTTTAAATTGATGTGGAGCAGGAGCTGACTTTGAAGGTTCACCAGCATCCAAGTTTTTTACTGCTTGTTAATAGCCTCCATACACTGATCGTGGCAATCCTCAATTAAACTCGGGATCTGAGGAGCTCAGAATTTTTATTTTTTTGTTACTTTGTTCGTAATCACTGAATGCATCAGAAAGCCTGTTCATTTTCTCCCTAAGCAGAAGCAGATTTCAATTTATCTACATCTGTACAAAATTTATAAATACGAGTAATTGACGCTTTTAAATAGCCTCGATTGGCGACTATTACTTATAAATTAAATACACAACACAATATACATATAACAAATCGAACTACTTAAATACTTCCTTTGGCAATAACACGGCGACGACAACGACGACGAGTAGGTAGCGTAGGTAAGTACATAGGCAATCATACCCTTATATTCTGTGCAGGCAATCCGTTATTGTTATTCTGCTTGAAATACTTTTTTGTGCGCGCCTTAAATAAGGCAAGCTTTGGGTTATACTTCACTTTATTAAATAACTTGTAAGTAAGATATTTTTCTGCATGCTCGAAAGCTTATACTTATATCACAAACTATTCTCTTCTTCTCTTAGCTCGAAAGCTTATACTCATAATATAATACCTATGAGAAATTATTTTCTTCTTCGATAGTCTGAATACGTAGACATGTTTATCTTGAAGGACCAAATTACATGTATACGCCAATATTTCCTTTAATGTGGTGATACATGTAAACATAGATTAGGTTTAAAACATTTTTATTACGTGAACAAACTACATTGCAAATCTTTTCCATTCACATTTTTTTCCTAATACACAATTTTGACATCTCCCTCAAATCTTTGTCTTTTTATACCAGCCGTATGCCAGTGTTAAAATATGGTTTTACGGCTTTACATTTTAGAAATACCTCATTCCACTTGGCGAGCGGACCTGCTAGAGGGGGTTATCTTATAGTGGTGATTATTATTTATATGTTTAATATCTGAGTAGCTTAGTTTAATTTTATTTTAAATATGTTTAGTTTTAATTTTTAATTGTATTAATGTGGAATTCTGTACATCTATTAATTTCTCTTTTAATTGATCCTCTTCATCTTTGAATACGCAATTCTTTGCTAATTTTCTCAACACTAAGATATAATCTTCAATTAACTCTGTTGGTAATTTGTTTCTCCTTCTAAAGTCGTCCCTGTCTAAAATGGGTGTACTTGTTTGTGCATATTTATCTTTTAATTTTTGGCACAATACCTTGTATTTACTTTTAATTGGTTTTTCTGGATCGCACAAGTATTGTTATGTTTCAAATACTTTTGGGGTTAATTTTGTTATAAGTAACGGCGTCCATTTTTCTTCCGAAAAATCATTAAAAAGTATTAAGCATTCTAATTGTTGATGAAAAACGTCCCAGTTGTCGCCATCAAAGGGTTTAATTTCGTGAGGTATGATTTGTTGAAGCATATAAACTACATGTTCGTATATGCCGACTGGCTGTTTGTAGGCTGAAATATTTTCAAAATTGACGGTTGCCATGTATACTTATGAAAATAACATTCTGTTAAGAGATCCTCTCTAGATTGTGTGCTTATGGAATAAAACCTAATTAACTATGTTGTTATTTCTCTAACATGGTAGCAGAGCGTATGATATATTCCTGAATTAAGTGCACTAAAATCCTCATAAACTGTTTTCTTAAAATTATATTTCTCGTAAAAACACAAAAATGGCATCTACCATTTCGACCACCGGTGTGGAAAAGTTGTCTGGGTTCCAAAATTATAATTCTTGGAAGTTCCTCATGAAGATGGTGCTTATCCATGAAGACCTGTGGGATTGTGTGGGAGAAACGGTAAACAAGTGTAAATACGCTAAAAAACAAGAGAAGGCGCTTGCAAAGATCGCCTTGTCCGTGCAGCCCTCTGTATTTCCACACATTAGAAATGCGAAGACGGCGAGTGAGGCATGGAAAAACCTTCAGAAGGCGTACGAGGATAGAGGTCTGTGTCGACGGCTCAGTTTACATCGTACTTTATTTGCAACAAAACTAAGCAAATGTTAGAGTATGGAAGTATATGTTAACAAGGTGATGGATACGTCGCAAATTAGGTGACATTGGATCGGCGTTACAAGATGACTTCCTGGCCGTAATATTGCTCAGTGGACTGACAAGCGACTATGACCCATTAGTATTGGCTCTCGAAAATTCCAACACGTCACTGTCGAGCGAGCTGGTCAAACAAAAGCTTTTACAAGAAGAGCAACGCCGAAATAACGGAGCGGACATCAGCAGTGGCTCCGTGATGGTGGCGAAACGACATGATAAGAAGCCGATCAAATGTTACCGCTGTAAAAAGCTGGGTCACATTTCCAGGAATTGTCCCGAGAAGTCTAAGGAGGTGAAGAATCCCGTTACCAACGGCACGGTAAATATGCTGAGCGCGCTATCGGCGGAGGTGCAGAAGAACGCCTGGTACATCGACACCGGAGCAACATGCCACATGTCCAATAGGAGGGACATACTCAACGACTTCGTAATGGATATGAGCCTGGAAGTCACCGTGGCGAACGGCAAAAAAGGTCGGGGCAGTACCGAACTGCATGTTGAAGACGGTATAAAAACTCTAAGCTGTGTAGTTTTTATTCCCAAGTTGTCATGCAATTTGATGTCTGTCAACGTTTTAAAGTCAAAAGGTTTTCGAATCGTATTTTGTTCTGATTTTTGTAAAATATTTTTTGAAAATAGTTTGATTGCTATTGCAAATCGCGTGAACGGTCTTTATAAATTACAAACATTCTCGAATAAAAATAGTAGATCGACATTTCCTGAGTAGGAACGCGTCCACTGATCGTGTTGTGGCAAATGTGTTGTGGGAGCTGCACGAGTATCTCAAGATGTGTGGCATCAACGTTTGTGTCATCTGAACTCACGGAGCATGAACCTACTGCGAACAGGTATGGCAATTGGCATTTATTACGATAACTCCACCTTCAAGCAACGCATCTCTTGCATTGAAGGAAAGACTGCTAAGTTGCCTTTCCCGAAGAAATCGTTTACAAGAGCTACCGAAGTGCTAGGTCTCGTACATAGCGATCTCTGGGGTCCCCGCTCCACTGGATTCGTTTGCTGGTTCGTGCTATATGTTAGTTTTGATAGATGATTTTACACGTAAAACTTTTTGTTATTGTATTAAAAAAAAGGATCAAGTTTTTGAAAGGTTTAAAGAATTCAAATCTCTTGTCGAGAATCAAACAAATAAAACAATTAAAGTTTTGAGAACCGACAACGGAGGCGAATTTGTAAATAACCAATTCGATGCATTTCTGAAAAAGCATGGCATAAAACACCAGAGAACTGTTCCTCACTGCCCACAACAAAACGCTGTCGGGGAAAGAGCTAACCGCACAATTGTTGGCTTGGAGAAATACTGGGCAGAAGCAATGTCTACCGCAGTTTATCTGAAGAATAGATCGCCAACCAAGGCTGTGTTGGGAGCTACTCCTGAGGAGAAGTGGATAGGATCTAAGGTAAATTTGAACCATCTACATATTTTTGGCTGTGTTGCTTACTCTGTCGTCGAGAATCGAAAGAAACTAGATTCCAAATGTAAACAATATATATTTATCGGTTACTGCGAAAATACTAAAGGATATCGGTTTGTAGATTCCGCTTATCAAACTAAAATCGTTATTTCGCATAATGTCGTGTTTGTAGAAGACAAATTCTACAAAGACATTAGTGAACAAAAGATTCCTCAACCTGTGATCAACGTCCTGACTCCGTACACAATCAAAATAATTAATGAATCTGAGGATTCGGGAGTGCATACGGCAGAACCAGTTGTTGACACGCAAGAGCACCACGAAGAACAAACACAGCTCAGGACGGAGATAGTGATGATATGATGATGAATCTATTGACGCTTCTGACGAAACTTATATTCCATCGTCGTGGGATTCAGAAGATTCCAGAGGATGGAGCGAATTGGAAGATGGTTTCTTGTCGGCGTTTATCACTGGAAAGTGGCGATTCGGATACTCCAACTTCCGTGCGCAAGGCACTCGAAGGTCCTGAGTCTACACAGTGGAAGACAGCAAAGCAGGATAAATACCAATCTTATTTGGACAATAAATGTCTGGAACTTGTGGTCTTACCAAAGGGAAAGAAACCTATTAAGTGCAAGTGGATATTTAAGAAAAAGAGAGGACTAAATGGAGAACTACTGCAGTATAAGGCTCGTTTAGTTGCGAAGGGGTTCACGCAAAAGTACGGAGAAGATTACTTCGAAACCTTCTCACCCGTCGTTCGATACTCTACTATAAGGTTACTTCTAGCACTGGCGGCTGAATATAATATGGAAGTCGACCATATGGACGTCAAAACAGCGTTTCTTAACGGAGAGTTGAAAGAAGTTGTATACATGAAAATTCCTGAAGGCTTTCCGGTAGAGAATAGCAAAGGAAAAGCTTATCGTTTGCTCAAATCTGTCTACCGATTGAAACAAGCCAGCAGGTCATGGAATGAAAAGATAAATGACGTACTCGTACTAATTAAGAAGTTGAAGTTTAAAAGACTTGCGTCTGAGCCGTGTGTATAAGTAAGATCTAACAATAACGGAATAGTTATTTTCTGCCTATATCTCGATGACATTTTGGTGTTTAGTAACAGCCAAATTGAGAAAAGGGCGGGAAAAGAGGAGATAATGAAACAGATTGCCATGAAAGATTTTGAACCCGCGAAAAGTGTATTAGGAATACACGTGAGTCATGAAGACGGAAAAATAAATCTAGATCAGTCAAGCTATATTACAAAAAGTTTTGGAACGGTTTGACATGATGAAACCTGCTAAAACACCAATGGAAGTTGGTCTGAAGCTTGATAAGACTGAGAAAAGAGGAGACTATAAATACAGATACCTGATTGGTTGCCTAATGTATATCGCTGTCTGTACGCGTCCTGACATAGCGCATGCTGTGAGTATGCTTATTCAGTTCAATGATTGCTATTCAGAAGTTCACTGGAAAGCAGCGAAGCGAGTGCTTCGGTATCTGAAAGGCACAATGAACTACAGCATCACGTACGAAAAGAGTGGTTTGAATGTGACAGGGTCAGCGGACGCTGACTGGGCGGCCAGTGTTGTCGATCGTCGTTCATACACTGGTTACACATTTAAGGTAGGAAAATCGATAGTTTCTTTTGAGAGTCGAAAGCAACGTACAGTGGCTCTTTCCAGCACAAAAGCGGAATATATGGCATTATCCGATGCGTGTAAAGAAGCACTATTCATTAAGGCGTTCATGTCTGAATGTTTAAATTTAAACGCAAACATAGTTGTTTATAACGACAATCAATCTGCGATAAAGTTGTCTGAGAACCATACGTTTCATGCTCGAACTTTCTCTTTCATTCGTGAGATAGTCGAAGACGGCGCAATAGTAATCAAATATATGAGTACTAATGATTTGTTAGCGGATGTTTTGACGAAGCCTTTATCTATTGAAAAGTATCAGCTTTTTGTAAGTGACTTTTGTATGCTTAGTAATTAGTAGTTCAATTTTATAGTGTGTGTGGTACTAAACATTTAGTTTAAGGGGTGGTGTTGGAGCACATATTCGTACCTGCCAACTGGCTGGCTAGGCTAATATTTTAAAATTGACGGTTGCCATGTATACTTATGAAAATAACATTCTGTTAAGAGATCCTCTCTAGATTGTGTGCTTATGGAATAAAACCTAATTTAACTACGTTGTTATTTCTCTAATATGATCAAGGATCGGAAAAGCGCCCGTCATTTTGAAAACATAACCCTGTTCCGTACAGGAAAGACTTCCTTCTGATTTTAATTAAAAATATTATTAGGTATTTTACATTTATTATACCATTATTTATATGTATTCAGCAACAATATCATTAATGAATAAAACCATAATGGTTATGGGAGAAAACCACTTTCGCCAATCAAAAAGAATGTCTTTTTTTTTAAATTTTCTCCTGTTATTCCATAACGACGTGAATTTAGGACCTATTTATGAGTCGATAAAGTTTGTTCACAGTTTACGGAGGACATTGGGGCAATCGTAGACATTGGTTTACTGTTTGTATGTGTGTTTGTGTTTTCTAATTATATAAATTTCTAACATTTCGGTGTCATTCATTAATAAAATTGTCGCTAAGTACATATAAATTATTGTACAATAAATATATAAAATACCTAATAATATTTTTAATTAATATCAAGGAAGTCTCTGCTATACGGAACAGGGTTATGTTTTCAAAATGACGGTCGTTTTTCCGATCCTTGAATATGATTAATTTTTCATAACCTCACTTTTGTGAATTTAATGAACACAAGCAATATTTTTTTTACTTGTCCATTAATTCTTCTTCTCTTTGCTCTTATTGATGTACTCAGGGCCATAAATGTCCTCGTCGCCGATAGTTATCGTCCGATAGCTACGAGTTATCAGCGGCAGCAAAACTCTGCGATGAAAAAAAAACCGGGTCAACTGAAACCTTTATTTTGCAATTCTCAGCATGGCTAAAACCAAAGGCCAAAAGCCAAAGCCAAACGTCTAATCATTCTGTGAATACCAACCTATACACTGTCACTAACCTAATTTCGGAGCATCTGGACAAAGGGAAGCAGGTGAACGTTATCTATTTTCATTTAAAAAAAACAGTCAACCGAGTTAACAATGATGTGTTGTTTGACAATCTGTGCCGCATCGGTTTCACGCCGCATCTTCTTAAAATTGGATCGGAAAGCATTGCTCGTGTTACAACCATAAAAGATCTCGGTGTTCTTTTTGATAGTGGCCTTACCTTTCACGATCATATTAAAACGCTGGCCGCTGACGGTTTCAAAAGACTTTAACACAGTATATATATATATAGCTAAAGCAGTATTGAAGCTCCGAACAAACGCTCGAAACGACGCACTCACACAGACGCACGCCTCTACGAGACCGCTAAGCGGACATGGCGGTGCTGTTAGACACGAGTGTCGCGTCGAGACGTACGGTTTCCTTTGCATTTTATATTATTTCTTCTTTCTTTAGTAATTCGACTTATTGTTTCCAAAGTCGATATCTGGGGATCTGTGTGGTCTCCGACAACGAATCGGTTGACAAAATGGGAAAAAGTAGCCGCCATCTTTAACTTTCCAGTTTTTGGCCCGAATTCTTTCAAAGTCGATATTCCTTGTCGGAGACCACACAGATCCCCAGATATTGATTTTGAAAGCATTCAGTCGAATAACTAAAAAGTTCAAGATGGCGGCTACGTTTTCTCAATCTGTCAACGGATTCATTGTCGGAGACCACACAGATCCCTAGATATCGATTTCGGAAGCAATCCGTCGAAAAACTTAAAAGTTCAATATGGCGGCTACTTTTTCTCAATCTGTCAACGGATTCGTTGTCGGAGACCACACCGATCACCAGATATCGATTTTGGAAAGAATCAGCAGAATAACAAAAAAAGTTCAAGATGGCGGCTAATTTTTCTCAATCTGTCAACGGATTCATTGTCGGAGACCACACAGATCCCCAGATATCGATTTCGGAAGCAATACGTCGAAAAACTTAAAAGTTCAAGATGGTGGCTAGTTTTTCTCAATCTGTCAACGGATTCGTTGTTGGAGACCACACCGATCACCGGGTATCGATTTTGGACGCATTCAGTCAAATAATTAAAAAGTTCAAGATGGCAGCTACTTTTTTTTATTCTGTCAGCGGATTCGTGGTCGGATATCACACAGATCCCCAGATATCAATTTCGGAAGCAATCCGTCGAAAAACTTAAAAGTTCAAGATGGCGGCTACTTTTTATCAACCTTTTAACGGATTCGTTGTCGCAGACCACACGTATCGATTTTGCACTAACTAGCTGAGATACAATAAACAAAAACTTTTTCAATTTTACAAAATTTTAGAGGACAACCCTGACGCTCAATTGGAGAGTAGGCATTTTTCTTGAAAATTAGGCCGAGCTTCTTTACTGCTTTAGCTATATATATATACTGTGACTTTAATGTGTTATGAGGAATTCCCGTGAATACCATTTAACTTTATACACGGCCCTAGTTCGTAGTAAGCATGGTAAGTACTAGTTCGTAGTAAGTATGGAGCCCTCACGAAACTACTTATGCCTTGGTTTTAGAAAAATTGCAAGCAACGTTTCTGAGGTTCATGTATAAAAAACTGTATGGATATTATCCCCTTCTATATCCGTCTCAATTCTTGTTCGAGTCTCTTGGCCTGAACTCTGGAGGTAAGACGCAACTGCAACCTGTTGGTAACCGCCTGTGGCGTATTTCGGGGCGCTTCCGACTGTCCCGATATAGTGTCACAATGGGTTAATCTGTCGGTGCCTTTTATGACACTAAAAAAAAAGGTTAAAAAAACAAAAGCCCGCCTTCAAAAAGCAAAAAATAACTTCTTTAAAATGGTAGGTAAATAGGTCAGTCCAACTGAAGTCGGCGTCCAACAATATTTTAACCAAAAGCAGACTTCATTTTAAAGAAGTTATTTTTTGCTTTTTGACGGCGGGTTTTTGTTTTTTTAAACTTTTTTTTTATTTTATACTTTTTATTGATCATAATTATGCTGTTATTCTCCCACTTCTCAATTAATAAGAAACAATAGGACATTTCAATCTCGCCGCAGGCAACGCCGTGGGAAAGTCATAGTTATATATTTAAACCTAAATATGCTTCGTCATAGTCGCTCAACTATCTTAATCAAAATATCTTGTCGCCACCCTCGAAATATATACCGTTTAGGAGTTCCGGTGGCCATCTGTGGTCTTCATCATCAGTTCCTCTTCACCAAATAGTGCTTTCCAAGACCAAATACACGAGTTACAATGAAAAATACCAAAATCGCTATAGGTGTGCCTATAAATTTTGAAGAGTTCCGTCGATTCCTTATGGATTCCACCATCAGATCTTCGATAAGAATTGGACCAATCGGGAAGCACCAGCTTTCAAATAAAAAAAGAATCATCAAAATCGGTTCACCCAGTCGAAAGTTCTGAGGTAACAAACATTAAAAATAATTTAAAAAAAACAGACGAATTGAGAACCTCCTCCTTTTTTTGAAGTCGGTTAAAAAATTGCCTCAGACCGTGACTTTATAACCTCCTCGGGACACCTAGGACGCGAACTGTGGACCACCGGAACTCTCCCACTGTTCGGGCTCTTACGGGCCTCAACATACTCTTATTATGAGCACCTGATGTTTTTGATGTATTTGCAAGTCGATGGTCCGATGTGTGTTTTCAGTGTTTTAGGTCTTAGGTTCTGTGAAAGTGGAATTTATTAATATTTTTTTTTAATGAAAACTGTATTCAGTTTGCGTGTATTTCTTTCTGTATATAGTATTAAGTTTCTCAGTGCATTGGTTTTACTGTAACGCTGTGAATTTTTTGTTCGAATAAATAAATAAATAAATAAATGTCTCCATCATCATAATAGCTCGATAGTACCATATCATTTAGTTGTCATCGCAAATTTAGATAACACTGTTAGTTTTTTAGATTGTTTTCATATTACATTTTATGGCCACCCCGATCCCCAGATCTAAACCCATTGGACTTTTTTATTGGAGATGTTTAAAAGATAAAGTTTATTCAAAACTGATAAGAAACGAAGAACTACGGCAAGGTGTCTTCGACGCAGCCCGTGACACATCGGAAAGCAGTTTAAGAGAATTAATTCGTAATTTTATCAGAAAATTTCATTTATGTCATTAGATTCGGAGGGAATCAATTTTAACATTTATTGTAACCCAATTTAAACCTGTTTTTTATTATCTTTGAACCTTGATCAACCAAATATCAATGATATTCTTGAAAAGAGCACAAACAAATGAGATATCGTAGAGCACACAATCATTTTTTAACTTATTTGCATTTTCCTGGGATCCATGGATTCATATCATTCATATCATTTTAAATTGGCATAACATACGCATTTTTTAAAATTAGTTGCTTATTTCATTTCTAGTAAAAAAAATATCGTAGTTGTTCAAAGTCGAAATGACTGTTTTGCTGATAATGTAAGTCAAGTATTTTTCCAACTTTTACATTACCTAGTTATTGACATAATAATGCTTCTTTCATCTTAATGAAATAATGAACTACTCATGACAACGTACAAATAAAAAAAACTAAATTCTAAAGCTATCCAAGTAAATGCAGGCACTTACAATGTCAAAAGAGATGAAAAATAATGAAAAGCTTTAAATTGGCATAACTTGAAAACGGTTCAACTTTTATTGAGGTCATGTTAGGCTGGTTTGGTTGGTCTGGTTTGGAATCTCCGGTGTCACTGTGACGTGCTATTTTTGGGACACCCTGTATATTTTTAGGTATTGCTTTTTACTTAGGGTGATCAGTATCAACGAGAGAAGCCAGTGGCCTTAAAAAATATGCATTAGGCCATTGTTAGCGTCATCGAGAATGTAACAGGAGTTACCTTAGCTAACGGACGGTCGCGTCGAGCGCTCATGTCAATTCCATACGTTTTATCAGTTTTCTTAAATCTCTAACGATAGTGTTAAGGACCTCGTCTAGGCCTCCAGTTGGATTATTCTCTTTAAAAAGTCGTCTCTCAATTTGGCAATGATTTTTTACGACGACTTTTACTCGTAGTTGTACCGACCGAAGCTCATTAATAATCACTCGATCTCGGTCCAAAGCGTTTAGTGGTAGGTAACCCACTCTGCCGTAAGTGCTTAAGTTCGCCATTGAAATTCATTGATTGATTGATTAATTGAGGAATAAAAAAGGAAATTGTTCAACAGAATACCTACTACCCTTCAGAGAATACTATACCTACTTGCAGTTCAAGGGTAGTATTATCTTGAACAATTACATATCTCTTCAATCGTGTTCAAGGCTTGAACACGAATGCACGTGTCCTTACTGTGGCCTTACCTAACTACTTAAACGAAGGCGACTTAGTGACGGGTGAGTAAGGATAATGAAAAATTCACGATTTGTGCAAGGTACTTATATCACGATTTATTACATAAAACACTGATTAGGAAATATACCGTCAGCAGAACAAACCACTAGATACGAGGCTTTGAGCTCGGTACATTACTCGTATGTCCAGCGATTAACATGATCAATAAATAACGCACACGCGCGCACGCAGCCTGCGCTGCGGGTGCCGCCGGACGGCACACGCGGACGCCATTGTAAATAAAAAAAGTAATACAACAATTAACGTTTATTTCAATCCATAGAACCATATAAATTACGGTCAAACAAAATACTACTCGTACAAGTAAATCGATATGGTTTTATGTTGTTGCAAACAATAGGTAACAGACGCCTACTTTTAAAAATAAAAGTAGCCATATTAGAAAAACTTTAATAGCATTATTAACAAATAAATAAAGTGAACGGGAAGAGGTGCGAGTAGGGCCGGATACAGTGAGCGGTAGCGGACCGGCTGGCGGAGCGGCGAGCAGTGACGCGATCCGCTTTACAGTCAATACTCTTTTCTTAGCTAGGCAGTAGAGCTAACCTTAACGGTCGACATACAACTCCTTGTTATCACGACGCCTTGCGGCCGCTCCACACGACGCGCGCGCGCCGCTACAGCTGCGCAAGCGATGCTACTGGCGCGAGCAGCGTCGTGTGAACCAGACTTAAAACTATCATATCGACTATACCCATGCCACAATTTTCGAAGAAACATATTTTACAATATTATCATGTAAGTATGGATTTTACAATACCATATAACACATATTGCGTATGTCAGTGTTTATCATAACAAACAAGATGGAGTATCAAATGCCACTCGGGGCGGCCGATTAACATTAGATTCGTTACATATTATAATAATTATCATTTGATATGAAACAGTGCATTTCAAAAGTTCAACCGTCACACCTTTATAGAATCCCTCACTTGTAAACTTTTATAGAAAAAACATTTTATTGTTCTCGCTTTGTATCCATAAAATACTTTCAAATGCAACAACTTCTTAGTCTTAGTTTATAAACATTATTTTCTTCAATTCAATAAACATTCAATTGACTCATTTATCAACGACAAAAACCTACAAAAATATATATTAACATTATAGCACGAGTCAAATAGAGTGCGGGGGAACGTCAAAGGACGCTTTCAGTGCATTTGGGAGGCGCAACAGGGCCGCAGGGGGCGCGGGGGACACGAGCGGCGCGCGGGCCGCGCAGACTGCGCGCGGGATGCGCGCGTCCCGCGGCGGGCGCCGCTCCGTCTCTTATCACGGGTCCTACCCATTACGATACGATAACGCAAGTCCGTTTACAACTAAAAAAATATAAACTTTCAAAAACGTTAACAACTACCATAACAAAAATAGACTAATAACGACTACGCTACGGAATCTACGAACTACTTAAAACTATTCACTAAGTAAATTTGAAACGAAACTATCGTATTCGCTCACTACGTAAACGATAGAGGGTACGCATGTGATGCGGTAGAAGAGGCTAGTGGACGCTGAAGCGCCACCTTCGGGATTAATCTCAGGGAGCGGTCTTACGAAGCGAGCCGGAGAGGAAACCGGCGGGCCGGGCGCCGCGCCCCGGCGGCGCGGTCTGCGGCGCGGGCTCGAGCCGGCCGGGACGGACGGACGGGGTCGGAGCTTTAGGTAACATTATAATACAGATTCGGAGGATCCGGGGCGCGGCCCGGGGCCGACTTGAAGCCCCATTAAAACTACCTATATACAGACGCAGCCACTACATTTGCGCATGCGTACGCGAGCCACTTGAGCAAACTAGCGCGCGGCGAGCCGCGGCGGCGGCGCAGCGAGCCGGCCGCGTGCGCGGCTTGTGCCGGATCAATATAAATATTCAACAACATTAACTTATTACAATAATCCGCATTTGGGTCGGAGAACATGACGCGGTGCACACTCGGCACCTTAATTACAACAAACACCCTTTCAAAATAACAATTTTTCATATAATTTTGGTCCGTACGTCGTTGGCTAACCCTGTTGAGTGTCGGACCGAGTCCGAGTGAAGGAATTAGAGACGACGATAGATCGCGGTTGAGCTCGAATGGGACTTTGGTTAACATTCATCTATTAAACTAACTAGATAAAATTACGGTAACTGCAATATCGAATAATCCTACGTAACGTATAAAAGATAGTTCAGAAAGTCCCGTTACAGAGCTTCAGGTGGACCTGCCGAATTTATAATTCATAAATTCGTACACACACAACAATAAGAATGAGAAATTAGAGTAGGTCATTAATAATGACTCATTATTAAAATTAATTGTGATTTAGTTACGTGTGTACTCCTTTCGTGGTAACTCTGTGTCAAAACTTCTAAGTCTTCAACAAATCGGCAGTTAGCCGATAACCATAAATAATAAACAAAACCATCAATCACATAATACGTTACCGGAATCTGATGAAATAAATGTCATTTTTAACATTTTCATAATGTTCAATGCATACCAGTAATGAAAAAGGGTCACAGCCCTATCTTTCGCTTGCAACTTTGTACGTCCGGTATCGTATTTATGTGTCACAGGAAATAGCATCACAAACAAAGCATGTCGAGTGTTGTCCGAATTTAACGTCCCGGGGATGCTGAGCTAACTAAAGTTACAACGGAGCGTAGAGATGGACGACTCCGAAACTTTAGTATTAGCATCGAAGCATGATCGGTCGGGCTAGTGGCGGTGGCAACTGAACTGAAGCGTCTCAGGAGTGAAGAGTGTTCGCGGCCGGCGCGAGGTGCACCCGCGCCCTGCAACCAATCGTTAACGTTAGCGTGGGAAGTCCTTTACAGTTTCACCTGACAACGCGTTGGTGTAGTTGGTCTGCTACTTTACATTTCGGAAATTTTAAAAGTTCCTGAGGGAATAATGATAATCGAAATCTACGGACGAAGTTGCGGGCAGACCATAGCTTTTGGAAATCAAGTAAGAAAGGGACCCAGGTGTCAACAGCATAAATAAGTGATCATTTATGTACCTTGTCACTTGAACGTCGTATTTGAAATGTCATACAAAATTGTGAAACGATTGAAAGCGAAAAGGTACATAAATGATCACTTATTTATGCTGTTGACTGTACACTGAGTAACATTGAACTTTGCTTTGTTAGGGCAAAGTGAGCGTAAATATTAGGTCAGCGGAGTTGCTACCTACATGCCCAGTGGCGTGTTTGTGCTGTGCGGGGGTTGCAGGCGAGAAGGGATGGCCGCCTATACGTCCGCAAACTTAGATAACTTTTCGCGAAGGATGTGGTTTTCTTTCTTCAGCAGCTCTACTTCTTGTCTCAACCCCATGTTCTGGAACGTGACAGTAAGTATTTTTGAACATTACTTGTTAACAACAGACGAAAGTATTTAGATGAATACCATATTGATGCTAGGCCATCATTGCTCCGTGAACCATTAGCAACAGTTTTTTTTTTGTCATGTGCTGTATTGAATTTTAATTAACAAGGCGTTAATTTAAAAGTGTTACTAAGTTTGAAGCCTACCTTAGCTTCTTTATAAACTTATGGGCTTTTAGTTGACAAAGCAGTCAACGGTTGATCAAAAACAAATCAGGCAACGAAGTTGACTAAAGTTATTGATAAGAATACGGTCTAAATTAGAAATCGTTGAAATGATGGCACTTCTGCTTATTGGTTACTATAGATATTATTTATTCATTAACATTGGGTTTTGTATAATAATTATTCAAATCTGAAATCAAATTTATCGGTGATACTGCAATACCCTGCTGTACACGAGGTTATGTCTGAGCAAGTCCTCGCCGTTGGCCAAATACGAATAACCGGAAATTATATGCCTGAGGGATTCGCCAGGTCAATGGCACGCTCGACAAATGTCAACCGTTCCGTCCTTCAGAATATATTTCCGGTAGTTGTTTGTTATTATGGAGCCCGGAATGTTCGTGGTACTTTTCAATAACGCTAGTGAGTTCTCAATTATCGACTTCCGATGTGCATATAGTTATATTGATACAATACAATACCGAACACAAAATTCAAAAGAAGATTATATGTAGAGGTGAACAACAGGCGGTCTTATCGCTAAAGAGCCAACTCTTCCAGATAACCTTTAGGTAGCTGAAAATTTGAAATCGACATATTGAAGTTACTTGGAAAACAACTCATCTTATAAAATCAGTTCCAATTACGGTTAACACTATCTATCACTAATCTATTTCATGTTTAAAGTACTTGCTAGTGCTAACAAGTGCTGCCGTCCTCCCAAAGAAACCGGCAACTGCAATGTAGTAGTCAAAGCATTTTATACTCTATTGGTAACCACAATATTTTTAAAATGCTTATACTATTTCTATGTTATGTTTCTTTAGTTTCTTCATAAATAGACTATCCTATTTTTTTCTCATATTGTCTCGTTACCCGCATAACACGATAAGTTGCTAACAATCCATTTAGAGGTTAAGTATATCGATATATACATTGAAAGTCGATAAATGAGAAGCCACTACGTACGATAGCCCAAAAGTGCCACGAAAATTCCGGCCTCTGTATGACTTCGTCCGCAATTGCACAGAAAAAAACCTTGAGTTTCCCTAAAGAGGTCACTGAATCGCATCCAGTTCAAGGCCGCTAAAAAGTCTACGTCGGGCCTTGTTTGAGCCCGGTAGAAGCGTCCGTGTAGCTCATTGCTCTTTTATACGTTCTTGCGGTCTTCAGTGCTCAACACCGTTGGTTTGCGCCAGTTCTCGTTTACCAAAGAGAGAGACGTAAGGGTCCTGTCTACTGCAACCACATCACGATGCATCCCACACTCATTGCCAAGGAAATAATCCCTGAGATTGCACATCTCGCGATTGTGCGCGATTCTTAGCATTTAAAATGCCTCGACCTTCACATTTCCTCGGGATTCACATACAATCTCGCGTGGATGCAACATGGGATGTGATTTAAAAAGTAGACGGACCCTCCTATCCAGGGCGTCCAGATCAGTCTATGAGCAGCGGCATCACCCAGCCATTGAAGGTATTGCCACCCGACAAAAGACTGTTAAGAACTTTGTCAAACAGCCGAAAAAGCGCTCCTTCGCTTACTGCTTGAAATCGCCGTTCACAATACCCAGAGACTGTGACATACCTACCAAGATATTTGTAGGTTTAAACTTCGGATAGAGATCTGAGAGTTTTGATTGTCTCAGAAAGCCGCAAATTCTATGAATTTTAAACTTTCCCTCTTTGAACATGCATAACCGCACACTTATCTACACCGGATTCCATCTTGATGGCACTACTGAACTCTTGTGTCATTTTCAACAGTGCGATAAGATCTTGGCGCTTCGATGCAAACAGTTTGAGGTCATCCATGAACAATAAGTGAGAAATGACTTCAGTTTCTCCAGAAGGCGATAGCCAAACCCAGAATCCTTCAAAACTGAAAGGATTGGCTAGGTTAAACCTACATACATCAACTAACATCTAACGTCTTGTCAGGCTCGTAAGGAATCAAGACGGTTATGCACAACAATTACAATCTTACCAACCATTTCTTTTTCGGTGTGGCATAAAACCAATCACAAGGGTGCTGCTTCATGCGAGGCTTTGAACCATTTAATCCAAAAGTTGTGCAATCCGTGCGGCTGCCTACGACTTCCTGATTCAGGAAGTCGATACGTTCTGTGACACAGGCCATTATAATGCTGGGGCCTTATTCCGGTCCCAGCAAAGGCTTTGTTCACGAAACGCATGACTCGGGGGCGTTGAAGCAGATTAGCTTTGCAATGAGAGTCCTAAACTTATCGAAACGCCACTCAATTCACACTTGCCAAGCGGGGACAGATTCGCGAGTGCGTGGAGATCTTTCAGTGTCCCGAAACTTGACTCCGGCTGCGCCCGCGGCAACGTAGCTATGGCCCCGCAGTACAGAATTGAGTGGGTATCGATAACATCTTCACTGGCTTGTACGTTTAACGCCAGCAAGGCGTTTAGGGCTCCCATGTATTATTATTATAAATAATGGAGAATGCTAGTAACATACGTGAGAAATATACCTATTCAAAGCGATTGGTCCTTAGTATGATAATTAAAAACAAAAAAAATGTAATGTACAATGATTTTTAATGAATGCTGTGTGGTTTATCGTGAATGAGTAATGAGACTACAAACCTCCTTCTCGAGGTATCCTGCCCTTAGCGCAATTTGATTCTCCTTCATGCGGCGGGCGTCGCGGGATCGCTTGGCCGCCATGTTGTTCTTCCGCCGGCGCGCCCAGTACTTGTCGTCTTTCAGGTCATCGGGCACGAACTGCGACCACAGGATTAGGTTAGCAGCTGCGCTCGCTTTCCGCCCTCTCACCGGCAGCGCGGGCAAGCGCATTTACGGCGCGTCTTCTTCGACAACACTTACACGTAAAAAATATATCAACTCGGCACCTGATCATCATCGCCTCAACTCGAATCAATGTATCAAACTTCATCGAACTGCAACACACGCTAATCAGCAACGTATAATAACGACATCGACGCGGTGGCGAGCTGAGACTGCTGATCCTGTGTCGAGCTGATATAAGTACCTACCTACCTATGTGCGACCACGTAGTTAAATGCGGCCAAAAAACGCGCTATTAGGTACTATTCCTATGGATATTTCAATGTTCTTATTAAACAGGGGCTCTATTCTACTCGGGCCAAACCTGATTGCTTTTAACATGTTATCGTATTGTCAACGTAATAACAACTCTTATTTACTTAACAGGAATGGCGGCCGAGCTAAAAACTAATAAAATAAAAATACGTGTAGTGTAGACACAAAGTACCTACCTATAAGCGAGTATGATTCAAGAATTTTGATTTAAAATATAGTAGGCAACAACTACACCATTATATTCTAATCTTCTAATTGATTCCATACCTTCGTGGTGAAATAATGAAGTACGAGTAAGTATTAACTGTTGAGACCTTGTTAAACCTTATTTCAAATAACAAAGATTGATGATTTTAAGCGCTCAGACGCGAACCATCTGACGAAATGTTTAGGCGCCGGCTTAGGAATCTTTTGTTGGATAACCCAGTCTATTCGGTGAATGAGTATATGGAACTTGACTTATAAATAAGATTGACTTTTAAAAGTTTTAATGTACGCTGTATTTGTGTTGACTTTTACTATTATTATTTAATTCTATTTCCGACGACCTCAATGTAACTGCATATAATTTGACATGTCATGTAATTTATACTGTGTTATATTGAGTAATAAAATCTGAATCTGAATCGCTTTATTTTTATCAGTTCCGTACTTTTTAGACCAGGCCATGTGAAAGCAATTATAATACATCAAATAAAATGTAAGGTTTACCAAAGTCAAAATTAAGACACATAAAATACAAGAATACGGGTGGTAATACAGTAAAATAACGCAGTAGGCACGTTAGATCCAGCATTTCTATATTTTGGCAGATTTGCTACGGAGATGTTTCCGTCGATAAATGCAAACGAGTCATGAAGAGAATGGGATACGGATTCTATACAGCAAAAGAAAAGCCATTACTTACTAAACTTCAGAAAAAGAAGAGGTTGAAATTTGCTTCAGCTCATCGAAACTGGAATATTGGTCAGTTGCGGTCCATAATACGGAGCGACGAATCGAAATTTGAAGTGACTGTTGGAGATGAACGGAAAAAAGTTGTTCGCAATAAGGACAAAGCTTTTAATAAAGACTGCCTAACAAAAAAACAAGTTTCCCGCCTCATTCATGATCTGGGGCTGCATGTCAGCTCAAGGTGTGGGTCGGCTGCACTTTATAGACGGCGCTGTGAATGCTGTCAAGTATCAAGAAATCTTAAAGACCAGTCTATTACAGTATTCCCAGCTTCTTAATAGCTTTCGGCTGGCTATCGCTATCACGGTTGCGCTCGCAACTGACAGTATATTTGTCACTCGTGTGTCATAGAAAAACGAAGATTGCCGATCGCTATTAAGAAAATGGTTGCACTATAGTACCTTCGATTCCCAGTCTACAACATAACAACAAGTACGTTTTCCAACAAGATGGTGGTTCTTGTCATACTGCCAGGAGCACAAAGGCTTGGTTACATGCCCACAGAATTCCTACATTGGAGAATTGGGCACCTAGTAGCCCCCATTTATCCCCGATAGAAAAGTAGTGAGGGAAGATGAAAAAGAAACTGCGTCAGGAGCCCGCCCAGTCAAAGGAAGATTTAAGGAACAAGATAAACGCAGTGTGGAATTCAACATCCTCTGCAAAATGTGCGGCGTTAGTTGACACAATGCCACTAAGAATTCAAGCCGTCATCAAGAGGAAAGGTCACACGACGCAGTGGTAGACGAATAATTTTTCACCCAACATAGTGGCAGATCAACTATTTTGCTCCGGCAATAAAAAGTAAATACATATTTTTTCATGTTAAATTGCAGAAATGTGTACCGTGTGTTATATATATGAAATAAAAATAAATTATATTTGAAAGTTTTGACGATATTTGTTTATTGCCTTCATTATTCACAGAGCTCGATAATTCACTTATAAATAACGGATTATCGTAAATTTGTAAATAAACGAACTCTTTTGCATTTGGGCTCGTATGGAGTGCCCTGCCCCTCCCCCTAAAATCATTTATTTTTGTTATTTAACCACTAAACTAAGTAACAATTTGTCCATACAGGAGTGGAACCTCTATTTCTGCTGGCAGGACATAATTGTGGCTTTCCACGTTTGGACTGAGTTGTGGCAGAAGGATCATGATGATGGCGGCAGGCTTTCAAAGTGCTCCAAAGAATAGAAAACTTTTTTGCAGCTTTATAAATAGTACTTCCATTGTTAATTTCTATAACGGCAGTTTTTATGCTGGATGCATTGTAAGTTTTTTTTTGTTTAACATTTTTTGAAAGGAGTGTCCTGTAAAACAAATGTGATTTAGTGTTGGCTTTGCTGTTAAAACATACATAGAACAGAGTCATAACCCATAATTGTATTCAGATAAATTACTGCACTTGGTTATGTGGTGATATAGAAACATACAAAACAACGAAAAACATTAAGAAATCAACCGCCGAAATTAAGGATTTAACGAACGAAAATGTTAACTTGACTTTGCTTTAAAAATATAAACACGTTTAAAAACTCTTACCTTAACGGGTTTTTCTTTTGTTTTCGCAATTACTTTCAGTTGTTTTCCGTAATAAAACTTTAATTACACCTCGTATCAACCCACCTAAGAATGTAGGTCAGGACAATTCATTTCCCATTTAATTTTTGATATTTAATTTTTGTGAGTTCATTCGGATTCTCGCCCTTCGCTATCATAATGAATGCAAGTCGCGCAATCTATTGAAAAATAATACCATCTATAAAAATATTAGATTACTGCGCTATGAGACGATAACAAACTATCACCGAATACCTACATATCACCGAATAGCCAAGGGTTGCCTTACTATGTAGAAACGGTAAATACTCAAAGCCCTAAGGTAATTTGTAAACAGTGACCAAAATAAACAAAATAGGAAAAAAACCGTCTTTGCGTATGGCACTCGTCCTGCATGGATCAAACGTCAATGTCCAGGTGTTTCAGCCAGTTTGCTGCGCCAGGCGAAAATTTATGCAGCTCCTCCATGCAACCGGGAAAATAGCGAAGTGGGCAATCATTTACCACGTGGGAGAGGGTCTGGTCAGGTGCTCCGCAGTCGCATTGTGGTGACTCCCTCGATCCTCACTTGTGTAAGTAGGTGATGGTTGATTTTCCCGTGGTTAGATTGAAACCAATTTACGCGGGTCCAGGGTTTTCGGTCGGCGCAGAAACCAGGCACTTTGTTCAAGGGATCTGTTACGAGGACGGCGTTAGCACCAGTAAAAAGGCCCTAACCCTCACGCCAAGCCTCGTTTAAGTGGTTCGGGTGATTAAGTCCCTCGTCGTTCCATATTGGGGACCTAGAAGTGAGACAGGAGGAAAACCGATCGTCCAAAGTGGACCTTGTGGGCATGGGCTTGGAGCCGTTTAGCCAGAAGCACTTTTTTCACTCGTTGGCAGCCGCTTTTCGTCTGTACTAGAACGGGCAGCCAAGGAGGAGGTGTAGATTTGATTACCCCCGCCGCCGCGAGATTAGGCGCATCGCTTCATTGAGCATACGTACAGGTACATTCACTAAAGCTGGCACGAATGGAATGAACAAAAGTAATGTCACCTATCAATGCGTAAGTGCCGTCCTTTGAACCAATCTTTGAATTTCAAACCAAAAACCTGTTATTATTTTACACACTTGTATACTTTCGTTCACTCATTTAATCCATTTGTGCCAGCTCTTGTGGATCGACCTGTATTTCTTGTTATTCATACTTAATCCACAACTGCTCCTCAAGACCAATATCTAACTATTACAGAAATAACCTTCTTAATTAAAAAAAATATATTATAATAAAAAAATGTTATGTTATATAGGTCTATACATCTGTGTTCGACATTCTATATTTGAAGTTTAACGTAAATTCCATATAAAAAAAGCCCAGTCTATAACAACACAAAAAAGGCAAACACCGCAAACCCGCTTGTAACTACGATTTTTTATGTTATTAGGTCCGTTGAGAGTATTTAACATCCAAGATTGCAATCCCGAAAACCCTGTGCTTACCCCACGGTGCTCGAAAAACTGCGAATTTGACACTTGTTTCAGTTTTTTCGAAAAATCTACTCTAAGGAAGTATTTTCAAGAATTTAATAAAGATAACTAAATTTGCTACAATTTGAGCGTAATTTGAGCACATTATGTTTACTCGTATTGGTTGCGGAGAAACAGCAAGTCAAACATGGGCAATTTTCTTCAAAAAGTGAAAATGTTTTGGTAGGGTTATTTCGAAGATACATATCGGCTGAACTAATGCTCCTAGGTAAAAGTCATGCCCAAAGAATTTGTAGAGAATTGAATTAGCCTCAATTTTGTACCAAAATGGTGCCTCTAGGCCTTATAGTTTCATCCAAAATAAAAAAATAGTAAAATATCGGATTTTGGCTAAATAATAAAAACATTGTACTGAATAAATTTGAGACGATTATCTTTAAAAAAAATGTGCAAAAATGTGAATTTACCATTTTATATGCATAACTATGGTTTCAAAAAAACATACACTAAAGAAATGAACATACTTCCACGTTGTTTCGTTAACTGCGAAAACTTAAGGCACTTGTTTCAGTTATTTCGAAATAATTATATAAAGGAAGCGTTTTTCGAGTAACTATCTTTGTTCTAAATTTTAATAAAGTTTACTAAATTGACTACAATTCAAGCTCAATTAGAGTACTGTAAGACTATTAGTTGCGGAGACATAGCTAGTCAAAGACTGTCTTTTTTTTTCAACAAAATGAAAATTTTGTGTTATGGTCATTTTCCAAGTTACGTACAAGTTACGTATTACTAATGCTCCTAGAATAAAAGTTGAGATAAGAATTAGCGTACAATTTAACTAGCTACAATTTAATACTAAAGTAGTGCCTCTAGCTTTCATAGTTTTCTCAAAAATATAAAACCTATTAAAATATCTGATTTTGGTTAAATGATAAAAACATTGTTTTGAATTCTTAAAGAAAGCCAAAGTGTAAATTTGACATTTTAGATGTAACATATGGTTTCAAAACAAATAAACGTAAACATAAAAATACCACAGCAAATATATATTTAAACTATAAAATAATAATATTCACACGGTCAAGCAAAAACAGTTTAGATTCGTCCTTTTGGATAATGTTTTCTGAAGTGGAGGCGGGCCGGCTCATGGTGTTGGGTCGTCCACATCCTCGTCCTCCTCTTCCAGGACGATAGGGATGGCGTTGCTGCAATTTTACCCGTGGCAAAAGGAACATAGGATAGAGCACCTGAGCTCAGCTTGTCTGCAAGTGCACGACCCTAAGCAACTTCTTTTTGCATTTGCAAGTCACCATTGTAAGCAGGGTCTGAGGAGCGGGCTCTGCGCACATTGCCCATCTTCGACTTGCTGTATCTCCGAAACCAATGGACATAGTGAGCTCAGGTTACGCTCAAATTGTATCAAATTTAGTTATCTTTATTAGAGTATAACCAAACATTCTTGAAAAACGATTCCTTAGGGTAATTGCGCAGTTTTTCGAGCACCATGGGGGTAGCACAGGGTTTTCAGGGTTGCAAACTTGGGTGTTAACTACTCTCAAGGGACTTAACAACATATAAAAAAATCGTAGTTACATGTGCGTTTGCGATCTATGATGTCGTTATAGACTGGCCTATAAGTTATGTACACAACTACATGCAAGAGGAGCTTTATTTAAGTTTTTTACCTATACTTACTTAAACGGAACCCTAATAGTTCGGGGACCGACTCCCGCTTAACTGGTTGTTTTATTTTCGATAAGGTTGCGTTAAGCGCACAAGGTCGAACATTGGGCGAATACCCTAAACACCTCATACCATATCTAATCAGGGTAGCTTTCTCTACCATTGGGTTAATTTTCCTGTATTATCACTGTACTGCCATGTCACAACAATCTCATGTAATGTGCACTGACAACGCATAAACTGCACCAATTTATTTTAAAGTTGATGCAGTTTATTTGTCAGTAAGTATTTTTGAAAGGACGAGTTTGATAAAACCAACTTCCTGGAATATTTACACAAAAACTTACGTAGCTGGCAAAACCATAGTATGTACTTTTTTGTAGTAATTGAATAAAACTTTAACGACTTGAGGGTATAGAAATTTTCAATTATACAGTCGATAAATTTAGTACGCCTGTTTTTTTAAATATGTATCAAAACTGTAATACTTGAACATTTTGAGGAACGCAAATACGTACCTACGGGACCTTTCCGCGCTATTTATTCAACTGATTGCACACTGAACAATCGCAGATATCTTAGGTTGCATCATTGAAGTCACATATGTATACAAAACACAAATATACACAAAGGTAGATATAAAAGTACGTCTGTAGCTATGGATATCTGTCTGATTGATAAGTAAACTAAGTATTAAGACCCAACTACGGAAATAAATTAAAATTTACTTATTAAATAGGAAAAATTACTCGGTAACGCCGATGTGATAAGAAGATACGCGAAGGTATTTATTACCTGTGCGCATTGGGTTTGTTTGGAACGTACGTGGGTTTGTTGGGTTTGTGTGGGTTTGTTGACAGTATAAAAAATACTAATTTTGTTTTCTTTCCTGTAATCACTTGTAAAGAGCAATATCCTAAGAGACATGAAACTGGTGCGAAACGGCACTGTTATTTTCGTAAACTTAGATTTTAATCGCTTTTTGTCAACGGTTTGGTTTTACAAGATTTATGTTTATTTTTGAGACAGTCTCGATTTAAAGTCGATGACAATAAATAAAGCCACTGAAATTACACTAAATCTTGTTCGAAATGGTTAAACTACGGGTAGGTTCGGTTACTTATCTACCTAATTCTTCCGTTACTTTGACCTTCGACAAATACAAAATGTGACAAAAAAGTTAGCTAAATGAATCCAAACGTGGTTAAAATATTGTAAACGGATGGAGTCATATTCTATCTGCCGCTGCGGGGCGGCGACAGCGGCGGCGGCGCGGGGTGCCTTTGCTTGACTGGAACGCATCGCTCGTGCGCCGCTCCTCGCGCCGCTTGCCCTAGTGGCCGATTTCATATAAATCTATGCATTGGAACGCGCCGCACGTCGCGCCACCGCTGCCGCGCCGTCGCCCTGCAGCAAGCTGACCTCGTGTCCGCGGCCTTAGGGTTTCGTACAAAACACTGAAAAACTGTTCCCTTATAAAATGACTAATAGTCCTTGACTATTCTTCTGTCCGTCTGTCCGTCGTCAGGAATCTTTTTCTCTAAAAAGGCTAAAGCTATCGGGCTGAAATTTGGAATTATTTATTTTGACAGTGAATAAGCCCGAGAAAGAAAAAAACTAAAATTTAAACTATCATCATATATATCATTTGAAAGTTAAGTTAAACAATATAATCAATTGATCGATTTATTAAATCGATATTTTAAATGTATGTGTTTTTTTAATTTTTATGTAATGAGTACCTAATTAATGTGAAACGCAAAGAAAAGTAAACGCCAACAAACTATCGGAAAAATTCCTGAGATAGTGTTTTTTTTATTTTTCGCGAAATATATTAAAAAACTGTAATAAAATTTAGACTAGTCAAAATGGATCTTATTGCTTAGAATATAAGGTTCATAACAAAACGAGTATGTTTTTGCGTTTTTCAACCATATTATGTTAAACACGGAACCCTCGGTGCGCGAGTCCGACTCGCACTTAACCTGCTATTTGCACTGGAATTACTTTTTTTTCCTTCATATTATTACCTAATATTTATCGACGTCCGTTGAAGTGTTTTGGTTCCAAAACCTTTAAGGTCAAGCAAAGTGGATAAGCCTGTACAGTCACCAGCAATAATATATTATCCTACATTAGGCGCAAAAATATCTGACACGCTCTTATACCTCTAGTAATAAAGACCTGTCAGATAATTTTGCGCCCAATGTTGGAAAATATATTATTGCTGGTGACTGTGAAAATCATTTTGAGGTACAGTCGTACCTCGAAATGATTTTCAAATCAAAGTAACAATCCCAATTGTAGATAAAAAAAAGGTACCTTTTAAATAGGAATTGGTTCTATGACAAGAGTCTATAAAAAGACGAACAAAGCTATTTCTTTTTTAAATAAAGGGTGTCCCCATACAAGAAAGGTTTTTTAACGTATTTTTTCTTTTTGTTATATCGTAAAAACGGTACCTAAAACATACAAGCGTCAAAGAACAATGCCAAAAAACCCATTTGGCAAAGTATGGGTATTATTCCCTTACACTACGCCGTACTATATGTAAAATAATAAAGAATTGTTTGACATAAGTATCTAACCTAACCTAACTAATAATAGTAATATAATAACTACCTACCTAGTTGTTGCTGTGTAGCGTGGTCCCGGGGACATTGGGTAACGTTCCTTTAACTTGTGCAGGAAGTTGCCACGATCGAAAGACACATTTTAAAATTATAGGTTGTTTGCGTATCACGTAAAAGTTATAATAGGGATAGGATGCACATCGTGCTACAATACACATTCATTGGTGAATTTGGTGACAGTGACAACGGGCTTAAGATTATTTGTTATCTATCTGGATTTAAAACTCAACTATGGAGCATGAGATTTATTGTTTTTTGTACTTCCATAAAATCGAATTATTTTAAATCCAAATAGTACTACACTGTTTGTCACTAGCCACGTAATTCACTAATAACGTAATAACCGCTATGTATCAGAAATGTGCCACCAAACTATATTGCAAGAACTATAATTACCTAGTGCCTAAATAATTGACTGATAAAATTATTTCCAAATCAACTCATACTTAACAGTCAAAACATGCTAAAATAAATTTAAATAATCGTTTTTTGAAAATAAACACCCGTTGCGGTGGACGAGCCAGTCGTGTACTCCTAGTACCTGAGGGAATAACCGCGTTCCCGGACGGAAACGCTGCTAATTCATTTAAAAAGTCAAGGGTTATTTTATATGTTCGATGGGTATTAAGAACTTTTACGGATTTTTGGGAGGGCTGAGTGTAAGTCAAACTAACCAAACAGATATGAGAACGCTACTTACATTTGTTTTGTTTACTATTGAAATATTTCAGTTTTAGAGGGAACTTCCGAATGGATATACCATATTTTGCCTTAAATATATATCTTTCAAAGTTACGGTAAAACGAAGGCCGCTAATTGCAACTTCGTTAATCGCCGATCTTTTGAATCCACTGCAAAGTTCATTGGTTAGTTTTAATGGGAACGAGTCAAAAATTGAACTTTTTTATAAATTATTTCAGCAATGAGCGCTTATGCATTGCTAGCACGCTGCCATATCTATCTATATATAATAATAAAGTTGTACAAGGGAAAAAATCTGTTCATTCGAGATATGAACTTAAAAATATTATATGGCCTCAGAATGAGCAGCAAAACACGTTTCTGCAGTTTTTTAAACTTGGTTTCTGTTTGTCTGTTTAATTTTGTTTCCCCTCGCATCAATTGAAAACCAAGCCTGTCTGGCTTAAATCGGTTGGCCGATTGTTAGTCGTAGGTCGCCCGTTTAGTGTTGGAATCGATAAACGGTGTTAAGAGTGTTTTCCTTTTCATAGTTATTGTTCCGGTGCTTGATAGCATATCGGCTTTGCTGTTTAAAAATTATTTAGTTTCGATTTGAAACCAGCGTCGCAAATACTGTGGTGGAAGTTTTGTCCCTTCCAGTCGTCGAATTGGTTTTGAACTTGATAAACGTCAAAATTGATAAAAACCGGGCAAGAGCATGTCTGACCATGCTCAGTGTAGGGTTTCGAAACTGTTACTTCACAAAAACTATCTCAAAAAAGTGTACCAGTAAAAGGGCGTAACTTCATGGCACTTACGTCCTTTTGTGTAAAAGCGCGGATTTTCGGACATACTTAACTCAAAAATGGTATATCCGATCATGTTGAAACTATTTTTCTTTGAAAGTATTTATTCGGCGTTACCTTTGTGATTTTTATCATTATTTTTAGACATATGTACGGTTTAAAAGATAAAGGGCGGGGGGTTACACAATGTATGCAACTTTCGGAGCGATTCTGCCCGGAAATATTCACCTTATCAAAAAAACCAAGTGTTCAAAAGAACTGTCGAAATATGTCCAGAAGATGACTAATAGTGAATTTTTTTTTCATCTTTTACATTACAGGTATGAACTGCCCCCCTAGAAATATTTATTTTTGTTATTTAACTACCTAACTAAGTAGCGGTTTCTATAAGACACCTTTACTCTAAATTTCGTTCATTTACCTCTTGGAGTTTTGGAGTAAAATGCCTGTGATATACGGACAGACGGGTATGACAAAACTATAAGGGTTTCTTTTTTGCCGTTTTGGCTACGGAATTTGGAATGAAGATAGCTTATTATTCTGTATTATCAGTATTATCACAAAGGCTACTTTTATTCCCAGAAAATTAAATAAAAAAGTGTAAGCGACGTAAGTGACAACTTAAAGTTGAACTATTTAATATTGAAATTGTTTAGCTTGAGAAAAGCTTACTTATTACTTAATTTTTTATGCATTGTAATATGATAATATAAGGAAAGGTTATTTATTAATAAAATCTTTCATTGATTATTAAATATATTTTATTCTTAGTTACAATTCTTGAATATGTACATTAGAATTTTGTGTATGTACATTATTAGTATCATTATTTACGGTACGGTACGGTACGGTGATAGTTTTAGGTTATATGCTCACTGTCAACAGTATATACTGCTGTATATACTGTCTATCGCATACTAAACACTGAGAAAAGAGAGGGGGAAGCGTCTGTCCGAAATACGGCTAGCGCTGTGGGGCTAGAGTGAGAGAGGAGGTGCTTGCCTACCGCTGCCGTATGCGTGAGAGAAAGGGAAGCCGGACAGACTGGCGCCGTAACGCGTTACGTAACGAAGCGGTTTACCCTCCCATAAGAAGTTATCACTTCAAAAATCCCGAGGGAATAACGATACGCAGACGAAATCGCGGGCAGAAGCTAGCTATAAACAGTACAGTAAAATATCGTATGGTATCGTATGCATCATAAATCAAAGGTACTTCGCGCTGCTTGCAAGTGTGCGTATATCGCCGAACGGGCCGCACCCAACGGATCCAACACATGCAAACTCAACAGGACGACGGTCAGCCGGCTCTACGAGGTCCCGCCATCTCGCCGCGTTTGGTTGCGTATCGTGGGAGTGGTAAAAAAGCGCATCGACCCTAAAATCTACCACTGTAGGTATATTTTTTACTAAACAGTTATCATCTGCTAATCGAGACCAAACTAACGAATCAAAATTTGGTGGTTCTGCGTTAAGTAGGCACAGCGGAGATCCTGATGCCGCCTTCCGAGTCTACCATGAAATCAGCTCTTAGACACCAAAATATTTCATTGTAACTAATCGGGTTTATATATCTATTCCAAATATTAGCCCATTCTACTAACCGTTACTGGTTCAAAGTTCGGAAAGACATACAAAACGAAACATGTAGCACAAACTGTGCTTAATTTTGGCTTGTTTATATATTTCATAGACACTTTGTTGAGGTATTATTTCAAAAATTGACCAAGTTTGGCATCTTTATTTCAAGATGGTTTTTATTAGGACCCTCATTACTTAACAATATCTATGCTCTACTCCACCTTTTCTTAAGCAGAAATCCCTACAGACTGGACTATGTACCTTAGTGTAAACAGTAGTAGTACAAGTAGGTATTTCTAATAATTTAAATTAGGTACCTAACAATATTAAATGAAAGATGACCAAGTAGGTGGCAAAAATAGAAGATCAAGTTTGGACAACCCTAAGTACCCGAAGGTACCTATTATAGGTAACAACAGAAACTCCTAACGTATCCTACTGTTTTATTTATACACTGTGCACGTAGGGCGCTCGACGGGCTAGTACCTATTAAACATATTTTTTAAGTGTGGCGCAGTTTAAAACCACCAATCTACTGTGATTTTATTTTGTATTTTTTTTAATCGCTTCCTTTCGGCGCCGGTAAGCTGTAGTTTCATTGTCATAACATAATGAACAAATGCACGCTATATAAATCTACCATTACCTCTCCAGAACATACGGTCAAGTTACTCTTGCGTAAATGATCCAGCATTATTTAAAAAGGTCCTGCAAAATTTACATTTTGAATTAGAAAAACACATTATTTCTTTCAATCTCATTCAATTACTGTCAAATCACATCACATGCTTTAGGCATATTTAACAAAAAACTATAGAATGCAATTTCATTACCAAATGAGAGTTAGCTATTTTGTTCAGCAGTGCTACTTGTCAAGAAAAAATACACCCGGATAAGATTGTTCTAAATAACATACATTCATATTTACAAACTTGCTACCATGCCATCGTTTTGCGTCCTAATTAGGGTTCCGTTCAGTCATTACAACCAAAAATAAAACCGAATTCATTGATTTTTTTCAGTTAATCAAAATCTGACACGCTGAACTGAACCGTAAACGGGTATGTAACGACGACACGGTAACCGGCCAGAGCACAGTTAATATGCTCACTACCTTTGGATTCGTTAACTCCGTCACACAACCAACTTCATGCAAATTAACGTTAATCTAAATACTGCTTGGTCAAGCGTTAGTGCAATTACATGCTGTGTATGTATGTGTACCTGCCAGCGAGTCACGCGGTTAGCGTATCGCCCGATATTAAAAATTAATTCAATCTGCACCCATCATGTAAAATATCTAACCGTTCCGTGACCATAAAGCGACGAGATCGTGCGAGAGGCCTTGGATTCGAAATGAGAAATGCCATTGAATAAAAATACAAGTCAATTTGAAGACCTGTATAGTTTAGTGAGTAAGACTAATCGCGAACTGAACCGGGACCGCTAGGGTCACTATCTACTAGACTAGTGTTACTGACCCTGCCTACGAAGCTAGCGTCCCGGGTTGAGTTCGCGGTATGAGCCAATATTATTGTGATAAGAGCGAGTATTTGTTCCTGAGTGTTGGATGTTTTCTATGTATTTAAGTACGGAAAAGTTACCGATGTTCATTTAGTCCTTGACTATTTGCACTTTATTTGAAGTAAGAATTCTTTGCTAACCCGCATTCGGATCGAGATAAACTCGCTGAACTGTTCAGAGGTCAAGATAGATAAACATAACGCTAACGTAAACGATTATAGGAAACTGTTAAAATGTCCATACATTTTGTTGACTTAATAAGCGCTCGACGCGGCCGTCCGGTAACTTACGTCGATCCTATATATTTTCGATAACGATAACATGCTCGCAATGGATCTTGTCTAGGGTCACTGATAAATATACCTTAGCTAATTTTAGCTATCTCTAATCATATTATTAAACTATGCGACTTAGACACCAAAAACATTTTACAATTGGGACATTGGGACAGTAAGCGTTATTTTGAATCCGTAGGAGACACAGAAAAACTATATAAGAAACATATAGCGCTTTTTTGTAAAAAAAAAAAACGGTTTTTTTCATGCTGATTCTCTTCAATTAATTTTGAATCATATTATTGTGTCGGAAGAACAGCAGCAAACGGACAGCAGCAGTGGGACAATTTATTGAATACTAGGTACTGTAGATACCGGGAAGAAAGCTGTCACAGGACAAGTATGAGTTACGCGCTACTATGACGTAGGTATTTATACCTAGTCCAGTACCTCTTCCCGACCGAGGCTTGTATACATAGTGTTTTTCTCTAATAATGCAGTAAATAATACACAATAGCGATTGGTGATTGATTTTTTGATTTTCATAGTTCTACATGCCATCATAAAATAAAATAAAAATGACGATAAAATTGTTCTGAATTAACATTTTAAACTTAAATACTTTATTAATTACGTAACACGTAAATTACTACATACAGCACAAAAGCACCGCCGTGAAACTTCTATTTTTTTTAAATAGCCCACAATGCAGTTTATTTATACACACAGCAAAAAGGAACACTTAGAATTCTCAAAACTTTTTCATGAATTTTAATGTCACACGACGCGACAATTTATAGTCAGTGTTAATTTAAATTTGCAAACGAACTAATTTACGATTATTACTAGATAACCACTAACTTTTAAAGATCAAGTGAGGTGTTTGAAATGATCTGTACACTTTCATATTAAGTTTAAGATAAAATATCTATTTCATAGCAAGCGAGTCATATAATATCGACTGAACTTCACGTCAAGAAGTTCGTTTGATCATGAAGGGTAGAAGTACACGTGTGTCGGTTTAGGGCACTCCTAACCTGGCCCATTCTTAATACGTCCCCGATCTGATCTCTCTTCATCCATTCTCTTCACATGACTTGACAAGACCAAACCACTTCAGCAGTCCTTTATTAATCTTTGTCACTAAATCTTCGTTTAAACCATAACGTTCTCTTATTACACTGTTCCCAATGCTATCACACACTTTTACCCCGACCATACTTCTCAACGCTCTCATTTCTACTGCATTAACTCTACTTTCATGTTTCTTCTGCCATACCCAACTTTCACTACCAAACATTAGTGTCGGAATTAACCCCTCTGTGAACAGCCAAACGAGCCTTCTTTGACACGTTCTGACTATTCACAAAGGTACGCAGCATTCACTCGTCTTTCAATGTCCCTTCCACATTTCCCATCTCTTGTAAACATCGATCCCAAATATACTACAAACGCATTCACTTCTTGCAACCTTTCATTTCCAATCCTGATATCACACTCCATTATATCTTTCTCTCTTTCAAAGACCATTACTTTCGTTTTACTTACACTCACCTTAGTCCTCTTCCTTTCTAAAGCCTCACTCATAATAGATACCATCTCCTGCAACTCCTCAGCCGACGACGCAAGTATCAGCATAGAGAAGGCAAAGCATATGCATAGGGGAATAGGGGAAGGATGGTTTTCAAGAGACAAAGAACTGAAAGTAATGGAATTAAGTACATTTTTCATGACCGCTGCCATTGGGCAGTATTTTTTTTGTGTTATTTTTGGCCTGGAACGGACTGGAACTTACTTGTTAATAAAACCACCGAACCAGAAATATATTATGATTATTTTTTTACGGACTCGTTATGTTTCTCACCCCACGGTGAGTTTTTATTGCGCCTGATTAATTAACGTGTCGTCTTGGTCCCAAAATAAAGGTATTCCTTCTTGTCATTACGAGTGTACTTTGTGTAAGTGTATGTGTAAATGTGTGTGTCTGTGTCGACGCTCCCCGCAGGCAGCATGCGGCTAGGAATGATCAGCGCACTAACTTCATTTACCTGTTTCCGGGACTTCTTGATCATAGGCTGGGGCTTGAGCTCCTCATCGGAGAAGGCACGCGTCCGAGGGTCAAAGTCACGTCCCGACGACGCCATTGAAAAAGCTGTAAAGCAATAAGTAACCCATTGTTATAAAAAAGTTACTTTGTAATTACATCATCAAATAATAGCGCATATAAATAAAATCAGCGCCTCTATTCTAGGCGGTAAATACGATATCGTAGTTTTCCTGTTATGGTATTGTTATGACGTCAGCCGCCATTACTGTCAAGAAAATAAGAGCTATCAAAACGTTGACAATTCGATAACAGATCAAATACGATATTGTTTTTACCGTCTTGAATAGAGCCGCAGAGTTGCCTAAATACTAACTTGAGTCGGCGGGCGAGAGCGGCGGGTTGATGGTGTCCGGGCTCATGCAGTCGGAGGGCGAGGGCGAGCGCTCGCGCTTGGTGACGGGCGCCTGCAGCCCCAGCGCCAGCCCCGCGCCCGGCCCGAACGCCGAACCGCCTAGATGCGCGCCGCCCAGCGCTTCTCCTTGCATGCCATTTTCCGACAGGAACTCGTCTAGGTCCACGTACTGCAACACCACATAGCAGACACGTCACGCACCACGCCACGGATAGCATGCGTTGCGCACATATCGATGCATAGCATTACATTCGCAATGACATCTTCTACTTTAAGTTGCACATAATACAAAAAGTTAACTTCGCACAAATGCAAATCGCTAGCAGCATTTTAAGTTACTCTTAATTTAGATAAACTAAAAAAATAAGGGTTGCAGAAGTCAATCAAGCTTTGAAAAGGAAGGAGGCAGGCGGGGTGAGAGCGCAGAGGCAACTCTATTACCTAGTGCGAGCGGCAGCGATTAGGAAGCTGGTGAGAGACGCACACGACACGCAACACGCAAAAGGTAATAAAGTTGCGAGTACTGACTTCCTGTACCTTGAGATCGGGATCATACGGCAGCGTCTTGTCCCACAGGTTAGGTCCCAGGAAGGCGGCCTGCGCCTCCCATAGTTCGTTGTCATCTTTCTTGTCTTCGAGCGTGTCTTTACTGTTCACCGATTTGCCTGTAACAACAAATATGTAGGCCGGTCACTGTCGAGCCCGGCATCGCGTCCCGCTCCTACTGTACCGCACCCGCTAGTTACAATACTATGCACCTGTGCCGGCGCAGCAAGGCTCCGAGGCGTCGCGAGACTGTACGAAACAGACAACCTCAATCACTAACGCTACAGGTCGGATTAAATCATTGTGTTCCGTTCCCCCCGGGCAAAGTCGAAGGGACGCCAAGGAAGCGCCTTGGCCCTGTACTAGTACTTGCAAAGCACGTAGCGGTAAAGATTGAGCGACCGACGCCGGCATAAGTTGTTAACCACTATTATAACCAATGAGGGCGTGAAACTGTACAGCATTTTCATAACACGCTTAATAGCTACGGAAATTATTTACAACACACATACTATACGTGTACCTCGCATTGCAATTGCCATATAATCCAACAATGGTCGTCGCGTATGCAAAATATAAATACTTTACAACACATTTTAATCAATAACTTAAATTTAACGCGGTAATTAATACTCATAAATCGTGGTAAATTATACTCATAAATTAAATATTAAATCTTAACTCATGTACAATATACCGTTAATACTCAGAGATTAATGGTTTTACCTTCGAGGAAAGGCACGCAAAATTGACTTAGAGTATTAGAAGTGCGTGGAGCTCTGCTGCGAAGTGCTCGATAAGAAATAGGCCGCGAACGGGCGCGCCGGTCGGCCGGCATCGCTGCCTCGCGCGGACATGGCGGCGCATCGCGTTGGCGCCGACGTGTTTGTAAACACACTACTATACTCGCACAACTTCTTTTTACTCGTAACGTGTAGGGTGACGGCACCAATAATGGACATTTTTAGCTGACAGGCACCAGTAATGGCTACTTCACTCTTAATTTAAAATGCATACGGTCCTAAATTGATTGTTGTAATCAAATGAATAACCCTTATCTTCTGTATAATAAGAATGAAGTGCCCATAATTGGTCCTTGTCCATTACTGATTCCGTCACCCTAAGCGGCACAACACCCAATTATTACAATTGTAAAATTATCGCCTCTAATACTTCAAATAATGCTTATGGTATTATTGGTAGCACAAGTTATGGTGCCAATAATAGGTAGAATGCCAACAATAATGCAGTTTCCCTTGTGATTATGACTTCTTTTTATCGTATTTCTTCTTACTGATTCTGTAGGGTTTCAATCAACATCCGAGTAATAAAAACTATTACAATCGTTTATTACTTACCTACTATCTGATTTACCTTTCAGTTAATGTGTTGTATTTACCTAAATAAGAAGTTAGACATCAACGATGTTTCTAAGACTCTTCGCTACATCTCTTGCTTGATAACTGTGTTCGGAGATCAAGGTACACTTTGATCCTTTATTAGAGGGACGGTAACGTTTTTCTACTTAAACCTCATACAATTTAGGCAAAGATCAAATTAAGACACATTAAAAATAAAATCTGTCTCAGTATCTGAACACCACGCTACTTATTTTTTTCTGTTTTTTGTATACTTATTATTTAATTAAGCAATTTTCATTTTCAGTCAACCAATAGCGGGTGTTTATGTTTTGCACAAACGTAATTTGTATGCATGTCGAAAAGAGAGAGTCCGAGTGCAAACATGAAAGAAGAGGAGAGGGCTGTGAGGGTGGTGGTCACATTGCGGCGCACGTGACGCGCGGGCGGCGGGCGGCGGGCGCGGGGCGCGGGGCGGGCTGTGGTGCGGCCACGTGCCCGCCCCGCGCTGCTACACCTTTGCTCAATGTTCGCTCACCTACAGACTTGTCATACTTTTTGGACGAAATACGGGAATACAAGAGAAAGACTAACGACATTTTTTTTAAATTATTTATTGCTATATTCATATTGCCGTCGCGATATCCCCGAGTCTTCCCCTTAAATATTTATTCAATTCTGTTTTTAGTATACCAGGGCTGCACTGAAAGTTTCGGGAATCTAATACTTACAAACATATTTTTGACACATATTATACTTTTTTATAATCTCTAAAGTTTTGTTATCATTAACACACTGGCCACATAGAAAAAAATGCGATAGTTCGGTTTAAATTGTTTTTCACTTCTCATGCTCAAAAAGTGTGTCATATTAGACTTATCAAGAGAGACTCAAGTATTATTTGTACAAAACATTTTAATTTGGCCAATCAAAAAACTTCACCAAATTAAATCCACCAATTAAAATACTTCACGAAATTAAATCAACCTATCACAATACACATCGACTGTCAAACGGAACGTTAGGTTCTTTTTGGTACGCATACTCTTTAACTATAGGTATTAACTCTTTAAAAAAAACCATTGTATTTGGTATGAACCAACCAGAATACAGCTATATTAAAATCGACCAATCAGGGAACAGAATTAATTTCTCAAAACATTAGGTGTTTTTTAGTCCTTATTTTACAATCGTTAAAATATGATTAAATAGATTGTGCAACGCTTTGAAGCGCTAAATACTCACACGGTCAGTGGCGTTTATTTGCGGTGTCTATATTTTGTATCTGTGTTAAAGTACTTTTAAAAAAAACATGCCGCCAAATTAAAACAATATTTTCGCCGTAGTAGAATATGTGGTGCTATCTTTGCTAATTTTTTACCTTTGTATAGGTAATGTTTTATTTTCTCGCAATCGAAGTAAAAAGTAGAGTGTATTACTCGGGTCTAAAAGTCATATTAAGTAGGTACCACTCGAAAAATTTTCCCTCGCTTTGCTCGGGAAAATAACCATCTCGTGGTACTAAGTATGGCTTATTTTAGACCCTAGTTGTACAATCTACTATATTTGAAGTCTTCGAGTCGCTGCTGGAAATGGAATTGTCCCGTGAAAATTTAAGAGCTATGATTTATTTCGACTTTAAAAGTGGATTAACACAAAAACAATGTTGAGACCGGATCATTGCTGCTTTTAGTATTGAAGCACCTTAAAGACGACAATATACAGGTGGTATTCAGAATTTCAACGCGGCCGTGTATCCCTCACGGACGACGTGCGTGAAGGTCGACCAAAATCGGCAGTCACGCAAGAAAACGTCGATGTTTTGCGTCAGCTGATAAGGGTAGATCGAAATGTGTCATATCGGGAGATTCAAGAGTGTTTGGTCATTGGAATGAGTCAGATACAAATTATTTTACAGGAACAATTAGGCGTAAGCGAAAGTTGTTTTCCCGTTGGATCCTTCACTTACTGTCTTACGAGCAGAAAACGACTCGTGTCAATTGGTGCCGCAGAACTTTGAATAAATTCAACGGAGGAAGCTCAAATGCATTTTTTAGCATTGTATCAGGTGACGAGTGTTGGATATATGAATATGAGCCTGAAAATAATAACCATCTCGAGTATGGGTCTACGAAGGAAGATGAGCTCAAGCCGACGAAAGTTATCCATTCTCGCAGCACGGCCAAAAAGATGGTGGCTACGTTTCTCTCCAAATCGGGTCACGTGGCTAATATTCCTCTTGAAGATCGTAGAACAGTCAATGCCGATTGGTACACCACTATTTGTTTGCCAAGTATCTTTGCTGAACTCCGAAAAAAAAAACCTAGTCGCCGCATCATCCTTCACTACGACAATGTCTGGACGGTGAATTACCGGACCATCCTCCATACAGCCCCGACTTAAGCCCCAATAACTTTTTCACATTCCCCAAAATTAAGGATAAGTCGCGTGGTCAGCGGTTTCAGACGCCGGAAGCAGCAGTGGAGGCTTTTAAAATGGCCATTTTTTCGACCCCTATTTCAGACCTCAATAAGTGCTTTAACGACTGGTTTGAACGCATGGAAAAGTGCATAAAATATATAGGAGAATACTTTGAAAAACATTAAAAAAACTTTTATTCAATTTAACTGCATATTTTTTTCTATTCCCGAAACTTTTAATTTGACCCTCGTATGTTGTTATAGCGGCAACAGAAATACATCATCTGTGAAAATTTCTACTGTCTAGCTATCACGGTTCATAAGATACAGCCTGGTGACAGACAGACAGACCGACGGACAGTGGAGTCTTATTAATAGGTTCCCGTTTTAACCCTCTGGGTACGAAACCCTAGAAAGATAAAAATCCACATTTGGAATTGAGTTTGTTCCAGTGTCATTAACCAGGGCAAACTTAGAGGATCATAACAAATAAGTTTAAATGAAATACTTAAGCACAAAAATATTTACTCTTAACACAAGTTACCTACCCATTCGCGCATTCCATTTTTTTAGTAAGTATAGCATAAGAATAAATAATAACTACATAGAAGCGAGACTGCCGGCTCCCGACGCGCGTTAGGCGCGTAAGATACGTACTGTCTGGCGACACCAGTGGTGTCTACTCAGTTAGGGGCGTCACACATGGATTTATAATATATATTACAGCAATACATTTTACGCTATACTTTCCGTACCAGTTGACAGAGTCCACACACGCAGCTACATACACATTAATAGAACTATATTACAGCAAGGTATTTTAAGATACCTTAAAATACGTTGCTATAAGATATATTTATCTCTTTCTCTCGCCACTATAATGGATGGGATGGTTATATTTTCATATACTAAATAATAAATTAATTAATGTCAGGGGACAATATCACACCAATTGACCCTGTCCCAAACTTAGCCTAAGCAACGAAGACAAATCAGTGGAAAAAATTCGTATATAAGCGAATTTTGGCATAGTTGTAGGGAATTGTGTTTTAAACCACATACTGAAAGTACTGATGGGTGGGGGTGGAGCTAACGGGTGGAGGTGGGTGTAAAGGTCCCTTTTTTTAGTTTTTCGTAAACTCGTAAACGGTGGTCCATAGCAAAAAATATTCCATTACATAATTAATCTACATACAATTTTCTACAAAACAGATTTAATGCACTTTTTTTCTGGGATCAATATTTAATGAGATATGGAGGGAAAAATGATTCCCGAAAGGCCATAGTCTATTTTGCTTAGTAAGTCGGCCCTTACATCAAATGGGCTCAGGTTTTTTGGGGAGTACCTACCTCTTATAGTGAAGAATATTTATGCTGAGTATCAAGATCTTAATTGAGACAGTTCTCGACTTATGATTACTTTATGTTTTTTCTTTTGATGTACTGTTTTTCGGGATGTATTCAACGATTTGCTTTAAATTTTGAAATAATTTTCTTTTCATTGATTTGCATGGTCTCCTAAAAAACAAATACTAGTTATCATATAAAAAAAGAAAACAGAACCGATTGAATACAGAACTGAATACACATATTGCTGATTCTTGATAGGAAGTACCGTCTGGAAATTTTTGATATTTTGGCAAGTAGGTAGTAGGCCATTTTATGGGTTATTCTGAAAAAATAACTAGAGGTGTCTTTATTTTATTTTTTATATGATAACTAGTATTTGTTTATTGGGAGGCGATGCAAATCTATGTAAAGAACATCATTTCAAAATTTGAAGCAAATCGCTTGAATACATCCCGAAAAACAGTACATTAAAAAAAAACATAAAAAAATCATAAGTCGAGAACTGTCACAATTAAGATGTTGATAACTTGATACTCAGCATAAATATTCTTGACTATAAGAGGTTTTCACAATAAAAACCCAAGCCCATTTGATGTAAGGGCCGACTTACTATGCAAACGCGACTATGGCCTTTCGGGAATATTTTTTCCCTCCATATCTCATTAAATATTGATACCAGCAAAAAAGAGCAATCTTTTTGTAGAAAATTTTATGTAGATTAATTATGTACTGAAAATTTTTTTGCTATTGGCCTCCGTTTACGAGTAATTTACGAAAAACTAAAAAAAAGGGACCTTTACACCCCCCTCTACCCGAAAGCTCCACCCGCACCCATCAGTAATTTCCTTATGTGGTTTAAAACACCTTTACCTATAACTATACCAAAATTCACTTATACACGAGTTTTTTCCCCTGAGGGCGGTTTTTGGTCTTCGTTGCTTAGGCTACTAAGGTCTAGGCTTGTACTGTGTGTACTAGACAACGATATAAATACTTATATACAGAAATATATTCTTAAATACATAGAAAACATCCATGACTCAGGAAATAGTATTCGTACTCATCACACAAATATCTGCCTTTATCGGGATTTGAACCCAGGACCGTAGGCAGGGTCACTACCAACTAGGCCAGCGCGTCGTCAATAATATCTTAGTACCTAATGTGTGGTTCTTTGCTATAATATAATATATATTCCGGTATATTCATATATATTATAGCTCCGTTTGTGATGGGCTTTAGCATTAGAATAAATAATAACTAGCTAGTGAATACCCGGTTTTAAAGCCGTAACAGACGATCGAATTTGGTGCGGGCCGGACGTGGATTTGGTTCGCGAACCAAATCTGCTATTCGCTACAGACGACCGAACCCTGCCAGTCGTCTTTTGAGTGCAGCTGAGTACGGACGTCATACCTCCGGTATTATCCAAGCGTGTAAAAATTGCAATTGCTATAGCGACAATGCTGCCACATAATTGTCCGGGGAAGAAACGAAAGGAGTTTTATTTAAGAATATGAATTTAATTAAACCGCTTGATAGTGACGATTTTCGTATATAATTGCGACTGGATCATGATTCTTTCAAGGAACTTTTACATTTGGTTAAACCACTCATCTCGAAAAGTGATACTCCAATGAGAAGGGGGCGCCGCCATTCTCGACGTCTCGAAACCGACTAGTCGCAATTTGTCCGGCCTGACCGTCAACACGGACTGAATCGGTACCTACGGAGCGAACCATTTCCGATATTCAAATTAATAATTATTATGGTCTTGTGACTACTCTACAGACGGACAGATATGGTTCGGAAGGAACCAAAACAGCTGTCCGGCCCGCACCAAATTCGATTGTCTGTTACGGCTTTTAGATAGGTACCTACCGTCTGGCGACGCCAGTGGTGTCCAGTCAGTTAGGCCGTGCAGCGCGGCGCGGCGCGGCCGTTGTATTTGTTTCACCGCACGTGCCGCGATTTAATTTTTTTAAACGTACTTATTAAATTACTCATGGAAAAACATTATTACAGTCTATTTGGCTGTAAAAGTAGAAGTGACAAAAAACAAATTAACAGATAAGAGTAGTATTTTGTAAAAAAGCTTTTTCACCTTAATAAAAAATCAAATTGATGTTCCGGAAAGGAACGTAAAAAGTAACTCCGGACCCGGAGAATAAAACTTATTGAGCTTAATTATTATTCTAATATTTATTTTAGGTTGTCTATAGACTCGTTTCCGTGTTTTATAGATGATTTTTTAATAGTCACATAAGGCATGTCATTTTCTGGAGATAATTTTAAATAATATCATCAAAAAGTATTATTACCAAATTTAACGTCTTAAATGTAAAAAACACATTCAAATGTTTCCACGTTGAAGAAAAACATAAATAGCATTTTGTGACTAGACTTGCATAAAACATCCATACACCGATTATAATATTTCACAAACTTATGGCCTGTAGTTTGATCGGTTAGTTAAACTAACTAATGGTCAAAAAAAATACTAATGGTTAAAATCACAAGAAAATGTGTCAAATTTTCCATTCCTTTTTCGAATTTTAACAATTAGTTAATTTAACTACTGATCAAACAACAGGGCCTAAGTGACAGCCCTAACTTTGGGCGCGGAAGACAGAGGGACGTAGCGGAGGTGACGGGCGAAATAGGTATTAAAAGCGCGGCATTGGGGTCTGGGTAAAGCAGATTCGCTTCTACGTAGTTATTTTTTATTCTTATGGTAGTTTATAGGTATGTACCTAGTTAGTTACCTAGGTAGTCAGTATTGCAAGATGTAATAAGAGTTATTCTGAAAGAATATTTTTTTAGTCACCATTTCTTGCTGACTGCGCTTGTTTAATTTATTTTTAAATCCGACAAAAAATTAAGTACTTAGTTAAGTAAATAGAAAATAAATAAAATAAAAGTAACTAACTATAGACTTCAATAAATTATACGTCCACACCACTCGAATATTCAAGCGAATGCTCTCAGTGAGGACACTCCTAAGCAAACAAATGGATCGATTTTGATAGGTATTTGATAATAGCTACAGTGCGATAGCTCTTTGAAAGACCGTCGCTCTCTTACTCGCTCTCATGTGCGAGTCTTTCTTAATTTACCCGAACCTGAAATACTTTTTAAAGTAGTCTGGCTATTGTGGTGGCTATGTGTAGTACCTACTTACATGTTTATAACCGACTTTAAAAAAGGATGAAGGTTCTACTTACGTATTTTCTTATTTTTTTTGTATCTTCACCGATTTCTCCGTCAATTTTGGCATTTCGGGGCAGTGATCCAACTTCTTTGTCCAACTGACCAATAATTTCTATTTGAATATCAAATTAACAGGCTCGACGGAGGTCTGCTGCGGCGAAGTTCCTGTTTCTGAGTGTTTTGGTCCTTCGGGCCAGCTACAGGGGCTGACGTAACATAACCTACCTCATATTTTATGATACTAATATTGGTCAGTTGAACAGAGCAGTTAGACCACTGCCCCGACAATAATTTTGGACCGATTTTGTAAATTCTTTTTTCGTTTGACAGGGAGATTCCCATTTACTTCATCTGTTGTCATCGAATTAGTATCTGATGTGGGGACTCGAAAGGAATTGAAGGAACTCCTCGAATATTATAGGCAACATAGGTATAACGATTTTAGTATTTTCAGTAACAAGTCTAGCATTTGCGTTCAGAAAGTATCATTTGGTGAATTGGAACTGATGATGAAGACCACAAATTACCACCAGTACTCCTCAACGGTACTTACCTATTTCAAGGGTGGCAATAAGATATCTGGATTAAGTTAGTTGAGCGACTATAACAAAGAACATTTAATTGTTTAAATATGACTATTACTACTTTCCCGCGGCGTTGGTTGCGGTGAGCTTGAAACGTCTTAAAGTTCACTTTAACTAAGAAGTGGGACTACCTAACAGCTTATTATATTTGCTTAATTTATGCACGAAAAAGAAGAGCATAATTATTGGTAGTATGTGATACAATTCCTCAATTCAAATTAAATTCCTCCAGCTACTAGTGAACAATAAAACTAAAAATAAATGTAAACAAGACTATTATAAATTATTTAAGATATGCAAAATCCTACCGGCAACCCTTAGACACAAGTACTTACTGGCAGTTAATCAACATGGTAATCAAGAGATTAACTTATCCCAATTGAGCCAAAAACATGGCACCAGGTCAGTAGCCGCTGGTAAATATGCTGTACCCAGAGTGAGCAATTACAATGGGGACAGGCTTATTGAGAAGCGCTTGCCTTACATCCTCAACAGCCTACCTGCGCCTCTGAGTTTGGAGCCTAACAAAAATAGGTTTAGGAGAGCCTTGTTTAAGCACTACCTTAATATTATTTAAATTTTTAAAATTACTGTTTGTTTATTCATTATTAATGTAGATTCTGATCTGTGATATATACTTATGTAAACTAAGACTCGCGGATCCCACAGTCAAACTGTGAAAACAGTTTTGCGGGACGTTGTAATAGAACTAAGTTTGTAAACATGTTATAATAAAAAAAAAAAAAAAAAAAAAAATATATATAGAAAAGTAAAAAAATTAGGGTTTAGATTATGTACCTACTAAGAATTTTGGACTGTATGGTAACCTATGACACGGTCACATTTTTGCTCCCAACTCTTACATCTATCCGAATTTTCACAAGTTAGAAATGCATTTTTTGTCTGAATCCGTTTGAATATGATTTATTGTTTATTTCTCTTATTAGGTAAGAACCTACGTCTGCTTGTGTATCATTGTCTAATAAGTACCTACCCATAGAAGAAGCCTACACTTTAGTTGGGGACGAGGTCAGTTTAGGTACCTAATGTAGTGCAAGGGCGGGACCGCGAACATTGTAATACAATTTAGGTACTCAACATTAACAATAAATAACGATATGGTTTAAAAAAGGTCCAATAGCGGCCCTGGAGGTAAGTGTTTATTACAGTGACAGATAACATAATCTTATTTTATAGCATAGAAGACAGCCGTTAGATACTCTAAGATCCTACTCGTGCCATTATGGTTATATTTTTCCGGTGAAATCAACACCATATTTAGATATACTACAGATATAGTGCATAATCCTACGGTTACTTTGTCGGATACGTTACGTTCCTATTCGTCTTGCTTTCTCAATTAACTTATTGATGGGACTAAGGGCACATATGCACTGTGCGGTTTCCCGCATTGTGGCCAGCCGTCCGGTTGACCGCAGGCAACAAAACGTAATATGTCAAACGTTGTTTCTGTTCACTGTTCAATGTTGTGAACAGTTTTTTTTGTATTATGTACTACAACCCCTATACACCGTGCACGGGACGTACCCGAAAGATTTTAACCATCGATTCTAGACCCTATTTGGAGTATACAATGTGGTATAACATGTAGTCCAATATCGCATAATTTACGAGATTTTTATTATTCAAAAAAACATTAACTTAAAGCATTATTTACTAAGAAATTGATTAAATTAATTTATGTTGATACTATTGTTGATGATATTGCTACTTACAACATGAATCTTTCTTAGTAAATAAAGATTTAGGTTAAGGTGACAGAGTTCAAATTAAATTAACTATGGAATTGTTTTTTTAAATAATAAAAATCTCGGTAATTATGCGTTATTGGACTACATGTTATACCAAATTATATACTTCAAATAGGGTCTAAAATCGATGGTTAAAATTCTTCGGGAACGTCCCGGGCACGGTTTATAAGCAGTAAGTAAACTTTCATAGTTGTCCAAATATTGATTTATTTATTTTGTTCAGCTACCCTATATTAGAGTGAGAAAAGGTAAATGAGGGTAGGTACCGGTTATCCCGCTGCCGACCGCCGCCGATCATTGCGGGTTAATGTTGGTGGTGCCGTTTGGCTCTTTTATCCTCTTGCATTTTTTTAATCTCTTGTTCCTTTATCTGTGTTCAGTTGCCTTCCTTTTTATTTTTGTTCGTTTTATCATAACCGATTATTGTACCTATTTTACTCCGGTTTAATTCCCATAGTTAAAATTTAATTTAATTTATTCTTATTATTTGACTTGTTAATCTACTACTATATATTATATTCTTTAATTAAACACTGGCTCTTCGTTCACGTAAAAAAGATGAAATTAATTCTATAAATGATTGAAAAGGGGTCTAGAATGGGGAGTTGTTAAATATTCAAGGGTTCTGTAGCCAAAATGGCAAAAAAAGGAACTCCTTTAGTTGCGTCATGTCCTTCCGTGCGTCCGTATGACACCGGAATTTTACTCAAAAACTACAAGATGTATAAACCGCTACTTAGTACCACACCCCACACATGTAACAGAAGATTTAAAAAAACCAAACATATCAACGTGTGGCACATATTTCAACAGTTCCTTTAAAAACTATTAACATAAAATGCGATAACGTTTTTCTCCCCTTAAACCTAATCCGATTTTAACGATTTTTGAATATGTAGATATCATGAAAAACTATGTCTGTTCGTTTCCTTTCCAAGAATATATTTCTTAGAATGAAACAAATTTAAAAAACAAGAACAGAAACGTAGAGACCTAGTGCTTTATAAAACTACAACACATTCAAAAATTGTGATAATTGGACTTGATTTAGAGGGTGAGAAATGTTATCGCCCGGAGCTAAATTTGTGTTTTTTTTTACAGCTACGCGATTTTAACGCCGCTTCACAATCCTCTTAAGGTTTGTAAGCATTTTCTTTGATTATGTGAATGTTTTCGGAAATAATTGCTCCAAAAGTAGCATAAATTGTGTCCCCCCGCCTAAACTCGGATTCATAATTAGATTCCATCGAATCTACCACGGTGTTGCCATTGAAATGAAACATTCCAACATTAGTAAATCTGCTCTTGGCGAAAGAATGCACGTAAGTAATTAATTACTTAGTAATTTCAAGAATAACATTTAAATGCTTTGTTTAAATAAAAATGCTTATATAAAAACCTGTTGTATAAATAAATATTTAATTGAAGCAATATTGTGGTAGTAATATTCATATTGCAATGGTAAAACTTCAGGTCTCGATAACATTTGGTATCCGTTTTGATACAATAATATTATCGTTTGAAGATGTGCGTATATTATTAATTCTTATACCTAAAATACGTAAATAAATAAAAAACCACTACCTAGTTGTGATGGCTATTTTTAAGGCGTATTACCTACATACATACATACATACATACATACACACACATAGCATCCTAACTGGAGGAGGGGCGTTAAATCATCTCACTAATTAGACCGAAACAATTAGGATCCTTTTTACTTAGAATTTAGGAATATACCTATATGAATATAAATGTTTACTTCGATACATAACAAACACCTAAAAATCAAAGTAGTATAGGCGACAAACTTAACGAAACCCCTACGTTTATGTTATTCTATAGGTAGTGTCTGTGTACAGAAAATGGAGACTATATTTGAATTTGGAAGTAAATTCCGTTAATTCTCTACACCACAAAGACTTTTGTTGAGTTATGCATCTGCAATAAGATTATTATATTTTTTACTATTAAGAAAGGGTTGGTGGCACCTGGACCGTCATACTCACAATGACAAATGTTATTGTGACAGTGACATTTCTTGGTAGATTTGATGGAATCTAATTATGAGTTTAGTTATCTTTGAAAACGTAACTCAAAAAAAAATTAAAAAGTACAAAATGTAGCGCTTAACGTAAGTATTTAACTTTCAATAAAAAATATTTTCCAAAAAATAAATTAATCTGGTCTGGCGTCGTAAAAAAATGGGATTACGATAGTTTATCAAACGGTATTACTGATATCCGTGATAAGCGTAAGCATGGTAGACGCATGGTGGAAACAAGGAAGACATACTGTAGCTAATGGTTATTACAGGATTGTTATTGCCATGACAGTGCTTATTACAGTATTTATTACTAATTCTAAATCAAAAAATAGTTATTTATGTAACTGGTACATTATGAAGCTTCTTAAAGCACGAGTGCCGAGATTAGATCGCGAGCCTGCGAACAATCACGAGTACCTTAAGAGCTAATTATGTACCGTTACATACATAAGTTTTTCTCGAAGCTTAAAATGATAATGACAAAAATAAACAATGGATAACTTAACTTGTACACTTTCCTTGATTTTTCAGTTAAAGAAATATTTGTCAGCAGTCATTTTCATTATTTCGATTAGCGATCACCGATTGTGAGTTTTACTGTTAAATTATTACACAATTCATGCAAATTTCAAGTTACTAAAACAGTTCTGAAAATTTCTCATAAACAAATGAAATGCCAAACGAATCGCCTTTGTTGATTTGATATGCAAATTGAGCGTAACCATGGTAACCAAATAACAATTCGATGAATATTAATCACCTTTTCTAGGCATTTTAATAAAAATGTGTTTTTTTTTAACACATTATTAGTCTCAAATATTATTTTGTTTTGAATCTACTTCATTTCAATTGTTTTTAAAAACATTTATAGACACCAAGAGTGCCAATAATGATATCCGGAATGACCGTAACCATGGTAATAACAATGCTATAATAATTATTATAGAACTGTTATTACCATGGCAACGCTCATTATAGAAAAGTTTTCACGCTTCGATTACGCTGTAGGTGGTAGATATTCTGATACCGTTTTCAATATTAGCAGTTTATAGTATGTGAGTAGAAAAAATAATTAATTAAATAAGTTTATTAATTATTTTCAACGAATCCTGCGCAGATTTAGTATTCTGTGGCGGGTGGCCCTTATGCCAATGTATCTACGAATAACATGTAGATGTCGATTATGAAAATATAATAATATGACTTCAAGTCAGATAACGTACCGTAGGTACCTGACGAGCATCTCAGTATGGATATACATATTGTATCAAAGATCGGTATTTTGATTAGCGCTTAAAATTTAAATATTTCCGGTTATCATTGCATTTCACTATTTTGTAGCTGAAAACTTCATTACGAGCTTATTTTACGTGTGTTCAAAAAAGGTTTAGCTAATTTTTAGGGTTCCGTACAAAAAATGAAAACATCCAAAGCCTTATAGGATTACTCGTGCGTCCGTCTGTCCTACCCAATTTGCTCCGAAACTACTGGACCGATTGAGTTGAAATTTGATACACATGTAAATTGATGACCCAAACACAGATGAGCAAAGTACTTTTTTTTAAATAAGGGTCATTTTCGTGGGTCATAGGTATATCAAATGAAAGGGCTCCTTATGAGGATCTCGAATATATGTTTGTTATTATTGTAAAAGAAGAAAGAGTTTCGATTTTATTCATGAAAGAAGACGAAAATTGACCATCCCCACTCCTGATCTCCGAAAATTCAAAATATAATTCATTTATTGTAGATTACAGGAATACCTATAAGAATTGTATCAAAATAAAAAATACCGTCAACAGGCAGTCAAATTGTCCGCAAACGGCAAAAGGATGCAGTCTATGACCGGAAGTGTGAGTCTAGGGATCCCTCAAGGATCTGCATTAGGAAACACACTATTCCTAATTTACATGAATGACCTTCCGACGGCCATTACAGCTGGCCTGTCAGTGCTCTTTGCGGACGACACGACTGTCGTGGTTAGTGCGCGCACGTATGAACAGCTCGGGGAGAAAATCCATGGTGCGTGCCAACAATTGCAAGCGTGGTTTTCGGCTAATGGTTTGATTTTAAACTTGTCGAAATCCAATACCATGGTTTTTTCAGGCCGAAGTATTTCCCTTCCTACGTGCGTGGCAAACAGTCCGATGCCGATATGCAATGAGTGTAGGTTCCTCGGCTTCACACTTGACTCTAATCTTAACTGGAAGTGCCATGTCGACAAACTGTGCGATAGACTGAGTGGTGCCGTTTTTGCGTTGCGTAAACTGAGGAGGCTTATTGCAAATGATGCATTAAAACAGGTGTACTTTGCACATTTTCACTCCCTAATGTCGTATGGCACGCTACTATGGGGAAACTCCACGGATGCCAACAGGGTGCTGCTTATGCAGAAGCGTGCCTTACGCACGTTAGCTGGGGTGAAACCTAGGCACTCTTGCAGGGGCCTTTTCGTAACGCACCGCATATTGACGCACTACTCAGTTTACATTTTCCAAATATTAATGTTCGTAAGAAATAATATTTCCTCGTTCGCACGCGTCAATACTCCTGGCAAGGAGCTCCGCCACACCGGGCGTTTGAGAACAGTTCCCCGTCGCATGGCACTTGCGGGTAAGAACCCGCGTGTCATCGGTCCCACGTACTATGAGCGTCTACCCGCCAAACTTAAAAATGTACATTCCGACGAAGCATTTAAACACCAGCTTAGAAACCTTTTACTGGATAATCCATTATACTCTGTGAATGAATATATGGAGTTATTTATTATTGTGTTGACAGTTATTAATTCTTGTATATTGACATCGGACGAGTGACCATTTATTTGATGTTTAATTGTTGTTGTTTTAATTAATTATTTTTGTATTCTTTGATTATTAGTATTTATGTTTTGACGATCTCAATGTAATTTCGTATTTTTTGACATGCAATGCAACTTATATTGTAATATTACATTGATTAATAAATAAACTAAACTCCACTAAACTACCTAAAAAATACGTATGTTCGGAACCCTCTCCACGCGAGTTTAACTCGCACTTGGCCGGTTTTTTTATAATCAATACCTGTAATGTAATATAGATAAATACGTAATCAAACAGAAGTGTTACGAGTATAATGTTGCCCAGTCTGGCCGGGCTGCGCCGAGCGGACACAAGGACGCTCAGTGACTTTAGGTTCTTAACGCTTGCGCCGGCAGGGGCGGCCCAAGGCGAGCCGCCGCATTTACATAGTGCGTCTGCGTCTATCCGCGCTCACTTAACCAGCGCTTTTCTAGGACGCGTCATCTGTACGAGCAAAACATAGTAGGTATCCAAGTGTCTGTGTAATATAACACCTAACCACAAGAAAAAGTTCATATGAACTAAATTATTTAAGTTTTGAGTTGATATATTGTTAGTTATGGCAATGATAGAAATGTAAAGCTTCGCCTGACAACACAAAATCTAATGTGAAGTTTTTTTTTTAATACTGTGTAAATACTGTCGGGAGTTTGGGAAGCTAAATCAAATAATTTTACCTCTTTATTTTGAAATGGATTTTGTTTTGAGGCTTTATTCAATGGTGCTATTTGACACGGTTTTTTAATACTAGTGCCAATTAGCCCATATGCGTGAGTTAGTGAGTAGGTAGGTTGACCTTATTTTTTGCTAACAGGATAATATGCGACAGGATGGTGTGAGTATATAAACGGATATTAAAGTCAATTATAAGTAAAGAAATTAACGGTTTTACACTGGCCTGTATGCCCTACAATAAATCTTTTAGTTTTTGCTAATAAAAGTTCATGTTTTTTCCCTCGATAGTAAACAAAAATGTATGGTTACACTAATTAATTGCAAAAGCTTCCGTGGTTATTAAAATAAAAACAAATGTCGCTTCCTACGTTTTAAAAAACAGGAGCTTTAAAATTCAATCGAAATCAGGACCATAGGTACCCACCGATTTCAATAAAGCCCCAACCCCGAGGTTATTCGGAACACTGTGTATGTCGATTACTATCGATGTAAATGGCGTGAATATTTAATACGTAATATGATCTGAATGTGTTTCCCCTATTAATAAGACAACACCTCTTCAGGTGTCTTGGCCCGCCCGATCTGCAAGCGAGGGGCAACACTCTGGACGAGTGACAATGACAGCTCCGCACGTGTATCAAATGACGTTTTATAATACACTAGCGACCCGCCGGTTTATGTGAGCTTATTAGTAAGGGGTTTAATATATAACTATGCCTAATTACAGTTTTGTAGTACCAAGAGTCTCTGAGCTAGAACGCAGACAGGCGGACAATGGAGCCATATATATATAGCCATTTGACTTTGGAACCATAAAAAGCACCAGTGTGAAAAATACAAATTTCCGCACGATATACAGATACAAAAGGTACCACTTTTGAACAATTGTATAAAAAATACTATTCATTCAGTAACACAATTCCATAACAAATCACTACATATTATAAAACAAAGTCCTCGGCCGCCTCTGTCTGTCTGCATATCTTAAAAACTAGGTAAGTACTGAACGGATTGTCATGCGGTTTTCACCATCAGTTACGTAGAAAATTTTTCACGGATCGTTTTTATGTATAATAAATACTGGTTTATGTTCGGGTGTTACAGAAAACTCACGTAATAGTCCGGGCGGCGGCTGCAAATTACCTACCCCATCGAGTAACAGAAAAATATCGTCTTCCACGAAAAGAACACCTAAAATAGGTAAGAAAAAATGTGGTCTTCCGGGGCTCAGCTTGGGGGGTAATACGGAATGAAAAGATATATGGTCCGCTTCTGACCATAATTTTACCTCATTTAGTAACCAAATGAAAACTTTTCGTTGGTTTTAGACACGATTAATAGAGTCTAAAAAAACATGTCTGCCGAGCCTAGTCTTGGAGGGTTCCGCAGTCCAACCATTTTTAGCAGCCAGATGGGGAGGTCGATTTTACCCCATCGAGTAACAGAATGAAACCCAGTGCTCCGTAGTACCTAAAATTATGCTCTTTAAATATTAATTGGTCTGCCAGCTCGCAACCTGGTCGTTTTTACAGTCCAACCAATTTTATAATATTTGGCTGAAATATTTTTTTTGTTAGCTTGGTTGCTTATTTGCTTTATTTTTATTTACTTTTTTGTCCCCGTACTTACCTAGATACGTAGGGTGGGGAAAGTATTGCAATGCCGAAAAAAGTTAAAATTTTAATTATAAATATCCTCAGCTTATATCGGAAAACCAAATGCTTCTTTAATAATTAATGATTATGGCGACAAAACAATTTTAATGTACATATTAATTTTGCATCAGTAATTAAGCAAGTTTTTTTTTATGATGTCGTTGATGGGTTACCTCGAGCCGCGAGATCAATCTACCTGCTTGCCGGCGGCGACGACGACGACGATCGGTTAGCTGCGCGCGGGGCTTGAGGCACACAAAATTATAAAAAGGGGAGGGATATACCATACAACAAGGTGCTAGCGGGAAAGAAACGCTTCATCTCGCCTCAACCCAACTGTCGAGTGTCGACATCCCATTCATTTCATTCATTTTTGTATCGTCTTGAAACTTGGACACTAATCGCTCGCTCGTGTGTTTATTCCTTATTTACTTGTTGAAGTTATTGCGTTTAAACAATGATATTACATATAAACAAGAAGTAGACAGTCACTACCGCTCCCGAGTTGAAACTTCATAAAAGACCCAATTGACCACTCTCGCTCTCAGTTCACACGAAACATGGCGACGAGACTGACGTGAGCCGAGGTTGAACAAAAATAAGTAAAATGGCGTCGTGTGTATTTCGGAAGTGCACAAATCACCAAATTAAAGTGAATAAAGCTCAAGAGATCACATATCACGCGTAATTTTACTAAATATTTGATTTTACTTCGTATTTTACTTAAATTAAATATTTGTAAAGAAAACGCGTGCTCAATTAAGAAAAGAGATACAATTTTTAATAAATTGCGTGTATGATCTATCCTTATCAATCTTATAAGGATGGATACATAGATTAAAAAATCAGATGCGAAATCGTTGGTATCCATTATATCCGGGCGAATTAAGATGATAAAGTCGGTTGTGTTCCGCGATTTGGATTCTGGGTCTTAATAACCATAACGCCTATATGTCTGTTCTTTGGATATATTAAACTTTGTCATATTTCTTTGAGACTGTTAAACGTGACAACACAATTAGAAACAAAATTCTCGATAGTTTTATTTTTCAAACAGGACACCTTTTTCGCTTGTTTTCGGTTGAATCTTCGAAACCTAACGATATCTAATGATGATTTTTGATATAATAGTTGAGTTTTTGTAACTTTCGCGCGCGATAATATGGCAACTATTTATGAGGATGGTTATTAAGATCCAGAATCCAAATCGCGGAACACAACCGACTTTATAATATGTGGCCTCTTAATTCGCCCGGATATAATGGATACCAACGATTTCGCATCTGATTTTTTAATCTATGTATCCATCCTTATCATACACGCAATTTATTAAAATGTCTATCTCTTTTCTTAATTGAGCACGCGTTTTCTTTACAAATATTTAATTTAAGTAAAATACGAAGTACAATCAAATATTTAGTAAAATTACGCCTGATATGTGATCTCTTGAGCTTTATTCACTTTAATTTGGTGATTTGTGCACTTCCGAAGCACACACGACGCTATTTTACTTATTTTTGTTCAACCTCGGCTCACGTCAGTCTCGTCGCCATTGTTTCGTGTAAACTGAGAGCGAGAGTGGCCAATTGGGTCTTTTATGAAGCTTCAACTCGGGAGCGGTAGTGACTGCCTACTTCTTGTTTATATGTCATATCATTGTTTAAACGCAATAACTTCAACAAATAAATGAGAAATAAACACACGAGCGAGCGATTAGTGTCCAAGTTCCAAGACGATACAAAAATGAATGAAATGAATGGGATGTCGACACTCGACAGTTGGGTTGAGGCGAGATGAAGCGTTTCTTTCCCGCTAGCACCTTGTTGTATGGTATATCCCTCCCCTTTTTATAATTTTGTGTGCCTCAAGCCCCGCGCGCAGCTAACCGATCGTCGTCGTCGTCGCCGCCGGCAAGCAGGTAGATTGATCTCGCGGCTCGAGGTAACCCATCAACGACATCATAAAAAAAAACTTGCTTAATTACTGATGCAAAATTAATATGTACATTAAAATTGTTTTGTCGCCATAATCATTAATTATTAAAGAAGCATTTGGTTTTCCGATATAAGCTGAGGATATTTATAATTAAAATTTTAACTTTTTTCGGCATTGCAATACTTTCCCCACCCTACGTATCTAGGTAAGTACGGGGACAAAAAAGTAAATAAAAATAAAGCAAATAAGCAACCAAGCTAACAAAAAAAATATTTCAGCCAAATATTATAAAATTGGTTGGACTGTAAAAACGACCAGGTTGCGAGCTGGCAGACCAATTAATATTTAAAGAGCATAATTTTAGGTACTACGAGCACTGGGTTTCATTCTGTAACTCGATGGGGTAAAATCGACCTCCCCATCTGGCTGCTAAAAATGGTTGGACTGCGGAACCCTCCAAGACTAGGCTCGGCAGACATGTTTTTTTTAGACTCTATTAATCGTGTCTAAACCCAACGAAAAGTTTTCATTTGGTTACTAAATGAGGTAAAATTATGGTCAGAAGCGGAGCATATATCTTTTCATTCCGTATTACCCCCCAAGCTGAGCCCCGGAAGACCACATTTTTTCTTACCTATTTTAGGTGTTCTTTTCGTGGAAGATGATATTTTTCTGTTACTCGATGGGGTAGTTAATTTGCAGCCACCGCCCGGACTATAAACCGAGGCGAAGTGAGGTAAGGTCGCTAGTGTATATACATACATAGTTAGTTCAATAGTATTCGAAGCGTAGGTACGCAACATTGAACACTTGTTTTGAAACTTAACTAAGGCATCAAAAATCCGTGGGATGCCGAAGTCGTCGAGTACAACCTACAGACGAAAATATCATTTATTTATTTAAAAAAAAAAACTTAAGTGCATTACTTACTTTTTTTTTAAATCTATTATTATTAGTAAACGCTCGTTAATTATCATAGGGTGTGACTATAATTGTAATCATCTGTCTGTTACAAATATTAACAAAGAAAATATACATATCGAGACATCAACAGAAACTAGTGACACAATAACGATCGTGGGAGTCGCGAGACATGCGATCGATCAACGCACGCGCGGGTTTCCTCGAGAAAAACCGCGGCGGCGCAGCGGAACGGCGGCGCGGCGGGGTGCGGAAGCGGGAAGTCACCTAACCCACTTGCCGCTGTTACGTGCGCGCCCGGCACGCTCCGCTCGTGCGCACCACGCCACGCACCCCACTCTCTTGTTGCACAATAGAGGTTGCTTTTTTAACGGCTCAGTCGCTTCATAAATAATCCAACATTCAAGTACCTAATATACCTAATAAATCTCTACTCCTCAAGTTGAGGCTCCAGGTCGCTAAGATACCTAATTACAGTTGTAGTCAATAAACATACAACGTCGTTATTGGTAGGAAAAGTTCTTAAAATACGTCATTTGATTATGCAACTAACTTTTAAGCTATAGCTTTTAGGATGGAAATGTCAGTCTATGAATGAATTACAAAATGGATTGTTGAATTTACGTTGTTTGCCGACACATTGTTTTTAATCATTAAAAGGCAACCATTCCATTAAATCTGAGCGGTACTTTTAAAATAGCAAGAGTAAGAGAGCTTGAGACCCGCCCGCAGTGTCTCGATGACACTGGCTACTCTCACTTTCGTCTGCAGTTTTTAGAAAGCCGAAACGAAACGGCGCTGTTGAGCCATTCTAATGCTAATTAAAATAAATTTTCGTATAATAAAACTGTCAAACTGGTAACGTCTGCTATTAATAACATTGTATATTTTTATAGCAGTTAAAGGGGTGATCGACGGGCGAGTAAGTACGCCGTACTTGGGCATTTTCACGAAAAAGTGTACCCAATTAAGGACTTAAATTAAGGAACTTTAGCTTTGTCAGTTATGGCGGCCGTCAATGTATAGCTAATTTTCGTCACAAAACTGACAAAGTTAAAGTTCCTTAATTTCAGTCCTTAATTGGGTACACTTTTTCGTGAAAATGCCCAAGTACAGCATAAGTACGGCGTACTCTGCGCGTGTATGTAGCTTTTAATTTACAGTGACAAATTCTATACCTATAGGTCTTTAATAGAATTCTTTGAAGTACAATTCGCAGCAAAATAAATTCGCAAAAACAGATTATAATTTCCAGAAAATATATCAGTATTGAAATATATTAAACAAATAAAATAAATAAGTAAGTATTGAAATTTGATAATCGTACTCCTACGTCAATCAAGTGGTTCTTAAACCGTTCTCATTTGATTTGTGGATCTTACCGGCTTAATACTTTAAATGTTCTAGCACCGAGAAAAAATTGTCCCCATATTAAAAATAAATTTGTGACCGCACTTTGGGTCAAAACAATTTGTAGAAGAGAAAGTGTTGCCAGAATAGTTAGCAGGCATATTCCGCGATGCGGCCCGTTCGTCGATAACGGCTGTGACGTGATCACTCTCACTTTCCCGAGAAGCGAGTAGGAAGTAGAAAGTGATGCGACGGCCTCCGAAATACGCTGCGCATTAATCACCTACTGGGCTACAGGTATATATGAATAGACGATAACGATCATTTTAAGAATTATCTAGTCAAAACCATACAATGTAATTCAGCAAAGAACATGCTGCAACAGCTATGCTGCCGCGTAGTCTTATACCTACTGATTAGTTACATATACGTACAGAAAGTTAGACAATATCGTTAATGGTTGGTTAAGGATAAAAATGTTTTGTACCGCCTTCAAAAACACAATTATTAACTTCTTTTAAAATAGTACGTCAGGTTTTTTGTTTGACTGACCTATTACCTACCATTTTAAAAGAAGTTATACTTTGTGTATTTGAAGGCGGTTTTTTGTTTTTAAAACATTTATTTTATTGTATGCTTAGTTCTGATCTTAATATGCTGTTATGTAGTCCCACTCCTCAATTAATAAAAAACGATAGACCATTTCAAGCTCGCCGCAAGCAGCGCCGCGGGAAAGTCAAAGTCATATTTAAACCATTTAAATGTGCTTCGTAACAGTCGCTCAAGTATCTTAATCAAGATTTCTTATCGCCACCATCGAAATAGGGACCAGTTGAGGAGTTCCGGTGGCCATCTGTGGTTTTCATCATCACTGATGATGATTCATCAGTTCCACAATGCTAGGCTTGTTAATGAAAATATTATAATAGCTCTATGTATGCCTATATTTAATAGGTATTTGTGGAGTTTCCTAGATTCCTCACGGATCCCCCTCATCAGATACAATTTTGGTGACAGTGTTACTACTACCTACTTTATAAACGGTTGTCAATTTGTAATTTGTAAATCAATAGCCGGGCAAGAGCATGTACAATCATGCTCAGTATAGTGTTCTGAAGCAGTCACTACAAACACAAAAATGTGTCAGAAAACAAAATTTATAAACAAATCTATCTACGTGTGCCGTCTTACGTGATTATTAGTAGACTAATCAAGTCTACTTAGTCGTGATAGTTTTCCTTTAAAATTCATTATACTCGTAGGTACCTATGTACTTTCGTTTAAGATCTTTTTCTGCGTTTCAGTATTTGTAGTTTTGGCTGTGGGGCAGTGAGACACTTAACTCTAACAAACATTAGCACTTTAAATCTAAATACACAAACAACCCCTTAAAAAAAATGATTTTTTAACAAACCCACAACCCCACAAATATTTTTTACGAATATATTTATACGAGAAAGAAAAAGACATCGCCACTTTACGTATAGGGGAGATACACTAAAAACCCTAAAAATGAGTGCAACTAGGATATGTGATTCCTGAAGTGTGACAGTGGACGGCGGCCGGGGGTGACGGTGGTCGGTGGCCCCGGCGCACCAGCGGAGGCCCTCGTGGTATGATTCGCGCTCGGAATGCTGCAGGTGAAAAACTAAGTTGCGTAACGGCCTGACTTCCTCCTCGGAAAATATAGGTGAGGAGTATTGCAAGGGAAGCAAGGAGCCCATGGAAGGGGCGACCGGGAAGTGGCCGCGCTCTTGCGCAACAGAGAAAGCCACTGTTTTCCGGCGGCGCGCAATCATTTTCGTAAACGTGTGAATTGAGCGAAAGTGAACGAGAAAGTAGAAGCCTCGGCGCGAGTCGCGGCGCGGATTTTGTAGTCCAGTCTTTAGGGGTTTCCACTTTACAAAAGGTATCAACAAGGAGTATCATTTTTTTATCTAAATTGTTTAGTATTGGCGACCTAATAAAAAAAACGTGGAGGGGAGATCTTTAAATTAAGGTGTTAAATTGGTTATTTTTTACATAATTCTTCACTTCAGTATACAAGGTTGACAACATAATTTATCGTTGGTACAATTTTCCGTCTCATTCTCTGTGGTTTTAAAAATATTGGCTTCGAGAGATGTCATTTTGACATATCTGTACTCGTGATCTATTCTGATTGATATAGCAGTTTCTAACAAAAAACAAATCCATTTTTTTTTGCTAACTGTACTTTTGAGCAGCCATCATCTACTTATTGGGACAAACCTAACGAATCTGCAAAATTGTATAACTATAAACTATAGCAGAGAGCCATTAGCACCTTCCGACTCCATAATCGGATCAGGTCTTTGATACCTTACATTGAATTCCCCTTGGATTTTCATACGTATTACGCATTTACGATACTACGAACCTGTGGTTCAAAATTGGCTTGCAACATTTGAACCGGAATGACAGATATAATATACAATATAAGAATACAAGCTTGTTAAAAGGGTAGGTATACGTCATGGACAGAGTATACTAGACTTTACTTGAACCTCGTAGGGCTTGCATCCTTTTTGACTGAGGGAGAACTCTGTTACCCATTATACGAAAATAGATTTTGTTTTATTTCCTGGCAGTTGTTGTAAATAGCACTAGGTAGTCTGCTTCGGGTGGAAGGCTAATAGATGGAAGAGTTGGGTATTTTGCCATTTTCAACCTGGCAACAATGTAGACTAATATTACAAGGAGGTAATTTTGTGTGTCTGTTTATTTTAGGTATGTTGTCTCTGAAGCAACTGAACCGATTTTAAAAGTGCTTTCAATAATATATAGGAAACTACTTACAGAATCCCTGACTAGTATAGGCACTTTTATATGTTTAAACCGATGCGAAGGCGGGTTATATATATATACCTATTAGCGTGTTGTATTTTGGGGTAAACAAAAGAATAGAGCCTGTGTACATGAGACGACTTTTCATATATTTGTTTTGCGTAAAACTCCATGTGGAAAACAGCGAATACACAAGCGTGATACGTTTTATTCCTTATGAATCGAGTCACTGATGATAAAATTATCGGCATTTAAAAAAATGTCTGTCGTCAATATTCATAACGGCCGTCTATCTGCGGAGTAGGTAAGCACAATACGACTGGACGTAGGTATGTACAAGGAAAACCAGTATTTCGTCGAGAGCACATATTTGTTAAGATTCACTATCTTGGGATTGAAAATTTGTTAACCGAACACAATGAACACAGCAGATTTCTAATATCTAGGGTATGTTCTAAATATGTAGATGATATATCTATAGTTTGAAATGAGCAATATTTATATATCACGTTCTCGAAAACATTAATACATACATACATAATCTCACGCCTTCGTTCCCAAAGTGGGGTAGACAGAGCTACAGAATTACAAACATCTCTAAAAACTTGTTGATAATTCTATAACCACAATTTGCACAATTAGGCTAAGATGTTTACGAGCGTATTAGTAAAAACAAATTAAGTAATTTTCATGCTTTAAATAAGTACCAAGTCGGCAAACTAGCTTTCTGGTGTTTGGAGTTATTTGTTACAAGTTTTTATAATAATTAATAGCATAAAAACCCCATATTTTTCGGCAGAGATTTATTCTATATTTAATTAATTTCCTTATAGGCAATATTACTTATTGAATAATCTTATTATTTGGAGTCCTATTATACTGAATGATTTGAAAAACCTTTGGCTTCAGTTTCTTGCAGCGCTTCTTCTAAGCATGGTCTTATCCGCAGCGTTATGCTATATAGGTATGTATGTATAGGTAGCTGATCTCACGATATGACTGACGTAGTTACCTAGGTATATAAATGAGATTTGATAATTGCAATTTACTGTATAAACAATTTAAATTTAAAAATCTGAAGTTGAATTTCTTAAGTAGGTTGCACTTTCTATTTTGCAATCTCACTGTTTTTTTACCTTTTTTAGCTATCGGTATAATTTTACGTGTTTTTAAAGTGAACTAAGATTTTTATGAGTAGGTAAGTACAAAAAGTTAACGTTAAATATTTATGAAGATTGAAAGTGGCGTCGTTATCAGAATAATGTTCGCTGCGTCAGTGAAAAGTAAAAGTCGGAAGGCGCTATGCGCGAGTAGCGCGCGCGGCGGGCGCGCGGGGCGGGCTCACGCGGAAGCAAGCCGGAAGATCGCTTTTACTCTCGCTCGGAGCCTGCGCATGCACACCTAGCCTATGCTGGTATATCGATATTCCTGTATCGATTTCTTTAATATTCGTCAATTTCAACGTAAGAAACCAGCCAATAAAATAGTTTACAGTTAAAGTATTAGGGTAAATTATCAATCTACATAATAATAATTCCTTAACTGACTGACTGCCCGACAACAAACATATAATTTTAAGTACAATTTCAGAATTTCGCAGACATAATGTTATCTCCGTGGACGTGGTGCTATACAGTAAATAATTGAAAAGGCTACGGTACGCAAATTAATGTTTGTTTATTATATAATTGAGTTTTACATGCTACTTCTGGAGTATTAAGTGACCTCGTCTCTAAACGGGTCCCTAATAAAAATATTTTAAGTCGCTGGTATTTTGTTAACCGTCATAACCCTCACTACTGTCAGTACCCGTACGCGTGTATTTAGACGTAGGTTTATAGAATGATAGTACTGGAGCACATTTGAATCGCGTAGGTACTTAAGATCCATACATAAGATAGATACCGTGAATACTTATTTAACTGTTTGCCGATTGATTCTTTTACCAACCAAAATAAGTACCTATTTACTAAGTTATCTCGTGACAGATTTTTTGCCTTTATCGTGACGAATAAATGTGGCTTTTTGTGGATATTTCATCCTCGTTTATCCCCATCAATAAATTGTTATGATTCCAGATTTATGATTTCTAAGTGTGTATATATCTTTATACTCGACTAAAAAGTAAGCTTTCGCCAGATCAGAGAAAAAAAGACCTTATAAATAGACGAACGAACTGACGGAAAACTAAGGATATTTTAAATCATTCTCACAAAACGCAACAAAACAACAAACATCAATAGCTGCATGATGAGGATATCAATCTAGTAAAAAACACTCATAATAAAGATTTGAATTCTCATTCAACAATAGTTAATACCTACGAATTGCTGAGTGGCAGGCGGAGTGGAGCGGGCACGGGCAGCGGGTGCGGGTGCGATTATTTCTCGTCTCGAGATTTCATTGTTGGGTTAAAAAGTAAAAGTAGTCGCGCTGTGCCCACGCGCAGCGCACACGGAAGAAAGCACGCGCGGGGAAGCCCGCGGCGAGGCGGGAGGGACGGGGGACCAGGAGAAAGTTGCGAAAAGGTCGCCACTTTTGCCCAAATATTCCAAGTGAAAGTGCGTGCGAGTATGGCCGATTTAATAAAAAAAAAGTTTGCAAAGAGAGCAACAATCTTTTCGAGAACACAACTGCTACAAAGAAGTGAAAGGCACAAAACCTTCCTGCGTAAGTCTAAATTTTTTTGAAACAAGGAATTAGACAGCAAAAAATAAAATGGCGCCAGTAGATAGTAAAGTAAGGTTCAAACTTCATTTTTTTTTGTATTTATTTTATAGTTTATTGTTTACTAATGTTAATTGATTAAAGATTGGTGGTAGCGCACCACAGCAAGCGCTCATGCCTCTCGCCGACAATTTCTCTAGGAATCAACTACATCGCACGCGTCGCAAATGTTGTAACGCATCAATGCCAAGTTCACCCATTGCAGTTTACATAATGCAGTCAGCTGCAGAAAAATGAAATCCCCACATTTAAAAAATCGTAAAAATCGGGGAGAGAAACGTTATCGCATTTTGTATGGAAATTTTCAGCCTCACAAACCTCGTAAGCCGGATCCACATGCTTGGTGTTTGCTACAAACACTGCAGGATGCAACCATACGTAAGAGTGAGATGGAAATACATCGTGCCCACTCTAAAATATTGTTGCGTCCCGGAGTGTTTGCGATAAACACCAAGCATCTGTACCCTTACCATGAGTTACAATTGCCGTACTCGCTAGCGAGTCGAATGCTCTGTCCCTCGCAGACCTCGCAGTATTCTTGTAGAGTACGAGGGAAAGAGCATTCGACTCGCTAGCGAGTACGGTAATTGCAACTCATGGTAAGGGTACTTACTGGTCCGGCTTTACCTGGCGGTTTCTAAATTGACAGCGACCAGTCGACCACAGAGAAAAACTATGGCGTCGTACGTCACGTCATACAGCCTGGTTGATTTATACCTACAATTTTTATAGTTTTTTCGTTATTATTAAATATAATTCTCTTTAAGCTAAGCTTATTAAAATTAATATTTTTGTGATTTTGCCACTATTAACTATTTAAATACTTCATACAAAGTAGAAGAATTTGAATGACAATTTTGTTCGCCAAACGCCGTTGGTGGATGAATATCCGGGCGTTTCAACCGCCGTCGTTGTCTTCAATATAATAATAACTACCAGCAACTTTCGATGTCAAAATCAACGGACACAGTAGTATCCATTCTATTTAAAAGAACAAGAAATTTATAAAGTTTATCTTGAATAATACGTGAAGACAAAAACGACGGCGGTTGAAACGCCGAAGAATCACCCTGGTGTAGTATAGGTCTACCAGAATCTCATGACAAATTTTAAAAGTATAAATAAATCGATTTTCATGGGCAATGTTGCGTTACGCCTGTCAATTCAAATTTCACCGCTTGTCGCAGTTTGTTATTGTTTGTTATTTTTACACAAATATAACTTTAGTTATCAGGCAAATGTCCTAAAAGATTTGACACAAGCTCGTGGAGCTAACCCCATGTGCTTCTGTTTAGTCCACCAGAGTAAAGTCTTTAACTACTGGCGAAATACACCTTTTTAAACAAAAGGAGTTAAAGCCATTAATTATTAAGAAAATAAATGTCCTAAAAGCCCTTCGATCTCAAGGGGAAAATATCGTTAATCATGTGTACTGTAAAATTTGTGAGGAAGAAGATGTGATTCAAACAAAATCTTTGACTTAGTGTCGTGTTTATAAAAACTAGTAAATGAAGCCAAATAATATTGATACTTTAAGGACCGTTGAACATTTGCAGGAACGTTACTTATCACCCCATTTGGCTTTTATATCTGACACGCAGAAGTATATTTAGAACCCTTAATAATTAGGTGCCATTTAATTTCAGGATTAGGTACCCATTGCCACCACCATATTATGGCGAATCGTGGCTGTGCGGCGTGGTCTTCATTATGTTTTTATGAGGAATAGAAAAAAATAATCTCGCACCTCCTCAGAATACGACATTGATTTACGTTAAAGTTGCATAATATAGTCGCTTAGCTAACAATACCGCACAAGTCAGTGATTAAACGCGAATTAAGAGTTAATTTAATATAATACAAACTTTAATTTTGACCTGTATAGTGTATGGTATTGTTAGCTAAGCGACGATACGTCATCGAATTTTTGAAGTCATTTTGGATTAATTCCTAATGAACATAAGTACCTACATATTATTAGCACATGATTGTTTCAATTTAATCTACTTATTATTTATAAAAAAAAAACTTGTTGGTAATTCTTTAGCTCTGCCTACCCCACTCTGGGGATGAAGGCGTGAGGGTATACATATGTATATATTATTTATTAGGATATGCTAGTTCAAAGTTGATTTAAAGGGTTACGTAGGTAACTAATCGTTACTAATATTATAAATGTTTTTTCCATCTTCACTGCATATATATATTGTTAGTTGCACAAACGTGATATTTTAATGTTATCATAGGAAATTGAATAATTCCCAGAGATATAAAGACTTCTCTGTGGAGTAAAATTGAGTCCACCACACCATGCTTTTAATGAATGCGAAAAATCAAGTATCAAGACCTTTAAATCCTATTACCCCGAAGTTGCAAGCCCTAAATTCAAATTTCCCTTTTTTTCATAAGATTCTGGTATACATATATTGCCGTAGTGTCTCTAAGTAGTATGTGGTGTCGCCATATTGCCATTTCGCAAAACAACGAATTAATCTTATTGATTTTTGCTTAATTATTACTTCTTCTAATGCTAGGGTACCTTATGAATATTTTTCGTATTTTTACACATTTACATTGTTGTTTAAACGGTTCTTGATAAGTAAATAAAAGAATTGAGATGTCAGTTAATCACGAAACACCGACACTGACATTGTTCATGCGCGTAACTTTTGTATTAAAAATGCTATTATATCTATTATAGAACTGTTATTACCATGGCAACGCTTATTATAGAATTTTTGTCGCGCTTCGGTTAGGACTTACGTTGTATACTGATACCGTTAACGATATTAATATTTGCAGTTTACAGTACGCAAATAGAAACAATATTTATCATTAGAAATAATATCATCTAAGTACAGATGTAGTGAAACATTCACATCATATTTTCTCGGAAATGTTCGAATTTGTCATGCTACTTCAGTCTGATTCAGTACCCATCAAGACAACGTGGGGGAACGTCGCATCGTGAGAGTGATAATCGATATAGAGTGGATAATACCTACCAGAGTTTTTTTTGTTAGTTAAGATTAAGTTTGTTTTCAGTTCTTTTTAATAGTCATTCCGAAAGCATTAAGACCTGGGAAACGTTTAGATCGACAAGACTGTGAAATTGTTTTCAAAATTTATTTATATTTCTTCTTGTTTACCTACACCTAATTTCTATATATTTGATCGTGGTGGTTTTAACATCTCGGTGTGATATACTTCAAACTCGTGGTTTGACATTTGACACTGATAACTAAAGTACTCTATTTATTTAATACAAACATATCACTTAATATTTCAATAATTCATAGACACGTCGGCATCATTCGGAAGTAGACGTGAGTTCCGACTTTTCACGATGTGAAAGGGTAATTCACTAGATCTGTATTGTAATCGCACTATATCTGACTAATATTATTAATGCGAAAGTTTATGTGAGTGTGTTTTAGTTGGTTACTCCTTCATGCTGCAACGGCTGGACGGATTTGAATAAAATTTGGAATGGAGATAGCTAATAAATACCCTGCATTAAGACATAGGTAAGTGTATACTTTTAACCCCAAAAAAATTAAAAAGTTCTCGAGAGAATAACCATAATCGAAATCTACGCGAACGAAGTCGCGGGCAGAAGCTTGTGCAAAATAAGACGCATGGTACTTAAACATAAAATTGGCTAATTTTCAACCAGTTTGTGATAATGGGACACAGTTTATGTAACTTTCAAAAAGCAGCCTAAGAACCTTAAAGTGTTTTTAAAAGAACTCCCGAAATACGATCGTGTTACACGATGACTTATGCTGATTTTTTTTCATCTACTCTTACTTGTACATTTATTTTATTTTTGTTAGAATTATTTATTAAAAAAAGTTTTTTTTTTATTTAACTACCAAACTTAATTAGCCGCTTCTACAAGACACCTATGTACTCCAAATGTCATCAATGTACCTCGTGTCGTTTTCGAGTAAATTGCCTGTGAAATATGGACGAACATGACGAAACTATAAGGGTTCCATTTTCGCCATTTTGGCTACGGAATCCTAAAAATGTACATTTACCGTTTTTTCTTTGATTCCGTTCTGATGATTCAATTGAACAGTATTGTTTTTTAGGGTTCATTTAATTGTTTTCATTACACTTGCTCGTAAATAGTGGTCTAATATGCTAGAAACATCGACCGTAAATAAAAAATAATACCCGCGGACCTTTTTTTTACCATTACGCCCTATCAATAGTTTTTTCTTTAAAAATATTATACGTGGGCTCAAACTATCATAATACTCCAGGACCCCAATCTTGTGCCATTCGATATGAAGTTTCATTCGAGATGAAATGTCAGTTGCAAACAATAAAATCTCGCATATAAACTATTGATCTCGACTGTCACTAGAGTCGGACTCCTGAACACGTTTGATTATCTGCGGTAAGTTATAGACAATGATGTAGTCTGCCGCTAATTTATAAATACTGATTATAAACTGTGTGATTCCAAAATAATAATTAAAAGGGTCTTTGTGCACATATTAAAATGTATATATCAATAAAAAACATGTCGTCATCAGAAGAAATGGATAATGCGACTCCGCCGGACATCGCCAACGCGGCTAAAATTATTAGTGACAATCGTAAGTTAAAACTATGATCTTTTGTCTGATTTCATTTCCTCGCAATTGTGACGAAAAACATTGTATATTACACGGGAGGTAAAGGAAATACAAAGCTCGAGTCATTAAAGCCCTCGCTCAGCCTTCGGCTTCGGGCTTCTAACAGACTCTCGTTTGTAATTCTGTCTTAACTACCCTTAATACACAATGTACTATTACGATACTAGACATGGCCAGTCAAAATTTGATTTGGGGAAACTATATTCAATAGTCAGATTTTTCGATAAGTATCTACAGTGTTTTAAATTTCTTACATGCTCTAATGCTACTCTTGTTGACTTTACCCGAACGACTACCATTTGAGAGCTGTTTATGGCACTGTTAGTTTAGGTAGTAGGTAGTTTAGGTAGATACTTGTGTTTTGTTTTGTTTTTTTGACAACGCAACCCTTCGCATCTTTGCAAGAAATGATAAAAAGGTTAATAAATTTACAATTGAATAGTTCATTTTGTAATGGTTTATAACTTAATAGTGACTTTTAAGTGAGTACAGTAATAGAAATACAGCTTTCAGTAAAAGAAATACAGTTTGTTCCTTAAATCGTGTTAGAAAACCGGCCAAGTGCGGGCCGGACTCGCGCTCGAAGGGTTCCGTACCATTAACTATAAAAAAACACAATTTGTTATATGCGAGCCCCGTTAAATATTTATTTTATTTTTATTTAATTATATATTTTTAAACTGAACATACAACTAAATATTCTGTGAATATTTCAAGCGTCTACCTGTTGCCGTTATTAATATCGAGCAAAAAAAACGGCGAAAAATCACGTTTGTTGTATGGGAGCCCACCTTAAGTATTTATTTTATTCAGTTTTTAGGATTTGTTGTTATAGCGGCAACAGAAATACATCATCTGAGAAAATTTCAAATGACTAGCTATCACGGTTCATGAGATACAGCCTGGCGACAGAAAGACAGACGGACAGACGGACGGACGGTGGAGTCTTAGTAATAGGGTCCCGGTTTTACCCTTTAGGTACGGAACCGTAAAAAAAGCTTATTAACCTACTCAAATAATAATCTTGAGCCTTACGTTCATAATTTATATGCGAATTGGTTTAACGGAAACTATTTGCGTTACACGATCGCTAAGATCGCGTTTGTAGAATTACGAATATTATGGTTACGTATGGGCATATGCATGTGTTTAATTAACGCATTTTGTATTTTTCACTAATTTTTCAGATTAAAAATATATAATCTGAAGAGTTCGGTATCTTTAACGTTTAAATCAATTTGTGAAAAAACTAGTACCTAATCCTTTAGTTCTTAAATTTTAAATTGCCGCGGTAAAAGTGTTATTCTCCGTGATATGAGGCGATCAGATGAGCCAAGGCATAATGTTTTCATTGTTAATTCTATAACAATATTATTATACTTGGCTCTATTTAAATAACTTCACATGCGGCAATTATACAACCACAAAGGTGCTTAAATATTTTATACAACCAAGGGCATGGATTTTCCTGGAAGTAGGTAACCAAGTGCATTGGCGTGGCCGAACCGCCGTATGTGATACGACTCGCATTAAGTAGCTGCTGGACCTCGAAGCAAACATTAGGCCAGAAAACCTGCCCTGACCCTGCCCACTAGACTGGCGAATTTGGGTACGATTACGATTACATACGGGTACGATTCCCGGTAAGGGCAATATTTTGTGTGATGAACACGAGTAATTGTAACTACCTGAGTCTTATTTTATGTAGAGATATTTAAGCGTATGTGTTTCTCTTCATAAGTTGTCGTTGTCTACGCATAGTCAAAGCCTTGAGCTAAGTTTAGGAATACTTAGATTTGTTTTAGATTGTCCCCTGGTATTTATATATATGTCAAATGTTGTAAGCAATCGCCAGGGTTCAATGGATGACGACATGGTTTTCAAGTAGGACAGATAGTCCGGTTCATTGTTATACGAATTAATTTCTCTTTTACACTTTGTAATAATATGTGTGATCAATAATTGTCCACTTACACGGACTTGCACGAAACATTTCACACTGGGTTAAGACACCTCGAGTTAGTAAACGTGAGATTCATACGAAAACTGACATTTTAAATGGAGTGAGTGTCTTAACCCAGTGTTAATTTTTCGTGGAAGTGGCCCTTAACATTTTTAAATGATCATAAATAGTTAGTTGCAAATAAATGAAACTAGTTTGTAAATGATTGATGACAACTGTTTGAACTACGATGAACTGCGTATATACTTTAAATTAAAATGACGGTATAAATTTACATTTATTAATATATAATCAATCGATCGAATTGTAAAATTCGTTTCTTTTAAGGGCTTTCCAATAACTGGATGTAGACCTCTGTTCTACATTATATTAGGTGATTGCTTCGATATCGTAATGATATTCTCAACGTCGATAGCGCCAGCCGTCGTAACGTCAACAGTTCGATTGCGATATAGAAGCAAAGCGGCCTACACCAAAGTGGTACAAAATGCCTGGTTCAAAATGAACTTGCATGATTTGAGATAAAAACATGCATAACGAGTACATACTTAGACATATATATTCGACTACTCGTAATAAGAGTTAAATAAAAAAGACGCGTTTTAAACATAAAAATGAAAGTGTGAGTTATTATAGGCAGTTAGTTATTTTCCGTTTCAATAATTTACCTAATAGAGTTATATGATTCACCACAGCGGAGATTTACTAGATTAGATGACAATAGGCTAATTTCAAATGTTCATAGCCGGTGATAAAATCTTGACATACACGATTTAGCGACGGTATTCTTTAAGGAGTTCTTCTAGTATAATAAGCAGTGGTCGGAATAGGTAGTGCTTATTAACCTAAACTTGTTGAATCTTCATTCAATAACGTATTCCCATCTCAGTCACGCATGAATGAATAAAAGTCAAGTTTAGGTTAATAAGCCCTACCTATTCCGACCCCTGATAATAAGGTGCGGGCGTGTGTCTACAACGTGCCTGAGGCCCTACACAAGATCCATTACGCTAACTAGCGTTTCTATTCGTTTCGTTTTTAAACCAATCGCGTCACTGGTAGACCACGTGACTTTTCGTATCACGTCATCTCCCAGTGACGCGATTGGTTTAAAAACGAATCGAATACCTTAACTTCATGTTCTCTTAACCACATGAGCATATGATGATTGGCAACCTTTATAAAGAATCTTATCGCTACCCTTGAAAAACTTTCATTTAGGTGGTCTCTGGTGGTCATCTCTTCATTGTCAGATCTTTTTAAACTTCGGTTTTGTCTTTACGTACTCGTATCAATCTAGCTACGCGTCAGAAGGGATTTTACTTTTGACTATATTTTAAATGATGAAAGTCCAAAAAGGCAATTTTTATTACTTATTAATTAAATTGGTGGAAGAGACTACGAACGGCACCTATGATATTATTTTAAAAACGCTAACGGCGGTTAATTAGACTTCATTATATTTTGTAAAGGATGAATTAGAGCGCTAGACGCGGTTTCCTGCATAACGGAGCTATAATATGGGGCAGCCTACCAGCAGTGACTACGGCGTCTAATTTGGCAAATCAGGACCACGCTGTTTAGCCACCTCGAGGTTAGATTTAAGTTTTATATTATTACGTATTGGCCGAAATAAAAGGTTTCTGTTCAATAGAATATAAAAATATACGATTCAATAATGACAATATTGATTAATAATCGTGGAATCGTCACAAATTGCACCCGGATATATTATTGAAGTTAAAGGAGTGGTGAGCCTTTACTTTGTTAGAGCAGTTGATAAAAACAGTCACATACATTACTACCATTTTACCTAAACCAGGCACATGCCGCATATCATCACACAATTTAAATGTTAAAAATCTTATTACCTTACATAGTCTTATTAACTATCTTGTAACATATAAGATTCTAGCTCAATCAGATGGTAAACGAACCCTTTATTTCGGAAGTAGGTCAAGTTATCATTTGGGGTGATAGTTGTTTTACATCGTTGAAGCCCAAAGTAGAGGTGTCGCGGGGCGCGCGGTGCGGCGGCCCCGGTGCTGCGCCGCGCTACGGCTTCCCGGCTCTGCTCGCTAATCGGGTTTACTACTGATACTATTTACTGCTGCCGCACAATTTTATTCTATAAACAATTGTTCTCTACAAGTTCTAATTTAATTTAAAGTATTCATTGATAATAACGGCGTGAACGGCGTTCGAAACAACTCTGAAATTAAAGTTACTTTCGGAAAAGATGTTAAATTCAGTTTTTACGTACCATCGTTATAGTAAGCGAATCATTAAAACTTATTTAATGTTTTATTTTACAATTTAATTAGTTTACTTTCTGCATCAATTTTTAAATGTACATACCTCAGCTACAAAGGAAACCTAACTAAAACACAAGGGCTTGCACGTCACGGTCACATCATCAGGTACCGGCAATGCCAGGGCAAAGAGAAATAGCTTCAAGTGAAAGGCCCGTGGCCAAAACAAAGACTCTCGATGAACCGAAAAGTTCTATCGGATATCGGATTGCACTCGGGCACTTTCTCTTTTTTTCACGGCTCTCTCGCGTCCGCACCGCGCGGGGCGCCTCGGGGCGTCGATCACGGCGCGGAGAAAGTGCTCAAGAACTTCCTGGTCGCGAGACTGCAGGATGAGTGGGACGGCGCGGGCCACTGACCGTTGACGAAGACGTGCTGCCTCCAGATGTGATACTGGCTCCAACGGTCGTCATCCTGGGCATGCGCGTGGCCGTGCTGCAGTTGCGGCAGCGTGGGCAGTGGCGCGTGCGGCGGCGCGGGCGGCAGCAGCTGCGGCGGCGGCGCCGGCGGCCCAAGCGGCTGCAGGATTTGCGGGTGCTGGTACTCCATGGGATCGAGTCGAGGCGCTCCGCGACGCACTCGCTCAGTGTACACTCATCGCGACGCGGGCGCGGCGGGTCGCGCAGGGCGTGCAATCGCGGCGGCGTGCGGCGCGCGACAGGCCGACGCGCGGCTGCACGCGCGCTGCCTCCCTCCCGCGCCCTCTTACTTCCACCTCGACCCTCCTCCGCCAGTTCTCTCTCGCCTCTCACTTGCCAGGCCTCCGCCCGCTTCCTCTACTTCCTTCGCACGCGGCATAGTTTTTAATTACAGTGACATAATACGATGCGCGATCACTCTCGACGCGATAACTGATTACTGGTCGCTGCGCATGTTATGTGTACACACGAGTGCACGTGTCGTTCGTTGCTTGTAAACAAAGCCCACTACTCGTCCATTTCACCTGCTTTAGTTGCTATGTTTAGATAACGTTTTAGAACAGTTATCGTTCTCATCAAACATTTATTTTATTTTATTGGGATTAATCGTATCGATAGATCGACATTGCAATATGGATCAATCGATTGGTTCGGTCATACCCTGACTCTAGTGAGTCCACTAATTAAGTTGCGCATACATAACTTTATCTACATGCATATAATAAGTTGCAAATTACCGAAGTTCCAGATTTTCGAAAAAAATATTGTCATACAAACCTTGTCCTGACAATAACAAACACAGCAAAAAATTAAATACACAATTTGGTCCATACATTCGGAAGTTAAGCGCGTAGGTACATACAGAGTTGGGAGTTATTTAAATAATTTCTTATCTAGATAATTATGTTAAATAAAATTATTTGAAAATAATTAATTCGAAGATAACGTCAATGTCAAATAATGTGTTGTCAACTCTTTTATTTTAATATGTAAATCATCTAGATGAAGATAACAAACCACATTTGTTATTAAAGTAAGCTTAGATAAATAAATTTGTATAGAATGTCACGTCGGGTCAAACCGTCACACTGACATTGCTCTTAAAATCGTAATGTAATTAAAAACCGGCCAATTGCGAGTGGAACTCGCGTGGAGAGGGTTTCGTACATAAGTACATTTCGTACATTTTTTTTTATAGAATTCTTATAGTTTCTCTTGTTATCTACAAGCAATGAACTATGAGTCTATATCGGTTGATCTAAATTTTGTTGGGCTATTTTTGTTTCGCATGATATTTTTTTGCATACCAACGTTTCGTCCAATGATTTAAATGTCGAAAATTGTTTGATCGAAATTGTTTTGCATAATATTGTTTGATCGAAAAATTGTTTAGTATAACATTTGTTCGGAATAACTTTTTTTTGTCGAATGAATTTTTGGTATAATTTTGACCGTGAGGCGAAGTCGACGGAGCTCCGCTTTGCGGAGCTCCTATTCCGCGTAGTTGTGGCGCTTCGCGCCTTGACACAATTCTAACCTAACCTAACCTATAGATTAGTTGAGACCTAGTTGTTTTATACTGGAAGGGGCTTCGACCAAACAATATTATGGATTAGTAATTAAAATTTTAGACAAAACAATTTTAGACCAAAAGTGCTTTAAGACAAAAAATATGTATGCAAAAAAAATCTTTATGCTAAAAAAGAAGTATGCCATTCAATATTATAGGAAACATTTTCGACCAAAAAATTTTAGCGCATAAAATTTTAGGTCAGTCGAAGTGCACCCATGAACTATATTTTGTAATTTTTTTCAGAATGTTAGGCTCAGTAGTTTTGGAGATCAGGGGGTGGGAGGGAATGATCAATTTTCGTCTTCTTTCATGAATAAAATTAAAACTATTTATTTTACAATAATTACAAAATATATTTGAGATCCTCATAACGAGCACTTTAATTTGATATATGACTTAGTCAGGTTTGCACAACTTTTTTTTTATTTCCTAATTTGCCCCCGAAAATGACCCATAATAATAAATAAAAAAATCGATTCAGAGCAAATTGGCTGTGTCAGACGAACGGACGGACGGACAGACAGACATACGCACGAGTGATCCTATAAGGGTTCCGTTTTTTTCATTTTTTGTACGGAAACTTAAAAACAATCCCCACTTTACGGAAGGTGCACTAAAAAAAATATTTATAGGTTTTATTTTACCGCATTGTCAGCGTGACTAATAATTATATCCATGCCAAATGACAGCTATCTAGGTCTAAGAATCTCTGAGCTAAGCTGCGGTTGGACAGACCGACGGGCATGGCGAAACTATAAGGGTTCCCAGTTAGACTACGGAACCCTAAAAAGGTCACATATATTTATATTTCACCTATTTATTACCAAAACATTCATTACTTTTGTTGTAGATTATTTTCATTGTGCCCTACAACATTTAACTCTATATGACTGTACCACTAACATTAATCTTTTATTTAAAAGCCCAACTAATTTATCTAGATCAGAATAAAGCTCATCTAGATAAATTCAAAATAACAAATGAGTGATAATTGGTTATTTCAAATAACGAATGATTTAGTTATCTTATCCGTTATTCGTAAAAAGATACATTTTGCCCAACTCTGCATACATACATTTTGGCGATTAATTTATTATTTCATCTTTTATTTAACTTCACTTGTGTGTCCTGGATGTCAATTCTCGGGTCGTTCGAGCTGAATCTCTATCGTGAATCTGCATGAAATGACAGCGTCACTTCTATGGAATCTCGAATAGGAATTCATCTCGAGCGCGGCGACCGAGAATCGCCTCAACCCGGGGTTACACTACGGCGCGACGCGATGAGCGACACATACGCAATTAAAACAACTGCATTATATTAAACGCTCACGTCTAGGTACATTATGCATCCAAAACTACTTGCAATATTTGAGTTTTATACGCGACTTAAATAACATAACCGTAGTTAAGCGCAGCAGCAGTCGCAGTTGACTTATGTTCATAGTTTGTCTGTTGTCTGTTAATGAATCATAGTTATTCCTGACTAACCCCTTTAAAGCTATCACATCATAGCTAGTTTCTTTAACCGATTCCCCATTTCCTAATGCTAGAGACCTGCTTGTTTGTGGTAAGCCGTACTCTTTTAATGAAAGCCCGCCTAACCCCAAAGATGCTTCTTCAATTTCTATCAGACATTCTTTGAACACTGACTACTGACTAACTGCATTTCGATTGGTCGTTTAAAATCGTCTGAAAGATGTTCTTTAAATAAATCCCACAGGCTTAACGGATCACGGTTCGAAATCTGCATCCCCGTAGGTAATCTTATAAAATGACATCTATGTCCACTTTTTTCAAATAACATCATGGCCGCCATCTTGAATTCCAAATTTGACATCATTTTCAAAATCTGCGTCCCCAAAATCTAAGTAAATGACGCACATGACGACTTTTTCAAAAAACATCATGGCCGCTATCTTGAATCCCAAATTTGATATTATTTTCGAAATCTGCATCCCCAAAATCTAAGAAAATGACAGCCATGACGATTTAAATTAAAATCAAGGTCACCATTTTGAATTCCAAATTTGATATAATTTTCTAAATCTGCGTCAACTTAATGTAAACAAATGACACCCATGATGACTTTTTCAAAAAGCATCAAACACACTATCGTTATTCCCTCGGGAACATTCAAATTTTCCTATACAGGCTATCTCCATGCTAAATTTCATCCAAATCCATTTAGCCGTTGCAGCGTGAAGGAGTAACAAACTAAAACCCCCTCTTACCCCCTAGGGGTAGTTTTTTTCTAAATCGCTGAAAGTTGTATTTATTATTCATAAACAGTAGCCTACATACCAATTTTCAAGAAGCTTACTTTAAAAATAACTTATCTCCCATATTTGTTCTAACCCCTTTTACCCCCTTAGGGGCTGTTTTTCCAAAATCACTGAAAGTTGTATTTTTTTATTAATAAACAGTAGCTTAAATAGCAATTTCAAAGTTTTTAAGTACATAAATGACCATAGTACCATATTAACTTCATGCCACTGTTTTAACCCTTTAGGGGATGAATTTACAAAAATCCCTTCCTAGTGTACACTTAGGGTACCTAAGGCTTATTTCCTCCAAATTTCAATTCTCTAGGTCCAGCTATTTAGGCTATGCGTCGATCGATCAGACAATCCGTTTTACCCCTTTTCATCCTTTCCGGGGTAAAATTATCAAAAACGCTGAGACAATACCTCGTGTGTTCATAAGTTTTGAGACGAAGTAAAATGTTTACAGAAGATATTTTTTTCGAGATGTTTTTAAAATTTTCAGATAAATATACCTAGTCGGGTCATAAGTTCTGTTACTGAGATTTATTACAATTTAAAAAATAAATTAAAGGAGTTTTTTATAAATCTGTATATTAATCAAAACATTGATTTGTGTAGAATAAAAATAAAAATAATGTATTCTAAACTATTGCAATTATTTGATGTACGAGCTTGAAGTATTCCCATTTCGGACTAGAAAATCATAGTTCAATTTACGCACGACGATGATACTGATAATCAGAGATCGGAATAGGAAGAGCTAATTTGCCTAAACTTGACGCATATTCATTCATGCGTGAGAGATATGGGAATACATTATTGAATGAACATGCATCAAGTTTAGGCAAATTAGCTCTACCTATTCCGATCTCTGCTGATAATGGCCACAATTTTTGTAAGAGTTCTTGTAGAGTTCAAATTTGCGTGAAATATTGATCAGACTTTTAGCTTTAAATTCTGATACAAATATATTTCAAGCAACTTTTAAGAGCCGCTTATACACCGGTCAATCTTGATGTCTCATTAAATCGACTTTACTTGAGTACTGTTGAGTCTTGTTGAAAAATATAATTTTGTTCTTTAAACATACACAAAGATAGGAAGTTTTATAATATTAAACAAAAAGTTCTTTGGTAAACAAAAATTAACTTTTAAGCGTTTTTCAAAAAGTGAAATTTACAGAAAATTCATGCGTAATTTCATCGTTGCCGGCTGTGAATGTTTAAAAATCGTCTCGGAAATTGCGGCGACTATTTAAAATGATTATTTGTTCTTCAAAATGTACATTAATTGAGCTTTTAATTATTATATGTATTGAAGTAAAAAAAATAACATTAGTTAGTTTTATTTGACTCAACCTTAGTAACTTATGGCCAGACTACATTAGCCAATAACTACAACCAATTATTACTCAAAATTACAGCCTCTATTCTTTAAACGAGCTCTTTGACGCCTGGAAAATGGAGTGGAATGACACCTTCGAATACGAAACACCCAACCATACCATCCATCACAGTCGCTGGAAAATGGGAACGCGATACATTTCGTGCTGCAGCTGGAACATCTTTGCTGCTTTTGGCATAAATTTTATTGTTTTGTCAGTTGAACTTTAATTTCTTCGAACGTGAAGATTTTCTCATCGGTGAAGAGTATTTTTTGCGCGTCGTATCTCGAAGTCGTAATTTACGAAGGCAATCATTAAGGAAGTGAACTTTCCTACGATTGTAGTACTGAGATTGTATTTCAGTATTTTGTTTACCGCAACACGCGAAATGTTAGTCTGCAGAGCGATTTTTTTACGGGTGCGACATGAATTTCGGCGAAATCGCTCTCTGATTATTTTAATGTTCGTAATCGTCCCAATAGACCGCGGGCGACCACGCCTTTGGCGATCTTTCAGTCTCCTTGTAACGTTTTATGGTGTTATGGGGCCGCGGCGTCATTGCGTTCGGTTACGTTTTGTTGTAGTGCGCGTACTTACCTATCGAGCGACGATGTCGCTGCCGAAAACGCATAAATATTGTTCAGTATACGGATGTCTAAATAATACTATACAAAATCCGGAGCTATCGTTTTCCAACATACCTTTGGAGTCGGAAAGGTGACTACCTCCACACCTATTTAGAGTTTGTGTTGTGAAGAATGCGGTTTATTTTTTGATATTTATTTATATTATATTATAGCCCACTTGCAGCTTTTCTTAAATCTATTTTATTGTCAGCGTGACATTTTCATTCGTTAAAAAACGCCTTAACTGTGCCTAAACCTAGCTTAGGTACGTATAACTACTTATATCCAGATTTAATAAAAGCTGCAAGTGATAATGTAAATATCTACTTAATTAATTAGGTATTTGGTACCGGTCTGTATAAGTAGGTATACCTAGGTGAAATAAATAAGTATATAGTAAGTAGGTAATTTAAATTATTATTGTGAGTGGCGTGACAGGTAACATGCGACATGTGACGACGTGGATGGCTACGCAGCTAGAGGTCCTGGGTGCGATTTCCGGTCAGGGCAAATATTCGTGTGATGAGTGCGAGTAGGTATTTGTTTCTGAGTCTTAGGTGTATTGTATGTACCTATATAAAATTAACTATTTATTTTTCCCTACATAAGTAGGTTTATTGTTGCCTAGAACCCAAATTACAAGCCTAGAACCTAGTTTGGGACTACCTAGGTCAATTTGTGTAAGATTTATTTATACTTACTTTAAGTTTGTGTAATTTATGAAAATTATTATGATTATAAATCATAGATAGTATGGCAAACTAGGTGACTAAAATTAAAAAACATGTTTGGACAACCCTGACGCCCGAGCGGCAATAGGTATCAGAATCTCATAAAGGGCCGGAGCCGAGCTACTTTTCTATTTATACTATGGTTTGGGTGTGTGTGCACGCGCGTGAAAGTAGCTAGGTACCGAACCGTTTAACAAATGCCTAGCCTCCTAGCTTGGGGGAGAGGGACTCGGAAAGTGCGTTTTTGAAGCAAAAACTTATAGTTTGGCCACTTTGGAACCGCTCTGTGAACTTTTAAAGCAGCTCGCAAGATGAAGATTCCTCGAACAATCAGTACGTTCATGTCTTATTTATACGAGTGCCGTTGGATATCTGTGGGCCTAGTATAGTGTCAAGTGTGGATAAAGCATTCGTCACTGTCGTACTTTTTTACGTGTCAAAAGGGGCATAAAAGTAGCATATGCCTCTTAGCTGCCACTGTGCCACCCCATGCAGCAATACAGTAAGTTACTACTGAGTGACTGACGTAATCGCAATGTAGCTGCTTCATCGCTAGGTTTTTTGCTTATTAATGTAGCCACTCTTTATTCATCTGTTTTCGCTCAATAAAGCATCAAAAAAATGTTTACATTGTGAATCCTCTTACAATTAAACATTTCATTCTTATACTTTCAGTGAAAATTATGTGCTTATTAGGTAATTTATTATAACCAGCCATAAACGCGACCATAACTATCCCGCAGGCGTTGGTAAAATTGATATGGAACCTTTAGAGTATTCGAATCCCTTGCAACAAGAAACGAATTATCCAAATCTGTTCACAACATCTTATGACATAAACGAACAGTCGCAAAGGATAGCCTCCTCCTTTTTTAAAGTCGGTTAAAAATATAGTTCACTGTACATATGTTTCTTTCCTAATTGATTTAGTATTTAGCGAAAGATGTCTCATATGTAAAATAAAATAATAATAACATGTATCGATACTTATTTCTCCTAAACGTGGTGTTGCTATATAAAACTTTTTTAAACCTAACGGTTTTCGACTTCTGCAGACTCAGCGTGGTGTCGTGGGACTAGTATGGTGTCCGTCCATCCGTCTGTCTTACCTTTAAAGAGCTGTATCTGTTAAACCGTAAGAGACAGCTACCTAGTTGATATGGCACATAGGTGTTTTGTAGTATAATATTAAATTTAAAAAAAATGCCCTAATCCAGGGTCTCCCAACCTTTTATACCTCTAGCGTTCACCTAAAAATAAATAATACTATCATTCCTTCCATATTTTCGTCACATAAAACGAAGACACATTCATTTCAGAACATCGACCACGACTAACTGAATCAATCACAATCAATGTTTTTATTTTATTTATAATGTCATACTTTTGCGTTAACTGGTTTTTGTTCTTGACTATTTAAAGCATTACGCGCCCACCTTTCCGTCATTCTACGCCCCTTTAAGGAGGCGGCCAGCCAGCAGATCCTGATCTAAAATAAATAAATAAAAAACTACAAGATTTTATAAAAATCAACATTATGAAACCAATCATGCATTAATGGAAAAAAGTCAAACAAATTAAAGGTTAGGTGCACCGATTACTAAACTAAAATTAAACACGAAAACTTCTTTTTAAATCTAAATATTACAGGTCATTTATTAATCAGCTAACCGATTTCCTGCTGATGTTTCTTTGAGGGTTTTTTTCCATCTACCATTTTTCTTTTATTCTACTTTCCTTTTCTTTCATTCTACTAATGGACCGATTTCAAAAATTATTTTACGAGTACCATTTGAATGCTACATTATCCTGAGTATCATACGTAGGCTATATTTTATTTTTCTACGCGGACAGAGTCGCGGGCGACAGCTGGTCTCCAATAAACAGCAAACTTACCTACTACTTACTACGTTTTAAAATCTGCACACGAGTTTTTCAGTTAAATAGGTAACTGTGAAAAATAAATCGGCTAAGTGTAAGTCACATTCGCACACGATGGCTAACCGAGAAAAAACACTTTTCTTGTATTTTATTATTTTTAAGAAACAAATTATATACTTATCTTGTTAAAGCGGCTATAGTAGGTAATATACACTCTGGCGGACGGATAGACGGACAGTGGCGGCGTAGTAACAGGGTCCCGTCGGTATAAGTAAACTGAATAGAGAGTGAAAAAAACGTTAATAAATCTATAGGTACGAGTTGTTTCAATTTGTTTCTCATGCCGCATGAACGGACAAGCAAGTGAACTGTTAGTAATTTCAAAAATTGTGCCTCTGATTAAAAATGTAGCATTTGTTAAATCGTTAATTTTATATTTTTTTAACACAGAAATTATTTATGATCACGATTTTTCCGGCGTCGAAACAACACCGCGCAGTAGTTTTACAGCTTATTGCTAATTACAGTTTAAGTTCTTAAGAGTACAAGTTTTTAAAATAACTAATAGAGAAAATATTGGTATGACCGCACTGTATTATTCTGTTTAAAATCTGCGTAGTTACCATATCTCCATGTTAATCGGCATATATTCAAAGGTTTCCTTTTTGATCTCAATGATTTCTTTTCCAATAAAAAATAAACTGGCCCACTTGTTCCTGATGCTCGCATGCCCTACGCCGGCTATGCGTGTTTTAGAGCGCAGTGTGGTGTTCTGCAAGCGATCAATTCTTTAAACACCTAATATAATGCGCTTAATGGGACTAGGGTATGTTTGCAAAACTTCAATATAACAATCAGCGAGAACAAAATGTAATCTACGAAATGGTGTATAAATCTGGGCCTACTGCTGGGTAAACCAATATTACATTTGTTGTGATATGGTTTTTTTGTCAACTCAACCAACGGCAACGTTGTCATTGTCAAAACACGTCCAAGCTATTTACTTTTATCGCGTAGAATAGAGGCCCTGCCCGCCTAACTCGACTTTTAGCTCGTTTTGTGTTGTTGTTCATCATATGAAGCTTGGCTGCGCGATATATTCAAGTCCAACACGAAGGCTCGCCAAGCTCAGATCCTTGAACATCACTTGGAGCTCTGCTAAAGAACAAGGATCACGTGCGAAAAGATAGTTTGATAACCATATTAGAACTGCAAAAATATTTGTATGTAAGTCGCGACCTAAAAACCAACGTCAAAAGAAAGGAAAAATAAGAAAAGCGCACGATTAGGACAATGCGAACAAGAAAAGAGCTATGCAAGCAGGTGGCGGTGTCGGAGCTGTACCTACTATTGTTTAACAATCCTGCCACAGTTTCCTAAACAACTTCCGTGTTTGAGTGTGGTGAATGATGGCAGAGTTTATGACATGTTAAACACCTATTTTCATCCCAAGTACATCAAATCCAATAACAATTTAATAAAGCACTTATAAACTGAAGGCTAAGGAAAATCCAAGGTCATACTTTTTTTTGTTAAATAGGTTAAACCTTCTGTTTTGCCCAGGCATTTGTTGACTGCTAGAGAATGCCACTGGGCATTGAGTCCCACATTTATACTTTACTGTTAACGTTTCAGTTAAATTTTTCACATACAAATTTGAAAAAGGAACGACTTTATTGTCGCTAAAGTCATATAATATAATACTCAGACAGAGTACGGCGGTATATAAATCTATAGGTTGACGGAAGTTTCATAGCACGTAGTTTGATAGTTTCTGAACATGAAATAAAAATCAGAAAAAAGGACTATCTTTCCAAAAGAATCGGTCTATCATAGGACGCCGATAGGCGGCGGGCACGTGAGACCGGCCGCGCGCAGCCGCCATCGGAGCTCAGATAGCGGAACAATGGTGTTTTCCTCCGCCAGATGTGCCTCGCCCTGACTCACGCACTTTTCAGGAATCTTACAATAAGCCTTGCACTCACCGTAATTTACACTCGTAACCCACAATCCATTGTATCCGCCGTTCAGATTAAAACAATATAAAAAGGGGCAATCTTGATAACTAACAAGTATTTGACTGAGTATTGAGAGCAATAAATATTAATATCAGTAACCACTGTGCTATGATTAATTGTGCACTTAATATTTAATCGGCATGGGTTAAATCATTCCCGAATTTTGGAGCAATCTTCGTCCGTCGAAATATAATAAGTAGAAGCTCTTACACAACGCCAAACAAAAATTACAATGAAATATGACCTTTCTTCCAAAACGTTTAATAGCCTAAGCAACGAAGACAAATCAGTGGAAAAAACTCGTGTATAAGCGAATTTTGGCATAGTTGTAGGGAATGGTGTTTTAAACCACATACTGAAAGTACTTATGGGTGGGGGTGGAGCTTACGGGTGGAGGGGGGTGTAAAGGTCCCTTTTTTTAGTTTTTCGTAAATAACTCGTAAACAGTGGCCCATAGCAAAAAATGTTCCAGTACATAATTAATCTACATAAAATTCTCTACAAAAAAGATTCAATACACTTCTCTTTGCTGGGATCAATATTTAATGAGATATGGAGGGAAAAATTATTCCCGAAGGGCCATAGTCGGGTTTGCATAGTAAGTCGGCCCTTGCATCAAATGGGCTCGGGTTTTTTTTGTGAGTACCTCTTGTAGTGAACAATATTTATACTGAGTAATCGTAAGCACTGAAGGCTCAACTTCTTTCACTTGACCGAATTCAGAACAGAGATGCTCGATGTGTCAACAACCGGGGGCTTCTCAAAAATCTGGATCCACTGGCCCTGCGGAGGGATGTTGCCCTCTGTGTCTTTTACCGCATTTATCACGGGGAGTGCTCCGAGGAATTATTCGGATAGATACCAGCCGCTGGATTCCACCATCGTACAACTCGTACTAAACTATAATTTCATCAACACCATCTTGATAGTTTGAAATCCACTATCATGCGTTTTTCGAGGGCCTTATTGCCACGCACCTTATCTATGTGGAATCAGCTTTCGGCGCCTGTATTCCCCAACTAATACGACTTGTGGGCCTTCAAAGTTTACTCTTTTCTCAAAGGCCGGCAGCGGATCTGCGGTGCCTCTGGTGATGCGGGTGTTTATGGGTCGCGATGATCGCTTACCATTTTCACATAAAAAAGGCTCAGTTTCATTGGTCAAAACCCCGCATGCTTGTAGCAATCCATTGACGAGTTGTATTAGCATTATTGAGCGCGGAGCTATAGCAGCGATGCAATGTATCACGAAAAGCATGCGCGCTATTGACCAATGAAACTCAGCCTTAAGTGAGTGGAGCACGGTTTGAACGACAGTTACTCTTCTATAATTATTGTATTTTGATGCCTTCGCCATATCCATTTTTCAGAAGATTTAGTTTTGACTGCCTTGGTTTGTGGCCTTAGCTGGACAATATTCTGCCTTACGATGATAACTTGTATAACTTTCACATTAATCCGTAGGTATTTGCTGGTGGAACTACATAATCTACAAAAAATCAAATTAGACTTGTTACAATAATGGAGATCCAATAAAGACTTAGTTATTTTACGTAGAGGGTCAGTGCGTCAGGTCTCCGCCGCGATAACCCGCCGGGCTATCGGCTTCGAGCAGAACGGACTTGAACTCTGCGTACTCAGCTCACATTCAGCTAATTACTCATATGTAATATATAAGTACCTAAGATTAGTGCCGTCTGGTAGGAATTGCACAAGTTAGCGTTTTCTTTATGCCACTTTTTCAACGATCCCAATTAAGTATCTAGCGGATCCGATAATATCTAAGACTAGAACATTATTTAGGAGATCTTTCTTCCTGTGACTCCACAGGATATCAGTAAGCTAGAAGCAGGATGGCAGGCGAGTGTGCAGATATTCCGCTGCCGCTAGCGATAGCGGTGAAGCGGTGCGAGTGCGCTGGGAGCCGATGGAGCTCAGCGGAGCGTGAAGCCGATTGCACCTGCAGGCCATTGTCTCGCTTTGACCTTTGCCGCAATCATCAAGCAGGCTCGCCGCGTCCCGCAAGATGGCTGGCCCTAACCCAAATCCGACATCATATTACAGCCCCGACATAAATCAACGCGGGCTAGGAAGTGTTATCGCGGAACTTCGATTATAGTGAAAATTATTGGCAATCAAGATCATGCTCACAAAATATAATACGGAAAATATGCGTATCCAAAGGTATGTATAGGTATTTATTATTATTCCCAATCGCGTTTTATTTGTAATGAAGTTAAAATAGGTAGCTACGAGAAGGAAAGTTGGTCTAAGGTCTAGGTTAGTCTAGTGAAACCATCAAACTCTATTTTTGTTAACCTATCCAATACCAGAAAGGATTCACAAGACCACAAAAAACGCACGATTGGAAATTCGACTAAAAGAAAGAACTATTTTAGACAAAATCTGGCAAATCATTTGCCGATTTTTCGATGGAATGTCACAAGAGGAGTTGCACTTCAACACCGAGAGCAAAGATTTCACTTTCATGCGCCTTCGGAGGCGAGATGGAGACGCAAGGGGGGAGCGGAGACGAGGGGCGGGCAGCGCCCGCGCAGCCTCACTTCTCACTTGCCACAAAAAATAAGCTACTTTTCCTTTCTCAAAAACACGAACACTTTCACCTGCGCCCAAACTCGCGAGAACTACACTGGCCCGCGAAACTAAATAAGTATCACACTTTTAATACTAGTAGAATTAAAAGTGTGATAATTAGTTTTGCGGGCTAGTGTAGTTATTCAGCTAAGCCAAATCTATTCGGTAGCGCGAGTGAGAGAAGTAACAATGTATGCAGGTTACACCCTCGTCGGCCAAACGCCGTTATGTAACTAATGTTTACATACAAGCAAACCATGACCTTTTACTATTAATTTACTTCTGAGAAACACAATTATTACTGAAATCAATTAGAATCTTCTTACGAAAGACGTAAGATTGAAACGAAACAAACTTGATCGTGAGGCTAGACCTAATGAAACAGTCGCAAGGAATCACAAATTTGAATTATTCGGCTAACTGATTCAGTTGGAGGGCTTTTTATTTCCGATAAAATAGTTTTGTTTAAACTTTTACTAAGTAACATCGTTGTGCAACGACGCACCCTTCATATCCTATTTGGTTCATTAGGTTTATAAATCTATTTCATAAACTGTTCGCTAAAAGATCGATTGTGATTTTTCAAGGAAGAATTAAGTAGATTTTTGATATTAATTACAATTTTGTTAGTTTGTTCTTACACATAGCTTTTGAAGACATACATACAAATACATAAACTAACGCATTCGTTCCCGGAGTGGGGTAGGCAGAGCTACAGAATTACCTACAACCTACAACTCTAAAAACTTGTAGATAATTCTGTAACCACGTTTTGCACAATTAGGCTAAGGGCCGAGTTCACCAACAATTAAACGGACGGTTAGGTCTTAATCAGCTGTTAATCAATACATTTGTCACCCGTTAAACCGCTAACCGTCCGTTTAATTGTTGGGGAACTCCGCCCTAAGATGTTTACCAACGTATTAGTGACAGGTTGCAAGCCCATCGCCTAACAGTACTACAAGCCTTTATTCCCTAAGTCGCCTCTTACGACATCCGCGGGAAGACATGGAGTGGCACTATTCTAACCCGGCAACCACACGGGGTCTCCTGACACAGTTTAGTACATTGTGTATTAAGGGCGGGAAGTAAGGAATTACGATCGAGGCTCTAGTAGAAACCCGAAGTCGAAGACCGAGGGCTTTCTGAGTCGAGGTTCGTAATTTCCGTACCGCCCGTGAAACATAAAACGTTTTTCATCACAATTGCGAGGAAATGAAATCAGGAAAAAGATCATATTTTTAACTTACGATTCTCACTAATAATTTTAGCCGCGTTGGCGATGTCCGGTGGAGTCGCATTATCCATTTCTTCTGACGACGACACTTTTTTTATTGATATATAAGTTTTAATATGTGCACAAAGACACCCTTTTAATTATTACGTTGGAATCACACAGTTTATAGGTAATCAGTATTTATAAATTAGCGGCAGACTACATCATTGTCTAAGACTTACCACAGATAATGTCAAACGTGTTCAGGAGTCCGATTCTAGTGACAGTCGAGATCAATAGATTATATGCGATATTTTTAGAAAATTGTTTGCACCTTACATTTCATTTCAAGAATTGGGGTCCTGACGTATTGTAATAGTTTAAGTCCACATTATATATTTAAAAAAAATTTACTTACCGACCTTGGGTTTCATGACAAAAAGAAAGCTCGAGGGTTTTATATGGGGCATTACGGCCAAGTTAACCTGTATGTTTAGATTCTGTTTACGTGCAAGTGTGATGAAAATTCTTATACTTAAAAGGAGACCTCAACCTTGTCCGTAGCTATGTAAGAAGAAAAAATAATAAACATTCAATCTTTATCTGTTATCTTCACCTATCTTTACACGGGTTAAAATTTAAAGTTACAGTTTAATGGACTGTTTCTTTTCTGTACGGTATTGATTAAGATCATGATTACAAGATTTTCTGTGAATTTATAACACGATAGCACTTTCCCTTAATTGTAAATTTCGTTTTTCTTTTCAAAGTTTCTCATCACTAAAACCAAAATTGACACGTGATCGTTTAGTTACACACTGATATGATATTCCTTGTAGCGGAAATATCGGAAATTAAATTCGCCTCTCAAAATTCTATTTCGTAGGCATTTCACAACTAAGAAAAATATCAAACAATAAATGGACATGCGCTATTTTTTAATTCAATCTAGGTACAATACCCCAACGAAAATAGTTAAGCACTTTAGTGCACTGTCACAATAAACTTCAAACTGAACATCAAATGACAAGTATGACAATAACAGTGGCAGTCACAATGACAAGGTTCTAAGTATGCTCAACATTTTTATTTGGTAACTGTACACCTTGGTTATTTACAGCTCGCCTAGCAAGTTTTCTCCTATAAATATACAACATAGTAAAATTCACTGTCTGTCTGTCCCTATGTATGCTTAGATCTTTAAAACCACGCAACCGATTTTGATGCGGTTTTTTTTAATAGATAGTGATTCAAGGTGAAGCGAAGCGGGGCGGGTCACTAGTACTCTATAAACAGAAATATATTTTTTTTAAATTGGTTCTTAATTGACGGAGAAACTGGTGAACATACATTAAGAAATACATACAGTGGAACATGGCATCTCCTCCTTTTTTGAAGTAGTCGGCTAAAAATACATTAGACGGTTAAGATTGCCCTGATCCCCCTATTACGGTACCACTACGAGTAAAGATAAAATAATACTCGAGAGAACATGTAAGTTATATATACTTTTAGACATGGTGATTTAATTTAGTCATACTGTGGTCATAAATTAGCGTATACTTACGCATTCAGAGTAAAATTATCAATATTCCATGTATCGCAAGCCAAGTTCTAAAATCGACGGAGCATTTCTTGCCCGAATAAATTAGAGCCACTTTATATTTATAAATCGTCATCATTGCAGCCCACATCCACCCACTGCAGGGTAAAGGCCTCTTCTTTTTCACGCCATTTTGCCCGGTCTGCCAACGCCATCCAGAAAATTAGTAATATAGGTAGTTAATTGGTTACTCGTATTAATAGTTATGAAACAAAATCAAATAAAAACCGGGCAAGAGCATGTCGGAGCATGCTCAGTGTAGGGTAAATTAGTTTGAAGAATATCGTTTTTTTTTTTCAGCTGCCACGTATGATTTTTACATAGTTATTTAGAGGGGTCTCTATTGGATGGCATAAAATTATTTGTAATAATATTGTTACGCATAATTGCTTTTAGCCGAAATAGCGATGTGCATAATCATCTTTACGCATATATTTTTACGCATAAAATTGAAAAGCATAAATTCAGAAAGCATAATCGTCATGAAGACTAACATCAAATAGCATAAATACAAAAAGTCATAATAATAAATTGGCATCATTACAATATGCATAACAGTATTGTCCTAAAAAGTAGTCATGTACAAATGGCACATAGCAATACAGTTACTATAGCGAAAGTTGTAGACGGACAACGAGAAAAGGTTAGTTTTGGTTTTGTGTTTATATATATTTAAGAACTAAGGCGAGGTCGACGGAGGTCCGCTTCGCGGACCTCCTATTCTGCGTTGCTTGGGCGCTTCACGCCTGGATGTCATACTAACCTAACCCAACCTAATGTACGAGTACCTAACGTGACCTAATTTAACCTTACCTATATGTAACAACGAAACTGTGTTTTATTCATTTAGAAAACTGAAATTATGGTTAATGACAGATATAACAAATAATTATTAGCCCAAACAATAATATGCATAATGTGTATTAGTCTAATATAAATTAGTCCAACTGAAATTATTCTAATAGCGTAATATGCCAAAAAAGTATTAGGCCGAAGTATTATTATGCGACAGTACTATTATGCCAATACAAATTATGCCAAATCAATTATGCGAAACAATAATAGTCTAAAACAAATTATGCGATCAAAGGGGATCCCATTTAGAGGACCTCTAAATACACATAGATATATATAATTTATGGCGTTAAATAATATGGGAGCGGAGATTTAAAAAAATTAAGTATTCAGTTTTTATTACAAAAGTATGCCCAAGTATGAATATGTAAATCTCGGCTCCAATGCACTTAATAGTATTACAATACATAACAAAATATGTATATTTTTAATAATTCTATCATAATTTACCACTTTTACGAAAGGCTGCTCACCTTGAAAATGAATGAATTTTACAAATGACAACACTTTACCCAAACCCCTTTGTACATATAGCAACCAGTTTTGATGTTTCATGACAGTCAATTATAAGCTGTATGGTTCAAGTGAAAAGGTGAGGAGGAGAAGGTGCCTAATGGACTGTAGCTATAGATATCTTATTTTAAAACTTTTGTTGCTCAAACGATTAAGGTAGGAGAACTTGGCCTACAATATACCTAATATTGATTTCGGTGAGATTATAACTTTATTCACGATGTTTATATGTTCGAAATATGGATTGAAACGCTTGGAGGAGTGTCAAGAGGTGCGGCGAAAACGTACACGAAATCTATTTGCTAGCGCATAATTAAGTAAAGATTGGCTTAAAATGCAGTGCTGTGGAATACAAGTTATATTTTATTAATGTAATTCAAATTAATTTTGCATGAAATTCGGAACTGATTTGAGCCTTAAAAAGGAATAAATAATAATTTTGAAAAGTAACTAGCTCACAAATTTCGGAGAACTTTTACCTTTATTTGTATGCATTTAATAAAAAATATGCTAAGTTATTAACCTGCGACACTATAATTATGACCGAAAACTCAAAATTCGCTCAAGAATTTGACTGAAAACATAATATCAAAAAATCCCCATTTCGCAATTTGTCTGAATACTCACAAACAAAATTAAATAAAAAAAATGGTATTGGGATAAACTTTTTGTTCAAATTATTTAAATCAAAAGTAATTTCAACTCAAAAAGTCCCGATGTTAGATTTAATGTAGACTTTTCATATCACTGAGATGCCCGGTTAATAGGTGATTCTCTTAACCACTTGCTCTCGAACTCGGAACCACGACCATGAACCGGCGAGTTGAACTTGTCCCGTCAGAGCGAACACACAACATTTAAGAGCGTGCATTCTCGGCTTACCCACTGAACCCGTTGAATGAGCGAGCGTTCGTGCACTGGATTCATGTGAAAGTAACTCTGTCTGTCATTCAATTGGTATGGATAAAAAAAGACACAAGATGTTTATTCAGTAAGTAGGCGGCACGGGCACTTTTACACGTCAAAAATCTACCAGCGCTTCGGAAGAGACCACTGCTGAAAAGAAACGCCGCAAGAAACTCAACAGTCAGTCGTTCTATAAATATTACTTATACAATTATAAAATTTTACCTAGCATATATAAAACAATGAATCTAACATTAAAATATATATATTATTAATTATTCCTGCTCAACTAGGCATAATATATCATGCCTAGTTGAGCAGGAATGTGTGTCAAAACTCAGTATGTTCAGAAGAACATACTGAGTTTCGACACATTCTCCTACAGAAACCGTGTCCCCTAGACAATATACAATGTCTACATATTTTTCTGACTATGCTATTACTAAGTTATTTAGGTGTTTAATTAAGGCCAAGCATTTTTATCTCTTACGAGTAGATAGTCCTCGACCCTATAGTAAGCTTTCGACATCAACAACTTTTTCAAGTAATTTTTAAGTGCTGGCAATTATAACTTTAAAACTTCGTCAGGCAATTTATTATAGAAATGAATGCATTGACCGACAAATGATTTATATACCTTATGGACACGAAATTTTTTAATAGCAATTTATTTTTATTTCTTGTATTCAAATTATGTAAATCATAATTCTTAAAAAAAGAGTCTTGATTTTCAATGACATAAATAATATTCCAATAAATAAATTGTCACGCTACTGTAAAATACTAATTTCTTTAAATAGTAATCTTAAAGAATCACGGGAGTTTATGTTATATATAGAACGAATGGCTCTTTTTTGTAACACGAATATGGTCTGTATGTCAGCAGGTTTTCCCCAAACCAGAATACCGTACGACATAACACTATGAAAATAACTATAATAAACTAAGCGAACTGTCTCAACATTGGTAAGTTGCCTGATTTTCCTAACAGCATAATCTGCCGAACTTAATTTACCTGCTAGTACTGCTATATGGGGACTCCATTGCAAGTTTTTGACTATAGTTATCCCTAAGAAAAGCGCCTTGTCCACCATTTCTAACCACTCATCATTTAGAAATATACTAGATTCTATCGGTCTACGAGTAACATTAGGCAAAACGAACCTAACATATTTATTTTTCTGAGCATTAAGTAGCAAATTGTTAATAGTAAACCAATTAAGTACTTTAACCATCGTGGCGTTTATCCTACTGTAATCGACGAATTTTCGGTCCACCTTGAAAATTAATGAAGTATCATCAGCAAATAGCACAAAATCACAAAGGTTATCTACCGTGGGAGGTAAGTCATTTATATAGACCAGAAATAAGAAAGGACCTAATATAGAGCCCTGAGGCACACCTCATTTAACAGATGCTCCAATGGACTGTGTTTGGTTTACAACAACCGTTTGTGTTCTATCACTAAGATATGAAGACAAAAGATTTAAAGAATTATTTGACAGACCATAATGTTCTAATTTTAATATAAGAGTCGCATGATGTACGCAATTGAAAGATTTGGAAAGGTCACAAAAAATCCTACTGCATCACAAGATTTCTCCCAAATATTGTATACGAGTATATATTTAATGAGTGCAGATGCTGCATCAGTTGTGGATCGTCCTCTGGTGAAGCCGAACTGATTACTGTTAAGCAGTTTATTTCTATTGAAGTGACCTAACATATCTTTTAACATTAACTTCTCAAAAACTTTACTTAAAACCGATAGAATAGAAATGGGACGGAAAATCGTCAAATCACTCATGTCGTCCGATAAAGTGGTGCGTTCCCCATAAATCTTCGGTTTTTTATACTTTAACAATAGGAACTGACTCTACCTGGCTAAAATCAAAGCTTACATTACATTTATTAACATTAGCACAAAGTATTTTTTTAACTACAATCGCAGATGATTGAAGTCATTTCGTGGTATTAATGGCTATGGTGGAGAAATAATCTTCAAACGCTAAGGCCACGTCTTTGTTTGACGTGGTTTGTTTGTCACCCTTGTTTAGGGTGACTTGATTATCACGAGTTTTAGATTTACTCGTTTCTCTATTTATTATTTTCCACACAGTTTTTACCTTATTATCAGAAGCTTTGAGTTTAAGACTTAAAAAGTTTGACTTAGCAGTTAAGCAAACTTGCTTGAAGGTCCTCGAATATTTTTAACGTAAACTAAAAGTCAGCATTCTTGTTCCTCCCTTTCTCTATATAGTTCATAAAGCCTATTTCTACTTCTATGAATGCCTACAATAGCCCATTTATTAAACTTAGTTTTTGACTCAGAAACAGTTTTCATCTTAAAATTGTTATTAAATTCATTAAGAATTACACCAAACAAAATTCTTTATAAATACTATTAGAATCATTATTTGAAAAGGATAACCCACAGAGATTACTCTCAAATTTATTTTTGAATAATTCTAAACGATTGTTAGTTATGGGTCTGGAGTTAGCTTGAAGTCTCGAGGAAGAACAAATAATACTTATTCTTTTCAAAAATTGGACGCCTCCAGATGAAATAGCAATAAACTACTTCGTACGGAGCCGCGGGCCATAGCTAGTAGGTGCCTATTAAACTTTGGGAATGAAAGATTGAGAAAAATTTGTTCATACCTACACGTTGTTTTTTGAGGTAGTTTTTTGTGTTCGTAGTAACGGCTTCGGAACCCTACACTGAGCATGGTTTGTTATCCCTTTTTTTAGTTTTTCGTAAATAACTCGTAAATGGTGGCTCATAGCAAAAAAAAACCATTACACAATTAATCTACATAAAATTCTCTTCAAAAAAGATACTTTTTTGCTGGGATCAATATTTAGTGAGATGTGGAGGGAAAAATGATTCCCGAAAATTCCATAGTCGGGTTTGCAAAGTAAGTCCGCTCAAATGGGCTCGGGTTTTTTTTTTTGTGAGTACCTCTTATAGTGAAGAATATTTATGCTGAGTAATCAACATCTTAATTGTGTCAGTTCTCGACTTATGATTACTTTTTTTTTTGATGTACTGTTTTTCGGGATGTATTCAAGCGATTTGCTTTAAATTTTGAAATAATTTTCTTTTGATAGATTTGCATCGTCTCCCAAAAAACATAGAATTCGTATTTTTGACTTACCGTTCATTTTTCGTGATTGAAATGAAATGAGATAAAAAAGTAGGGTAGACCGGGGACAATAGTAACACGAGGCAATAGTACCATCGCCTATATCTCTGCAACTACATCGAAATATGCATGTCTTTGAATACACGAGTGTGCCTTGAGCGTGTCTCGAACTGCTGACTAGCCGGCCACTCGCTGCCGCGCGAAACGCATGAGCTAAACGACGATTTGTATTTTTGACTGACCAAAGTAGGTATTTACGATTTACAATTAAATAGTCGTAGTGTAAAAGTTTTACAGAATTGTGATTGTCTAGTTATTAAAGATTGTAATGTGACACAGTGTGCGGGTCAGTTAGATATACTCGTAGAAATCGAGATTTGTGAAGTTTAGTGAGTGCGAGTAAAAAAGGACAATTGTGCCACCACATTCGGGGTCAATTGTAACGTTACAATTGACCCCGTGCTACAATTGAACCATAGTTATAAGACAACTGACGCAAATTATTTTCGTAACAAGTTACATCTCGAGTATTTAAATTTGTACCTATGATTCATCACGACGATTCATTTCGATGCTTCGTGATGTATATAAATTATAATACCCGCAATGTCATCCGTTTCAGCAGTATTATTAAAAAATAATTTTCTGTGAAAGATGGGGTTGATTGTACCAGGGGTCAATTGTAACTGTATGGGATTCGTAATTGTTAAATTATTCGATATTTTTGTTGTATTGATGTGTTGTTATTACTTGAGAGGTGTGCTTTGAGCACCCTTAAGTGATTTTTATAATAACTCGTCACAATATGTTTCAAAAACTTGGAGAATATTATTTTTTCTATAGTTCATTTCATGATCGCTTTGTCTAGTATAAATACGAGTCTCTATGCTCAAGACTGATGTAACGTAACAGATTGATTCTTCTTAAGAAGTTAACAATAAATACTGATTAATAATTCCATTATTTTGGGTTTCAGTTACCTGTGTTTTTCTGGTACAATTGACCCGTACTGGGGGTCAATTGTAACACAAGGACTTCATGAACAAAAACTTATTTTTGCACCATTCTGATGCGATCAAATGAAAATTATTTTCTAGATTCGGATAGCCAATTAAACTAGAATGTTATATCCTAAGCGATTTTTACGTGGTAGCTTTAGATTCTGAGTTACAGGTCATTATTTCTAAAATGGTACTATTGTCCCCGGTCTACCCTAGCCTTCGTTACTCAGGGATAAAGTAGCATTCCTTTCTATTCTTTTACCGTTGGTGAAGTTTATTCGTTACAAATATACAAAAATATTAAATCTTTCCTCTTTATAATATTAGTGACGATTGACAAAAGATTTAAATCAAAACTACTGGGTTTATTTGAATGAAACAAAAAGTATTATGTTAGTTTATTTATAGGTATAAGATTTATTGTAACAAAGTCTCAAGCGATTTGGCGTACCTACCTAGTTACTGACATTCTTTATTAGTTGGTAAATGTAATTGACCGAGCGAGCGTGCGTTTCAGCTTGGGCAAAAATGTTTCCGTGTATGTCCGACGTCTGTTCGACCTCTTTTTCGTTCGGAGGGTCTCCTCTACCGATCGCAATTCTCAACCGATTCTCGTGAAATTTTGTGAGCAGTTTCGATATTTATTATTATGTTGATTTAGTTTTTCGTTTTTTTTTTCAAATTAGTAAAGGCATGGGGGTTTTGTTATACCAAACTTATTTGCGGTGCTGGAAAACTGATCGCGACCGATGTCGATGTACCTATAGGGATGACAGTTTTCCAACGTCTCTCAATCCACTTTATCTTTTGTTATATAGGCGCGCACGTAAATTTAACCCTAGGTTAACCCCAGGGCCTCTATTCAACACGGTAAAAACCAAATCTTTTTTACGTGTTATCGTATTGTCAACGTTATGATAGCTGTTATTTACTTGACAGTATGGCGACCGAGTTAAAAACAATACCAGTACAGGGGGCTATTATGATATAACAATGCAGTTCAGTTTACGCTGAGAGAAAAGGACAGAGCTATATAACTGCTACTACGCTCGCCGTAAAATGAACTGCATAGCTATGTCATAGTAACCCCCCAAGTCAAAATACGATTTGGATTTTACCGCCTAGAATAACGGAACTGGCTGAATATTATTCACAAATGTCAGATTCATAAATGAGAATTGTGAATTTTATCGAATTAACCTGTTGACCTCGGGCTAACTTGGGGTTAACATTTACGCGCAAGCGAGCCAACAATGATCGGTGCTTTAATAAAATTAAAAATAAACAATAAATCCCGACTGCAATGAAAAAACAACTGAAAAGCGAAAAACAAGCTATATAATCAATGGAAAATTGTAAGAGCATGTATTTATTGATATTTATACCAATTTAAATTTAACTTGAATATTGGAAAAGGTGTTCCAGGCGGCCAAGCTAGTCCAAATGTAATTTTTTTTCAAGAAATAGTTTTTGAAATTCATTGCTTGTCCCCGCCTGCAATACCTTTTCCAATATTCAAATTAAATTTAAATTGTTATAAATATCAATAAGTACATGCTCTTACAATTTTCTATTGATTGTCGGATTTTTTGTTTATTTTTAATAATTTAATTTATTTAACTCTTTTTAGTTTTTATTAATAAAAAAGTGGTTTAATTAATTATTACTAAATTATATAATTCGCACTGCTAGATCTAAACAGAAGTAACTCAAAATACAACTATATTATAAAATCAACTTTAATACAACTTCTATGAACTTGAAACAAAACTAGCAAGGATTTTGAGTTGATGCTGTTTTGATCTAGCAGGGCGATGACCTCTGGAGCTTGAATTTTTTAATGTCGCGAAGCTACAAGTGACAAATTACAAGCGAAACTCTTTCTAGCGAAAGGAGTTTATTACTTAAACATTTACGTATTTTTTTGACTTTCCTGTCAAAATAGTAGCATCAAAGTGTTATAATGTATATATATTTGGAATGGGCTATTTAATAGCTTTCATTTGATACCCATCTCATAAACAAATAGGTACTCGGGCTCATCGCACAAATAGAATAGAATAGAAATAATTTATCCAACTCATACACACAAATATTTGCCCATACCGGAAATCGAACCCGAGACCGCTAGCTTTGTAAACATAACTTTACTATCAACTAGGCTATTGCGTCGTCGACCGCTTATTTCAACTCCATACATTTCGGTTCGATAGAAAACCGACGTTAGCAGCGTTTGCATCTCGACTAATTGTAAGCCTGCTGCTGTTATACGAACCTAATTGACATTCAAACTTAATTGATATTCTCTCAGAAATTTGCCATAAAATTTTGATGCGCCTGGAGCATTTTAATACATGCATTAACCCAAATACGTCAACAGACTTTCATGAAACACTTGGTGTCCCTCTCGATATAGTTCTGTGGTTTCCCTTCATTACTTGCGGTGTAGTTACTTTAGTAAAAACGACCAAGGGTGTTTTTTAAAATTATTTTCATATAATTAAAAAAAAAACCGGTTAAGTGCGAGTTGGACTCGCGCACCGAGGGTTTCGTATTTAAGATAATATGGTTGGAAAATGTAAAAGAATACATAATATACTCATTTTATCATGCACTTTTTATGCAACAAGGTCCATTTGACTAGCATAACAGATTTTAAAAGACTTTTGATATTTTTTCCATAACTCTATAATTTGACAACTTCATTTTATTTTTCGCGTAAAATATAAGTACTTAATTATCTTTAAATCATGAATTTTCAGATTTTTTGGTTCATAAACTTTTGTAATAAAGGGGAAACGGGCTATTTTTGTACTTTTTTTTATATAAATCAAAAAGTAGTACGTCACGGCAAATTATTAAAAAAATATTGAAATTTGCTGATTGAGCCCTTTCATATGACTCCCCATTTGCTATAATCAAATCACTTTCATTTTGCAAAACCCCCATTCTAGACCCCATTACAATTTTTTTAAACATAATTTCATATTGTTTTTACTAAAAACGGATGCGGGCAAGCAAATTATACAACTAGGTATGCCAGATTTCGAGTTGAGTTGAGTTGAGTTGAGTTGGTGACATACAGATAGGCACACAGACTGACACTGTCTAACCATAACGGTTCCTGTTTTACCACTTTGATACGATCCCTAAAAACTTTAAAATTAACTTTAACAGCGGACAAAGCCATACTAGTTTATTTACGACTGTGTTCACTTGTGATACCAATACTAATAATATGAAGCGTGATGGGGGATTTTATATGGATCCCGTCCTCCAACAGTCACGGGACGTATGTTTGTTAGGACCCGAATAAAGACAAAATATCAGTTTTAATTGCCAAATCAATGGGATTTTTTATATGAAAAATACCCGTTTCAAAAGCAAGCAAGGCAATTGTGTGTTTATGTGTTTACTCTTAAACAAATTCACAAAACCCCATGCAAAGGGTGATTGTCGGCATAGTAACAATACACTCATGTTGGCTGGACCTATATTAGTCGCGTAGCCAGAGAAAAAGTACTTATGAGATTAGTGAACGTTTTCATTTTTGCTGTGTATAGGGCACGGAGAGATATTTGTAAAAAATTAGTAGTTTTACGGCTGTGCTTTAGGTATAATAATATTGCATGTTACGTAATGTATAAAACATTAAATTTTGCATGGGCTCTTTTCGAAGTTATTATTTGAAGCAGATATCAACTCTCACAGAACATAGCCATATTAGCAATAGTCAAGATACAAATATATATATATTTTTTTAATTATTCGATTTTAACTAATGATTCGGTCTGATCATTATTATATTTTATGCCTGGAGCTCTGGACCTCGTAAAGCCTGAATAACTAGTACATGGCACCACTTATTCGCCATTTTTTTCCAACCTTACGCCTAACACCCTGTAGTCTCGAAAGAATACATACTCACATATTATTATGGGTGAAACACAGGTACTCCCTATCAAAGAATGAAGTCGGTTAAAAAGCTAACATTGGAGTCGCTGTTTCCGTAGGTAGCGAAGTATGTAAGTAACAAGGGCGATGACGAACCTTTCCCAGACTTTTACCGCGACGAGGTAGAGGGGGCATACGGATTCCGGTCATCCGTAGCATAAGGCAATAAAAAGTGAGGCGGCGGTGAGCCGACGCCGGCCGGTGACCAATGTCAGGGTTAGCGCGGGCTGTTATCGGCGCGCGTTATCGAGCCATTGTGACTTGTGCTATAACAACATTGTTTACAATGCGCTACCCACAGTGCCCACACACCTGGCGTACACCATCTTACCACTTCTAGCGCACATAAATAATTAAGTCTGCGCTTGTAACCTCGCTAAAATCGAACAAAAACTTTCAACTAGCGTCGAAACTACTACTTCATCTGTCTGTGTCCAACTTGTTTTTGTGCCCGGCATCACACGGGTGTTACTTTTTTCATTACAAACACAAAAAATAAACATAATTCAAATCAATCAAGCCATTGTCGAAATTTTCGCGAGACTAATGCATGGCAATTCATTTTGATACATAATACAATATAGATAGATTAAAGCTCATGCGAGTTTAAATCGTGTTAGGCCCGGAAAGGGGTGGTATTTTATTTGAATGTTTGTTATGCGGCGGTGGTAGTTCATGATCATCAACGCCTGGAACAATTGAGAGACATTAGCATTGTAACGAGCAACTACGTGTTTGCGTTGCGGGTTGAATAAATGTTCAATTTACTTTTACCTTTAGTTATGTTTCACTCGGGATAATAGATCTTTGTAAAAATAACGTTGCCAGTGTTTTAAAAGGACATCCTACTGGCTTCGTGAACATGTTAATCTTCATCGTTCCTGAATACATTAGAGCGAGTATTCTATTTTCAAGCACGTGACGACGACGGTCTTGGCTTCCAACAGCAGCGCAGCAGAAATAAATTACATTCAATGGGTAATTATCCGGACAACATTTTTGAGCGGTGGACGTGAGAATTGGAGTGTAAAGTACATTTATTGGAAAACTATTTATTTTCTAGATAATCTTACTCAAAGTACCATGATGAGCCAAAGTTAAAATTATTATTAACTTATCATATTTATCGTAAAAAATATTTTCAATCCAAAATCAAATTTTGATGTCGTGTCCCGTACTTGTCGCATATATTGATAAACCGTGGTACAACGTTATCAAACCTCAACTGTATTTATATTTTAGTTATCTGTATCACATTAAAAAAATAAATGTGAAATGAGAGCCAAGTTCAATACTATGATATATGTATACCATTTCATGTTAGCAAATAATATTGTACTACATTTGGAAGAGCGAGACCTCCTGCTACAGATAAACTAATTATCTACTAGGAGGCCTCAACAACTTTTGTAACCTAAAAATTGTTAAATGAATAAACGATTTTCAATTTTCAATTTTTAATGTATGCCTCGGTTGTTGACTTCAACAACAAAAGAAGTGAGATCTAAATGGGTGCCAAGTTCAATGGTCAGTCCTGTAATTTATTTATAACAACATAAAATATTTCATAACCACTTAAAATAACATTTCTTCTTATAACTTAGGATAATATATTCAAGCATAATGTCTGACTTGGTTAGTTCTCATATACGAATTATTATTGAGTGTACTCGTACCTACTAAAGCGGTCATGGAAGAGCCCTATGTTCGATGGCTAGTTTCTACCAGCAAGCCATTTCGGAAGAGTAAAATAAGAACTTACAGCTTTAGAACTTGCGAAGGCTATGATATAATTCGTATATGAAAACTAGCAAAGTCAGACCTTACGCATCAATATATTATCCTAAGTTATAAGAAGAAATGATATTTTAAGTGGTTATAAAACATTTTATGTTATTATAAATAAATTACAGGACTGACCATCGAACTTGGCACCGATTTAGATCTCACTTCTATTGTCGTTGAAGTCAACAACCGAGGCAGATATCATAATATCGAACTTGGCTCTCATTTCACATTTATATTTTTGATGGGATATCATTAATTACCTTTAGTACAGAAATTATTAGTAGGTACTTATCCAAAATAAAATTAATACCAAATGGTTTGTCTTAATATTATGCAAATCTACTGCAGCCTTTAATTCAGAAGCAGCTCCGTAAGTTGTCGAACAAAGCATGCTTGCTCGATACTCTTCTTCAGACCAGTAAGTATCCCCGTTTGGAGCGCTAGTGTAAACACTTAAATCTTCCCAGTTACGACATGCATAGTCTACTATAGTCTCACGCAACCTATTGGTTTGTTGTATATCACTATACTCGAACAAAGAATATGCAATCGAATGGAATAGGCAGCTTCCATCGAGAGGCATTGGAATAATTCGGTGTAAGGTAAGTGTGTCACCTACCAGTAATTATATTTGTACGACTCATTGTACAATTTAGGTACCTACGTAGTAAAATAATAATAATTAAAAAACAAAAAACCGCCTTCAAACACGCAAAAAATAACTTCTTGTATAATGGTAAGGAGGTAATATAGGTCAGTCAAACTGAAGTCGGCTTTTGGTTATTATTGTGGTAGAGATATTGGGGGTCGTTCAGTTTGTTTAACTTCAGTTGGGTCAGTCCATTACCTACCATTTTACAAGAAGTAACGAGTATTTGTGCGTTTTTGAAACCGGCTTTTTGTTTATAAAACATTTATTTTATTTTATACTTTTTAGTCATTATAATAAGCTTTTATGTAGACCCACTTTTTAGTTTATATGAAACTTTAAGACATTTTAAGCTCGCCGCAAGCAACGCCGCGGGAAAGTCCAAGACATATTTAAAAAATTAAATGTTCTTCGTTAAAGTCGCTCAACTACGAGTATCTAACCCAAGATATCTTATCGCTACCTTTGAAATAGATACCGTTGAAGAATTCCGGTGGCCATATGTGGTCTTCATCATCAGTTCCACTTCACCAAATTATACTTTCTGAATGCAATTGCTGGACTTGTTACTAAAAATACTAAAGTCGCTATATGTATGCCTATAATATTTGAGGACTTCCCTCAATTCCTCACGGGTGGGGTCATCAGATTCAAATTTGGTGACAATGGGACCGCCTCGGAAGTATATTCTACCAAGCCAAAAATATTTTTTTAAATCGGTCCTCATGTCGATACTCTTAGTTATAAGTAGTTTGTACTAAAACTATACTGATAGTTTTGGATTAAAAATAATTAAAGGTGGTATTCCACTCGTTATATATTCACGTGAAGACCTTAAAATCCACATAAAGACCGGCTGTCATCAATTTTGATTGCTGATTCTTACATTACAGGCACTATAAGTAATAGAATCAATTAATTGAAAAATTATAATAAACTGATAAAAAATTACTAGGTACATAGTTTCCGATTCATTCCTTTGTATTCACCAAACTACCTATCTGGATGCCAAATTTAAACTTTCTAGGTCATCTGGAACTGGGTTAGAGTTTTGATGTATAGGTCAGTCAGTGATAAAAATGTCGATTTTTGGACGTTAATATCTTAATAACCGTTTGAGGTGTGTTATATATACATATGCATCTTGCAAGTTTCTATATATGAGCCAAATTTGACATGTTTAAATAGTCTTTGAGTTATGAGGGGGTCAAAAGTGGCTCCAAATGGTTTGTGTAATATTAAACACGAGGTTCTGCTCGCCAGTTCTGCTAGCTTGGAATTGGCTTGACACGCTACCGCGTGTCTAGATGGCGTCAGTTGTTCATTCAATTACACTCCAGCGATAGATTGTGAAAGATTTGTACCATCTAGCTTCGTTTTCCTGCTAAACACATAAGTATCTAACTTTGCTGGTATGAAATACATTTTTTAATTGTGATAACATAGATAAGTTATTTATTATTTCGCAAAAAGTTTTATTGTGTGATAGTTATTTCAAGTATGTTTATGGTGTCGTTTTTAACTGTATTAAGTTAAATTTGTGTAAAATATTCGTTTTTTAATTTAAAAAATTAGTTCAATTTTGGTGGCTTTTCCGAAGACACCAAAATGGACAAAATTTCTGGATTGCACCAAATTTTTACACAATAAATAGTCAGACAGTTTATTACATTGAAAAATATACGCTTTTAACCTAAAAAAAATATAACAACGAAAATTCCCTAACGGTGATGTTTTAATTTCCCCAATACATTATTATTTATTGGTCGTGAGTTTGTCGTGGAAAAGTAATTTTTGTGAATAATGGCAGTTTTGGTGGTACAAAATTAGTAAAATTGTTATATCTTAAAAACTAATTCGTTGAAAAGGATAGTTTGACGCTTGTTGAAATTCACCCAATAAACCCTTTGGTCCCACCTCCATGCAAGAAGTCTCTTCGGAATTAAAATGGGGTCCTGAGTGCAGCGAGGGATTCAAGCTTGTCCAAGACGAAAACAGCTTTATCCCAAAGGAGAATTCTCTACTCTTCTCACCTATTGTTTTATTTTCTTTGTTTCGCGTATACGACAATCTTCCTATCAATGCGAAGTGTGAGAGACACTCCAGACTTGTGGAAAAATATGTTGGTTTTTAGGGTTCCGTAGCAAATACTGAAGAGCAAAAATAATGTGTTACTGACAAAAAATATCGCTGAAACCTATCGTAACAGATACCTATTACTTCAAAGGTATTAAATTAAGATAAAAAAAAAACTTTTTGTTGCATCGTATAAACGGTAAAACACACAAGCGTCAAAATTGGTATGATTATAGGTACATAGTACAAACCCTAAAAAACTACAAATACTGAAAACCGGTCAAGTGCGAGTCGCACTCGCGCACCGAGGGTATTTTTATCGACTAGGATTTCGGCCAGAGCGATTGTGTGCGCTGGATGTATCTATTTACATCCTGTCCTACATGTATTATCAATGCGAAAGGTTATGCGTGCGTGAGTTTGTTAAAACGGATGGACGAATTTGGTTTGATACAATTTGGAATAGAGTTTACTTAGATATACACTGGATAACGCATAGGCTACTGACGGCTGAATCCCGAAATAAATCAGTGTTCCCGTGGGATGGCAAAATTACTAATTCTAAGCGGACGAAGTCGCGGGTAGAAGCTATATAGTAGGTATAAGATAATTATGCTGAATTCAATAGTTTTGTATTTTTTAAATGCGAGTACGTAAAAAAATGTCTGTGTGGACTGACCGTTAAGTGAAAAACGGTTCAGCTTCTAAATTTAAAATTTAATATTGGAACAATCGAAAGCCATGCCATGATAGTGGAGGCACTCCAAAAGTTTTAATTTCGAAGTTTAAAAAACCCGCCTTCAAAAATGCAAAAAATAACTTCTTTTAAAAGGGTAGGTCAGTCCAAAGAACTGCATTCGGCTTTTGGTTTAAAATATTGTGGGACGCCGACTTCAGTTGGACTGACCTACCATTTTACAAGAAGTTATTTTTTGCATTTTTGAAGGCGGGTTTTTGTTTTTTTAAACATTTATTTTATTTTATACTTTTTAGTGATCCTATTTATGCTGTTACGTAGCTCCACTTCTAAATATTAATGAGAAACTATAGAACATTTCAAGCTCGCCGCAGACAACGCCGCGGGAATGTCATAGTCATATTTAAACCTAAATGTTCTTCGTCATAGTCGCTCAACTACCTTAATCGAAATATCTTGTCGCCACCCTTGAAATAGGTACCGTTAATGAGTTCCGGTGGCCATCTGTGGTCTTCATCATCAGTTCCACTTCACCATATAGTACTTTTCAAAAGCAAATGCACGAATTACAGTGAAAAATACGAAAAACGCTATAGGTGTGCAAATAATATTTGAGGAGTTCTCTTGATTTCCCCAAGATCCCATCATCAGATCCTGACGTGTTGAAAATGGGACCAACTAGAAAGTATACCCATTCAAACAACGAAAAAATTTTTCAAATCGGTCCAGCGGTCTTCGAGTAATCGGGGAACATACTCCTTTTTTTTGAAGGCCTGGCCTACCCGCTATTCACACTAAAGAAAAAATGGAAGTACAAACTCGACCTGCTGGATAAAAATAGTAGAATATACATCGAGGGGATAAAGCACTGTTTTATGTCACGGGCGCGATATTGAATCCTGACCAAATGAGGGACTCCAGATTTAACTCCCGAGCGTAACGAGGGTGTTACGAGTTAATTCCTGAGCGAAGCAAGGGAATTAAAATGGGGTCCTGAGTGCAGCGACGGATCCAAGCTCGTCCAAGACGAAAACAGCTTTATCCCAAAGGAGAATACTCTACTCTTCTCACCTTTTGTTTTATTTTCTTTGTTTCGCGTATATGACTTGTAGTGGCTAGTTCGATTTTCAAATATTCTTCTGTGGAACAATTTTTCATACGAATTAAAATCTCATTATAACCCGCTGGTTAGTCGATGGCTATAATCGCTTACTTTAGGTGAGATTTGAATGATATATAATTGGGCGAATTCGACCATGTGGTGTGAAAAACTCCTCGATAATTAACAATAATACCATAAATTAGTATGCTATTAGAATCAACATTAAACGGACAAGTTTTTACAATATGTGATTAACTTTCTATAGTGTATTTTTTTTAACGAGAATTTTTACAATATCGTGCAGATTTTGTTAGATTTTGTCTTTGTAGGAAACCATTTATTTTTCTTACTCAATGAACATTTTTACAGCTAAAAGTACCATGTTAGAAGAGTTACACTATCCAAAAACCTATTTTAAAAAATCCGATAGTGTTACAGCAATTTTAAAAAAGAAAATATAGTGGTCTCTGCCTACCCCTCTGAGAAACAGGCGTGATTTAATGTTTTAAACCTTGGTTTGAGAAGCATCTCCAAACATGCGCCTGTACTGGGTCTTTCATGGGCCGCAGGAGCATTCAAATTAACCGGCGTAGACCAAGCCCTAGTCGAGTAATTCGCTGCCCAAAAACGAGGATGCAACGGAAATTGTTCCAAGCCCGGTTTTTGTTTTCTCTCGCCCACGCCTACCTTTTTTCCATGTTTTTAGTAAGAAGCCGTTTCTTCACCATACTCCGATATTTCAAGCTATTTTCAATCAAACGCCTCCTTATTGTATCTAGAAACATAAAGTAAACCTTTTTTCTTCCGTTTTTTCACCCTGAACGCAATGATAAAAGTAGATTTTTCGAAAATATCTGCAAAAGTCGTTTAACCCTCTGCGGAGAAGGTCACCCACGTTTTCCCGCGTTCTGGTAAGTCATCGTTTTTTTTTGTTTCGATATATAGTTTTATCCACTTAGTTAGAAAGGCCATCGATTTATTCATGTACCTACTTGGCGGCCTGATCGCGTGACATTTTGGGTCCTTTCGGGAGTGTAAAAAGAACACCTTACCTTACCGGACCTTATAACGTGAAACATAAGCACTACTCATTCTGGAAAACATACTGTTGGCGGGAAACTGTCAAACGTTTTTTTATTTTTTTACGAAGCATTGTAGGCAGAAAACCATGTTATTCAGCCAGTACTTTTTTGTAAATCAAATCAATGTAAATCTATCATCTTATACAATAAAGTTGTTTCAATTTAATTTCAATTATAAGACTTATCATAATTTGAATTATATTAGAGCGAAAAAATAATTGTAATTGTAATCGTTGACGGGATATCGCCTAAAATAGAATAAAAAATACCAGAATGCATCCATTTGCCCAGGATCTATGAATTACTCAAATTAAAAAATATTTTTCAAATGATAGCAATAATAACTTGTAATTGGCTATTATTTATACTTAGAACACACAGGACCTGGCACCTTTTTGGGCAAATAATAAGTACCGTTAAACTAGAATATTAATAGTACTCGGCTGTCTACCGCCGTCGCCCTCTCTGGCATCTGTCAGTATATCCGTCATGCCAGACAGAGCTGGAAAACAATAGACACCCGAGTACTCTGTTGGTACTGTATGCTATATTAGTATTTCAAACATCGGATGTCTATTTGAACACGGCCTCTACTCTACGTCGCCGTAAAACAATATTGCTTTTGTCTTATTGTTTTTAACTCGGCCGCCATTACTATCAGTTAAATAAGAGCTATCAAAACGTTGACTATACGGAAACAAGTCAATAGCAATAAGAATAAGGTTTTACCGTCTAGAATCTCAGCCCAGTTTATAGGTTCACAACCACCACGCCAGAAGGGGTTCTTTAGTACTTCTTTAGTTTTACACCTATACTTTAAGCAGAAAAATATCTTTAGAGGCTTTTTGTCGCTTGCGGTTTATCGCGGCATTGTCATTAAGAACGTAGGTATAATACTTAATAATTCAGTGTTAATAATGTATTGTTATCGATACTACACGTGTATTCTTTTAGCTTAATTGGTTACAGCGTCGAACGAGAAGTATTTACTACCAAGTAACTAAACATTATTATTGTTTATATCGGTAAAGAGTTATTTATATTAAAGACAAAAGGACAGCGTTGTTTAATTATATATTAAAGGTACACAAGTCTAACCAATTTTCACCAAACCCAAAAATCTTTTTTAATACAGTTGCTCAAAAAATGGTACTTTTCGTAGCTGTATATCGCGCGGAAAGTAGGTTTTCGCGAACTAGTGGTTTTTACCTTTCCATTTTTTTTAATATACTAAGCCGTGCATCCAACCATAGAGTTTGCATATTTACATTAAGTACCAGGAGGGCAGAGGTGTAATTAGGGGGTGCGTAGCGCAACTTAGATCGCAGGCGATGATGTAGCACGGTGCGCCGCAGCGGCGGCGCACCCGACACAGCGCGGATGACAGAGCACTACTGTAGGTTACTTTTAATGTTTATGCACTCCTAATAGTATTTGATGTTGTAATTTTTGTTTTAATAATTTTATTGTCACGGGTACGTGCGGAAATGTCATTCTTCACGCGTCTTGAGTCTTGATATCTCGGTAATCGTGAAGTAATGACATACTTTCCGCACTAGCATCGAAATGTTCTATTTAACACCTCTCGCACTTTATTATTTTGTAATTGATGCACAATCGTCGATTTATACAGGCGCCAAATTCTGACTGTGTTTGAGAATACGAATATCCGCAACATGGGAACTAAAAAGTTGAAATTTTAAATTTACTGGGAAAAAAACAGTCAAGTGCGAGTCGAACGTGCGTTTCACTGTCTTTATTTTTTTTATTTGTTATCAAATCAAACCCGCCGTAATAACGCTTCTCAAAAAAAAAACAACTCGCTAGGTATCTATTACGGTTCAAAAGATACGACTCTTTAAAGCTCGCACGGGCGGACGGACGGACAGCTTAGGCATATTTAAAGCGCCCCGTTGGCCTCCCTTCGGGTGCAGCACCCTAAAAAGTAAGTGTCTGATATCTTTAACAAGATATTAAAATGAACAAACTCTCAACTCTTCCACACTGCAGTTAAGGTAGGCATTAGTTAGGCGTTCACAAGAAACCGGCATGGATGCATACAAGTGCATATAACATATAAGTATACCCCGTTACGAGTATCAAGCGCTCAGTTTGGTGGCTGACGTCGCAATAGGGTAGTTTGTGGAGTAAAAGGAACGGTGTTAATTAACACGACAACCTAGTCTATTGGTGTTCAACGGAATTATTTTTTATAATCAGGCATTCACGATATAAGTTACTAATAAGTCAATTGTCACTTGATTAATTAATCAACGTTGTTCTTTCGTTAACTGACTCTCTGTAACAGATCAGAAGTTGATTTAAATGACTTGCGGTTTTAGCAGAATATATCCACTTTAAAAATGCTTGCTAACGGTTGCTTGGATTTATTTGTACTTCTTGACCAGTATTAACATCGTTAACGTTATGCGACGTGGCAAATCTGTCTTTTTTTTTTCAATACAAATCTCAACTTTTCATATATTTTTCGTCTTCTTTCGTGCAGAGTTAATTTTGATAGCTCGCTCTGTTTGTTATCCACAATCAAAATACATTCTGAAAATCACACGCAAATTATTTTTTATGAAATTTAATTCGCTTTCAATATTGTATTTTTTGCCTCTGTTACTATTATAGTTTGATTCATTAGAGCTTTCAGAATCTATTTTGATAACGGATAACATGCAGAGCGAGGTATCAAAATTACTTGTGCATGAAAGAGGACGAAAAATATATGAAAAGTTGAGATTTGTATTGAATCCAAGCAACCGTTACAAATCCTGCTTTGATAACCGCAAGCTTTTCAAATATGCGCCAATGCGCGTTGCTTGGATTTATTTGTACTTCTTGACCAGTATTAAGATCGTTAACGTTATGCGACGTGGCAAATCCGTCGTTTTTTTTTCAATACAAATCTCAACTTTTCATATATTTTTCGTCTCTTTCGTGCAGAATTAATTTTGATAGCTCCCTCTGTATGTTATCCACAATCAAAATAGATTCTGAAAATCACACGCAAATTGACTTTTAGCATGTAGTATTAGTGCTTTTCTCAAAAATACCACAAGTAGATTGTATAAAAAAAAGTTAATATACTTTTTGTAAATTATCTGCAATTGTACAAAGTTCACCAAAGATTTTCTACCGCTTTTTTTACAGCATACATCCTGGCAACACTGAGCTCGTTCGTGACAGTATATTTTTTATTAAAAGGACCATGTTTTAATATCGAACTGCCTACCTCTGTACAGCTGAATGTTCAGTTTTTCATACAGTATAAATTTGAGTATTTTAATTATAAAGCGGATACAATTGTTTTTTTAATAAAGGTGTTTTTTGAAATAATCCTAACGGAGTAAAAATTGTGTTTCATACTTTTTTAAGTTCTTATTGACCTTTTCTTGCTTACCTCTTAAGTAACAATTTCACCAAACGATGTTAACCACTTAACAGACGATTAGTGTTACCAGCTGTCAAATTATATGAACTAACAGTCGATTAACATAGATTAAATTTAACATCGTTTGGTAAAGTTGTTACTTAGCCTTTTTTAAGACTGCCACAGGTCTGTACGGATAGTTCCGAATTCAAATGGTATGAAATATTATGGAATTTCAATAGTTACTTACTGGAGGACACTTATTGATTCCCAATTCGAAATCCCTCGACTTTACTGGACACTTTCGACAGTTGTCCAGGAACTTCAACCTACTGGCTCCTAATTACTGGTGTTACGGCAGGATTACATAGCATTTTTGATAAAAATAAAATAACAGGACATAAACGGCGACACGACGACGTCTAAAAGTTTTTGCAATTTCCATTTCCTAACTATTTCATAACTAAATTGTAAAATACCAAATCGGTAACTCTACGTTTAGTATAACAATGATCCTGTTGCCACAATTCAACCCCAACGTCAAATCATCTCTTAGATACAACAATCTTGCACTTTCATCGGGCTTCAATAACTTATTCCAAATTTCAGCCCATTCCGATTAAGAAAAGTGGTTTAAAACCGACTTGCAAGGTGGTATAGCTATACAATGTTTTGTCCTTATCTGTCATTGTGATATTTGAATTTGACAGATATGGACAAAACATTGTATAGCTATACCACCGTTACTCAACCTTTATTAGTAAGGGGGAATATGTACTAGAATTATTCACGTATTAAAATATAATATGTCGCGGCTGCTAAAACTTATAACAGCTTATTATTACCTACAGCTACAAGAAAAAATCTTGCTTTTGATTTGACCGTTAAAATCATACTTAATAAAGCAGGCGGGTTTTATAGGTCAGGGAACCAACTTCAATATTATAATAATTACGACGTGGTCGTCGACTTCACCGACAAGACTTGAAATCTAAATACGAGTAGGTACCTAGTTCTGTGGACAATCCCAAAATTTATCATAAGTAAATTTAAAACACATTTTTTTTTCAGTAACTACAATGCTTGCTATTTAAAGATATATACATACATTAAATCACGCCTGTTTCCCAGAGGAGTAGGCAGAGACCACTTCTTTCCACCTGCTGCGATCCTGACAAATCTCTTTCGCTTCTTCCACATTCATACATCGAGTAAAGATAATTATGATTTTTTAAATTTGAACAGGGACTTGATTTTTTATACGAAGCAATTAACTTATAAGCTATTGAAGCTCAACATTTGACTTGGCTAGGTTTAAAATGGTTCTCTTATTGTAGCCCGATAAATACGTACCCTATTTTCTCAACCACTAATTTCATTACCCCTAATTTTAGCATCCCGGATTTACGTTATACCTATTTTAGTGTCCAATTGTTAATAGCCCTATTTTTACTTATCCGATTCCTCTGAGCACCGAATATTACTATAGATGTATATTATATATTTAAAACTTAACGTTTATTAAACCTAATTTTACATGTTCCTTAGTGACTTAAACGATCGTAATTAAGGTCGACGATTTAGCTCTGCTGTGCGCAGCTCCTATTCCGCGTAGGTGAGGCTTTGCGGCTTTTCGCAACTCTAACTTACACTAAGAAAAAAATAATTGAGTATTCGTTTTTTTTATATATTTCGTTCAAATAATGATTAGTTCAAACAGAAACAGTATACGACGACGCGCTGGCCTAGTTGGTAGTGACCCTGCCTACGAAGCTAGCGGTCCTGGGTTCAAATCTCGATAAGGGCAGATATTTGTGTGATGAGCGCGAATATTTGTTACTGAGTCTTGGATGTTTTCTATGTATTTAAGTATATATTTCTCTATGTAAGTATTAATATCGTTGTCTAGTACCCATGATGATGATGATGAAAGGGGACGCCCGGCCGGAGCAGGCGGGCGGTCGATCGATCTTCCGGTCATTCCGCCCTAGTACAAGTACCTACCCCTAGTACAAGCCTAGCGCTTAGTTTGGGACTAGGTCAATTTGTGTGGGGACAATCCCCTGATTTATTTATTTATTTTATATTTTTAAATATCGACCATTGTTTTAGCAGATAAAAGAATAAGAAATAGTATTTTAACTTGGCCCCCATTTTCAGACTGATGTTTTTAGTGGGATTACCACTAAAAACACACAACCTCCACTTTATATTTTTCTGTTATAAACAAATCAGTTATTACTTAAAAGTAATATCGTTCATAAGTACCATAATATTTTTTCAAGAATTTATAAAATCCTATCCATCTCTACACAGCAATAACAATCATAACAAGCATTCGTAGTAATGAGTTTTGGTACAGTCCCAACACGGGATTGTTGAGCCACTAGCTTATCTCCTTAACTTGGTTATGATTTTCGTTATTTAAACGCGACCATCGCAACCCTTTTGTAACGCTAACGACCAATAAAGACAGATCAGTTTGAACCAATTAGTGGCTGTTGTTTAAACGTGACCATAGTAACCATCAGCCACCTCCATTGCGTTAAAACAATAGACTCGTAAACAGCGTTCGGATAAAAGCGTGACTTACGAATTTTTCCGATGTCGCAATGACCAATCATAATCTCCGTACGCTAACGCGGTGACCATCCCTGCGCTAGAACAACTGTCGCTAGGTCACGGTTGCTAGACCTGCAATTGGTTGACTGTGGTTGTAGGTACAGTCCTAGGCAGATAAGAAGTCAATCCTGCCAAATTGCAAAAATACGCTTTAAACTTGAAGGCCTAACAGGGTCTTTATTCTACTTTGGTATATACTCCATCTTGCATCTATCTCATATTCGTATTGTTAACTTTACCGAACTCTTATTCACATGACAGAAATAATGATCAAAAATGTGATAGTGATGTGGTAGTGTGAATGTGGTACTTACAGGGTGCCTTCAAATTGGTAATACAAAACCAATGTTTTACACACACCTTGCCTAAACAAAACCCCTCTCCTGAGTCTCATGTTGCGAAATTAACTAAAAGTATGTTTTCTAAGTTTAATTTTTCTATTATTTTTGGTTTAATGCGGTAACCCTACCACGCGAACTACGTGTAAAATTAGAGTAATAATGATAAGTATAATAACATCAAATGACGGATATGACTGGTAGGTATTAAATGTAGAGTAACCACGCATTAGGACTTTAAACATTAATTTTATTCAAAAGTTAACGATCCTTAAAGAAGGCTACTTTAAAAAACTGATTTACAGTATTCCCAGCTTCTTAATAGCTTTCGGCTGGCTATCGCTATCACGCTTGCTCTTGCAACTGACAGTATATTTGTCACTCGTGTCATAGAAAAACGATGCTTGCCAATCGCTAATAAGAAAATGGTTGCACTGTCTGTACCTAATGTAATTCACTATTCGTCATTAACTGAGCCACAATCAAGTGTTTTGTATTACCAATTTGAAGTCACCCTGGATACGATATATGTACATAAAGGGTGAGCAATAAAAATGGGTATATATTTGAATATCTAAAGTTAACATATATATCTAAAGTTAAAATATCGAAGTTTAAAATATCGAGGTAATTATCTACGATAAAAATACCACGCGCTTAAAATATCAAATGCTTAAAATATCTAAATTTAAATATTTATAGTCCAAAATATCGAAAGTTAGAAAATCCAACGGTCGACTTTTCTACAATCGTAATATCTACGTCTGTTTTTTCCGTATTTGGATATTTTAAGCATTCGATATTTTAAGCGCGTGGTATTTTTATCGTGGGCATTTCAGACGTAGATATTTTATTCGATATTTTATATTTTAATTATATACATATATATATATATATATATATATATATTAACGCTAGGCAACGCTGCTTAAATACAAATCAAAAACAAATACTTATTAAAACTGTGTAATACTTATTTATTTACATTTTCAACTGTGTCTTTTTTAGGGTTCCGTACAAAAAAAATAAAAAAACGGAACCCCTATAGGATCTCTCGTGCGTCTGTGTTAGGGAATGCAAATTAACCGGTTATTAACCGTTTTTGTATGAAAATAACCGGTTAAAACCGGTTATTTGCATTGATAGTCTGTTTGTCCGGCCGTGTGTCACAGCCAATTTTGCTCCGAATCTACCGGACCAAATCAGGAGAAATGTGGCTGGACGGTGTAATCCTATGACCCAAACACAGATGTGCAAAGTAAATAAATATTTTTTAAAATAATGGTAATTTTCGGTCGGAGAAATTAGGAGATTAAAAAAAAAGTTTTGCAAACCTTACTGTGTCATATATCAAATGAAAGGGCTCGTTATGAGGATCTCAAATATATTTTTGTTATTATTGTAAAATAAAAAGTTTTGATTTTATTCATGAAAGAAGAAGAAAATTGACCATTCCCCCCTGATCAGCAAAACTACTAAGCCTAAAATTTTGAAAAAAAAACCATATTGATTGCTTGTAGATTACAGAAAAACCGATAAGAATTCTATAAAAAAAATACGTATGTACGGAACCCTCTCCACGCGAGTTCAACTCGCATTTGGTCGGTTTTGTGCGATATAATTACTTAATACGAAGAAAGGTGCTTCAGTGAAGTGAGCGAGCGTAGCGAGCGAACCAGTATGTGTAATGCAAAAGCTTCACTGCTTAGCCTTCCATGTTAGGTTTATTTATAGCCCACAAAAAAATGAGTATAGGTACGTATACTGAATAAACAGATTGAGTGATTTAGGTCGGTCAATCGGTAAATTATCGCAGTTGCCTCGCTTCGCTCTTCTTCGTAACTAACATATAGAATTCAACTACAATAACCGTTCGAAATTTCAAACTTTGTACATTTTGAACTTCGATATTTTAACTTTAAATGTATCAAACTTCAATATTTGAATACCTACATACCCAACAAGTACGTTCGATATTTCAAACATCGGCATAATCACCGGATGACGTTTCAACTTTCGATGTTTAAATCATCGATATTTTAACTTTAGATGAATAAACTTTCGATATTTGATTACATACCCAATAAGTAGGTAAGTTCGATATTTCAACCGTCATCGCCATACTAACCGTTAGATATTCAACTTTCGATGTTTCGGACTTCGATATTTTAACTTTAGATATGTTAAGCTTCGATATTCAAATATGTACCCATTCAAATGCGTGCATATGGGGAATATGGAAACTTAGGAAACGAACTCCTGTCTGTTAAGGTAATCTGGTCTTAATAACCAAGGCCTCGATTTGGGAAAAGGGAAACGATGCATTAAAAGATTTAAATAAATCTTAAGGGACCATCTCACACAAATTGAGCCAGTCCCAAACCTAGCAATTGTCCTCTTCTTGACATTTTTCAGAATCTCGTTTTTGATTATATTGGCACTGAGCTCCAATGAAAATCGTTACTGACCGCCTCACATTATACTATTATACCTTTTATCAGTCACAGCAAAAAAACGATGCATCTATACATTTTTAGAAAAAATACTCAGATTCAGATTAAGTTTCTTTATTTCCAATAAATATAATACAAAAAGGTCTTAAATTGTATTACATAAATTCGACATATTTAACCGTTGGTGACAGCATGCAAAACGAACTCTAATTCTATTTGTGTCGACAGATATGAACAATGGTCAGATCCACTTTTATATTGTTTGAGTTATTACTTCTTTTTGATTAAAAGTTACCTATCTCTATTTTGTATAAAACAAAAAAAGAATATGTATTTAAAATACAGGTATTTTTAAAACCTGATTAAGTCAATATTGTAGTTAAAATCAAAACTAGCTAAACCCATTTGAACCAATCAGAAGATGTAATCTTTCCTAAGATGGCTGTCAGTTTTCTTTGAGTGGGGCTATAAGTAACAAAGTGATCGTGTTAAATTTTCTTTTTTCCCAACTGCCCGAAGGAGGGTTACGTTTTAAATAACATGAGAATAAAAAAAAACTGAGTACGGAAGCGATCGCTAGCTTCTACATAACATACAGAAAAGAACCAAAAATTGTAAACGATCTTGCACTGTACCTACTGAATTCGTAGGTTAGTAAAACAGGTACATTTGAGTAGGATTGTTTCGTTAATAATGTTTTTCATTTAATTTAAATAAAATTTAAGAAAAATAGGTCATCTCACCGATTGGGTGCTATTATTATTGAATCATACTAGACTATATGTGACGTTAACTATGAAAAGGGACCTTATTGTCGAGGGCGCTTCCGTCATTATTAAAGATGCTCCGATAAAAATACAACGTCGCGTGACGCAGTGCGGCTTAAGCGCCATCGACAATAAGGTCCCTTTACATAGATAATGCCACATATAGGAGACAAATTAAATTAAACTATGACCGAGCCAAAATCCATTTGCTATTACCAAAATTTAATGGGGTTCCGATTTTTCAAGTAGTCTGTCATATTAAAATGCAGCAATAAGCGTCCCAGTAATAAAATCGGGATCAGAAAAGGGTTATCACGATTTCAAAATAAAGTTCGATAGAGTTAGCCTCGTTCGATATCTATCGACACATTTAACATTTAAACAAGTACCCTTTTAATATTCCAACAGGTCAAGTTAATTTTGTATCATAATTATTATTCATCATGATCATCATCTCCTTGCCAAATATTAATAAGGGACTTGCCAGTTTTTGCCATTAAACATTCATCGTGGTTATAATTATAAGATTACCTTCTTAAAAAGAAGGAAAGCTTAATTGCATTATATTGTCTAATTTAATACCTACCATTACAAATTGTTTTTACTACCATCTAATTAAAAATGAATATGGCAACGCTACAGTTGATCACGAAAAGCACGAAACGTAGGGTTGCGGTAGATGTACAAGATAAACAAAACAACAAGATTGACAAGTACATTTACTTGGGTCAGATTACATGTCTTTTGACAGCAGGGTGTTCAAATAAATCGATCGAAGGATCGACAACGCCTGGGAGAGCTTTTGGTACATGAAGGCGATAAGGACAACTTTCCATTGTCACTAAAATGCAAAATCTTCGACGTCCGTACTTCTTCTATTTGATCCTACCCTATGATGCCTTGACTAAGTCATGGACTGAAGTCAAAAAGGCCAGACTCAAGAATTGCCAGCGAGCAATGGAGCTCAGCATTCGTTTCTAGAACTGACAGTATCAGAAATACCGTATTGCGCACCAAAACCGGTATTGTGGATGTGGGTGCCAAGACCGCTGAACTCAAGTGGGACTAGACTGAACACGTCCGCCGAATGCATACGGAGCGGTGGGCCAAAGTTATCACCGATTGGACCCGCTAGATTGCCACCGGAGCAGAGGCAGGCCAAAGAGGAGAAAGCGGGATGACTTGGACGCGTTTCGAAGCAAGTGGCGAGAGCATGTACTCGTATACTTAATAGGGACGAATGACGGATAAGAGGGGACGCCTTTGCCCAGTGGTGGTACAATAATACTGGCTTAAAAATAGTAAAAATAAGAAGTTTTTAGCTCTAAATATTCCTTCATTGAGTAATAGTACATTACTGCATGGACCGGGGAAAGCCTGTTACAGGACAAATATGAGTTGGCGTGGCCGAGACGCAGTCTAGGCCGCGCTATATACGTGTCCAGCCACCGCCCCTCCAGGCTGAGGCATGTATAGAGTTTTTCTCCAACAATCAAATCAAACTGTTAATAATATTAAATATAGTCCCAAAATTTCCTTGAAAAAAAAAGAACTTGTCGCCATCATCATGAACATTACTCATATAATTCTATTTACATTCGAAGCAGGTGCGATTTAGTATGAAACTGAAATACAGCATTAAATAAAATCACAGTTTTTAACGTAATACATCCAATTTAAATAAATGAGAGTTTAACATTAATTACGCGTTGAAGTTATTTCGACAATTTTTTTTTTATGACGCATTATCTTTTTCAAAAAAAAAGTAAAACTGTTTGATACACCCTTAAATACGCTGTAAACACTGCTCGAAAAGGAACCTATTTAAGTAGAAGAATATTGATTTTTTACTTTTTGAAACATGGTTTTAAAAAGTAAAAAAGTGGTATGTAACTAATCAAATTTCATACATTTTCGCGGTCGCTGCAGTTACTGCTTCTGTTGGCAAATAATATCTTTTTTTTTTAATCTTGCCTGGGCTGGAACTCACATGTTTTTACAACAGTAAGGGTAACATTTCCGAGCGTATGGGAGAAGAAACATTTAACCTAAAGCCACTTTGACTCAATTTTCTTAATGGGAGGAATATTTTGCTAAGCACAAAAATATTTTAAAGATGCACCCGATATATATATCTCGACAGACAGCGATAATTTTGTATAGGTTACGGTTTTCATCGATTGCTTCACCACATAGCGATATTTTGGTACGGCGATCCTGCGCTCAACGATCACGTTGTTTGGTTTGTGTAAGGAGCTGCCATTGTGTTGTTGGCTTTTCTCGCGGACACATCGTAATAGTTTTGTTCGGTGCATGTTCCGTTAAGATTTGAGTCAATTATGTTTTTTTTGTAGCCACACGTACACACACACACACACACATACTACGTATCATTGGTTTAGTTTTGGTTTAAAAATGCAATGTGGCATCAAAGAGCAACCTTTAAAATGAACACCATATTTATAAGACTAGCTATGTGTGTTTGTGACACCTATCGAATCTAAATGTTTCCAAAAATTAAAGGTATGAGCCAAATTATCAAAAAAGAAAAATAGTTAATTATTTATGTGTTCTTGCCAAAAGTACTCTTAACCTATAAAAAATATATTAACACTGCCATTAATACATACCGAAAAAAGTAGCTTATTCATCTCCTGAACAGTACGTCAAAACTCATGGCGACTTTTGTACACGCAGCTACGATATCTTAAAGGAAAGGATACTATTATTAAATTAAAATAAAACAACCGCCACTATCAGATTTCATTGGTTCTTGAGTTATAGGCAAAAGTTATACCTAAACATATAATTAGAAAAAAACATCGTAGATATATAGAAGCACCAAATCACTTATAGGAAATTGGCTAAACTTACGTACATATGGTTTTCGGAAATAGTTTTTCATCTTTGTATAACGGCAACTGAATCCTACACTGAGCATGTCCCAACTTGCTATTGCCCGGTTTGTTCATGCATACAAAATGTCCTGTATATAAAGGTCCAAAACCAACATATTGTATATCTTTGAGGAAAATAGGTGACTGAATTGACTAGGTGAATAAGTGTTAATTTTCATATTTTTTAGTTTCATGTGATTTTTTTTTTGCTTACCTCTTAAGCCTTTTTGAATGTTGTCACAGGTCTGTACAGGTATTTGCATATTCAAATAATATTATGATATATTATAGAATTTCAATACTTCCACTCATCGATTCCAAATACGAAATCCCTCATTTTTGGCGAGTACTGTCGATAGTTGTCAAAGAACTTCAACCTACTGGCTCCTATTTACTGGTGTCATAGCAAGATTACAAAGAATTTTTGGGAAAATAACATTTTTTGAGAAAAAAAAAGGTAAAGAGGTAAGCACGAGAAGGTCACACGAATAAAAAAATCATGAATATGAACACTAGTTTTACTATCAGGATTTTTGCAAAAGCTAGGTATAATCACTTTAGTCGGCTGTATCCCAGGAACTAATCAAGTCTTCTTAGTCGTGATAGTTTTCCTTAAAAATTCGTTTTATGTGCTTTCATTTAAGATATTTGTGCCGAAAATCTAGAAAACTGATAATGACATGTAATACAGTGCAGTGCTTGAAAGTATTTTAGTTTGTTGGAATTTTAAGTTATAATTTTATTGATATGTATGTTATGTTGTAAGTTATTAAATATGAACCTTGATGCCTGAAATAAAGTTATTCTATTCTATTCTCATACATAATTTACTATATTCAAAGTTTTTTTACAATTTTGTCGCCGTAATTTAAATGTATAATGTTGTTTGATTACAGCTTTGTAGTACCAAGAGTTCTCTAAGTAGGTAAAACCGCAGACAGACGGACAGACAGACATGGCGAAACTATATGCAATGTATTTTATTCGATATGATCAATGCTCGCCTTACTGTTGCAAAAACAGCACGGGGAGTTCAGCTTACAATTAGTGTGGGACTAGGTTAATTTGGGTGAGATCGGCCCCCTGATATTTATTGATGTGCTTCCCTTCACATATCCCTCCATTAGTCAAAAATCGGGCCGTAGCATGTCGGACCATGGTCGGTAGAGGGTTCCGACGCTGGCCGTTACTGCAAACACAAAAAACTATCTCGAAAAACTACAAATATGAACGAGGAGTAATTTCCTAATCAAAGTTATATTAGGTGATGACTTTAAGTAGGTAGGTGTAAACTTTTTAGTTGACTGTATCTCATGAAAAAAACTACTTAGTTGCCATAATTTTCCTTTTGAATTCGTGATTTATAACCAATTTCACCATACTATGTTAAATTTAATCAATGTTAAACGACTGTTAGTTCATACATTTTGACAGCTGTTAACGCTCTAATCGTCTGTTAAGTTGTTAACATCGTATGGTGAAATTTGTACCCCAAATTTTCAAATTAGTAATGATATATACGTATGATATATATGTTTTTTGTAAGCACTGCAATGTAAAGTCGGCCAAAAATGTGGTCTACCACCCTAACCTCGTAAGGCCCACCATACTACAAACAGGTAGTTTTTTGTGAGTGGGACTTTGAATCTAGCATCAAGGCAATAAGGTTCAATTAAGTTCGTTCGATAATGCTATTTTCAGTTTGTGAAGATAGGAAAATAAACCTTATTCTTATTGCAACACAGTTCAAATTAAATTGCTTTGATTATGTACATCCTATTGCACACTGGGCCTTACGAGGCTAAGGTTGAAGTTCATTTGCACGTCATGATACAAGTTCGAGTTGCAGTAATATTATGACAGTGACAAGTGTCAACCTTAGCGACAATTAGATTTCACAGAAACCTTTGTCAAAACTAGTAGACCACTTTCTTGGCCGATCGTACCTATTACATGTCTTTATCATTTTTTTAGATTTTGCGTAAAAATATCTTAAATGAAAGCACATAAAACGATGATGTAAATATCCTTGGTTTACATGTAGGTACGCCGGTACGACAGGTACGTATCCTAAATATTGTTTTCCACTTATTTCATCATTGATATGTGCGCGGTATAAATACATCTAAACCCCTTGCAAAGCAAACGGGCGTTCGAATTTTTCAAGTAATTTATACATATGTTAACTAAATGAGGTTTAACGCTACGAAATTAAACTAATATTATTTGCATAAAATTATGATTGATACCTTCAATACCCCGTTATCAAGCGCTCAGTTTGGTGGCTGACGTCACAATAGGGTAGTTTGGGGAGTAAAAGGAACGGTGTTAATTAACACGACAACCTAGTCTATTGGTGTTCAACGGAATTATTTTTTATAATCAGGCATTCACGATATAAGTTACTAATAAGTCAATTGTCACTTGATTAATTAATCAACGTTGTTCTTTCGTTAACTGACTCTCTGTAACAGATCAGAAGTTGATTTAAATGACTTGCGGTTTTAGCAGAATATATCCACTTTAAAAATGCTTGCTAACGGTTGCTTGGATTTATTTGTACTTCTTGACCAGTATTAACATCGTTAACGTTATGCGACGTGGCAAATCTGTCTTTTTTTTTTTCAATACAAATCTCAACTTTTCATATATTTTTCGTCTTCTTTCGTGCAGAGTTAATTTTGATAGCTCGCTCTGTTTGTTATCCACAATCAAAATACATTCTGAAAATCACACGCAAATTATTTTTTATGAAATTTAATTCGCTTTCAATATTGTATTTTTTGCCTCTGTTACTATTATAGTTTGATTCATTAGAGCTTTCAGAATCTATTTTGATAACGGATAACATGCAGAGCGAGGTATCAAAATTACTTGTGCATGAAAGAGGACGAAAAATATATGAAAAGTTGAGATTTGTATTGAAAAAAAAATGTCGGATTTGCCACGTTACGTAACATTAACATTAAAGATCTTAATGCAGGTCAAGAAATATAAATAAATCCAAGCAACCGTTACAAATGCTGCTTTGATAACCGCAAGCTTTTCAAATATGCGCAAATAACATCTGTAGAAGTGGAAAAAGGCTTTTCCTCTTTGAAGTGGATATAATTCTGCTAGAAGACGTAGCCTAACCGCAAGTCATTTAAAACAACTTCTGATCTGTTACAGAGAGTCAGTTAACGAAAGAACAACGTTGATAAATTTATCAATTGACAATTAACTTATAAGTAATTTATATCGTGAATGCCTGTTAATAAAAAAATAAGTGGTTGCCGGGTCTGAATAGTGCCATTCCATGTCTTCCCGTGGATGTAGGTAGTTAGAGGTGACTGAGGGAATAAAGGCTTGTAGTACTACTAGGCGATGGGCTTGCCACCTGTCACTAATACGTTGGTAAACATCTTAAATAGCCTATTTGTGCAAAATGTAGTTACAGAATTATCAACAAGTTTTTAGAGTTGTAGGTAATTCTGTAGCTCTGCCTACCCCGGTCCGGGATTACAGGCGTGAAGGTTTGTGTATGTATTATTAGTAAGTATTACTCTTCGTACTTTTTTTATTTTATTCGCGGCTGTCCCTCTGTATGATCGCGATAATCTCAAAAACGACTGCGCGGGTTTCTGGACGGACGTATAACAATGCGGCGTCGGTTTCAAACACTACACTTCTTATCACCTCCTGAAGTCTTAACTCAAGTTTATCTTCCGCTTATTCGGACGCCTCCGTAGTATTTTACTATCATGTCTTAAAAACACCCACATTTTTCTACAATTTATTATAAAACTAGCTTTTTTCCGCGACTTTGTCGGTGTCGTCATCCTGATGTTGGAAACAGTGTATTTTGTTCGAGATAATATGTTGACTATGCAACTAATTATAATTATTTAGGCTACCTAATAATTATTTTGTCTCCATTCAAAATGTTATATAAATTTGCCCATCCACACACTTACAAACCTTCGTATTTATAATTGTTGTCATTTGAATAGTTTTCCATGCGCCATTATTCGTTTTTTTTACTTGACGCTACGACAAATGTAGCGAGACACCCAATCCCACCCATTCAGCCTCTACGAGCGAACCACTTGCGTTAAGGTCAAAAATATTACCCTACTTCTTCTGCAGTCGGGTTATATATGTCAAATGTGATAGATAAAAGCGACTACGAGAATAGTCTAAGATCCGAATAGGAAACAACCTTCACCGGGCTTTTTAATAGATAAAAAGTATTTTATATCAAATTTAATATGTTAATTGTAATATATGGCGAATAGGTAGGCCGACAAATTTCAGTCAAGTACTTATAAAATTATTCAAAAAAATAAAAATGTACTTTATTTTAAAATTGCAATTGCTTGTTTAATAGACAAATTAGATACCTACTAATCGAAAGTATGCCAAAAAATACTCAAAGATGAAGGAGGCGGCAAGTACATCCGGTTTAATCACGCGCAGATACACACTGATGTTATTACCTCACACGAAAATAGATAATAATTTCATTTAATTGACTAGAGATTTTTGCACGTTAAACGCAAATTTTATTCGTTATCGTTTTCATCATATATTTCCAATGACAGGTAGCTTTTTTATTGACCTTAGTGACAAATTTTTAAAATTATTTACCTACAAGTCACTGTTTTTTTTACATTCAAATATTTGTTTTTAAAAGCTTTTAAGTGATTTTTATAATAAAGATATTTACAATATTTTCATGTTTTAATTTGCACTTAAATGTTTACTGGTATATACTCTGTGCCAATTGACATTGCCAAAGCTGTAGACACAACCAGACGAACCAATTTACCATTATTACTCGATAATCACGTGCTTTTAAAGATCAAGTGAGCTCTTAGAAATGATTTATACACTTCATCTTTACTTTCGCATTAAGTTTAAGATTAAATAACTATTCATTATACTTTGTTTTAAATAAAAACACACTCGATGAATATTTGAGGTTATGTGTCAAACAGTACTAATTTGTTTACATCTTTGGCAATTTCAATTGACACAGACTATAATTTTCCCGTTAACCGGCTTTGCCGGAACGAGGTCTGTAAATTACCGTTTTAAAAATTGGCCAGTGATTGCATTCCCTATTCCGTAGTAAAACTAGGAACCCTTATAGATTCGCCATGTCCGTCCGTCGGTCCGCAGCTTAGCTCAGGGACTCGAATACACATATTAGTCACGCCGTCAAAGTGGTGAAATTAAATGTTGGTAAAACTTTTTTAGGGTACCCGTAACATAGGGATGTTATTTTTTATCTCGTCTACCCCATGGTGTGGGGTGTCGTTGGATACGTCTTTCCAAAATATTGCGGGTTTGTGAGAACAATTTTTTGATTAAGAGATCCGTTTGTGAAATATTAAGATTAAAAGTGCTAATTTTCGTTAAGTGTGTGTGTGTGTGTGTCCCTACAGCTAAACCTACAGATACTAAAAAGCAGAAAAATATCTTATATGAAACTACATGTAACAAATTTTTGTAGAAAAACTTTGCCGACTAGGTATATACCACCTTTTGTCACTTCGTTAGTTTTGTTTTTCTTCTTACCTTTTATTTTGTATTTATGTATTTCTAATTTACGTACCTATATGTATTTATTTAAGGGATATTTATATGTATTTTTAAATTGTTTAATTCAGTTTGCACCGCCTGCCTATGTCTATCGTTTATATTTAACCATCTCTTCTTTGTAAGGTTGTCTGGAAGAGATCGCTATTTAGCGATAAGACCGCCTGTTGACTCACTATGTAATCTATATTTTAGTTTCTTGTATATTCGTTACTTGGTGTATGTGGTGTTTCAATAAAGTGTTTTGTATTGTATTGTATTTGTATTGTATATAGACTTAATTGCTTCTTGAGATACAGGCGATTTAAGTGTTAAATTTGTCTACTAAAATCATAGAAGACAGCACCAAATTAGGTTTTGTGTAGTAACGGTTTCAGAACCCTACACTGAGCAGGGTCAGAAATGCTCTTGCCCGGTTTTTATTTAGTCGTATGTACAAATGAATATGACTTCGTCTTAAATGTTCATGTCGTGTCTAATAAGAGAAAACATTTAATAGCTTAAATTAATGATTGCAAGACGCCGCAACTGCGTTGGCTGAAGAGGCCGGAGCCACCGGGCGACTAGCGGGCAGTCGAGCTGGCGTACCTGGAGGCAGCGACGGCGAGTAAAACGAGGTCGGGCGGTCCATGACGAAGTTAGATGAAGCCTGTTCGGCGGCGGGCCCAGTCGGTGGTGGCAGGAAGCAGCGCTCGAGGTGCGGCAGCGAGTGCGCGCACCAGCCCGTGTTGTCCCTGCCCATGTCTATGTAGCCGTGCCGATCCAGCGGGCGCTGCGCTCGCCAGCATCGCGTGCAAGCGACGGCTTTGTTTCCGTGGTCGATCTCAATGGTGACGGTTTTAAGTGTTTACAGGAGCAAAACAACACGACCGTTCCCGGAGAGGCGCGCGCCAGGATTGAAGGAGCCGCTGGTCGAGCTCATAGCACGCTCACCGGCACGTGCGCGAGGCACGCACGATCGCAACGTGCGCCGCGCCGCGCCGCCTCCGCCACGTGCCGCGCCCTCGCCCGCTCTCCCGGTCTTGTTACCACCGCCCACCCCAAAGGCTTCGTCTCGGTTAAAACTAAGCCTTCCTGGGTCAGAAAGTCGAAAGCCGATAACCGCTTGCTGGAGTAAACAGCGCACCGTTGACATTAGGTACCTATTCCCCGCCTTAACATGGGCGCTAACCTAAAAGGGATTAGTGAGAGTAAATGTGGGTGCCCAAGGTTCCGTACTTTATTAAAAGTTTGCAAAAGTATTTTTTACATCCGTGATTGGTTTTTCATGTGTAATAAAAATATGGTTTTAAGAAAAAAAAACTTATCTTAGCTTTACCCAAGATAAGGAGAATTGTTATATGCATGACTTTTTCTCACTGCTTAAATAAAAGCTGATTCATGTAACAAACAGTTAAGAAAAATCTTTTTTGAATAGCTATAAAAATAACCAAGATATAAGCCAAAAAAGATTTGTTCCTATCTCTCTTTTTAGCAAACCTGAATTTAACATGGAGTTTACATGGCCGACCTGTTACATGACGTCACAGTGCATATCGGATCTCTCTGTCTAACGGTAAGGTAATATGTATATCTTCTGAGCAACAGAAATGTAATTTATATTATAAGTGGAAACTGTTTCGGCTGATGTACTTTTTAAATTTGATTGTTTCATAATGTGTTATATATTGCTGTTTGTTTCCCAAATAAATAAATAAAAAATAAAAAAACTAATCGCTGTTTAATTAGCAGTTTAAAATGCTTGTATCGCCCGTATTTCTAGGCGGATTTTAATTTTAATTTCACTTTTGGTGATCTCTTTTACGGTATTTTCATAATTTGATAAGAAAGGCAATTTAAAAAATCCATGCACATTCCCTATTGAATTAATGATGAGCACGAATGTTGTACAGTCGAGTTCATCAATATGTATATGTGTACCTTGTCACTTTAATCGCTGTGACAATTCACATATGGCAGCTTAAACATGTCATTTAATAGACAAGGTACTAAAGTGTACACATATTTATGAACTCGACTGTACCAGAGTTTTGGATGCTTTCTATGTAGGTATTAGGTATTTAAGCCTTTTCTTGGCAAAAATAAAAAATCTTATGGATTCAAGCCTCTTCGGATTTTAATCCAGAAAATAAATAAAATAACTTGATTTTCATTTCTCAGAGTAATATTCAATCATTTTAGATAATTTACAAGTGTGTTTTGTTTAAAATTATATACGTATATTGTTGTCTAGTACCGTAATACAAGCTTTCCTTAGTTTAGGACTAGGTCAATTTGTGTGAATTTGTCCTACGTAATTTATTTTGGGGGAGGCCTATGTGCAGCAGTGGACGTCTTTCGGCTGACATGATGATGATGATGAATTTATTTTATTTTATTTCGTTACGAAAATATGTGGCGTTATCTGTGAAAAGGGACCTTATTGTCGATGGCGCTTCTGCCATTATTAAAGATGCTCCGATATAAATACAACGTCGGGTGACGCAGTGCGGCGTAAGCGCCATCGACGTTAAGGTCCCTTTACATAGATAACGCCGCATATTGTATATTAAACATATGCACACAAGTTACGGTTCTTCTTAGTGCGCAAATTGTAATGATCAAGTCTATGGTAAATCATGATCGTAATATTAAAGCAACTGTTTAAAAGATATATCATAAAAGAGAAATGGTTGCAATGAAGTTAAACGAGTTTTCCGTAATGTTGCGAACTTTTGATAACAGTTATATTAAAAAGATTTATTGAAGGCGGGTTTCATTTGTTGTATTGCATAAATGTGTAAAAAGTAATATTTGACCCTTTGAAGTTTCTGTTATGTTGACGTAAATTTTTTAGATAATTTTTGTTTTAAAATTCAGGCAATATTGAGACACTGATGTTTCAAAATTAACGTTGTTGCATGCTTTTACATTACAAATATAATTATTATTGAAGCAATGTAATAAATGTACATTATGGTAACGCATGATCTGATTTACCTGCAATATTATAATATTAACTTTCATTTGTATCATTACAATAATGTAGGTTTTATTATTTTCAGAAAGGTTCAAAATACCAATAAAATTAAAGTTAAGGGGTGGTCCATTTGCTAGCAAAACCGCCGGAACGCCAAAGGTCTAAACCGCCAATGGAGCACTAAAAGTCTGCGGACTTAAAAACCGTCGGATTTGATTGCTGGCTCTTTGTGCATGCTTGTAATTCTAAGTCCGCGGTCGAGAGTCGACAGTTTTGCTCGCCAATGGATCACTACGAGAGTCGGCGAGCCAACGAGCCAACGAGCCAACGGTTTAGACTGTTGGCTCGCCGGCTCGCAAATGGATCACCCCCTTTACTGTCATGCCGGCACCACACTTCGCTATTCGCTATTCGTTATGCGGCTGCGCCGTATTTGTTAAAATATTTGCTATCGCGCTTATGCGTTATGCGTGCGAATTAAGAAGACATAGACGAATAAACCCTCCACACTTCGTTGAATGTAGGCGCATAAGCCGAATAACGAATAGCGAATAGCGAAGTGTGGTGCCGGTATCATATTCTTGCGACATTCTGTTCAAAACGTTCAAATGCAAGGAATATATAAGTAACCTTACTAAAACTTGTTGTAAGTTTCATGCTTAGTGAGTAGGTAGGTACCTGCATAAGATAAACATTTTTATATTAGGTACATAACAACATAAAGAATAATGATTATAAGATAGGTACAATACAAACCGAATGTAACATACATTATATATGTTGAAGCGTGAAACGATTTCAACCGACTTCAAAACTTCGACTTCGACTTCGACTTTTTTTGCGTTTTTGAAGGCGGTTTTTTGTTTTTTAAAACATTTATTTTATTTTATACTTTTTATTTAGTGATCATAATACGCTATTACGTAGTCCCACTTCTTAGTTGATATGAAACTTTAAGTTATTTCAAGCGCGCCGCAAGCAACGCCGCGGGAAAGTCATAGTCATATTTCAACAAGTAAATATTCTTCGTTGTAGTCGCTCAACTATCTTAATCGAGATATCTTCTCACCACCCTTGAAATCGATACCGTTGAGGAGTTCCGGTGGCCATCTGTGGTCTTCATCATTAGTTCCAATTCACCATATGATACTTTCTGAATGCAAATGCTGGACTTGTTACTTGAAATACTAAAATCGCTATATGTTTGCCTACAATATTTGAGGAGTTCCCTAAATTCCTCACTGATCCCCTCATCAGATACCGATTTGGTGACAATGGGACCACCTAGGAAGTATACTTTATCAAACCAAAAAATAATTTTTACAATCGGTCCACAATTGACGGAGTAATCGGTGAACATACATAGAAAAAAAAAAAGATACATACAGTGGATCGTATAACCTCCTCCTTTTTTGAAGTCGGTTAAAAACTCAGACCAGCCTCGGTCTACGAGGACTGCACAGGCCGTAGCAAATACAAAAAAATCGTAGAAACTCCATAAGGAAACAGAAAATCGTTTTCCGTGAAATGAACATACCAGCTAGAACCCCGTACCTATCATCAAACAAGAGCCAAAACTTGGTGCTTATCGACGATATACGGAACACACCTTAAACCATTTCCCTAAAGTCGATGTGAGTGGAAAGATCAAAATGTTTCCTTGTTCGTTACGCCGGTGAAAAATACAGAAATATTATTTTCCAAGATGAGAATTTTTTTACGATCGAAGAGCATTATAATAAACAAAATGATCGACTGTAGGCTCATAGCTCCAAGAAAACCTCTCAAGTGGTTAACATGTTGTAGTTATTATAAAGAACTTGGTCTGTGCGTTTGTGTTTTTTACCCTTTGGATACGGAACCCTAAAAAACAGAAACGTACAGACCTAGTTATTTATAATAACTACAAAATATCCAAAAATCGTGGAAATCGGACTTTATTTAGGGGGTGAGAAACGTTATCGCCCGAAGCTAAATTTGTATGGATTTTTTTGACAGCTTTACAATCCTCTTAAAGCAAAGTGTGGACATTTTGAGTGAAAGTATTTTATAGTCGATTCCTGAGATAACCCTGTAATTATACATAGTTGTTTTAAAAATATTACATTAAAAGTTATGACCATTTTTATTTGTAACAGAATTTACGGCCAGACTATATGATAAGTGATTAGTCGCCATGCTTAAGAGGCCACGTATGCTGAAGTTGGTAGTGTTTTGAGATCTGGATCTCAATTCATATTACGGATATATGTGTCAGTTTTTTTACACGGCTACCCAAAAAAGGAGTGTAGGTACATAATGTTTTCGGGGTTCATCTATGTATGTACGATTCTTTATTCCACCATAAACAAGCCCTAAAACTACTAAACGCCTGTGCCGATTTAGATATCTGTGATAGAATCCTTTCACCATCCCGGGTGACATAGGATACTGTTAAAATTGATATTAGAATAATAGCAAAATATCAATTATTAATATAGATAAATCGACAATAATATAAAAAATGCAGTCGGGTTTTTAAAACTTGCTTTTCATGTATTGGGCGTATTTAACATGATAATTTTTCCTTGTCACTGTAAAAGTAAAAACACGATTAGAGAAAAACCTCAATAGTTTTATTATTCAAACATGACACCTTTTTAGCATGTTGTGGTTGGATCTTCGAAACCCCACTACCCTTAACGATGATTTTGTATTTAATAGTTGAGTACTCATTATTTTTGAATCCTGGTAAACCCTTTTTTTATAAATGTAGTTTTATAGTAAACAACAATTATTTGAATTTGACGCTGCAATCACTGCGCGCACCAACTATCTCCGTCTCACGTTCTTCGCAGGGAAGCACATAAAGCCATCCCTTGTGTGGGCGTGGCATCATATGTAGCCTCATTAAGATACTTTGCGTGACCTTCAAATGAAAATCTGTTTTTTTAGGGTTACAATGTCCGTCCGTCTGTCTGTAACTCCTACCTTTAAAGAACCGTATCTTTAGAACCGTAATAGATAGCGGGTGATATATTTTTTGAATAATATGAGTTAACACAGTGGATTTACTAACAAATATTAAAAAATAAAGAAAGTGATATTTAATAAAGGGGCTCGGTTATGTTATTATAATGCAAGGTCGAAACCGTCATGCAAGCCCTAACCTGTATGGCCTATAGGTATTATGGCGAGACTTCATCCAGTGCCTATGTCACAGCAGTTTTTCTCTGAAACGATAGGAGCTGGAGCTATTAATTAGAAATTTGGCATAGTAGTATAACTACCTTGGCCGTATCTGGTTTTAGAAAAAAAAAAATGTTTTAATATAATTTTTCTAGGGTCTAGAATGGGGAGGTTGAAAAATGAAAGTGATTTGATTGTACCAAACGCGGTGTCATGAAAAATCACAATCAGTACATTTCAAATTTTCCGTAACGTAACCTTTTGATTTATAGACAAAAATTTACAAAAAATGAAGTTGAAAAATTTTACAGTTTGGAAAAAAATGGCAAAAAGCTTTAAAAATCTGTATTAAAATTAGTTTAGTAAACCTTATTGATTAACAATAAATTTCAGTAATTCTAGCTTCTTATCATAAAATCGGAACTTTCTAAGTACCTTTAGTTATTATGTTATGAAGTCACGGGTAAAGATATTTACTAAAAATCTAAATCGATGTACTTTAACTTGTTAAGAACCTACGTAAGATATGCGTTTTCCAACCATATTATAAATACGGAACCCTCAGAGCGCGAGTCTGACTCGCACTAGACTGGTTTTTTAATTTGGTAAAGACAACATTCAAATTGAAATATAAGTAATATTTTTATTTGGTAAAGACAACATTTAAATGGAGGTATAATAATATCTAGGTACCTACTGTGCTGCAATACCTAATTGCACTTTACTGTTTTTTTTTACTTTAATCTTTAACCAGACAACCTTCAACCGCAGGAATTTGTAAGTTAATAAAAAAAAAAATGTATTTCAGTTTAAATGTAAATAAATTAAAAAATTGAATTTTTAAATTTACCTGGTTTTCCCTACCAGTGAGGTTCTTCTGCGTGAAAGGGCGCTCGCGCTGTGCTATGTTTGGAACACAAAGACTGGTTATGTGTTGGAAAAGCTTTAAATAAAATCCTGAGAAAATGTAGATGTAAAAATAACTCCTGGTACTTAATTATAGCAGCGGGAACGCTTTTGAAGGGCGGTCGAGAGAGCAAAAATAGAAACAAGTTGTTTGACAGCGCATTTAAAAACTTAAATAAAACAAAACTTGAACATTGATTTTACAAAGGAGCATCGGGTAATCTATTTAAGTTAGAAAAACTCATTGGTAGACATGGTGACTACGGGGGTTCGAGCTCGGAACCTTACGATCTCGAGTCGACCCCGGAAGCCACTAGGCCACCGACGCTCAGATCCTACTCGTCCTATAATTCAATCACACATAAACGGATGAACGGTTAGGACGATATGCACTCAAATTATTTAGTCTTCGCTCACTGGCTTGCAAGGGGCCTGACATGGCTGCGTCTATCGCGTGACAAAGTCTGGATAAGGCATCCGTCACCTTCTGACACGTAGTATATATAATTACGAGAGTGACGGATGCTTTATCCACATTGGACACGCGATACAGACGCAGCCATACTAGGCCCGCAGGATGCTTGCAGGTAATAAAAGTAATAAATAAAATGCAGTTTTCTCAAAAATGCTATGTAATCTTGTCATAACATCATCAAATAGGAGCCAGTAGGTTAAAGTTCCTGGAGCACTCTCAAAAGTGTCCAGTAAGTAGACTGATTTTGAATTAGGAAACCAAAAAGTGTCCAGTAAGTAAGTATGAAAAATCCATAACTTACCATATTATTTGAATCAGGGATCAATACCGGTATTAATTAAAATTGAAATATCTTCCTTAATTTGCATTATTTCCTTGATATTTTCGACTGTAATTTAGGTAATAACACTATTCTATTATATAAATTAATTGAAGAGCAAAAATATTCAATAATAAGCGAGATACCGAAATTGAATACCGGTATTTTTGTATGAAAATTATACCGGTATACGATCCCTGATTTGAATTCGGAACTATCGGTACAGACCTGTGGACACCCTTCAAAAAGACTACAGAGGTAAGCACTAGTATTTATATCGTTAACGGTATCAGAATACCATGCTATAGCGTAGCCAAAGCGTGAAAACAATTCTATAATGAGCGTTGCCATGGTAATATCAGTTCTATAATTATTATTATAGCATTGTTATTACCAAGGCTACGGTCCTGCCGGATATGGCAAGATGCCAATAACTGCAGAAAAGAAAAAAATATCTAGTCGACGACCCAAGACAAGTGGAATCATTGATTAGGTACCTACCTGTTTAAAAACCATCTGTAGGTTTCTTTCATAATTTTTCATTCTGAATGATCATTTTGGATTTATAACGATTTAAAGGTGTTGATATTGTGCTGGGGTGTTACTGTGCATAAGTTCCTCGGTTTTTTTACACTGTAGGGTTTTTGATTTTGTACATTTTGCTTATTCAAAAAGGTTCGTAAAATTTTAAATTAATACTCGTATCAATATTATTGGTGTTTCCTCTTTTGAAACGAATTTTTGGGTCGCCAGGACAAGCTTTGCAAATGGAAATCCCTTATTTATCAAATGCCCTGTATTTACCCTTTAACTGCAACTCACTACGAGTAATATTACTGAAACACTTTAAGAAAGCAAAACGCTTGTAGTAATTTTCTTCTATATTCTTCTTCAATCTTGATCTACCCAATGCTGAGTAGTTAATTAAAGGTCTATTCCATTTTGGCCCATTGAGAGCAAAGCGCTTTACGGCTGTTTAAAGTTCAGGGCCTCTATTCTAGGCGGTAAAAACCATATCCGTACCACGTAACCATAACCATTTTGGTATTTTTAATAACTCGGTCGCTATTACTGTCAAGTAAATAGGAGCTATCAAAACCTTTACAATACTATAAATCAAAGACGATATGAATTTTACCGCCTAGAATAGAGGCCCGGTTAGCAACGAGCTATCTCTTTAAATAATATTTTTAACTGGTAAGCTTAAGTTTAAAATTGTGAAAATGTCATTGCTACGCGTTGACAGGACATTCTTAGCTTCCGGGTTAAAAAATCGCCGACGTCACCGTGTTCAAGATGAGAGGGCGAGATCAAGGGCGCGGGCCGCGGGCCCACGCGTGGCCGGCCACGGCGTATATATAGCATGTTCTAAACGGGAGTCGTAACAAGGCTTTCACTTATTCTTACCATAAACACAAAGAAAGTACTAACCGTATTTTTTGTTGAAACTCGCTCCGTGACTCAGAAAATCTGGAAAAAAATATAGGTCTGTTTTATGAAAAAAAAAAACAAAGCAATTACCTAAATGTAGATATTTATATATTATTTTGCAAATTGAGTTTAACATGCACATTAAGTACGTATACGTAATTTTAGGGCAATCATTAGCATTACCTATTTACTTATGGGTTATATCTATACATATAAGTAGGTACCTATAGGTCTACCAGAATGTCATGAAAAAAAGGGAAATTTAAATTTAGGACTTGCAACTCCGAGGTAATAGGATTTAAAGGTCTTGATACTTGATTTTCCGCGATCATTAAAAGCATGGTGTGGCGAACTTAGTCCGCGTGGATCTTTATTTCTTTGGAAATTATTAAATTTTCTTAAATTAAAATATCACGTTTGTGCAACTTACTATTATGTACGAAGTGAAGATGGAACAAACAAAGATTTATAATATTAGTAACGATTAGTTGCCTACGTAACCCTTTAAATCAACTTTGGATTTGCATTTCCTAATAAATAATAAATAAGGTTAAATTGAAACAATCGTGTGCTTATGTTTATTAGGATTTAGTTCAAAATGTCTTTAAAAATTCGATGACGTATCGTCGCTTAGCTAACAATACCGTACACTGTGCAGGTCAAAATTGAAGTTTGTATTATATTAATTTAACTCTTAATTCGCGTTCAATCATTGACTTACACGGTATCGTTAGCTAAGCGACTATATTATGCAACTTTAACATAAATCAATGTCGTATTCTGAGAAGGTGCGAGATATCTTTTTTTTATTCCACATAAAAACATCATGAAAACCATGCCGCACAGCTACGATTCGCCATATGGTGGCAATAGGTAATCCTGGAATTAAATGGCACCTAATTATTAAGGGTTCTAAATATACTTCTGCGTGTCAGACATAAAAGCCAAATGGGGTGATAAGTAACGTTCCTGCAAATGTTCATCGGGCCTTAAAGTATCAATATTATTTGGCTTCATTTACTAGTCCTTTATAAACACGACACTAAATCAGAGATTTTGTTTGAGTAACATCTTCTTCCTCACAAATTTTACAGTACACATGATTTACGATATTTTTAGTTTGTGATCGAAAGGCTTTTAGGACATTTCCCTGGTAGCAAACGCAGTATCGGTTTAAAGACATTTATTTCTCAAAAGAATTTACATAAATTCACTTATATGAGAAAACTTGAGTATAAAAATGAACGAGCGCATACATTCTTAATTTCTTGTACATTTTTTAATAAATATTAAGTTAACGGGTAGAACACCAAATACCCAAGTAGACGCGCGGCTCGAGCGTACTATTTAGCGATAACAGAAACACGGATATGTCGTGCATAGAAGTGTCTATTTACAAGTACGTCCATGATAATCCATAACTCTGTATAAAAAACAGAAAATTTATATGGAATATAATAATAAATTATAAGGAACACTTATCTTAAATAATTATTATACTTTCATATAATGTTATTTTTTATAATATTGAAATTGCTAATATATATTTTTTAATAAGTTTATTTAACTTTTTACTTATTTAATTTACTTATTCTTATTCGTTTTTTTTTTACTTTTATTTTAGCGCATGCCGTTATTATAAACTATTTCGTAATTATTATAAGAGAAACGAAAATGTATTCATTTTTTTTAACTTGTTATTTACTTATACCTATCATTCCTTTTTATTTAACTTATCGTAGTATGGAACTTAATAAAATAAACCTACAAAATAATTATATTTTTGAAATGCCCTTTAAATTGATATGGTTTCTATCATTTTATTAGTAACACAGGTAATGCTGTTTATTTATTTTATTGTATTTATTCACTTCACTCAATATTTAATTACCAATGTCTTGGTTTTTTTTAAATAAATGTTATTAATAACATGTTTTTTTAGGAGGCGTTTAAAGGCCTTATTTGGTTTTGTGTCTTTTATAACTTCGGGAGCTCGTTATATAATTTGGCACCCTCACAGAGAATGCATTTTTTTCCATAATTTGTCCTCGATGATCGTAGAATTAAATCATTGCTATTTCGAAGTTTGATCCTTTGAACACGTTGTTTTTTTGTAAAATTTATGTTAGTCAGTATCTTTTTGCTAAGTATTTTCCTTATAAGCACACAAGTTTGAAATACATATGTTTGTCTTATTTCAAGAGCTTTGTTTTATTAAACATAACTTTCGTTGGTGTTAAATGGTCGTACTGAAACAACACTTTTATTAGTTTGTTTTGGGCTCTTTGAATGCTTTCTAAATTTGTTTTGGCGGCTGCACCCCAAACTTCAATGAGGTATTATATATGGGGTTTAACAAGAGAGTATTTGAGTAGAAACCACAAACAATAGCAAACTCTGACAAGCGGTGAAACGAGAGAACGAGAAGTGATTTTTTTGCTGTCTACTTCGGAGGAAGAGGCAGGCTATGAAGAAAACTGTTTAATACATACTTGATGTACGATTAGTGCTTTCTAATGATACTGAAGAATATGGAGACAGTTCAGCTCGTGTTTCTTATACGTATATAAATATAAAAGGTACAGATTTTCTGACTGATTCAGCAATATGCACACCCGAAACTGCTTAAATTAGAAATACGAAATTAGAACAATAGGACAGAATAACGCATAGTACAAGTAGGTACAATAGGTTTATTTTGGGAGTAAAGCAAGCAGTAAGGAGAGCGCTGGTCGGACTCTATGGCGTCATACGTCATACAGCCTAGTTGTTTTTTTTTAATCGTTTCTTCGTGATTATCTTAATACTTATATAAAAGAAGAAAATGGCTGACATATCAACGCACAGCCGAAACCACTGGGTCTAGAGATTCCAAATTTGGCATGTAGAGGTTTCTTATGAGATCTAGGGGTACACTAAAGAAAGGATTTTCCGAAAGTCGACCCACAACGGGAAAAAATAGGGGGAGTAGCGGCAACCTATTTTTACGCGTACAAAGTCGCGGGCGTCGTCTAGTTAAATATATAATGCTCTTTGTAAAGCATATTACCTAATTTAATATATTGAAGATTTTGACCGTACAGAATACCACCTATAGCGTAACCGAAGCTTGAAAACAATTCTATAATGAGCGATGCCATAATATGGTAATACTAATAACAGTTCTATAATAATTATTATAGCGTTGTCTATTACCATGGTTACGGTCATTCCGGACATGATTATAAGTATTTTTAAAAACCTTTGACGAATTCGGAGAGAATGTTAGTTTGCAAAATACGAGTATTAGTTAAGATAGTTTCACGCACAACGATCCGCCGCCCGCCGCCGCCCGCCGCCGCCAGCACCGCAGAGCCTGGCCGGCCGCCGCACCCCACCCCACTGCACCCACAAGTTGGGTGTACGGGATTTTTTTCATGGTCCTTTCGATTTTATACGCAGTAGAGAGCACTTTTAAAAAACAATATGGACATGGACGAAAAGTGTTTTCATATGGTTTTCTTACTCCTAGGAGTAAAATGAAGCAATTTCCGTCCTTGTGTTTCAATCGGAAAACCGTTCTTGCCGAGCATGTTTGAGAAAAGAGATGATTAATATCCATCGATTTGTTATTTGGTTACCATGGTCACGTTCAATATGGATATCAACAAAATGGCGTTTCGTTTGGCATTCCAAGTTATATGATTAATTATGAGAACTGTTTTAGTAGGTAACTATTAAAACTTGCATGAAATTTTGTAAACATTTAGCAATAAAATACATAAACTAATAACGCCAATCGAAATAATGAAAATGACTTTGCTGACAAGTACCTACCTAATTGGTTAGCGGAAAAAACGAGGAAAGTATACAAGAAAAGTTAGCGATTGTTTATTTTAGTCATTATCATTTTAAGTTTTTAGAAAAAGTAATGTATGCATCGGTAGATAATTAGCTCTAAAGGTACTCGCGCCTCTAGTCAGAGCGCGAGCTTGCGAGCTCCGAGTATTTTTTATGAATGAAATTGGAAACCACTCTAAACACCACCGTTTATCAGGTTCTAACGCTAAATGCCGCGACCTAGGACTAACATATTCCGCCGGCCGATGTTCCTGATACTCGTATTAGAATATAAACGTAAGTTTATAACTTTAAAAGATATATGCGTCTGTCATTCCGATTATTATGGTCTAAGATCCGAATAGGAGACGACCTTCACCTAGCTGTTTATTCGATAAAAAGTATTTTATATCAAATTTAATATGCTAAGTAATATATTTATAATAGGTTGACCGGAAAATTTCAGTCGTCATTATATGATTTAAAAAAAAACTGAAAATGAACTTTTTTTAAATTGCTATTGCTTGTTTAATAGACCAACTACATACTAATAGAAAGCATGAAGCCTATAGAATATGCAAACGTTAGGTTTAGTGCAAATTATAAGTACCGACTTACCTAACTACCCAATAGTTAAGATGGGAAAAAATAGTCAACCTAACGTTTGCATGTTCTGTAGGCAACATACTTTCGATTAGTACGTAACTAATTGGTCTATTAAACCAGCAATAGCAATTTTAAAAAAAAGTTCATTTTCAGGTTTTTTTTTAATCATATAAGTACTGGACTGAATTTTTCCAGTTAACCTATTATAAATATATTACTTAGTATATTAAATTTGATATAAAACACTTTTTATCGAATAAACAGCTAGGTGAAGGTCGTCTCCTATTCGGATCGTCTACTATTAGTCTGGGGCGCCCATGAGACATGGACAAACCGATAAACGTCACGTTATGTAAACGGGGGTTGTTTTTAAAACTTCCTTCGTATAATTTTTTGTTCAATGTCTAATCGTCTGACTGACGTTGGTGAGGTCCGTTTTTGTAGCCCTTTTTTGTACTGCGCCCCCGAGTCCCTAAAACTTGTTCTTTAAACATTTAAATATTGGTCGTAGTGCGCAGGTGTCCCAGAAACAGACGTCAACCCCCCTAGGGCTGATAGAGCAGCTAAAAAGTTATAGATTTAACCCCTATGTATGTTCAGCGATTTTTATTAGTTTCGGAGATAATGGTCATTTTAATCTGAATTTTTGTTTTATTTCATAAGTTTTTTTAGTTGTATTTTACATAATTAGAATCATTACGAATCAGCGAAGTTTTTAAACCTACTTGCCTGTTTTTTTAGGAATTTTTAAAAGTAATCACTCAAAGTTTGTTTCTCCATAGATACTAGGTGTCCCAGTGCTTGCTTTTCACTTTGTATGGAAATAACAACTTGACGTGATTGCTTAAAAAAATACTTAAAAAAACGGGCATATAGTTTTAAAAACTTCGCTAATTCGTAATGATTCTATATAATCAAGATACCATTTCCGTATCCGAACGCCTAAAATTATTTTTTTATTTAATTTTTTTATTAATTAAGCCTAATGTATCTTAATCCCTAAAAGTTCATAATACCTAATGTTTTTTTTCCCAACCGTTAACTTTTCAGGATTTTTTAAAAGGCCATTGTAAGGTTAAGTTTGTTTTATAACAATCATTAGGTATTATGAACTTTTATGGATTATGATATTTATGATACATTAAACCGTGTAAAGGGAGTTTTTAAATCCTCCTGAACTCCGTTTTAGGCAATCATTATTTTTATAATTTACTCTCATTTTGAGCCCTTACATAGATATAAATTTACCATTAATTAAAAAACGTATAAATTAACCAAATCATTAGAAAAAATAGAATTTTAGGCTTCTGCTTGGGCGGTACGGCTTTCCAAGCTGTTCACACGTAAATATTACTAGGTTAATAAGTACCTACCTACCATATGTATGTAATCCTATGGTATCCTTTTGCAATCCGATGAGCGACTAATCTTTGTTTTATTTCCAAGCTGGTTCAAAAATAAATAGTACTTAGGTACAGTAATGGGACAAAACTTGTAGATTGCATTTCAGGAAAAGTGAACTTAAGTTGACAGCTAAACTAGCGACATCTAAAGAGTATTGTATATTGTTTGTCTAGTTATTTATCCCGTGTACAGGCAGAGTTACAGCGCCATCTCTATCTTTACTGCGACAACGGTTGTAAGTAAAGTGATTGACTTAAGTTCTCAGCTGTAGTGATAACAACAATACCCGCTAGGTAGCGCTGCCGACTCCTTGACTGAAAATGTAAAACAAAACAGCTCTTTGTTAACTTACCATTACGATTCATGATCACTTGCAATGTATTTTTCTGAAACTATCAAGCAAATCTATCCGCGAAATACGGGTAAAACATTAAAAAGATTAGATTTTAAAAGTTTTTAAAACAAAAACTTTTGATAGGTATATAATCTGAGGGCTAGTCACATGTACGCACTACGATCAAAGTATAGTTTTCTGCGATTGGGCAAACGGCGTTCGGTCGGTGCAACAGACCGCTGTTTCTATTGGCGGAGCATGCCGTAGCAAAACAGAGCGCCCGACAGCACGTGATAAAGTTAGATGGACAAGAACTTACCTCGGTGGCACACAGATGGCTCTGCGAGTCCAACTCCATACGAATAACATTTTTACTCGTAGTCGTAGTGTGGAGTAAGACCGCAGGTTGCCCGCCACCGGCCCAACCCGCACCGGGCCCGCGTTCGAACCTCGGCCTAGTACCTCTCATGTGAAGTGTGACCTCAACCCCAGCAGTGGGACATTAGGCAGGTTATATAGTAGGTATAATAGTTTACTATACAGGTCCGGCCAAGAGTACAATGACAGCGTGAGGCATTAGTTTATATTGAGTACGTATTGAGTTTAAAGGTTACAAAATAGCTAATTTGCGACATTTATGCAATAAAAATATTTAAATGAGATATTTGGGATATTGACAATTTATAATTTTAGTTCCTTGAAAAAATCGTTAGGTCAGTACCGGTAGGGCTTGCAACTAACTAACTTGGAGTTTAGGATTTAATGGTTTGATAGGAACTTTATTTTCCATCAGTTCTATAAAAGTATGACGTGATGTGGTGGACTCAGTCCGCGTAGAAGTATTTATTTCGTTGGGAATTATTCCATTTTCCAGGATAAAATTAAAATATCCGTCTGTGCTAAATGCACAGACGGATATTTTAATTTAACTATCTCTACCGTGAGGATGGAACAAACAAACATTTATAACATTAGTAACTCTTTTTAGTCACCTACGTAACCCTTGAACTTGCGTTTCCTATTATTTGCAAGTAAAAAAAAATAAGGTTTAATGGAAACAATAGTTCAAAATGACTTCAAAAACTCGATGCCACGTTAACATACCTCACAGGTCCAAACTGGATATGCACTAATATAAATTTAAACATTGTATTATATTAAATTAACTGTTAATTCCCGTTCTGTTTAATTTCGTGTTCTGAGGTGAGATTTTTTGTTTCTATTCCTCATAAAACATCCTGCAGACCGCGCCGCGCAGCTACGATTCACCGTATGACCACACACCGTTTGTATTAAAAACACGACACAAAATTAAAGATTGTGTTTTATTTAACACCATCTTCCTCAAAAATTTTACAGTACCTACGTACACATAATTTACGATATTTTACGATTGTGATCGAAAGGCTTTTAGGACATTTCCCTGGTAGTATTTGAGTAGTTCAGAAACAACAAATACTTAATAACAAATTCCGACAAGCGGTGAAATTTGAATTGACTGGCGTAAGGACAGTCGATTCTGCCATATGAAAATCGATTTATTTTTACTTAAGCCATGAGATTCCTGTAGACCTATACCTACTTAGGTAGGGCCACTCGCGTGAACATAATACTTTATTTACACTGCACACAATATCATAAGTCCTCTATTATGCGTTCAAAACCCGTTGGCAATGACCGATATTACCGGTAGTAGGTAACAGCAATGACAGCTGTAACGTAATTTTGTAATTACGTTATCAATAAAGTAATGAGAATGAGTACTAATGAATGAGTTTCAAGTTTGGAACCAACAAAATTTAAATCAATTGCCAATTCTAGTATAAATTGAAACGTCTCAACTCGGTATATATTTTTTGGAATAGGGACTTTGCTAGATTGTTTATGACTTAAAAAAAACCATTCATATTCGTGACACAGCACAGGTTTGTTTTGCCACCATTTTTTCGTCAAGTCATTTCATTTCATTTGTTTGTTGTGCCGCTTTCGAAACTTCTTTTTCCAAGTAAAACATGAACAGTGTACAGAAGAAATATGTTATTTCTCTGCTTAGATTTATTTCTTATTTCAGTTTATACTCACATTACCTTAGCATCTATAGATATATTACAGGTAGCACTGGGCCCTGTTTTGTAAAACTACAGGCTACAGGTTACAAGTCTACAGGCAACAGTACCTGTAACCTGTAATGCACTGTAACAGTTAAAGGTGTTTTATATATAAAGACACACGGAAAGCTACATTTGTACAGTATTCCCAGGTTCTTAATAGCTTTCGGCTGGCTATCGCTATCACGCTTGCACTCGCAACTGACAGTATATTTGTCGCTCGTGTGTCATAGAAAAACGTAGATTGCTGATCGCTATTAAGAAAATGGTTGCACTGTAATAATACGGTACTGTAAATCTCCATGGCAAGTAAATTCTACAAGTGTGATGGACATCACTATTTAAACGAAATCGGAAATATTAATGATTTGTTACATGTTTACTTTTCTTGCGGTATTTTTTCTTCCTTTATTGTTGTGTTTACGTTAGTTTAGTGTGTGTGCTATGTGTGCGTATGTTCCGTGGATCCACTGGATTGTTCCAACGGAAGACAGCGCTGGATTTAACGCCAGCATAACGCTGAGTTGGAACGAATCATTCCTTGAGAATTTAATTTACCAGACTCACGACGTAGTTGTATTTTACAAAACTTATAAAATGCCTGTTCGATTATGAATTTAAAACTATAAAAGGTCCTTGTTGTTGTCTATGCTCCGGCGACAGGCGCCTGTACCCGTAGTTTGTAATTATTTTTTTTAATTGTAAAAAATTCTTAATATAAAACGCAAATTGTAAAAAATAGGACAAGTGTCGCCAATAAACACCTGTAAAATTGTAACCCGAAGCTTTATAAGCAGGCAGGAGCCTGGTAGCAATGCAGGTCATTTGCCTTTCGGCTTCTGAACACATCTTAGAGTATTTATAATATGAGCGTAGATAAATAAATGTACGCAACTATACATAATTAAGCCTTAAAACACTCACAAGTGTTTTAAGGACTTTCATTATGTATCAGTTACATACAGTACTATAATCTACTTTGTGATAAAACCGGATTTAAGACACTGTTCGGTACATTTGGACGCAACTAAACTGAGTTTTAGCCTACTACTATTAACCATTCGATTACTATAAGTAACTCTTTTACTTTCCGTTCCAGAACTCTTTTGTTAACTGGGGTTTTGTTATCTTAATTTGATTTATATCTATCATATTGATCGTTTAGGGCCCATTACCTACTGATATTTTAGGAACTTGGATCTTTTATTTTAATTTATCAAAATAATAATTTACACATTAGAACAATAATTACTATATCGTACATGGTTTTCCAAAATGTATCTAACGAAACGATTTCACAGGGCTTTGAAATTAGATGGGCCTTAAGCAGCAGTAATTACTTATTTTTAAAATACGCAAAAAGTGTATCTTTGCTACTTGTATATTTTACGAATGAAGTCGCTAAGTAATTCAACACCTTTGAAAATAACGTTTATGATGGATACGTGTTTCGTAGACATCGTGCAAGTCGCCAGCGACGGCCGGCGCTAGCTCAACACGAAATTCCTGACTGCACTGCAGTGATCGCCTTACCGCGCACGAATGTTATCAGACACCTGGCTTCAAATGACCATGAAGCTAATTAAGCCAAACAAAAGAGAATCTCAATTTGCAAGTGAGCCTTTGTCATATGGACGCGTGTCGCCAACTAATTACAATAACTACGAGCTGACCTCCCGCTGCGATACAATACAGTACCTACCACTCGCGAGATAATATTCGACCTACTTACAATGATTTCTACACACTGGATAAAGGTAATTCGCAAAACTAAGCGACACATAATGGCTGAATTACTTTATTGCTGGAATGTAGGTACTCGTTATAATTATTAAAACAAGGTACCTACCGTGCGTGCTGGTATTATCAATTGGATGAGTCAATTTGGGAATAATATGACGAATTAAAATAACCGTTCTGGTGGGAACTATATGATAATAGCTGTCACGATTACCCCTGTGATAAATTATTATAACCGAACTTGGTAAGAACACTCAAAGTGTGGTCAAAGAACAGATGCAGCGCAATTGAAGGGCGGGCGGAGAATGGATGCAGCACGATGGAAAGGTGGGCAGAGAATGGATGCAGCACGATGGAAAGGTGGGCAGAGAATGGATGCAGCACGATGGAAAGGTGGGCAGCGAATGGATGCAGCACGATGGAAAGGTGGGCAGAGAATGGATGCAGCACGATTGAAAGGTGACCAGCGAATGGATGCAGCACGATGGAAAGGTGGGCAGAGAATGGATGCAGCACGATTGAAAGGTGGGCAGAGAATGGATGCAGCACGATTGAAAGGCGGGCGATGAACAGATGTAGCACGATTGAAGGGGCGTGCGGATCGAACGGCTGCAAGACGGATAGGTGCGAAACCTATAAAATCTATATTTTTTACAATAGGTAGGTACAATTCTTGAAGCAGGTTTGGACAAATAAAGGTCGTTGAAATACTACTTAAAGTAAAGATGAGGATTACTCATTTTTAGGGTTCCGTACCTAAAGCACCAAATGGGACCCTATTGCCGTCGTTGTCCGTCGGTCACGTCCGTCCACCTGTCCTTGGTTTAAAGAGCTGTTACTTTTGAACTGTTACATCCGGTTCATTTTTTTACTGAATAAGTATGTGTTATACTCGTAATTAAAAGAGAATTTCCTACAGGGGGTCCCCAAACAAGGCACGATTTTTCATGTTTGTTTTTACACAACTGCGTCAATATGCACGTATGTTTGTATAATATTATAATTAGAGCAGGCTCTAATGGGATGTTCGTTTGCAAAAATCGCGGTCCGCGAAATGTTTGGTGATTTGTCTACCTGAGACCCTCGAATTTATAAAAAGCCATGGTGCTGCGCGCGCGCGCACGCTCCTTTGTCATTCAGTCCCCCCCCTCCACCCCTTTACCGCTGCTCTAGTCTCGCTACGCGCGCTTTTCTTGCTGTGGCGGTGAGCAATTATTTCATGACACGACTGGCATGCCTAACGCCATAGAAAATGGTAGCACGCGCCTATTGTGCCATCAGCCATGTATATAAAAAGTATATTTTCTTTGGTATTTTTCAACGATTTAAACTTACGTTGTCTAATCTAAAAACGTGTTTTCCTTGAAATTGTAAATGGTAAGTGATTCAGATAATCTTCGACATAAATTTATGCATGAAAACATAGACTTTGCCTTAAATTTGACAAGAATAATATGTACTTACCTCTAATGCGTTGCATTTACACTGTTTAAGAGCATCAGCTCAAGTTTATCTGTGGAAATGCTCTTCTGAACCGATATTTGAGCACATTGATTTCCTTCAACTTGGTTACGAGCTACGCGAAAGAAACCTTTACCCAAAGCAAATGACGAAAACATCTCGCACTGACTCTTTAATAAAACCGTGTAAATGTCGAACTATTTTTTGAACAAAGTCGTGTACCTGCAAAAAAACAGCACTGAAAATGTATATCCTTGTGTAAATGTGTATGCAATGATTGCAAGAACTTGTAAGAAAATCAAACTGTTTCTTGCAAGTGTAATCAACTTTTTCGTAATATTCGTAATTTTTAATCAAAATAAATAATATAAAAATAGTAACTAAGCACTAGGCTTATACTATGGGTACCTTCTAGACAACGATAAACTTACTAATATAGAGAAATAGGGATATACCTGCTTAAATACATAGAAAACATCCAAGACTCAGTAACAAACACTCCGCTCATCACACAAATATCTGCCCTAACCGGGATTTCAACCCCGGACTGCTACCTTCGTAGGCACGGGCACTACCAACTGGGCTTACTCGTCGTATGTATGTATTTCTATTTCTTTGGCACGCCATGCAGCCTAAACAGCTAAATAGTTTTAACATTCGTTAGATGTGCTTTGTTGTGGGAGTGACATAGAATAAAATATTTTAATCAAAGTGATGACGGGGGGGGTTTATTTTAACATATCGACGACAATATCAAATAATGCGTTCGGTTTTTTAAGGTTCCGAAGACAAACTAGCCTTCATAATTTCGCCATGTGCGTCTGTCTGTATGTCTGTATGACACAGACAGTTTTTCTTAGAAACTATCAAAGTGACGAAAGTGAAATTTTATACACATACATATGAGATGTTTTTGACGCGCACTAAATATGCAAAGAGTGTATGTCATATGTGGCACATTAATTTTAAGATTTAGGGAACCGTTCAGGATCTATTGAACTCTAAAAGTGCCAATTTCGCTAGACTTACGCACCCTATCTACTGACGTGCCAAAGGAAACTTTTCAAAATTGCGGAACATTTCATGTAGGAAAATTTCGGAAACTTCTCACAATTTTGTATGGGGATTGAAACTTTCCGTTTCTTAAATTTAATTTTCCTATATTTCTAGTGAATGTTTCTGGAAATTTCTTAGAACTTTTCCAACTTTTTGTAAACTTTCCGCAACTTGCACATCAGTAACTCTACCCCTTAAACTGGAAAATAGGTAACTAAATTGTAGGCAGAAGACGATTGGTTCTTGCGATACAGGCGACTAAAGCATTTTTATACCTACTAAAATCATCTAAGACAGCACCAAATAACTTTAAATAGAAAATTCATTCATACTTGTTGTATTTCAAGATAGTGTATTGTTTTTGTAGTAACGGCGTTGGAACCCTACTCTAGTAAGCCCCTATTGTCCGACATGCTCTTGCCCGGTTTCTTATAGCTGGATTTTTATCATTGTTACATCTTTACGAGTAAACCATTAATACAAACAAGCCTCAAATTTGGTGTATGGCTATGGAAACAGCTCCTCCGAGTCCGTATTTATTACTAAAATTTTCTAGCACGTTGACGGGCGTATCGGCATCGAGTAGTAAAAGTGAAATAGGTATGTACCTACTGCCCGAACCTAAGTTTATATTTTCGCTGAAAGTGGCACAAATCAAAAAAATGGTGATGTTTGTGGTTTTTACGATTTTTGCGTATGAGGAGCCTGGCGGTCGTGTCGCACCCCAGCAAGGTTAGTAGTATATGAGTATTTGGGGTTTGGTGTATGAGCGTGTTACTTAATCACGCGTTTCTAGCCCACAACTGGCTTTTAAAAGCAAAGTAATCGACCCAATTATCTTTAGTGCGTACCGCGGCTTGTGTGGTTATCCGCACTGAAGGGTCAAGAGATAGCAAGATTGGCAAGTACACTAGGCAAGATTGGTTATGCAATTGAAACTCGATGTGAGTTAACTGTTGTAAAAATAAATATTTAATTAAGTTCATAGCAGTAAAAAAACCGTTGCGTTGAGTTTTAGGAAAATCTGATGAAACATAATACCGAGAGGGTACCTATATGTTGCAGTTATATAAAATCATGCAGTAGTATCTTTACTTACTTTGAAACATATTTCAAATAATACACATAAGCAGGTGAAGCTATAAATAATAACTTGTACCTACCTACCTCGTAAGATATTTTCCTGCACGGAAAGATCGGACAGTGTATATTTATAAAAATCTTTCCTTATCGAGACAAGACCGGACGTAGGCCTGCATCAGTCGCAACGTCGTTATACAGGAAAAATAGCATATTTTGGCGGCAAAATATGTACATCAATGAAACTTTGTTTATAACTTTATCTTGGCACTAGAAATGAGGATCTACCAAGTCCTACCATTTAGGGGTCCCTATCGGGGTTATGAGCAGGGGGAAACTTTATTAGGCGAGTGAAGTGTCATTTTCCATGTATTTTTTTGCGCTGAATCGTATGAGACCATTCCCTAATTAATAGGATGAATATTTTGCGAGATATGAAGGTTTTTGTTGGAAAAACGTAAAAAACCGGCCAAGTGCGAATCGGACTCGCGCACGAAGGGTTCCGTACCGCTATCTATATAACATTCATTAGACACTATAACAGTTGCTGTTATTAATATCGAGCAAAAAACGGCACAAAAATCACGTGTGTTGTATTTTGTTGTTTTAAGTTTTTGTTCTTATAGCGGCAACAATATAACGGTACATGCATGAGATAGACAGACAGACAGACAGACAGACAGACAGACAGACAGACAGACAGACAGACAGACAGACAGACAGACAGACAGACAGTCAGACACATGGACAGTGGAGTCTTAGTAATAGCGTCCCGTTTTTACCCTGTGGGTACGAAACCCTAAAAAGGAATTATTTCAAATCATTAAAAAACAAAAAACCGCCTTCAAAAACGCTAAAAATAACTTATTTTTAAATTGTAGATACCTAATAGGTTAGTCCAACTCATGTCGGATTTTATGTTGAAAATATTTTGGTCGCCGACTTCAATTTGACTAACCTATTAGGTACCTGCAATTTTAAAATAAGTTATTTATAGCGTTTTTGAAGGCGGTTTTTTGTTTATTAAACCTTTAATTTTATTTTATACTTTTTAGTGATCATAATACGCTGTTACGTAGTCCCACTTCTTGGTTGATATGAAACTTTAAGTTATTTCAAGCGCGCCGCAAGCAACGCCGCGGGAATGTCATAGTCATATTTCAACAAGTAAATATTCTTCGTTGTAGTCGCTCAACTATCTTAATCGAGATATCTTATCGCCACCCTTGAAATCAGTACCGTTGAGGAGTTCCGGTGGCTATGCGTGGTCTTCATCATCAGTTCCACTTCACCAAATGATACTTTCTGAATGAAAATGCTGGACTTATGCTACTAAAAATACTAAAATCGCTATATGTTTGCCTACAATATTTGAGGAGTTCCCTCAATTCCTCACTGATCCCCTAATCAGATTCAGATTTTGTGACAATGGGACCACCTCGGAAGTATAATCTATCAAACTAAAAAAGACTTTTTAAAATCGGTCAGCAATTGACGGAGTTATCGGTGAATATACATAAAAAAGAACATACAGTGGAACGTGGAAGGAAATGTAACATTTGTCGTCCGCACAACAGTGTTTTATATTTTTAGAATTTTGACTTTTTACGTTAAGCAAAAATATTAACAGGAAAAAAGAAATGTTAAATATATTTTAATTAATATATTTAACTATTACCTATTAAAAACATTAAACTTATATTACATTGCAATTCAAAAATATTAAATATCAGTGTCAAAAATTTAACAGAACTGATAGTTGTTGAATAATGGAAAATATATATACCCATACCGTAATTTCTCAAAACTACAGATTAGGTGTTTTTTTATTTTGTCTAGTTTTTTTTTACGATTTACATTAATGTTTTTAATTATTTTGAAAATTTATTTTCATTTAATTATTTTAGTTATTCCAATTTGTTAAATTTGGTTTGATAGCGTATATTAAATTGCGGGGGCTCCCTTCGGGCATGGAATCCTAAATTTGAATTCCTTACTAGAATCGTTAGTTCGTTTGCCTCCTCTAACATGAATAAAAACATGGCGTAAGGCAGTCAATCCCATAAACAGGACTTCTCGGCAACAACTCTACTATTATTGCACTAGCTACAGATGTTTTGTAGGACTGAGACACCGCTTTGTTTCGCAGGTAAGCCACAGCCCACAGGTTATTAGCGCCTTAAGAAAAACAGCAAATAATAAAAAACGGAACCTCGGTGTTCGAGTCCGAATCGCACTTTACCGGTTTTTACAGAAATAAGATCACAGGCCGACCGCAGGCATTTTAACTAAAAGGGGTGTGTCCTGGGTAAAAAAGTAATGATTCTAATTCGTCCGTCAGTAAGATTATCAAAAAATATTGAACATGTATTTTTTGCTTTATCAAATCAATCAAAATTGACAAATATAACGCGCATCGAAGTTCGGGAGTGGGGCTCGTGACGTCACAACGAGGTATAACGTCTGCCACGGCGTGACGTCACGCGAAACTTCAACGCACTTTATCTTCGTCATTATTTGTTCAATTGACAAAAGAAAAAATATGAGTACAATATTTTTTGATAATGTAAATGACGGACTAATTAGTTTTTTTTAGGACGCTAGCCTATTGATTGTGCACCTATCGCACATACATAAGGTCTTCACATACAACAGTCCTTATGTATGTACATAAGGTCTGTTCATCCTTACTTGTCTTATGTCATAAACATAATGGACATCACTTGGCTAATGAATTCTGTGATTGCTTTATTTTGTTTAAAATAGCTGTTTCAGCCAAAAAAGGTTCATTTTGAGGTTAGAAAGTTGTTTACTATTTAAGACAAGTAAGAATGAACAGACTTCAGTACATACCGTCACGACTTCATCGCATTGGGTTAGGCAGAGCTACAGAATTAGGTACCAACAACTCTAACAATTTGATGTTAATTCTATAACCACATTTTGCATAAACTTTATCGTTATCTTAATCTTACGTATACTTAATTTGTTTATTCTGTTTTCTATATCTACAGTCAAAGGCATTAATTACATAGACCTTATTATCAGTGGCGTAGGGGCGTATAGATATTTTTGACGCCTTGGGAACGTATATATATTTATGACTTTGATTGTACCTACGAGTATGTCACCTTTCCCTTTAGGCCACCACAGACTATCAGTTTACCTGCAGTCCCCAGTCTGTAAAGGCCACCTGGCCTTAAAATGAACTTCTTATGAAATTAATGAAATAAGTCTGTCTTGCTCTTTATGCTTTTGATGTTCATGTATAGACGGCACTTTGAGCATTAGTTAGTGTGCACACTTATATATAAAATAGGAGACATTATACTTCCCATCTATGTTGCTTTATCGACTACCTTACTGGCTTGACTTACAAATGGATTTACGGTTAGAAATTGGACGAACAGGGGGAAATTGGCCTCGAAAGGTAGGAAACGCGCAGGTACGCCGAGCGAAGGTCGCAGCCATACCGTAATCAATGCATGTCTAACTTCAGTAGGCATCAATTTTACCGTCTTAGGTTAGAAAATACTTATCGGCAAATCCATAACTCTAAATAAATAAACTAACTTAATACGAATAAGTTATATTTTTAATACATATTTACCTACATTCACACGTAAGAATTAAAATAAAATTTAAATATATTGGTATGATTTGTCGTTTTTACGTTCTCTTAACTTCTCTCACGCATTACCGACAGCAAATGAATGTTGGACGTTGCGTACGATTTTTCGAGCGACAAAGGCTTCGTGATCAATCTGTCAGATACATACATACCTACCAGTGGAGAATGCTTTAAACTCAAAATGGTCGTAGAACGGAACTAACACAGAATACTTGGTCATTACTTTAGGCTTGTTTTACAATATCATATCATACACGAGTAATAGAACAAACACCCCCAACCGAACATACTATATATATATATAGTGGTACGATCCATCACGCCGTGAGACCGTTACAGACTCGTGCCTGGACATGAAAATATTAGAGTCTATAGTCAGACGAACAACACTACTTTATTGTTCACTAGTTTATTGATATAAGTAAAAATGTAACTGATATACATTGTTTTAAATATAATATCAATTTAATACGAGTAGATAAAAACCGAATGAGGTCGTCCAAATCAAAACGGCCGTGCGGCTGGCGGTTACGTTGTTCTAAATTTTGTAACCATTCAAATATTAAGGTAACAGATATGAGAAAGGCATAACCGCCTGCCGCCATAAGGGTCCTTCTGATTTGGACGGCCATATATAATAACAATACCTACCCACCACATATAACAACAATAATTCTACATCAATTTAATAACAACTTTAAAATGAAAACTATTTCGAGGTCGAAAACCAAGTTTAGTGAATGGGCTTCTGGAGGCATTCATAAGAGTAGACATAGGCTTTATAAACTAATATGTATAGAAAGGGAGGACAATAAGAACGCTGACTTCCTAAATCATGTACCTAAATAATTATTCGACGACCTTAAAGCAAGTTTATTTAACTCAAAGCATCTAATCAACCTTTTAAACCCCATCGATAAGCCCTGCAAAAGGAAATCCCTTAGTCATCAAGTGCTGTTTAATTGCATTTTGTTGTCATGTGCAGACGCTATGAACATGAACTATTCGCACCTATCGCGCAATTTCGATAGGTATTTGATTAGGTGCAAAATTGTACACATCTCTTTGTACTCGACTGTACCAAGTAATATGGCGTAGGTACGGCACATTCAGCTATCTTTCAGTTCGCAGCGACGGCGCGTTTTTCACCGTAAATGCCGTGGAAATACGAAGGCTGCTCTATTTTAGGTGTGGCCTAGATATTCTTTAGGTAGGTACGTTACTCGCACTTTTTTCATTTCCCCTCGTTGTCGTATCAGCGGCGAGCTCTTCGCTGAAATAACCTCTCAGCGTCTAATACTCAGCCGTCCAAATAATTACAGAACTATCAAAGCACCGCGAGTAAGGCATCGCGCAGGCAACATTTTGCAAAACGTTATTTTTAAACTTCCTTTTGATTTAAAAAGACCATAACTAGTAAGAGTCATGACTAATTTGTAAAGACGATAATGCCAAAGTAAAAGTTATGAGTTTACACAATAGCCTTCAAAATTAAAAATTATTTTTAAGCCTTTTAAACGCATTTCAAATAAATAATTAACCGTTTTTAAATAAATTGGCTAACACGCCAAATTAAAAGTTAAAACATTGCATGTCATTCAGACAATTGTAATACAAAATGTTACGATAAACGTGAAAAAAAGGTCAAAGTTTGCAACAAAACAAGCAAAGTTACCATGTTTGACTACGGAACTCTACAAACCCCAACGCGCTAACCGCACTTAACCAAGTATTATTTTTATCGAAGTCTTGTAGCGATAACGATAAGAACTCGTCGATGCCAATATTTGTCATCGCAGAGCTGCGTTTCTGAAATCAGTTGAACCACTCGACTCTTCACTATTTGATTTGAGGAGTCTCTGCGTGGTCGCCTGTACACCTTATCAATAAAAATGCTCGGTTTATCACAAGCGCTAACGTCTAGCGATTTATTTTTGCGTTGCAGAATTATGTCACAGCTACCTTTAACCGGCGACACACAAAAACTTGAAGCAACCAAGTATGTTTTACAGCGAAGTACGACGGATTCGTAGGGTGTAACTGACCTCATTAATCTCTTTTTTTTTCGTATTATCATGCACTCTGGACCTGTCAGCTTAATAATGTCTAGAAATAAGGATATATTACTTCGAAATGCATCAAACGATTACTGCGACAGGGTTTTTAGTAACTCAACAAATTCCTAACCCATACTAAGATATCATCTTCACTTACAATTAATATTACATTGAAGATGTGTTTTAGGGTTTTATTTGGATAGCCTACTTTTCAAATTTTAACATTTCTTTTTCTATATCAGAGAAACCCGACCGGAGACTGCGGCTACTTTCCCGTCTCTAGTAATAGTGGCTTATCAGAAGTAGTACTAGTCTGTCAACTTAAGTACCTACCTAGGTACCTAAGTTTGGGTTTCTTTGGAGAGCCAAGCCAACTGAGCAGTCTAAAAAGCAGGGACTCGACCACCCATTCCCCGATAAAAGCCTTTAAAAGACTTACCTCTCGAAGTATAACCCACTAAAAGAATAACCTCTTTGGAAATATATATGACTTAGTTATTTGTTAAACTAACCATTCACACAAAGGAAACCTAAAGGGCTAAAGCTCAGACCGTCAGCAGTAAATTGATAACCAAATATAACGGCTATTTTAAGTTAAAGGGATATTGGTATCACTTAAAATATAGCGCTTTAAAAGCAAAATCGAACAAGACTTATGCGAAACGGATTGGTAAGGGTAACCTTTATAAATAGCGCTATAAAAAGCAAACCGAACGGCTTCCAAGCGATACGGCTTTTCTAAATAAATCCTTATAAAACCCATTCGAAACCCCTTAAATGGGATAGCGGGCCGGTCCCTGCTAAAAAGCTTATGATCAGTTCGTCATTTGGTGAAGGGAAAAATGAAGTTTCGCGGACAAGACAAGGACAAAAATAGACAAAATAAATATCCTAATTTTCCTAAATGATATGAATGATCTGTAGAATAGATAATTAATATAACGTCGCCGAGTCAGGTCAATGGGACATATCGCCACGTCCAGGGATCGGAAAAACCCTTCAATTGATTAAACCTATCGATAGGCTAATCCTTCATTTGGTTACCCACTGGATGTTGTTAGCCTATGATTGAGTTAGCTTAACGTTAGGGCGAACCCCTTTGAATTAGTTAACCGCATCCATAGAGCTTACCAAGTTGATTAGGGTTTCGGTAGTTTAATATTTAAGCAATTAGCATGGACTGGGTATTACCCCATTAATCGCCTCTCTCTTTTTTGCGCATTCGGGCGAATTCTTGCTGTCTCGCTTAAGCGGGTTCTACCCGCCGCTACCCTATCAATTGTTAGGTTATGCAATAATAAGTCGAAACTCTTGCGCATACAGATTAAACCAGCTTGAAACCGTTTGATTAAGTTTGAATAGGGTAACAGACGATGAGGTATTGGGATAGGGTTAGCGCTTAGTCGAATTAACTGTACCGTTTGGTTGCCCTTTCATTGAACTAAGTCGACGATAGGCTTAGTGCATCCTTGGGGTTTGTGAAAACAAGTCTATCAAATACCATATCGAAAACCCCTTTGGTGCTAAGCGGTTCCGGTCCCTGGCCACGTCACAATGCGCTGATATATTTTAGTTTAGATCCACGAGTAAATTGTTGCTTTAAAAAATGACAAAAAATCGAATTATCTACGAAATTATAAACGTGCGCTTAATGAGGACCGTGAACCTAAAATGTTCCATACAAAATGTGCTAATGATAACGTATCTCTCTCGATAAACGAAGGTGGACCGATTTTAAAAAATATTTTTTGGTTTAATAGAGTATACTTCCGGGGTGGTCCCATTGTCACCAAATCTGAGTCTGATGAGGGGATCAGTGGGAAATTGAAATATCATAGGCATACATAAAGCGATATTAGTCTTTTTAGTAATAAGTTCAGCATTTGCATTCAGAAAGTATCATTTAGTGAAGTGGAACTGTTGATGAAGACCATAGATGACCACCGGAACTCCTCCTAACCTAACCTAACCTAATCCCAAGCACCATAATAGTGGACTAGTAACTGTCATGGACTACTTTTTTTTCAGGATTATAACGGGATAGTAAGCGCTTAAACAACGGAAAAGGGTTCTTTTTATAGGCGCATTTATCCTAATGAAATACCTATAGTAGTCTTCGTGAATCCCTCTTTGGTGTATAGAAACCTTATAGTTGGACTACGCAGAACTATCTGCTCCCACGAAGCTAACTATAAGCGCCGTACAGAACCAACCACGACTCTAGCGCACTCCGTGCTTCTGTTACAAGCTCTTCCAAAAACATTTGTGAAATCGTGTGTGTTGCTGCGGAGTTTCATAAAAAATATATCATATTTAATAAAATGGAAAGTTAACTGCCCATCTTCTTTATAAATTTATCATGTGAGACATAGTAATAAGTACCTACACAAGATTTATAATATGTCTGCATGGCTAACGTATATTTTCTGTGAAGTATGTTATGTTAAATCAAAGTACTCGCCTCTTGAAATTAGCGTATTTAATAAGTTGCATTTGAAAATAATACGTATAGTGAAAAGTCGCCATGTTTTAGAGCAAGCATTACCGTTATAGTTATAGGCGTAAATATCGCCATATTTTTAGGAATTAGGGTTCCACATTTATTTCAAATCCCCAACATTTTTTTGTAATATTGCTGTTATCTTATTTTTAATATATTATGTTCAAGTGTCATCCCTGTCATGGTAATGTTCCAGGACATCGACCGGTTTTTGACTAAAAACGATTTTCACGCTTTATATTCAATGAAATTAAAATTGAAATTTCATTCATTTTACCGTCGGAATCTTCGCCAAGTTCTACTTTTGCCCGATATCAAGCTAGAACCCGATACCTGAATTATTTGTTGATATTCTTAACTTTTGCTTTTATATGAGCCACTTTTTTTCAACCGCTTCCATTTATTTAAAATCATCATC